>CM040122.1:258939641-260246477 GCA_022559845.1 Amorphophallus konjac | reverse complement strand
ACGTGCCGCCACCGCACCGCCATCGTCTTCATCGGAGTTCTGCCCGCGCAGTACCACAGCAACTTCCACGAAATTTGTGTCTCAGCCACGAGCTCAGATAGATCTGGGAATTTTACTGGAGGTTCCAGAGGTGTCAAGGATATCCCATAAATTTTGGTTTGTCATTCAGATCCCGTTTCATAATTTTTGATTTTTGTCCACCCTTCCATTTCAGTTCTGCCAGAGTTCTGTCCAGATTCATATCAGCCCTGTGTTTCATGTCTTAGGTCCGTCTTTTGATTTCTGTTAGTCCCATAAATTTTACTGGAGTTTCCTTCCATACGCCCCTTCATCCACAATTTTTATAAATTTCTAGTTCACCCATTTCATATTTTCTAAAAATCGTTCTCAGTCCCATCTATAGTTCTGTCCACCTGTTCCCAGATTCGACTACCAGTCACTCCAAAAATCATATCAAATCGCCACCACCTCCAAATCCAATTCCAAAAATTGTCCCCATTTTGTGGTTTGATTCCCTACAACTTGGACGAAGAGCTCGAAGCCTGCTTCCAACGGCAAGCAGGCGGTCAACGGCCATTTATAGGAAACTCATATGCTGATCTGATATTTCGGGAGCTGTGCAACAGATGATTGAAAAATAGTTAAAGCTCGAGTCCGCAGAGATTCAGAAGATTCCACTGGCCCTAGGTTGAAGGATTTTGAATCCTCTTTCCAACGGCGCTGGTTTCATCGCATTCCGACGATGGGGCTGATCGCAGCGGCCGTTTTTTCCGGAGCGCGCGCTGCTAAAACAGTAACCTCAGCTCGTGGACAGCAACTTCAAAGCTTGGAGATCGGGACCGATTGACCCCCGATCGGTGTTCCTGGCTGATCGCCGTCCGTGGAGGCACGCCACCAGGGGTCCCCATCATAGTGGGTCCCACCCCCGCAGATCCGGAGGACAGCGCCATCCGTGGGCCCCGCGGACCCGCAGAACCCGCCGTTCGGAAAGCACGAAAACGCGGTGTTCGGCACCGCCGGGCGACATCAAGATGCTGCCCGTCAACCCAATTCGCATGATTCCCGGGCCCCGCATGTGACCTTTTACCTCCCTGCGTGGAGTGGGTCAAATTATTGTACTACTGTAAAATTGTGTTAACCGGGGGTCCGTGATTGGCCGGGGTTGTCTTCGCCACGCCGGGTGCGTGGAGGTAATGGTCCGAACCTCTTGGCGTTCATTTGCTTAGCTAGTATACGATCTTTTGCCGCTGTCGAGAGCGTAGGTACTAGCCCGTGTGTCCATGTCACCGCTGTGAGAGTGAGTGTGACCCGTCCCGTGACTCGATCCGAGTCCGGAAGTTGAGTCGGACTACCCTTGACCTCCGCCGGTTCCTTAACCGCGCACGGTCCGCGCTTTCCCTCGCTTGGGACGACGAGTGAGCTTCCACTTCTGTTAGCGACGTTTTGCCACCAGGAGCTCGTAGTGTCGGGCTTAGTGTCTCCCTGGTGTGTGCTGCTGGTCGCATCTTCATCTAGAGTCCGAGGGTGGCACCTGATAGTGTCGTCTCCCGTGCCCGTCCCGCATAGAGGGCCACAAGAACTAAAACTACATGAGGTATGTGATAGCAATACGAGATGCACTTTTCTGAGAACGACACGAGATACACAAGATTATTACAGTACGAGACAAGGAGAGAATGACACGAGGTCAGATGAAAATAGCACGAGGTAAAAAGAGAACGACACGAGATACATACTAATAAGGCTAACACTACAAAGAGAACGACACGAAGTATCACTGTAACAAAACAAACACTACGAAGAGAACGACACGAGATACACAATAATAAAGCTTAACACTATAAAGAAAATGACACGAAGTCAGAAGAGAACAGCACGAGGTGAGAAGGAAGTCTCACGGAGTGAAAAGGTAGACAAACACGCGATCAGAAGGAACCTGGACGAAGATAGAAAGAAACAATACGAGGACATAAACACAAGAATAACACGAAGACACGAATACAAAAGTAACACGAAGACATGAATACAAAAACAACACGACATAACACACAGCAAAGAGAACGGCACGAGGTGAAACGACACTTTACTAAAAAGACTTGAATACACACGAAAACAACTAACAAACATAATTGGAACAACACGACGTACAAAAAGGACAACACGGAGTATGAAGGGAACATTACGGACATGCAAGGTATTAACTCATGGCAGTTTTCCTGTTAATCATGGAAATTCCAAATGCATAACATTACTCAAGATATCTGATTAAAATGACAATATTTAACATAGTGATGCTCATCATCAAAACACTAGGGAAGTCACAAAAGTCCAACAATCTCCCCCTTTTTGATGATGGCAACACTATATTAAATAACAGAGATGAAGTGCATGAAGATAAGCTGTGAAAATAAGCAATGCAAACACACAACACACTCGCCTCCTCTGACGACTCCCAAGAGCTCCCCCTGAACACAACATCCACTTTCTTCTGACTAGATAACTCAGGGCACTTATTTTTTGCTCCCCCTCAGCAAAGCACAAAAGCACAAGCAAGACACTAGCAAGACACTCTCCCCCTTTGACATCATCAAAAACTAGGGGTAGGTCTGAAGATATCACGAAAAGAAAATTCCTGACATTGGAGAGAAAACAATAGAGAGTATGGCTGATAAAGGAGAGTTATTGAGATGTTTAAGCAATTAAGAAAGCCATTAATTTTATGTGAGGATTTTGAGGATCAGTTAGTCAGACTGCGTGCAAAATGGTGAATGAAGATTTGCTCCATACACATAACCAGATTCTAAGCAAGTAAGGTACAAGATACCAGTATGGTCAGAGTAAGTCTTTACTCAGAGAGTATAAAGCAAGGAAGTCAGGAAAAACAAAGACCTGTGGTATTGAAAACAAACAAACCAAGACCTAAATGCCAAGTGAACAGAATCTGGATACCAAGAGGGAGAAAAATTTTTCACAGATGGTCAAGATCAAAGATAAATCTATCAAGTACACCTTTGACATTAGGGGGACACCTTGTTTAGAGGCAGGAATCCCCAGTTACTTGGTGGCAAGACCACATTACCCCTTCTGACAAGAGGACAGAGATAGTATTCTAACTGGTGTTGACATTAAGGTGACACCTTTACTAGAGGCCAGACACCCCAGTTACTAACCAGATATGTACCATTGCTCTGTATGATCAAGACAGCTAATTAAGCCTGATTTATACTGCCATCTCATGACATGGGATACTTTTACTTCATTGATGAAAGTCCCAGTTTCTCAATGAACAGTAAACAAGGTTGTTAAAACTTCTTTCATGATTTTTTCATTAAACTGCACTTGAAATCTTGTAAATAAGTCTAGATTCAGTTTGAGAACAATACACCAGCTCCAAAGTTCTTCAGACAAAAGCACTATATACCTCATTTTGGACTTAACTAGACTAAGTAGGTATGCTGTACTGGCTAGATCAGAAGTCAGTTACAGTGTAGGAAGATAGTCTTGAATTCAGATTTTGATCTCAGTGGGACTAACAGCTGAAATTCCAACAAGAAATTAGATGAACAGTCTTAACGGATAAAGCATTCAAAAATTTCTTTTATCCACCTACTCAAACTGATTCTCTTATAAGGTCAGCAAAAGTCCGTTCAAAGTATGTTCAGATTTGGCCAAAAGAGCATGACACCAATTATTAATCTTGCTCCCCCTGAGACCTTGACTCCAACTCAGACTTAACCAAGACAACCTCAAAACACCTCAAAGAAAACACAGTGATATCAATCAATACGCGTGAATCAGCAAACACTCATAATGAGGTTAATTTTAGCAACATATAATGAGCATAGATAAGCATAAGAGCACATGACAGATTATTCAGAGATCAAATATTCAATTATGAAATCCTGTAAATACCTAATTCTCTGCGCAATGTGCTAAATTTTTCAGTATCCAGTGGCTTAGTGAAAATATCTGCAATTTGTGAGTTAGTGCCAACATGGATCAACTCAAAGGTCTTCCTAGCTACTTCGTCTCGAATAAAATGATGCCTGATTTCGATGTGTTTAGTTTGAGAGTGAAGTACATGATTCTTTGCAATGTTTATAGCACTAGTATTATCACAAAAGATGGGAGTGCAACCTAGCTCAACAGAGTAATCCAGAAGCTGGTGTTTTATCCATATAACCTGTGTGCCACAGCTCCCTGCTGCCACATACTCAGCTTCAGCAGTAGAGAGAGCCACAGAGTGTTGCTTCTTGGATCCCCAAGAGACTAGGCACCCTCCTAAAAATTCGCAGTGACCACTAGTACTTTTCCTGTCCAATTTACATCCTGCTTAATCTGCATCTGTATATGCAATGAGATCTAAACTACATGATGCAGGATACCAAAGACCTAGATCATAGGTAGCAGATAAGTATCTAAAGATTCTTTTTACAGCTGCCAAATGCAATTCAGTGGGCCTAGACTGGTATCTGGCACACATCCCTACACTAAATTGAATGTCAGGCCTGGATGCTGTTAAGTAGAGGAGTGAACTGATCATACCTCTATATAATTTAGCATCCACCTCTTTGCCTTTTTCGTCTGAATCCAGTGAGGAGTTGGTGCCCATGGGTGTTGAGATAGTCTTGAGGTTGGTCATTCCAAACCTTTTCAGCATCTCCAGAGTATACTTGGTTTGATTTATGAAACAACCATCCTCCATTTGTTTGACCTGCAACCCAAGAAAATACTTTAGTTCGCCAACTAAACTCATTTCAAATTCATGAGACATAGATTCAGAAAATTCTTTACACAATTTTGAATTGTTAGATCCGAAGATGATGTCATCAACATATACCTGGACCACTATTAAATCCTTTCCGAGATTTTTGGTGAAGAGGGTTTGGTCAACCTTACCTCGAGTGTAGCCCTTGCTCAAGAGGAATTCAGAAAGTCTCTCATACCAGGCTCGGGGAGCCTGCTTCAATCCATAGAGGGCTTTATTCAACCTAAAAACCATGTTAGGCTGAATAGAGAAATTAAAACCTGGAGGTTGTTCAACATATACCTCTTCCTTCAATACCCCATTTAAAAATGCGCTTTTGACATCCATCTACTGCAGCCGAATGTTCCTAGAGCATGCAAATGCAAGCAGAATTCGTATAGCTTCCATCCTAGCCACTGGGGCATAAGATTCATCAAAATCCACACCAAATTCCTGACTGTAGCCTTGAGCTACAAGTCTTGCTTTGTTTCTAGAAATAGCTCCATTCTCATCAACTTTATTCTTGAAAATCCATTTAGTGCCAATGACATGAGTGTTATCAAGTCTGGGAACTAGTTCTCATACAATATTTTTCTCAAATTGATTTAATTCCTCACACATGGCGGATACCCAAGAATCATGTTTTAAGGCTTCTTCCACAGATTTGGGTTCCACCTGAGATGCCAATGCAGCTAAGTCCTGTTCTTGGACAATTCTAAAATGAGACCTAGTCCTAGGAGGATCATGCAAATTGCCTATGACATTTTCACTAGGGTGGTCTTTGTGAAATATTATCTCACCTGAGGGTTCACCTACCTCAGCTGCTCCTTCTTGCTGTGAGTTTTCTGGTTGAGCAGCTGGCTGCATTTCTTCTTCTTCAATTCTCTCCAAGAAATCTCCCTCATTAGATGACTCCCTGTCATCATCCATCACTTTGTTAGAGAAATCATTTTCATCAAACACTACATGCGGTGTTTCTTCAACAGTTTGATCAGCTTTATTGAAAACTCTGTAAGCCCTTGAGGTTTCTGAATATCCGAGAAAAATTCTAGGAGAGCTTCTAGCTTCAAATTTGTCCAAACCATTCTTACCATTATTGTGGATAAAATATTTTGAGCCAAAAACTTTAAAGTAAGAAATGTTTGGCTGCTTACCCTTGAGAAGTTCATAAGGAGTTTTCCTATGAGTAGGTCTTACCAAGGCTCGGTTCAGAATGTAACATGCAGTATTCACAGCTTCAGCCCAAAATCTCCTTGGAAGTCCACTCTCAATCAGCATAGTCCTGGCCATTTCAATTATTGACCTGTTTCTTCTCTCAACAATTCCGTTCTGCTCCGGTGTCCTGGGAGAAGAGAATCTGTGAGTCACTCCCTCTTTTGAGCAAAATTCAGAAAATGAAGAGTTCTCAAACTCTCCTCCGTGGTCAGACTGAATTGTAATGATATTATGTTCACCTTGCAGTTTGATTTTATTGAAAAGTTCTTCAACGTGAACAAAAGCATCATTTTTATTTGCTAAACAAAACAACCAAGAAAATCTAGTGTAGTCATCCACTATGACTAATCCATATTTCTTACCTGACAAACTTTGTATGCGAGTAGGACCAAAGAGATCCATGTGTAAGTGCTGCAGCGGTTTAGATGAAAGACTCTCAGTTCTCAACTTAAAAACCGCATGAGTCTGTTTACCTTGTGCACAAGCATCACATAGCTTGGACCCTAACTGAAATCTTATTCTAGGCAAACCTCTAACTAGGTTATGCTTAGACAGTTTATTCATTGTAGACAAGCTAGCATGGCCTAGACGCCTATGCCAGTCAAACGCAACCTGTTATGAATTAGCAGACATACACAAGTGAGTTTCAGGATTATCATCCAGGTCTACGATGTATACATTGTTTACTCTATGACCTTTGAACATGACGTTATCAGAATTCAGCTCAAAAATAGTACAGGAATTGTGGTCAAATAGTACCTTGTGTCCTTTGTCGCAGAGTTGACTTATACTTATCAAGTTGTGCTGAAGTCCTTCTACAAGATACACATCTTCAATGGAGTTAGTAGAGGACTTACCAACTGTACCAATTCCAATTATTCTTCCTCTGTTATTTCCACCGAATTTGACCAGGCCCCCAAACTTCATTTTCAGTTTGCTAAATTTGGACCGGTCTCCTGTCATGTGCCTGCTACAGCCGCTGTCAAGATACCACTTGTTATGCTCGGCTGTCAGGCTAACCTGCAAAAGTTCAGACAAAGTAATGTGGGACCCAATTCAAATTGGGTCCAAAGACAGTTTTCAATTTATCCAAATCACACTTAGGAACCCACATTTGTTTTACTATTCTTTTCAGAGATTTCGTGTAGATTGATTCTTCCTTCTTGGCATTTCTCAGTGGGTGTTGAATGAGCCTATTCCTATTAAAATTATGCTGTTTCCGAGCAGAGAAATTGTTGTTTGGCCTCTTAGAAGAAACACGTGTGTGCTGAGCATAATTCATGTAGCCATTTTTATTCAAATGAAAATTGTGCTGAAGGTGATGCATGTTCGCATGCTTTCCTTGATAACTATCATGCTGAACTTTCTTAGCGAAACTGTTCACCTTTCTAGTGACATCAATAGGAATGGTCGTGTGAAAACCCTTGTTCCACACCTGTTGCACAGGAACAGTTCTAGTCTCAGGATTTCCTGACTTAGTCTGCTGACCAGTGGATTGAATAGATTTGCTGGTCGAAACCTTCAATGTAGAGACAGATTTGGAACTGGATGGGGTTTCCAGTGTTTCTTTGCCCTTGGCGGGGCAGAACGTGACAGTTTTGAATTCAAAGGGTTTTTTACTTGTGGGATTATATCCTAATCCCTCCCTGTTGAAGTTCACCCTCGACCCCAGAAGGACATCCAGATTGTTTCTCCCCTCTGTAAATTTTTCTAGTATTTTTCCTTTGTCCTCAATCTCCTTCTGAAGTTCATTACATTGGTCCAGGAGTTCCTGATTAACTTTTCTAACCGCCTCATATTTTTCTGCAATCAGTCTAAACTCCTTTTTACTCTCTTCAGTTTTACTCTTCAACTCATTCATCCTAGCTAGATTTTCCTCTCTTTCCATTCTAAACTTCTCGATCTCACTTCTAGCCTGATCTAGCTCAATGGCCATCTCCTTGGTTTTCATGTTGTCCGTAACAGCAATAGAGTGTTCCTCAGAAACAGAGTGAAACTTTCGTTTAAGCATTCTGTGCTCCTTGGTTAGAAAATTATATTTAGCTAACAGGTCGCCATAAGCGTCCTCCCAATCATCCAAGGTAAAATTCTCAAATAAGTTCGTTACCTCTTCCTCATGGTTGGCCATGAGGCAAGTCTTCTCTTCATCTTCACTGGACGAGGTGGCTTCTGGATCCTCCTCCTCGTCGCTCCATGTGCACAGCATGGCTTTCTTCTTCTTGTGCACCATCTTCTTCTGGTATCCGGGAGCCTTAGTTTGCAGCTCTGGACATTCACTTTTGATGTGACCAGGTTTCTGACAATGGTAGCATGTTACCTTCTTAACAAACTGGTTCTTCTCAAGTTCTCGTTCAGGAGACTTCCTTGTAGCATTGAATCTCTTTCTCCTGTAGAATTTCCCTTTAGTCCTCAGGAACTTTCTGAATTGCCTGGTGAGCATGGCCTGCTCGCTCTTGTCTAGGTCTGAGAATCCGTCAGAGTCTTCGCTGCTACCACCACTGTTGCTGCTGCTGCTGCTCTTCTTAGTATGTCGTGAGACCTTCAGAGCAACATTCTTTCCCTTTCTGTCATGTCCATCATTCCCTTGTCTGAAGTTCATTTCGTGGGTCATGAGAGACCCAATCAGTTGGGTTACTGACATGGTGGATAAATCTCTTGATTCCTCTATGACGGTCACCTTAGTATCCCAGATGGGAGTTAGGGACCTAAGGATCTTCCTGATAATGTCTTCTTGCTGAATCTCCTTTCCAAATCCTCTCAAACTATTGATGATCACAGACAATCTAGCATACATTTCTGTGATCGACTCCTCTGGCTTCATCTTAAACAACTCATACTGAGTTGTTAGTATATTGATCTTGGTAGCTTTCACTTGGGATGTGCCCTCATAAATTAACTGCAATTCATCCCACATTTTCTTTGCAGTCTTGCACGCTAAAATCCTCAAGTACTCTTCCGGGTGGACGGCGCACTGTATGATGCTAAGAGCCGTCCAATTCAGTGCGGAGAGTTTTACCTGTTCCTCTGTCCATATGTCTTCATTCGGTGGAAGTTGGTACGGACCATCTGTAATTACTCTCCAGAGCTTGCGGCTTTGGGCCCTGATAAAGACTTCCATCCTGTTCTTCCAAAAGAAATAGTTATTACCATCGAAGAAAGGGGGACGGGTGATTGACTGCCCTTCAGCAATGTAGCTGCGAGGACCAGCAGATCCGTTTCCCTGGCCGTTGGACCACATATTGGGAAATACCTTCTCTGATACCAAGTGATACGAGAAATATGAAGTGATCTAGAAGGGGAGGGGATGAATAGATCACTGTTTTCAACCGATTAAAAATTACTGAAGAGTGATTCACTGAAAACAAGCAATCTCGTAGATGAACCCACAAAAATCACAGTGCGAACAATAACTCAAGTAGATAGAAGGCACACCACAAGAACCACCACAGACAATCACACAAGGGCACAGGGGTTTTTAAGGTGGTTCGGCCAGATCTCCAGTCTGCCTACGTCCACCCCTCACTTCAAATCGAAGTGAGGATTCCACTAGCACAGCTAGAAAAGCAGACTCAGTCTGCGACAACTGCTGATTCACAGCTTCACCAGGGGAACATCCTCCCCTCTTCCTCCACACCCGGAGAGAACCCTAAGGACGTCAAGTCCCTAGAAACCAGGAAAACAATTTCCTCTTCCTCCAACCGGAGGGAACACTAGTGATCTACAGTCACTAGAACCAGAGACCAAGGTCTCTCTTCCTCTGACTCCCAGAGGGAACACCTCTTCTACGAGAGGGAACACTACTGCAACCTCTGTTGCAAGTAAACCAGAGAGAACATGTCTCTCTCTTCCCCTGAACACCAGGAGGTAACACAGAGAACTCTCAATCAAGAATGGAAAACATATAAGAAACGAAAACAAGAAAGAAAGAATCCAAAGTTCAGAAACTGGAAACAATGTAGCTCAAACTGAGCAGCAGACTTCGGATTTGATCCGTAAGTCAAAACCCATCTTCTGATCACTTTCCTGCTCTCTCTTCTCTCTCAATTGGAACACTCTAGTTTCTCTGGGAGACTCTTTCTCTTATGCTCTCACTCAAATTTCTTCTCTTCTTTTTTTGGATCGAACTCTCTGCACTTCTACTTTTTACTTTTTCTTTTCGATCCACCTTCATCTGTGGATACTCAGTAAATTCCTGAAACTGAAGGGAAAATCATATGGGAGAAGAAGAAATTACTCATCAGGTAAATATCCAAACAATGGCAATGACAAGGATAGGAATGCTAAAAGTGTGATGTGTTATCATTGCAGGAACCTTGGGCACATAAAGCAAGATTGCCCTGAGCTTCAGAAGAAGACACTGGATTACCATAAGAAAGGCTCCAAGGTGTATAAGAAAAAGCCAAAAGCTATGGTATGCACTTGGAGCGATGAAGAAGAAGACTCAGAGACTAACTCCTCAGGAAAGGAGACTGAAGGAGTATGTCTGATGGCCGACGAGGAAAATGAGGTAATCAATCCCTTTGTGACTTACTCTATTGATGACTGGGAAGATAAGTATGGTGAACTGCTAGATATGTACAATGCCTTAGCTAAAGAACATAGAGTCACCAAACGCAAACTCAACGTTGTTAATGAAGAACAAGAACTCATCAAGACAGAAAATTCCAAACTGATAGCTGCATTAGATCAAATGGAAAATGTAAGAAATGAGAACAATCTTGTTAAAAAGGAGCTTGAAAAACTAAGAAAACAGCTTGATGAAACCAATCAACATACTGAAGAAAACCTGAGACAAAATGACTTACTCAGGGAAGGGTATGAAGCTGTTAAAAGGGTCAATGATGAATTGCTGGAAAACAATATATGTATGCGGAAGGAGCTGGAAGATAAGAAGAAAACCCTTGAGAGGTTTGTTTTGGGAGAGAGTAATTTGAATGCCTTGTTAGGCACCAAAGTAAACTTTAACAGAGAGGGGTTGGGTTTCAACCCAAGTAAGAAGGAAGTATTTGGGGCAAAAACCACTACCTTCTGCACTGAGAAAGGAAAAGAGAAACTGGACATTCCATCCAGTTCCAAAACCACTGAACAACAAAAGAACATCCATAGACAACAGGCTGATTTTGGAAAAAATATGTTCAAGAAATTCAACAAGCCCACGCACCAGAAGCAAGGTGTCTGTCAATTCAACAACTATGACTCTAATAAAAGAATGGGCTATTTTAAAAGCAACATGGGAACGACTAATTACACACAAAATACTGTCAATAAAATGCCTTCATCCAGACAGGTTAAAAATTATGGTCTGGCAGGGACCCAAACTTTCATCAACAGAAACTGGACACAACTTGAGAAACAAAAAGAAACAAATGAAATGCACATCAATAACAAACCTGTCAACCCTCAGCACAAAAAGAAAAAAGGGTTAAAACAGATCTGGATTCCTAAGACTGTGCTTAATGAATTGAACGGTATTTTTGGACCCAACTTACCTTGGGTTCCAAAGCACACAACTTAAATTGTTATTGTGCAGGTGGGCCTAGCAGCCGAGAACAACAAGTGGTATCTCGACAGTGGCTGCTCGAGGCACATGACAGGGGATCAAAGAAAGTTCAGCAAGCTTGAATTGAAAGCAGGAGGGTCAGTTAAGTTTGGAGGTAAAAACAAAGGCCAAATCATTAGGACCGGAACCATTGGTAAGAAAACCTCCAACTCTGTTGAGAAAATCTTGTTGGTTGAAGGTCTCCAACACAATTTATTGAGTATTAGTCAATTGTGTGACAAGGGTCACAAGGTTCTTTTTGATGAGCATGTATGCAAAATTTTAGAACCAAACTCCGATAAAATAAAGTTCATTGCAAATAGAGTCAATAATGTCTATATTGTGGATCTTGATGTTGAGTCTGAGTCTAATCTGTGTCTCACTGCTGATTCAGAGAATAACATGTTTGATTGGCATAGGCGACTAGGCCATGCTAGCTTTAACACCTTGCATAAATTAGCTAAATTTGATTTAGTTAGAGGCATGCCTAGCTTGAAGTTCCATTCATTCTCTAAGCCTTGCGAGGCCTGTGCTCTAGGCAAGCAAACTCGAGCTTCCTTTAAAATTAGGTCTGAGAGCTTGTCAACAAAGATCATGGAACACCTGCACATGGATCTCTTTGGTCCTACCAGAACCCAGAGTCTAAATGGTAAGAGATTTGGGTTTGTCATTGTCGATGACTACTCTAGATTTGCATGGCTGTTTTTCTTGGCAAATAAGAGTGATGCTTTTAAAAAATTTGAACATTTTTTCAATAAGCAAAAACATATAGGGCACAAGATCACTGTTATTCAATCAGATCATGGAGGAGAGTTTGAGAACTCCTCATTTTGTAGCTTCTGTGACAAGGAGGGACTGACTCACAAATTTTCTTCTCCCAGGACCCCAGAGCAAAATGGAATTGTGGAGAGAAGGAATCGAACAATAGTGGAAATGGCAAGAACACTACTAATGGAGAGTCAGCTACCTAAGAGCTTTTGGGCAGAAGCAGCAAACACAGCCTGCTACATACTTAATAGAGCTTTGGTAAGACCCATACATAAGAAAACACCATATGAACTCCTGAAAGGTAAGAGGCCTAATACCTCATACTTCAAAATTTTTGGTTCAAAATGCTTCATTCATAATAACAACAAGAGAGACTTAGATAAATTTGATGCTAGAAGTATTCCAGGAATATTCCTAGGATACTCTGAAACATCTAGAGCCTTCAGGGTCTTTAATAAAACTGATAGAACTGTAGAGGAAACCCCTCATGTTATTTTTGATGAAACAAAAATCTCTAACAGTCCAAATGATGATAACATGTCTACAAGTCATGATGGAGAGTTCCTGGAACAAATGCAAGAGGAGGAAGTACAGCCGGTAGAAGAACCCACTGATCTGAACCCAGTAAGTACAGCTGAACAAGGTGAGTCATCAACGAATGTCAGAGTTTTAAAAGACCACCCTGTAACCAATATTATTGGTAGTCTTAATGATCCCCCTAGGACAAGATCTCATTTTAGAAATGTTCAGAATCAGGGCTTAATTGCTTTAGTTTCTCAAATTGAGCCTAAAACCATTGAAGAAGCCTTAAGTGATGAGAATTGGGTAACTGCTATGTGTGAAGAACTAGGGCAATTTGATAGAAACAATGTCTGGGAGCTTGTACCTAGACCTGAAAATTTCAATGTAATAGGAACAAAATGGGTTTTTAAGAACAAACTGAATGAGGAAGGTGTCATCTCTAGGAATAAAGCTAGACTTGTAGCTAAAGGCTACAGTCAGGAGTATGGAGTGGACTTTGATGAATCCTTTGCTCCAGTAGCTAGAATGGAGGCTATCAGAATTCTATTAGCATTTGCTTGTTCAAACAACATAAAACTTCAACAAATGGATGTTAAGAGTGCTTTCTTGAATGGAATTCTAAAAGAAGAAGTTTATGTTAAACAACCTCCTGGTTTTTAATTTTCGACTAAACCAGATCAAGTTTTCAGGTTAAACAAAGCTCTTTATGGATTAAAGCAAGCTCCTTGGGCCTGGTATGAAAGGCTGACCGGTTTCTTACTAAATAAAGGATATAACAGAGGTAAAGTTGACCAAACCTTATTCACTAAGAATTCACGACAAGATCTCATCATAGTTCAGGTATATGTGGACGACATCATCTTTGGATCAACAAATCCTGAACTGTGTAAAGAATTTTCACAGCTTATGTCAGCTGAATTTGAGATGAGCTTAGTTGGGGAACTGACTTATTTCCTTGGCTTGCAGATAAATCAGATGACAGATGGCTGTTTCTTCCACCAAACCAAGTACACGCTGGATATCCTAAAAAGGTTTGGGATGACCAACCTGAAGCAAATTTCCACCCCAATGAGCACAAGCATGACCCTTAATGCAGATGAGTCAGGTAAACAAGTGGATGAAAAACTCTACAGAGGTATGATCGGATCCCTCTTGTACCTAACTGCCTCTAGGCCAGACATACAATTCAGTGTTGGTTTATGTGCAAGATATCAGTCTAGGCCTACTGAATTACATGTGTCTGCTGTAAAAAGAATCTTTAGATATCTGTCTACCACACATACACTAGGCTTATGGTATCCTGCTTCACGCACTTTAGATTTAGTTGCATACACTGATGCAGACTTTGCTGGATGCAAACTAGATAGGAAGAGCACCAGTGGCCACTGCCAATTCTTAGGAGGATGCCTAGTTTCTTGGAGTTCAAAGAAACAACATTCAGTGGCTCTTTCCACTGCTGAGGCTGAATACGTGGCTGCAAGCAGCTATGGCACTCAGGTTATCTGGATCAAGCATCAACTTCAGGATTACCAAGTAGAGACAGGTTGCACTCCCATCTTTTGTGATAACACTAGTGCCATAAACATTGCAAAGAATCCTGTTTTACACTCACGAACAAAGCATATTGAAATCAGGCACCACTTTATCAGAAATGAAATTGCAAATAAAACATTTGAATTAATTCATGTTGGGACTGCAGATCAAATTGCTGATATTTTTACAAAACCTCTAGATACTGAAAACTTCACTTCCTTGAGAAGAGAACTTGGTATTTACAAACTCTGACTGATTTGAGGCAATAGATTCTGGTTCATGTATCTCCATAAAGTTAGTGGTAGTTTTGTCTTATTTTTCTGGTGGGGGTCCCTATGTGAGGGGGAGCGGGTGTGTGCCTTGAGTATAGTCAATTCTGTTTCTCTGCTGTTTTCTGGGTAGAATGGGAGATAGAGCTACTAGAGAGGGGGAGCTTGACTAGTTAAAAACACTTGAAAGATGGGTGTTATTGCTGGATTAAATGTTGAATTGATCTTGAAAATTCCTCTTAATAGAACCTCATTCATTTCCTACATTCTTAAGTTTGTGCAATTAAAGTCCAGCTAGAATCCTCTTCTAGTAAGTCTTAAGAGGCTAAGATTAACCTCTACAAGTATATCCTCTTACCTTGTTGCATGAGTCATGAACAAGCTAGACTTGTAAGAAATGGTTTCTGTCTATGAGCTTCTCTTTGGACATCTTGATAAGACCTCCAATATTTGCCCTGGGCTTTATCTTCAAACAACCCCTTATTGAGCTAGTTAAACTTATCTGTGCTTAAAACTGCATACTGAGAAACTAGGAATCCCATCAATGAAATGAGAATTTCCTATGTCATGAGGTATCAGTTCTCAAAAACAAAATCAAAAGAAAGAAATACTATTCAAAATTATGCTTGGCAGAGCAATGATGACAAAATGGTGAGTAACTGGGGATTCTGGCCTCTGATCAATGTGTCTCCTCATGAAACAACCAATGGTCACTATCTATGTTCTCTAATTGAGAAGTGATGAGGCTCTTACACTGAGTAACTGAGGATGCTGGCCTCTGACCAAGGTGCATACTTAATGTCAAAAGTGTAACTAGCCAAATACACTCTATAACTGTGCCTTCTCTGCCTGGACTGTTTGTCCTCAATGCCTACAGGCTGTTTTAGTGGTTCAAACTCTTGTTGTCTCTTTTACAAGCCTTAACAGCTACCTCAGTCATACTTGTTGCCACTTGCTCTTCTCTCATAATCATAGTAAGTTGATAAACTTCAAGTTTATTCTGAATCTCCTTCTCTTACAAGAACTCCAAGATTCTTCACTGGACCTTACAGCCCCACTTAAGCATCTAAGATTTGACAATGAGTGTCTACTGTTGGAATCCTCTCCATCTTTTCTCATCAGTCCAGCGTCAACATCTCTCTTTCTCCTTGTTTTGATGATGTCAAAGGGGGAGAAGGTTGAAAGGGGGAGTAAAAGTTAAAAAAGGGGGAGTAAAAGTTAAAAAAAGGGGAGTAAAAGTTAAAAAAAAAAGGGTTGAAAAGTCTGACAAGGGGAGAAGGTTGAAAGGGGTTGCTGCCTTTATTGAGAATGTTTTAAGTTGGTAATTCTCCTTCACTAAATTTGACTCATGGTGTTGCCATCATCAAAAAGGGGGAGATTGTTGCATCTCTGTCGTTTTGATGATGACTAACACTATGAATCAAATTATTTATATGATAATCATCTTGTTGCTCCTAAATGAATGATAAAGATCTTGAATTGTCTAAATATTCTCAGGATATAATGTTGTTGTCTTGCATGCACATCTATGGATCAAATGCTTTTTCATCATGCTTTTTCTGTTTTGATGCTCCTCTATCATGTACACCCATGAGCTCATACTTGTCTTGATTATATGGGTTCTGTACACTTAGTGCGTTGACGCACTTGGCTGGGTGCGTAGACGCATTAGTGCGTCGTTCGCTTGCTGTTTTGTCCACTGCGTTGACGCTGCACGATGGAAGCGTAGACGCATTGGCTTGGTGCCAAGGGCTTGAGTGTCTCGCATGTGAAGCTGAGTCGACGCTGTCACCTGGAGCGTTGACGCATTGGGTTGTTACCAAGACATTGTGCATCTTGTCCAAGGAGCTGAGGTGACGCTACACAATGGAAGCGTCGACGCCTTGAGTTTTTGACCAAAGGTTCTTTTGATCAACCACCCAGCAGAAGCGTCAACGCTGTCAACTGATGCATTGACGCATTAGTGTGTTTTGTCAAAGCACCTGTTCTCTTTATATCCATTGCGTTAACGTCTTGGCTTTAGTGCGTTGACGCGCTCTTCTGTCCTTTCATAAGTCCCGTGCAATCTGTGTGAACAATTTATGACTTGAATATTTCTGAGATTGTCTGAATGTTCTCTAAAACCTTACAGGGACTTAAAGACAAATTGGAACGTTACTCCAATCATGTGAGCACGTGATCCGAGGGAACAATCGTCTAACACGTGGCTCGGTTCATCCGGAAGCATGTCTTCGCGCGTGTCTTCCAAACCCTCACTCTCTCGTGAGGTTGGATATATATATGAAGGGTTCTGCTCTTGAAAAGCTGCCGAAAACCACAAGGAAGAGGGTGAGGCCAGAGCGAGAGGAAGGAGAGGAGAAGCCTGCCTGATCCACTCATTGATCGTACCTGGAAGAGGGAGAGAGTGGTGAAGGAGAGGATGGTTTTCTGCTATGCTTTGTCTATGCTTCTTTAAGAAGCTACATTGTTTCTTCGTTCGATTGTCTTCGATATCTCTTTATGTTTTCAGTTGTCTGTTCTTAAATTCCGATACTCTGCTTTATCGTTCCCTCTAGGTGTAGAGGAAGAGAGGTGGATCCTCTGGGTTGCATTGTGATTCCCTCTGAATCAGATCAGAGGAAGGGAGGTGGTCTCCAGGGGTTGCTGTGATCAGATAGTGAGGAGGCTATCTGGGTTGTTCCCTTCGGCTGTGGAGGAAGAGAGACAGTGTCTCTGAATTGCAGTGAGGGTGAGTCACTGCTGGGTTCCCTCTTGTCTAAGAGGAAGGGAGAGTCATCTCCTGGTCAGGTCTTGGGGTGTGAGACCTGGGTTCAAGCTGTGTGATCAGCGTCTGTAGGGATTTCGATCCCCAAGCTGTGGATCAGCGTCTTGTAGGCAGACTGAGTCTGCGGTTCTTTCTTGTGAAAGGAAGCCTCACTCGGCCTTGAGTGAGGGATCGACGTAAGTCTGCAGGTTGCAGACTGAACCATCTAAATCTCCTGTTCTCCGTGGTATGGTTGTGCGCATCTCTATTCCTTATGATTTTGTCTGGGTTCATTAAGTAAATGTGAATGTTGATGATTGAAATCTTGGTCTGACCGCTCGCTAGGTGGTTGTGCATATGTGCTGATGACTCTTTGAGTCATTTATGTTCTGCGCTCGTGAATTACGTTATATTGGTTAAGGGTCCTGCCTCGACTCAGTCAAAGAATTTTTTAAAACGGTGATCTATTCATCCCCTCCCCTTCTAGCTCACCGTCCTCCTGTCTAACAGTTGTTAGAATGTAAGGCCCGGATACAGAGGGGGGGGGGGGTGAATGTATCCCTCTACAAATATGGCCTAATTAAAACTCTAATGCTCAGTAATGCGGAATTAAAACTGTTACAGAAATAGGCTAAGGAACCTTAGAAGGATCAAAGCAAGACAACAACTCAAGAAGCCCTCAAACGATCCTAAGCAAGCATCTAATGCGCAGCAATTAAGTGAACATATAAGAAACTCAATTAACCTCTAGGATATAGATAATCAATTAAATCACGATCCTAGCATTCATCTAGCGGAAGCAGGAAATCAAACAAACCACTGCACGATGATTTTAGGTGGTTCGGTCAACATACCTACATCCACCCCTCACTCCAAACCAGAGTGAGGCTTCCACCAGTAACACTAGCACAGTAGACTCAGTCTGCAACAAAGGCTGCCAAACAGCTTGACCAGGGGAACAACCTCCCCTCTTCCTCCCAACTGGAGGGACACCCCAAGTGACTCCTAGCCACTTGGAAACCAGAGACACACGGTCTCTCTTCCTCCAGACCAGGAGGGAACACCTGGACTTTCTACCCACAAGCCCAGAACCGGAGGAACAAACCTCCCTTCCTCCAAACCGGACGGGAACCTAGAGACCCAAGTCTCTCTTCCTTTGAACCCCAGAGGGAAGCACAACCGGAGATAAATCTCCCTTCCTCTAACCCGGAGGGAAGCAACCGATGACACCCTGTCAAAGGCAACCAGAGATGCAAGTCTCTCTTCCTCCACACCGGAGGGAACCAACCACAAGTAGCACCCAGCTACTTGCAAACCGAAGACACAAGATCTCCCTTCTCCTGAGTCCACAGGAGGAACCCGATCCCCAACAGGGCAATCGGAAGAACAACAAGTGAATAGTTCAAAAGAAAATCAAAACTCAGCAACAGAAAGCTAAAAAGATAAAATCAAATGTGGCTCTCGCAGGAGCTGGCTGGCCTGGATTTGATCCACGGTCCAGCAGGAACTTCTTCTACTGCTTCTCTCTTTCTCCCAGCACGAACTCTCTTTTCTTCTTCTTCTTCTTTCTTACTTCTTCTTCTTCTCACAACTTCTGCCTTCACCTTCTTCTCACTCTCTGTATCTCGCTGTCTCTCTTTCTTTTTTCTTCTTCTGCTCTCTCGATCTAGCTCTGAGCCTTCTCTATCTCTTCTTTCTCTTCTGCACCTCTTCTTCTTTTCTGGCTGCTTCTACTTTAGTCACTCTCTACCCACGCCCCGCTTCTTCAGAGGAAGAAGACACATATATATAGCAGCAGCAGATTAGGGCGGCGTGTGCTCTCCACGATTCCCGGCCAAATGCTTCAGTCCACGTGGAGGCTCCTCTGCATCTCAGATCATGTGCCAGATGCCAGCCTCGTATCACGTGCCCACTCTGTATAGGCTTCACGAACAGTACCTGTCAAACAGTCATAGGAGATTAATCAGAAGGATAGAATGTATAGACTTTGAAGACTTAGCCAATGAGTGTATTGACTTGAACAGCTAGCCACGAGTGTATAGACTTAAGATGCGATAACAAGTGTGTAGACTTGAACTTAGAAATGAATGTATAGACATTAGAACAGCAAAAGGTGCACTCTACTGAAAATGACACGGGGTACATAAGATGACTACAGCAAGAGATAAATAGAGAACGACACGAGATACATACAGTATCAAAGCTAACACTACAAGGATAACGACATGAAGTCATATGAGAACATCACGAGGTAAGAGAGAACGACACGAGGTAAAACGGTAGTAAAACACGCGATCAGAGAAAACCTGGACGAAGATAGAAAGAAACAACACAAAGACATAAAAATAGAACTAACATGAAGACTCAAACATAAAAATAACACGAAGACCTAAAAACAAAAGATAACACGAAGACATAAAAACAAAAGATAACACGAAGACATAAAAACAACACGAAGACATAAAAACAAAAGATAACACGAAGACATAAAAACAAAACGAAGACATAAAAACAAAAGATAACATGAAGACATAAAAACAAAAGATAACACGAAGACACAGGAAAACGACTCGAACACGAGGACGACACTGGCTGAAAACAACTCGAAGACGAAGGGGTGACACAGAAGGAGCGACACGAGGTGGCATAGAAAGCAGCACGAGATGCTGTAGGGTTCAGCACGCGATGGAACAAATAACGACACGAAGATAGCTGGAATGATGCATGTAGCAGTTCGTTGTATATACTTCCAATGTACAGACTTTGAAATAAAGTGTGTACAGACTTGAGAGATCAAGGCACGATGTATAGACTTTGCCCAAGGAAACGAATGTGTAGACTTTGGCTTGGAACGAAGGTAAGGATGAGGCTGTAAAGACTTGGCCAATATGAGACACTGTACAGACTTTGTCAAGTGACTGGCTGTACATACTTAAGAAGATGAAGACTCTGTATCGACTTGAAACAAAGGCAGTGTATAGACTTAAGCATTCTGAGCATAACAAAAGCTATGAATGTATAGACTCCATGATCAAAATGCAATGCTGACTGATGTATACATTTGGCAAATAGATTGATGCATGAACTACCCTGTACAAACTTTAAGACTTAATGAGCAACAAAAAAGGGACAAAGCAGCATGGCGTCAACCCAGCTGTTCCACTGCGTCAACGCAGCCATTGCACTGCACCCATATTAGTGAAAGACAGACATACAGACATGATCTATGCCATGCTCACAGTTAAACGGTGTACCAATGAACTGCAACATGAACATTATCAATAGAGAAGCAATGCACAGAACAGAGCACAAACCAATTTATCACCGCATGACTCAACCATACACATGCACTCTTCACAATTCAGACATGGCACACTCATGCAATCTCCCACAGAATAGATCAGACATATTCAAGACAAAGTGGTGACTCAATTATGTTACTATCATTAAAACACCACATCATCAACAAAGCACAAGGGGCACAACAATCTCCCCCTTTTTGATGATGGCAACATAATGAGTCACACTGACTCATCAAATTATTCTCCCCCTTTGACAGAATCAAAAAGAAGGGAAATGGTTTGATAGTCAACTATAGCACATAAAAGCAGCACACAAAGATAGCACATAAATGTAGAGAATGAGTCATAGTTTAAAAAAAAATGAAGATCTCCCTTATGACAATGAAACAGCTCTCCCCCTATCAACATGCATGATTGACTACTCTACCTTTAGAAGTAAATAAACCATAACTCCCCCTGAAGCACAAGAATGGACTCTGGTTGTCCAATAAATCAATCTGAAATCAATCATTTCAAAGAATCTGAATTCAGGTGAAAATACCACAGAATCAGAACTTATTGCAGAATAAGATGGAAGATTCCAACAGTGTGGAGAGAAATGCATCTCAGGAATCAATCTGAAATCCACCACCACAAGGATTCTGAAGTTCAGAGGGCTGCAAGTGAACAAGGTAATAATGGGAGTGGCACCTCACATTTGTATGGTCAGAAAAATACAGATGGAATCAGTCAACTGATAAGAGAGAAGTTCACTTTGTTGATCATGCAAGAATCTGATCATGAGGGATTTGAATGCATACATCACTTCAATAAGTCTTAAAAGATGTAGACTCTTCTATCATAAAGAATTATGAAGTGGCAACTTAATCAATCTGATTTAATTTTGATGTATACCAACTTTGCCAAATTAAACTCAATGCTCATATCTGAATCCAAGTTTTAATAAAAGTGAACCAAATAGTCAGAAAAACACTCAAAAAATAATCATCTTTTATCTTACACATATGATCTCAATTGCTCCTTTGAAAAATACACAGGTTAGTACTGAAATTAAACATTTTTTTTCAAGAACATGAGTTGACAGATTTTTCAAGATAATTTTATTTGAAGCACATTATATTTTTCTTGAGTAATTTAAGTTGATCAACACCTTTTTACATGAGGCACAACAAGTCTTAGTTGAAGTGACCCAGTTACTCAGTGTGATAACTGGCATTGCCTCTCACTTTGAGAGCAGAGTTAGCAATATGAGTGTCTTTTTACATGAGAAGACACCTTTATCAGAGGCCAGACTTCCCAGCTACTCAACACAAATAAGCTATTGCTCTGTCAGATTTTGTTTCACTAAATTTTTATCAGAGATAACTGTGGCACCTCATGACATGAGTTACTTTATTTCATTGATAAAGAACTCAGTTTCTCAGTGACCTAGTCATTGCTCTGAATTCACAATTTTTTTATTTAGTCAACTTTTTCAAGTTAAATGTTTAACCAAACCACTCACTCTATGTATCTCTACCAAAGTAGCCTAGATTTCAAATTTCAGATATCAGATGAGAGACTTTAAGGATTACATGACACAAAAGGTTAAAGTTTATTAAACCTCATCAACAGATATTTTAAATTCATTTAATTACAAAGCTGAGAATACATTAATCTTATATCAGTCTGATTCAGTGATAATTCTTAAATCCATATGATAGGAGTTTCTGCCAAAATCTCAGACTGAATTGCATGACATGCAGCTTAAGTTCCTCAGATAAGAACAATAAATTTAGCTGACCAACAACTCAATAATGGAGCCAAAGTAGTCACACCAGCTAAGAGGTATATGAAGGAAGAGTACAAGCTGGTGGAAGAGTAAATCAGCAATAGAGAAGAGCATCAGAAGAGATTTTTTTCATCAGACAGTAGCTGAGTCTGGAATACAGACTGATCAGCTATTTTAGAGATATCAGCAGAGAATATAGTTGAATAGCGCATAGTCAAGAGAATGAATTAGGTTACTTAAATAAAAGGAGTTCATGAGGTGAAGAAGATATGAAATAGAAATGCTCCCCCTGACAAAATGCATGATGTTCAATGAATCATTTCTTTTCGAATTTTATTTTCTTCAAATTTATGATATGCAATACACTGCTCTATATGAGAACTAGACCCATGGTACTAGGCTGAGGACTCGGTCCAAGGACCACCTCACACATGGCAGTAGCATCCAGACATACTCCATATGCCCTTCAGCACTGTTCCATTTAATATATCATGATGGTCATGCAAATGTCATATGCAGTGCAAAGCAATCTCATTTGTTTAGTGCAAACAACAGCATGAGAAGAACATCAAAAATCAATCAAGCAAAACAACAATTTCAGATAATGAAATTGAAATAGATTTCAGAACTGACCTGAATTGAGTCCTGGGGTTTTCTTTTTGAGTGCCTTGGTTAACCCTTTTTATTTCTCCCTCCAAGGCACACCTGCAAAGTATTTGATCATCTTGATCCTGCAGGGACCCAAGCAGCTTTGGGTCCTGCGTTAGCCCTGACAGGTTTTCTAAATATTTTCATAGCAACATTATCATCAAATTTCATCAGTGAACAGTCATCCATATAATGTCCAAATTTTCCACAGTATCTACATGAAATGGCTGGTGTTTGATTCTTATGATGCATATTGACAGCAGGGTGATGTTTATAAACATGTTCATAAGATTTTTTGTTATATGCATGAGCAGTTTGATGCTTGTTCTTAACCATCCAACATTCAGCAGATTTATGGCCTGGCTTCCCACAGTTAAAGCATGAAATTTTCACAAAAGGTTTTGCAGGGAATTTGACAAAATGGGGTTTAACATAGTTCTTTTGAACATACCAATAGTCCTTGACTGTATGCCCATTTTTCCCACAGTGGGAGCAAGCAAAAGAATTTCTTCTATGAAAATCATTTTTACCCCAAGTAGATCTAGACCAGCACTCAGCAGCCTTGTACCCAGGCTTATTGCAGTTGAAGCACACAATGTGCTGACTAGAATTGTGTTTAGATCCATATGGATCATGAAAGTGCATGGAAGACCTGGCTTGTAGTTTGTTGTCTTCTTTCATGATAAAACAATCATTCATGAGATGACCATGTTTCCCACAATAATAACATGAAGCATCAGGCTTCCTAGCAACATGGTTTCTATCAAAAGAGTTTCTAGAATGTAAAGTTCTACTAGCATGCTCATCCTTTAACATCAATCCACAATCCTCCATTATGTGACCTCCTTTCCCACAATAATAACATGAACCCTTTTTAATGTGAGTGTGTGAGACATCATGTGAATTGTGTGTAGCCTTCTTTATAGTAACAGGAGTGTCTTTATCCTTCTTCTGTGGAGTTTCATCCTTTTTCAGTTTTTGATTTTGTTCCACAGTTTTGGGTTTTACAGTAGATTTTTGTGCAGTGAATTTGAAAACAGAAGGAGCAGAGGTTGTGTTCTGATTGGTGGCTTTGACAAAAACAGTAGATGTTTCATTCCCATTACTCTTTTTCTTTGTCGGACTATAGCCCAGTCCCTTTCTCTCAAAGTTATCACTCTTTCCAAGAAGCTTATTCAGATTGTCCTTACCTTTGACAAATTTTGATAGAGAATCTTTCAAATCTTTAATCTCAAAATTCAAATCAGCAATTTTAGCTTCATATTTGGACAAATCTGTTTCACAGGAAATTACTTGTTGATGCAAGGCATCATTCAGACTTTTGAGTTTTTCTACTTCCTGTTTTAATTCTATTTCCTTGTCAGCTTCAGATAAGGACTTGTAAAGATCATCAAATTCTTGTTGAAGGGATGTGATAGTAAGCTCATATCCAGCTATTTTCTGTTCACTGCAACTGACATTTCCATTTAACATTAAGTTGATGGTTTTTAGACTCTCAATTTCTTGTTCAGCATTCATCAACCTATCAGAATTATCGACACTCACACACTTGCCTTTTTCCATTGTTATTAGCCTATCTGTCAACTGGGTGTTTAGATGTTTCAACTCATTGATTTCCTCTTGCAGTTTACCATTCTGCTCTAGGAGATCAGCATCAACCACCCATTCATCTGAGAGAGACTGACATTCATGAAACATTTCCTGTTATTTTTCAGAATCTTTCTGTAATTCTATGTTTACAGATTTTATGACATTAAGCTTTTCAATCAGCAATTTGTTCCCCTGTCTAAGTTTCTCTGATTTTTCATCATTTTTATTGGAGAACTCTTTAAGAGAGTCATTTTCAGATTTCAGCTTGTTTAATTCATACTTAACACATTCAATTTCTTTCAGCAAATCCTTGCCCTGAACAGAATCATGACTAGCTAGACTAAGCTTCTTTTCATGTTTAGAGATTTCTTTCACATGATCTTGATTCTCAGTTTTCAATAAAGAAATTTGCTTCTTCAACATTAGAGAATCAGACATACAGGCATCATGAATATTTTTCAATTCAACACACTTTCTACAAGGAGAACTTGAACTATCTAAACCAGTACCCTTCTTCAATTTTTTATACTGTTTTCTTAACAGTTCATGAGATTCAAATAATTCAGCATATGCATTCTCCCAATCTTCTAGAGAAAAATTCTCGAAGAGATTTACCTCATACTCATCATCTTCAGTCTGACTGCTGCCTTGATTGCTGCCAATTGGATTACTTCTGTTAGCCATCATGCAGTTGTCCTCGTTTACCCTGTGAAATTGATTCAGCCTATCCAGGATGTCCTTTGCTGAGCTGCAATTATGAAGACACGACCATAAGGCTCTGTCAATAGCTACTTTCAACAGGTTAAAGGCTTTCTGATTTTCTCCATCCTTTGATCTGTGTCTGTCGGTCCATTTGGACTCTTTCGTTGGTAAGGTGTGAGGACCTTGTGAAATTAATTTCCACAAATCAGGATTAGCAGAATTTACATAGGCATGTAAAGCAGTGTACCACTGACTGAAACCAGAACCATTAAAGACGGGTGGTAAAGTCATTGAAAAACAAATAGCGAATAAGTTCAAGGCAACAGGAACAATTATGCACTAAAAATAAATTAGCACTTAAGACAGCAAGATCGAATCTGCAGGTCGCTGGACCTTGTATGCAGACACCGCTCTGATACCAATTGTTAGAATGTAAGGCCCGGATACAGAGGGGGGGGTGAATGTATCCCTCTACAAATATGGCCTAATTAAAACTCTAATGCTCAGTAATGCGGAATTAAAACTGTTGCAGAAATAGCCTATGGAACCTTAGAAGGATCAAAGCAAGACAACTACTCAAGAAGCCCTCAAACGATCCTAAGCAAGCATCTAATGCGCAGCAATTAAGTGAACATATAAGAAACTCAATTAACCTCTAGGATATAGATAATCAATTAAATCACGGTCCTAGCATGCATCTAGCAGAAGCAGGAAATCAAACAAACCACTGCACGATGATTTTAGGTTGTTCGATCAACAGACCTACATCCACCCCTCACTCCAAACCAGAGTGAGGCTTCCACCAGTAACACTAGCACAACAGACTCAGTCTGCAACAAAGGCTGCCAAACAGATTGACCAGGGGAACAACCTCCCATCTTCTTCCCAACTGGAGGGACACCCCAAGTGACTCCTAGCCACTTGGAAACCAGAGACACACGGTCTCTCTTCCTCCAGACCAGGAGGGAACACCTGGACTTGCTACCCACAAGCCCAGAACCGGAGGAACAAACCTCCCTTCCTCCAAACCGGAGGGGAACCTAGAGACCCAAGTCTCTCTTCCTCTGAACCCCAGAGGGAAGCACAACTGGAGATAAATCTCCCTTCCTCCAACCCGGAGGGAAACAACCGATGACACCCTGTCAAAGGCAACCAGAGACGCAAGTCTCTCTTCCTCCACACCGGAGGGAACCAACCACAAGTAGCACCCAACTACTTGCAAACCGAAGACACAAGATCTCCCTTCTCCTGAGTCCACAGGAGGAACCCGATCCCCAACAGGGCAATCGGAAGAATAACAAGTGAATAGTTCAAAAGAAAATCAAAACCCAACAACAGAAAGCTGAAAAGATAAAATCAAATGTGGCTCTCGCAGGAGCTGACTGGCCTGGATTTGATCCACGGTCTAGCAGGAACTTCTTCTACTGCTTCTCTCTTTCTCCCAGCACGAACTCTCTTTTCTTCTTCTTCTTCTTTCTTACTTCTTCTTCTTCTCACAACTTCTGCCTTCACCTTCTTCTCACTCTCTGTATCTCACTATCTCTCTTTCTTTTTTTCTTCTTCTGCTCTCTCGATCTAGTTCTGAGCCTTCTCTATCTCTTCTTTCTCTTCTGCACCTCTTCTTCTTTTCTGGCTGCTTCTACTTCAGTCACTCTCTACCCACACCCCGCTTCTTCAGAGGAAGAAGACACATATATATAGCAGCAGCAGATTAGGGCGGCGTGTGCTCTCCACGATTCCCGCCCAAATGCTTCAGTCCACGTGGAGGCTCCTCTGCATCTCGGATCACGTGCCAGATGCCAGCCTCGTATCACGTGCCCACTCTGTATAGGCTTCACGAACAGTACCTGTCACACAGTCATAGGAGATTAATCAGAAGGATAAAATGTATAGACTTTGAAGACTTAGCCAACGAGTGTATTGACTTGAACAGCTAGCCACGAGTGTATAGACTTAAGATGTGATAACAAGTGTGTAGACTTGAACTTAGAAATGAATGTATAGACATTAGAACAGCAAAAGGTGCACTCTACTGAAAATGACACGGGGTACATAAGATGACTACAGCACGAGATAAACAGAGAACGACACGAGGTACATACAGTATCAAAGCTAACACTACAAGGATAACGACACGAAGTCAGATGAGAACAACACGAGGTAAGAGAGAACGACACGAGGTAAAACGGTAGTAAAACACGCGATCAGAGAAAACCTGGACGAAGATAGAAATAAACAACACGAAGACATAAAAACAGAACTAACATGAAGACTCAAACATAAAAATAACACGAAGACATAAAAATAAAAGATAACACGAAGACATAAAAACAAAAGATAACACGAAGACATAAAAATAACACGAAGACATAAAAACAAAAGAAAACACGAAGACATAAAAACAAAATGAAGACATAAAAACAAAAGATAACACGAAGACATAAAAACAAAAGATAACACGAAGACACAGGAAAACGACTCGAACACGAGGACGACATTGGCTGAAAACAACTCGAAAACGAAGGGGTGACACAGAAGGAGCGACACGAGGTGGCACAGAAAGTAGCACGAGATGCTGTAGGGTTCAGCACGCGATGGAACAAATAACGACACGAAGACAACTGGAATGATGCGTGTAGCAGATCGTTGTACATACTTGCAATGTACAGACTTTGAAATAAAGAGTGTACAGACTTGAGAGATCAAGGCACGATGTATAGACTTTGCCCAAGGAAACGAATGTGTAGACTTTGCTTGGAACGAAGGTAAGGATGAGGCTGTAAAGACTTGGCCAATATGAGACACTGTACAGACTTTGTCAAGTGACTGGCTGTACAGACTTCAGAAGATGAAGACTCTGTATCGACTTGAAACAAAGGCAGTGTATAGACTTAAGCATTCTGAGCATAACAAAAGCTATGAATGTATAGACTCCATGATCAAAATGCAATGCTGACTGATGTATACATTTGGCAAATAGATTGATGCATGAACTACCCTGTACAAACTTTAAGACTTAATGAGCAACAAAAAAGGGACAAAGCAGCATGGCGTCAACCTAGCTGTTCCACTGCGTCAACGCAGCCATTGCACCGCACCCATATTAGTGAAAGACAGACATACAGACAGGATATATGCCATGCTCACAGTTAAACTGTGTACCAATGAACTGCAACATGAACATTATCAGTAGAGAAGTAATGCACAGAACAGAGCACAAACCAATTTATCACAGCATGACTCAAGCATATACATGCATTCTTCACAATTCAGACATGGCACACTCATGCAATCTCCCACAGAATAGATCAGACATATTCAAGATAAAGTGGTGACTCAATTATGTTGCTATCATTAAAACACCACATCATTAACAAAGCACAAGGGGCACAACAGAGATACAGAGGGGGGTTGAATGTATCCCTCTACAAATATGGCCTAATTAAAATTCTAATGCTCAGTAATGCAGAATTAAAACTGTTGCAGAAATAGCCTAAGGAACCTTAGAAGGATCAAAGCAAGACAACAACTCAAGAAGCCCTCAAACGATCCTAAGCAAGCATCTAATGCACAGTAATTAAGTGAACATATAAGAAACTCAATTAACCTCTAAGATATAGATAATCAATTAAATCACGGTCCTAGCATGCATCTAGCGGAAGCAGGAAATCAAACAAACCACTGCACGATGATTTTAGGTGGTTCGGTCAACAGACCTACATCCACCCCTCACTCCAAACCAGAGTGAGGCTTCCACCAGTAACACTAGCACAGCAGACTCAGTCTGCAACAAAGGCTGCCAAACAGCTTGACTAGGGGAACAACCTCCCCTCTTCCTCCCAACTGGAGGGACACCCCAAGTGACTCCCAGCCACTTGGAAACCAGAGACACACGGTCTCTCTTCCTCCTGACCAGGAGGGAACACCTGGACTTGCTACCCACAAGCCCAGAACCGGAGGAACAAACCTCCATTCCTCCAAACCGGAGGGGAACCTAGAGACCCAAGTCTCTCTTCCTCTGAACCCCAGAGTGAAGCACAACCGGAGATAAATCTCCCTTCCTCCAACCCGGAGGGAAACAACCGATGACACCCTGTCAAAGGCAACCAGAGACGCAAGTCTCTCTTCCTCCACACCGGAGGGAACCAACCACAAGTAGCACCCAGCTACTTGCAAACTGAAGACCCAAGATCTCCCTTCTCCTGAGTCCACAGGAGGAACCCGATCCCCAACAGGGCAATCGGAAGAACAACAAGTGAATAGTTCAAAAGAAAATCAAAACCCAGCAACAGAAAGCTGAAAAGATAAAATCAAATGTGGCTCTCGCAGGAGCTGGCTGGCCTGGATTTGATCCACGGTCCAGCAGGAACTTCTTCTACTGCTTCTCTCTTTCTCCCAACACGAACTCTCTTTTCTTCTTCTTCTTCTTTCTTACTTCTTCTTCTTCTCACAACTTCTGCCTTCACCTTCTTCTCACTCTCTGTATCTCCCTGTCTCTCTTTCTTTTTTCTTCTTCTGCTCTCTCGATCTAGCTCTGAGCCTTCTCTATCTCTTCTTTCTCTTCTGCACCTCTTCTTCTTTTCTGGCTGCTTCTACTTCAGTCACTCTCTACCCACACCCCTTCTTCAGAGGAAGAAGACACATATATATAGCAACAGCAGATTAGGGCGGCGTGTGCTCTCCACGATTCCCGCCCAAATGCTTCAGTCCACGTGGAGGCTCCTCTGCATCTCGGATCACGTGCCAGATGCCAGCCTCGTATCACGTGCCCACTCTGTATAGGCTTCACGAATAGTACCTGTCAAACAGTCATAGGAGATTAATCAGAAGGATAGAATGTATAGACTTTGAAGACTTAGCCAACGAGTGTATTGACTTGAACAGCTAGCCACGAGTGTATAGACTTAAGATGTGATAACAAGTGTGTAGACTTGAACTTAGAAATGAATGTATAGACATTAGAACAGCAAAAGGTGCACTCTATTGAAAACGACACGGGGTACATAAGATGACTACAGCACGAGATAAACAGAGAACGACACGAGGTACATACAGTATCAAAGCTAACACTACAAGGATAACGACACAAAGTCAGATGAGAACAGCACGAGGTAAGAGAGAACGACACGAGGTAAAATGGTAGTAAAACACTCGATCAGAGAAAACCTGGACGAAGATAGAAAGAAACTACACGAAGACATAAAAATAGAACTAACGTGAAGACTCAAACATAAAAATAACACGAAGACATAAAAACAAAAGATAACACGAAGACATAAAAACAAAAGATAACACAAAGACATAAAAACAACACGAAGACACAAAAACAAAAGATAACACCAAGACATAAAAACAAAACGAAGACATAAAAACAAAAGATAACACGAAGACATAAAAACAAAAGATAACACGAAGACACAGGAAAACGACTCGAACACGAGGATGACACTGGCTGAAAACAACTCGAAGACGAAGGGGTGACACAGAAGGAGCGACACGAGGTGGCACAGAAAGCAGCACGAGATGCTGTAGGGTTCAGCACGCGATGGAACAAATAACCACATGAAGACAACTAGAATGATGCGTGTAGCAGATCGTTGTACATACTTCCAATGTACAGACTTTGAAATAAAGAGTGTACAGACTTGAGAGATCAAGGCACGATGTATAGACTTTGCCCAAGGAAACGAATGTGTAGACTTTGGCTTGGAACAAAGGTAAGGATGAGGCTGTAAAGACTTGGCCAATATGAGACACTGTACAGACTTTGTCAAGTGACTGGCTGTACAGACTTCAGAAGATGAAGACTCTGTATCGACTTGAAACAAAGGCAGTGTATAGACTTAAGCATTCTGAGCATAACAAAAGCTATGAATGTATAGACTCCATGATCAAAATGCAATGCTGACTGATGTATACATTTGGCAAATAGATTGATGCATGAACTACCCTGTACAAACTTTAAGACTTAATGAGCAACAAAAAAGGGACAAAGCAGCATGGCGTCAACCCAGCTGTTCCACTGCGTCAACGCAGCCATTGCACCGCACCCATATTAGTGAAAGACAGACATACAGACATGATCTATGCCATGCTCACAGTTAAACGGTGTACCAATGAACTGCAACATGAACATTATCAATAGAGAAGCAATGCACAGAACAGAGTACAAACCAATTTATCACCGTATGACTCAAGCATACACATGCACTCTTCACAATTCAGACATGGCACACTCATGCAATCTCCCACAGAATAGATCAGACATATTCAAGACAAAGTGGTGACTCAATTATGTTGCTATCATTAAAACACCACATCATCAACAAAGCACAAGGGGCACAACAATCTCCCCCTTTTTGATGATGGCAACATAATGAGTCACACTGACTCATCAAACTATTCTCCCCCTTTGACAGAATCAAAAAGAAGGGAAATGGTTTGATAGTCAACTATAGCACATAAAAGCAGCACACAAAGACAGCACATAAATGTAGAGAATGAGTCATAATTCAAAAAAAAATGAAGATCTCCCTTATGACAATGAAACAGCTCTCCCCCTATCAACATGCATGATTGACTACTCTACCTTTAGAAGTAAATAAACCATAACTCCCCCTGAAGCACAAGAATGGACTCTGGTTGTCCAATAAATCAATCTGAAATCAATCATTTCAAAGAATCTGAATTCAGGTGAAAATACCACAGAATCAGAACTTATTGCAGAATAAGATGGAAGATTCCAATAGTGTGGAGAGAAATGCATCTCAGGAATCAATCTGAAATCCACCACCAGAAGGATTCTGAAGTTCAGAGGGCTGCAAGTGAACAAGGTAATAATGGGAGTGGCACCTCACATTTGTATGGTCAGAAAAATGCAGATGGAATCAGTCAACTGATAAGAGAGAAGTTCACTTTGTTGATCATGCAAGAATCTGATCATGAGGGATTTGAATGCATACATCACTTCAATAAGTCTTAAAAGATGTAGACTCTTCTATCATAAAGAATTATGAAGTGGCAACTTAATCAATCTGATTTAATTTTGATGTATACCAACTTTGCCAAATTAAACTCAATGCTCATATCTGAATCCAAGTTTTAATAAAAGTGAACCAAATAGTCAGAAAAACACTCAAAAAATAATCATCTTTTATCTTACACATATGATCTCAATTGCTCCTTTGAAAAATACACAGGTTAGTACTGAAATTAAACATTTTTTTTCAAGAACATGAGTTGACAGATTTTTCAAGATAATTTTATTTGAAGCACATTATATTTTTCCTGAGTAATTTAAGTTGATCAACACCTTTTTACATGAGGCACAACAAGTCTTAGTTGAAGTGACCCAGTTACTCAGTGTGATAACTGGCATTGCCTCTCACTTTGAGAGCAGAGTTAGCAATATGAGTGTCTTTTTACATGAGAAGACACCTTTATCAGAGGCCAGACTTCTCAGCTACTCAACACAAATAAGCTATTGCTCTGTCAGATTTTATTTCACTAAATTTTTATCAGAGATAACTGTGGCACCTCATGACATGAGTTACTTTATTTCATTGATAAAGAACTCAGTTTCCCAGTGACCTAGTCATTGCTCTGAATTCACAATTTTTTTATTTAGTCAACTTTTTCAAGTTAAATGTTTAACCAAACCACTCACTCTATGTATCTCTACCAAAGTAGCCTAGATTTCAAATTTCAGATATCAGATGAGAGACTTTAAGGATTACATGACACAAAAGGTTAAAGTTTATTAAACCTCATCAACAGATATTTTCAATTCATTTAATTACAAAGCTGAGAATACATTAATCTTATATCAGTCTGATTCAGTGATAATTCTTAAATCCATATGATAGGAGTTTCTGCCAAAATCTCAGACTGAATTGCATGACATGCAGCTTAAGTTCCTCAGATGAGAACAATAAATTTAGCTGACCAACAACTCAATAATGGAGCCAAAGTAGTCACACCAGCTAAGAGGTATATGAAGGAAGAGTACAAGCTGGTGGAAGAGTAAATCAGCAATAGAGAAGAGCATCAGAAGAGATTTTTATCATCAGACAGTTGCTGAGTCTGGAATACAGACTGATCAGCTATTTTAGAGATATCAGCAGAGAATACAGTTGAATAGCGCATAGTCAAGAGAATGAATTAGGTTACTTAAACAAAAGGAGTTCATGAGGTGAAGAAGATATGAAATAGAAATGCTCCCCCTGACAAAATGCATGATGTTCAATGAATCATTTCTTTTCGAATTTTATTTTCTTCAAATTTATGATATGCAATACACTGCTCTATATGAGAACTAGACCCATGGTACTAGGCTGAGGACTCGGTCCAAGGACCACCTCACACATGGCAGTAGCATCCAGACATACTCCATATGCCCTTCAGCACTGTTCCATTTAATATATCATGATGGTCATGCAAATGTCATATGCAGTGCAAAGCAATCTCATTTGTTTAGTGCAAACAACAGCATGAGAAGAACATCAAAAATCAATCAAGCAAAACAACAATTTCAGATAATGAAATTGAAACAGATTTCAGAACTGGCCTGAATTGAGTCCTGGGGTTTTCTTTTCGAGTGCCTTGGTTAACCCTTTTTATTTCTCCCTCCAAGGCACACCTGCAAAGTATTTGATCATCTTGATCCTACAGGGACCCAAGCAGCTTTGGGTCCTGCGTTAGCCCTGACATGTTTTCTAAACATTTTCATAGCAACATTATCATCAAATTTCATCAGTGAACAGTCATCCATAGAATGTCCAAATTTTCCACAGTATCTACATGAAATGGCTGGTGTTTGATTCTTATGATGCATATTGACAGCAGGGTGATGTTTATAAACATGTTCATAAGATTTTTTGTTATATGCATGAGCAGTTTGATGCTTGTTCTTAACCATCCAACATTCAGCAGATTTATGGCCTGGCTTCCCACAGTTATAGCATGAAATTTTCACAAAAGATTTTGCAGGGAATTTGACAAAATGGGGTTTAACATAGTTCTTTTGAACATACCAATAGTCATTGACTGTATGCCCATTTTTCCCACAGTGGGAGCAAGCAAAAGAATTTCTTCTATGAAAATCATTTTTACCCCAAGTAGATCTAGACCAGCACTCAGCAGCCTTGTACCCAGGCTTCAGGCTTATTGCAGTTGAAGCACACAATGTGCTGATTGGAATTGTGTTTAGATCCATATGGATCATGAAACTGCATGGAAGACCTGGCTTGTAGTTTGTTGTCTTCTTTCATGATAAAACAATCATTCATGAGATGACCACGTTTCCCACAATAATAACATGAAGCATCAGGCTTCCTAGCAACATGGTTTCTATCAAAAGAGTTTCTAGAATGTAAAGTTCTACTAGCATGCTCATCCTTTAACATCAATCCACAATCCTCCATTATGTGACCTCCTTTCCCACAATAATAACATGAACCCTTTTTAATGTGAGTGTGTGAGACATCATGTGAATTGTGTGTAGCCTTCTTTATAGTAACAGGAGTGTCTTTATCCTTCTTCTGTGGAGTTTCATCCTTTTTCAGTTTTTGATTTTGTTCCACAGTTTTGGGTTTTACAGTGGATTTTTGTGCAGTGAATTTGAAAACAGAAGGAGCAGAGGTTGTGTTCTGATTGGTGGCTTTGACAAAAATAGTAGATGTTTCATTCCCATTACTCTTTTTCTTTGTCGGACTATAGCCCAGTCCCTTTCTCTCAAAGTTATCACTCTTTCCAAGAAGCTTATTCAGATTGTCCTTACCTTTGACAAATTTTGATAGAGAATCTTTCAAATCTTTAATCTCAAAATTCAAATCAGCAATTTTAGCTTCATATTTGGACAAATCTGTTTCACAGGAAATTACTTGTTGATGCAAGGCATCATTCAAACTTTTGAGTTTTTCTACTTCATATTTTAATTCTATTTCCTTGTCAGCTTCAGATAAGGACTTGTAAAGATCATCAACTTCTTGTTGAAGGGATGTGATAGTAAGCTCATATCCAACTATTTTCTGTTCACTGCAACTGACATTTCCATTTAACATTAAGTTGATGGTTTTTAGACTCTCAATTTCTTGTTCAGCATTCATCAACCTATCAGAATTATCGACACTCACACACTTGCCTTTTTCCATTGTTATTAGCCTATCTGTCAACTGGGTGTTTAGATATTTCAACTCATTGATTTCCTCTTGCAGTTTACCATTCTGCTCTAGGAGATCAGCATCAACCACCCATTCATCTGAGAGAGACTGACATTCATGAAACATTTCCTGTTGTTTTTCAGAATCTTTCTGTAATTCTATGTTTACAGATTTTATGGCATTAAGCTTTTCAATCAGCAATTTGTTCTCCTGTCTAAGTTTCTCTGATTTTTCATCATTTTTATTGGAGAACTCTTTAAGAGAGTCATTTTCAGATTTCAGCTTGTTTAATTCAGACTTAACACATTCAATTTCTTTCAGCAAATCCTTGCTCTGAACAGAATCATGACTAGCTAGACTAAGCTTCTTTTCAAGTTTAGAGATTTCTTTCACATGATCTTGATTCTCAGTTTTCAATAAAGAAATTTGTTTCTTCAACATTAGAGAATCAGACATACAGGCATCATGAATATTTTTCAATTCAACACACTTTCTACAAGGAGAACTTGAACTATCTAAACCAGTACCATTCTTCAATTTTTTATACTATTTTCTTAACAGTTCATGAGATTCAAATAATTCAGCATATGCATTCTCCCAATCTTCTAGAGAAAAATTCTCGAAGAGATTTACCTCATCATCATCATCTTCAGTCTGACTGCTTCCTTGATTGCTGCCAATTGGATTACTTCTGTTAGCCATCATGCAGTTGTCCTCATTTACCCTGTGAAATTGCTTCAGCCTATCCAGGATGTCCTTTGCTGAGCTGCAATTATGAAGACAAGACCATACGGCTCTGTCAGTAGCTGCTTTCAACAGGTTAAAGGCTTTCTGATTTTCTCCATCCTTTGATCTGTGTCTGTCTGTCCATTTGGACTCTTTCATTGGTAAGGTGTGAGGACCTTGTGAAATTAATTTCCACAAATCAGGATTAGCAGAATTTACATAGGCATGTAAAGCAGTGTACCACTGACTGAAACCAGAACCATTAAAGACGGGTGGTAAAGCCATTGAAAAACAAATAGCGAATAAGTTCAAGGCAACAGGAACAATTATGCACTAAAAACAAATTAGCACTTAAGACAGCAAGATCGAATCTGCAGGTCGCTGGACCTTGTATGCAGACACCGCTCTGATACCAATTGTTAAAATGTAAGGCCCGGATACAGAGGGGGTGTGAATGTATCCCTCTACAAATATGGCCTAATTAAAACTCTAATGCTCAGTAATGCGGAATTAAAACTGTTGCAGAAATAGCCTAAGGAACCTTAGAATGATCAAAGCAAGATAACAACTCAAGAAGCCCTCAAACGATCCTAAGCAAGCATCTAATGCACAGCAATTAAGTGAACATATAAGAAACTCAATTAACCTCTAAGATATAGATAATCAATTAAATCACGATCCTAGCATGCATCTAGCGAAAGCAGGAAATCAAACAAACCACTGCACGATGATTTTAGGTGGTTCGGCCAACAGACCTACATCCACCCCTCACTCCAAACCAGAGTGAGGCTTCCACCAGTAACACTAGCACAGCAGACTCAGTCTGCAACAAAGGCTACCAAACAGCTTGACCAGGGGAACAACCTCCCCTCTTCCTCCCAACTGGAGGGACACCCCAAGTGACTCCCAGCCACTTGGAAACCAGAGACACACGGTCTCTCTTCCTCCAGACCAGGACGGAACACCTGGACTTGCTACCCACAAGCCTAGAACCAGAGGAACAAACCTCCCTTCCTCCAAACCGGAGGGGAACCTAGAGACCCAAGTCTCTCTTCCTCTGAACCCCAGAGGGAAGCACAACCGGAGATAAATCTCCCTTCCTCCAACCCGGAGGGAAACAACCGATGACACCCTGTCAAAGGCAACCAGAGACGCAAGTCTCTCTTCCTCCACACCGGAGGGAACCAACCACAAGTAGCACCCAGCTACTTGCAAACTGAAGACACAAGATCTCCCTTCTCCTGAGTCCACAGGAGGAACCCGATCCCCAACAGGGCAATCGGAAGAACAACAAGTGAATAGTTCAAAAGAAAATGAAAACCCAGCAACAGAAAGCTGAAAAGATAAAATCAAATGTGGCTCTCGCAGGAGCTGGCTGGCCTGGATTTGATCCACGGTCTAGCAGGAACTTCTTCTACTGCTTCTCTCTTTCTCCCAGCACGAACTCTCTTTTCTTCTTCTTCTTCTTTCTTACTTCTTCTTCTTCTCACAACTTCTGCCTTCACCTTCTTCTCACTCTCTGTATCTCACTGTCTCTCTTTCTTTTGGTAATCCAGACTATAGTTGCTGATCGTGCTAATGAAGGGCATGTGATCCGAGGTACCAGGATACTGACACGTGGACTGAGGCCTCTTGGGGGAATCGTGGGGAGCGCATGTCGCCCTAATCGCTGCTGATATATAAGGAAGACTCCTCTGTCTGAAGGGGACTGATCGTGATCAACAGAAGCAGAGGAAGAGTGAGAGCTTCCACGATCCAGAAGAAGAAAGGAAAAGAAAAGAGAGAGAAGAGAAAGAGCATAAGAGAAAAGAGAGAGAAGAGAAGGAGCATAAGAGAAAGAAGAGAGAAAGAAAGAGATAGAGAGCTCGAGTAGAGTGAGAAGAGAAGCAAAGCTATTTGAATATTTGTTCCTGCTGTTCCGTGGATCATATCCATCTCAGTTAGCTCTAGTTGAGAGCCACTGTTGTGCTACCATAGCTACAGTTTTCTGATTACTGTATTTTTCCTTTTCTTAGTTTCGTTTACATTTCTTTGTGGTTCTTCCGATTGCCCTGTTGGGGATCGGGTTCCTCCTGTGGATTCAGGAGAAGGGAGATCGTGGGATCTCCGGTTTGCTCGCAACAGGGTGCCGCGAGTGGGTTCCCTCCAGCTGAGGAGGAAGAGAGGCTAGACCTCTGATCTGCCAGTAGCTGGGAGCTGCTAGGTGTTTCCCTCCGGGCTTGGAGGAAGGGAGGTTGATTCCTTTGGTTGCAAGTAGCTGGGTGCTGCTTGTGGGTTCCCTCCGGTAGGGAGGAAGAGGGGAGGCTGTTCCCCTGGTCAAGCTGGTTGACAGCAATTGTTACAGACTGAGTCTGCTGTGCTAGTATTACTAGTGGAAGCCTCACTCCGGTTGGGAGTGAGGGGTGGATGTAGGTCTGGAGGACCGAACCACCTAAAAATTATCTGTGCAGTGGTTTACCTCGCTTTAGCTCCATGTCTTCTACCTCCCATTCATAGGTTTTGCATGTTTGGCTCATTGTTTTATCTAGTGAGTTAGTTTTGAGCATTATGTTCTGTTAAATGTGTTTGGGTGGTTTTACTCTGCATTCGTTCTGGTTGATCAGGTGGCTGCAGTATTGCAGGCCAACTGTTTGTTCATTTGATTGCCTTATCATTTCATCTTGGAAAGCTCATTAGTTTTAATTCCGCTTATCTGAGCCTTAGGTTTTTAAATTTGGGCCATATTCTCTAGAGGGATACATTCACCCCCCTCTGTATCCAGGTCTAGCACCATAACAATTGGTATCAGAGCGGTGTCTGCTTAGAAGGTCCAGCGACCTGCAGATCCGATCTTGCTATCTTAGGTGCTAATTTGTTTTAGTGAATCATTATTCCTGTTGCATTGAATCTACTTCCTATTTGTTTCAATGGCTCCTCCACCCGTCTTTAGTGGTTCTGATTTTAATCAGTGGCACGCCGCTCTCCATGTTTATGTTAATGCTGTTAATCCTGATCTGTGGAAATTAATTTCACAAGGTCCTCACACCTTACCTACAAAAGTATCCAAATGGACCGACAGACACAGATCAAAGGACGAAGAAAATCATGAAGCCTTTAATCTGATGAAAGCAGCTACTGACAGAGCTCTATGGTCTTGTTTTCATGATTGCAAGTCCGCTAAAGACATCTTGGATATGCTGAAGAAAATTCACAGGGCAAATGAGGACAGCTGCATGATGGCAGACAGACAAAATCAAGGCAGCAGTCAAGATGAAGATGATGATAATGAGGTAAATCCCTTTCAAAAATATACTTCAGATGATTGGGAAAATACTTATGCTGATATGTTGGGGCTATATGAAAAATTAAAAAGGGAACATAAGAAACTGAAAAAGGGTATTAGGTTAAACAGTGTAAATTCCTCTTCATGTCAAAATTGCTTAAAATTGAAACAAACAAATGATGATTCTATATCTGAAATTCGTGAGCTTGAGAGTCAAGTTAAATTGCTAAAGTAAAAGAATCAGGATTCTGTTGACTCAGAACTAAGCAAGCTGAAATCTGAAAATGATTCTCTAAAACAATCTGCTAAAGGAAATGATAAAGAAATTGAGAAACTCAAACAAGAGAATGATTTGCTGATTGAAAAAATGAACGCCATAAAGTCTGTAAACATAGAATTACAGAAAGAGTGTGAAACACAACAAAGAGAAATGAAACAAACTAAAAATGGAAGAAAGTATGAAGTCAATTCAGAAGACCAGCTTGTAATAAATGAATTGGTTCAAAATGATAAGCTCAAGGAAGAAATTGAAACATTGAAGCTGTTAAACAGTGCAATGTCTGAGAGGCTTCTAACCTTAGAAAAAGGAAAAACGGTCTGTATTGAAACTCCTGAAAAATTGAGCAATCTGGAACAAGAAATTGAAAAATATAAAACTGCTAACAAGGTGTTAACTGAATGTGTGAATTGCAGTGAGCAAGAAATCGCCAGCTATGAGTTACAAATCACCTCCTTGGAAAATGAAATTCATGACTTAAAAAATTCCTTGTCCAAATTTGTTCATGGTCAAGAAAATCTAGATAAACTGCTAGGTGTTAAAGTCAATTTTCAAAAAGAAGGGTTGGGCTATAACCCAACAAAGAAAAAGAGTTTTCAAAATAAGATTCAAACTTCAGCTATTCCAAATGTTGCCTCTGCTAGTTCAGCCAATCCTTCAGTGTTTCAATTTGCTACTCAAAGAATTCTGAAGCCAACTGAAAAACAAAAAGGAAAGAACAAAATGGCTTCTGCTACTTACATGCATCCTGTTTTTAAATCTCATGCTAACAGGAAAACTCATGTCAGAAATCATGAAGTTAAGAAAAAGAAAATGTCATGTTATTACTGCCATAGAATTGGACATTTGATGCATGAATGTAGACTAAAAGAACTGGATGATTTGAATGCAGAAATGATGAATGCTAGGAAATATCTTGCTGTTCATTCAAAGAAAACTGAATGCTCTCATTGTGGTAGATTAGGCCACACCTTTGCTCAATGTTGGGTTGCAAATGGTAAGAGAAAACCATTCTCACATCAAGCTAAATCTTATGCTAACCAACATGTTCTTAATATAAACAAAGCTGCTTCTCTGAACTAGCATGTCAAATGTTTTAACTGTAACAAGTTTGGGCACAAGGCCATTGAATGCTGGCATGCACAGAGTAGAAAATCCAGTTCCAAAACTGTACCTGGCAAACAGAGTTTTTATCCTGTCAACAGAAACTTTCATGCATATGCACATAGAATTCATGTAAATAAAGATGTGCACAAATCAAAATTGAAATCTGGTACATCTGGCTGTCATCTTAGTAAGCAGAACTCTCTCTCTGCCAATAAATTTCATAACAATAGTAATCTACATAAGAAGAATTTGAAATCTGCTAACTCATGTCATTACTGTGGACAAATTGGGCACTCAATGCATAACTGTTCTATCATGAACTCTGATGACTATTTGGCACAGAAAAAGATGCAGGCAGTCCCAAAAGGGGCCAATTACTATGCAAGACCCAAAACCACTTGGGCTCTTGCTAGTGGAAAATAGGAAGGTGTCTAGCAGGTGTGCCTTGGATGGAATAAAAGGGGTTAATAAACCAAGGCACTTAAGAAGAAAAACCCCATATTAAATCTCTCAGGTAAATTCCCTGCATTTCCTATTCTCAAATTTATTGCATATCTTGTTTATTGTGATTCATGCATGATTGTCAATTCGTGCACTCTATGAGTATTCATATCTCTCAATGCTCATACTGAATTGTCTGCTTAGACATTAGAATTAACTTGCTTCTGAGAATCAAAATAATGTTCAGTGTTCCATGGCAAACATTGCTTGCTCTGAGGGGGAGTATTGCTTTCCTTGCTTGTTATGATTATCCTTCTGTCAATCAATTCATATTGAACAAGAATTCAGCATGATATTTATCTTATTGGCATTCATATTTCCGTTCATGCATAATCAAAAGGGAAGTTAGCTTGGGTTGGAGATCTCTGGCTAAATGATGTTTTAACGGACTGAGATGAAGCTACTGGCTGAATGAATGAGTTAACGTTGTATGAGGATGGGGTCGACGCTTGAGGCTGCTTCATTGAAAAACCCTTTGTGTAAAAGTGTCTCTGGCTGGTTGGATAAGTTGACGCAGCTGTCCCTTAGTGGAACGTTGAGTTATATCTTCCTCTGTTGAAAACTTCTCCTTGCATACATGCAGCCATTTCATTGCATATCCTTCCTCATTGACTTTGCTGACAGATCTCCAACACATTCTTGAAAGCCTTAAGTCTCTAATTGGTATCATCTGGTTTCTGAATTCCATCAGTCTTTCTTGTAGTTTTCAATGGGTTATCCTGATCATAAATTTGAAAAATCTTGAACTAGAAATCTTCTATTATATGTTGTTATGAATGTCAGAAATAACTCATGTGGTTTAAGCTTTAATGTATTCAAGGAGTTTGACTTTAAAATCTCTTAACATATCTGAATCATGTCAAATAAACCTTAACCATCTGTCTCATGCATTGTCTTGTAAAATCATCTGAAATCTGCACTATTGAATACATGACTTTAATTGGTTAAGTACATGGAATTATTATTGATCTGAAGCAAATGAATCCTTCTGAAGTGTCTAAAGGGTAATTTCTGTCAGAGCAATGACTTTGGTCATTGAGAAACACATGTCCAAAGGACTGTGTCATGAGGTACCTAGTTAACTCTGCAAAATAAAAAATTGATTGCTAAATCAGGCAGAGCAATGGCATGCACACTGAGAAATACAACTCATACATCTAGAAATGACTTGGAGTGTGTCATGATGTGTAAACGCTATCTCTGTTCATATCAGCATGACAGTTAGTCACACTAAGTGTTTAAGGATATTGGCCTCTGATCAAGGTATATCCCTCAACCACAAGGTGTGCACTGAACTAGAATGTTCGTAAAATTAGTAGCATGAAGAGTTATTGAACAAATTGAATTATTTGAATATTGATGATAAAATCAAATTGCTACAACCCTAGACAAGTTCATATGACTTCATATCTGCTTGATTTCAATACTGGTGCATGTAATTCTAAAAGAAGTCAATAAATTCGATTGTGTAAGAGAAAGGGTGTTTAAGCAAGATAAGTATGAGGGCTTGGTTCACTTTTATTAAACCATGGGTTTAGATATTAATACAGAATTTTATTGATGAACTCTATATACATCATGATTAAACCACGCTGTTAATAAAGTTCATTCATAAGCTCTTATAATGGAAGACTTTGAAGACATGTTTTGGATTTATGAGATTAATATCCCCTTGAGAATCCAATTAAAACTGCATCTCTGTAGTTTTTGACCAAAGGTTCTTTTGATCAACCACCCAGCAGAAGCGTCAACGCTGTCAACTGATGCGTTGACGCATTAGTGTGTTTTGTCAAAGCACCTGTTCTCTTTATATCCATTGCGTTAACGTCTTGGCTTTAGTGCGTTGACGCGCTCTTCTGTCCTTTCATAAGTCCCGTGCAATCTGTGTGAACAATTTATGACTTGAATATTTCTGAGATAGTCTGAATGTTCTCTAAAACCTTACAGGGACTTAAAGACAAATTGGAACGTTACTCCAATCATGTGAGCACGTGATCCGAGGGAACAATCGTCTAACACGTGGCTCGGTTGATCCGGAAGCATGTCTTCGCGCGTGTCTTCCAAACCCTCACTCTCTCGTGAGGTTGGATATATATATGAAGGGTTCTGCTCTTGAAAAGCTGCCGAAAACCACAAGGAAGAGGGTGAGGCCAGAGCGAGAGGAAGGAGAGGAGAAGCCTGCCTGATCCACTCATTGATCGTACTTGGAAGAGAGAGAGAGTAGTGAAGGAGAGGATGGTTTTCTGCTATGCTTTGTCTATGCTTCTTTAAGAAGCGACATTGTTTCTTCGTTCGATTGTCTTCGATATCTCTTTATGTTTTCAGTTGTCTGTTCTTAAAACTGCATACTGAGAAACTAGGAATCCCATCAATGAAATGATAATTTCCTATGTCATGAGGTATCAGTTCTCAAAAACAAAATCAAAAGAAAGAAATACTATTCAAAATTATGCTTGGCAGAGCAATGATGACAAAATGGTGAGTAACTGGGGATTCTGGCCTCTGATCAAGGTGTCTCCTCATGAAACAACCAATGGTCACTATCTCTGTTCTCTAATTGAGAAGTTTCTGTAGTTGCTTGATTTCTGTTCTTGATTTCTGTTCTGTGCATTGCTTCTCTGCTGATATGTTCATGCATTGTCTTAGGCTAAGTCTATACAGATTTTAGCGTCTCATTTAGCGTCTAAGGCAAAGTCTACACATTGGCTAAGTGTGTACATCGCTTACATTTCTTGAGATCAAGTCCATACGTTGCACTGTTTCTTCAAGTCCATACTTCGTGAAAGTCTATACACTCCTCTTGGCCTTAGCATCTATTTTGAAGTCCATACATTGGTCTTCAGTTCAAGTCTGTACAGCGTTACGTTCTCTTTAGAAAGTCTGTACAGCGTGAAGTCTGCACATTGGTCTTCGAATTCAAAGTCTGTACATTGGGCTTTTCACATGAAGTATGTACAGCCGTTCACTGTTGAAGTCCATACACTGGTCGGTGGAATTTGAAGTCTGTACACTGACTCGTTTCATTTCCTCAGATGTCTATACATTTGCCTCCATGATTCTAAGTCTATACATTCGCTGCAGAGATCTCTGTCAAGTCTATACATCGACTGTCTTGCTTGAGCTTAAGTCTGTACCGAGTCAGCGTCTCGTTGACCGTCTCTTGTTGTGTCCTCATGTTATTTCTGCGTTTGTGTCTTCGTGTTGTTTTCATGTCTTCGTGTTATTTTAGTGTTTGAGTCTTCATGTTATTTATGTCTTCTGTCTTCGTGTTGCTTTTCCTAGACCTCGTGTCTTTCTTGTTTTGTAACCACACTTCGTGTCAGTGTCTGTTTTCATCTTCGAGTTATTTTCAGTCCATGTTGTTTTCGTGTCATTTTCGTCTTCGAGTCGTTCGTGCGTTCGAGCAACTTAATACTCGAGTTGTTTTCGTGTGTATTCAAGTCTTTTTAGTAAAGTGTCATTTCACCTCGTGTCGTTCTCTTTTTACCCGTGCTATTTTAATCTGACCTCGTGTCATTCTCTCTTTATTTCATATTGTAGTAATCTTGTGTATCTCGTGTCGTTCTCAGTACAGTGCATCTCGTATTGCTATCACATACCTCATGTAGTTTTAGTTTTTGTGGCCCTGAGTTTTAATCGTTTTATTTCTTTGCAGGAGAAGAAGAAAAACAAAAAGAAGAAGGTGGTCCGAGGAAGAATATTCCTCAGTGAATGGGAGGCACGTGATCCGAGGCTGGAAGGGCAGAGAGGATTGTGACACGTGTGCTGAAGCTGGCTAAGAGACTGACACGTGGCCACAAGTTCTGGGCGGGAAATGAGGAAGCCACACGCACCCAGTGCTGCCCTCCTGCTGGCTGCTGCTTATAAAAGGAAGCTATCATCCAACAGATGAAGACGATCGAAGAAGAAGCCTGGAGAGCAAAAAGTCCTTCGATCCAGAGAAAAAGAAAAGAGGAAGAAAAAGAAGAAGAAGAGAAGAGAAGAGACAGAGAGAGCCTGCGAAAGAAGAAGAAAAGAAAGAGAAGAAGAGCAGAAGAAGAAGAAGAGAAAGAGAGAGTTAGAGAGCTCGTGAGGGTAGAGAGAAAAGAAAGTGAGAGAGAAGAGAAGAGGAAGAGAAGCTTACCTGAAGATCTGTCTACTGGATCGTGGATCAAATCCAGGCCAGTCAGCTCCATGCGAGCCACATTTGTGTTATCTTTCTTTACAGCTTTCTGATCGCTGTGTATTTTCCCCTTCTTATTTTTCCCTTTTTCATTTGGTTAGCTTTGTACTTCCGATCCCTTGGATTGAGGTCGGGTCCCTCCTGGTCTGGAGGAAGAGAGGTCTGCGACCTCTAGTTTGCAAGTGGCTGGAAGTCACTTGTGTGTTCCCTCCGGTTTTGGAGGAAGGGAGATCTGATCTCCGATTCTAGGCTTGCGGGTTGCAAGTCCAGGGGTCCCTCCGGTTGGAGGAAGAGAGGTCTTCGACCTCTGGTTTGCTGGTGACGGGGAGTCACTGGTGTGTTCCCTCAGGTTTGGAGGAAGAGAGACTTTGCGTCTCTGGTTTCCAAGTGACTGGGAGTCACTTGGGGTGTCCCTCCGGTTGGGAGGAAGAGGGGAGTTTGTTCCCCTGTTCAAGCTGTGTGTCAGCACCTGTTGCAGACTGAGTCTGCTTGGTTCTAGCATTGGCTAGTGAAGCCTCACTCCGGTTGGGAGTGAGGGGTGGATGTAGGTCTGAAGGACCGAACCACCTTAAAACTATTTGTGCAGTGGTTTGCCTTGCGTTAGCTCCATATCTTCTACCTCCCATTCACAGGTTGCGCATGCTTGGCTAGTTGCATTATCTCGAGAGTTAATTTTTGAGCATTATATTCTGCTTAGTGTGTTTGCGTTGTTTAGCTCTGCCTTCGTTTCTGGTTGATCAAGTGGCTGCATTGTTGCAGTCCAACTGTTTGTCCATGTGTTGCCTTATCATTTCATCTTGGAAGGCTCATTAGTCTTACTCCACATATCTGAACTTCAATGTTTTAATTTGGGCTATATTTTCTAGAGGGTTACATTCACCCCCCCCCCTCTGTATCCGGGCCTAGCACCCTAACAGTTGGTATTCCATCCTGTTCTTCCAAAAGAAATAGTTATTACCATCGAAGAAAGGGGGACGGGTGATTGACTGCCCTTCAGCAATGTAGCTGCGAGGACCAGCAGATCCGTTTCCCTGGCCGTTGGACCACATATTGGGAAATACCCGCTCTGATACCAAGATCAATATGCTTACAACTCAGTATGAGTTGTTTAAGATGAAGCCAGAGGAGTCGATCACAGAAATGTATGCTAGATTATCTGTGATCATCAATAGTCTGAGAGGATTTGGAAAGGAGATTGAGCAAGAAAACATTGTCAGGAAGATCCTTAGGTCCCTAACTCCCATCTGGGATGCTAAGGTGACCGTCATAGAGGAATCAAGAGATTTATCCACCATGTCAGTAACCCAGCTGATTGGGTCTCTCATGACCCACGAAATGAACTTCAGACAAGGGAATGATGGACATGACAGAAAGGGAAAGAATGTTGCTCTGAAGGTCTCACGACATACTAAGAAGAGCAGCAGCAGCAACAACAGTGGTGGTAGCAGTGAAGACTCTGACGGATTCCCAGACCTGGACAAGAGCGAGCAGGCCATGCTCACCAGGCAATTCAGAAAGTTCCTGAGGACTAAAGGGAAATTATACAGGAGAAAGAGATTCAATGCTGCAAGGAAGTCTCCTAAACGAGAACTTGAGAAGAACCGGTTTGTTAAGAAGGTTACATGCTACCATTGTCAGAAACCTGGTCACATGAAAAGTGAATGTCCAGAGCTGCAAGCTAAGGCTCCCGGATACCAGAAGAAGATGGTGCACAAGAAGAAGAAAGCCATGCTGTGCACATGGAGCGACGAGGAGGAGGATCCAGAAGCCACCTCGTCCAGTGAAGATGAAGAGAAGACTTGCCTCATGGCCAACCATAAGGAAGAGGTAACGAACTTATTTGAGAATTTTACCTTGGATGATTGGGAGGACGCTTATGGTGACCTGTTAGCTAAATATAATTTTATAACCAAGGAGCACAGAATGCTTAAACAAAAGTTTCACTCTGTTTCTGAGGAACACTCTATTGCTGTTACGGATAACATGAAAACCAAGGAGATGGCCATTGAGCTAGATCAGGCTAGAAGTGAGATCGAGAAGTTTAGAATGGAAAGAGAGGAAAATCTAGCTAGGATGAATGAGCTGAAGAGTAAAACTGAAGAGAGTAAAAAGGAGTTTAGACTGATTGCAGAAAAATATGAGGCGGTTAGAAAAGTTAATCAGGAACTCCTGGACCAATGTAATGAACTTCAGAAGGAGATTGAGGACAAAGAAAAAATACTAGAAAAATTTACAGAGGGGAGAAACAATCTGGATGTCCTTCTGGGGTCGAGGGTAAACTTCAACAGGGAGGGATTAGGATATAATCCCACAAGTAAAAAACCCTTTGAATTCAAAACTGTCACGTTCTGCCCCGCCAAGGGCAAAGAAACACTGGAAACCCCATCCAGTTCCAAATCTGTCTCTACATTGAAGGTTTCGACCAGTAAATCTATTCAATCCACTGGTCAGCAGACTAAGTCAGGAAATCCTGAGACTAGAACTGTTCCTGTGCAACAGGTGTGGAACAAGGGTTTTCACACGACCATTCCTATTGATGTCACTAGAAAGGTGAACAGTTTCGCTAAGAAAATTCAGCATGATAGTTATCAAGGAAAGCATGCGAACATGCATCACCTTCAGCACATTTTCATTTGAATAAAAATGGCTACATGAATTATGCTCAGCACACACGTGTTTCCTCTAAGAGTCCAAACAACAATTTCTCTGCTCGGAAACAGCATAATTTTAATAGGAATAGGCTCATTCAACACCCACTGAGAAATGCCAAGAAGGAAGAATCAATCTACATGAAATCTCTGAAAAGAACAGTAAAACAAATGTGGGTTCCTAAGTGTGATTTGGATAAATTGAAAACTGTCTTTGGACCCAATTTGAGATGGGTCCCACATTACTTTGTCTGAACTTTCGCAGGTTAGCCTGGCAGCCGAGCATAACAAGTGGTATCTTGACAGCGGCTGTAGCAGGCACATGACAGGAGACCGGTCCAAATTTAGCAAACTGAAAATGAAGTTTGGGGGCCTGGTCAAATTCGGTGGAAATAACAGAGGAAGAATAATTGGAATTGGTACAGTTGGTAAGTCCTCTACTAACTCCATTGAAGATGTGTATCTTGTAGAAGGACTTCAGCACAACTTGATAAGTATAAGTCAACTCTGCGACAAAGGACACAAGGTACTCTTTGACCACAATTCCTGTACTATTTTTGAGCTGAGCTCTGATACCAAGTGATACAAGAAATATGAAGTGATCTAGAAGGGGAGGGGATGAATAGATCACTGTTTTCAACTGATTAAAAATTATTGAAGAGTGATTCACTGAAAACAAGCAATCTCGCAGATGAAGCCACAAAAACCGCAGTGCGAACAATAACTCGAGTAGATAGAAGGCACACCACAAGAACCACCACAGACAATCACACAAGGGCACAGAGGTTTTTAAGGTGGTTCGGCCAGATTTCCAGTCTGCCTACATCCACCCCTCACTTCAAATCGAAGTGAGGATTCCACTAGCACAGCTAGCAAAGCAGACTCAGTCTGCGACAACTGTTGATTCACAGCTTCACCAGGGGAACATCCTCCCCTCTTCCTCCACACCCGGAGGGAACCCTAAGCACGTCAAGTCCCTAGAAACCAGGAAAACAATTTCCTCTTCCTCCAACCGGAGGGAACACTAGTGATCTACAGTCACTAGAACCAGAGACCAAGGTCTCTCTTCCTCTGACTCCCAGAGGGAACACCTCTTCTATGAGAGGGAACACTACTGCAACCTTTGTTGCAAGTAAACCAGAGAGAACACGTCTCTCTCTTCCCATGAACACTAGGAGGTAACACAGAGAACTCTCAATCAAGAATGGAAAACATATAAGAAACGAAAACATGAAAGAAAGAATCCAAAGTTCAGAAAATAGAAACAATGTAGCTCAAACTGAGCAGCAGACTTCGGATTTGATCCGTAAGTCAAAACCCATCTTCTGATCACTCTCCTGCTCTTTCTTCTCTCTCAACTGGAACACTCTAGTTTCTCAGGGAGGCTCTTTCTCTTCTGCTCTCACTTAAATTTCTTCTCTTCTTTTTCTGGGTCGAACTCTCTGCACTTCTGCTTTTTACTTTTTCCTTTCGATCCACCTTCATCTGTGGACGAAGGCTTCAATATATAGCAGCAGCAGCAGGTGGATGAGATGCAGAATGCGTGTGCCTCCCACACTTCATCCAGAACCTTCTTGCCACGTGCCTTTATAGCATTGGTTCCTTTAGCATTGGATCACGTGCAGCCCAGACACCAGTGAATGTTCTTCCTCGGACCAGCAAGGAGATAAAAACCATTAACACTGAGGGCCACAAGAACTAAAACTGCATGAGGTATGTGATAGCAATACGAGATGCACTTTACTGAGAACGACACGAGATACACAAGATTATTACAGTACGAGACAAGGAGAGAATGACACGAGGTCAGATGAAAACAGCACGAGGTAAAAAGAGAACGACACGAGATACATACTAATAAGGCTAACACTACAAAGAGAACGACACGAAGTATCACTGTAACAAAACAAACACTACGAAGAGAACGACACGAGATACACAATAATAAAGCTTAACACTACAAAGAAAATGACACGAAGTCAGAAGAGAACAGCACGAGGTGAGAAGGAAGTCTCACGGAGTGAAAAGGTAGACAAACACGGGATCAGAAGGAACCTGGACGAAGATAGAAAGAAACAACACGAGGACATAAACACAAGAATAACACGAAGACACGAATACAAAAGCAACACGAAGACATGAATACAAAAACAACACGACATAACACACAGCAAAGAGAACGGCACGAGGTGAAACGACACTTTACTAAAAAGACTTGAATATACACGAAAACAACTAACAAACATAATTGGAACAACATGATGTACAAAAAGGACAACACGGAGTATGAAGGGAACATTACGGACATGCAAGGTATTAACTCATGGCAGTTTTCCTGTTAATCATGGAAATTCCAAATGCATAACATTACTCAAGATATCTGATTAAAATGATAATATTTAACATAGTGATGCTCATCATCAAAACACTAGGGAAGTCACAAAAGTCCAACACTCTCTAGATTGTTAAATCTATAAAAAATCGAGCCTCAGCTCTGATACCAATTGAAGTCCCGCGATCAATGACACCCAAGAGGGGGTGATGTGACACCACCTTGGGGGTGGCAGCCACTCGACCGATGCCCTTGGACCTACACTCGCAAGCAAACAACTTAGACGGCGGACTCACTCGCTAAGCACACACTAGTGCCCGTAGGCAACTCAGTGATAGTGGTGAGGGTCCGAGGCGGGACCTCGCTGCTCCGGGGATTGGCTAGCTTGGTATTGAACCCCCAAGGGTCCAGGGATGCACACTCTCGCAGGCAGCCAGCATGCCGAGGGCGTGGGATGTAATGGCTCTCTCGCAACTCGCTCCGCGGTGGCACACAATTTGGTGGATTCCGGATCGGACACTCGCTCACCATCCGATGGGCAATTGAAAGCAATAATAAGCCAGCAAAGATAATGCTACCAGCAGAGGAGAGTGATCAGATGCTCACCTGATCGGCGTGAAGATGACGACCCTGGCCGGAGACGAGGGCGAGCGAGGAAGCGTGGGCTTACCCGCACGCCGCGATGATGAAGCTTCAACTAGAAGTAACAATTTACAATCACTACGCCCCTTGCAAGGGGGTTGGACTAGGGGTGGAGATTAGTTTTACAACCAAAATATACCTCCACGTAGGGAGGGGCGGTCAGCCGGCCAGGCAGGGTGTGGAAAACTACGCTAGAAGCCGAAGTGGATGAAGACCGTCGGTTCTGCCAGCAGTCAAGAATAGTGGACATATTGTTGGTGTTGGTGCCGCTGTGGACTCCTCCGAACTCCGCTTATGACAAAACTAGTGGCGAAACTTCTGGGGTTGACCCAGGAGGACGTTGGAATTTTTAGGGATTTCCTTGATGGCGGCGACGGTCGGGGCAGAGTCATGAACATGGCTGTTTGATTCGGGACCTGGTAGCTTCTGAGTCGCTGCAGCTGGAAGGTGAGGCCACCACGGAGGCTCCTGAGCTCTGAATCAAGCAAGGCCAGAGTCGTTGGATTTGTGGTCAAACCCTCTTCGAATGGAGACCCATAGGGACATCAGAGGAGATCAAAGAAGATGGCGAGGACCTAAACAGTGCCAGGGTGTCAGATCAGTTCCAGAGAGAACTGATCAGCGCACCTGAGGGAGAAAATTAGGAACTCACTGGTCCGGGGTCCAAACGGAGAGCCGCTTTATGGTACTGGAAGGAGACCTGTATTAGAAGTTCTTAGCTGAGCCCCGCTTCAAGAACTTTAGGTGGATGACCGTGGGAGGCTCTGCAATGTGCCTCTGGATGACTGCCAGGGGGATGATGCGCAGCCCGGCGATGACGACTCCTCCGGGCAGCGACGAGCTTAGACTGAGGTGGGACCACCACCATTGTGAAGTAGACTGGACGAAGATTCCACCGGTATATGGTACGCCCTCTGAAGCTTTTTGGTGATGACTTGGCAGCCTCAGAAAGTTGCTGGTACTCTGCTGCCTGCGAGCTGGGAATAGGATGAAGGTGTAGGGTTGTGTGTATGAGGGTGGGATGGCCAAGGGAAGCAAGGGGAAATAGGGAGGGTGACCAGGTTAGGAAGGGGGTGTTGGGGAGGGGTGAGGGGCAGCCAGCAAGGGAGGGAGATTCAAATTTGGCCTAGGGTTTGAACCTCTTCAGCCTTTGGGAGGTGGAGAGGTGCTTGGGGAAGGGAAATAGGTAGTTGGGGGTTGGATGGTGGAGCAAGGATTGGTGGATTCCACCTTGGGGTTGGGGGGAATTGAATGAGTGTATGGGGAAGGGGGGATATTAATGAAGAGTGAATGGAGGAGAGGAGGGGGAAATTTGAATTTTGGGAGGAGGAGGAGAGAGAATGGGGTGAGAGGGGGAGCTTCTCACTCTAAAGAAACACTCAAATTTCTGGAATTCACTCAAATTTTCATTAATCATCAAAGGTTGCAAATGAGAGAGGGGAGGGGGCTATTTATAGACTCCATACTTTTCTCAAGACCAAATTACCTCTGGACAATTAACAAATTGACCACACAGTCCAAGGAGGGGCGCCCCTTGGCCTAGCGCACTAGTTGGGCCCATTAGACTACTTGATTAACCGCATGACTCAAGACTTAGGTAAATGACCCTTATACCTAGGTACTGGACTCAAATAAAAGGAAAATTACGTTATTTATGACTCAAATAAAATATGAAAATTATACGACTAGACTCAAAAAAATATGACAAACACAATGACGCATGCCGACGAACAATCTGAGCCTCGAAAATGTGGAGGGGCAAGGGATGCCCCCATCAGGGGGGGGTGAATTGGGTAACTACAACTTTTAGGAAATCTTTGCCAAATTCAAAACAGATGTAATGAACTAGCGATACAAGAGTTGGATCTATCAAAATCTGTAACACAAGATAACTAATTATGCTTGATCCGAGGAATACAATATGAAGGAAACAATATATACGTACAATTACACAGAATGGAGGTAGAGGAAATGATCCAAAACACACAAGTCAAACCACAATGCATGATAATTTTTAAGGTGGTTCAGATGCAACGACGGCAACCTACGTCCACCCCTCACCAAAACGCGGTGAGGCTTCACTGTTGTAAACTAGCACGGTGATGAATCTCCAACACGGAGATACACTCCAACCACACACGCAGGGCGACGCCTGCACACACACACACACACATGGGGACGTGCCCCAACACACACACAGAGATGAACTCCAACACGATCTGATGACCGGATCAGCAACACACACACATACACGCTGCGACAGATGCAGCACTCTACACACTTATGCAATCGGATCTGGATAGATCCACACACACGCACGCAAATCTAAGAAGATCCACGCACACACACGGATCTGAACAATACAATCCACATGACCATGGATCTGAATCGATCCACACACAAAAATGTTTGCAGATTACAAAGAACAAAAGTTAAAGCTCAAAACACAAAGACAAATGAAACACAGTTGAGAAAACTCCTGATTTAGGCTTCCCCTTAGTAGATGATGCAGATTCTGAATGAAGCTTGCTTCTCCACTTGATTCCCAATTGATTGGCTTCTAATAGATCTTGAAAGGCTTGAGGTTTGATGAAGAACTTCTGGATGGATCACTGTTCACGGTTACAGTAGCAGCACCCTTATCTCCCCTTGATAGCCTCCTCGAGCTTCCTTGGATCCCTTTAGAGTTTCTTGCCCCAATGAGAGGTTTTTATAACTCTTGAATGGTCAAGAGACAAGCCAGGAACTAGATCCACAAAACATGGAAGGTTTGGTGGCTTTGGGATTAAACAAATCCAAGAAGAGGGGCTTCCCACATTGAGAATACAAAGTCAATAATGAGGGCTTTCGAGGCTGGCGATCAGATCAGTATTTTAGATTTTGAACCCCTGAACCTAACTTCTTTAATGTTAAACTAAGTGCATTTAGATAATGCTATTTGGTGTATCGAGCCCAAATCGGATATCCAATTTGGATTGCGTCAGCTCTCCCAAGTTAGTCTCACCGTCCAGGTCGTGTTGGAATGATAGGCATGCCGATCAGGTCGGTATTTCAAATTTTGGTCCATCGAACCCCTGTTCTCTAATTTGTTTTAAACTATGCTAGTTCTGAGTTGGTAATTTTAATATCGAGTCCAAACTGGGTATCCAAATCAGATTCTATCAGCTCTCCCAAGTCACTCTCACCACCCAAGTCATGTTGGAATAATCGACTTGCCGATCAGATAGGTATTTTTGATTTTGGACTCCCGAACCATAGTTCTCTGATTTGTTTAAAACTAAGTTTGTTCTAAATTGGGTAATTTTAATGCCGAACCCAAATAGGATATCCAAATTGGATTCTGTCAGCTCTCCCAAGTGACTCTCACCACCCAAGTCCTGTTGGAACAAACTGCTCGCCGATCAGACCTGTATTTTAGATTTTATACCTCCGAACTCAACTTTTTTTAATTTTAAACTAAGTGCATTCAAAGAATGATATTTTGAGCGTTAAACCCAAACTGAATATCTGATTTGGATTCCATCAACTCTCTCAAGCCACTCTCACTACCCAAGTCGTGTTGGAATAATCGACACGCCGATCACGCCGGTATTTTAGATTTTGGACCTCCAAACCCACGTTATTTAATTTTAAACTAAGTGTATTATGGGAAGGCTATTTTGAATGTCGAGCCCAAATCGAATGTCTAATTTGGATTCCATCAGCTCTTCCAAGTCACTCTCACCATTCAGGTCGTGTTGAAATGATCAGCATGCCGATTAGGCCAGTATTTCAAAATTTGGATCCCCAAAATGCAGTTCTCTGATTTCTTTTAAACTATGTTAGTTTTGAATTGGGTAATTTTAACACTGAACCTAAGCCGGGCATCCAATTCGGATTCTGTCAACTCTCCCAAGTCACTCTCACTAACCATGTCGTGTTGGAACAATCGGCACACCGATGAAGTAGGTATTTTAGATTTTGGACCTCCGAACCCAAGAGAAAGATTTGTGGCAGCAGCTGTCGGCTTATATATAGTTAGTTCAAGTAGAAGAAAAAAAACAGGCATCAAGGATATTTATAGTATCTTGCCTTTGCTTTCGGAGAAGAGAGTTTATCCTTTGAACAAAGATGGTTAGGCGAGTAGAATCATAGAATCAGTATCCTTGGAAGACCGTAGGCGAGTAGATGAGAAAGCAAGAGCACGGCACGTTCTTTAATTTTAAACTAAGTGCATTCAGATAATGCTATTTTGAGCATCGAGCCCAAAATGAATATCCGATTTGGATTCCATCGGCTCTCCTAAGTCACTCTCACCACCCAGGTCACATTGGAATGATCGGCATGCCCATGAGGATGGTATTTCAAATTTTGGACCCCAAGCCCTAGTTCTCTTATTTGTTTTAAGTTTGTTCAAAATTGGGTAATTTTAAAGCCGAGCCCAAATCGTGTATCAAAATCGGATTTCGTCAGCTTTCCCAAATCACTCTCACCACTCATATCATGTTGGACCAATCGGCTCACCGATCATATTGATATTTTAGATTGTCTACATCCGAACCAAAGTTTGTTAATTTTAAACTAAGTGCATTTAGAGAAAGCTATTTTGAGCGTCGAGCCCAAACTGGTTATCCGATTTGTATTTCATCAACTCTTCCAAGGCACTCCCATTGCCCAGGTCACGTTGAAATGATCGACACATCAATCAGACTGATATTTTAAATTTTCAGACTCCGGAACCCTAGTTCCCTGAGTTGTTTAAAACTAATTTAGTTCTTAATTTGGTAATTTTATTGTTGAGCCCAAACTAGGTATTCAAGTCGGATTATGTCAACTCTCTCAAGTCACTCTCACCACCCAGGTCGTTGTTGAAATAATCGACTCGTCGATTAGACCGATATTTTAGATTTTGGACCCCCCAACACAAATTCTTTAATTTTAAACTGAGTGCATTCAGAGAATGTTATTTTAAGTCTCAAGCCCAAACCGGATATCCGATTTGAATTCCGTCAGCTATCCTAAGTCACTCTCACGACCTAAGTCGTGTTGGATTGATCGGCACACTGATCAGGCCAATATTTCAAATTTTGGAACCCCGATCCTAAGTTCTCTGATTTGTTTTAAACTAAGTTAGTTCAAAATTGAGTAATTTTAACGTCGAGCCTAAACCGGATATCCAAATCAATTTTCATCAGTTCTACCAAGTCACACTCACTAATCGGGTCATGTTGGAATAATCGACAAGCCGATCACACTTGTATTTTAGATTTAGGATGCCCGAATCCAAGGTCTTTAATTTTAAAGTAAGTGCACTCAGAGAATGCTATTTTGAGCGTCGAGCCCAAACCAGATATATGATTAAGATTCCGTTAGCTCTTCCAAGTCAATCTTACCTCCCAGGTCACGTTGGAATGATCGGCACATCGACCAGGCTAGTATATCAAATTTTGGATCCCCGAAACCCAGCTCTCTGATTTGTCTTAAACTAAGTTAGTTCTGAATTGTGTAATTTAAAATCGTGTCTAATCCAAGTATCCAAATTGGATTCTCTCAGCTCTCCTAAGTCACTGTCACTACCTAGATCACGTTGGAACAATTGGCACGCTGACCAGGTAGGTATTTTAGATTTTGAACCTCTGAATCCAAGTTCTTTAATTTTAAACTAAGTGCATTCAGAGAATGTTATTTTGAGCATCGAGCACAAACCGGATTTTCGATTTGGATTCCATCAGCTCTCCCAAGTCAACCTCACCACCCAGGTCGCGTTTGGATAATCGACACGCTAATCATGTCGGTATTTCAAATTTTGGACCCCCATACACCAATTCTCCAAATTGTTATAAGCTATGTTAGTTCTGAGTTGGGTATATTTAACGCCGAGCCCAAACCGGGTATCCAAATCGGATTTTGTTAGCTCTCCCATGTCACTCTCAACACCCAACTCCTGTTGGAATAATCGGAATGCCGATCAGATAGGTATTTTAGATTTTGTATCCCCGAACATAAGTTCTTTAATTTTAAATTAAGTACACTCAGAAAATGCTATTTTAAGCGTCGAGTTCAAACTAGATATCTAATTTGGATTCCGTCAACTTTCCCAGGTCACACTCACCACCCAGGTAGCGTTAGAATGATCAACACAATGATCAGGCTGGAATTTCAAATTTTGGACCTCTGAACCCTAGTTCTCTGATTTGTGTTAAACTATGTTTGTTCTGAATTGGGTAATTTTAACGCCGAACTAAAACCGGATATCCAAATCAGATTCTGTCAGCTCTCCCAAGTGACTCTCAACACTCAAGTCTTGTTGGAACAATCGGCTCACCGATCAGACCAGTATTTTAGATTTTAGACCTCCAAAACTTACTACTTTAATTTTAACCTAAGTGCATTCAAAGAATGATATTTTGAGCGTTGAGCCCAAACCGGATATCCGGTTTGGATTTTGTCAGCTCTCCCAAATCACTCTCACCACCCAGGTCCTGTTAGAATGATCAGCACGTCGATCAGGATGGTATTTCAAATTTTGGACTCTCGAACCCCAGTTCTCTGCTTTTTTCTACACTAAGTTAGTTCTGAATTGGGTAATTTTAACGCAAAACCCAAACCGGCTATCCAAATTAGATTCTGTCAATTCTCCAAAGTCACTCTTACCACCCAAGTCCTATCTGAACAATCAACTTGCCGATCATATCATTATTTTAAATTTTGGACAGCTGAACTAAAATTCTTTAATTTTAAACTAAGGGCATTCAGAGAATGCTATTTTGAGTGTCGAACCCAAACCGAATATCTGATTTGGATTCCGTCAGCTCTCTCAAGTCACTCACACCACCGAGGCCGCGTTGAAAGAATTGGCATGCCGATTAGACTGGTATTTCAAATTTTGGACCCCCGAACCCCAATTCTCTGATTTGTTTTAAATCAAGTTAGTTCTGAATTGGGTAATTTTAAAGCCAAGCCCGAACCGAGCATCCAAATTAGATTTCCTCGGCTCTTCCAAGTCACTCTCTCCACCCTTGTCGTGTTGGAACAATCAGCTCCCCGCTTAGACTGATATTTTAGATTTTGGACTCCCGAAACCAAGTTCTTTAATTTTAAACTAAGCATAATAAGAGAATGCTATTTTAAGCGTCGAACCCAAACTGGATATCCAATTTGGATTCTGTCAGATCTCTCAAGTCACTCTCACCACCCAAGACGCGTTGAAATGATCGGCACACTGATCAGGTCGATATTTCAAATTTTGGAGCCCCGAACCCTAGTTCATTGATTTGTTTTAAACTAAGTTAGTTCTGAATTAGGTAATTTTGACGTCTAGCCCAAATCGGCTATCCAAATCAGATTCCATCAGCTCTCCCAAGTCACTCTCACCACTCATGTCATGTTGAAACAATCGACTCATTGATCAGACCAGTATTTTAGATTTTGGACCCCCAAACCTATGTTCTTTAATTATAAACTAAGTGCATTAAGAGAATGCTATTTTTAGTGTCGGTCCAAACCGAATATCCAATTTGGATTCCGTCAGCTCTCCCAAGTCAATCTTACCACCAATGTCGCCTTGGAACAATTAATACACCTATCGGGTGGGTATTTCAAGTTTTTGACCCCCGAACCCTAGTTCTATGATTTATTTTAATTTAAGTTAGTTCGGAATTGGCTAATTTTATGGCCGAGCCTAAACTAGATATCCAAATCGGATTCCGTCAGCTCTTCTATGTCACTCTCACTACTGATGTCATGTTAGAATAATCGGCACGCCAATCACGCCAGTATTTTAGATTTTGGACCCCCGAATCTAAATTCTTTAATTTTAAACTAAGTACATTCAAGGAATGCTATTTTGAGTGTCGAGCCCAAACTGAATACCCGATTTGGATTTCGTCAGCTCTGCCAAGTCACTCTCACCACCCAGGTAACATTGGAATGATCGTCATGTCAATCAGGCTAGTATTTTAAATTTTGGCCCCCGAACCCAAGTTCCATAACTTTAAACTAAGTACATTTAGAGAATACTATTTTGAGCGTCGAGCCCAAATCGGATTTCTGAATTAGATTTCGTCTACCCTCCCAAGTCACTCTCACCACCCAGGTCATGTTGGAATGATCAGCATGCCAATCTGTCTGGTATTTCAAGTTTTCGACCCCTGAACACCAGTTCTCTGATTTGTTTTAAACTATGCTAGTTCTGCGTTGGGTAATTTTAATATCGAGCCCAAACTGGGTATCCAAATCAGATTCTATCAGCTCTCCCAAGTCACTCTCACCACCCAAGTCATGTTGGAATAATCATCATGCCGATCAGATAAGTATTTTAGATTTTGGACCCCCGAATCTAAGTTCATTAATTTTAAACTAGGTGCATTTAGGAAATTCAATTTTGAGCATCGAGTCCAAACCGGATATCCAATTTGGATTTTGTCTACTCTCCCAAGTCACTCTCACCACCCAGGCTGCGTTGGAATGATCGGCACGCCGATCTGGCCGATATTTCAAATTTTAGACCCTCGAACCCGAATTCTCTAATTTGTTTTAAACTAAGTTTGTTATGAATTGGATAATTTTAATGCCGAAACAAAAACGGGTATTCAAATCGGTTTACGTCACCTCTCCCAAGTGACTCTCACCACCCAGGTCCTGTTTGAACAATCGGCTCACTGATCAGACCCATATTTTAAATTTTGGACTTTTGAACTCAACTTCTTTAATTTTAAACTAAGTGCATTTGGAGAATGATATATCAAGCATCGAAGTCAAACAAAATATTTGATTTAGATTCCGTTAGCTCTCCCGAGTCACTCTCATCACCTACGTCGTATTGGAACGATCGGCAAGCAGATCAAGATGGCATTTCAAATTTTGGACCCCTGAACCCCAGTTCTTCGATTTATTTAAAATGAAGTTTGTTCTGAACTTGGTAATTTTAAAGCCTAGCCCAAACTGAGTATCTAAATTAGATTCTGTCAGCTCTCCGAAGTCACTCTCACCACCCATGTCGTGTTGGAACAATCGAATCGCCGATCAGATCGATATTTTAGACTGTCTACACCTAAACTAAAGCTCGTTAATTTTAAACTTAGTGCATTTAGTGAATGCTATTTTGAGCATTGAGGCTAAACCGATTATCCGATTTAGATTCCGTCAGCTCTCCTAAATCACTCTCACTGCCCAGCTCGCGTCGAAATGATCGACACCCCAATTAGGATGATATTTCAAATTTTAGACCACTGAACCCTAGTTCCTTGATTTGTTTAAAACTAATTTAGTTCTGAATTGAGTAATTTTAACGTTGAGCCCAAACTAGAAATCCAAATCAGATTCCGTCAGCTCTCTCAAGTCACTCTCACCACCTAGCTCATGTTGCAATAATCGACTCGCAGATCATATCGGTATTTTAGATTTTGGACCCCCGATCGCAAGTTCTTTAATTTTAAACTGAGTGCATTCAGAGAATGCTATTTTGAGTGTCGAGCCCAAACCGGATATCAGATTTGGATTCCGTTAGCTCTCCCCGGTTACTCTCAACACCAAAGTCACGTTGGAATGATCGGCACACCGATCAGGCTAGTATTTCAAATTTTTGACCCTTGATCTCCAGTTCTCTGATTTGTTTTAAACTAAGTTAGTTCAAAATTGAGTAATTTTAACACCGAGCCTGAACTAGATATCCAATTCAGATTCCATCTGGTCTCCCAAGGAACTCTCACTACCCAAGTCGTGTTGGAACAATCGGCATGCCGATCACATTGGTATTTAAGATTTTGGACGCCCGAACCCAAGTTCTTTAATTTTAAACTTGGTGCATTCCGAGAAGCTATTTTGAGTGCTGAGCCCAAACCAGATATCAGATTTAGATTTTGTTAGCTCTCCCAAGTCACTCTCATCTCCCAGGTCACGTTGGAATGATCAGCAGGCCGACCATGTCAGTATTTCAAATTTTGGATCCCCAAACAATGTTCTTTGATTTGTTTTAAAATTTGATAGTTCTGAATTGGCTAATTTTAATGCCGAGCCTAATCCAAGAATCCAAATCAGATTCTGTCAGTTCTCACAAGTCATTGTAACTACCCAGGTCGTGTTGGAAGAATCGACACCCCGATCAGGTAGGTATTTTAGATTTTGAACCCCCGAACCTAAGTTCTTTAATTTAAAACTAAGTGCATTCAGAGAATGGTATTTTGAGCGTCGAGCCCAAACTGGATTTTTGATTTGGATTCCGTCAACTCTCCCAAGTCAACCTTACCACCTAGGTCGCATTTGAATGATCGGCACGCCGATCAGGCTGGTATTTCAAATTTTGGACCCCCGAACTCTAATTCTCTTATTTATTTTAATGTATGTTAGTTCTAAGTTGGGTAATTTTAACGTTGGGCCTAAACGAGATATCCAAATCAGATTCTGTCAACTCTCCCAAGTCCCTCTCACCACGAAACTCATGTTGGAATAATCGACATGCCGATCAGACATGTATTTTAGATTTTGTACCCCCGAACTAAAGTTCTTTAATTTTAAACTAAGTGCACTTAGAAAATGTAATTTTGAACATCGAGTCCAAACTGGATATCAGATTTGGATTCCGTTAGCTCTCCCAAGTCACACTCACCTCCAAACCTCCGAACCAATTGACTAGTCGATCATGCCAGTATTTCAAATTTTGGACCTCCGAACCTCAGTTCTCTGATTTGTTTTAAACTAAGTTTGTTCTGAACTGGGTAATTGAAACGCTGAACCCAAACCAGATATCCAAATCGGATTCCGTCAGCTCTCCCAAGTGACTCACACCACCCAGGTCCTGTTGGAATAGGCAGCTCATCGATCAGACTGACATTTTAGATTTTAGACCTTCGAACCTAACTTCTACAATTTTAAACTAAGTGCACTCAGAGAATGATATTTTAAGTGTCAAGCCCAAACCAGATATCCCATTTAGATTTTGTCAACTCTCCCAAGTCCCTCTCATCACCCATGTCATGTTAGAATGATCGACACACCGATCAGGCTAGTATTTCATATTTTGGACCCTTGAACCCCAGCTCTTTGATTTTTTTTAAAAACTAAGTTAATTCTGAATTGGCCAATTTTAACGCCGAACCCAAACCGACTATTCAAATTGGATTCTGCCAACTCTCCAAAGTAACTTTTACCACCTAAGTCTTGTTGGAAGAATTGGCTCGCCGATCATATCGGTATTCTAAATGTTGAACCTTTGAACCAAAGTTCTTTAATTTTCAACTAAGTGCATTCAGAGAATGCTATTTTGAGTGTCGAAAACAAACTGAATATCCGATTTGGATTCCGTCAGCTCTCTCAAATGACTCTCACCTCCTGGGTCACGTTGGAGTGATCGGCACCCCGATCAGGCTGGTATTTGAAAATTTGTATCCCCAAAACCCAGTTATCTGATTTGCTTTAAACTATGTTAGTTCTGAATTGAGTAATTTTAACGCCGAACCTAAGCCAGTTATCCAAATCAGGTTCTGTCAGCTCTCTCATGTCACTCACACTACCCAGGTCATGTTGGAACAATCGGCTCGGCGATCAGGTAGGTGTTTTAGATTTTAAAACTCCGGACCCAAGTTCTTTAATTTTAGACTAAGTGCATTCAAAGAATGCTATTTTGAGCGTCGAGCCTAAACAGGATTTCTGATTTGGATTCTGTCAGCTCTCCCAAGTCAATTTTACCACCCAGGTCATGTTGGAACCATCAGCATGCGGATGAGGGTGGTATTTAAAATTTTAGACCCACGAACCCCAGTTCTCTAATTTGTTTTAAACTATGTTAGTTCTGAGTTGGGTAATTTTAATGTCGAGCCCAAACCTGGTATTTAAATCGGATTCTGTTAGCTCTCCCAAGTCACCCTCATCACCCAAGTTGTGTTGGAATAATTGGCATGTCGATCAAATTGGTATTTTAGATTTTGGACCCCCGAACTCAAGTTATTTAATTTTAAACTAAGAGTAGTTAGATTATGCTATTTTGAGCGCCGAGTTCAAACCGGATATCCGATTTAGATTTCGTCAACTCTCCCAAGTCACTCTCACCACCCAACTTGCGTTGGAATGATGGGCACGTCGATTAGGCTGGTATTTCAAATTTTGGACCCCCGAACCCCGGTTCTCTGATTTGTTTCAAATTAAGATTGTTCTAAATTGGGTAATTTTAACGTTGAACCGAAATCGGATATGCAAATCGGATTCTGTCAGCTCTCTCAAGTGACTCTCACCACCGAGGTCCTGTTGGAACAATCAGCTCGCCGATCAAACCAATATTTTAGATTTTAGATTTCCGAACCCAACTTCTTTAATTTTAAACTAAGTGCATTCAAAGAATGATATTTTGAGTGTCGAGCCCAAATTAGATATATATTCGATTTAGATTTCGTCAATTATCCCAAGTCACTCTCACCACCTAGGTCACATTGGAATGATCGGCACACCAATTAGGCTGGTATTTAAAATTTTGGACCCCCGAACCCTAGTTCTCAGATTTTTTTAAAAACTAAGTTAGTTTTTAATTAGAAAATTTTAACGTCAAGCACAAACCGGCTATCTAAATTGGATTCCATTAGCTCTCCCAAGTCACACTTACCACCCAGGTCATGCTGGAACAATCGGCTCACTGATCAGACTGGTATTTTAAATTTTTGACCTCCGAACTGAAGTTCTTTAATTCTAAACTAAGGGCATTAAGAGAATGTTATTTTGAGTGTCGAACCCAAACCGAATATCTGATTTGGATTCCATTAGCTCTCCCAATTCACTCTCACTACCTAGGTCGCGTTGGAATGATCGGCATGGCGATCTGGCCAGTATTGTAAATTTTGGAGCCCCGAACCCCTTTTTTTGATTTATTTTAAATTAAGTTAGTTTTAAATTAGGTAATTTTAAAGCCTAGCCCGAACCGAGCATCCAAATCAGATTTCGTCAGCTCTCTCAAGCACTCTCACCACCCATGTCAGGTTGGAACAATCGGCTCGTCGATCATACCGATATTTTAGATTTTGAACTCCCAAACCCAAATTCTTTAATTTTAAACTAAGCACATTAAGAGAATGTTACTTTAAGCATCGAGGGCAAACCGGATATCCAATTTGGATTCTGTCAGCTGTCCTAAGTCAGTCTCTCCACGCAGGTCGTGTTGGAATGATCGGAACGTCGAGTCGGCCGACATATCAAATTTTTGACATCTGAAGCCCAGTTCTCTTATTTATTTTAAACTAAGTTAGTTCTAAATTTGGTAATTTTCAAGTCGCGCCAAAATCGGATATCTAAATCGGATTTCGTCAGCTCTCCCAAGTCACTCTCACCACCCAGGTCATATTGGAAGAATTGACTCGCCGATCACATCGATATTTTAGATTTGGAACCCTCAAACCCATGTTCTTTAATTTTAAACTAAGTGCATTCAGATATTGTTATTTTGAGTGTTGAGCCCGAGCTGGATATCCGATTTGGATTCCGTCTATCTCCCAAGTCACTCTCACCACCCATGTCACGTTTGAATGATCGGTATGCCGATCAGGCCGGTATTTCACATTTTGGACCCATGAACGCTAATTCTCTGATTTGTTTTAAACTAAGTTAGTTCTGAATTGCATAATTTTAATGTCGAGCCTAATCCGTGTATCCAAATCTGATTCCGTCAGCTCTCCCAAGTAACTCTCACTACCAAGGTCATGTTGGAACAATCGACACTCTGATTAGACTGATATTTTAGATTTTGGACCCCCGAATATAAATTATTTAATTTTAAACTAAGTCCATTCTGAGAATGCTTCTTTGAGCGTCGAACCCAAACCGAATATCTTATTTGAATTCCGTCAACTCTCCCAAGTCACTCTCACCACCCTGCTCGCGTTGGAACGATCGACACACTGATTAGGCCGGTATTTCAAGTTTTGGACTCTCGAGCCCCAGTTCCCTTATTTGTTTTAAATTAAGTTTGTTTTGAATAGGGTGATTTTAAAGTTGAGCCCAAACTGAGTATCTAAATCAGATTCTGTTAGTTCTCCTAAGTCACTCTCACCACCCATGTCGTGTTGGAATAATCAGCTCACCTTTAAGACCGATATTTTTGATTTTGGACCCCCGAACAAAAGTTCTTTAATTTTAAGCAAAGTGCATTCAGAGAATATTATTTTGATCGTTGAGACCAAATCAAGTCACTCTCACCGCCTAGGTGGCGTTGAAACGATCGAAACACCAATGAGGTTGGTATTACAAATTTTGGATCCCCGAACTTGAGTTCTCTAATTTGTTTTAAATTGAGTTATTTTAACGTCGAGCCCAAATCGGGTATCCTAATCAGATTTTGTCAGCTCTCCCAATTCACTCTCACTAGCCAAGTCATGTTGGAACAATCGACTTGCCGATCAGACTGGTATTTTAGATTTTGCACCATGTTGAACCCTACAAAAGTCACAAGTATTTTATGATATTCCAAACAAATTTTTGAAATGAAATGTACTATGTCATCGCAAGAAATGACACAAGATCATCACCGTCGCATAAACACCCAGGGGCACTTCATGAAACACTCGATGGGCGACCTCATGCCACACACACCCACTCAACAGAATCTACACAAAGTCAAGCTTTTTAGCTTCTAATGACCTGTAGAGATTTTGTCAAACACCTAGTGGGCAGCACAAAACCACACACCCACCCAATGAAATGAACTCAAGGTCCAAGATATTTGCCCAGCGAGTGCGGACCCCATTGTCTCGCACCTAAGTTCTCTCACCCTAGAGTGAAGGACAATGAGACGTGTCAAGGGAAAGTCAACAAACAAAAAGGGGAGCTCCACATGTCCTTTGCTGGAAAAATGCAAGAAAAAGAAATCCTAGAATTAATGGCATTCGACTGGGCACATTTGGGGGGGTGGGTCACCTTTCTACCTTCATCCTTGGTCTGGACAGACCAGGTGGAGGGGGAGGACTCCCGGTCAAGCTCACCAGCGGTACCCTCTTCCCCTCACCCCAGCCGCTACTGCTCAGTTGCTCTTGCTACTGTTGCTACTCAATTGTTGTTGTTGTTGTTGCTGCTGTTGCTGCCGCTGCTACTGCTCAGTTGCTGCTGCTACTTCTGGAAAATAGCAGAGGGAGAGGACCCCCGGTGGTATCCACCGGGGTACCCCCTCTCCCACTCAAACATCACTAGGGGTACCCCCTATTCCCTTCAATCTTATTGTGGCTGTTGCTTTTTTCTTCTAAACAAAGGAGGAGGGGGAGGACCCCTGGACAGGGCCACCGGGGGTAGCCTCTTCCCCTCTCTCGTATTGTTGTTCCTGCTGCACCACTGTTGGTGTGCACCCCTATCCATTCCAGCGTGGGTGGCACCGCACTCCCTCCTGCTGCTAACCGGGGGAGGGTGGGACCCCCGGTCAAACCAACCGGGGGTGGCACCCCCGCCCCCTCCTACTTCTCCTGATGCTCACGGGGAGAGAGAGCACCCCTGGTCAGACGAACTGGGGGTAACCCCCCTCCTACTGCTCAACTTGGGGAGGGAGGACCCCCGGTCCATCCCACCGGGGGTGGCTCCCTCCCATGCTGCTGATGCTACTTCACCGGGGGAGGGAGGACCCTTGGTCGTCCCCACCAAGGGTGCCTCCTCCAGCTCTCCCTTGCACATGAAACAAAAGAAAGAAAAGGAGAAAAAGGAGAAAATGAGAAGAAAAAGAAGACAAAGGGTCAAGGGAAGGCTCTCCCCCACCACAATCCACTAGGGTAATGCCTCCCTCTTGGCCTCCTCAGCACCTATAAAAGGGGGAGAGGGTGGCCAGCAAAAGAGAGAGGGACGCTTGGTCGGGGCACACTTGGAAGTCATAGGTCTTCAATGAGAAGAAGTTGTTTTCTTTCTCCTTTCTTCCCTTGAGGCCTTGAGTGAAGATTTGAAGCTAGCCTTTAAGCTCCTGAAATTATTGAAGCCTGTGCAAGCATAAGGGGCGGCCCTGTTCAACCCAAGTTCTGTTTGAAAGTTTTGCATAAAAATACTTACACGAGGGTATATTCACAAAAATACCTTCATATGGGGAAAAGTTGTTCTATTCGTCATGGATGAGGAAAAGATCAAAGTATAAACTCATGAACTCCTAGTCCTAGGATTCTCAATGACAAATTACAAGGAGAACCATGTAGAAATTCAAAAGTGTAATTTCGCCCCAAAGATTTATGAAATTACATAAGATTTGGGAAAAATACAGTAAAAGATAGAAAAAATCCCGAAAAAAGGATACATAAAGATGCCCCAATCAAGGGAAAATTGCAGAAATACCTTATGCTGTCCAAAAATTCTAGAAAATACCTTCTATTGTTTAGAAATTGTAGACGAATTCTTCTAAGATATAAAATTGCAGAAATGACCCTGGAAGGTCCACGAATTATAGAAAAACCCTTGATGGTCAGAAAATTTCAGAAATATCTCTGATGGTAAAAAAATTAAATAAATGCCCCTATGGCAGAAAAATTACAGAGATGACCCTGATGATGGAAAAATTACAGAAATGTTCCAAATGAATAAAAAATTACAAAAATGCCTTCGATGGTGAGAAAATTGTAGAAATTACCCAGATAGCGGGAAAATTATAGAAATGACTCCTGAAGAGGGGCGATCTCGCACTGCTCATGAGCGGGGAAGAGGATGACCACGTACCCTTGAAGTGTGAACTGCAAGAAAGGAAACGAGTCAGAGGTGTCTAGGGATAGATCCCCGGGGAAGACCCTCTGATACTTAAGTCAGCAAAGTAGTAGAGCTCTGGTGCGAAGGGAATAGTTAGGAGGAAGGTGGGAGTGCGAGATCCCTCTCCACCAAAAGGTTAAGTGGTTCCTGCTCAGAGTTTTGGCTCTTGCCTTGCTTACCTCTTTGTAGTAGGGCCTTTTTAGTTTAAATAGTGGCCTGTCGTGCGACTGATCTCTGTAAGCGGAGGAGTATTAGGGAGGGTTACGTTTTTCATGCGGGCTCCTTATAGCACGCGAGCTCTTGGTCTCCCCTATCCCCTTGAGCTTCCTGCCATTAAGGGACTCGTAACGGCCGTAGCAATAAGCTTCCATTAGTGAGCCCGAGCGATAGGCACTTGCCCAGGAGTGGTCTCCCGAGCGATGAGTGCATGGTCGGGACAGGGAATAAGGGGCTCCGGGGGAGCTTTCCTGACCGAGCTGATGCTCGGACTTCCCAACCCGAAGGCCGCCTAGGAAGCGCTTGTTCCGAGTGAGTTTTTGGGCTTATACTGAGTGGGCCCGGGGGCTGCCACTTCGAGGAGTTGGGCCTCGTTCGGTCAGATTTGGACCTCGTTTGGCCTCTCCGTACGGGCGATGCGATTTCCCCTCTCCACTTGTCCCCCTCTTACTCCTGAGCCAAAATTAGGCTCGGACGAGTAGCATTTGGGTTGGACCTTTTGTGGCTCTGGTTGGGTAGAGATCTCTCTCTGGTAGGGGCCACATGATGCATCTTGCCTTGAAAACATGCCCATTATGATGAATAAGAGAAGGCCCCTCCTCGGGAGATTGGATCATCGCGCTGCCTCCGGTTTAAGCATTGCGCATTTTTGCGTCCCTTTATCTCCGAGGTTTAGGGTTTTGCCTCTCTTCGGATTTATATTTAAGGGGGGGCTCCTGTGCTATGAGCGCAGCTCGAAAGATCGGAGAATCGTTGCGACCATCGTTGCTAGCGGAGCATCCTAAGGCTGTGATTCGTCAGCTTCCTTCTCCTCCGGAGCCCTCTGATTCGGATCTTTCCCCTTCCTTTTCCAGTTCTTCTCTCTGCTTCATGACGGACCATCATCATGAGGCCGAGGGGCGGAAGAGAGATTAGGCCCCAAGGGCGTTCTTGGTATCATCGGAGCCTCTCCGCACCGAGCTGGGGGAGGTTGATGTGAAGCGGCTGGAGAACCAGTATGGGCTACCTTGGCGGTTCCAGTTACTAGCGCCTGAGCTTCATGAGTCTAGCCTGACCACTCGTTCCGGCTTCTTTTATTCCTTCCTCTTGGCCTAGAAGTGCGGATTTCGTCTGCCCCTCCATCCCTTTGTTGCCGAGTTGCTTCGGTTCTACCAGTTGGCTCCTGTTCAGCTGGTCTCCAACTCTTATACCTTCATCTTCTCCTTCATTTTCCTTTGCGGCCAGTGTGGGGTGCTTGCCTCACTGGACCTCTTTCATTATTTCTTTGAGTTGAAGGAGAATCCTTTTGTGGGGAAGGGCTTCTTTTCATTCAGGCGAAGCGGGGGAGGAGTTGTGTGTCCCTTTCTGTGAAAGATTCTTCTCATAAGGGGTGGAAGACCCAATATTTCTGGGAGGATTTTCCCTACGGTGCCTAATTTTCATCCGAATATCCCTCTAAAATAGACCGTAGTCTCCCCGGAGGTGAAGAAGGAGGCTACCATCCTTCAATAGAGTCGCCAAGAAACTGCTGGTTTGGTGACCTCGTCCAACATCGAGGGGTGCCTTTCTCGAGTGTTGTTGTCGACAGGTAAGGAGTTCAGGGACTTGCTGTCTTTCTTTCCAAATAAGGGCCTTCCTTCTCTCAATTTGCTCTCCTTGTTTTAGATGCGAGGTGAACGGTTGAGGAGGAGGCACCGCCAGCCGAGCTGGAGGGCATCGACTTCGACGAGACGCCTTCTCCAAGTGAGCTTCAAGCTTCAGAGGGCTCATCCCACGCCCGGGATAAGGGCAAGCGGGTGGCCCGGGATGATGCTTCCGAACGTCGGGGAGTCAAGCGTAAGGATCCCATGGCCAAGTTGCTGTGGTCTTCGATGGAGGCTTAGTTTGCCTAGAAGAAGCGGGCGAGGAAGGCGGAGGTCGCCGGCCTGTCCGAAGAGGATTTCCTGTCGGCTCTCCCCTCTTCCGAGCAAGAGGGGGCCGGCGATGAAGGGGTCACGGCCGATGTTGAGGCGCTGAGTGAAGCAGAGGGGCCACCAGACCAGGGGGCCCAGTCAGAGTCGGTCGAGGCTGGAGGGTCACGGGAGGAGGCGACTCAATCCCAGCCGACCGAGGCTTGGGAGGTACACGGTGGGGCCGCTCATTTTGAGCCAACCGATGAGGCCGCCGGGACGGGGTTGCCCGGGGGAGGTGCCCCAATCTAGGCCACTCCGATGAGAGTTTCCTCTCCCTCGACCAGCGCCTTCAGTGTCAGGGCTTCCCTATACCGGGCGTGCCATTCCCTAGCTTCACGAGACTTGCGGGAGAAAGTCCAGAAGGGTCCCCCCTCCACGCTTTTCGAGCGACTTATGGAGGGTGGGTGGTCTTGGCCTAGTTAGGAGCTGAAGTACTGGATGCGTACGCTCAGGTGGAGTCGGAGCGGGAGACCCTTTCGTGGGCCCGCGGTGCGCTCGATTGGAAGGTCGAGCGTCTGATCCTCGTTCTTAGGGACCTTCGACGGGAGATGGCCCCGCTCCGGGCGTTGGCGCAGTCGAGCCAAGCGGAGGCTCGGTCGTTGGCGGAGCTGCTGGCCCAGGATCATCGTATGGTCGATCAGAAGAATGAGCTCCTAGAGGCAGAGCGTAGAATCCAGGTCAAGCGCGACAATCAATGGAAGGTCGAGCAGAAGGATCTCGAGGACTGAGTCTGGGCAGCCGAGGATTCAAGGACCGAGGCCGAGAGAAGGATGTCCGAGTCTGAGCAGCGGATAGCTGAGCTCAAGAGGAAGGCGGAGCTGGCTAGGATAAAAGCGCTCGAGTAACATAGGTTCCCAGAGGCTTATCAGGCAGCTCTTTAGTAGGCGGCCTTTCCTTACTACGAGTCAGGCTACTAACGGGGGCACCAGATGGGCTTCTCCAAAGGCTTCGATCGGACCGTCATAGTGGTAGAGGCCCAAGCGTCTAGGCTCATTTTTCCTTTCGGGTAGCGCTATGACTCGGACTGGGGTTCGACCGACTCTTCCCATTATACATCGAGCGAAGAGGAGGGTCGGGAGTCCTTATTCGAGTGACCGCCAACTCCAGCAGCTTTGGGAGGGTGCACGACCGAGACAGTTCCCACACAGGTGGGGTCAGTACCTGGGTCGTCCGTCATCGAGAATACTGGGGGCAGATCGTCTGGTGTTGAGGAAGCCTTGCCTGCCGAGCCTGAAGATGGGCCTGAGGCCTGATGTAATAGCTCTCTCTTTCTTTTTTCTTCCCCTTATGTAGCCGGGTAAGGCTTTTTTGGAAAATATAATAGCGGCAGTATTAAATGCTGAATTGACTATTTCTTACCGCTTTTGGTGAGATTTGACAACCGGATCCGTAGTCGTTAGAGAAGGCGCCGATTTTCTCTGCAGATATCACGCGTGCCGATCTGTCAAATAACTGACATGGCACTGGCACCTTTCCACTTTTCCATACCGCCCTTAATGACTTGCCGCTTTCTGCGTCCCGCTGGCAGGATGTTTGGGAAATGAGGTAACCATCTCAGGGAAAGTCCTTTTAGCATGTTTTGTAATGAGAGAGTCATTTAAGGCGATCAGCTCCCCCTTCGGCCTATAAAAGGTCCGATGGGCGTCTCCTTTTCCTTTCATCGCTTAAGGCCATCCCTAGCGGTTTCTCCTTCTTTCCCTTCCACAAGGCGTTGTGCTATCGGTCTTGGCGGGGCATGGAAGGCGCTTCAGAAGACGATGATGCAGATGGCGGTAGGAGGGGAGCTCCTGCTGTTTCAGTCTGGAAGAGGGTTTGTCGGTCGGGGGTCACTCTGGGAGAGGGTTCATGCCAGAGCATGTCACCTTCCTATCCATGACCTACCGACGTTATCCCGGGGGGAGGGGGGAATGAAGCTCGTCAAGCTTCATTCTTTCACTGTCCACCCCGCCCCTCTTTCCACCGTCGACCCCATTGCTAAGAAGGGGAGCTCTCTCAAGCTTCCTCTCTAATTTGCTCGGGTCGACCTCTTCTCTTTTTTCTTTTTTGTTGTCCTTCCAATCCTTTTGGCACCTTTCCTCCAAGATTTCTCAAACCAACGAGACCGGCAATCCTTTGTCCGAGCCAGTTTTCGCACGAGGCAGAGTCAGTGGCTGGACGTAGGAGCACTTACCGGGCTGGCCGAGTGTTTTGCTCACGTTATAGTGCCAGAGGGTGTGTTTTTGTACATGTATACTATATTGGCTGTGGCCTACTTGCTGTACATCAAAGTTTAATAAGAAGAGAAGAATTGTGTTTATTCTACTTTGCTTACATGTGCATGCTTGCCAAATGATCAAAAGTAGAATTTGTGAAAATTTTCCGCGTTCCATGTCCGAGGGATGAGTGTTCCTTACATGGTGGACAGTCGGTATGCTCCTTTCCCGAGCATCTCGACCGCTGGGTAGAGGCCTTCCCAGGTAGGGGCAGCTTCCCCGCCGCCTCTAGTGGTCGAGATGCTTCGGCCTTTCTTAAGATGAAATCTCCTGGTTGGAAGTGTCTATCCCAGACTCTGGAGTTGTAGTATCGAGTGATGCACCATTGGTATTCTGTTGCTCGGATACTTGCAATCTCTCGGATCTCGTCCGCTAAGTCGAGGTTCTCTTGCAGTTTCTGCTCATTTACCTCAGGTTTGAAGTGGACAACTCGGAGAGAGGGGTTGCCGACCTCTAACGGAATTACGGCTTCCATGCCATATACCAACTGAAAAGGTGTTTCACCGGTGGCCGTTCTCAGAGTAGTTCGGTGCGACCATAGAACGCTCGGTAATTCCTCGAGCCAGCTTCCCTTGGCCTTGCCGAGCCTGGTTTTGATGCCTTTTAAGATAGTCTTATTGGCATTCTCGACCAGTCCGTTAGCCTGAGGGTGGGCTACCGAAGTGAAGTGATTGCGAATGCTTAGGTCAGCACATCTGTCTCTGAAGTATTGAGAATCAAACTATCGATCGTTATCGCTCACGATCACTCGGGGGACACCGTAGTGACAGATGATCGACTTCCAAACAAAACTCCATACGACTGATTTGGTGATCTTGGTGGTGGCTTCGGCCTCAATCCACTTGGTGAAATAGTCGATGGCGATGATGACGAACTTCTTCTAAGCTTGAGCCGTGGGGAATGGCCCCAATATGTCAATCCCCCACCGAGCGAAATGGTATGGCTCGGCAAGGGTAATGAGCACCACAACGGGTTGATGGATCAGGTGGTCGAAGCGCTGACATCGGTCACACTTCTGTACGTAGGTCGTGCAGTCACACTGGACTGTGGGCCACCAGTAACCCTGCTGAAGCAAGATCCTGGCGAGCGATCTTCCTCCTTGGTGCTCTCTGTAGATGCCTTCGTGTACTTCCTGAACCGCTCGGCTGGCTTCGTCAGTGCTGATGAACTTGAGGAGGGGACCGGAGAAAGATCTACGGTACAAGGCATCATCCAGCATGACGAAACGTTGAGCTTGGTACTTGAGCTTCCGAGCCTCCCGAGGGTCCGGGGGCTCTTGATAATCCTGGAGCCAGGATATGTAGGGGGTCCGCCAGTCGCTCGAGGGTGCCGGGTCAACAGTCATAAGCTCGGACTCGATTCTCGGTCACTCGAGCTCTTCGAGAAAGACCGATCACGTACCTGTGGGGTCGAGCGAGGAGGCCAGTCAAGAGTGGGCGTTCGCTCGGGAGTTTTCCTCCCGGGCTATCCGGACTACCTCAAAGCTCTCGAAGAGTTGGGCCATCCTCTTGACCGCCTGGAGGTACTTGACCATTTGTCCTTCCCGAGCTTCGTATCACCGTTGACCTGGCTAGCGACCAATTGGAAGTCAGTGTGGATCCTGACTCGCTCAGCCCCTAGTCGTCGAGCCATCCTGGCCCCTGAGATAAGGGCTTCGTACTCAGAGGCATTGTTGGACGCCTGGAAGTTGAACTTCAGGGCGTACCACAGCTCCGCTCCTTCGGGAGATTTGAGAAGGACACCGGCGCCGCATCCGGCCGAGTTGGAGGACCCGTCGACGAACAGTCCCAAGTGGGCCCGGGCGCTGTGGAGGTACTTCTTCAATCGGGACTGTGCTTTCGGACGATGAAGTCTGCGAGAGCCTGTCCTTTGATGGCCAAGCTGGGGCGATACGAGATGTCGTAGGCCCCGAGCATGATGGCCCATTTGACGAGGCATCCCGAGGCTTCAAGGTGAAAGAGAATCTTCTTCAGGGGTTCGCCGGTCAATACGACGATGGAGTGCCCTTGAAAGTAGGGTCGGAGGTGCTTGATCGAGGTAACCAACGCTAGCACGAGTTTCTTAGTTGCGGGATATCTTTTCTCAACCTCATTAAGCACCTTGCTGGTATAGTAAATGGGTCTCTCGATCTCTGCGTTGTTCCTAACCAGGACCGAGCTCACTGTAGAAGGGGTCACCGAGAGATAGAGGTGTAGAGCTTCGCCTTGGACCGGCTTGGACAGTACCGGGGGTGAGGCCAAGAATTCCTTGAGCTCGATGAATGCCTTCTGACATTCCTCATCCTAGGCGAACATAGCAGATGCCATTTTGGGTCCCCTCAAAAATTTGAAGAAGGGTAAGCATCGTTCGGCCACCCGGGACAGGAAACGGTTCAGCGCAGCAATGCGCCCCGTAAGGCATTGGACGTATGCAGGTGGGCGGCCGCATGTCCAGGATGGCCTAGACCTTGTCAGGGTTGGCCTCAATCCCACGCTGAGTTACCAAGAAGCCTAGGAACTTCCCGGATCTGACTTCAAAGGCACATTTGGTAGGGTTAAGCTTCATGTTGCACTTCAGGAGGGTGTCGAAGGTCTCGGCTAAGTCGGCGAGGTGGTCTTCGGCCTTCGACATTTTGACGAGCATGTCATCAATGTAGGCCTCGATGTTCCGACCGAGCTGTCCTTCGAAAATGTGGTTGATCAGTCTCTGATATGTTGCTCCGGCGTTCTTTAGCCCGAAGGGCATTCGGGTGTAGTAGTGTACGCCGAAGTCGGTGATGAAGGCGGTCTTCTCGATGTCTTCCGGGTCCATCCTGATCTAATGGTAGCCGGAGTAGGCATCCAGGAAGCTGAGTAGCTCGTTGCCAGAAGTTGAGTAGACCAGTTGATCGATGCTCGGCAGCGGGTAGCAATCCTTCGGGGTAGCCTGGTTAAGGTCGGTGAAGTCCATGCACATTCACCATTTCCCAGAAGCCTTTGGCACCAGGACGACGTTGGCGAGCCACGTAGGGTACAGGACCAGATGAAAAAGGCCAGTCTTCTGCCCCTTGATGACTTACTCTTTGATGACCACTTGCTTATCCGGGGCATGCTTTCTCCTGCGTTGCTGGACTGGCTTCACCGTTGGGTCGAGGTTGAGCTTGTGCATAACCACGTCTCCCGGGATCCCGGGAAGGTGCTTATCAGACCATGCAAATATTTGGATATACCGGGCAAGGAAATCCTTATATTTTTCTTGTTCCTCAAGTGGTAGATCGGCTCTGATCTTTACTCCTAGAGTCGGGTCACTGTTAAGGAAGACCGTTAGCAACTCGCCACCAGGCTCAGATGTTGTGGGTCCCTCTTCGGCTCCATTTACTCCTTTATTTTTCCCTTCCTGCCTAGTGGCTTCGACTGAGATTATATAGCACCGTCAAGCCAATGCCTAGTTACCACGGACTTCGCCCACGCCATGTTTGGTTGGGAACTTCATTTTTTGGTGAAAGGTAGAGGGCACCGCTTTCATTCGGCTGAGAATGCCTCGGCCGAAGATGGTGTTATATGCCGTCATCCTCTTAATCACGATGAAGTCTACCATAACCGCAACGGTTTTGGGCGGGGTGCCGATAGTAACTAGCAGGCTCAGGGCTCCCTCGGGATAAGTTGCCTGGCCGTTGAACCCACAGAGGGGAGTTTGGATCAGGCGGAGTTTAGATGGATTCTCTCCCATCTTGAAGAAACATTCATAGGATAATACATCAGGGGCATTACCATTGTCGACTAAGATCCTGTCTACATTACAATGGTTTATTGTTGCCGATACAACGAGAGTGTCGTCATGTGGGGTGGTTAACCCTTCCAGGTCCTGGTCAGAGAATACCAGGGCCTACAGTTCGCTTGCCTGCGGGGCCTTAGGGGGCTCAGTATAGGCCCGGGTCGCCCGCTCGGCGTGACACTTTCTTCCTCGGCTGCTATCTCCGCCTGATGCTGCTCTACCCGCGATGACGTTGATGTGGACTCCGTGGGGGGCATTGTCGATCTCCTCAGGGTCACGTCGGTCTTCCTTCTGCCCGGACAAATATCGGGATAGGTGTCCCTGGCAGATGAGGCGCTCGATCTCATCTTGAAGTTGAAGGCAATCACTGGTGTGATGCCTGTGATCCCCTGTGGAACAGGCAATGCTTGCAACAATTGCGATGCTTGGCCTTCATAGGCTCAGGCTGGTGGAGGAGACCCGAGCCTTTGATGTCTTCATATATTTTGTAGATGGGGGCGGTAAGGGGGGTATACCGCTCGTACTTCCGGGAAGGCTCTTTATGATCTCCGTCCTGGTTCCGCCTCTTTCCTTTACCCGTCCTTTACTCGGACGATCACTTCTTGTCCCCCTCGAGACCCGATCCTATCGTGCCTCGATAGGCGCTGAGGACTTCCTTGCATTCTGCATGGCGCAAGGCCAGGGTCACTAGCTCGGTAAGGGAGGTGGGAGGATGAAGCACTAGCTCGCGCCGTAGGTTCTCGTCGCGGGTACCCCGGGTCAATGCAGTGATGGCAGAGGCCACATCCAGGCGGGGGATTCGCAGGGCTTCCGATTTGAATCAGTTGATATAAGCCCGCAACTTCTCCCCTTGTTCCTACTTGAGGGCCAACAATCCCGCCACTGATCGGGGTGGACCGCTACTAGCGAAGCTTTCCTTGAACACTCACCCGAATTGCTTGAAGTTGTGGATGCTGCCGGGGGCGAGGGCCCTGAAGCAAGCCTGAGCACCTTGAATCAGAATGGTCACGAACGCTCGGCACTTGATTACGTCGGACGCCCCATGCAAGACCATTAGGGAGTCGAAGCTGTCGTAGTGGTCGACCGGGTCTCCCTGGCCATCGTACGACTTGAAGGTCGGGAGTGAGATCCTGGGGGATATCTCTGCCTTCAAAATATAGTCAGAGAACGGGGATCGCTCCTCGTCCTCCAAAGGAGAGGTCTTCTGGAAGGCGCGGAGGGTGCGCTCTTGCTCTGCGAAACGCCTCTCAAAGTCTCACAGCCAGAGAGACAGCTCCGGTTGTCGCTGGCCCGCGGGGCTGGGGGGGCGCACTTGCATGCTGTCCTGACACTCCTCAGGGGCCTTGACTTTCAGAAACGGTCGGCGTGCTCCAGTCTTCTCCCTCCTCGGGGTTGAGGAGGCTTCCTGCTCTGGGGGAGGGGCATGTGATGGTCCTCTTGATGGGTTGCGGATGAGCCGCCGCCCCCGAAGGGTGAAATGGCCTCCAGCGGTTTACTGGGAGGCATCTCCACGTGGGGGGCTCTTCCGGGGGAGCTACGACTTCTCCTCCCTAGCCGCCTGGGCCCTCATGAGATCCACGAGGACATCCAGTTTTGCGTTGAGGGATTGGAGGGCGTCGGTGCTCCTGTCGGGAAGCTGTTCTCCCGCCACCGATGGAGGTATTTCGTTGGCGTGGTTGCCTGACGGGGAATTCTCCGTGGGGAGGGAAGGTGTGCCTTCTTCCGTCACCAGGGATTTCCCCAGGTCACCAACAGTCCTCCTGCCAGAACTTCTTCACACTATGATGGATCTTTGTTCGTATCCCACAGACGATGCCAGATGAAGAGGGGTAATCTCGCACTGCTCCTGAGCGGGGAAGAGGATGACCACGTACCCTTGAAGTGTGAACTTTAAGAAAGGAAACGAGTCAGAGGTGCCCAGGGATAAATCCCCGGGGAAGACCCTCTGATGCTTAAGTCAACAAAGTAGTAGAGCTCTGGTGCGAAGGGAATAGTTAGGAGGAAGGTGGGAGTGCGAGATCCCTCTCCACCAAAAGGTGAAGTGGTTCCTACTCAAGGTTTTGTCTCTTGCCTTGCGTACCACTTTGTAGTACGGATTTTCCAGTTTAAATAGTGGCCCTTCATGTGACTGATCCCTGTAACTGGAAGAGTCTCATAGGGGGTTACGTCTTTCATGCGGGCTCCTTATAGCACGCGCGCTCTTGGTCTCCCCTATCCCCTTGAGCTTCCTGCCATTAAGGGAATCGCAACGGCCGTAGGAATAAGCTTCCATCAGTGAGCCCGAGCGATAGGCACTTGCCCAGGAGTGGTCTCCCGAGCTATGAGTGCATGGTAGGGACAGGGAATAAGGGGCTATGGGGGAGCTTTCCCGATTGAACTGATGCTCGGACTTCCCAACCCGAAGGCCACCTAGGAAGCGCTTGTTCAGAGTAAGTTTTTAGGCTTATACTAAGTAGGCCGGGGGGCTGCCACTTCGAGGAGTTGGGCCTCGTTCGGTCAGATTTGGACCTCGTTTGGCCTCTCCGTACGGGCAATCAGATTTCCCCTCTCCAACTCCCATGATGGAAAAATTATATAAATGTCCCCAATAAAGGGAAGATTCCATAAAAGTCCCCGATAGTGAAAATATTATGAAAATACCCCCATTTGTGTGGTCTCAAAATTACCAAAATACTCTCATTCTACTTTACGTCGTCTGTACGACTTGGTAGAGCGGGACGACGCCTCTTCCCTAAAGCGGTGTGTGCTCCCCTAGGTTCAACTTATGGCTAACCATCCAAATCCATGTGTCTTTTCATGGCCAATAACTATCATGTTTGAAAACTCAGAAATAGGTGAAATTATAAAGAAACACTAAAATGTCAAGTAATTAATACGAGGAATACCCAAGAAGTCAAATGATGGGGCTATTTTTGGGAAGTCAAGAAATGAAGATAGGGAATGTCGAAGAAGTCAAATGATGGGGTTATTATCGATAAGTTAAGAAATGAAGACGAGGAATGCCCAAGAAATCAAATGATGGGGTAATTTTTGAGAAGTCAAGAAACTAAGACGAGGACTACCCAAGATGTCAAATGATGGGGTTATTTCCAAGAAGTCAAGAAATGATGACGAGGAATGCCGAGGAAGTCAAATGTTGGGACTATATCTGAGAAATCAAGAAAGGCAGTCAGGAGCGCCTAGGAAGTTGAACGGCAGGGCGATCTATGAGAAGTTAAGAAGTGACGGGGCTATCTCCGAAAAAATCAAGGAACTACAGAAATACCATGATGGAGGAAAAATTACAAATATACCCTCACCTTGTGTGAAAATGTCCTTTATGGACACCAAGGTAACTTAAGGGTCCAATCATAATCAAAGAGTGATTATGACCATGAAGCAACTCCGAGGGACTTATAATGATCATCTTGGCGATCCAACGGTTCTCGTGATGGAATTCAAATTCAATAGTCCAATCAAGTGACAAAAGTAAATTCAATGACTCGATCAGGATGAAAGCAAATTCAAAGATCCAAATGCATACTGACGCTAGTTAAAACTGTCTGGTTGCAATCGGATGTAATCCAGAAGACCCGATTATAGAATCGAGACTATATGTAAAGGTCTTGAAGGACCGATTGAAATTCAAATTACAAATGAAGTCTTCAAATTTCTTTGCAAGAGTATATACCCATCATGGGCGATCATCAAGATCATTAATGTCATAATGCATAGAGGCCAAAAGCATTCTTCGATAGTTAATCAAAGGTGTTCGGACTTGTCTGATGTAAATTAACACTGACTCTAGTGGGTGGGAAAAAAATCCAGTACACGAACCCTAAATCATCTAATAAACCCAAAAGTCTAGAATTAACAACTATGCCGAAATATACGCATATTTATCCAACGAAATAGATGTCAAAAATTTCACGTGTTAAACAGACTGGCACACCCGGTGGGACATTTCCTACCTTTCATCTCTCTATCAAAGAATAGCCATGCCTCAATAAAGGTTGTGACTCCTTCACACTCTTGCAAGAACTTCAAAAGATTCCCACCGTTAAAGCTACCACCGAGGGGATCAAAGTTAAAGCTACCAGGGGCATCAAGGTTAAGGCTACTAGTGTCATCAAAGTTGAGCGGTCCCTTTCAATGGTCAAATGCCAACATACATCTAAAGCTGCTCCTACTAGTAGGGGGCAATGCCATGCCGACTGTCATTACTGCTGCCAGGGGCTTCAAGGCTAAGTGCTTCCTTTCGAAGCCCAAATGTCAACATAATACATGTCTAAAGCTACTCATTCCAACAAGGGGCAACATCATCCATCCATGACTGTCACTGCTCGGGACATCAAAGTGAAGGTTCCTATTGAAGACTAAGTGCCAACAAAATCCATATGTTGTTCCTGCTAGCTGGGGGAAATTTCACTGTCAAGATAGAAAAGCTATTGTGGTTATGTCCAAGTCTGGCAAGATTAGTCCTTAACGAAAAATAAACAAAAAAGAGGAAGAAGAATACGACCGGCTAGATAGAGGTGCGCCGATCTTACAACAATGCTTTGTTGAATACATCAAGTTGATGCAGAAATGAAAGAAGCCAACACCTAAGCTTCGTTTCTGAAGCCAATGCATTGGTGAAAAGCCAAAGCCTCTAATCCTGGGCAAGAGGGCAATCCTATTGCCATCTACATTAAGTCAAGATGAAAATAAAAGAAGCTGATGTCCAAGCCTCATGCAAGAAGCCAAAGCCCTTAAGCGTAGGTAACGGGGTGATTCCATGAAGCAACTTCCTATCAAACAAATATGGGTCACCAAGGAGGAGGCCCAAGCAATTAAATAGGCGAGGGTAGTTCCATCTGCCAAGTTGCCATCCTAGCAGCAAGCCAAGAAGCCGACAATCCAAGGTCCCTGAACTCTCCATCATTAGGGGCAAAAGGAAAAGGGGTCTAATACAGTCCTTCAATCTTCAGAAGCAATCTGAACCATAAAGATTGATAACCTTGGGGATTCCTCAACTCAGGTGTCAGGTTTTAACAGACTCAGGGAGCTGAATCACTTGAGTTTAGAGTCTCAAAAGATAAGGATAAAATATGCCCCAAAATCGCTCACAAAAATAGATAGGGGCATTCCTTGCTTCTTTGAACACCATGTCTAGACATGTCATCCCATATAGGACACTGATCTAAAGATACATAAAGCCAATCTTGCTAAAAAAATGACCAAGAAAAGCCAACAGTAATGGAACATCACAAATTGTACAAGAGCAGCAACAAGAGGTCGACTGGGTTTGAGAGACCTCGAATAATCAAAGCCTTCTAAGGCAAGAACTTGAGGCAGAAAGTTTAATCCTAGGGGCATGTTCCAATCGGCCCCAAACTTGATTCTCCCTTCCCTCAATACATGACATGAGGCAGAAAAAGAGGAAGAATAGATAAATAAAAAGGAAGACGGAAGAAAAAATTGTTGAAGAACTAGGCTTCCATCTCAAAAAGTCAAATGGGCGTATCTTCTTATGAAAACTCAAAAAAAAGGTAGGGGCAAAGCACTAAATAATGCTCCGAACAAAATCTCAGGTGAAACGTCAAGCAAGGTAACTCTGACAAGCAATAGCCCAAGCACAAGTCCAAAGTAGAAGGCTTCTAGTCAAGTCCCAAGCCCTTCAAGGTGAAATCTCAAAGAGAAAAACATTTCAACTCTAGAGCATGATCCACCCAGCCCGGTTGTGAAACATTCCTTCTAAAAATGAAGTGCAAGTTGAGGAGGATAAAAACAACAAAAGAAACACTTGAAGAGAAACTCAAAGAAGCAAAGTCGAATAGGCAGCAATCCACAGAAGGGGAACCTTCTCTCAACTCAATGAAAAGCATGTTTAGCTGAAGCTGCATCTGTTACATGATCCACCTCAGCTGGATCATCACCCTATCAGAGCTCAAGTTCATAGTTCAAAAAAAATAAAAAAATAAAAAAAGAAGGGACTTAAAATAGAGGTGCCCTAGCAGACTTAGCCATTCCCATCATAGGAGTGGTTAAGGGCAAAAAGGCCTAAAACTTGGCTGAGGTGAAAACCTGAAAGGGCGCTTCAGGCAAAAATAGAAAATCCCTCGGTGTGAAAATCCGCAAGGGCAGATTGGAAAAAGTTAAAGGGGGCCAGTTTCGGTGAAAACCTGAAAGGGCGGTAAAACTGGTAATGTAAAAAAAATATAAATAAAAAAAGAGAAAAGAAGACAACCGCTGCTTCCCTAATCGCATGCCCTTTTAGGTAACCAATAGAAAGCTCTCATACCAAAAGTCACTCGTTTATACATCCACACCTAAAAAGCCCACTAGCGAAATATTTCCTATGGTCAATAGCTACCCAAACCCATCCACCATCCAAGGCCAGCAGCTGAAAAAAAAAACACCCAAAGCTTGGTTCCAAGCCCCTTCCGAGTTCACAACCATTAAAATCCAATCCTTTGTTTCCATGCACACCAGGGCTCGCTACCACAAAAAATCTTCAGTTTCAATCCCCTTTCAGGTTAATAGCCTCAAAACTTTTAACATCAAAAAACAAAAAAAAGGGTGCTTTGGCCCCAAACTGCTAGTGACCACCAAACATTCAATCCCTGGGTCCCATACCTCTCAGAGTCAAAAACCATCCATGAACATACTATGATCGGTTCCATGGCATTCAACTCCCATACATCTATAATCCAATGCCACCCCCATGGCCGAACAAAGGCAACAACAACTCGGGTTATCATACACTACATGTTGTTACAAGTTCACCTTTATCGAAGCTCGTTGTTCTTCAAAAAAAAGGAAAGAAAAAATAAGAGCTTAAAATAGAGGTACCCCGACGGACTTAGCCATTCCCTCCATAGGGGTGGTTGAAGGTAAAAAGGCCAAAGAAACTCGACTGAGTTGATCAAAGCCCGAAAGGGCGCCTTAGGTAAAATTGGGTAACCACTCATCATGAAAATTCGAAAGAGCGTGCTGAAAAAAGTTAAAAGGGGGCAACTTTGGCGAAAACTTGAAAGGGCACTAGGGTTAGTAAGGTGAATATATATATATATATATATATATATATATATATATATATATATATATATATATATATATATATATATGTATGTATGTATGTATGTATGTATATTTTCAACAATCATCAATAACTTACATCGTGGTTATCCTCCACTCAAAAATCCTGTCCTATTGTGGCTCGAAAGGGAAAAGCGACCACTCACTCAGAGGAAAAGAAAAGGGGGCACCAAACCCAACTCCCTGCTTCGAAACCTCTTTCGGATTGATAGCCACCCAAAACGGAACCCAATTCCTTGGTTTAAAACCCCCTCCGGGTCATATATATATATATATATATATATATATATATATATATATATATATATATATGTATATTTTCAACAATCATCAAGAACTTACATCGTGGTTATCCTCCACTCAAAAATCCTGTCCTATTGTGGCTCGAAAGGGAAAAGCGACCACTCACTCAGAGAAAAAGAAAAGGGGGGCACCAAACCCAAATCCCTGCTTCGAAACCTCTTTCGGATTGATAGCCACCAAAAACGGAACCCAATTCCTTGGTTTAAAACCCCCTCCGGGTCATTCACCATCAAAATTAACTCTTTGATTACTCAAGCTTTCCTTGGATCACCACATAAAAAAACACAAAACCCAAATCATTGGTTCAAAACCCTTTCTTCTTCAGCAACCATAAAATAAAACAAATCTTTGTTGCCCAAACATTTCATGATTTAGTAACCAAAAAAATCAAAGTCATGGTGCCCAAACCCCTTCCAAGTCAATCATCATTCCAAAACTCAAACATCATGTTCAAGCTCGTTTCAAGCTACAAGGTCACAGCCTTACAAGTCATTGACCCCACATTTTCCTTATGATGGAGGGTCAATGGAAACCCTGACAATTTGTCCCAACAGTCAATGAACGGCCACAACAACTACAACATCAATGTCAAGCAACAACACCATCAAAAGCAACAACAACTACAACAGTAACATCAAAAGTAACTACAATATCTACAACAACATCAACAACAATTGCGGTAGCAACGGCTGTAGCAACAGCAAAAAAAGGGGGGCTTAAAATTGAGGTGTTCCGACGGACATAGGCATCCAACTTGATGGTTGCCTAAGGGTAAAAAGGCCATAAAACTCGAATGGAGGGAAAACCCCAAAAGACGCTTCAGGCAAAAATGGGTAACCCCTCAATGTGAAAATCCGAAAGGGCACACTAAAAAAAGTCAAAAGGGGCCAGCTTTAACGACAACACGAAAGGGCGGTGAAGTTGATAATGCGAGAAAAAAAGGAAAAAGGAATGAAAGAAAGAGAAAGGAGGCAGACATCGTCATTATGACCACCATCTTAAATATCCTTTGTTTGATGGTTTTGTCCCACTGTGGCGAACACATCATCAAACTATCAAACCACATGTTCCATAATAACCCACCTGAATTTTAACCATTGGTTACAAACCATCGAGGTCAGCCACCACAAATTCTAAATTCTAGTTCTAATTCTTGGCTTCTAAGCCACAAAGGTCAGCCGAGTCCAAAGCACAATCCTTGGCCCCCAAACCACCTAGTCAACCACCAGAAATTCTAAATCCCAACTCCAATCTTTGGCCTCCAAACCACAAGGGTCAGCCAACCCGAATTTCAATCATCGACCTTCAAACCATAAAAGTCAGCCAACCCAAGCTTAAAGTCCAAGTTTCTTAACTTTCTAAACCATAAAAGTCGACTGGCTTAACCTCACTACCAATCTTTGGCTTCCAAACCACAAAGGTCAGCCAACTTAACCCCAACCCTAATCCTTGACCCATAAACCACAAAGGTTATTCAACCCTAGTTCCAACACTTAACTTCTACACCACGGACGTCGGGCACCCAATTTCTAACTGCTAGTTTCACATTGCAAGTGAATTAGCCATATCTGCGAAGCCAATGATCCCCTGTCTATCTCAAGAAGAAGAGTTCGGGGGTCCACAAATTTTTTTGCATCACCTAGAATCAAGCACAAAAAAGAGGGAAAAAAGAAATAAAAGAAGAAAAGAAGAAAAATAATGAAGAGTAAAAAAACTATTATTATTCATCGCCATGAGCTGTCACCATGGACGTCTCTTTTTCTTATGGTTTTGTCTCCATTTGGAGCAAGCATATCTCAACACTGAATTAAATATGTAGTGTTGGCCGAATGTCATTTGAGAGTGTCAACCCTACCCATATTTCAACTTTGGATTTGGCCACTATGCCTTTTTGGATTGTCAATTCCACTAAATTAAATCTATAACAATGACCGGATGACATTTGAGGCGGTCAACCCTACCCATATTTCAACCTTTGGTTTTGACCTGCATGCCTTTTTGGATCGTCAATTCCACTAATTTTTTATTGTAGTGTTAGCATTCATGTCCATTTTGGGCTGTCACCCCTACTTAAATCTCAATTTCTAGTTTTGACCCGCATGTCCTTTTCGACCGTCAATTCCACTACACTTCTCTTACAGTGTTGGCATTCATGTCATTTAGACCATAAACCTTACTTAAATCTCAATTTTTGGTTTTAACATGCAAGTCCTTTTAGACCGTCGATTCCATCAAATCTCAATTTCTGGTTTTGACCTGCATGCCCTTTTGGACCGTCAATTCCACTAATTTTCACTTGTAGCATTGGCCTACATGCCTCTTTGGGTAGCCAACAGTACCTGAATTTTAGTTTTAGTTTTGACCTACAAGTCCTTTCGGAACGTCGATTCTACCAAATTTCAACTTTTGCTTTTGACCTGCATGTACTTTTGGCCATCAATTCCACCAAATTTTAATTTTTGGTTTTGACTTGCTTGTCCCTTTTGGGCTATCAATTCCAGTCAATTTTACTTGCAACCTTGACTGGCATGTCCTTTCGGGACTGCCAGTTCAAAAGGTCCACCCCAAATTCTCAAAATTCAAGTCTCTCAGTTATACAATGACAAAGGGACAGCGGACTTGGGTCTAACTCTCTGATTATAAGCCACAAAGGTCAACCAGCTGAAATTCCTACTCGACTCCCAAAATCATGAGAGTCAATGAGTTCTGACCATCCAATCCTTCTGGATATGTCATTTGTCTGACTGCAGTAAACTCAAGTTCTAAATTTTGGCCCCTAAACCACTCACTGGTCAACCCTAATTCCTAAATCCAAGTTCCAAATTTTGGCTCCTAAACCACTCAGTGGTTAGCCCCAAATCCTAAATCCAAGTTCCAAATTCTAGCTCCTAAAGTATGTTTGGTCAGCCTCAAATCCAAAAACTCAATTTCTGGCTCCTAAACTATGTTTGGTCAGGCCCAAACATAAAAACTCAATTTCTAGCACCTAAACCATGTGTGGTTAACCCCAAATCTAAAATTCAATTTCTAGCTTCTAAACCATGAGTGGTAAGCCCCAAATGTAAATATTTAATTTCTGACTCCTAAATCACGGGTAGTTAGCCCCAAATCCGAAATCCAACATTTGGCCTCCAAACTGCCAAGGTCAATCATTCCAAACCTAAATCCCAAACTTCAGCTCCAAACTGCTAAGGTCAGGCATCTCAAATCTAAATATTAAATCATTGACTTCTAAACCATAAAAGGTTAGCCATTTATAAACTTCAATCCTTTGGCTCCAAGCCACAAAGGTCAGCCATTTCAAACTTAAACTTTAAATCCTTGGCTTCTAAATCATGAAGGTCTGCCATCTTAAAGTTCAAACCATAAACAACAATCAAGTTATCCTCGTGATTTCTTAAACTTTTTCGATCCTACAGACACCATAAGTGTTAAAAAAAAAATTTAATGAAACCACTTGCAAAATGGGTAAGGACGAATTTCATGAAGAACGTACCTCTAGTGTCAACATCTACACTTGGATGTGACTCATCCGCCGAAGACTAAAGAAAAAAAATCTTCAACAGTAGGATTTTCATCAGTTGGGGCAATCTCCAAGATAGGCGCCTTCAAAGGAGCCTCAACATTTGGCAAGCTAGCAAGTGCATCAAACTTCGACGATGAAGCATCACTCTCAACTCCCTTCGGTGCCTCGAGGGACTCTGCCAAGGAAGGCCCTCTCACTAAACAAAGTGAAAGAAAAGAAGAAAGAAGAGAAATATTGCAAATCCAATGAAGGAAGTGGATTCTCTTTCATTCATGAAACCATGTCAGGTGTCTGGGACAAGCCCTCAGGGTGATTGCAAATAAATGAAAGAATATGGAACATGATCCCAAGACAAGTCCTCATGATAGCAACAAGTAAATGAAAGAATGCACATCAAGAGCAAAGCTTAAGCATCTTGTTCTAGCTTTGCTTCACAAAGTCGTCCTATATAACTCCAATGGAAGGAATACGCTCCTAATGAAGCAAAGGCTACAAACCAAAGGATTACATCTGTCCGAGTATTGGGTCAGTCAAATTCAAAGCTATGGAAGCTCTGAAATTCTCCCAATGCATTGACTTGATCTGACAATTTTGGAAGGATCCCTTCAATAGAACTTGCAAAGAAAAACATTAGTATACAAAGAACTTCGAATCACACAAGCAACATTGATGTGAAAGATATAACTCAAGCAACAATGGATGTGTAGCCAATGAGTCTTTTGACTCAAAAGAAACACTCATAACCAAGCTCCGGGCAAAGCCAGAAAGGCAAGGCCCAGCCAAAGAACTCCAAACCAAGCTCTAGACAAGGTCAAAAAGGTGACAGTAAGCGGGAGCAATCCAAGTTCGACTCCAGGAAAAGCCAAAAGGGCGAGACCAAGGCGGAGTCCCCTGAGTTAAGTCTCGGACCAACAAAGAAGCCAAGAGCCAAGAAGTCCAAAGTGGTGTCAATTTCTAAATACTTTGGTCTTTATATAACCTAGTTCAAGAATTGCCGCCCGGAATAATCAAGCGGGCAATTATTGTCACTTGCCAAATACATAATGTGGCACCCCGGACAAGAATAAGGAATGAATTGTTTTAAATAATAATTTAACCCGTATAATTATATGAGAAGGCCAAACGAAGGAGTACATAATAGCCCACATACATTTTTAGCAAGCCTTAACCCACACCCATTATACAAGCTTTACACCCCATGTGTTTAACATAAAACCAAACTCACAAAACAGCCAACCCATGATCAAGCCACCCTCAAAACCCACGAATGTGGCTTTCACCCAACAGTAACCCCAAACCCACATGTGACCACCCAACCCAATAAGCTTCGACGTGGCTTGCATGGGAGGGGAAAGTTTAGGGTTTCTATGTTAAAAATGGCAGGCGGTGACTGTAATAGCAGGAGAATTGATGTATGGAAGGTTTTTAAAACCCTTCCTTTGAAAATGATCAAACCCTCACAATGACTCCTTCTCCTCTATATAATCAGCCCACCGTTGAACGGGCTAAAGGCTGTTGATACTACTGTCGTTCGTTGCTCTTGCTGTTGCCTGCAACAAGGAGCATTCTTCGTCGTCCTGTTGCGTGAAGAAGATGGTGGCCTTCTTCTTTATGCTACATCACCAAACCTCCTAGATGTGAAGGTCCCCGGAAGGCTGCCTCCTGTTGAGAGGAGAAGGCGTGGTCGTCCTCCCCTACTCCCTTCTTCATCCTGTACCCACAGAAGCAAAGGAGTTCCTACTTCCTCTTTTCCTTCTGCAGTGAAAGGGGACCGATACTTCTTCTACCTGCTGCTTCTACATCACTATTCGACATCCTCGTACCTCATTTTTCACACTCTAAGGTAGGTGTTCTCAAGATTTAAGCACAACTCTTAGATAAATAGGATGGTATGCATATACAGATCTTGATTACTGCATGATATAGTCCCTGTTATACGGAGTTTTTTGAGTTTTACGTTGCATGATGAACATCGACCAGGTAGGTGGTCGCATATTGAATGCACGACCGTGTGCGCGGTCACCCATTTTTAATGGGCGACAGCATGCGTGGACGTTCATTAATGTGCGACCAATACCCCTGTCGCTTATTACTTTGATGCAATTCATAAATGAACACATGTTTAAAAATTCAATAACTATGAGATCATATGTCTCAAAAATATGTCATGCATATTTCTGGAGTAGTCTGATTTTTCTCTACCTGCTCATGAAATTAGTTCCATGGAAAACCTTGTACATGTCATTGGTACACTATTCATGTTACTGTTCACCAAGAACGTTTATTCAATTAAACCTTATCTCTAAGAAACGTACCTGCCAATGCATTCTGATGTTCATAGTAACAAGAAAATGGGCGACCGTTTACGTTGTCGCAATTCCCAGAATGAACGACTTTCCAAGAAGTCGTTTATTCTTGGTAAAATATAGTGTAATAAATAAATAATGAAATTCATGTTTCTATGATAAAAAAAAAATTCATAGATTGAGTGACCTTCTGAACAGTCGTGAATTCATAGAGTTTGTAACAAAATTTGGAAAATAATATAATGTGTGCGCGATTACATAGTCGCTTATTGAAGATTGAGCGACCCTGTAAATAGTTGCTAGTTAAACGACCTGAAACGAACGCCCTGTGAACATGCGTTAATTCCCAGGGCAGATGAAAACTTGATGGATGTGCGACCTTCTGGTTGGGCGCCAATTATAGAATTGGTGACCGCTGGGGTGGGTGCCAATTCCCCATATTCCTAATTTCCATCGCGTGTTTCTTGGCCCATACCACGGGTCTTTTGGCACTGTGTCTCAGTCCATAGATACAGCCCCATGTTTCTCATTATTTCAAGCATAGTCCTTAACTCTCGGTGACGAATGATCCGTCCGCGGGATATTCCTTCCTTCAGACTGGCGACTTTGTCATTGAGACCTTCATAAGTCTCCATGTGGCCTTGGATTCTCTCAAGGTCGTCTGAGCTGGTTGTATCATAAAAACCCTAGAACCCTTGAATGACATGTCACTCTGGAGAAACGTGGCAATCCAGCCCTTACATGGTGCTATCCTTGGCCCTTGTTAGAAATTCCTGTGTCTCTAGAATGGCCGACCATTCTAGAGGGCGCTAATTGAATGGGCACCCACTTGAGTAGGCGCCAGTTCTTCTGTTTGCACAGAATGAGCGCCCCTTTCCAGGGCGCCAATTCTGAAAGAGGCGACACCCAATAGGGTGCCAATTCCACCTAGATTCTCGACTTGTCGCGAGTTTGCACGTGATTTTTACCAAGGTCTATCTCCTCATAAAGTTCTGCCTTGAACTCCTTACAAATTTTGTACATCTACCATATTGTTCCTACTTGAGTTTATCCTTTGGATTTCTATTGGCTAAAACTATAGTGGATGTCTAGAAATTTACATAACTCAATGCCTGCGCATTTAGGGCCCGGTCTGGTCCTGGGAGGAGCATCCGAAAGTACTTGTGCCCATGGGAGTTGATTGACCACGATGTGGCATTACACCGATGTACTTGTCTATCTAGAATTATTCTACGGCATTCCACACTCTCTCGTGCTTGACTTGACTTATCGTGACATTACTTGCGTGGCCCGGAATGGGCGAGTACTTGCTTGATAAAATAGCCAACTCTGGTCACTTGAACTTGATATTTCCGCTTGAATTTCTTGGGGCAACGTGCTTGTTATCTTCCCCTTTATAAATTAGCATAACTTTATTGAAAGTTCCATGATGTTATCTCGAAAACATGACTAGTTCTTCCATCGTGATCGTTCATTATGCGTAGTTATACTTGCACTGCATGCAACATGTAATTTACTTAAAGTATTGCTAGTTCTTGAGATATAAACCCTACTGAGCGTTCGCTCAACTAGTTTTTCCCCACTTTTAAGGTAACTTGGATACCGACTCACAACCGGATGGGGATGACAATGAGTGAAGAGCATAGAGCCTCCAAGCGTCGTGCCGTTATCATATCGAGTCTTGTCACGTCGTGTCTTTTCCTTTGGAGTCTTGGTCGTTAAACTTCCTTTGTTATTTGGGGTCATGATGTAAAACTTATCAAGCCTTGAAGCCTTGTGATGATTGTGGATTATCAACTTTATGGTTATTGGGATTACCACTTTTATAGAGTTTGGTTAAGTTGTGAAATTTCATTTATGGTTGTTAATTAATCTTATTATTTAGCGCACTCTATCGTTATGTTGAAATTCTTATCGCTCTGATTGACATGAATGTTATAAACTAGTCGTGTCTCTGGGATTCCTTTCGCACTCGGGGTGTGACAGTTTTTGTGGTATCAGAGCCTAAGATTCAAATTCCTTGGAAAAACCCAAGTCCAAGGATAAGTTAACTCTTAAACCCGTGAGATTGTGTAGAGCCAAGGGATTAAGTCAATATATGACGTTTGATAATACAAATACAGAACTAATTAAGGTTTCAATCTCTTGTAGGATTATGGCCGCTGAACGTGCACAATGGCGCGAAATGCAATGCACCGTACAAGGCCTTACCCAAGCGCTATAGCAAGTGGCGCAGGGCAGAGGATACCGTGGAGCAGGAGATCTCCACAGAGGATTTCGAAACATGAACCCACCTAAGTTCGTGGGCTCTTCCAACCCTGATGATGCTGAGAACTGGCTGAAGGAGATTCAGAGGATATTCCGTGTCATGCAGTGCACGGATGATGAGAAGTTCTTGTTAGCCACATTCCAACTGGAGCAGGACGCGAGATGTTGGTGGGAGTCTATTGAAGCTACTTTACCAGAAGAACATGTTACTTGGGCTGACTTTGCTGAACATTTTTACAACAAATATTTCTCTTACCGCGTCCAAGAGAAGAAGGCCGTAGAGTTCGTCGCATTAAAGCAAATGATTCTGACTGTGGCCGATTATGAGGCCCAATTTTCAAGACTGTCAAGGTACGCACCCCACTTGGTGGGTGCAGAGAAGATGAAAGAGAGATGATTTCTCAACGGGCTTCAGCCCCAATTTATCACCCAGCTAGCACCGATGGATATTCAAGTTTACCCGGAGATGGTTCGGCGTGTGCAATTGTTGGAAGATGCCATGGAGCTGTCAGACAAGATCCGTGGGAAGGATAAAAGGGAAAATGTTACAAGCCCCAGTAATTTCAAACCTTCATTTAACAAGAAGCGGCCCAATAATGGAGGAGAATCTTCCAAAGAGAAAAAGCCCAAGCAAAATAATAAACCTTTCTCTATCACCGCGCCAACCAACGAGGAGAATTGTAAGTATTGTGACAAGGCCAAGCACCAGGCCGATGAATGCTGGAGGAGACTGGGAGTGTGCCTCCGATGTGGGAGTCAGGAACACCAGATTCCCGATTGTCCGCTGTTAAATGAGCAAACGACATAGGAGGAAAAGCGCCCATCGAAGAAACATGGTAGTCTCCAAGCTCTACAGGAGACGGAACCAACTGAAGGTGGACTGGTGGAAGGTATTTTAACTATTTGTTCTAAGTCTGCTCAAGTTCTATTTGATACTGGCGCGACACATTCTTTTGTTTCAAGGAAATTTGCTACCTTTTCTAAAGAACCCGAGTAGCTAGATATGGTCATTACTACTCTTCTCGGAAGTGAGTCCGAGATTACACATGACTACACAAACTGTAAGGTCATGGTTAAGGGCCACAACTTACCTGGCAATTTAGTATGCCTAGATATGAAGGAATATGATGTCATTCTAGGTGCCGATTGGCTATCCACCCATAGGGCAACTGTAGACTGTTGGAATGGCAAAATAGCTTTTATGGATTATCCAGAGCTGACTTACATTAGTCGTCGTACTAGATCACCAGTTATCTTGGCTCTCCGAGCCAGTAAACTTATCAACAAAGGTTGTGTGGCATTCTTAGCATTTGTGACTGCCACGAAAGCTAAGGTGGCTAGAATAGAAGACATCCGAGTAGCTCGAGAATTTCTTGATGTTTTTCCAGAAGATTTACCTAGTTTGCCACCGGAAAGGGGAGTCTCATTTACTATTGACCTTGTTCCTGGTGCTGGACCTGTTTCAAAAGCACCTTACAGAATGTCCCCCACTGAACTTAAAGAGTTGAAAGAACAGCTAATGGAGTTATTGAAGGAGGGGTTCATTAGGCCGAGTTCCTCCCCGTGGGGAGTGCCTATATTGTTTGTGAAAAAGAATGATGGGTCGATGAGACTCTGCATCGACTATCGGCAACTGAATCACCTTACAATCAAAAATAAATATCCGCTGTCGAGGATCGATGAGTTATTCGATCAGATTTCTGGAGCTAAATACTTCTCAAAGATTGATCTTCTGTCAGGTTAACATCAGCTGAGGATCAGAGAAGAAGATATCCATAGAACGGCCTTTCAAAGCAGGTATGGGCATTACGATTTTACTGTTATGCCTTTTGGACTAACAAATGCCCCTACAGCTTTCATGCAGTTAATGAACAACATCTTTAGGCCTCATCTGGATAAATTTGTTGTTTTCTTCATCAATGATATTTTAATTTATTCAAAGTATGAGGAAGAACATGAAGTATATTTGAGGACATCATTGCAGATATTGAGGGATAATCAACTATATGCCAAATTTAGCAAGTGCGAGTTCTGGCTAGAGGAAGTGTCCTTCTTGGGCCATATAGTCTCGAAGAATGGGATTTCCGTTGACCCTGCAAAGGTCGAGGCCATGAAGAATTGGGTATGACCAACCAATGCAACAGAGATTAAAAGCTTCTTGGGTCTAGCTAGTTATTACCAGCATTTCATTAAGTACTTCTCAAAGATTGTTGTCCCAGTCACTAGGCTGACCCACAAGGAAGTGCCTTACGAGTGGAGTGAGGACTGTGAGAAGAGTTTCCAAGCCTTGAAGGATCTCTTAACCACTGCTCCGGTCTTATCATTACAAATTTAAGGAGAGAAATACGAGGTATATACCAATGCTTCTGGTATTGGCCTCGGATGTGTCTTGATGCAACAAGGCAAAGTTATTACATACACTTCTAGACAATTTAAGAAACATGAAGAAAACTACCCGGTGGATGATTTAGAGTTGGTCACAGTAGTGTTTGCCTTAAAGATCTGGAGACACTATCTCTACGAAGAACAGTTTACTGTGTACTCCGATCATAAAAGCCTCAAATACTTGTTCTCTCAGAAGGAACTCAACATGAGGCAGAGGCGTTGGCTTGAATACCTCAAGGATTTTGACTTTACTATACAATACCACCCTGGTAAGGGTAATTCTGTCACAGATGCCCTTAGTCGAAAACCAAGAGCGATGTTAGCGAATTGTATGATTTTGGAATGTAAGTTATTGGAGAAAATTTCTGAGTTTGACATAAGCACGACCAAGGAAAATGAGTGCATTACTCTAGAACATATGAGGTGTTGAAGTTAGATGGAAGGCTCTATCACCACAGGATGTGGATCTAGAGGGGGGGTGAATAGATCAACTGGCTATTTAAAAATTAGGCCTAGAATCAAATGTGGAATTAGAAGAACACTAAATGAACACAGCCAATGCACCGAATGAAACACACAAGATCTGCTGAACAAGCAATCAAACACACGAGAGGCACAAGGCTTTTAGGTGGTTCGGTCAGTCCGACCTACGTCCACCCCACATTCAACTCGAATGTGGATTATTGCTGATACACAGCTTCAATCAGCTGGGCTCTACAGCTTGCCAACAACGGTTGGGGCTTACAGCTTATCCCGACCAGAGGAACACCCTCTACAATAGCTGAGCTTCACAGCTTGCTCTGCTGGGCACTACAGGTTAGCCGACCAGAGGAACACCTCTGCAACACCGCTGCCTCACAGCTTGACACCGCTGACTAACAGCTTGATCGAATAAGAGTTTTCAAGGAAAATAACAAAGACTGAAAACAAATAAAACACACAATCAAATGGAAGAAAACCAAAGCGACTGTAGCAATATCAGCTCTGGTAACTGGACTAAGAGGCTGATTCACAAGCTCTCACAATAACTCTCTCAACTCATCTCTCTTTTTCTTCTTCTCTCCTTTTCTTCTTCTCTACTTTTCTTCCTCTCACAGTGGATCTCAATGGCTACTGCTTCAGACTGGATGTATAGACTTCGCCAACTTCGATCAGCCTTTACAGAAGATGAGGACTGCTATATATAACATCAGTAGGTGGATAAGGGCGCGTGGCTTCCACAGTTCCCGCCCAAGTGAATTCGCCAGATCCGAGGCAATTCCATCCACGTGTCAGCATCTGCACACCTCGTCCTCCTGGGATCACGAGCCATGTCAGCAATCTCAGTAGAGAATCCCTGTCAGACAGAGTATCGGATGATCAGATTAAATAACAACTCTGTATAGACTTATTAGAAGAACTGTGTTGTATAAACTTCATATAAGTGAAAGCTATGTACAGACTTGCTGTATAAAGCAACCGTTGTACAGACTTAGGTGATATGAAGACTGTCAATGTATAGACTAAGTGAAGATCAATGCAATGTACAGACTTCGCAAATGAAGATGCAATGTGTAGACTTCATGAATGAAGATGAAATGTGTAGACTTCAGTAAGAAGATGCAATGTGTAGACTTCAGTGAGACTCAAATGAAGACAGACGATGTATAGACTTCAAAACGGATGCACGATGTACATACTTCATGAGACTCGAATGAAGACAAGCGATGTATAGACTTCACGACTGATGAATGCAATGTACATACTTTGCAAGATGTGAAGGAGTTGAGTGTATAGACTTCACCATGTGAAGACTTGTCAATAAATGACTGTACAGACTTGAGGTGAAGACCTATGTATAGACTTTCTAAAGGAACGGCTGTATAGACTTGAAGCAATGGAAAACATCGACTGTATAGACTTTGAACTGCAACGTAGGTAAAGGCATCGATGTTAGACTTCGAAGCTGAACGTAGGTAAATAACCCATTGTGCAGACTTTGAATCGCAACGATGGAACAGATGCCAATGTACAGACTTTGGCAAACAGCGATGTACAGACTTGGAGTCTAAGACCAATGTATAGACTTTGTAAAACAGAAGCCTGTATAGACTTGGAAGATCAAGACGCTAAGGAAGACGCTCATTGTACAGACTTAGATGCCATTGACAAATGCATGCTACAGTCCAATGTGTGGACTTACATGAGATGCTCATTGAGACGCTCAATGTACAGACTTCGCCTGACACCGTTCAATGTACAGACTTTGCCTTAGACTCTAAATGAGACGGACAGTGTATAGACTTAGCCAATGCAATGAGTTGACGCAGTCCAATGTACAGACTTTCAAGCCTGAAGGCCAATGTGTGGACTTGCACAGTAGGTTCAAAGTATAGACTTGATATGTGAGCTTCGGCTGTACAGACTTCACTCTAGCAAGTAATGTAGCAATGTATATACTTTGATCTTGAACGTGCAGTGTATAGACTATGCAATGCATTGTGGATGTATGGACTTTGCAACGACAGGCAATGTGTAGACTATGCACAGACAGATGAGTCGACTCATGAGAACAGGGGGTCGACCCATAACAATGTATAAACTTTGCAATCGACAGGCAATGTACACACTTGCTAGGATGCAGCAAGAGACACAGACAGTGTACAGACTTACGTTACTGAAGCAATGTATAGATTGTGAGACTTTGAGTGTGTGTTCAGTGTGAAAACAAGATAAAATGCATGGAACACACATACAATCTAATAAAAGTAATTTCATCAAAACATAAACAGTGTTGCCAATCAATCAAAATAATGTGCTGCCATATAAAGTAAAGTTACATGTCAACACCATCAACACAGAGGAGTCACAACAATCTCCCCCTTCTTGATGATAGCAACCCCCTATCATATAGAGTAGCAACATCCTGTCATACAGATGCATTTTTGATGAAGGACATGATTTGTTATTCAGATTGTTATGCAGATGCATGTAGATGCTATGAATGACATGCTGCATGCTACAAAATGTAAGCAACTCCCTGCTAACAAAATTTAATGTAAGCAACTCCTTGCTAACAAATTTTTCCCCCTTTGCCATACCATGATGCAGATGCATACACTCCCCCTGAATGCAGAATTCTCAATTCAAAATTCTCCCCCTGAACTTAAGGAATGAATTCAGACAATATTCTCCCCATTTGCCATCAACAAATAGTAGGGAAAGTGAGTGCAAGGGGAGGAAAAATAAAGTTCAGCTGACTAGCATTCTTAGCAAGTAGTTCAGAAATTAAGCAACTAAAGCACAGAACCTTCAGTCATATGAACTGAGAAACGGCTTAGAAATTAAAATTCTGGTTTAAAGTTTATAAAAATGACAGTTCATGCACTACATTCATTGGATAAGGTAGATGTGCATGATAAAACAATAAACCAGAGTCATATTTACATGAGAGATTCAGTTTCAGAATATCTTACTTTCATAGACTCAGTAAAGTGTGTTAAGAGAAACCATGTCATGTATTGAAATTAAACAATTGACATCCATGAAATTTCTTTGAAGGAACAACATTTTTAGTATTATTTCATTTAGGACATTCAGATACCAAAAGTCTTATTGCGTAAGGGTATACGTTTATCAGACGCCAATACCCCTAGATACTCAACATGATGGACCATCTTGCCTATGATCAAACTCAATAGAATTGATTGACACCTTTTTGTGTGAGGGTACACGTTTATTAGACGCCAGTTATCCCCAGGTACTCAGTGAAAACAACCTACTGTTTTGATCATTTTATACAGAGATAGCTGATACACCTCATGACATGAGTGGTGTCCACTTCTTTGATGGATCACTCAGTTTCTCAGTGATTTACCAGTCATTGCTCTGTCAATACTATTTTTCAAATAATTTTCAATGTTTTTCAATATCTTTCTTAGCTGCCCTTTATTTGTTTCTGAATGACTTGTTTAAGGACAATACACATACTTAGCTTCTCTAACATGATTTCAGATGAGTTTTCAGATTTCAGATATAATTAGCTTTGTCTGACATGAAATAAGATAAGTTAAGAGGTTTATCAATTTTCAGCATCCTTATTTACGGATTGTAGTCTTTCAACTCTAAAGATTATAAATTTAAACCATTAAGTCAATCTTTAAGCAATTAAAGTTCTTATGAAAGAAGAAATCTATTTTCTATTACTTAATATTAGAACTGACTAAAAGATTGCCATACTGTTGTTGATTTTATTTTGCTTATCTATCTTCTTTTTCTTGGGGGGTCTTGTGTGGAGGATGAGATGACAAGCAAGTAATCAAAGATCTACTCTTAACCTATGCACATGTGATCATGAACCTAGGCAATCAAAGCTAGCTCTAGCATGGGCATGCTATCTCAATCAAACTAAGCTAAGGAAAAGGAAAACACACGCTGGGGTGTGGAGCAAAGAGTAAATGAAAACACACCACAAGGGGTGGAACGAGCAAGGAAATAAAAGGTATGCAATGAAGGAGAAAGCTAATGCCCAATACCAAGGAAAGTCGTGATCGCCACCAAAGTAAAACAAGCCAAAGACTTGAAAAATACCTTGGAAATAGGTGGATGAAGCACTCGCCCACGGGAGAGAAAACCAAAGAGAACCTACAGGTCAGCTAGAAGTAACGGCCAGAACCCCGTGTGTCACTTGAAAGTGACGGTCGCTCGATAGACCGTTGGAAGACTCTGACGCGCCTGCACAAGGCCGTCGTAATACCTGCAGTAGCAAAGTGTGGATCCTTTTAACTCCAACTCTTCCAGCCGGTTAGAAGACTTGGGCCTCGTACTGGTGAACCTATAAACCTGCCAAAGAAGTGGAAGACAAGAACAAAACAACCCAAATTAGCCCTTTAGACAATATAGCATCAATTCTTCAATAAACAAAATATCATCAAAAGGAAAGAGAAATACCAGGGAGTTTTGGTTTTTTAACCCCTCCAGGCGTTTTAAAAGATTAGGAGGATGTTTAGATGATGAAAACCAGTGAAAAACGTGGAGAAATGAGAGAAATAATGCTTATGATGAAAGGGAGATTGAATGGAAACTCGATATGCAATTATGAGCTTTAGAACCAAAGGAACAAATACTCCCTTCACTAGGCAGCAAACGAACGTGAGAAGCACTTCTCCTTGATCAAACGTGGCTCTAGAATGCGGCAGCACTTCGACGCAAACTCCAGATCTTCCCCCTTTGGCCATGAAGTTAAGGGTTCTATTTATAGACCCTCAAACCCTCAGGTCGAGCAGAGGATAATCCGGCAAGATAAAGGGATAACTCTTAGCAAATCCTCGAAGATAATATCACCAAGAGTCCAAAGAATCAAACAAAAGGTCCTAAGGATCAGATTTGGAAGAGATATCGTCAATCCAAGTTCTTATCTCGACCACGGAGTAGCAGAGAAAAGGCCTGAACTGCCAGGACTCTCTGAAGGAAGTAACGGCTGCATGACAGACCGCCGCTTGGAAATAACGCACCAAGGATCATCCGTTACTTTCATTCTTATCCCAAAGAGATAAGATCAACAGGAAGAAGATCAAAACAATAGGACTCTGTAAAGAAAGCAACGGCCAAGGCATGGGGCGTCACAATGAAACAACGGCTGCACGACAGACCGTTATTATCAACGTGTAAGCCAAAAGATAAAGATTGAAACGAGACCTTACGCCTTAGGACTCTTCAAAGAGTAACGGCCCAGGATCCACCCGTTATAAAGAAACAACGCTCCTGGAGCTGACCGTTATTATCAATGGAGTTCAAAAGAAGAAATGAAGGTTTTGCTAAGCCTTAGTCAAAATGAAATGCCACAAAAAGCCACATCCAATCAAGGAAAAGACCCAAGAAATAGGCTCCAAATCGATCAAGGAGACTCAATGAAGAGTGAATTACTTGGAGCATCATGTAGAATGAACAAGGAGATGACCCGACTTATTGGTCATAAAACGGGTGTCAACAGATGCCCCTCCTTAATGTCCTCTTTGTAGGGGAACGAGCGGAGGTGAAGCGAAAGCGAAATGAAACATGGAGATGAAGCAAAAATGAAGCGGAGTAGATCAAGAAGAGGGCGTTAAGGTAAACGACACCCGTTCTTTACCAACAAGTGATAGGAATTTCTGGAAAACTTCAAACTGATCACAAGGAAATAGTCAACCAAAGAATGCAAGTCTGGAGGAGCTAACAACTAAGGAATGGAAACACGGCTAGCCGCCGGAGGCAACGGAAAGGAAAGGGAACTGACTAAACTCCAGATAGGAATCTTCAGCCAACCAAATCGAGCGACGAGATCAAAGGAAACCTTCTAATTCAGAATGGAATAATTCTCCTCATTCGAGATCAGGAACACAGCTATTCACCATCATCGAGATACCTTGAACGGATGAAGCTTCATGAATGCTCAAAGAATGCGCATGATGCATGCTGGGCTAAAGGAAAATAAATCATCAAGACGAATGCAAAAGAAAGATAAAATAGCAAGATACTCGAGAATAATATTGCTAGACCGGAGAAATTAGGGTCAGGACACCATCCGCAACCACGGCGTGCAAGATAGAACCATCATCCCCAAACTTTTCCAACCTAACGGCTTAGCCAACGATTAAACATGTGAACTTAGGTCATCATCATTTTTGTTTAAGGGGAACATCAGATCCCAGAAATACATGAATGACCAGCCGATTCTCGAGATAATATGTCATAGATAACATATAGTAATGCATTTAAGGGATAAGGAAATGAAATACAATACCTGACTTACCTGCCTGACGGACAGCCAAGTGTGACTTCATTCATAAATTCCTTCATGAAAGATAGGTTAGCCAAAAATAAATATGATCATGAATCAAGGCATAACCATTTGTACGTGCGAGAGACATCATCAATGAACATCTTGATAGAACATGGAATCATTTTGACATCAATTAGACCATTTAATTCATCAAGAAACTTGCAAGTTTGTAACGGTCTCATGTACATGCGTCACATCAAGTAACGGACCACCCCTAGTCCGTCATAAACCAAGCGGTTCACATTCTTCAATAAAACAGGGCCAACACATGTAACGGTCAAATCCAGACGCGTCAGAATGATGTAACAGTCGGTCGATAGACCGCCACATTTCATGAGCGTTCAAAAAAAATAAAACCGAACGGTCACGGCCTTCATTCAATCACCAAGTAATCAAACGCCCCCAAAAAACTCCGGCGATTCCAACCCCCACCACCACCATGGCCGGCGACGAGGGTTCCCAGCCACCTCCACAGAAGAGGGAGAGAGGAAAGAGGAAGGCAATACGGCGGTTCCACCGTCGGCTCGAACAGGAAGCAATCCCGCCGGTGGAAGAAGAACAAACGGTGAGAAGAGATCCAAGGGAGGAAGATGAAGCTCCCACGGCTGCGGAGGACCAGGAAGAAGCCCCCTTGGGTGAAGAGGAACCCAAGGAGCCAACAAAAAAGAGGAGAAGGGGCATGGACCATGAGGTAGGTCCTCCTCGCCCTAACTTCAATTTTTGATTTTTTTATTTTTATTATGTGTGCATGCGGGGTTGAAGGGTAGAAATGGGTTCACGAACCCATTAGGAATGATTGTAGGCCATTTGGCCAAGGTGAGAGACCACAGGAATGCAAAGAAAAAAATGTCAAAACGTAGACAATGTGACGGTCCTGCCAGCGATCGTCACACGCCTGACGCGCCACCCTGAGTGCGTCAGAACCAAGCAACACCCTACCCCAGGGCCGTTACATCTACCAGGGACCTAGACTGTTTTTTAGGGTTTTTCAATTTCAGATTTTTTTGTTTGATTTTCATTTTAAAATGCTTATGCAATGTTTTTATGATGTAATCAACTAACTTATGATTTAAATGACATGCAGGGAAAGCGAAGATCAAGGATCTCCTGGCTGCAGATCCGGGCAGTGTACCAGGCATTACCCGACTTCCAGAGAGAACGGCTAGCCAGTATGGGATTCACCGAGGTGCTTAGCATCGAGGTAATCCGGATGGACACACCATTGCTGTACGCATTGCACGAGAGGTGGGACCCAATTAGCAGGGCGTTCATCTTCCCGTGGGGCCATATAATCCCCACACTAGAAGATATAGCGAGGATTACCGAGTTGAGAGTCCACGGAGCCGTAGTGACAGGATGGACGTACGGCGATTACCGGGAGATGGCGCAGCAACTGCTCGGGTTGGATTTGATCAGGCCGGGACAGTCCTCGTCTCAGCTCTCGAGATCAGTACTGCAGAAAAGCTTGGGGCTGAGAGGAGCGGCGATCGCCGTGGGAGAGCTACCCGAGGAGCATCTGGGTAGAGTGATAGACCAGGTGCGCCCTCGCGTGGCGGCGGAGGCGGGACTAGAGGGAGACAGAGTGCTTAGACGCTTCCCGATGCTATTATTCGAGAAGCTCCTCTTCGCGACTCGAGCGGACGTCATCAGCTGCCGACTGCTTTCGATGATAGAAAATTTGCACAGAGTTGGGAGATACGCCTGGGGAGCGGCGGTGCTAGCGTTCCTGTTCGAGTCCCTCAGCACGATGGACCGGCAGACGATGCTGGGCGGCTTCTCGCATTTTCTAAAGGTAAATGCAATTTAAATGCTTTCTATATTATGCAAAAGAATGCTATGCAAATGATTATGCAATTTGACTGACTTGATTTCTAAAATGTAGATTTGGAGCTATATGTATCTCCCGGGCATCGGGAGAGGTACACTACTCCACCCTGGCCACATCCCGATTGCGAGGCGATGGACAGTAGCGAGGGACACAGGGTCGATCATTAGATTGACCCGGACAATCCAGGACGACCTGGACTCCTACCCACACACGTCGGTAAGTTTAGAACTCGAAATGATTTCTACATGCTTTTAAATGCTTCTAAATGCTCTTGAATGCTTCTAAATGCTTCTGAATGCTTCTAAATGCTCTTGAATGCTTCTGAACGCTCTTGAATGCTTCTAAATGCTCTTGAATGCTCTTGAATGCTTCTAAATGCTCTTGAATGCTCTTGAATGCTTCTAAATGCTTCTAAATGCTCTTGAATCAGATGAATGGACTGAATGCCCTCAGGTGAGATGGACCCCGTACCGCGGCGAGGGTTACATGGGACAGCCGTGGGTGGAGGCGGCCGTATCATATCGGGGACGAGATATCTGGCTGCACTGCATTCACATCATCGAGCCTCTGCACTACAGGCTGATCCTGCGGACTCGGGGACTACACCAGCCCGAGGTGACCTTTCCACGCCACAGTGATGACCACCCAGGCAAGTCGGCAAGGGGCATTAGTGGCAACGTGGATTGGTGCGGTCGGAAGGCGAATTACGTCCATGACTGGAACCGGCGGGGCCGAGCGGTGAAGGAGCGAGATGAGAGCGACGAGGCATATCTGAAGGCCTTCGCTCGACTCTACGGCGACCGGGTGTACCGAGGTACCCGACGACCGGTATGCAAATTCTAAACTCAAAAAACTCTTTCTATATGCAAAAATGCAACGAGCTAGATGTACTGACTTACATGCTTCCTAAATGCAGCTAGACCCTGAGGGACGGATAGCCGAGCTGGAGGGACTACTCCACTCCACCATCCAGCAGCGGGACGAGTACCGGACTGCCCTGGAGCTTCTGGTAAGATTCTAAAACTTAGACTTAAAATGATTATGATTATGCAATGCAAAATGATGCTAATGCTAACTAACCACGACACCTAACCGTGATTTCTAAATGCAGCGGGCCGAGGGAGCCCAACGAGCGGGACCGGATGCCCCATCGTCTTCCTCGCAGCCTACGGGAGGCAGGGCTGAGCAGGAGGCCGAGTTTGCTCGGGCGGTTGCCCGGGCCGAGGAGGCGGAGGCCACCCTCGCGGAGTGGGTAAGATGCAGAAGAAATGCTTATGCTTTATGATTGTGCCAATTAAATGCTTTATGATTATCTATGTGAAATGCAACCTACAGGCGAGAGAACTAGCCGCAGCAATGACTGAAACACAGCGACTCTGGGAGGAGCTGACTCGGTCACAGGCCGAGATCGAGCGACTCCGAGTTGGGACGGTAGATTTAGACCGCTACCGGACCGAGGCACGTGAGGCTCGGCGCCAGGCTTATGATATGAAGATCGCGCTGCGAACCCTCGAGAGGACTGTCCGGATGATAGGCCGAGGACCTGAGTGGAGTGTTTCGCAGAGCAGAGCACAGAGGAGCGTCGCCCAGAGCGGGACGGTGGCTGATTTCCTTGTGTGTTCCTCCGGCCAGCGGAGGAATGAGAGGAAGGAGAGAGGACAGCAGGAGGAGAGTGCCTCTATAGCACCGCCAGCAAGGAAGCCGGAGGGTGGAGATGAGGAGGGCGGCCTGGAGAACGAGCCGGCCGAATGATGCATTTCTTTTTTGTTTTTGTACATGACTATATATATATAGAAAAATGAAATTCTTTTTTTTGGCATTTTTGTTTTGTTTCATGAGTGTGAATGAATAAATATGCAGAAATGAATGAGTGAACGAATGGTTTGGCAGGTTTGAATGTGAATGCAGAAATAAATGATCGATTCAGATGATTTGAGTGCGAGAGAGGTGTGTGAATGTACGAATGTATGTATGCGAAAAAAAGGAGTATGTATGAGAATGCGTGGATGCTGAATGAGTTGTAGAATGTGTGAAAGACCGCCAGGTCTAACACACAGGCAGGAAGAAATTGCCTGAATCCAGCAGCAGAGAAAGTAACGGTCCAGGGTCAGACCGTCATAATCAAATAACGCACTGGCTGAGGGGCGTTATACACAACAGTGGGCAAATTTGTAATTTGAGCTGCAGGAAAAGCGACGGCCCACCATAGAATGGCCAATGCTAGACCGTTGATCATGGCAGAACGATGGGTTGTCAGGGCAACTAGCAGGAAATGCGACGGCCCACGGGAGACGCGTCGGGATGAAATAACGGCCATATCCAAGACCGTCGGGAAAATGTTGAACCCAAAAGCCAACATCTGATTGACCGAGAGTGTAACGGATTCCACGCGTTACAAGATAACGACGGCCAAAGACTAGACCGTTAAGCTTCACAGAACAGGGTCGGGCCAAATCGAACCCACAGGCAATGCGACGGCCTAAGGATGGCGCGTTAGAGACAAATGACGGCCCCACGATAGACCGTTAGAGACTGAGTTGTGTTCCGAGACGGATTGAGCCGTGAGAGCCTAAACTCGAGATTTATCCACTTGATCTCCCACTAGAACCTATCTAGATTGAAGATAAGGCCTCCTAACTCAAGTCTTATCCTTCCTAATCCAAAACCAAGCCTTTAAAACTTGAAAACTCAACCAAAAATCGTAGCTTTGCTAAAAACATCTGCTCTAGGGCTGAAGAACCTCTCCTAAGGGCAGAAATCAAGATGAAGAGAAGCTTCGAGGTGATGGCTATGGAGGAGAAGGTCTACACCGGACCTAAAGCTGCCAGAAAAGAACATGGAGAGCTCCAACGGTTAACGTCAATTCCAAAGCACTTAAGCTCCAATGTTCAAAGGGTGGTAAGTTCCTCAACAACACATCCAAGTTCAGAAAATTCTGCACTTTAATTCTCTTTATGACTTCTTCTTCTCCTTCTTTCTTCAAGCCTCTTCCTGGTCCAAGATGCTACTCTAATCTGAAGTGGGTGGCTCCCATGGTAAAAGCACTCCCTATAGAAGTCACATCCATCCTTAAAGCTTGGCACCTTCAACCTCTCTTGGTTTTAGGCAAAAATTTCCAGAAATTATCCTTAGATTGGACAAGTATTCCAGCTCTTGTAGAACTATGGCATCCACAAACTCATACTTTCATCTTCCCTTCCTTCAAAGCAACAGTCCTATTAGAAGAGGTAGAGACCTACCTAGCCCTTCCTAAGACTAAGGCGGGGGATGAAGACCGGGTTTGCTATACAATAGAGCCTATTGACCCGTCCTTGATCTTGAGTGATTTCATCCATAATCCAAAGGATGTGAGGACCATGATCAGCCCACACCACATTCATTTGATACCCTTGGCACAGTGGATAGTGTCTCATTGTAAAAATAAGTGGGAGAGACACGAAGCAATAGCCAAGGCGGTGGCGGTTTGCCTATGCGCAGTCTTCCTTTTCACTACGACCGACCACCTTCTAGACACCCAAAATCTCAGCATTATTAGTGAGTTGTGGCGGAGAATGTCCATCTCTCAAGCGATCCTTTCATACCTTTATAAAGGACTCAGCTCGACTTGCGTAGGAGGACTTCTGTTCGGCTCCATGATACTCCTTGAGTGTTGGATGGGAGTAAGAGTCAAATTCCAATACAAGGAGGACCTAACTTCAACTAGCCGAATCTTTGGGAGCCACCCTCTCTTCTTCATTGGAGGGGCATTTGGATATTCTTCACAGGTTGAATGTAAGACGGCGGATAAGAAAACGCGGGATGAATGGCACCTCTTCTTCAACACTTTGCCAATAGATAAGTTCATCATGCGACCAAGATTCCTTCGAAGCACTCTTCTTAAAATACCGCGGCGCCAAGGCCTGGACCTCCAGCTAGTGGGGAGCACCACCATGGCGATCTACAACCCGCACCGGTGCCATCTTCAGATCGGACTTCCAAGAACCCAAGCCCTTGCACTATCACACTACCCTCCCCTTCTACCTAGGAAGGCGGGGACCGAGGAGGATGAAAGGGCGATCCGGAACGCGCTGACCATGTGGGAGATCAGCAAGGTGCGCCCGTGGTAAGCAGAAGTAGCAGAGAACGACGAAGCACGCCGTGATTACGTGAAAGAGCTGAGAAGAATCCGCCCTCTTGCAAATAAGAAACTGAATGTACCTTGATTTCCGTTTGTTCATTAGAGATATTGTTTGTAATTGATAATCCAAGTTTGGAATTTTTATGAATTCATGTTTCATTAGGCTTGCTTGAATGAGATGAGATTGCCTTAGTTGAATGAGCATGAGCTTTGTGGTTTGATCGTCTGGGATGATGTGAATAGGCAAAGCCTATGGAGTATGTAACGGATGTGCACTGGGCCGCTACAAAGAAACGACGGCCTGACAATAGGCCGTCAGAGTGGAAGCACGAAGAACCCTGTTCTCTGAGGGATGTAACGATCAAGACTCAGGCCGTTAGAGTAAGTAACGGTCCTAGCCTTGGCCGTTAGAATGATGGCTGCTGAAAGAAAGAAAGCTTATGCAAGAAGAGGAGTGACGGTAGGGATATGACCGTTAGATGACTGTAGCGGTCTGGTGATGATGCGTTACAGCCTTTGAATCTGTATAATTGTGAGCTTCTCACTTTGATCTTGATCCTGTGTTCTGCGCACACTTTAAACATGAAACAAGTTAGATCTGTTCTTAGACTCAACCCCTTGCCTTGAAGCAAGTTAGATAATGACCGTTTCTCAATATTCGGTCAAGGGGTGAAGCCTTGTTAAATAGGCGGGAAACATAATAAAAATAATGCAATGCGTGCAATGCATATGATGGTGTTTTTCGGGGGTTTTTGGAGCATATCTGATTTGTTTGGGTTTTTAAAATATTTGATGTTTTTGGATTTTGAAAATATTTTGATTTTTTTTGGATTTTTTAGAAAATGTTTGATTTTGTTTGGATTTTTGGAAATGTTCAATTTTTTTAGATTTTGGAAAACCAGTGCTTCCCCAGCAATGTGAGCCCTTCCTTGTTGAGATCGAGAATCCCGAGGTTGGCGTGCAATGAGGTGACAATCCCTGGACAAGGTCCAATTGTCATGACGGTGTTTCTGCCAGGGCCATACTCAGGGTATTAATCTTGGTCCTAAAAGAAAAATAGAATACGGGGGGTAAGCTTTAGGCCAGATATAGAAGTTTTTAATACTTGATTTCCTTTTCGTACGACCCATTAGAGACTTGGTCTGTTGTGCCGGGGCTTTGTGTCCGTCATCGAACCTTAATCCACCCTAGGCGGGCTCATAACGTCCCGCGGGGAACTGTACTGCCACTCTTGTCATGCCTATCTTTTCTTGCTTTGCCTTTCTGGAGCTTTGGAATTCATATTTCATACTATATCGACTTTGAGGTGATGCTTTTGATTTTGTCATAAAGATTGCCCCTTCGCTGTCTCTTTTGCTTTTTTTGTGGCGTCAGGTCATAACGGACTGCCCCTATTTGAGACCTCCTCTCGTGAGGGTGTTTGGATCGATTATCACCTCTTTATTCACCTCTTGCCCCTGGTTTTAGCTGAAGGAAGAAACGGACAGGGACCTCGACTTTCCCCCAAAGCATGGCCAAGGAGAAACGTTGTCCTTTCTCAATGTGGAAAACCTGACCAGGGATGTCGTGTAGTGTGTGATTGCCTTACTCGGGACTCCTTTAGTGATAGGAGGAACATCTTGCTACCGGGGTAGCACGTGGTTAGACTCTAAGGAAAGAAACGCTTAAGATACAACCCATTCCACGGGTGAGAGAGCTCCTCACCTTCCGCATTTACCAAACGGTAAGCATTTCCTGGATAAGCTTCTTTTACGACAAACGGCCCTTCCCAATTAGGTTGTAATTTAGACCTAGGACCTGCAGACCGAATGAATTTTCGTTTTAAAACCATATCACATTTTTGAAACTTACGTTCGATTACCTTCTTTTGAAAATAACGTGAAACCCTCTTTTGATAGACGGATACATGATCGGCCGCATTCATCCTCTTCTCATCTAAGAGTTCCAACTGAACCAGCAACGTCTCTCGACGTTCATCGAGATTAAGTTCCTTATCAAGCTGCACTCTAAGAGAAGGGATCAGGATCTCATATGGGAGCACCGCCTCCATCCCGTAGGTAAGAGAATATGGAGTTTGTCCCGTAGGGGTACGGACGGAGGTGCGGTAAGCCCACAGAGCTTCCACTAATCTTTCTGGCCAATCAGAGAACTTATGAGCTTCACATGTTTTCTTGATGATTTTAAGAAGGGTTTTATTAGTGGCCTCGGCTTGGCCGTTGCCTTGAGGATAATATGGAGATGAATGATGCAATGCAATATTGAATTTCTTACAGAGGTCCTTAAGCTCTTGGGAGACGAACTGGGGTCCGTTGTCGGTGATGATGCTGCTTGGCACTCCGAACCGTGAGATGATATTCTTCATAATAAAGCGGCACACCGTTGTAGCTTTGATCTCTGCATACGCCTCGGCTTCAGCCCACTTGGTGAAGTACTCAGTGGCGGTAAGGATAAATGATTTCTGCTTGATATGGGAGTTAGGATCACCGAGTGGGCCGACAACATCAAAGGCCCACATAGAGAATGGCCAAGGAGCGGTCATAGGATGGAGAGACGAAGCTGGAGAATGAATTTTATCAGCGTGGAGTTGGCACTTAAGACACTTCCGGACATAGAGGGAGCAATCTTCCTCTAGAGTGGGCCAATAGTAGCCCTGCCTCAGGATCTTCTTCGCTAGAGCCTGGCCATTGACATGACCCCCACACTCACTAGAATGGGCTGCTTCGGCCACCTTCCAAGCTTCAACATCATCTAAGCATCTCATGAGCATCCCATTAGTAGCGCGCCTGTACAGTTCTCCTGCGACAATAGTATACCTTGCGGCGGCTCTTCGGATTGACTTGCGTTGCTCAGTAGTTGCCCCTTCTGGGAACAATCCCTCCTTACAAAACAACTCGATTTCATGATACCAAGGCAACTCTTCTTCGTCCAGGATCTCTTCTAGTTCTGTTAAAGATAATTCCTTAAGATCTCCCTTCTCAGCTCTTGCCTCTACAGATTTCCTAAGATTGATGAACCAAGGGTCCTGAAGAGAGGGTGCGTCCAATCTCTGAACGACGATAGTCTCAGTGCTCCGACTGAGAGGGAAAGATAGGGAAGAAGCAAGGGATGCCAGAGCATCAGCTAGGATGTTCTGAGAACGGGGAGTATGGATATAGATCAGCTTACGGAATTGCCTGGCAATGAGCATGACCAGATCTTGATAAGGCTTGAGCTTGGGGTCACGAGTACGGTAAGTGGACAGAACTTGCCGTAGGACGAGCTGAGAATCTCCTATGATGTTTAAATAACGCGCGCCTAGGAGGTAGGCGTGCTTCAACCCGGCCAGGAGAGCCTCATACTCAGCGATGTTGTTTGTAGCAGGAAACCGAAGTTGATAAGCAAAGGGAATGGTCACTCCCTCCGGAGTAAGCAAAACAGCACCGATCCCTCAGCCTTGAGAGTTGAGTGCCCCATCGAAGTGTAGAGACCAGAAGGGGTGATGAGAGATAACGGAAAGATGCTCATCAGGGAAATCGTCCTGAATGGAATCGGTGTGAGGAATGGGGAGATGGGCAAGATGCTCAACAATGGCATATCCTTTGACTGCCTTCTGAACAACAAAGGTGATGTCGAATTGAGAGAGGAAGCTCTGCCAGCGAGCTAACCTGCTAGAAAGGACAGGCTTTTCTAAGAGATAACTGATCGGGTCCATTCTAGAGATCAACCTAACTAGGTGGGCAAGAAAATAGTGTTTAAGCTTCTGAGCTACCCACACTAAGGCGGCACAAGTCTTCTCCATAGCGGTGTACTTGGATTCAGTTGGGTTAAACAACCGAGAGAGATAGTATGCAGCCCGCTCTTTCCCTTCATCGTCCACTTGTGCTAAGATCGCCCCTAGTGAGTCCTCAATAACTGAGATGTATAGGATTAGGGGTTTCCCAGGGATAGGAGGTTGCAGAACCGGGGGATTGGATAGATATTCCTTAAGGTCCTCATAGGCCTTCTGACAATCTTGATTCCATTCGAACTTGACCCCCGCCTTAAGCAATTCATAAAACGTACGGCACCTTTGAGAATGCGGGGATATGAATCTTCTGATGAATTGCAATCGACCAATCAATCCTCGAAGTTCCGTAATGTTCTTCGGCGGAGGCATGTCCATGACGGCCAGTGCTTTGTTAGGATCAATCTGGATCCCCCGTTTGCTCATTATGAAACCTAACAGCTTCCCTGAGGAGACTCTGAACACACACTTCTTCGGATTCATCTTAAGTTTGTACTCCCTGGCTCTTTGCAATACCTTAGCCAGAATAGAGGGGTGTTCTTCCTTAGTCCTTGATTTCACCAAAATGTCATCCACGTAAGCTTCCATATAAATGTGCATCATGTCGTGGAAGATGGCCATCATTGCCCTTTGATAGGTGGCACCTGCGTTCTTCAGACCAAATGGCATAACCACATAACAGTACGTGCCCCAGGGCGTGGTGAAGGAAGTTTTCTCTTGATCTTCCGGAGCGAGACGGATTTGATTGTAGCCTGAGTACCCATCCATAAATGACAGAGCTTCATACCTGGCAGCGTTGTCGACCAAGACATCAATGTGAGGCAGCGGGAAATCATCCTTAGGACATGCTTTATTAAGATCCCTGAAATCGATGCAAATACGCACTTTTCCATCCTTCTTGATAACAGGGACTATGTTTGCCACCCACTGAGGATATAAAACAACTCTGATGAATCTGGCCTTGTATAGCTTGTCGACCTCTTCCTTGATCCTCAAGGCCATGTGGGGGTGAAATCTTCTTGACCGTTGTTTGACAGGTGTTGCCCCTGGTTTAAGCACGAGTCGGTGTTCCACTAAGGAGGGGTCAAGACCCGGCATGTCCTCGTAAGACCAGGCGAAGGAATCGCTATACTCCCTTAGAACTTTGATCAAATCTTCTTCTACTTGTGGAGGGAGATTAGCGGCAATAATGATGGGCCTTGGGTCTTCTTCAGTTCCCAAGTTGATTTCTTTCGTAGGCTCGTCCACTGCCGTCGACGGCTCGTCGAATCTCTTAAGTCCTTGTGCATACAAATCGGCAGTGTCATCTACGTTGCCGTCCTCATTAACCGGATCTTTTTCACCCAGGATTTCATAGACGCCGAGTCTGTCATCACCCCATGCCCCTTCTATTTCTTCTTCATTCTCAATCGTAATTGCCGTAGCAACAAATTCCGGACATTTTAAAAGGGCATGACAGCGCTGAGCTAGGTCTTGCAAGAACCTATCAGGAACAGATTTGGGAGGACGCGCACGCGGGCGCGGCTCAGAGGAGGAAGGGTTGGATGACCCAGAACAAGAACCTACTTCTTTAGACCTAACTAATTCTACTTCCCTAGACTCGATAGACCCTAATCCTAACCTAGGAGAAAGGAGACCTAGTGGAAGGGAAGGAGCAGGGGACTCGTGCCCGTGGGATGAGGATGGAGACAGGGTAGCATAATCTTCCACTGAAATCTCCATTTTGAATTTGACGTTTTTTTTTGGAGATCAGCAGAGACTATACAGCAAGATGGAGGAGGCGGAAGCTGCATAGGGAATAGCTCAGGGAAGATGCAGTCAAAGAAGGGATCGGAAGATGAGAACCACATCTCGTGGAGTTGGGCGTTGGGAGGAGGAGGAGTGAATAGAGTGGATAAATCAATGGGCGGGTAGTGCCCGCAAGCGCAAGGAACAAATAGAATCTCGGGCGGATCAACGAAGGATGGATTTACCATGATAGGAGGAAGACGGGGTAAGAACTCCCATTACTGGAGGAGAGATTGAAAGCGGGAGGGAGACCAAGAAAAGGCAATCGGTGAGCTCCCCTCCTCCCGTGGATCATCGTCTGGCCGCTTCTTCGGTCTCCATTGCATGAGCCGAACCTCTTGCTTCTTTTGGCGGTCTTCTTCATGAAACATCCCCTGAAGGGTTTGACCATAATCAAGCACATCATGTTCTGGCCTTTTTAGTGTCGGCGGAGGACTAGCAATCAGACATACTGTATTTCTCCCTAACGGAGCTGGCTGCAGAGCTAGCGTGCCGGGCTGGAGAGGCCCTCAGACAAAGTGCTGGCGGTAGTCCCAGGTGAGTGGCCCAGAATCACCCATCATAGATAATGTGGTCTCTTTGTAGCCCAGACCTCTCCTGCCCATCTTTCTTCCCTTGGGTATGGGCTTGGTCATTCCTTGTAATTATGCACCGAGGCCTCTCCCCGGTTGGTAGCCCAGTTTCAGTATAATGTTCCAGCCTTTTGGGTCCCGAATCTGGGGCTTCATCTTGATGTTAACTGGAGTAGTGATGGGCATAGGAGGCGTGTAAGCCCAAGGGAAGTTTAAATCCAACACTGATATGATGGGTCGGCTGCTTGGCCAAAGTGTAGGAAGAATCTGTTCTGAAATGGCCTTAACCGATTGCACTGTAGATAGGCTTTTGACCTTGACGACCCTCCCTTGGAAAGGGAATTTGACGCACTGATGTGCGGTGGAGGGCACGGCACCGAGCGTATCCAGCCATGGACGACCCAAGATAGCCTTAAACATAGGGTCGATGTCTAGCACATAGAATTCTACAGCCATTGTAAGGGGTCCGAGCTCTGCTTGGATAGTGACCACCCCGTGACATGCTCGCCTTGAATTGTCATATGCTGCTATAGTGGTCGGGTAGGTCGTAATAACTCATCGGATATGTTGCAAGCTCGTAGAGTGCTGAGTGGGCACACATTGATTGAAGCCCCTGTGTCAACCAGTGCTGCCTCAATGCTGACTTTGTTCAGAGTGATTGTAATGTAGAGCGGCATTTGCCGAGCTTCCGGAAGCGCTAGCTCGGATTCTGAAAATGTGATTGCTGGCCCTTTAGAAATAGTTGCTAGGGCCGTTGGTAAGCTGTCGACTGCCATATCTTCGCTGACCATTAGCTTCTGTAAGAAATCTCTCAGTGCATCCTGATGAAGGGTAGAGCTTTTGATCAGCTCCAGCACAGATATTTTTGCGGGCACTCGATCCAGATGATGCAGCAAGTCATATTGAGTACCCAGCAGAGGTTCAGTTTCTGCCTGCTCGACTGTTGGCTGAGAGGACTGGGGGTTAGAATTGGTAGGGTAATTCCGATGGAACATCTTCCCGCTTATTAAGGCGCAACTCGTAGCGGCGCGACATCGGTGGATAGTACGATGGGCCCTGTGGGGTGGATGAGCGGTGTAGGCTGTGCGGGGGAGATGATTTGGTGGGGTGTAAGGTTAGTGAGTGGTGGTGAGCAGATGATGGGTGAAGGATTGATGGAAGGCGGGACGGTGATGGTGGATGGTACGGATGGAGGGAGTGTTGGTGGAGGAGTCAAGACAGGTGATAGGTTAGGTGATGGCATGATGAGGGTGGCAGAGGTAAATGGCGAAGGGTATGACGGAGTGGTGGGTGGTAGTAAATTTGTTGGAGCGGGTGTAAATGGGAGGACTAGTGGAGAGGATATTGGGTGTGAAGGAAAGACGAAGGAGGGGGTAAGAGGATTGCGGTGGTTGTGGTGGAGGGACATGACTTGCGGTGTGGCACCATCGTCATCAAAAGACCACTCGGCACTAGGGGCCGGGGGTTGAACTACATTCACTTGAGCTGGTGCAGGCGGCTGAGGTTGCTGCAGAGCAGGCGGATGATTTGCCATCGGATTTTGCTGGATCCCCAGATCCTGAGCCTATTGTAGTTGCTGTTATGGTAGTGGCTACTGCGGCTGCGGTGCTTGTTGCTGCTATGCTTGCTGCCTCAGCTGCTGCCCTCTTTTCTCCTTCATTTCAACAATGGCCTGATGCATCGCGGCCCAATCGATTCTCTATCCCTCATGGAGATCGTATACCAGATCCCGGAACTGATAACATCCTTCGATAGTGTGGCCTGGCTGCCTATGGAACATACAATATTTCATCTGATCAACGGCTGGGTTCCAGTTAGGCCGTTCCGGAGGAAGTTGAATTGCATTCACCGACATAAGAGCCGAGAAGATATCCGTGAGGGTCTCTGGCAGTGGAGGATATTGTGCCCTCTTGGGAGCCGGGCGCTTGTTGTTTGGACTATTGTTATAGCCGTTGGGTGGAGGGACATTATGGAATTACGGAGGTGGTGGTTGTTGCTGCGGAGCGATGAAGGCGTTTTGTGGAACGGTGAAGGCAGGCGGAGGGTTTTGTGGAGCGGCTTGAAAGTTCTGTGAAGCGGGATTTTGTGGAGTGCGGGGGTTTTGGGGGAAGCGGAATGGTGCGGCTTGGAATGGAAAGGCAACGGCTTGTACCTGTTCGTTTGTCTGGACCCCCTCGGTAACTGGCCCTTGGGGTTTCTTGTGATATTTGGGCTTTTGGTTTTCAAATAGGGCGTGTATGGGAGAATCCTTGAACTGGGTTTGTATGAAGCGCGCCCGGCTGTAGAGTTGATGCATGTTAGCTATATCATTCATTGCCAGGATGTTCCTGAAGGTCGGAGTAGCATTTGAAATGAGCAGCTTGACCTTCTCTTCCTCCGGAATGTGGCCAGGCACTCTAGCAGCCATCTGTCTCCACCTGTCTGCATAAGTGGCGAACTCCTCATCTGGCTTCATCTTCTCGGCTACTAGATCTGTAAATGAGTAATCCGGGCCGACCCTGTCTTGGAACCGCTGGATAAATTTGTCCTTTACTACCTTGAAACTTTCAGCTTCTTCTAGCGGCAAAGAGTAGAACCATTCCAGAGCAACACCATCCAAAGATCGGTGGAATAAGTACGCCATAAGGCGATCATCATATTGGAACTGCGCCGACTCGTATAGAAAATCCCTCACATGAATGAAGGGATTGCCGTTCCCGTCGTATTTGCGGTAGTTAGGGAGTTCCGATTGTTGGGGGAACCGAATATTCTGGAAGCTCGGGACAGGAACATCTGCCAAAGATTGCGGGCCAACCCGCTTCTGGAGGAAATCGAGTTGTTGCTGCATGGCGGCCCATTTGTCAAGCAAGTCCTGCTCTCGGGAGGGAGCAGGGGTGGTAAAAGGCACTGATTGAATTTGAGGAGCAGATGGAACGGTTGCGGCAGAAGGTGGAAGCCCATAAGCAGCAGCGGAGGAATAAACAGTAAAGCTGGGGGGTCCATAAGAAGGATATTGGGCCTGAGGTTGGCCCAGATTAGAATGGGCTTGAGCCACCCTTTGCCGAGGGTGCAAGAAGTCTGAAGGGCCCATGAGAACTTGCGGAGCTACCGGAGTAGATACCTGATGATCCATTTGAACAAAAGAGGGGATGGGCGACTTTCCCTTATCAAAGGATTGTTGGGCCGAATTGGAAGACTGGCCCGTTTCCATTCCCGCGAAAGTGATGGTCCGTGGTTGGACCGGGGTGAGCTCAATTGGAGTGGGCTGAATGGGAAGCCCAACAATGGAAGGATTGGATTGATTTTGGATGATGGTAGAAAAAAGATGCGTTGGACCCTTGCATGGCCTGATAAAGAGCTTGGAGTTGGGCCGGATCCAATTGGGCCATCATCTGAAGGACGGAGCCCGCAGAAGGAGTGGAGAAAGAAGGGGTGGCTTGACCACCTTCTATGGAAGTGGAGGGTAGAAGAGGGGCAGTCCCCTCTCCAGAAGAAAAGGAGGTAACCCTGGGAGGGTTTTCAAGAAGCCCTTGAGGAAGGGAGTCCTCTTGGGAACGGGGAGGATTAAAGGATGCCATGGTGGACTCGAAAAGAGGATTGGAATAGGACTTGAAGAAGGAATTGACTTGAGGAGATGAGTCGGACGGACGAAAACAACTCCACATGCAACAGACAACCTTGACAAAATGCAAACAAACAACACGAACAATCACACAATAAGTAACCAAACTCGAATGTTTTTAGAAAAAGATGTAAGTGATAAAAGGTGAAGACACTCAAAGTCAACCAAGTTGTTTTAAGATGATGCAACACAATTCTTGTGATTTCTCCTTTGGAACTTTAGTGAATTGATTGAAATGTGCTCTCAACAATGGGTTCCTAACAGGAGATGGGTGTGGGACTTGGTTTGACTCTAAGTGTAATCACTCCTCACTTATGCAACCCTAGACACGGGGTGGGAAAGGTACAACCAGCCCGGCGTCCATGTGGGAATCCACGGCTCTCGGGGACTTATGGAGGTCCCTAGTGTGATTTCCTAGTCGGCCCCAAGGAATATGGAGACGAGAGGTCCGCACACCAAGGTAGGAAAATGCAATCTAGGATATGAAAAGATGAATGGTCCTATATGCACCGGGGTGCATGCAAAGTCTAGCCTAAAATCTAGCAATCAATGATGCACACAATGATATGGAGATATGAAACAAAGCAAGGAGGAAGTCAAGTATCACCCAAGCCAAAAAGTCACAGCAGAAACTACGGAAATGAATGCACCTGGGGCGTACCTGTCTGGAGTATAACGGTCTAGGAACCCTGCGTCAGAAGAAAATAACGGTCGAAGACCAGACCGCCAGAAGTAATTTAACGCGGGGAGGTAGGACCGTCAAATGAGCCAGAGAGCCAAAATCAACCAGAAGTAACAGGAAAAACCGTGAAAGCTCTCAGCAGAACAGATGTGGCGGTCCAATGACCCCGCATCAGAGGACTCCAACGCGTGGACACAGGGCCGTCAGAGCACTCAGAGAATCAAGATTAACAGGAAATAAGGGGAAAACGGGAGGGGACAACCCAAGAGATGATGGCAGGTTTAACAGGAATCAAAAGCACGATTGGCACAAGCTGTCCCACCGTGATCGCCAAAAAATTATCTGTTGATTTTATTTTGCTTATCTATCTTCTTTTTCTTAGGGGGTCTTGTGTGGAGGATGAGATGACAAGCAAGTAATCAAAGATCTGCTCTTAACCTATGCACATGTGATCATGAACCTAGGCAATCAAAGCTAGCTCTAGCATGGGCATGCTATCTCAATCAAACTAAGCTAAGGAAAAGGAAAACACACGCCGGGGCGTGGAGCAAAGAGTAAATGAAAACACACCACAAGGGGTGGAACGAGCAAGGAAATAAAAGGTATGCAATGAAGGAGAAAGCTAATGCCCAATACCAAGGAAAGTCGTGATCGCCACCAAAGTAAAACAAGCCAAAGACTTGAAAAATACCTTGGAAATAGGTGGATGAAACACCCGCCCACGGGAGAGAAAACCAAAGAGAACCTGCAGGTCAGCTAGAAGTAACGGCCAGAACCCCGTGCGTCACTTGAAAGTGACGGTCACTCGATAGACCGTTGGAAGACTCTGACGCGCCTGCACAAGGCCGTCGTAATACCTGCAGTAGCAAAGTGTGGATCCTTTTAACTCCAACTCTTCCAGCCGGCTAGAAGACTTGGGCCTCGTAATGGTGAACCTATAAACCTGCCAAAGAAGTGGAAGACAAGAACAAAACAACCCAAATTAGCCCTTTAGACAATATAGCATCAATTCTTCAATAAACAAAATATCATCAAAAGGAAAGAGAAATACCGGGGAGTTTTGATTTTTTAACCTCTCTGGGCGTTTTAAAAGATTAGGAGGATGTTTAGATGATGAAAACCAGTGAAAAACGTGGAGAAAGGAGAGAAATAATGCTTATGATGAAAGGGAGATTGAATGGAAACTCGATATGCAATTATGAGCTTTAGAACCAAAGGAACAAATACTCCCTTCACCAGGCAGCAAACGAACGTGAGAAGCACTTCTCCTTGATCAAACGTGGCTCTAGAATGCGGTAGCCCTTCGACGCAAACTCCAGATCTTCCCCCTTTGGCCATGAAGTTAAGGGTTCTATTTATAGACCCTCAAACCCTCAGGTCGAGCAAAGGATAATCCGGCAAGATAAAGGGATAACTCTTAGCAAATCCTCAAAGATAATATCACCAAGAGTCCAATGAATCAAACAGAAGGTCCTGAGGATCAGATTTGGAAGAGATATCGTCAATCCAAGTTCTTATCTCGACCACGGAGTAGCAGAGAAAAGGCCTAAACTGCCAGGACTCTCTGAAGGAAGTAACGGCTGCACGACAGACCGCCGCTTGGAAATAACGCAGCAAGGATCGTCTGTTACTTTCAACCTTATCCCAAAGAGATAAGATCAACAGGAAGAAGATCAAAACAATAGGACTCTGTAAAGAAAGCAACGGCCAAGGCATGGGGCGTCACAATGAAACAACGGCTGCACGACAGACCGTTATTATCAACGTGTAAGCCAAAAGATAAAGATTGAAACGAGACCTTACGCCTTAGGACTCTTCAAAGAGTAACGGCCCATGATCCACCCGTTATAAAGAAACAACGCTCCTGGAGCTGACCGTTATTATCAATGGAGTTCAAAAGAAGAAATGAAGGTTTTGCTAAGCCTTAGTCAAAATGAAATGCCACAAAAAGCCACATCCAATCAAGGAAAAGACCCAAGAAATAGGCTCCAAATCGATCAAGGAGACTCAATGAAGAGTGAATTACTCGGAGCATCATGTAGAATGAACAAGGAGATGACCCGACTTATTGGTCATAAAACGGGTGTCAACAACTGTCAGACTCAACTCTGAATCATATGCAATACTCCCCCTGTCTATGTGCATGTGATTTTGCGAATAGTGACTGAACAAATGATTTTGAAATTCATGCTTATTCAGACCTATTATGCTATATTATGCAGAGAAATGCAGTGCAAAACAGTTCTATATGCATATGTGATTTTAGACACATTCATGACTAAATGATATGCAGTGATGATCATGAGAAAATAATATGAGAGTCATGCATGATCATGAGTCTGTTGCAACATTCAACCTTCACAAAGTTTTATTCAATCTATCAACAGCAAGTCCAAATCAGAAGTTTATTCAAAGCAGCTCAAAAGTTTTATTCAAGTCAACAAAGAGTTCATTCATTATGCTGAAATTTACACAAGCCAAGTTCTCTTCTAAAAATCTTAAAATTTTCATTTCCAAGTGGCTTAGTAAAGATATCAGCAACTTGTTTGTCTGTTTCAATGAAGTCCAGTTCAATTTCCTTTTTGTTCACAACATCTCTTAGAAAATGATGTTTTATTTCTATGTGCTTAGTCCTAGAATGATGAACAGGATTTTTAGCAAGGCATATGGCACTAGTATTATCACATAGAATTGGAATACATTCCAATTTTATCTGATAATCATCTAGTTGGTGCTTAATCCAAAGTACTTGGGCAGCACAATTACCTGCTGCAACATATTCAGCTTCAGCTGTAGACAATGCTACAGTGTGTTGCTTCTTAGATGCCCAAGATACTAGACAACCACCAAGGAATTGACAATAGCCACTAGTGCTTTTTCTATCTACTCGACACCCAGCATAATCAGCATCAGTGTAAGCTAGAAGCTCTAACTCACACCTAGCAGGATACCATAATCCTAGCTCTTGGGTGCCTAGCAGATATCTAAAAATCCTTTTCATTGCTTTAAAATGATTTTCTTTGGGACTGGCCTGAAACCTAGGACATAATCCTACAGAGAATTGAATATCAGGCCTAGATGCTGTTAAGTAGAGAAGGGATCCGATCATACCACTGTATAACTTCTGGTCAAATGGGTTACCTTTAGTGTCTTCATCCAAGCTTGTAGAGGTACCCATTGGAGAAGCTATCTCTTTAAGGTTATCCATCTTGTATTTCTTGAGTAGATCCCTTGTGCACTTGGACTGAGCTATAAACATTCCATCCTTTGTTTGTGTAACCTGCAGTCCAAGAAATAATTTGAGCTCACCCATTGAGCTCATTTCAAACTCATTAGTCATTGTTTTAGAAAATTTCTCACACAATTTGGGGTTAGTTGACCCAAAAATGATATCATCCACATAAATCTGTACAATAAGAATTTCAGAATGACTCACCTTTGTAAACAAGGTCTGATCAACTACTCCTCTAGTAAAATTTTGATCAGTGAGGAACTTGCTCAACCTGTCGTACCAAGCTCTGGGAGCTTGCTTAAGACCATAGAGAGCTTTATTTAATTTGTAAACATGATTAGGGAAATCAAGACATTCAAACCCAGGGGACTGTCTAACATAGACATCCTCATTAATTTCCTCATTCAAGAATGCAGATTTTACATCCATCTGCTGGAGGATTATACCTAGGGAACATGCATAAGCTAATAAAATTCTAACAGCTTCTAATCTAGCTACAGGGGCAAAAGACTCTTCAAAGTCTATTCCAAATTCCTGATTGTACCCCTGAGCTACAAGTCTGGCTTTATTTTTAACGATATTCCCTAATTCATCAGATTTATTCCTGAAAACCCACCTAGTCCCTATGACTGTTCCATGATCAGGAGGTGGGACCAAGTGCCACACCTTGTTCCTATCGAACTGATTAAGCTCCTTATGCATGGCATTAATCCAATGCATATCCTTGAGGGCACAGTCAATGGACTTGGGTTCAATTTGAGAGACAAGAGCATATGCATTTAATTCATCTTGAATTCTAAAGTGACCTCTAGTTCTAGGGGGATCATTCAGATTGCCAATGACATTATTCACATGGTGATCTTTAAGATATCTAATATTAACAATCTGAGTTTCAGGAATTTCACTTACCTCCCCCTGAACTTCAGGTTCTTCTTCATTTTGCTCTTCTTTATCTTCCTCACCATCAGACAGGTCTGCAGAGTTTTCATCTTTCAAAATGTTCCCATCTTCGTTCCTGCAATAACCATGGTTAGTTTCCATCAAGGTTTCATCAAAGATAATGTGTGGAGATTCTTCAACAATTTTTGAGTTTAAATTGAACACTCTATAAGCCCGGGTGTTTTCAGAATAACCGAGGAAGATTCCTGGTTCACCTTTTGGCTCAAATTTATCAAGGTCCCTCTTGTCATTTATATGTATAAAACATTTACAACCAAAGACCTTGAAGTGGGCGATTGAAGGTTTCTTACCTCTCATAATCTCATAAGGGGTTTTCTGGGTGGAAGGTCTTACCATTGCCCTGTTAATTACATAACAGGTTGTGTTGACTGCTTCAGCCCAGAATTTTCTTAGTAGTTGACCTTCAACTAAGAGAGTTCGGCCCATTTCTACTAGAGTTCTGTTCCTCCTCTCGACAACACCATTCTGCTCAGGTGTCCTTGGTGAGGAGAACTTATGATGAATCCCACTTGACCTGCAAAATTCTTCAAAGTGTGAGTTTTCAAACTCACCTCCATGATCAGTCAAAATGTTCTCAATTTTATAATTTATTTTAACATAGAACTCCTGAAATTCTGAGAAGACATAACTCTTATTAGATAAGAAATAAACCCAAGTATACCTAGAAAAGTCATCTACCATGACAAACCCATACCTCCTCCCTGATAAGCTGACAGATCTGGTTGGCCCAAAAAGATCCATGTGTATCAGCTCATAGGGTTTGGAAGATAGATTTTCAGTTCTAGACTTAAATGACTTTCTAGTTATCTTTGATTGAGTGCATGCATCACAGATTTTATTTTCTTTCTTGAAGGAAACTTCAGGAAGTCCTCTAACCATGCTATGCTTGTTTAGTTTATACAAAATGGTATAACTAGCATGGCCTAACCTACGATGCCATAAAAATGCTAAATCTTCTCTATTGGCAGTAAGACATAGGTTAGAATGCTGAATATCATCTAGATCTATCATGTATGTGTTATTTATTCTTTTTCCAGAGAATTTTACAATTTCTGAATCAGGTTCAAAAACCTTGCAGCATTGAGAATCAAATAAAACCTTATGACCCTTATCACACAACTGGCTGATACTAAGTAAATTGTAAGCTAACCCTTCAACCAGCATAATATCATCAATGTAGCAGGTAGAACACTTACCTACCTTACCTGATCCAATGATCCTACCCTTTGTGTAGCTTCCAAAGGTGACAAGGCCTCCTAGCTTTTCAGTTAGCATGTAAAACTTGGCCTTATCTCCTGTCATATGCCTGGAGCAGCCACTGTCCAAGTACCACAAGTTGCTCTTGGCTGCCAGGCATACCTGCACACACAATTAGGGCAAAGAGTTTTGATGAGGGCATCTCCCGACACCCCTCTAGCTTTGATCGCCTGCACACTCTTGATATGGATTGATCATGATCTACACTTGTTATCTTCATTTCCCAAGTTTCATTTTATGTATTTTCTTTTTATTGAGTCCTATCTTATGTATTTTCCTTTATTGAGTCATATGGTTTTAGTCCATTTCCCTTGTTATGTTTAATTGGACCTTATTACTTTAGTTATGGGCCCATAGGATTGAGTCTAGGATATGCTCGGTCTTTTATCTTATTGTCAAGGGTATTTTGGTCATGTAAAGAATGGTTGCCTATATATAGGCCCCATCTCTCCTCTTGTATTCAACTTTTGATGAATATTGAAGAAAACCCTTTCAAACTCTCTCAATATCTCTCTCTCTCTCATTATCTCTCCATTCTCTCTCCTCCTCTCTCTAAATTTCAAAATTCACTCTCTCTCCTCCCTCTCTCAACAACTTCCAACCCCCACCTACCTCCATTAACTCCTCACAACTTCCCACAACCCCTCTTTAATCCTCACCTAGTCCCAAGGAAGTTCCATCACTCAAAACCCCACCCTCCAACCACCACCTACCCCTTTCACTTCCCTAAGCATATCTCCACCTTTCTAAGGTTGAATTAACTCATTCCAAAGCCCAAATTCGAATCTCCCCTTCCCTCCTTGCTCCCTAGGTCGCACCCCTCCTCTCCCCTCAAGCCAAGTTCGCCCCCTCCTCTCTTCTCCACTCCAGCTTTGTGTGCAGGCCGACCTGCAGTTTAGCACTCTGTTGCAGCGACGTCCACGACTGGATCCTGGTTCTGCTGGTGGCATGGCCTAACTTTCTGGAAAGGCCTCCCTGTTCTCTTCACAGGCGAGGTGGAATCACTCCATTCCGAGTTCGTGGCCGTCCGTGAAGGCTGTTCTTCCCCGACTGCGCAGAACCTCTCAGACCAGGAGCCAGAGCGGCAGAGAAGACTCTCTCACGACGAACCTTGAAGGAACCAGTCTTCGAGATCTTATACAAAGTTCTTCCTCCCCCTGTCAGCATCCAGGAACAGAAGGCGGAACCCCGTTTGGCATCCGACAACCAGAGATACCAATTTTCTACCACACCCACGCCGGTCTGCCTCCTCACAGTCTGCACCGACCACTGTCAACTTCTCTGGACACCCAGCTCATCTCCAGCATCATAAGACTTCCTTGTTTGTTTTGATGCAAAGTAGACTCGTCCACGATTCCAACGAGTCTAGCGGTGCCAAATTTGGAGCTCAGGAGCGATCGTGGCAGCTTCTGCAACCTGCTGTTTCAGACTGAGCTCGGCCAGAGACCAGAGCTGCATCCATCTTCCAGTCACTGGAGCAGTCAGTCCCTAGATCAGAACGTCGTCCAAAAATTCAAGCCGCACCCCTCTCCGGTTAGCAAGCTTTTGGCGCAAGTTTCATCAGATTCCAAGCTCGGTGGAATTATTGGCAGCATCGACATCGGCCCTCTGTTCAGAATTACAGAAGCTAGGCAGAATCGGCAAAGCTCGGAAAGTCGACTCTATCTCGCTCGTTCCCCTCCGCGCTTGGCCGGCTGAAGGCCCCTCCCTGCGTGGAGGTAATTTTTGGTTGTAATACATTAACCCCCACCCCAAGATCCCCCCCTTGCAAGGGGCGTAGTGCTGTACCTCTTCACATTTTCAGGTCAAGCTCCATCGCCGCGGCGATCGGGTGTATACCCTCGCCTCCCGGCGCGCCCTCGTCTCCGAACGGGATCGGTGTCTTCACACTGATCAGGTGAGCTTCTGATCACACCCTTGTAGCTTCATTTCTGCAAATGTAGTATTGCCTTGAATGCCCGTCGGACGGTAAGAGAGTGCTCGGAATTCATTTTAAGCAATATCGTGCCCACCGCGGCCCGTGAGTGAGTGCCACCCCACACCCCGCCTTGCGGGCCAGCCACCCACAAAGTTGGGACTCCCATGCCCATTGGAGGTCAGCCTTAGCATTGTAAGTCCATTAGGACAATTGGGTCCCACCTCGGACCCTCACCATCATCTCCCGGACCCACCGGATGAACGTGTGAACCGAGTGAGCAGAAATCGTCGTTGTGAGAATCATTGAGCGCTTGTATGCTTGCGGGTCTAAGTCCTAGGGTCACCTTATCATATTTAGTGGTCTTTGGGCTGTGCCACATCAAGTTTGGAACCCAAGTCTGATTGGGCTCCAATGTAGATGAAGTGCAAGTAAAGAAAGAGAGCATGGTTTTGGGAATCCACATTTGTTTGAAGCAGATCTGTTCAGTGGATTTTCCAGATTTCTTTTTGTTTTGCTTTTTCTTGTTGACTTTCTTCTTATTTGCACCAACAGAGTTATTCACAGAATTGTTGTTATTGTGCCAATGCTTCGGCCAGGTTGCATTCATAAAGTTTTGGCCATAATAGTTCCTGGGCTGGCTGTGTAAATGTTGGTAATTCCTAGGCATCCGACTACCATACCCTTTTTCCCAATTTCTGACATAGGGTCTGTAAAAGTGTGTAGGTTGATGAACATACCCTATATGCATCCCTTGAGTTCTAGTCCACCCACACCCATTAGGATAGATTGGCTGTGTGGGGTAGTAGGACTGAACTCTAGGTGGATTGAATTTGTTGGGCTGACTTCTGAAAATATTTTGTCTTCCCTGCACCCTTGACCCTGCTGACCTATTCATAGGTTTTGGTTGGGTCCCTTTTTGTGATGATGGTGGTGAAGACTTTTTGGCATTGACATGGGTTTTGTTTACCTGAGCAGGCTGACCCCTAACCTTGGGTTGAGCACTAGAGCTAGGTTTGGAAGTCTCAATTCTACTAGGCTCACCTACTTTCTGTTTGCCCTTCTCCTCTACATTTAGCCTTTTCAGATTCAAATTTATCTTTACAGCATTATTAGAATTCATGTTGATCAGAGGTCCTTTATCCTTTTGTGCAACAAAGGAAATAGTTTTCATTCCAAAGCTTTTAGTTGCACTAGAGTTGAATCCTAGGCCCTCTCTTCTGAAATTTACCTTTGACCCCAACAATGCATCTAAATTTTCAGATCCTTGGGTCATTTTCTCAATTGTTTTTAGCTTATGCTCATTATCTTTCTGAACTTCATCAATAGATTTTTTCAACTCATTATTGACATTGAGGACAGCTTCATATTTTTCAGAAATAATTTTTATCTCATTTTCATAATTTTGAATTTTCAGTTTCCAAGCATCAATTTCATTGTCTAATCTCACATTTTCTTCCTTAGAAATTTTCAGTTCTTTATTGATTTCTTCAAATTCAGAACATGTGAGTTTCAGCTTACTGTTCTCAGTTTCTAAGCAGGCAATTTTATCAGACAATGAAGTATCATTTTGCATGATTTTAATTTTTCTTCGTAGATGCCTGTTTTCTTTTCTGACCTCATCTACTCTATTAGTAAGTTCATCATAAGCAACCATCCAATCAGTAATAGTAAAATTTTCATAGCGAGAGGATACCTCATCAGATTCTTCCTCTCTATCTTCTGAGCTGGTTGCCATGAGACAGATTGGCTTCTCAGCTTCAACTTCACTGTCCGAAGTAACGCTCAAAGATCCCTCGTCCTCATCACTCCAGGTACTCATCATAGCTTTTCCTTTTGTGTTCTTCTTCTTGGACTTGTCCTTGAGGTTCTGATTTGTCGGACATTCAGCTTTAAAGTGACCCGCCTTCCTGCATTGATAGCAAACATTAGTTTCAGCTTTCTTTAAAGGGTTTGATTTATACCTTGTGTCTCGGCGGCCACTGTTGGGATTTCTTCGGCTGAATCTTCTTCCTTCCTTCTTGAGAAATCTCCGAAATTCCCTAGTAATCATGGAAATATCAGCATTTGCCACTTCTTCTTCAGACAAGCTCTCTTCAGTTGATGATCCATTGGGGCTGGATCGACTGGATCTGCTAGCACCAGCCTTCAGAGCTATAGGCTTCCTCTTTCTGTCAGCCTCCTCTATCTTCGGCAGATTCATCTCATAAGCCATTAGAGATCCGATCAGCTCATCTGCCTTAGCATTGTGCAGATCTCTTGACTCTTCCATAACTGTGGCCTTGGTGTGCCAAATTGGAGTCAAGGATCGCAAGATCTTCCTGACTACATCATACTCAGAATATTTTTTTCCGAAGCCTCTGAGACCATTTGTGATAATAGTCAGCCGAGCATACATTTCTTTGATCGTCTTATTAGGCTTCATCTTGAAAGCTTTGTATTCTGAAACCCGTAGATTAGTCTTAGTCTCTCTGACTTGTGAATTCCCCTCATAGATGACTTCAAGTGCATCTCACATTTCCTTCGCTGAGGAACAGGCAGATATTCGTGAGAACTCGGTGGGATGCAGAGAGCACTGGATTGCATTGATTGCACTCCAGTTGAGCGCGGACCTTGTAATTTCCTCCTTGGTCCATACATCTTCATTTGGGGACAGCTCGAAAGGTCCCTTGCTAACCACCTTCCAAATTTCATAATCTTTAGCCCTCAAGAATACCTACATACGGTGCTTCCAGTATGCGTAGTTGATTCCATCGAAGTACGGGGGCTTGGATGTGGAGTGTCCTTCAGCTATCATCCCTCTTCCGTCCATCTGTGCTTATCCTCTTCGGGCGGTAAGTCCCTGTGGAAGAGTCTAGCTCTGATACTAAGTGTTGAAGTTAGATGGAAGGCTCTATCACCACAGGATGTGCATCTAGAGGGGGGGGGGTGAATAGATCAACTGACTATTTAAAAATTAGGCCTAGAATCAAATGCGGAATTAGAAGAACACTAAATGAACACAGCCAATGCACCGAATGAAACACACAAGATCTGCTGAACAAGCAATCAAACACACGAGAGGCACAAGGCTTTTAGGTGGTTCGGTCAGTCCAACCTATGTCCACCCCACATTCAACTCGAATGTGGATTACTGCTGATACACAGCTTCAATCAGCTGGGCTCTACAGCTTGCCAACAACGGCTGGGGCTTACAGCTTATCCCGACCAGAGGAACACCCTCTGCAACAGCTGAGCTTCACAGCTTGCTCTGCTGGGCACTACAGCTTAGCCGACCAGAGGAACACCTCTGCAACACCGCTGCCTCACAGCTTGACACCGCTGACTAACAGCTTGATCGAACAAGAGTTTTCAAGGAAAATAACAAAGACTGAAAACAAATAAAACACACAAACGAATGGAAGAAAACCAAAGCGACTGTAGTAATATCAGCTCTGGTAACTGGACCAAGAGGCTGATTCACAAGCTCTCACAATAACTCTCTCAACTCATCTCTCTTTTGCTTCTTCTCTCCTTTTCTTCTTCTCTGCTTTTCTTCCTCTCACAGTGGATCTCGGTGGCTACTGCTTCAGACTGGATGTATAGACTTCGCCAACTTCGATCAGCCTTTATAGAAGATGAGGACTGCTATATATAACAGCAGCAGGTGGATAAGGGCGCGTGGCTTCCACAGTTCCCGCCCAAGTGAATTCGCCAGATCCGAGGCAATTCCATCCACGTGTCAGCATCTGCACACCTCGTCCTCCTGGGATTACGAGCCATGTCAGCAATCTCAGTAGAGAATCCCTGTCAGACAGAGTATCGGATGATCAGATTAAATAACAACTCTGTATAGACTTATCAGAAGAGCTGCGATGTATAGACTTCATATAAGTGAAAGCTATGTACAGACTTGCTGTATAAAGCAACCACTGTACAGACTTAGGTGATATGAAGACTATCAATGTATAGACTAAGTGAAGATCAATGCAATGTATAGACTTCGCAAATGAAGATGCAATGTGTAGACTTCATGAATGAAGATGCAATGTGTAGACTTCATGAATGAAGATGCAATGTGTAGACTTCAGTGAGACTCAAATGAAGACAGACGATGTATAGACTTCAAAACTGATGCACGATGTACATACTTCATGAGACTCGAATAAAGACAAGCGATGTATAGACTTCACGACTGATGAATGCAATGTACAGACTTTGCAAGATGTGAAGGAGTTGAGTGTATAGACTTCACCATGTGAAGACTTGTCAACAAATGACTGTACAGACTTGAGGTGAAGACCTATGTATAGACTTTCTAAAGGAACAGCTGTATAGACTTGAAGCAATGGAAAACATCGACTGTATAGACTTTGAACTGCAACGTAGGTAAAGGCATCAATGTATAGACTTCGAAGCTGAACGTAGGTAAATAACCCAATGTGCAGACTTTGAATCGCAACGACGGAACAGATGCCAATGTACAGACTTTAGCAAACAGCGATGTACAGACTTGGAGTCTGAGACCAATGTACAGACTTTGTAAAACAGAAGCCTGTATAGACTTGGAAGATCAAGACGCTAAGGAAGACGCTCATTGTACAGACTTAGATGCCATTGACAAATGCATGCTACAGTTCAATGTGTGGACTTACATGAGATGCTCATTGAGACGCTCAATGTACAGACTTTGCCTGACACCGTCCAATGTACAGACTTTGCCTTAGACTCTAAATGAGACGGACAGTGTATAGACTTAGCCAATGCAATGAGTTGACGCAGTCCAATGTACAGACTTTCAAGCCTGAAGGCCAATGTGTGGACTTGCACAGTAGCTTCAAAGTATAGACTTGATATGTGAGCTTCGGCTGTATAGACTTCACTCTAGCAAGTAATGTAGCAATGTATATACTTTGATCTTGAACGTGCAGTGTATAGACTATGCAATGCACTGTGGATGTATGGACTTTGCAACGACGAGCAATGTGTAGACTATGCACAGACAGATGAGTCGACTCATGAGAACAGGGGGTCGACCCATAACAATGTATAAACTTTGTAATCGACAGGCAATGTACACACTTGCTAGGATGCAGCAAGAGACACTGACAGTGTACAGACTTACGTTACTGAAGCAATGTATAGACTGTGAGACTTTGAGTGTGTGTTCAGTGTGAAAACAAGATAAAATGCATGGAACACACAGACAATCTGATAAAAGTAATTTCATCAAAACATAAACAGTGTTGCCAATCAATCAAAACAATGTGTTGCCATATGAAGTAAAGTTACATGTCAACACCATCAACACAGAGGAGTCACAACATGAGGTTGCATCCGAACTTACTTTCAGAGATCATGAAGCTACAAGAAGAAGATCATGTACTTGTAGAGACAAAAGATAAGCTAAACGAGAGACCCAACTTCAAGATGACAACGGATGGTAGATTGTTATTCCATGAAAGGACATGTGTGCCGGATTGTCCTGAATTAAAGAAGAAGATTCTAGAGGAAGCTCACCGCTCTAGGTACACCATTCACCCTGGTGCGAACAAGATGTATAAGGACTAGAAACGAACTTTCTGGCGGCCTAACATGAAAAGGGAGGTGGCAGACTTCGTATCTCGCTGTCTCACGTGCCAACAAGTGAAGGCTAAACATCTGAAGCCCGCCGGAAAGTTGCATCCTTTAGATATTCCAAAGTGGAAGTGGGAAGATATTGGCATGGACTTTATCCTGGGCTTGCCTAAGTATAAAGGCGAACATGATGGCATCTGGGTAATAATCGACCGTTTGACCAAATCGGCCCATTTCCTACCTTTCAAAAGCCGTTGGTCAGTTGATGTCCTAGCCGCATTATACATCAAGGAGATTGTGAGATTGCATGGAGTACCTGTGTCGATCGTGTCCGACTGAGACCCGCGGTTCACTTCTCACTTCTGGAAGGGTCTACAGCACTCTTTGGGGACAAAACTCAACTTCAGCACTGCCTTCCATCCCCAGACTGATGGTCAGACCGAGAGGACAAATCAAATTGTTGAAGATATGTTAAGGGCATGTGTCATTGACTTCGGCGGAAGCTGGCATGACCACTTGCCCCTGGCCGAGTTTGCTAACAACAATAGCTACCAGGCTAGTATTCAGATGGCTCCATTCAAAGCACTTTATGGCAGGAGTTTCCGATCTCCAATATGTTGGGATAAAATTGGTGAAAGACAAATACTAGGCCCATATATGGTCAAAGATACAAATGAGAAGGTCCAACGCATCAGGGATAGACTCAAGATAGCTCAGTCCATGCAGAAGTCATACGCTGACAATAGAAGAAGAGATCTGGAATTTCAAGTTGGAGATCATGTCTTCCTCAAGGACTCTCCTGGCCGAGGTATTATAATATTCGGTGTTAAGGGCAAGCTTACACCGAGGTTTATAGGTCCATTCGAAGTGCTGGAAAGGGTTGGCGAGGTAGCTTACCGCCATGCTTTGCCTCCACAGTTATCGGAAGTGCACAACATATTTCATGTTTCCATGTTGAAGAAGTATGTGCACGATCCCTTCCATGTCATCGATCATGATCACCTGGTAATACTGTGGAGGCACTTATATTCATTGGTGATTTATTTGTTTATTTATCAAGTTAATTTGTTTATTTAGTGTGAGGGTGTGCCAGTCACAAAGTGACGATTTATTCAGGCTTCAAGGAAGCCCATGGTGTGCTCGTCCCGACTCTGTCAGGCGATTGTGTGGTTTGGGTCGGGACTGAGACCCGCCGTGCCATGAAGGTCACAGCGTCATTTACATCCCCTCGGAGAGGAGGATACCCTTGATTAATTGCCGAAAATAAGGGCTCCACGGCCGAAAGAATTACTAGCTAACGCGGAAGGAGAGAGGGCAGTCAAACTATGCTGAAAACCCATATCGGGGGTACGAGCACTCAGATCATGTTGGTCACTAGTGGACCATTCTATGTTTGGACCGGAGTCCATACAGAAAACAAAACGGTAATGGGAATGAACCCGTGCAAATATCTGCCAGGAGGTGGCAATTTTGATATAGAGACGGGATCAGGTCCCAGTGAGAATAGGGGACTTCGTTGAGATATTGGCCCGGAACGAGGTCGGGCGATACCCATGACGGAAGGAGTGCCCCCCCCCCCCCCTCTCGAGGGTGAAGCCTGACCCACAAGTGCATCGTTAAAATTCCCGGATCCAGGGCCCGAGGGAGACAAAGGCCGTATTGTTTTATTCATTATTATTACTATTATTTATTACCATCATTTATTTATTATTGCCATCATTATTTGTTGAACCCTTTTATCACCCATGGGCAAATGGAGGCCTCCCTCAGTTTACCTCATCCCTCTTTATTATTTATTTCACCCCCTTTTTATTTGTCTCTCTTCATTATTACGCCTCCTTTTTGATTATTAGGTAGATTTTCCCTTTTATTATCATTATCATGTTTCCCCCCCTTTTTTTGTTTATTTGTTATACCCCTTTTCTTTAGTGTGATGCTTCTGAATACAGAGTGTGCCAGAATGGATGCATGTGGGAGTGCACCGTTGGAAGGAGTGTGCCGGGTAAAGCTAAAGTGCGTACCGCTAGGAAGCCAGCGAATACACCGGGTGAAGGCTAGACGATGTACCGCTGGGAGGGTAGGAGGGTGGAAGGGTGTACTACTGAGGGAAGGTGCAAGACAAGGTCAGTGCAATGTTTGGGCTGGGCCAAAGAGGAGGTTGGTGCATGTTCAGAACAAGGTCAGTGCAAGCTCGGTTGGGGCCAATGGACAAGGTCGGTGCAAGGCAAGGTCAGTGCAAATTCCGTTGGGCCCATAGGCAAGGTCGGTGCAATGTTTTGGGTTCAAGGTCTGTGCACCTTTGGGTTTGAGGTCCGTGCACATGGGGCAGGGTCTGTGCATATTGGACAAGGTCTGAGCATATTTGGACCAAGGTCTGAGCGTGTGCTGGGACAAGGTCGATGCTAGTTTGGGCCTTGGGCTGCCAAGGTCTGTGGTAGTTGGGACTAAGGTCAATGCACATTCAGACCATGAAGGGGCAAGGTCGGTGCAATCTTCAACCGCGCCAGGGCAAGGTCGGTGCAGCCGTGGTCTAGCCCAGGAGAGGTCGGTGCACATGGGCTATGAAGGATGAGGTCGGTGCACGTGGAAGATGTGCGAAGGGCAGGGTTGAGGGGTGGTGAGGCTGAGACGGTGAGGGGTGAGAGAAGATGAGACGGTGAGGGAGACGATGAGAGAGAGTGTGCCGTTGGGAGATGGTAGTGCACCGAGTAGAGAGGTGGTCAAGTGCACTGAGTGGAAGCTAAACGAGGTCGGTGCAAACCTGGGCCTAGGTCGGTGCAAGCCTACCGAGGCTGGAAGTAGGTCAGTGTAATGTCTGTGCAAGAGGGGCCAAGGTCAAAGCATGTTGGCCAAAGTCTAATCAGGTTTGGGGACAGTCCACACGAACTGGGAGTTAAGGTCCGAGCCTGTTGGGGTGAGGGTCTGAGCAAGTCAATGCACATGGAGGTTGAGGTCTGAGCACATTGGGCCCGTGGCCTGAGCACATCGACGTGTATGGAGGCCAAGGTCAGAGCATGTGAGGGTATGGGTCTGAGCATGGGCAGACCAGATTGGAGTGTAAATCAATGTCATTGAAGTGTGCCGGAAGAGGTTTAATTAGGAATGCAAAGGGGCTTGAAGTGCGCCGGGCGAGACTAAATGGTAGTGTGCCGAATGATAGGGCCAAGAGTGCACCGGGCTTGGGGCTGAGGCTGTGCCAGGTGGAGACATAAAGAGTGTATCAGAGAGGGGAGAGGAAAAGGAAGGGATGAGTGTTGAGAAGGGCCCCCTTGTTCATGAAATTTCTAATGGAGGGCTTTAGGTAACACATTTCCAATCCGTTGTTATGTGATTAAGTCCAAGGCCCTATTCAGTAGTCCAGTTCTTTGAATCTTGCGTAGTTCTTTTATCTTGATTAGAATGTTTTATTGTTGCTTATTTCATTTTTTTGTTGCTTCCTTTTGTCTTTTAACATGTTGTTATTTATGACGAAAAATTCGGCAGCATCTCCCCTTAACCCGGATGGTAAGGGAGTGAAAAGGGAACACGCCCACAAGGAGTGGCATGACCCGACAATTTGAGGTGTGTTCCGAGGCAGCCACCTTTGAGGAAAACTTCAGAAAACTCGGAGAAAACCACTGAACGAGAAGCCACTAGACTGACTCAAGTCACAAATGCACTGGGGAATGAGTGGCTAGGGTGCGCCGGGCTAGACTGGCCAGGGGTGTGCCGCTGGAGCACAGCCAGGGGGTGTGCCGACCAGGGAAAGGTCAAAGGTGTGCCGGTGGACCTGGCCAAGGTGTGCCGGACAGGGTAAAGTTGAAGGTGCGCCAGTGGGCATGACCGAAGGTGTACCGGACGGAAGGGCCAAGAGTGTGCCGGTGGGATGGCTACTCCAGGGTGTACCGGTGGTAGGTCTGGGCAGGCTCATACACCGTGGGCCTTGAGAAGAAGACAAGGAAAATACTCTGGATGGTGGGTGAGTCCCAGGTGTTGAATGGGGTAATAGGTTCTAACAAACCCATAGAAAGAAAAGGGATGATCGAGCTACAGAGAACCATTGTAAAAAGGGGGAAACTGGTTTCGTTCCATTAAGCCAGAAAGATCACTTGTTGGGCTAGCCAGATCAGTGCCGTGGGAGGGCAAATGAGACAAAGAATCAGAAGGTTGAGGAGGGGTGTAAGTCACAAACCAACGACCGAGAGAAATCAACAAGCACAGCAAGAGGTAAGACCCAAAAGACACTTTTTATTCATGAAAAGAAACAAGTAATGAAGACCATGGCCCGAAGGCCAACTGCAATACAATGCATCCCAAAATAAAGGGAAAGAGAGAGAAACTAGGAAAAGAAAAGAAAAATAAGAAAATGGTGTTGGGGGGGAGTTGGAATGAGGGAAAGTAGTCATCTTCCCCACTGTATTCCTCCCCTCCCCTCTACATGCAGCTCACTCTCACTCTCTCTCTTTTTCTAGCTCTTTTCTACCTTCTTCTTCTCTTCTTCTTCTCCCTTCTTTATTGTTGTCTTCGCACTGTTCTCCTCGTTCTCTTTTCTTCTCTTCACTGTGAGGGGCTTTTATAGGTGTGGTGTTGATGGGGGGACCTCATGATGGTACTGCCATCCGAGGTTGACCCGAGTCTCATCTTCATCAGGTGGGGATCTTCTTCGACCAACCGGAGGGCGACACCGAGGCAGGGGACTACCTGGCGTTGAGGTGGCCACGCTGCGCGCCAAGGGGCTCTCCTAGTGACCATTGTGCATTCTGTCAGCTTGTGCCATTCTGGAAGATTCAACGCTGTGCCGTTGGGAGGGGCCAAGGCACTGTGCCGTTGGAAGATTAGTGACGGGTGTGCCGCTAGGGCACCCGAAGGTGTGCCGCTGGAGAGCGCATTTGGTGTGCCGTTGGCGGGCACGAGAGTGTGCCGCTGGAATGGGCATAAAGGGGTGTGCCGCTGGAAGGCGCTGAAGATGTGCCGTTGGAGGCACCTGAGGAGTGTGCCGTTAGGAGGGGCACCATGGTGTGTCATCGAAGGGTTGGCAGGGCGTGTGCCGCTGGAGGGCACCAGGGGTGTGCCGCTGAGGGCCTTCCAGGTAGTGTGCCGTTGAAAGGGCACAGAGTGTGCCGTTTGGAAGGGGCCTCTGCCTCTGCTTCAGGGACTCACAGTCATGTACTCTTTGGGACATTTCTTCACCATTAAGGACTCGAGGGTGGGTCCATAGCAGTGTATAAATTCAGGAGCAGTATCCTGTGTTTTCTTTGTCATTTAATGCGCCCATGTAAATATGACGATTTGCCAGACGGTAATATCCTCTGGGGTCATGGATGGCCAGTCTCCCTGGGTCTTCTCTCTTTGACTCTGATACCAATGCGGGAACTTGGTGGGACATATGGGCGTACAATTTTATACGTCCACAAATACAAAAGGACCTCATCTATGAACAAAAGCTGATAAAGATCCTCCACCGAGATGTACGGGTTTTGAGGAACAAGACCATGCCCATGGTAAAGGTACAGTGGAACAAATGCTTGGAACAAGAAGCTACATGGGAAACCGAGGAGTCTATGCGAAGGAGATACCCATAGATATTTTAGACTGTAAGTACTCTACACCCTCCATGTCCCTACCCGTGTAATTGAATTTGAAGACCAAATTCTTTTAAGTGGGGGAGGGTGTAGCACCCCTGACAAGAATAATGAATGAATTATTTTAAATAATAATTTAACCCGTATAATTATATGAGAAGGCCAAACGAAGGTGTACACAATAGCCCACATACATCTTTAACAGGCCTTAACCCACACCCATTGTACAAGCTTTACATCCCATGTGTTTAACGTAAAACAAAACTCACAAAACAGCCAACCCATGATCAAGCCACCCCCAAAACCCACGAACGTGGCTTTCACCCAACAGTAACCCCAAACCCACATGTGACCACCCAACCCAATAAGCTTCGATGTGGCTTGCATGGGAGGGGAAAGTTTAGGGCTTCTTTGTTAAAAATGGCAGGCGGTGACTGTAATAGCAGGAGAATTGATGCATGGAATGTTTTCAAAACCCTTCATTTGAAAATGATTGAACCCTCACAATGACTCCTTCTCCTCTATATAATCAACCCATCGTCGAACGAGCTAACGGATATTGATACTATTGCCATTCGTTACTCTTGCTGTTACCTGCAACAAGGAGCATTCTTCGTCGCCCTGTTGCGTGAAGAAGACGGTGGCCTTCTTCTTCCTGCTGCATTCTCAAACCTCCTAGACGTGAAGGAGCCCGGAAGGCTGCCTCCTGCTGAGAGGAGAAGGTGTGGTCGTCCTCTCCTGCTCCCTTCTTCATCTTGTACGCAAAGAAGCGAAGGAGTTCATGCTTCCTCTTTTCCTCCTACAGTGAAAGGGGATCGTTACTTCTTCTTCCTGCTACTTCTACATCACTATTCGACGTCCTCGTACCTCGTTTTTCACACTCTAAGGTAGGTGTTCTAAAGATTTAAGCCAAACTCTTAGATAAATAGGATGGTATGCATGTACAGATCTTGATTACTGCATGATATAGTCCCTGTTATATGAAGTTTTTCGAGTTTTACATTGCATGATGAACATCAACTAGGTAGGTGGTCGCATATTGAATGCACGACCGTGTGCGCGGTCGCCCTTTCTTAATGGGCAACATCATGCGTGGACGTTCATTAATGTGCGACCAATACCCCTGTCGCTTATTACTTTGATGCAATTAATAAATGAGCACATGTTTAAAAATTCAATAACTATGAGATGATATGTCTGAAAAATATGTCATGAATATTTCTGGAGTCGTCTGATTTTTCTCTACCTGCTCATGAAATTAGTTCCATGAAAAACTCTGTACATGTCATTGGTACACTATTCATGTTACTGTTCACCAAGAACGTTTATTCAATTGAACCTTATCTCTAAGAAACGTACCTGCCAATGCATTCTGATGTTCACAGTAATAAGAAAATGGGCGACCGTTTACGTTGTCGCAATTCCCAGAATGAATGACTTTCCAAGAAGTCGTTTATTCTTGGGAAAATATAGTGTAATAAATAAATAATGAAATTCATGTTTCTGTGATAAAAAAAAATCATAGATTGGGCGACCTTCTGAACAGTCGCGAATTCATAGAGTTTGTAACAAAATTTGGAAAATAATATAATGTGTGTCCGATTACACGATCGCGTATTCAAGATTGAGCGACCCTGTAAATAGTCGTAATTAAATGACCTGAAATGAACGCCCCACGAATAGGCGTTAATTCCCACGGCAGATGAAAACTTGATGAATGGGCGACCTTCTGGTTGGGCTCCAATTATAGAATTGGTGACCACTGGAGTGGGCGTCAATTCCCCGTATTCCAGATTTCCATCGCATGTTTCCCGGCCCATACCGCGGGTCTTCTGGCACTGTGTCTCAGTCTGTAGATACAACCCCATGTTTCTCGTTATTTCACACATAGCCCTTAATTCTCGGTGACGAATGAGCCCTCTGCGGGATATTCCTTCCTTCGGACTAGTGACTTTGTCATTGAGACCTCTATAAGTCTCCACGTAGCCTTGGATTCCCTCAAGGCCATCTGAGCTGATTATACCATGAAAACCCTAGAACCCTTGAATGTCACGTCACTCTGGAGAAACGTGGCAATCCAGCCCTCACATGGTGCTATCCCCGACCCTTGTGAGAAATTCATGTGTCTCTGGAATGGGCGACCATTCCAGACGGTGATAATTGAATGGGCACCCACTTGAGTAGGCGCCAATTCTTCTATTTGCACAAAATGAGTGCCCCTTTCTAGGGCGCCAATTCTGAAAGAGACGGCACTTAGTAGAGCGCCAATTCCACCCAGATTCTCGGCTTGTCGCGAGTTTGCACGTGATTTTTACCAAGGCCTATCTCCTCATAAAGTTTTACCTTGAACTCCTTACAAATTTTGTAAATCAACCTTATTGTTCCTACTTGAGTTTATCCATTGGATTTCTATTGGCTAAAACTATAGTGGATGTCTAGAAATTTACATGACTCAATGCCTGCGCATTTAGGGCCATGTCTGGTGCTGGGAGGAGAAAGTACTTGTGCCCATGGGAGTTGATTGACCACGGTGTGGCATTGCACCGAAGTACTTGTCTATCTAGAATTATTCTTCGGCATTCCACACTCTCTCGTGCTTGACTTGACTTGTCATGACATTACTTGCGTGGCCCGGAATGGGCGAGTACTTGCTTGATAAAATAGCAACTCTGGTCACTTGAACTTGATATTTCCTCCTTGAATTTCTTGAGGCAACGTGCTTGTTTTCTTCCCCTTGATAAATTAGAATAACTTTATTGAAAGTTCCATGTTGTTATCTTGAAAACATGACTAGTACTTCCATCGTGATCGTTCATTATGCATAGTTATACTTGCACTACATGCAACATGTAATTTACTTAAAGCATTGCTTGTTCTTGAGATATAGACCATACTGAGCGTTCGCTCACCTAGTTTTTCCCCACTTTTCAGGTAACTCGGATACCGACTCACAACCGGATGGGGATGACAATGAGTGAAGAGCATGGAGCCTCCAAGCGTCGTGCCGTTATCATATCGAATCTTGTCACGTCATGTCTTTTCCTTTGGAGTCCTAGTTGTTAAACTTCCTTTGTTATTTGGGGTCATGATGTAAAACTTATCAAGGCTTGAAGCCTTGTGATGATTATGGATTATCAACTTTATGGTTATTGGGATTACCACTTTTATGGATTTTGGTTAAGTTGTGAAATTTCATTTATGGTTGCTAATTAATCTTATTATTTAGCGCACTCTGTTGTTATGTCGAAATTCTTATCGCTCTGATTGACATGAATATTATAAACTAGTCGCGTCTCAAAGATTCCTTTTGTGCTCGGGGCGTGACACATAAAGAAGAGGCTGGTTGGGTCAAATTGATCCCAAAGAAGCATAGTCACCCTAAACCCCCTAAAAGAAAAGTCCGATTCAACAACTCCAATTCTGGAGGCACCTCCCAGTCGCCCATAAGGGCAAAAATTCCTTCTCCAATTGAGCTAGCGTAAACTAAAAATAAGGATGGGAACGAGAAAAAGGACAAGAAGGCTAAGAAAGGAAGCATCCTCTCTAGTGTGACCGTCACGCTAGGGTGTCTCACCCTACTGAAGAATGCCAAGAAATCCAACACTGCATTGAAACCATTATTCAATTGGGAGAGACAGATGTCAAAGGAAGTTGTGTGAAAAGTGAAACCTTAGACAGACAACTGAAGAGTTAATAAGCCAAAGCTACCCCACAAAACTTCTACGCAAGGAAGATCTTGTTTTCTACTGGCTGGAATGGCCAATGCTTCAACTTAAATCCTTGGCCGACCCGAAAGTCTAGGCCGATAGACATATTGATCAGAGCACCAACTAATGCTCGAGACATATTCTTAGGCAAGGCAAAAAAGGTGAGTCTCAGTAGCAAGATTCCAAGTTAAGTTCTGGACAAAGTCAAAAAAGATAAAACTCAAGGGGAAAATGTCAAGCCAAGCTACAAACGAGCAACAAAAGGATTTCGGTGACAAAAAGAGAGAGAGAATGAAAAAAAAGAGAGAAAAAAAAGAACAAAGAAAAAAAGAAAATGAGAGAGAATAAAAAAGTATAGAAAAAGAAGAATAATAAAGAAAACAAAGGAACAAAAAAGAAAGAAAAAAAGAGAAGAAAAAAAGGAAAAAAAAAGAAGGAAAGAAACAAAGAAATAAAATTAAAAATAAAAAACCCCAGTTGGCGCATTTCGTGATGTTTTAATGAAACTCAGCCTTAGAGTCGACTCGGTGGAGTGGGTCGATGCCACTTCTCTAAAGTGGCATGTGCTCTCCTGAGTTCCCTCCTGGAGAGTACTGAGTCAAAAAATATCCAATTCAACTAAACAGACGATAGAAGTCAAATGGCTCAACGCGAAGCATGTGATAGTACCAAATGTTTGCCCAATCTCTAATGTCAAACTTCGCATAGAATTTGTGATAGCACCGCACAAGACTAAGGTGCTGGGGCAGCATATAATCCCTTCCAATCTCACTTCCAAGATGTCATTGTACATTGAAAGATGTCCATCCTGGGGAGAAACTAAATTAAACTCTTCGCTATGTCATTAAAACTAAGGGGTAAAAAAAAAGTGAAGTGCACGGGCCGTCTGTTAGAGCACAAAGTGAAGTGCACGGGCTGTCTACCATCGCCTTCGCTCTGTCAGACATCCCGTGGGGGGCATTTTTTGAACCCCACAAAAGTCACAAGTAGTTTCTGATATTCCAAATAATTTGTAGAAATGAAATGTATTATGTCATGGCAAGAAATGACACGAGATCATCGTCTTCACATAAGCACCCATGAACATTTCATGAAACACTAGGTGGGCGGCATAAGGCCACACATACCCACTCAATAGAATCTACACAAAGTCAACCTTTTTAGCTTCTAATGACCTATAGAGATTTTGCCAAACACTAGGTGGGCGGCACAAAACCACACACCCACCCAATGAAATGAACTCGTGGTCCAAGATATTTGTCCCTCGGGAGCGGACCCCAATGTCTTGCACCTAAGGCCCCTCACCGTAGAGTCAAGGATAGTGAGACGTGTCATGGGAATGCCAACAAACAAAAAAAGAGAGCTCCACATGTCCTTTGCTGGAAAAAGTCCAGAAAAAGGATAAAAGAAATCCTAGAATTAGTGGCATTCGATTGGCACATTTGGGGGGGCGTGAACCACCTTTCTCCCTTCCTCCTTGGTGTGAACAGACCAGGTGGAGGGAGAGGACCCCCGGTCAAACTCACCGGAGGTACCCTCTTCCCCTCACCCTGACTGCTACTACTGCTATGGCTTAGTTGTTGTTGTTGTTGTTGTTGTTGTTGTTATTGTTACTGTTGCTGCTGCTACTGCTTAGTTGCTACTATTGCTATTGCTCCTGCAAAACAGTGGTGGGAGACTGGTGGTGTCCACCGGGGGTACCCCCTCTCCCCCTCAATCTTTTTGTGGTTGCTACTTTTTTCTTCTAAACAAAGGAGGAGGGGGAGGACCCCCAGTCAGGGCCACTGGGAGTAGCCTCTTCCCTTCTCTCCTGTTGTTGTTCCTACTGCACCAGTGTTGGTGTGCACCCCCTGTCCATTCCAACAGGGGAGGCACCCCCACTCCCTCCTGCTGCTAACTGGGAGAGGGTGCACCCCCGGTTAGACCAACCGGAGGTGGCACCCCCACCCCCTCCTACTGCTCCTGTTGCTAACCGGGGGAAGGTGTATCCCTAGTTAGACCAACTGGGGGTGCCCCCCCTCCTACTGCTCTTGCTACTCAACCGGGGGAGGGAGGACCCCCAGTCCATCCCACCATGGTTGCCTCCCCCCCCCCCCATGCTACTACTGATGCTCCACCGGGGGAGGGAGGACCCCCGGTCATCCCCACCGAGGGTGCCTCCCCCTACTCTCCATTGCACATGAAACAAATGAAAAAAAAAAGAAAAAGAAGAAAAAGAAGAAAAAGAAGAAAATGAGAAGATAGGGAAGACAAAGGGTCAATGGAAGGCTCACCCCCACCAAAATCCACCGGGGTGATGCCTCCCTCTTGGCCTCCTAAGCACTTTTAAAAGGGGAAGAGGTTGGCCAACAAAAGAGAGGGGGACACTTGTTCGGAGCACACTTGGAAGTTGGAAGCCTTCAATGAGAAGTTGTTTTCTTTCTCCTTTCTTCGCTTGAGGCATTGAGTGAAAATTTGAAGCTAGCCTTGATGCTCCTGAAGTTGTTGAAGCCTGTGCAAGCACAAGGGGTGGCCTTATTCAACCCAAGTTCTATTTGAATAATTTGCATAAAAGTCCTTACACTAGGGTATGTTCACAAACATACCTTCATATGAGAGAAAGTTATTATGTTCATCATAAATGAAGAAAAGATCAAAGTATAAACTAATGAACTTCTAGTCTTGGTATTCTCAATGACAAATTACGAGAACTTTGCAAAAATTCAAAAGTACAGTTTTACCTTGAAATCATGTGAATTTGCATAAAATTATGGAAAAATATAGTAAAATATAGAAAAAATGTAGAAAAAAAATCAAAGGATACATAAGGATGCCCCAATCAAGGGAAAATTGTAGAAATACCTTCTGCTATCTAGAAATTGTAGAAAATACCTTCTACTGTCCAGAAACTGTAGGTAAATCCTTGAAAGATGTAAAACTACAGAAAAGGCCCTAGAAGATCCACAAATGGTACAAAAACCCTTGATGGTCAGAAATGTATAGAAATACCCCTGATCGCAAGAAAATTGTAGAAATCTCTCGGATGGCAGTGAAATTACAAAAATACCCCTATGCCAAGAAAATTACAAAAATGACCCGATGATGGAAAAACTATAAAAAAGTCCCCGATGAAGGGAAAATTATAGAAATATCCTTGGTGGTGAGAAAATTACAAAAAAATACCCCAATAGTAGGAAAATTAAAGAAATGACTCCGATGATAGGAATATTGATGAAATGTCCCCGATGAAAGGGAAGATTCTAGAAATGTCCCCGATGATGAAGAAAATGCATAAATACCCCCATTTTATAGGGTCTCAAAATTACCAAAATACCATTGTTCTGGTTTACGTCGTTTGCACGACTCGATAGAGCGGGTGGACGCCCCTTCCCTGAAGCGGCGTGCACTCTCCTAGGTTTGAATTATGACTAAGCATCCAAATCCATATATCTTTTCATGGCCAACTATTATGATGTTCAAAAACTCAAAAATCGGTAAAATTGCAAAGACACCATAAAAGGTCAAGAAATTTAGCTCAGAAATATCCAAGAAGTCAAATGATAGGACTACTTTCGAGAAGTCAAGAAATGAAGACGCGGAATGCCCAAGAAGTCAAATGACGAGGTTATTTTTAAGAAGTCAAAAAATTAAGATGATAAATACCCAAGAAGTCGAATGATGGGGTTATTTTCGAGAAGTCAAGAAATGATGACGAGGAATGTCCATGAAGTCAAATGACGGGGCTATTTCTGAGAAGTCAATAAAGGAAGTCATGAGTGCCCAGGAAGTCAAACGACGAGGCGATCTCCGAGAAGTCGAGAAGTGATTAGACTATATCTAAAAAATCAAGAAACTACATAAATACTCTGATATTGAAAAAATACAAATATACCCTCACCTTGTGCGTAAATGTCCTTTATGGGCACCAAGACAACTTAAGGGTCCAATCACAATCAAAGAGTGATGATGATCATGAGACAACTCCGAGGGACAGATAATGATCATCTTGGCGATCTAATGGTCCTCGTGATGGAATTCAAATTCAACCGTCCGATCACAGGACAAAAGTAAATTCAAGGACCCGATCAGAACAAAAGTAAATTCAAAGATCCAAATGTAGACTGAGGCATGTTCAAATAGCCTAGTTACAATCGGATGTAATCCAGAAGACCCGATTATACAATCAGGCCTATATGTAAAGATTTTGAAGGACAGATTGAAATTCAAATTACATATGAAATCTTCAAATTTCTTTGCAAGAGTATATACCCGTCATGAGTGATCATCAAGATCATTAATGCCATAATGCACAGAAGCCAAAAGAGTTCTTTGACAGTTAATCAAAGGTCTTCGGACTTGTCCGATGTAAATTAACACCGACTCCGGTTGGCGGGAAAAAGTCTAGTACACGAACCCAAATCATCTAATAAACCCAAAAGTGCAAAATTAACAAGTATGTCGAAATATACACATATTTATCCAACGAATTGGACGCCAAAAATTACCCGTGTTAAAGAGACTGGCATGCCAGGTGGGACATTTCCTACCTTTCATCTCTCTGCCAAAGAATAGCCATGCTTCAATGAAGGTCGTGACTCCTTCACTGTATCGCCTGAGAATTTCCTAGGAATTTTTTTGGGATTAAAATATAATTATTAGGCATTTTTAAAAGGCTTAATAGATAATTAAGGAGAATTAAAGATTTATTTAATTCACCAAAGGGCTAAGCCCAACTTAAATAGGCCCAAAGATCCATTTCCAACACTTTTAGACCCAAGCCCATTAATAGAAATGTAAATCAAGTAATTTACAGATTTAAAATAGGATATAAAAATCAATTAGTGGATAAATGGAAGATAAAACAAAAATTCAAAAATTTCGGATCTCTTGAAGCCTGGCGGTCTATCGCGCGACCGCCAGACCCTAGCGGTCCTGCTATGACTGCTAGGCAACCCCAGTTCCGTAAATCAAAGAAACGTGAAAAAAAGCTTGGATCTTGGTCGATCAAATCACCTTAGATCGAAGTTACCTAGCATGGAAGACTCTCTAGAACTCGCTAGGGATTAACTCTACTCCAATTTAGGACACTCGGTTCGATCTAATCCCTTAAACCCTAGGTGAACCCTATAAATAGATCCTAATTTCGACTCATGCGAACCCTAATGTTGGCTCGCGTATTTTGAAGGTAAGGAGATGTCTACTCAGGTTGGTTCTTTAGAAGAAATTATTCTTCATAATTTTATCTAACACACCTCCAATTCTCGTGCTAGAAACCCCAAGAGTTGGAGAGTGAGAGCCTCTGCAAGTCGCTGGATCGCAACAGACTGCATAGGAAGCAATGCGACGGTCTGGTGAAGATCAAGAAAATAGAAGTCCAAAATGAGATATTTAGAAATTGGCCTTTTAGAACTTTGTGTTCTTCTTCGTATCTTCTATCTACCCTCCAATTTTCATGGATTTAGGTCAAGAGGATCGGGAGATAGAGGGACGGGAAGTTACTATTTTTGTAAAGGACGTACAAGAACTAGGGTCTACTTCCAGTCAAAAATCCAAAATCTAGAGAACGAATCAAAGGTAGGTTATCTCATGAAAAGGTTAAATTCTTGTGTTAGGAACAAAAGCCCTCTGTTACCTCCTGTTTTCATTGATTGAACAAGAGGAATTTGAGGTTTCATTATGACTGCGCATATAGGGTTAACATGGCATGCATAGTTCCTAGCTTTAATAATGAAAATAAAATTTCTAGTTTAAATCATGACTACCCATGCATCTCCATGTCTTAATATGATTTTCTCAGGCCTTATGTACCTGTTTACATGCTTTACTATATATCTATCTACCTTACATTTGTATATATTTCAGATTTTATTACTATCTTTAGTAGAGATGAAGAAGTGGTCTTCCTGAGACCACCTGAGTCCCGTAGCGGTCCTACGATAGACCGCTATGAAGTCCCTCGATCAATGACACTCAAGAGGGGGGTGAATTGGGTGTTTACCAATTTTACGAAAACTTTTGGCCTTTTAGAAATATGTGATATAATGCTAGTTAAGAGATTCAAAACTATATGATCACAAATCAGATTTATCTAACTTAATTAGATGATGATGTAGATTATGTAATAAACACGTGGATAAATCCGAACAACCATTTTACACTAATCACTCACATAGAATGGAGGAAGATGAAATGGATCAAACCACACAAATCAAACCATAGTGCACAACGGATTTTAAGGTGGTTCGGATGCAACGACGGCAATCCTACGTCTACCCCTCACCAAACCCGGTGAGGCTACACTCGGGGATAAATCCCCAAACGGAGACGAAGCTCCAACCACACACGCAGGACGACGCCTGCCCACATACACATGGAGATGCACCCCAACACACACACACATACACACGGAGACGAGGTCTCTAACACGATCCAACAAGCAGATCAATCAATACACACACACGCTGCGACAGATGCAGCACTCCACACACTAAAAAGATCGGATCTAAATAGATCCACACACATACACGTAGATCTAGGAGGACCTACGCACACACGAATGGAACACCATGACAACCACACACAAACACGGATCAAACAACGATCCACATACACACAAGTTCACAGTTTATACAAAACACAAATATGAACTTGAAACACAATAAAGCACAGTTTAGAAATCCCTTGATTTAGCTTCCTTTTTAACGTATGCTGCTGATCCTGAATGTTGCCTTCCCTCTTGCTTGAATGACCTCCAGTGGATTGTGAAAACCTTGCTCTTTTCACTCTTGTACAACCTTCTTCTCATATCCGTGCTTGCTTGCTTCTTCTTCTTTCTTCCTTGGGCAATCTTCCTTTGAATCCTTGCTTGCTTCTTTTCCTTGGAGGATGTTGTCTTCAGATCTACCTTCAATGGGTTGAGAATGGATGAAGAACACTTGCTGCACGGAGAACTATTCACGGCTACGGTACCCCTTCTTCCTAGGACCTCCTCTAACCTCTCTTGATCTCCCTTGGATCTCTCTTGAATCCCCTTAGATGTCTAGGGTTTATGACTCCAAAAGAGAGTTTTATAGCCCCTTGAATGGTCCTAGACAAGCCTTAGACAAGATCCACGAAATCCTCCTTGATTGGGGGCAGCAAATGGGTGAAGATACCTCTCCATGGAATGGAAAATTCAAGTCAACAAAAGTGGCTTCGAGGCTGGCGGTCGATCGGAACTGGCTGGCGGTCGACCGAAAATCTGCAGGAAATAGAACAAATGCATTCTGTTATTTTCGGTTGACCGGGATCTGCCTGGCGGTCGACCACGCTACAGTGTCGGCCTAGCTACAATGAAATTCCTGACTTTAAGATTTCACCCCCAAACTCCATTGCAACCCTTTCAAACTCTATGGCATCAAACGCCTTTGATCTTGGAGGGATTATACAAAGAATTCAACCTACAAAATCATGATAAAAATGATTAGAACTTTAGCTTAATAATCAACATGATAAATGTATGAAATGCATACATGAAAGCCCATGTTCAAGATGCTTACAAACAGTTGAACCATAAAATCTTTAAGCTAAAGGTAAAGAATTATTTCTATGCAAGTGAGCAAAGTATGAGAGCAATTTAGCCAGGCACATATACAAGTGAACACTTTGAAAATATGATTGACTAAAGATCAAGATCAATAGATATGCATTTGTCCAATATGAATGCATCATGTAACCAAGCTCCATTAAAAGTATGCATATGAAGCATTCAATGCACATCTTCAACTCAATCATATTCAACCAATCGATATGAACAATCAACCATTTAGTTTAGTTATCATCATTCACATAATCACACATGAAGTGTAGTTAGCATCAAAACCATAGCAATACACACTAAGTTTAGTTATCATCAAAATTATAGCTCAACAATCTCCCCCTTTTTGATGATGACAAATTTAGTGATGAATGAGGACAAACTTAGTGATGATGACAAACTAAATGATGATACAACATGTTCTTCTCCCCCTTACACATGGCAATCATGAATCTTTTTCTCCTGACAAGGGCAATCAAGAATCATCACAAAGGCAAGCATGAATCATCTTTTTTCTCCCCCTTTGACATTATCAAAAAGCGAGATAAGGCAAAGCTGTCTCCCTTAACAACATAACTTGCTCCCCCTTTGACATTATCAACAGGCAGGGTAATTCCAAACATTCTCCCACATGAACACTATCAAGATGAAGGGAGGAAACCACAGAGGTTTAAATAGCAGCATGATGAATGAGCAAGGAACAAAGACCCACAATAGAAATTCTGATGAAGCACCAAATCATGATGAAGGAGAAAATGATAAACAAGTGGGTTCATGGAATGTCTAGGAGGCACCAAATCATGTTTTGTTGATTTTCATGTTGCAGATTTTTATTTGTTTTGGAGATACCAATGGTTGGCATGATAGGATACCAATTGTTGATTATTTGGACGTGCTAGGATGAGTAGAGTTGATTTCACGCTTCTCCCCTTGGTCAAACAAAATCCAAACCTTATTTAACAAGTGTGCAGCATGTGAAGTCCATTCAATTTCTGAGTTTTCATTATTTTCATATTTTTAATTTTTGATTTGTGATTTGAAATGCATGAGATGCAACATATGCATGTAATGACATGTGAGATGTATAAACAAACAGATAAATACGTACATATACATGCAACACAGCTCCCCCGTACTTATTTAAGAGGGAATAGGTATAAGAAGGGTGCATGAGGGTCATAGCAACTGAAATGTTCACTTATAACACATGGGAGATTGTGCAATCATATAGGAGATTCATGCAATTGCTAATACAGTTAATCAATTTTCAGAATACATAATGAATCAAATTTCCAAAGTGTAAGTGAGTAACAAGAAAAATGATTGTTGCAATATGGATATTCAGATTTTCAGATTAACACAGGGAGACATCTTACAGACTGCACTTCAATTTTGAGAACAACGTATTGGAGGCTACGCTCTACCACAAAGAGTTTTCACCATCATTTTTAAACTCAGCCATTCTCACAGATAGTCAAGAATTCTTCAAGAGTGATCATGATCAAATAATTCTTTTTTACGCGAGTAGACACATGGAGCTCATGCCAGAATCTTCGGTTACTCGGAATACAGAACCATTTCACCTCATTATGAACAGAGATACTAGTCAACACTTTTCGGATATGAACCACATCACGTCTCAGGTGACATGTGTCCAGTTTACTCAGTGAGATCGAGCATTGCTCTATCTTTCATTTTCATTTCAGATTTTTCAACAAAGATAGGTAGGCAGCTTTTTCCTCAACTGTCTCTTCAACATACATGCAGCAAGTTTAACATCACGAGAGTGTTGAAAAGAAATTCATATATCCTTATATTTAACACTCATTTTCACATTTTGTGCATGAAGTGTGCGAATTTGATTCAGCATGTATACCGAAAATTTCATGAACTCATAACAGGGCAGCTCCCCTTAAATAGATGCACTTATGAAATAAGAACTCCCCCAGAGTGTACGACATGAAACACTCCAATAATGACTCAAATGTAGCATTATTTATCAAGAAGACATAAGGCCATAGAAATGACAAGGATGGCGGTGGATAACATATAATTAGCAAGCAAGCATGCAGAGGGAATGTATGCAACATGCAATGCAAATATGCAACTGATACCAAACAAATGGATACCAATTAAATGCAGCTAATGCATGAGTACTGATGCAATGCAACCTTTGATCATATAGTAGTGGAATGGAAATGCAATATGCAAAGATAAAATGCAATGTAGTGCAAAGCTTCTGATATCAAATGAATGAGCTAACTGCAGTTAATGCATGAATTCTAATGCAATGCAAAATTAACATGGGTGCAAAGTGTGAGTTTTTAGTTTTTCATTTGAGTGAACTAAATACACCTAATGCATTGGATTCCGATGCATGCAACCTGTAACTGTATGAGAATGGAAGACATGATGTAAAAGCAAGATGAGAGCTTTGATTTTCAAGCAGTGTGACAAAATTCTCATTGAAATCATCCACATTCTATTCATGAATCATCAAATATTTTCATGACATGACCTTTAGGAATAAGGGTGCATAAATGATTAAAATTAAGCAATGCAACCTAATTTTCAGAATTGTTCAAAATCAGATTTTTAAAGGTCATTCACAAGTGTTGAAATGAGAATTCATCCAAAAGTCAAATGTATGAATCATGTAATCACAAACATATTTTCAATTTACATAACTCAGCTCAAGGATTCATTCACAAATCAACCAATCACAATTTTCAAGATCTAGTACGAGACGGAGATTTTAGTCCGAAGACCCAGCTCAATGCATAGGGAATGCTTCCAAGTGGACATGATCCACTCTTCCACAGAAGCTATTTGATATACCAGATATGTAATTCAATTCAAGTGTGATCATGCAATTCAAATTGAGACTATTCAATATGCAACCACTTCATACACATCTTTCAAGATTTTTAATTTTATTCAATCAATTAGGCACATTTATCACAACATGCCAGTAAATGACAATTCAAGTTTTTAGAATCAATACCTGTCACTTGAGAGTGTCACCAAGTGACAAAGACGGCCATTGCATGAATTGACAAGGTTGAATTACCTTAGTTCAGGAGACAATATTGGAAGCCTTCAATCACTAAAATCACCAACCTCACGAGGGTTGATATTTCAGCTTTTGCTTTCTTACCTTTGCCTTGAGAATCTATTTTCTTCCAAGCCTTTCACCTGTAATTCAAAGAAGAATAAAATTCAGTTTACTCATGAGAGTATTTTAAAATCTTCTTGTACAATCCCTACAGAATCTTCACAAAATGCATTATTAGTACCTCAGAAATGATATTATCCACATATACTTGAACCACTAAGAAGTCTTTTACCTGATTTGCCTTGTGAGACGTGGTTGATCAAGTTTACCTATTGAATCCATTCTTGGTTAAAATAGATTCATGCTTTTCATACTATATCTTTGGTACTTACTTCAACACGTATAAGACTTTCACCACCTTGTACTTGAGTCGATCCTGGAAGTTGTTCTACACAGAGTAGCCCATCTTCTTGTAGCAACTTGAGAGGGTTCTCATCATTTTCATCCTTGCAAGGTATTCTTCCAGTTGATTCAAGCTTAGCCCATCATCATTTAGATTTTGGGAGTATAATCTGCATCCAAAGATACAAAGGTTTGATTTGTCAATTTCGATTCAAATTTATTAATAATGACATGACAAATAATTTTAACAATCAACACCCCTAGATAGCTCTAGATGCAATGCATGACGCATGTGTGAACCTAAATGTTAAGCCCATATGACAAATGTGATTGCTCCCCTTTAGTGTGTGCATGAATGCAAGATCTTCAGTAACAATCCAATGCCATATGCAGCTTTTTAAGTAAATGACTCATAGTACCAGGCGGAGAACTTAGATTCGAAGATCACCTCACGCGTAGTGATAGTTTTCAAACAGGCTTAACCTGTCCTTCCACATGTCACCATTTGATATACTATGTAATCATGGATGACGAAGGCAGGAGGATTGCAATGCATTATGACATGAATACACAATGTTCAATATTTGCAAGACATCATGTGAAGGTATATGCACACTCAGTGTATGAAGTATGATTTGAAGAAATTTCAAGCTCCCCTTCAACAAGATGCTATATGGCAAGTGATATACACACAGATATACAAACAACTATGGATGGAATGCATGTACAGACATGTGCATTATCACAATACTATTCAGCACAATATGAATCAAACCATGACACAATTACTGAAGAAAGTGAGAGGGATATCACCTGAGTGTTCAGATTTCATTTTTGATTTTTCTTTTAACTTTGCTTGAGTTACTTGACTCGTGTGCCTTACCTTCTTGATGAGAACAGATTTCATACTTTACACTCCCATGGCACACCTGCAAAATAGATTTCTCATTTGACATACTTAGATACCCAAATCATTTTGGGTCCTTGTGGGTTAGCAGCAACTTTGGCATGCAATTTCCAATTTTTAACAACATTCAAGTCATTATTTTCCATGAGAAAATAATCATGCTTAATATTCTCAGATTTGCCAAAGTGATGGGGGGAAGCACGTGGCATCACATTTTTCCTTCTCATTGGTTCTACTGATTTGTGTGTGTGAGTATGATGTATTGAGTGGGAGTTCTTTCTCTTCAACAATAACCAGCAATGTGAAGTTGTATGACCCCTTTTACCACAATGGTTGCAATGCATGGGAGATTTTGTGGTGAAAGCTCTCTTTGTATTTTTCAAAACAGCTTGGTTTCTACATGCTCTCAAATCATCATTCTTCATAATGAAACAATCATGCATCAGGTGTCCAAGTTTTCCACAGTAAAGACAAGATATGTTTCTTTTGTTGGATGCATGGGATTTCGCATGAAAGTTTTTAGCACGCATATTTTGAACGTTCACACTATTTCTGAGATTGGCTTGAGTTCTTGGCACAATGGGTTGCTGGGAGTTAGATTTAGAGGTGCTGGGTGTACATGTGTTATGAACAAATGAAGTGTATAACTTGCTTTCAAATTTTTTCTTGTTCACAGGATTAAACCCCAGCCCTTCTCTTTGAAAGTTCACTTTCATCCCCAATAATTTATCCAAATTTCCTTGACCATTCACAAATCTAGACAGTGAAGTATTCAAATCAAGGATTTCAGATTCAAGAGATGCAACGTGCAATTCATAAAAAATCATCTTATTTTCACACGAATTGACTTGTTCATGTAAAGTAGAATTGATGGTTTTATGACTTTCAATTTCTTGCAACAAAGCATGCACTTTTTCAAATTGATCAATATTCATAGATTTTCCTTTTTCAAAAGCAAGTAATCTTTCAGAAATTGTTCTATTCAATTCCTTCAGTTTCTCATTTTCTATTTCAAGATTTTTATCATGAGCAAACTCATTTTGACCATTGTTCATAAGACTTACTCTCTCTCTCTCAGCTCTTTATTTTCATTTCTCAAAAAAGAAATTTGATCCTTATGAATTTCAATGTCGAACACATGACCATCAATCAATTCCTTCAAGTGTGAGGATTCTTTACATGGAGAATCACATTTATTTTGTCCAACATTCTTTTTCAATTTTTTATTTTCAGACTTAACCTTCTCGTATTTATCATCAAGCTCACCATATGCAATCAATAACTCCTCATAGCTAAATTCATCTTCATTATCAGAATCAGAATTTACCTTTGAGCTTGATTCAACTTGTTGATCACTCCCTTGATGCTCTTCCCGGACTTTGGTTAAGCCAACCAAGATATCCTTCGTGGATCTGCAATGGGAGACAAAAGAGAAATGATTAGAATCAACTGCAGCAATAAGCAATTTTAGAACCAAACAATTTTGATCATGTTTAAGCTTGGAATCTGTAGTCCAGACAGATTTATCTTTAGGCAACTCATAAGGACCATGTGAGATAAGCTTCCATAGCTTAGGATCATATGAGTTGACTAGACTGCACATCCTTCCTAACCACAAATCAAAATTACAACCATCAAACACTGGTGGAGAACTCAAAGTGTACATAATGATAGTCATTGATCTAGATCACTCTAGATCGTTAGATCTATGAAATTAGAGCCTTGGCTCTGATACCAATTGAAGTCCCGCGATCAATGACACCCAAGAGGGGGGTGAATTGGGTGTTTATCAATTTTACGAAAATTTTTGGCCTTTTAGAAATATGTGATATAATGCTAGTTAAGATATTCAAAACTATATGATCACAAATCGGATTTATCAAACTTAATTAGATGATGATGTAGATTATGTAATAAACATGTGGATAAATCCGAACAACTAGTTTACACTAATCACTTACATAGAATGGAGGAAGATGAAATGGATTAAACCACACAAATCAAACCATAGTGCACAACGGATTTTAAGGTGGTTCGGATGCAATGACGGCAATCCTACGTCCACCCCTCACCAAACCCGGTGAGGCTACACTCGGGGATAAATCCCCAAACAGAGATGAAACTCCTACCACACACGCAGGACGACGCCTGCCCACACACACACGGAGACGCACCCCAACACACACACACATACACACGGAGATGATGTCTCCAACACGATCCAACAAGGGGATCAATCAATACACACACACGCTGCGACAGATGCGGCACTTCACACACTAAAAAGATCGGATCTAAATAGATCCACACACATACACGTAGATCTAGGAGGACCTGCGCACACACGAATGGAACACCATGACAACCACACACAAACACGGATTTAACAACGATTCACATACACACAAGTTCACAGTTTATACTAAACACAAATATGAACTTGAAACACAATAAAGCATAGTTTAGAAATCCCCTGATTTAGCTTCCTTTTTAACGTATGCTGCTGATCCTAAATGTTGCCTTCCCTCTTGCTTGAATGACCTCCAGTGGATTGTGAAAACCTTGCTCTTTTCACCCTTGTACAACGTTCTTCTCAGATCCATGCTTGCTTACTTCTTCTTCTTTCTTCCTTGGGCAATCTTCCTTTGAATCCTTGCTTCCTTGCTTGCTTCTTTTCCTTGGAGGATGTTGTCTTCAGATCTACCTTCAATGGGTTGAGAATGGATGAAGAACACTTGCTGCACGGAGTACTGTTCACGGCTATAGTACCCCTTCTTCCTTGGACCTGCTCTAACCTCTCTTGATCTCCCTTGGATCTCTCTTGAATCCCCTTAGATGGCTAGGGTTTATGACTCCAAAAGAGAGTTTTATAACCCCTTGAATGGTCCTAGACAAGCCTTAGACCAGATCCACGAAATCCTCCTTGATTGGGGGCAGCAAATGGGTGAAGATACCTCTCCACGGAATGGAAAAATCAAGTCAACAAAAGTTGCTTCGGGGCTGGCGGCTGACCAGAACTGGCTGGCGGTCGATCGAAAATCTGTAGGAAATAGAACCGATGCATTCTATTATTTTCGATCGATCGGGATCTGCCTGGCGGTCGACCACGCTACAGTGTCGACCTAGCTACAGTGTCGGCCTAGCTACAATGAAATTCCTGACTTTAAGATTTCACCCCCAAACTCCATTGCAACCCTTTCAAACTCTGTGGCATCAAACTCCTTTGATCTTGGAGGGATTATACAAAGAATTCAACCTACAAAACCATGATAAAAATGATTAGAACTTTAGCTTAATAATCAACATGATAAATGTATGAAATGCATACATGAAAGCCCATGTTCAAGATGCATACAAACAGTTGAACCATAAAAGCTTTAAGCTAAAGGTCAAGAATTATTTCTATGCAAGTGAGCAAAGTATGAGAGCAATTTAGCCAGGCACATATACAAGTGAACACTTTAAAAATATGATTGACTAAAGATCAAGATCAATAGATATGCATTTGTCCAATATGAATGCATCATGTAACCAAGCTCCATGAAAAGTATGCAAAGGAAGCATTCAATGCACATGTTCAACTCAATCATATTCAACCAATCGATATGAACAATCAACCATTTAGTTTAGTTATCATCATTCACATAATCACACATGAAGTGTAGTTAGCATCAAAATCATAGCAATACACACTAAGTTTAGTTATCATCAAAATCATAGCTCAACAAGCGCCCATGAAATGGTCCTCCCAACACTGCTTTCATTTTATGAGTTCTGTATTATTGTTAACCCGAAACATAATGCAGAACAGCCCTAATTATCTTATGATAAGCCTAGCTAAGTAGTTCTTACTCCTATTTTAAGTGCTGTATTTTTATACTTGGTTATGTTGATTAATCACCCTAGTAGATTTCATGTTTCTTTATACACTATACTTATTTTAACTTATGCTAAATTTAGGCCAAAACCATATACTCTTTTATTAATCTTTAATTTTATATGTAAAGGTGCAAAATCTCGCGCTGGTTCCTGAGCGGGCTGGTAATCACCAAGTTAGTGAACTGCAAGACAGGGAAACGGGTCAGAGGGCCCAGGGGGATTCCCTGGGGTAAAACCCTCCGATGCTCAAGTTAGTAGAGCAACGGTGGGAGCAGCGCATGGGAGGAGAAGGTGAAGGCGCGAGATCCCTCTCCACCAATGGGGTGAAGTGATCCTTGCTCAGGAATTGGGGGTGGATCAATGCCCTTTTGGACTTACCTTTCGTCGGAGGGTATCCCAGGTTTAAATAGTGTGCTGCCCTCTGGAGTCCTGTAAGCTGAGAGGTCTCCGGTGGAGGTTACGTCCTCGTCGTGGGCTTTTATGGCATCATCGTGGGGGCGTTATCCTCGGGGGGAAGCCGGAGCTCCTGGACTTCTTAGCGTCCGGCCCGCCGTGGACTCTAACGGCTGCAATGATGAACATTTTATCGGTCGTACCGAGCTTAGGGGGGCCGGCCCTATCGGGCGATAGGCCTAGCTCGGTGAGGAGATGGGTCGGACAGACAGGCTAGTGCTTCCCCCCTTCGTACGGAGGGATAGCTCGTGCGCGGGTCTTTCTGTGACCTGACCGAGGCTCGGGCTCTCCGAGCCTTGGGGCCGCCTAGGAGAGTTGTTTCCTAGAGCATTATTTTATTGGGCTTTTCCAAGTGGGCCCTGTGGGCTGTCACTTGGACGACCTTGCCTCGTTGGGCCTTATTGGGCCTAGTTGTGTCTGCTCTTTGAGTGGGCTGCAGGAATCCCCCTCTCCACTTGTCCCCCTCCTACTCCCGAGCCAAGGAGGCTCGGTTGAGTAGTTTTTCGAGGCTTTGGACCGGCGTGGCTCGGGTGGGTGGAATCCTATTGGCGTTATGAAGCCACGTGTAGTGGTCGCCTGGGCCTGTAGTAATAATGATCCTGACGGATTTGAAATGAAGGGGCCCCCTTTTTCTCGGAGGTTGAAACGGCATGCCGCCTCCCACGAGGGTTTATAGGCGTAGGGCGCTGCTCGTTCCTCCCAGTCTTTTTCGGGTTTTTGGCCTTTCCTCCATTTCTCTGCTTCTGGGGCTCCTTGATGTGCCGTGAAGATACAGCGGGGGAGCAAGCTCTTGCGACGGCATTTGAGGAGTTGGCGCGTGTAACCGCGGAAGCGATCCGGCAGCTTCCTTCTCCCCCGGAGTCTTCGGGCTCTAGTGAAGGTTCTTCTTCCAGCTCGATGGCGGATCCGCGCTCGGAAATCGAGCAGGTGAGGTGGGAGCCCGTCCCCAATCGCAGCGAGTTGGGGGAGGCTGATGTGAAGAAACTGGAGCATCGGTTTCGCCTGCCTCTCCGATATAGCTTTGTAGCTGCTGCCCCATACGAGATGAGCTTGGACAGCCGCACGAGCCATATTTGTACGTTTCTCCTGGCGTGGAAGAGTGGATTCTGCCTCCCCTTCGAGCCTTTCATCTTGAAGCTTCTCAATTTTTTCGTGTTGGCGCCTGTTCAGTTGGTGGCCAACTCGTATCTCCTGCTCTCTGCCTTTCGGATCCTCTGCCGCCTACAGGGGGTTCCCCCGTCGCTGGATCTTTTTCATTATTTCTTCAAGCTTAAGGCACATCCGTCGGCAGGGAAAGGCTTCTATTTTATCCAGGCGCGCCGGAATCGGAGTTGTATTCCGCTGGCGGCGAAGGATTCTTCGTACAAAGGGTGGAAGAGGCAGTTTTTCTGGGTGAAGGCGGAAGCAGTCGATGAGTCCTGGAGGTGCCAGGTTATGCCCAACTTCCATCCGAATCTTCCCCCGCGCCAGGAGGAGTTCCCCGCCGACGTGGAAGAGTACGCCGCTCGCTTGTTGACAAATCACCGGTCGACTGAGGAGCTGGTGACGCTGGAGAACGTGGAGCGGTATCTGCTTACATAGCTCAAGCCATCAGGTACCATTCTTCGGATTCTTCTGCGGGGTCGGAGGGTCGCCTTTTTGCTTCCTAACCGAACCTTCTTCTTCATTGCAGACATCCGGCGGGAGCCCTTGGAAGAGGTCACCAAGGTCGTCGATCTTGGGGATGACTCGGCGGCCGATGAGCCTGTCGCTCCCGCGGGTCGTTCCAAAGCTCGGGATATAGGCAAGGGGGTGGATTCTGAGGGATCTTCGCGGCCAAGCGGGGCAAAGCGCAAGGATCCCCTGGAGGGAAAATTACGGGAAGCCGTGAAGGCCAAGAAACGGGCCAAGAAGGCCGGCCATCCTACCGCTGCCGGGGGCAATTCTGGCTCGGCGGCTCTCCCCTCTCGGGGGCAAGGTGGGGCCGACCATTCCGGGCCAGCTCCCCCACCTACCGAGCGAGAGGGGGCCGAAGAGACCAGGGGCCCCTCAGAGGGCGGAGATGGGTCGGCTCTCCCCTCCCCGGGGATGGAGGGGGCCGGCGCTGTGGCAGTCGGCGTCGAGACCGGGAGACCGGTCGAGGTCGGCGCTGTCTCGGGCGGCGAGGCGCGGGCTGAGACAGATAGGGATGGGGGTTCGCCCGCGAGGGCGTCGCAGCCCCAAGTGCCCGAAGTTCCTGGTGCGGTCGATCCTGTGGCGTCGATCGAGGTTGGGGGTTTGCCCGGGGAGGCGTCGCAACCCCAACCGACCGCGGCGCGCGGGGCGGTCGGCCCCGTCGCTCGGGCCGAACCTTCTAGCGGGGCGTCCGGTGGGGAGCGTATCTCCATGCCGGAGGCTTTGGAAAGGCTCGGCGTTTCGGGCAACCTGTACCGGATTTGCCGAGAGGTTGCCGCAAAGACGAGGGGGGGAGACGAGCGCCACTCCCCCTCCGGCGTCCTCGACGTCCTCATGGAGGGCGGCCTAGTCATGGCTCGGTCAGCGGCCTTGATGGCGGAGATGTACGCTCGGACAGAGGCAGAGCGATCGAATCTCGCCTGGGTCCTCGGGGGGTGCGAGAGGAAACTGGTCCGCCTCAGCGAGGAGCATGAGGGCCTCCGACAGGAGTTCTCCGCGATCAGGGACTTGGCACGGGTGAGCTGGCTAGAAACCGAGGCGCTGACTGAGTAGTTGACTAAGGCCCTGGAGTCGCTTGAGAGGAAGGGAAAACTCTTGGAAGAGGAGCGTCTGCGTCACCTCGAGCTGGACGGTCACTGGGAGCTCGAACGTGCCGAGCTACTGGACCGGGCGGAGGTAGCGGAGCGCCTTCGTTCCGTGGCCGATGCGGACCGAGTCCGGGTGGAGAGGCGGTCGAGCGAGGCCGAGCAAGGGATGGTCGCGGCAGAGGAACGCCTGGCGGGAGCATAGGAGGGTGCGGCCGAGGCGGAGCGGGCTCGGGTCGAGCTCGTTGGAAGGACGGAGCAGATCGAGGCGGAGGCGATCGAGCGATATAGAAGCTCGGACGCTTACTCAGCCGACCTAGAGAGAGTCGCCCTACCATATTACGAGGTAGCGCTTCACCGGGACGCCCGAAAGGGGTTTAAGCAGGGTTATCGTCGGGCGGTGGACTACGCCTTCGATCGAGACTCCGGGATCGAGTTCCCTTTGGGCCAGATCTATGACTCGGATGAGTCGGTTTCTAACTCCTCTGCGTCGAGCGGGGAAGATCCAGAGGGGTCTCCTACGGCGGGGTCACCAACTCGGGACGCCTCGGGAGGGCTCGCGACCGAGACAGTTCTCGCACAGGCGAGGTCAGTGCCCGGGTCGGCCGTCACCGAGGGTGCTGGGGGTGACGCGCCTACTTCCGTCGCTCCCAAGCTTCAAAGTGGGCCCGAGGCCTGATGTATTTTGCCTTATTTTGCCCCTTTCTCTTGTTTGTCTCTCTTTCCTCCTTTAGAGAGTTTCCTCTTTATGAGATAATAAATGACTTACTTGTTTGATCGCCATCCTTGTCGTGATTTGGCTGGCGTATCTGAAGTAGTTGAAAAGTGCTGATATGTCCTGCATGGTTTTCGCATGCTGATTCAGTAGGCTTCTGACGGGACGCCTTTCCGTTCCCTCACGCTTTGAATGCCAGGCCGCTTCGTGAATCTCACTAGGGTGGGAAACGAGGAGTTGGGGGTGATTGTTCAGGGGAGAAATCCTTTGGCGTGTTTTAGAGGGGGGAGTCATTTAAGGCGCGTAGCCTCCTTTGGCCTATAAGAAGGACCGAAAGGCGCCCTTTCCTCTTTACCGCTTGGGATTTTCTCTAACAGTCTTCCCTCACTCCCTCTTCTTCACTCTGCGTTGTGCCGTTGCATTCGGAGCATGGAGGATCCTTCGGAGGGTGACACCGCCGATGATGTGGAGCATAGAGCTTTTGCCATCCCTGCTTGTTTTACGGGTCCCACGGTTGCCGTGCGGGTTTGAGACGTATCCGACGGTCGCCGCGCGGATCTGGGGAGGGCTTCGACGTGCGAGGGCATGGCTCTTGCCCTTTCTCAGTTCTGGCGTGGCTTCCGGGTGGGCACCGAGGCGGAGGATGGATGGGGGTATCAGGGATGCCTGCCGCCACTCCCCCTCTGCATGGGGGGGGGGAGGCGCATCAAGTTCCCTCCTCACCGAAGCCTTCCTCCGTCTGTAGCCTCTTTCTCCATCTTCTGCTCTTCATTTCTTTCACTCTTCGGAGGCTGCTTGCTCTCTGTTCCCTTCCAAGGAGTTGGCAGGTTGGGAAAGAAGGGGTCTTCACGGCGCTCCTTCTCCCTGGCCTCCATCAACTTGGAAGGTAGCCTTCTCCGACTTTAGAAGGTGGCTACCTTCTCTACAGTCCCTCTGTCACCTTTGTCGGGGGTCATCTGAGCCAACTGGATCGGCCCCCTCTTGTCCGAGCCAGTTTCTACGCGAGACAGAGTCAATGGCTGGACGCGAGGAGATCGAGATCGAGTCAACCAAGCGATGACCCCTTGCAGCGGTGTTAGACGGATTTTCTTGCTTTTTGTCATGCAATGTACTGGCCTTTGCCTTTTTGATATATCAATAGTTTTGAATGAAAAGGAATTTATTTCGTCCTTCTCGTTGTACAATTTCAAAAATAGAATTTGCGTAGTGCAGCTGCGTTCCATGTCCGAGGAATGGGATCCCCTTCCATTGTTGCTAACCTGTACGCACCTTTCCCGAGCGTCTCGACCACTCGGTAGGGGCCTTCCCAGTTAGGGGACAACTTGCCTGCCGCCTCTAGTGGTCGAGAGGCTTCAGCTTTTCTGAGGATGAAGTCTCCCGGTTGGAAGTGTCTGCTTTGGACTCTGGCATTGTAGTATCAAGTGAGGCGTCGCTGGTATTCCGTCGCTCGGATGCTGGCAATATCCCGGAGTTCATCGGCTAGGTCGAGGTTCTCGAGTAACTTTTGGTTGTTTTCCTCGAGCGAGTAGCGGATGACTCGGAGAGACGGGTTGGCGATCTCTAATGGAATGACGGCCTCAGTGCCGTACACCAACTGAAAAGGACTTTCACCGGTTGCCGTCCTGGGAGTCGTTCGGTGCGACCACAGTACGCTAGGTAATTCCTCGAGCCAACTACCCTTGGCTTTGCCGAGTCTGGTCTTTATGCCTTTCAAGATAGTCTTATTGGCATTTTCGACCAGCCCGTTGGCCTGAGGGTGGGCGACCGAAGTGAAGTGGTTGCGGATGTTTAGGTCGGCGCATCTGTCTCGGAAATATCGAGAATCGAATTGCCGACCGTTATCGCTCACTATCACTCGGGGGATGCCGAAGCGACAAATGATCGATTTCCAGACGAAACTCCAGACGACTGTCTCGGTGATCCTTGCAGTGGCTTCGGCCTCGATCCATTTAGTGAAGTAGTCGATGGCGACGACGATGAACTTTTTCTGGGACTGAGCCGTGGGGAATGGTCTGAGAATGTCGATCCCCCACCGAGCGAAGGGATAAGACTCGGAGAGGGTGACGAGTTCTGTAGCCGGCTGATGGACCAAGTGGTCGAACCGCTGGCATCGGTCGCACTGTTGAGCATAGGCCGAGCAGTCGCGCTGCAGGGTGGGCCACCAGTACCCCTGTCGTAACAGGATTCTGGCCAGTGACCTTGCCCCTGAGTGCGATCCGCACAGGCCTTCATGAACCTCTCGGATGGCTCGGCTGGCTTCGTCGGGGCCGAGGCACTTCAGGAGAGGGCCGGCGAAAGACCTTCGGTAGAGTGTGTCGTCCAGGATGATGAAGCGTCGGGCTTGGTACTTCATTCGGCGTGCTTCCCGAGGGTCAGAGGGCTCTTGGGAGTCTCGAAGCCAAGACAGGTAGGGGGTGCGCCAGTCGCTCGGGACGGCCGAGTCAATAGCGAGGAGCTCTGAGTCAATGCTCGGGCGTTCTAGCTCTTCGAGGAGGACCGATCGGGTACCTTCTAGGTCTAGGGAGGAGGCCAATCGAGAGAAGGCATCCGCTCTGGAGTTTTCTTCCCTGGCTATTCGGACTACCTCGAATCCCTCGAACTGTTGGGCCAGGCTCCTGACCAGCTGGAGGTATTTGATCATGGGTGCCTCTCGAGCTTCGTACTCACCATTGACCTGGCTTGCGACCAGCTGAGAGTCGGTGTGGATCCTGACTCGCTCAGCTCCCAACCGTCGGGCCATGCATGCTCCCGATATAAGAGCCTCGTACTCGGAAGCGTTGTTGGACGCTTAAAAGTTGAATTTCAAGGCGTACTCCAGCTCCACTCCTTCGGGGGATCTTAGGAGGATCCCAGCACCACTACCGACTGAGTTGGAAGATCCGTCGACGTACAGTTCCCAGGTTGGCCCGGGCATGGTCGGTAGTCTTTCTTCGGTCGGGATGGTGCTTTCGGAGATGAAGTCGGCGAGCGCTTGACCTTTTATAGCTGAGCGCGGGCGATACGAGATGTCGTAGGCCCCAAGCATAATGGCCCATTTGACGAGTCTCCAAGAGGCCTCGGGGTGGGCCAAAATCTTCTTCAACGGCTCGCCAGTTAGCACGGTGATGGGGTTCCCCTGGAAGTAGGGTCAGAGGCGTTTTACGGAGGTAACCAGCGCTAGCACGAGCTTCTCGGTTGCGGGGTACCTCCTCTCGGCCTCGTTAAGCACATTGCTAGTGTAGTAGACTGGTCTTTCGATTCCCGAGTCATTTCTGACTAGGACCGAGCTGACCGTTGATGACGTCACCGAGAGATAGAGTAGCAAGGCTTCGCCCGGCACGGGCTTGGAGAGCACCGGGGGTGAAGCCAGGAACTCCTTGAGCTCAGCGAACGCTTTCTGGCATTCCTCATCCCATGCGAACGTAGCAGATGCCAATTTGGGCCCCTTCAACAGTTTAAAAAAGGGCAAGCATCGTTCGGCCGCACGGGACAAGAAACGGCTGAGAGCGGCGACACGCCCTGTCAGACGCTGGACGTCCTTGATGCAGGCGGGCGGGCGCATGTCCAAGATGGCCTGGACCTTGTCGGGGTTAGCTTCGATCCCACGCTGAGTGACCAGGAAACCCAGGAACTTCCCGGATCTTACTCCGAAGGTGCACTTGGCAGGATTGAGCTTCATGTTGTACTTCAGGAGGACGCCGAAGGCTTCGGCGAGGTCGGTGAAGTGGTCCTGGGCCTTGGGGGTCTTGATGAGCATGTCGTCAATGTAGGCCTTGACGTTCCGACCTAGCTGCTCCTCGAACATGTGGTTGACCAGTCTTTGGTATGTGGCTCCGGCGTTCTTCAACCCGAAAGGCATCCGGGTATAGCAGTACACGCCGTAGTCGGTGATGAAGGCGGTCTTCTCGACATCTTCAGAATTCATTCTGATCTGATGGTAACCTGAATAGGCATCCAGGAAGCTGAGCATCTCGATGCCCGATGTCGAGTCGACCAGTTGGTCGATGCTGGGCAAGGGATAGCAGTCCTTAGGGGTCGCCTTATTCAAGTCGGTGAAGTCCACGCACATCCGCCACTCGCCGGAAGCCTTTGGTACAAGGATGACATTGGCTAGCCATGTCGGGTACAAGACCGGTCTAAAAAGACCAGTCTCTTGCCCCTTGGTGACCTGCGCCTTGATAATCATCTGTTTCTCTGGTGCGTGCTTCCTTCGGCGCTGCTGCACGGGCTTCATGGCGGGGTTGAGGTTGAGTCGGTACAGCACGGTCTCCTCTGGTATCCCAGGGAGCTTATCGTCGGACCAAGCGAAGACTCGGATGTACTCAGAAAGAAATTTCTTATATTGCAGCTGTTCCTCGGGTGGTAGGTTGGCTCCGATCCTTACTCCTAGGGTCAGGTCGTCGTTTAGGAAAATTGTCAGCAACTCGCCACCTGGCTCAGTAGCTGTTCCTCGACTTTCCGGGGGCCCTTATCATTCCCGTCCGGCCTCGTGTCCACCACCGAGATGTTGTAGCACCTTCGGGCCGTGGCCTGGTTACCTCGGATTTCCCCTACCCCATTTTTGGTGGGGAACTTCATTTTTTGGTGACAGGTAGATGGTACTGTCTTGATCCGGCTGAGGATTCCCCGGCCGAAGATGGCGTTGTACGCTATCATCCCTTTGATCACCATGAAGTCTACCATGGCCGTAACAGTTTTGGGTGGGGTGCCGAGGGTAACCGGCAGGCTTAGGGCTCCTTCGGGGAGAGTGGCCAGGCCATTGAACCCACAGAGGGGCGTTCGGATCGGGCGGAGTTTGGATGGACCCTCTTTCATTTTGAGGAAACAGTCATAAGACAGCACATCAGGGGCACTTCCATTGTCCACAAGAATTCGATCTACGTTACAATGGTTTATAGTGGCCGAGATTACGAGGGCGTCATCGTGCGGGGTGCTCAGCCTCTCTAGGTCTTGATCGGAGAAGACTATGACCTGGGGCGGGGCCTTGGGTGGCTCTGGGGCTCGGCTCGCCTGCTCGGCGTGACGCTTCCTTCCACGGCTGTTGTCACCTCCTGATGCTATTCCTCCAGAGATGACGTTGATGTGGACCCCTCGGGGTCGTTGTCGATCTCCTCTGCGGTGCCTTGATCTTCCCTGCACTCGGCAGTGAACCGAGCCAGGTGCCCCAGGCGGATGAGGCGCTCGATTTCATCTTGGAGCTGGTGACAATCACCGGTGTGATGCCCATGATCGCCGTGGAATAGACAATGTCTGTCTCGCTTGCGGTTCTTCGACCTCATCGGCTCTGGCCGACAGAGAACTCCCGAGTCTTTGACGTCTTCATAGATTTCATAGACCGGTGCGGTTAACGGGGTGTACCGCTCGTACTTCCGCTTGCGCTCTCCATCTCGATCTCGCTTCTTTCCCGAGCTAGGATTTGGCTTAGGACCCCGCTTCTTGTCCCCCTCCCGACCCTCGCCGGTTGCATCTCGGCAAGCGCTAAGCACTTCTTCGCACTCGGCGTGGCGCAGAGCCAGAGTCACTAGCTCAGCAAGGGTCGAGGGAGGGTGGAGGACAAGTTCGCGGCGGAGGTTCTCGTCCCGGGTACCCTCGGTCAGTGCGGTTGTGGCCGAGGCCACATCCAGGCAGGCGATTCGGAGGGCTTCCGATTTAAATCGGTGGACGTAAGCCCGGAGCCTTTCCCCTTGCGCCTGTTTGAGGGCCAAGAGCCCCGCTACCGACCTTGGGGGGGCACTTCCGGCGAAGCTCTCCTTGAAGACTCGCCCGAACTGCTTGAAGTGTCAGATGGATCCGGGGGCGAGAGCCCGGAACCACGCTTGAGCGCCCTGGACCAGAGTGGTCATGATGGCTCGGCACTTGATGGGGTCCGACGCTCCCTGTAGAGTCATCAGGGCGTCGAAGCTATCATAATGGTCGGTCGGGTCGCCCTGGCCGTCGTAAAGCTTGAAGGTTGGTATGGGGGCTCTGGGAGATACCTCTGCCTTCAAGATATACTCGGAGAACGGGGATTTCTCCTCGTCTTCCGGGGAAGAGGCCTTCTGCAAAGGCGCGAAGGGCGCGCTCCTGCTCAGCGAAGCGCCTTTCAAAATCTCGCAGTCGGAGGGATAACTCTGGTTGCTGTCGTGCCGCGAGGCTAGGGGGGGTGCCTTGGCGGTCTCCGGGAACGTCGGCTTCCGGATCTGGCCGTTGCGTCCCCCGCCCTCCTTTCCTCGGCGTGTAGGAGGCCTCTTGCTCCGGAGGTGGAGCATGAGAGGGTCCTCCGACCCTGTTACGGATGAGCTGCTGGCCGCGGAGGGTGAAGCGGCCCCCAGCTGTGTGCTGGGACGTACTCCTGCAGGGGGGGCTCCCTGACGGGGCACGGGACCTTGCATCCCTGGCCGCCTGGGTCTTCATGAGTTCCACGAGGACATCCAGTTTGGCATTGAGGGCCTGGAAGGCTTTTGCGCCACCGTAGGGGGGTAGCCCCACCACCGTGGGGGGGGGGGGGTGGTGGTCCGTCGGCGGGGATGCTGGCGTTGGAGGGAAGGTTCTGTGAGGCCCTGGAAGGGCCATCCCCTGCTGCTGCCATGGCCTTACCCTTTTCGCCGGCGGACCTCCTCCCTGAGCTCCTTCTCACCATGTTGGCTCTTCGTGCGCTTCCCACACACGGCGCCAGATGAAGGTGCGAAATCTCGCGCTGGTTCCTGAGCGGGCTGGTAATCACCAAGTTAGTTAACTGCAAGACAGGGAAACGGGTCAGAGGGCCCAGGGGGATTCCTTGGGGCAAAACCCTCCGACGCTCAAGTTAGTAGAGCAACGGTGGGAGCAGCGATAGGGAGGAGAAGGTGAAGGCGCGAGATCCCTCTCCACCAATGGGGTGAAGTGATCCTTGCCCAGGAATTGGGGGTGGATAAATGCCCTTTTGGACTTACCTTTCGCCGGAGGGTATCCCAGGTTTAAATAGTGCGCCGCCCTCTAGAGTCCTGCAAGCTGAGAGGTCTCTGGTGGAGGTTACGTCCTCGTCGTGGGCTGTTATGGCCTCATCGTGGGGGCGTTATCCTCGCGGGGAAGCCGGAGCTCCTGGACTTCTTAGCGTCTGACCCACCTTGGACTCTAACGGCTGCAATGATGAACATTTTATTGGTCGTACCGAGCTTAGGTGGGCCAAGCCCTATCGGGCGATAGGCCTAGGTCGGTGAGGAGATGGGTCGGACAGACTGGCTAGCGCTTCCCCCCTTCATGCGGAGGGATAGCTCGTGCGCGGGTCTTCCTGTGACCTGACCGAGGCTCGGGCTCTTCGAGCCTTGGGGCCACCTAGGAGAGTTGTTTCCTAGAGCATTATTTTATTGGGCTTTTTCGAGTGGGCCTTGTGGGCTGTCACTTGGACGAGCTTGCCTCGTTGGGCCTCGTTGGGCCTAGTTGAGTCTGCTCTTTGAGTGGGCTGCAGGAATCCCCCTCTCCAATATGGTTCATGGTTTGTTTTGATTTGATCACTATTTTATCACAATCCTTCTTATCTAGAGTCATTTTATTAAGTACATGACACGTATTCCGGTACGATGTCATTAGATACACTTTGCATATTAAGCACATAATCTTGGACTTGTGATCCTCTCTGTTGGATATTCCTTCCACCAAACTAGGTGATCTTATTTTAAAGTCTCCATAAGACTCCGCGAGTCTAGGATTCCCACTAGGACGTCAAGCTGGTTGTACCCTCAAAACTCAATTATCTAGAAAGCACTTAACTGGCATTTTATGTTCTTGACCTTAGCGGTCTTCTGGAGACCGCCAGTGGTGCCTAGCGGCCATTTACCTGACCGCCAAGGATGCCTAGCGGCCCTGCCTTGACCGCACGGCTCCAGTTCATGTGTTTTAAAGACTCTTGATTAACCCAAGGCTTGACCCAAGGGTTAATTTTCCTATGATCCTAGATGGTCTATTGATTATCTAGAACCTTATACTTTGTTTCCAAAGCTACCTAATGAATGATGGAAATTAAAGAATATGCCGTTCTGCTGCCGAATTTTCTTCCTAGCATAACTTTGTTCTAAATAAAAATTTTGAACTCTCATATTCTTAGTTGAAGCATCCTTACCTTGATATTTGTTATCATGGAACCATAGTTGTAACTTGTTACATTATTGGCCATATTTATATTCTCGTGGAAGTAGCTTGATTTATAACTTGAAGATGCAAGAGCAAACACGGACAGTGTCCAAGGGCTCTACTCTAGTCCCCTCGGCAGATTGCCAGAAAAATACTATAAACCATGGGGTATGATTAACACTGGCGTCGCATTGCGCTGGGAGTACTTTTTTTATAAACGAGTGCAGATCCACGAGGTAATCTTGTGAAATTACATGCTTGCTAGTGTTGATAGTTTTATCTCTCTTTCCTTTACCATGCCCCTAACTATGCTAATAACATAATAGCATGAAAAGGCATGGAAGATGATGAATAAAGAGTGATGAGAGATAGAAGAACTGACCGTGATCGCCACCAAGGGTTAACAACAACGCCAAAGGGATGAAGAGATAAAGGAAAGGGCACCGTAAACCTTAGAAACATGAAGAATTGATCGCGTTTAAGAACGAGATGCGGGGAACTTGTAGAATCAAACCTCTTCTCCTTCCAGCCGGCTATATGAAGAAGGCCCCACGTTGTGTTCATGCTCTCCTGCAAAATAAAGCCAAAATAAGGACAAAAAGCCCATTTGAACATGCATGTGTAGTATTAATCCCGGAGTGATAAAATAGGGGTAGAAATTAAGGGAGAACGCACCGGGGGGAGGTTTTTAACCGCTGTGGAAGGGTAGAAATAACAGGTGGGTGTGTTATGCATGCATAGGATTTGAAATCATGAATTTTGATTGAGAGAATAGAGAGAAAACGATGATGCAAAATGGGAAAAACATGCATATGTAGCAGAGAGTGTAGTGTTTTGTGATGATTTATGATTTTGAGGAGAGGAGAACTAAGAATATAGACCATGAAATCAAGCTCAGAAGGATGGAATGAAAAGCCAATACTTCCCTCTTCAAGCAAGGGTCGAAGGATTGAGTCGGCAGTGCAGCATGGCTTCGCCCCGAACCAAGAAAGAGCCCCCCTTTGCAACTGCGAACTGGGCAGTTTGTATAGAGGTTACAGAAAACCCAGAAAGTTCTCCCATGATTTTAGGGGATAGAGTCCATCAAAATTCATGTTCTATGGATCAATCTCGAGATAATACAAAGGATAAGAGGTAGAAATAAGTGGGACTCAATTTGGTGGAAGGATCTGGAAGATATGGCTTCTAGAAGGGAGCCCCGGAGCTTACTCTGCATAGTTTGTGTTGAAATAGGATGCATAAATCACCAACTTTCATCCGCGTTTCTGAGCATGATAGCCAATGAAAATTTGAGATCTATGGATCAAATTCAATATAATATAAAGGAGAAACCATAGGAACAAATGACGCTCAATTCGGAGTAGAATTCAAGAAGTTGTGGGCTCTATAAGAGGGCCACGACGCACAGAAACGGAGCAGAGTCTAGCACGAATTGGACTCTCAGTGTCATCTGGCCGTCTATCGTAAGACTGCCAGAGGCAACAAACGGTCTAGGGTAGGACCGTCAGGCTCCGGGGGTAGAACGGGATGATTTTAGACAAGTTTAGGTGTAACGGTCTATTAATAGATTGTCATTTGTGTTCTGGCGGTCTTACGATAGACCTTCACATGGGCTGTGATGGTCTAATAATAAACCTTCACATCGATGGAGGAAGATTCTGGGCAGACAGCGCGCGACTTTGGAAATTCAAGCGTATCTCTCAAACGGGGTAGAACTAGCAAAAGTGGTAGAAGAAGAAATTGTAGATAACTGAAAGAGGAACAACGTTAATGAAAAAAGTAAGATGAAAAGAGGAGCAGAAGAAGGAGAAAATGGGGCTAGAATAGAGAGAGAAAATTCTGGGACGTAGGTGAACAGCACAGCCTGCTGGAAAAATGTGAATAGCTCACAATCGTGGTAGAACTGTCCAATGGTGTAGAAGAAAAAATTGTATATCTTTAAAACTCAAACAACTTTGATGAAGGGAATATTTTGAATAGAGGACTGGAAAAGGATGAAAAAGAACCACTTTTAGGATTGCGCAGTGAGAGAGAGCCGATTGCTTGATGGAAGCTGACCTAAATGGGCCGTAAGTCGACTTAGAAGCCGGAAGTTGATAAGATAAGCTCTAGGGACTCTATGAAATCATGATCTCTATGTCTCAAAGGGAATAAAATGGGCTCAAAATCCAGCCAAGGAAGTCTCCAAAATAATGGCTAATTCGGGACATCAAAATGATGAATAAGAGAAATGATGTAACTTGCGGGCTAAAAATGGGTGTCAACAGATGCCCCTCCTTGATGTCCGCTTTGCAAGGGAATGAGCGAAAGCGACGCAAGGGTGAAATGGAAAGAAGATGGAGCGAAAGCGGAAGCGACGTGATGTTGGGATGAAGCAGAGATGAAGCGGAGAGAACTGATATGCGGGCATCAAGATAAAAGACACCCGTTACAACCAACAAGCGACAAGAATTCACCCGAAAATGCCGAACTAACCACCAGGAATGATTGACAAGGATAAGACATGCCTGGAGAACTAAATTAAGGAAGGAAAAGGAAACACGACCAACCTCATCGGGGACACAATCCACGGACAATGAGTGGGTCGGAAGGAACACAGCGTAAGAGCTAGAAAAAGAGAATAAGACTGAGATAAAATCCAGACAGGAATCATGCTGGCCAACCAGACCGAGCGAGCAGATCAGAGAAATCGTTCAAATTCAGAGTGGAATGAAGAATCTCTTATCCAAGAAAACTGAGATGCAATTAACCATTGCTGAGGAGAAACCTTGAACGGATCACGAGACGTGAGTGCTCAAAAAATGACATGATGAATGTTGGGTTAAAATAAAGAAATCATCAAAACGAATGCAAAGAGAGATAAAATAGAAAGTACTCGAGGATACTATTGCTAGACTGAGTCAAGATGGGGTCAAGAGTCTTCTTACAACCACGGCGTGCGAGACAGAGTCCATCGTCCCCCACCCGACTCAACCGAGCGGCCTACCCAACGATTAACCGTATGCTCTTAGATCATCATCATTTTTGTTAAAGGGGAACATCAGGTCTCAGAACATACGGGCAACCAGTCGGTCCTTGAGAGGCTATAATAATGTATATATCATATAGTAATGCAACAATGAGAAGGGATAGAGAGTCATACCTGACTTACCTGCCAAGCGAAGTGGCATTTTTTTGAATTTTCTAGATTTTTTTAGATTTTTGTGGATTTTCCAATAAGACAACAACAATATGAATGAACATGATAAACAAGCATGAACATAACGATGATAACATAACGCTCAACTGAACGACCGACAACTCAACATAACATAACGATCAAACGAATGGAAAACAACACAACAAGACGAACAAGCACATATGCAATGGCATGAACAAACCACACGTATGCATGATGAACATGATGGGACAAGACAACAACACGGTGGGACAACACATGGTTGGGACAAGAATATGAGGGATGACCACACGGTTGGGACAACACACGAGATATAGAAGGACGACTAACTAACAACACGTAGTGAGGGACAAAACAACATGCGTGGGATGACATAGAGGGACATAAACGCGTGACAAGGACATGGCGGGACAAAAGACATGACAAATGCGCCCTTCAATCAAAGCCCAAGATCAGACGAAGCAGAACTGCCAGGTTCATAGTGGTGAGGTAAAGCCCTCTCATAGAGATATAATCATTGCAAATAAAAGTTGAGAAGGACACAGGCTTCAGAATAGATCGAGAGATATGATTGAAGAAGTGAACAGATCAGAAGATGTGAACAGGAGACATATAGAACAAAATATGGAGCAAGGAAAGCTTGAGTACCTGCAACCTGCACACTTAGCAAACAGATTACGTATCTGTTCTCAAAATAAAATGTAAAAGAGAAATATTTTTAGATTTTTTAATTTTCTTGATTTTTTTGTATTTTTAACAATATTTTATTTTTTTGGAATCTCATTTTTTTGGATTTTTGACAATATCTCATTTTTTTAGATTTTGAAATAGCAATCCGTAACACCCAAAGACAGGCTCGAACTACTGGCCAGGGATCGCCGTCCCTCCCCTCTCATTAAAGACTTCCCTTGAGCAGAGCGTGCATGTGGGGGTGGCTTACCACAACCAACCGCCTCTAAAGAACAGTGCCCCTACTAAGGCCATACTAGGGATACAACACAACCTAAGAGGGAGAAATAGAAGAAAAATTGGAGACAAGCTTTATGTAGGATAGGAGACATCAGGACTTGAATTCCTTCCAGGGCACTACCTCTCAAAGATACAGTCTGTTGCGCCGGGGCTTTGTGTCTTCAATTTTTAGGACCCTTAGGCACATGTATGACCTGGCTCATGACGTCCCGTGGGGAACTGTACTTCCACTCTTGCCATGCCTTTCAATCATAATTTTGCATTGATTAGATTTTGAGAGCCTTTATTGGCTAGATATAACAGGAAAGCTCACTTTTCGAGGGTCAAGACTGCCCCTATTTTAGACCTCTCTCATATTGGGGAGCGCCTAGGTTGGTCATCTCATCCATCAATCTCTTGCCTCTGCATTCGGCCGAGTAGAGAAAAGAAAAGACCTTTGTGCATACCCAAAGTATGGCCAAAGCAACAATGGTGTGCCTCAGAGGAATCGGCTATGGCTCACCGTGAAGTGTGTGAAAAACTCATGCTCAAAGGTCACCCTTGACAATCGGGGAGAAAAACTAGACTCCCAGCGCAGAGCTATCACCAGCCTAAGAATGCTGCAGAAGTAAACTCATTTGATTAAAAATAAGCAAACTTAACAAACTAAGTCCACTTAACCATGTTGAGGGATAGCATTATAAGCATGTGCAGGTGTAATAATGATAGAGATAATAGCGATGATAACATTTTATTGCATAAAATAATGATAACTTGCAAATCCATAGTGTGGTAACCGCATCCTGACGTGATCTTGACCATCGAGCTTTTGAGTAGCACGAGCTTTGTATTCCTTGCTTGACAAGACAAAGATGAGAGGATAGCAAAGGACCAAAGATTCCTCTACACGGAGGAGCGACATACATTAAACTGGACGAATAAGGATAGAAAGGAAGAGAGACGAGGGCTAGAACTCCCTCGTTAAGGTGCAGAGACCTTGATAACAAGGAACCAGATACAGAATAAGCAAATGTTAGCTAGGATAAAGGCGGGCTAAAGCCTCGAAAATAGCAAGAAAAAGGGCAACGCCCTTGAAAGGGTGAAGAGGAGTGAGTAGAAAGAGGAGAATAAGAATCATCTGACGTAGTCAGAGAAGAGGAATTATAATCATCGGACAAGGTTGGGGAAGGAGAATTAGAATCACCCGACAGGGTCGGGGAAGAAGAGACATAGACACCCGATAGGGTCGGGGAATAAGAGTGAAAATCACCAGATGGGGTCGGCGAAGGAGAATTAGAGACGGAACCTGGAGATACTGGAGGAGAAGAACTGGGAGATGTCCCGAGATCGAGATGAAAAGACATAGGCCGAGGCCTAGAATTGTGAGAGGAGGGAAAATCTAGAGGATCCGAAGAAAAAGGAGAGGAATGGGGACGCACGGACCTACGGAAAGAGGAGAAAATGATGGAAATAGGATCAGATGGAGGAAGGTACACCACCCAAGGGTGGGAACTGAGTAGAAGGAAGGATGAATGAAAAGAAAGGGAGGAAGAGGTGGACCCCTGAATGCACAACTGACGACTCTTGAACCTGCGTCGCCGCCTCTTCTTAGCAGAAATTGACTTATAATGGACCCGCCTGGCACGGGCTCGTACCTTTGGCTTTCTCTACTTACAATGTCTTAAATAACGGGCCCATCTAGCAGATGGCCTAGCCCAATTATTAATATGCAACTTTGCTAGGGCGGTTTCCCCTAGACACCCAGTGCTAACAACAGTAGGTGGACATTCAGAGTGATGAATATAACAAACCCACGGGGTTTTGTCTCTCGGCACTAGAAGCATGAGGTTCGGCAACTCCACTTGGAACTCAGCCTTGAAGCACAACTCCCTTGATAGAAGAGACTGGTGAAGCTGAGGGAGAGTAATACACGGCGTTGACATGGCCGGCTTGCTAATAAACCAAGGAAGATTGCATAACAAGTGCAGAATATCCTTGGAAAGTGTAGAAGATACGGCCAATTGCCCGTTGAACATAGAATCCATAATCTGCTTGGCGTCCGTATGCATTAGCATAACGCGGGTAGAGAACCCTTCTTGGCCTATTATCTGAATGGCAATAGAGCGAGGAGAAATAATAGCACCAATAATCGAACCTCCGACAAGCAATGAGATTGCCACCGGCCTCGCTTGAGAAGAAACTGGCACTAGTGCACGAGAGCCTTTCTTGGCAACCATCTTCAAAAGTGTAGGCTCATCATCCTCAAAATAGCCAGGGACCAGGATGCAGATCGGCATCCGGCAAATGAAATCTTGAATCTTGAAATGTCGAACCGACATTGAACTGTCCTGACTTGGCTTGTCATCTCCCTGGAGGCCAGATCCGAGGGACACCGTAGGTGGCGCACACCCGCTCCCTGTGGTGTAAGTGGATGGGGAAGAAATGAAAGTAATAGGTTTGGAAGGCGGAGGCGAAGGTTAAGAAGGCGTAAGTGGGCGTAAGGGCAATGCGAGTGGTGGAGGGATAGCGGCGATAATAGGCTCTGGTGGATGTAAGGGAAAAGGAGGAGGTGTAGGAGGGGGTGAAGGTGAAGGCGGAGGTGCAGGTATAGGTATAGCCTACTCAGGCTCGGGCAATGATGGCGAAGGGGATGGCAAAGGAGGTGGATATGATGGAGGTGATGGAAGCACTTGTGGTGGAGACGGAGATGATAGTGATGGCAATGGAGAAGGTGAGGATGGTGATGAAGGCGATGAGGGTAATGGACATGGAGGTGGAGAGGGTGAAGAGGGAGGTCGTGGTGCCCACCGTCGACGTGTCGACACAAAGCGTCGAGCGGCGTTAGGGATAGAAGTAGTGGAAGTGGCGGCGAGAGAAGAAGGGGAGGCACTGGCCTGAGCAGAGGCTTGGGTTTGTGGAGGTTACGGAGATCGGATAGGAGATGGCGAAGGTAACAGGGTATGTGACGGAGCAAGTGCAACACTAGATGAAAAATCACAGGGGCACCCCTGGCCTTGAAATGGAGACGGCTGCTTAGGCAACACTTCTTGTTACTGTTGCTTGCTACGGAGATCTAAAACAACTTTATGCATGGCGGCCCAATCAATCCTTTTATTATCTTCCAGGCCATTAACATACTCTCGGAACTCGGGACAATCCTCAAGCAAATGCCCCTGCTGGCGGTGAAATTCATAATATTGAAGCATATTCCCGACCGCGGGTCGGCAAGGCACAGCCGGGGAGAGCGGCAATGCGTGAGCGGCCATCAAAGCCCTAAAAATGTCGGTAAAGCACTCTGGCAATGGAGGACAAGGAGCCCGCTTCGAGCAAGGTGGATGACGAGGGGTATGAGGTGGTGGAGAAGGTTATGGAGACGGAAGTGAATGTTGCATAGGCAATAGTGCTTGGCCGGCGGAGGAGGGATTTGGTGAAGGCATATGTGTAACAGAGTGGGGAGGTATGTAGACGGCATCCACCTGCTCGGGATGTGGTGTGACCTTGACCAGGGGTGGAGACGGAGACGGGTATGCGGACGCAGGAGGCTGACACATGGAAGGTTGATATGCGGAGGCGTATATGTATGTAGAGGCGGGAGGTTGGCTCGTGGAGGGATATACGGCGGTGTATGGATGACTCGTGGAGGGTTGGTATGTGGAAGGATACTGGTATGTATAAGCGAAAGGTTGGTATGTGGAGGTAGATGTATATGGCGGGGTGTGTGGAGATGTAGAAGGCGGAGAGGACTTGGAGTCAAGGGTATCTTGGAGTTGTTGGCGGATGAAGTGGGCTCGGCTGTAAAGTTGTTGCTCGGAGGTGATGTCGTTGAGGGCTAAAATAAACTGATACTCGGGCGTGGCATTGGATATCAGCATCTTGATTTGCTCTCCCTCCGGAATGTGCCCCGGGACCTACGTGGCAAGGCAACGCCAACGATTGACAAAGGTAGAGAATTCCTCTTCGGGCTTCATCATCTCATGGGCCAAATCCACCATGGAATACTTGGGCCCAACCTGGTCTTGAAACTGCTGAATGAACTTCTCTTGCACGGCTTGAAAATTCATAACTTGCTCTTGCAGAAGAGAGAAGAACCAATCCCGAGCTGGGCCTTCCAATGACAGACCAAATAGATAGGCCATCAAGCGTTGGTTATGTCGAAACTGGGCCGACTCATAAATAAACTCCTTCAAGTGCACATAGGGGTCACCGACTCCACCATAACGGCGATATGCGGGAATTTGTGAAGATGGCGAAAGCCGAAGACATTGAAATGCGAATGGAATACTTAAGGAGGATTTGGGTTCGATTTGGCATTAAAGTTCATCAAGATGGGGCTGGGCTTGAGCAATCATCTCCTGGGTAGGGAGAGATCGAGAAGAATATGGGCCAACTTGAGCCAGTGAATTTAGACCAGGATGATATTGGGCCGGATAAGAGGATCTGGGCTGAGAAGAAGAAGGGCCCATTCCGGAAGTAGAAGGATATATGGACCTAGAAGGATCATGAATATGAGGACTACTCGGGCTAGCAGCAGCATGAGTAGGAGATGGAGGCCCATTAAGAAGAGTAGGTCCACTAAGAGAATAAGAAGGCATGTTAAAGGAAGGGGGTCTATTAAGAGTAGAAGAGAGCCCATTAGAGGAAGATGGCAGCCCATTGAAGGATGGGGACCCACTAAGAATAGAAGGACCATGAAGGGAACGGGGCCCATTAAGAGAATGGGACCCATTGAAGGAAGGTGGCCCATTAAAGAAATGAGGCCCATTAGATGAATGAGTATTAGGAATCGGGCTGGCCGCATGGGAAGAAGAAGGAGGCCCATGAAGATTGGAAGGCACATTATGAGAAGAAGGCCCATTAAGATGATTTGCAATAAGATGATGGGCCTGGGCCGGGTCCATTTGGCGAACAAGACTTGAAAGATGGGCCATGCGATTAGCATGTTCCTCGGATGGATTAGAGGGACCACGGGAAGATGGGCCCGCGTGGGAAGAGGATTCCACGCGGGAATAGGAGGAAGATTGGGGGAAAGAATGATACAAGGGGTTGGAATGATGCTCCATGAGGGCAAATGGAGACTTAATACAACGATATCAAGGAGAATACAAGTGGGGAAGCAATGGCTTAATGGGCTTGAGGACAAGAGGGGACTGACCCACTAACGCAAATACGAATGGACAACGGACCATGGGACAATGGACTAGACAATGGACACACAAAATGGGCTAAGCTAAATGGGTCTAACAACAATAAAACATGTGGATGATGAAAGAATGCAACACAAATACCACTAATGGGCCTGGACAAGCCCAAACAACACAATCAATGCAATGTGAGAGTTTTCACCCAAGTCAAACAAGTTGATATGATGGGAAATATTTCAGGGATTTTAATAGACCTTTTAATGATTTGAATTAATAATAATTCCCTCAAGATAGGAATCCTATGGGAATAAGGTCTAAACTTTGGGTTGGCTAAGGTTAACTCCCTCACACTTATGCAAATGCAAGCTTAAGGGGTGGAAAAGGTACAATCGGCCCGGCGTCCGTGTGGAAATCCACGGCTCACAGCGACTTACAGAGGTCCCGGATAAGATCACCAAGTCGAGCTCATGGAATATGGGAGCGAGAGGATCACTTACAAAGGGGGAATGCAACTATAATATGCAAATATGTATGACCCTATGTGCACTGGAGTGCATGCAATTTCTAGCTTCAAACTAGAAAATCAAGATAATATTAAACCATGCAAACATAATGAAATGGGTGCAAACAAAGTGGGAAATCCAAGACAATATGAAGGACAAGAATGTAAGACCAAACATAAGCACAATCAGGCACTAAAAGATGTGAAAAACTATGAATGAGTGGCGTACCTTTGTGTCTGCCCCTGAACCTGGATGCAGATTTTATGCATAAAATGTAAAAATGGAGACAAGATTTGACTATGAAAATGTGACTCAAATGTTGCAAACAATATATAGATGGGAAGACAATACAAAGGGCTGCGTAACGGGCCCAAGAACAGAGCAATCTGACCTCGGGAGGTCAACTAAATCTTCCAAGAAAGTTGCCCCCGTGAACCTATGCGCAGACCACATGCAGATTTTATAGACAAAATGTGAAAATGATAACACTTTTTAAAAAAGCAAATGAGATCCAAATAATTCAAATAAGGTATGGATAGAAAGATAATACAAAGGACTATCCAATGGAATAAAAATCAATGCAATCCGGCGTCGGGAAGGTTGTCAAATCACTGAGCAAAGATGTACCTATGAACCTGTCCCTGGGCCTGCCGGCAGAACGTATGCAGAAAACTCAAAAAGTTGGATAATATTAGAATGTGCAAATGTTAACCAAATGATGCAAATGATATATCAATGGAAAGACAATACAAAGGGCTATCTAACGGAATAAAAATCAGCGCAATCTGACCCCGTGAGCAAAAGTCATGCCTCGACGAATATGGCCCTGTGAGCACCCGCGCAGGACTGCCAGAATCCGTAACGGTCTAACAAATGACCATTTCTTGCCCTCTGGCGGTCTACAATAGGACCACAACACTACCAGAGCCTCTAAAACACCCCAAACAGTGGAAGAATGGATAAAATATCACCTAAACATGCACATGCACACACCCAACTCACAAAAGAGCATTAAAACAAACGTGATGGGCATTGGAGTCCCACCGTGATCGCCAAAAAATAAGGTTATTGATAATTTTATCTCTCTTTCCTTTACCCCGCCCTTAACTATTCTAATAACATAATAGCATGAAAAGGCATGGAAGATGATGAATAAATAGCGATGAGAGATAGAAGAACTGACCGTGATCGCCACCAAGGGTTAACAACAAAGCCAAAGGGATGAAGAGATAAAGGAAAGGGCACCGTGAGCCTTGGAAATATGATGAATTGATCGTGCTTAAGAACATGATGCGGGGAACTTGTGGAATCAAACCCCTTCTCCTTCCAGCCAGCTAGATGAAGAAGGCCTCACGTTGTGTTCATCCTCTCCTGCAAAACAAAGCCAAAACAAGCATAAAAAACCCATTAGAACATGCATGTGTAGTTTTAATCCCGGAGTGATAAAATAGGGGTATAAATTAAAGGAGAACGCTCCGGGGGGAGGTTTTTAACCCCTGTGGAATGGTGGAAATAATAGGTGGGTGTGTTATGCATGCATAGGATTTGAAATCATGAAATTTGATTGAGAGAATAGAGAGATAACGATGGTGCAAAACTGGGAAAAACGCATATGTAGCAGAAAGTGCAGTGTTTTGTGATGATTTATGATTTTGAGGAGAGGAGAACTAAGAATATAGACCATGAAATGAAGCGTAGAAGGATGAAATGAAAAGCCAATACTTCCCTCTTCAAGCCAGGGATGAAGGATTGAGTCGGCGGTGCAGCATGGCTTCACCCCGAACCAAGAAAGATCCCCCCTTTGCAACAGCGAACTGGGCAGTTTATATAGAGGATGCAGAAAACCCAGAAAGTTCTCCCAAGATTTTATGGGATAGAGTCCACCAAAATTCATGATCTACCGATCAATCTCGAGATAATACAAAGGATAAGAGGTAGGAACAAGTGGGACTCAATTTGGTGGAAGGATATGGAAGATATGACTTCTAGAAGGGAGTCCCGGAGCTTAATCTGCAGAGTTTGTGTTGAACTAGGATGCATAAATCACCAACTTTCATTCGCGTTTCTAAACAAGATGGCCAATGAAAATCTGAGATCTATGGATCAAATTCAAGATAATATAAAAGAGAAACCATAGGAACAAACGTCGCTCAATTCAGAGTAGAATTCAAGAAGTTATGGGCTCTGCAAGAGGGCCACGGTGCACAGAAACGGAGCATAGTCCCGCACTAATTGGACTCTCGGTGTCATCTGGCGGTCTATCGTAAGATCGCCAGAGGCAACAAACGGTCTAGGGTAGGACCGTCAGGCTCCGGGACTCGAACAGGATGATTTTAGGCAAGTTTAGGTGTAACGGTCTATTAATAGACCGTCACTTGTGTTCTAGCGGTCTTACGATAGACCTTCACATGGGCTGTGATGGTCTAATAATAGACCTTCACATGGCTGTGACGGTCTAATAATAGACCTTCACACCGATGGAGGAAGATTCTGGGTAGACTACGCGTGACTTTGAAAATTGAAGCGTATCTCTCAAACTGGGCAGAACTTGCAAAAGTGGTAGAAGAAGAAATTGTAGATAACTGATAGAGGAACAACTTTCATAAATAAAGTAAGATGAAAATAGGATCATAAGAAGGAGAACATAGGGCTAGAACAGAGAGACAAAATTGTAGGACGTAGGTGAACAACACTTCCTACTGGAAAAATGTGAATAACTCACAATCGGGGCTGAACTGGCCAATGACGTAGAAGAAGAAATTATATATATTTAAAAATAGAACAACTTTGGTGAAGGGAATATGTTTAATAGAGGAATGGAAGAGGGTGAAAAAGAACCACTTTCAGGACTGGGCACTGAGAGAGAGTCGATTGCTTGATGGAAGCTGACCTAAATGGGCCGTAAGTCGACTTAGAAGCCGGAAGTTGATAAGATAAGCTCCAGGGACTCTAAGAAATCATGATCTCTAGGGCTCAAAGGGAATGAAATGGGCTCGAAATCCATCCAAGGAAGGCTCCAAAATAATGGCTAATTCGGAACATCAAAAATGATGAATAAGAGAAATGACGCAACTTGCGGGCTAAAAATGGGTGTCAACAGTTAGTACATTCTCGTTACATGACTTTCTATTACATAGCCTTTATGATTATAAAAAGTACATTCTTGTTCATGAAAGGTCAAATTACATTCATGTTATATTCTTGCTTGATCATATTTCCAAAGTCTACATGAATTCTCATGTCTCACTTGATCATATCTTGTTATTTATGTTACTTTGGTTTATTCACATGTTTCATCGTATTTTCATGACTTATCTTACATTTTAGAGCTAAAAATGTTAATTACATAAAAATTACCTTCATGTTGATACGAAGATACCTACTGGGCATGTGTGCTCATTCCATACTTTCCAATCTTTTTCAAGAAATTATAGCGGGTCGGATTCAGACTATTCATGTAACGCCCCTGGTTTTTCGGATCATTTTCGTGGGTCTCAGAGTGTATTTTGTGCTTTACATGTGTTTTTCCCTGATGTGCCTTCGAAACTCTGTGCAGAGCGAACCATGACATTCTCCGACTCTGGGACGTTACCACTACGTTGTGCTCCTTACGAGGATCGCGGAGGTAATTTTTTGTATTTTTATGAATTTCTATAATTTTTGGGTTTTTCTATATATATTAACCTCTTTTCTCTCTCCCCTCTCATTTCTCACTTTCTCCCTCTCTCTTCTCTCTCACTCTCTCCTCTCTCCGTCTCCCTCCGGCGGCCGACTGAGCGGAGCGCGGGCGAGGTGGGGACGGCGCGGGTGAGGCACGAGCAAGGATGGGTGAGGATCGAGGCGGTGGAGGCACGATGAAGCTCGGCCGCGAGTTCATGAACTAGCGAGGGTTTCACGACATTTTCTTCGTGGATCGACATCCACAGCGCGTCAAATCTTCGGTGGAGGTAGGGAGATGGATCCCCAACTCGTGCACTTCCTTTCCCGCTAGTTTGGTAGGCCATGGTGAGTCGAGCGGGCTTATTTGTGAATTTTGGGGAAAACCATGTTTTTGGAGAGTGAGCCGGATCTCTCGTTTTGTGTAGTTTTGACTGATCAAAGGGTATAGATGCATGCTAGGGTGCTTGGGGATGGATTCCCCTTTGTTTCCCCTTCATCGGGTGATGAATGGGGCGTGGAAATGAGATTTTTGGGTTTTTCACCGGTTTCGTGTTTGGGATGCCTTAGCGGTCCTTTCAGTGACCGCTAGGGTGTTAGCGGTCTGGTGGAGACCGCTAACGTCCCGAGTATGTCGGTTCGGACCTGGCGGTCGCACGATAGACCGCCAGGGTCCTTAGCGGTTCAGTGGTAGGCCACTAACCTCTGCTTCGCTGTCCATGGGTTGACTACTAGAGGTCCATGAGTTCCTGAGTTCTTAGCGGTCCAGCGGTAGACAGCTAGCCTTTCCTTAGCGGTTCAAGGGTAGACCGCTAGGCCTTCTGGCAGTCTAAAGGTAGACCGCTAGGGGTTACGAGTTCCTGATGCTTAGTGGTCCAAGGGTAAACCGCTAGGCTGGCATTAGCAGTCCAGGGGTAGACCGCTAGGCGATTCTTTAGGCTCGTCACGCCGTTTACCGTCATATTGGTCTCCGCTCGACCTGGTTGTGACCCAGTGGTCGACCTTGGGCCTCGTGAGTGTCCCGGACACCCCGTGAGTTCTGTGTCCATGTTTTTAGGGTGTATGGAGGTACCATATTATCTCGATTAGCGTGCCCATAAGTGTGGTTGGTCCAGGTGACCCCATGTGTTCCGGGATTTCGTGTTACGCTCGATCGAGTCACCGTGTATCGGTGTAAGTGCGGTGGGGTTCCCCCGCATGTCGTGGGTTTCTGTGGAAGATGGTTCCCGACTGGGCCAAGTGTATGGCCTTGGACTGCGAGTCCAGTCATTTAGCCTGGGGCTGTAGGTTTCCCGCTTTTCCCAGGGATGGGGAATCGGCGTGGCGGCCTGTGAGCTACTTTGGGAATCGTGCTTCTGTGCTTTTCGCGTGGGCCGTGTGTGTGGCCTTGGACTGTGAGTCCAGTTGCCCAGCATGGTACTGGAAGGCTTCTCAGTTCCCTTCCCAAGGAAATGGTCTCAGCGGCTCGAGAGCTACCTCGGTATTCATGCTACCGTGGTTTTAGACCTAGGGATTCGGCTAGATTAACGCCAGTGTGCCGTTACGTGCAACGACCCCGAGTCTTGTGACTCAAGGACCGTTGGATTTAGTGAGTCTAGAGGACTGTCCAGAGTCTAGTGGCTCGGTGCCACTTGATTCCTCGTGACTTTTATGCAGGGTGCGTACGTGCTTCACGGAGTTTCTCTTCGGAGAGTGGTCACATCAGTGACTCCCCACTAGTCGTAGCCTTCCGACACGCGTGTGGTCCCACCAGGGAGTGGTGGCAAGGCTACCCGAGAGACAGCTTTAGGCTGGTTGCCGTGGGCCTCCTACTGTGGCGGCTCGAGTCCGGGCCGGGTGGACGAACCAGCTAGAGGGCCTGACGTAGTGCAGTCAGTCAGTGTGTGCACACGTGGTCGGGGACTTCAGACGCGTGCTGACGAGCACGACCCCGACTAGACCCTTGTTGTATGTTCTGTGGTTACTTGTACGGTGTCTCAGTCTTCGCCTGGGGTGCCGCAGCGAGACACGTGTGACTGTGGACTAAGTTGTCAGTGGACGCATCCGGCCTTTCTTCTGGTGGGCAGGTACTCTTGTCACGTGAGACATGACTCTTCTATTCTGGTTTCATTTTCCGTCTGTGAGACGTGGTCTTCGGGACCGTCCGGAGTTTTCGAGATAGTGGCAGGGTGCCAGTGGCTTCACCGAGGTTTCATCGTGCCAGTGTGGGACTGTGCAGTCCCGGTTGGTTGTGGCTGTGTGGGCAGACTTCTACGGTAGGGTTGTCATGAGTGTTTCCTCAATAGGCCTGATGTTAGAGTGGTCCGGTTCCCGATTGTGAGATTGGGATTTCTCTTTCTGCTTGACTGGTACAGTAGGAGTAGCTGTAGTGCCGAGTTTTGACCGGCCGCCGATTCGTTGTTCCTACTGTAGTTGTAGCTATTTTTCCTTTCCGCTATCGTCATTATTCTCGGTTGGGGTTCTACGGGATCCCTACTGAGCCAGTGACAGGAGGCTCACCCCTGCTTTTCAGGTGCGACGGTTCTTCCTCGAGGTTCGAGGGTGCTATTTGGAGATTCTTAGTTGCCAACTCGTCGGGCCGAGTGTTCACTTGGCATGTGGTACATTTTACTGCTTTAGACTGTACTTTCTGTTGGACTGAACTCTATTGTAGTAGTTATTTATTTATTTCTATTAATTACTGAACTGTCATGCCTTATTTCCTATTTGTTTACACCTCCACACTCCTTTTAGCCCTTCCGAGCCCTCCCAGCTCGTGGGTGGCGGGCTAGGATTCGAATGGTATCGGGCTCTTCCCGACAGCCGGATCTTGGGTCATCACAATTCAAGTGATGGATCCTTGAGTGATTAAAGAAGGTGTGAAGCCTTAGATTGTCATTAGTTGATAGTCAAGAGTCGCTATATAATTTTCCATTTTATTGAGTCTAGTTAGTCAAAGTGTCAAGAGTTAACCTTATGTACTTTCAATCATTATTTAAATAAAGTAAAGATTTTGTCCAAATAATTGTGCATCCATTTTTTATGTGTGAATGTGTTAGCGCTCTGATTATATTGCTCGTTTGAGACGTACTAGCTGACTATTCACGTTCTCTAATTATTTCCGCTGCATAATCTCGAGGCGTGACAGTTAAAGTGGTATCGGAGTGTAGGTCTTAGGACTTACTTATTCCTTGGAAAATGTCGTGTCATAGGCTAAGTCCAAGGCTTAAGGACCGATACCTATGAAACAAGGAAAGAAATTTCCAACCTATGAGAGAAATTGGGTAGAACCCGTGATGCGGGACGGACACGGGAGGCGACTCTACGTGGGGTGGACCTCAGACTCTAGATGTTGACGCGACCAGCAACACACACCAGGGAGACACTAAGCCCGACACTACGAGCTCCTAGTGGCGAAACGTCGCTAACAGAAGTGGAAGCTCACTCGTCGTCCCAAGCGAGGGAAAGCGCGGACCGTGCACGGTTAAGGAACCGGCGGAGGTCAAGGGTAGTCCGACTCAACTTCCGGACTCGGATCGAGTCGCGGGACGGGTCACTCTCACTCTCACAGCGGTGACATGGACACACGGGCTATTACCTACACTCTCGGCAGCGGCCTAAGACCGTATACTAGCTAAGCAATGTAACGCCAAGGAGTTAAGACCTTTACCTCTACGCACCCGGCGTGGCGAAGACACCCCGGCTGACTTACGGACCCCAGGTTAACATAATTCACAGCGGTACAAAGAGATTCAACCCACTCCATGCAGGGAGGTAAAAGATCACATGTGGGTCCCGGGGATCACGCAAATCAGGTTGACGGGCAGCATCTTGATGTCGTCTCGACGCGCCGAACTCCGCGTTCTCGTGCTTTCCGGACGGCGCAATCAATGGGTTGTGGGGCCCACACGCTGTCCTATCCTCCGGGTCTAGCGGGGTGGGTCCCACTATAATGGGGACCCCTGACAGCGCGCTTCCTGGATGGCGGCCAACCGGCGACACTCACCGGAGGCCGGGTGCCTCCGGTTCCCAAGTGGAGAGGATGCTGTCCACGAGCTGATGTTGCTATTTCAACAGCGCGCGCCCCGGAGAAAACGGCCGCTGGGATCAGCCCCGTCGCCGGAATGCGATGAAACCAGCGTCGTTGGAAAGAGGATTCGAAATCCTTCAATCTAGGGCTAGTGGACTCTTCTGAACCTGTGCGGACCAGGGCTTTAACTATTTTTCAATTCTCTACTCCACAGCTCCTGAAATCTCAGATCAGCATATCAGTTTCCTATAAATGGCCATTGACCACTGACGTACAGTTGGATTCAGACTTCGAGACCATCTTAAAAGTTGTAGGTAATCAAACCACGGAACTGGGATTATTTTTAGATTTTGATTTGGAGGTGGCTGCGATTTGTTATGATTTTTGGGGTGACTGGTGGTCGGATCTAGGAACAGGTGGACAGAATTGTAGATGGGTCTGAGAATGATTTTTAGAAAATATGAGATGGGCGAATCAAAAATTGAGAAACATTGTGGATGAAGGGGTGGATGGATGGAACCCCCAGTAAAATTGGGTGAACTAACAAAAATCAAAAAGTGGATCTAAGACATGAAACTCAGGACGGAGGTGAACCTGGACAGAACTCTCGCAGAACCGAAATGGAAGAGTGGATGAAAATCAAAAAATAGGAAACGTGATCTGAATGCTGGTCTGATTTTTGTGGGTGGAGAGGAACATCCAGGAACAACTCCTCCAAATTTGGTAGCCAAATGAGCTCGGGGAAGACCTGTGAATTTCGAACAAGATGCAGTGGTACTACGCAGGCAGAACTCCGTTGATGGCGATGGCGGCTCGTGGCGGCGGCGACGGCGACCGGAACTGATAGGGTGGAGTCACACCACCAAGAAGCAACCTTCACAGTGGCAAGGGGGAGAGGGAGAGAAGAAGGGGGCGGCCTAGGCCATGCTACAACAATTTTCAAGTTCAAAATGGCATTAATTCTTCCAAAATGGAAAATACAAGCTTAAATAGGTTACATCTCACATCCATCCACAAACGTAGGATCTAGGGGTGGGAGATGAAGGGCTGGGATGGCATGTGACACACACACAAAAAAATAAATAAAAAATAAGGGGAGGGGGGCGCACCTTGACCAAGGAGGGAACAAGCGTGACATGGTAGGTGGGGTGGGTGGCCAAAATGTGGACTTTCCAAGCCACTTGTCCCCCACTTGGCCCACCCTTCTAGAAGCCTCCATGTGAAAGGTTGACTGATCCCACACGGGACCCTAGGCTGAGGTGGCTCAATGGGATGGGGCCTGGGGGACCCGTGGGGCCCACGGGGTCCAAATTGCACATAAGCCCCTCTTACAATCAAAATAGCAAACCGAATTCAATGAAATAAACACAAATTACACACACATGAAGTCTAACTAAACATGATAAATGGGGAGGCTCACGGCGGAGTCTCCAGGCTGTCTCCGAGCCAGATGGACGCTGAGGTGGCTCGAGTCGTGCTCCGTGTGCGGTACCGGTGGCTCGACGTGTCGCGCCGCTCAACTGCTCGGGCGTCCGCACCAATTCTCCCCGGGTGGGAGAAACTCGACCCTGTCGAGTAAGGGTCTGCATCGCTCCTGTATCACTCCAGAAGGTCCAGATCGATTCGCTGCAACTCGCCATGTGTGATCCATGTGTCCTCAGTAGCGGGCCTTCCTCTCCATCGCACTAGGTAGTGCGGGTAAGATCCACTCCTGATAACTATCACTTGCTCATCCAGTATACGATCTATATGCTCAAGCTGCCGTAAAAAAGGGGCTGGAGGTGGAAGTGGACACTCAGGCGTGGGATCACTCTCAAGGGGAGGAGATGGCTCAAAAGGCTCACTAGGGATCACTGTTGGGTCCCTATATGCAACAAGATCCGATACATTGAAGGTAGAGCTTATACCATATTCCTCGGGTAGGTCCACAACATACGCATTGGATCCAACGCGTTTCAACACTCTAAATGGACCGGCTCCGCGAGCTTGCAACTTCTTAACGGTTCCAGAGGGAAACTGTTCAGGTCTTACCCTGATCATGACATATTCACCCTCCTGGAACTCTCGGTGGTGTCGGTGGGCATCGGCTAACTCCTTGTACCGTGCATTGCTGGCCTCAACTGTGACGACGGACATCGTCATGCAGACTCCTAACATGATTAGCAAAAGAAAAGAAACACAGGATGCACACACGACCTAACATGCTTAGCAAAAGAAAAGAAACACACTGATGCACACACGACCTAACATGCTTAGCAAAAGAAAAGAAACACACTGATGCACACACGACCCTAAACAACCCTACAGTTAGTAAAACCCAATCATATGCAAGGTGGTCCAGGACATCCGAATGTGTGCCATGCATACACTAGATGCAACCAAAGGTAGGTAGGATGATGTACTCCTAGACACCCAAAAAGACACCATGCATGCAAGGACTTCCTATTAGATGTGGGTGTGGGTGGGCTAAGAGGTTCATCACCACTACATGTAGGTAAGGCATGCCATGCTTCCCAATAATCGGACCTATTGCTATGTGGAATTTGATTGGCCCGAGTGGGAAGAGAGTGGTAGGGGACTTCCTTGACAAAGTAGAGGGGAAGTGGTGGAGCACGAGGCCCACTAGAGAAGGGGTCGAATGGGTCAAAGAATGTGTGACCCCCCGGTTCCTCCATTACATAGTCCCATGTTTGAAATTCATGAAGGTGATGGTCACCTCCATCCATCGTGGTAGATGGGACAGTGTATAGAAGATAAGGCTCCTCCCTCGGGATAAAAGGAGTGAAGTCGGGCTCGACCGGTAGCGGGAGGAGTAGAAGAACCTCCGTGGTAACATGACCCACAGTGTACACGGAGGTGATGGACCCTAAAGCGGGATGAGTGAAACTACGACCTGTGGGTCGGTCGAAGCCTGGAGCCAACAAGTGCGTAAATATCAATTGCCGGTCTAACCCTTTAAGAAGGTCATCCAATGTATCCACATAGTGACTAGACCAGGAAGTGGTGTGAAATGAATTGATTGGCACCAGAGGTTGGATAGGGTCCATAGATGGGAAGGGAAGTGGGACCAAGCCATCCTTGAGCCAACTAACTAGTGGCTCGGCTATGTAAAGTGTACCCGTTAGAAATACGGGTGGCTCGGGCTTTTGTGGCTGCAAATGAGAGGGCTCCGAAGTAAGATCGGAAGGTGAGTGTGATGGAGCTCTCATGGGTGGGGAAGGAGGATCCACTATGATGGGGAGAGGGCTTGGGGACTCCGTTGATGGGGCCGGGTTAAGACTACCGGTGATGACCTACTTAGGCTCGGGTAGGAGTACATTACAAGGAGTACGTGTCCTATCCACCCCATCCAACCGGTCCAAAATCATTTGCATAAGTTCGGCAACGGAGTGGGTTGGAATAGGGATATCATGGTGGACTCGCCCATAGTCAACCGTCCTAGGATTGGATCTTGGCTCATCTACGTGTGGGACTCTTTGCCTCCGACTAGAACCCACTTGGTTGGAAGTGATTGGGTGGGGCCGGTTGGAGGTGACCGGTTGGGGCACGTAGACCTTCCTAAGCTCTCTCTTCATGTCCCACCATGACTTGATGGGCCATTGCCCCCTAACCTCTCTCATTCTTTCTATGTAGTCCCACTTTTTGGCAGCCTCATAAAGAAGCCACTCTTTGGCGAAAGAGAATTGCATTGCCTCGGACATAGTATAACAATCAAAGTAGGTGTCCATGGTGGCCTCCCACTTGAGGTAGATGCCCGGGTCATTGGAGCCAAAAAAATCTGAGGCTTCAGGCCTACAGAAGCGGAAAGGATGGTTGCCAAGCCCATGGGTGGGCCAACGGTCATATCGCCCGGGTGATTGGGACTCCATGTGAAATTGGGGAACTACATGTTAGACATGCCGACACTTGGACAAGACCGACTGACTCTTATAGGACTACACACGAACTAGAAGACACCGACTAATGCAAACACTCACTAGATGATGCACTTAGACCTAACCAATATCCGGTACGAGGCGGAGACAAGCGATCCGAAGATCACTCGCGTAAGTACGCTACCCTCCCGATAGGCATAACCTAATGTTCGGGCAACGCCTTTTAATATACCGAGCTATTGGGTGAAATGCAATTTGAAAACACTTTTTTTTTTGTTGTTTTGAAATGATGATCCTAGACTCAACTTATACTAAGCAAGACATATGCAACGACTACCCTAGACTCGACTCGCTCTGATACCAAACTGATGCGGGACGGACACGGGAGGCGAATCTATGTGGGGTGGACCTCAGACTCTAGATGTAGACGCGACCAGCAACACACACCAGGGAGACACTAAGCCCGACACTACGAGCTCCTAGTGGCGAAACGTCGCTAACAGAAGTGGAAGCTCACTCGTCGTCCCAAGCGAGGGAAAGTGCGGACCGTGCACGGTTAAGGAACTGGCAGAGGTCAAGGGTAGTCCGACTCAACTTTCGGACTCGGATCGAGTCGCGGGACGGGTCACTCTCACTCTCACAGCGGTGACATGGACACACGGGCTAGTACCTACACTCTCGGCAGTGGCCTTACTAGCTAAGCAATGTAACGCCAAGGAGTTAAGACCTTTACCTCCACGCACCCGGCGTGGCGAAGACACCCTGGCTGACTTACGGACCCCCGGTTAACATAATTCACAGCGGTACGAAGAGATTCAACCCACTCCACGCAGGGAGGTAAAAGGTCACATGTGGGTCCCGGGGATCACGCAAATCAGGTTGACGGGCAGCATCTTGATGTCGTCTCGACGCGCCGAACTCCGCGCTCTCGTGCTTTCCGGACGGCGCAATCAATGGGCTGTGGGGCCCACACGCTGTCCTATCCTCCCGGTCTAGCGGGGTGGGTCCCACTGTAATGGGGACCCCTGGCAGCGCGCTTCCTGGACGGCGGCCAACCGGCGACACTCACCGGAGGCCGGGTGCCTCCGGTTCCCAAGTGGAGAGGATGTTGTCCACGAGCTGATGTTGCTGTTTCAGCAGCGCGCGCCCCGGCGAAAACCGCCGCTGTGATCAGCCCCGTCTCCGGAATGCGATGAAACTAGCGCCTTGGAAAGAGGTTTCGAAATCCTTCAATCTAGGGCCAGTGGACGCTTCTGAACCTGCGCAGACCAGGGCTTTAACTATTTTTCAATTCTCTGCTCCACAGCTCCCGAAATCTCAGATCAGCAAATCAGTTTCCTGTAAATGGCCGTTGACTACCTACGTACATTTAGATTAAGACTTAGAGCTCATCTTAAAAGTTCTAGGTAATCAAACCATGGAACTGGGGGTATTTTTAGAATTTGATTTGGAGGTGGCTGCGATTTGTTATGATTTTTGGAGTGACTGGTGGTCGAATCTGGGAACAGGTGAACAGAACTGTAGATGGGTCTGAAAACGATTTGTAGAAAATATGAGATGGGCGAATCAAAAATTGAGAAAAATTGTGGATGAAGGGGTGGATGGATGGAACCCCTAGCAAAATTGGACGAACTAAAAAAAATCAAAAACTGGATCTAAGACATGAAACTGAGGACGGAGGTGAACTTGGACAGAACTCTGGCAGAACCAAAATGGAAGAGTGGATGAAAATCAAAAAATAGGAAACGTGATCTGAATGCTGGCCTGATTTTTGTGGGTGGAGAGGAACATCCCAGGAACAACTCCTCCAAATTTGGTAGCCAAATAAGCTCGGGGAAGACCTGTGAATTTCTAACAAACTGCGGTGGTACTGCGCAGGCAGAACTTCATTGATGGCGATGGCGGCTCGTGGCGGCGGCGGCGGCGACCGGAACTGATAGGGTGGAGTCACACCACAAAGAAGCAACCTTCACAGCTACAAGGGGGAGAGTTAGACATCCCAGGAAGGGGGCGGCCTAGGCCATGCTCCAACAATTTTCAAGTTCAAAATGGCATTAATTCTTCCAAAATGGAAAATACAAGCTTAAATAGGTTACATCTCACATCCATCCACAACCGTAGGATCTAGGGGTGGGAGATGAAGGGCTGGGATGGCATGTGACACACACACAAAAAAATAAATAAATAATAAGGGGAAGGGGGCGCACCTTGACCAAGGAGGGAACAAGCTTGACATGGTAGGTGGGGTGGGTGGCCAAAATGTGAACTTTCCAAGCCACTTGTCCCCCACTTGGCCCACCCTTCTAGAAGCCTCCATGTGGAAGGTTGACTGACCCCACACGGGACCCTAGGCTGAGGTGGCTCAATGGGATGGGGCCTGGGGGACCCGTGGGGCCCACGGGGTCCAAATTGCACATAAGCCCCTCTTACAATCAAAATAGCAAACCGAATTCAATGAAATAAACACAAATTACACACACATGAAGTCTAACTAAATATGATAAATGGGGAGGCTCACGGCGGAGTCTCCAGGCTGTCTCCGAGCCAGATGGACGCTGAGGTGGCTCGAGTCGTGCTCCGTGTGCGGTACCGGTGGCTCGGCGTGTCGCGCCGCTCAACTGCTCGGGTGTCTGCACCAACCCGGGATGAGATAGTAATTAGAATTTATCTCTAGGATGAACCCCTTCAAATCTATTGGAGTTGACAAATTTATTATTTTTCTCAAGTATCTTATTCTTACAATGACTCACCGTGTTGATTGGGGTGGAATGCAACAAACTGTTGCGGGTCTCACCCGGGCCTTGAAAATATGGCCCAAGCCGGCGCAAGGGCTGGTGCTGGAGATCTGCACCGTAACTTCCGGAGTCCAAACCCTCTGCGATTTTCTGGTTCTTCCAACCCAGACGAAGCTGAAAACTAGATAGATGAAATGAACCGTATGTTCGAGGTCATGCAATGTGCAGACTAAGAGAAGGTTCGTCTCGCCACATTCCAACTCAACAAGGTTGCACGTACTTGGTGGAAGTCTATTCCGGCACCGCCTGAAAATGCATCACGCTTGGGATGGATTTCTCACCCTCTTCCGAGCAAAGTACTTCTCCGAACATGAAAAGGAGATGAAGGTGACAGAATTCACGTCGCTACATCAAGGCATGATGATGGTGGCGGAATATGAATTACAATTCTCTCGCTTAGCACCCTACGCTCAGCATTTAGTGAGCACAGATCTTCTAAAAGTGAATTGCTTCATGGACGGGCTGCGGCCCATCTTCATCCAGCAACTTGGCCCATAAAATATTCGGACCTATGCAGAGATGGTCCAACGGGCACACTTGTGTGAACGGACCTTGGAGAAGGTCGATAAACTTAAAGGGAAAGGGGAGGAGCTGAGCCGAAAGTCTGATCGGCGAGGAAGAAGAGAGTAAAACTTCAGCATCACTTACAACTCTCGGTATAACAAGAAGAGGTCCCGGAATGGGAATGGCAAGGATGATCGTAGGGATAAGAAGGCCAAAGAAGAAGATAAGTAAGTTATGGCAGCTTGATCTGTCTGCGAGAAGTTTGACCACTCAGCCAAAGAATGTTAGAAACGCCTAGGGGCGTGTTTGCGATGTGGCAGTCGGGAGCACCGCATGCCGGATTACCCCCTCATGAAGGATCAATCTTCCAACGGTGGATGCATGTGACAGGCTCATCATAACGTTGTTCTGGATGATGATGAAGCGCCCAAGGATGATGGGCTAATGGAAGGTACCATTCAATTCTATTCCCATCTTGCATTCATGTTATTTGATACTGGTGCTTCTCATTCCTTTATATCTACTACTTTTGTAAAAACCTTGCCATTTCATCAGTTTCTCTACCTTCGGACCTAGCTATCACTACACCCTTAGGTCCTAGAACTAAACTTACAACACACTACCCTGATAGTGAGGTAATGGTAGAAGGTCATAATCTCCCTGCAAATCTCGTGTGCTTTGACATGAAAGGCTACGATGCTATCATTGGTGTAGATTGGCTTGTAGACCACGACGCCTATATAAATTGTCGCAATAGGAGAATCTCTTTTGGGAAACTAGGTCTCCCTCGATTTTCCTTCCTTTGTATCAAATACCGGAAGCATCCTTCCATTATTTCATCTCTTCATGCTTGTAAACTCATTTCGCAAGGATGTGAAGCTTTTATTGCCTCTGTAATCATTACCGAATCCAAGAAAATCATCTTAGAGGATATTCCCATTGTGAATGAGTTTCCCGATGTGTTCCCATCGGATTTACCTAGTTTACCGCCCGAAAGGGAAGTAAACTTCTCCATTGTACTCGTTCTTGGAGCAGCACATGTTTCAATAGCTCCCTACAAGATGTCCCCTACAGAAGTCAAAGAATTGAAGAAGCAACTTCAGGAGTTATTAGACAAGGGCTTCATTCAACCTAGCACATCCCCTTGGGATGCGCCAGTTTTATTTTTCAAGAAGAAGGATGGATCTCTCAGGCTATGTATTGACTACCGGTGACTAAATCAACTCACTATCAAGAACAAATACCAGTTGCCGCGTATCGATGAGCTCTTTGATCAAATTTCGGGAGCGAAATATTTCTCCAAGATAAACCTCAGGTCGGGTTATCATCATCTCAGGATCAAAGACGAAGACATATACAAGACTGCTTTCCGAAGCAGATATTGGCACTATGAATTCGTGATAATGCCGTTCGGGTTAACCAATGCCCCGGCAGCATTTATGCAACTTATGAATAATATCTTCAGGCCTTACCTCGACCGATTTGTGGTCGTCTTCATTGATGATATTCTGATATACTCCAAGACTAAGGAGGAACATGAAGAACACTTAAGAATAGCCTTGCAAATCCTAAGAGAGCATCAACTCTACGCAAAGCTTTGCAAGTGTAAGTTCTGGCTAAAGGAGGTCTCTTTCCTTTGTCATATTATTTCAAAAGAAGGTATCGTCATCGATCCTTCTAAGGTTGGAGCTGTTAAGGATTGGAGCCGACCAACGACCGTGTCAGAAATTAGAAGTTTTATAGGTCTGGCTGGTTATTATAGGCGATTCATTAAGAATTTCTCTAAGATCGCCATCCCTTATTTGACTAGACTCACAAGAAAGGAGAACCATTTTATATGGTCAAGAGATTACGAAGAAAGTTTCCTAACTCTTAAAGATCATCTCACTACGGCCCCTATCTTGGCACTACCTGTGGAAGGTGGTGACTTTAAAGTCTATGCCGATGCATCTAGCATTGGCCTAGAATGCGTTCTTATGCAAAATGGAAAGGTGATTTGCTATTCATCAAGGCCGTTAAAGCGTCATGAATAAAACAACCCTCTGCATGATCAAGAACTAGTTGCTGTTATATTCGTCTTGAAAATGTGGCGACACTACCTCTACGGGGAGAAGTTGACTATATTTTCAGATCGCAAAAGTCTGAAATATCTCTTCACCCAAAAGGAATTGAACATGAGGCAACGTAGATGGTTGGAGTATCACAAAGACTTTGACTTTACTATCCAGTATCATCTAGGAAAAGCAAATGTTGTAGCTGACGCTCTTAGCAGAAGACCAATGGCAACTCTAGCAAGCCTCAGAAAGGGTATGACTTATCTTATCGAGGATTTTGCTCATTTGAATCTCAATGTTTATAAAGAAGAGGTAGGATGTATGATTACAAATATAAGGCCATAACTTACATTGATTGAAGATCTAGTCAAATTAAAACAAAATGACCTCACATTGATGGAGATCAAGGCAAAAATTAATCAAAGGTCGGAATTCTCCATTTCAACTGATGGAAGGCTATTGTTCAAAGATCGAATCTGTGTGTCAGATCATGCCGACACTAAGAAATTGATCATGGAAGAAGCTCATAAATCAAGGTTTGCTTTTCACCGTAGTGCTACCAAGATGTACCAAGACTTGAAAAAAAAATTTAGGGCCTAATATGAAAAGAGAAGTAGCGGACTTTGTATCTCGCTGCCTCACTTGTCAGCAAGTAAAGGCAGAACATTTAAAGCCCGCTGGGAAACTTCATCCCTTGGATATTCCCGAGTGGAAATGGGAAAGTATAGGGATGGATTTCATCATGGGTTTACCTAAGACAAGAGATGGACACGATGGTATATGGGTAATTATAGACCGATTGATTAAATCTGCACATTTTTTATCAATTAAAAGTCGATGGTATGTGGATGTATTAGCAGCACTATACATGAAAGAGATTGTCAAACTACATGGTGTCTCTGTCACCATTATATCTAATTGAGACCCTCGGTTCACATCACAATTCTGGAAGGGTCTACAACATTCATTAGGGACCCGACTCAACTTTAGCACTGCGTTCCATCCACAAACTGATGGTGAAACTACAATGACAAATTAGGTGGTGGAGGATATGCGCAGGGCTTATGCTATTGATTTTGGAGGGAGGAGCACGAGCACTTCCCTCTAGCGGAATACACATACAACAATTGCTACCATGCTAGTATAAAAATGGCACCATTCGAGGCACTGTATGGTAGAAGATGTTCCTCACCTATATGTTGGAATGAAGTAGGAGAGAGATAATTTCTCGGCCCCGACATCATCGGGGATACTACCGAGAAGATAAAGCTTATTCGGGAGACTCCAGATGGCTCAAGAAAGGCAAAAATCATATATTGATAACAGAAGGCGCGACCTAAAATTCTAAGTAGGAGACCATGTATTCTTTAAGGTTTCTCCGGGTCGAGGTATTCGAAGATTCAGCATCAAAGGCAAGCTTACTCTGAGATTCATTGGCCCCTTTGAAATTCTCGAAAGGGTTGGTGAAGTTGCATATCGAATAGTTTTGCCCCTCAATTAGCTGTAGTTCATCATGTATTTCACATCTCAATGCTCAAAAGGTACGTCCTCAATACATTCCATGTCATAACTTATGACAATCATTAAAAAGGATTTGACATATGAGCAAAATCTAATTAAAATAATTGAACGGGAAGTACGTCAACTTCGGAATAAAACTATTCCCATGGTCAAAGTCCAATGGAACAAATCATGGCCACATGAAGTAACATGGGAAACTGAGGAAGCCATGTGCAAAAGATTTTCGGAGATATTTTGAATGTAAGTATGCTCTTCTTAGCAAATCTTGTTACAATGAATTTGGGGACCAAATTCCTTTAAGTGGGGGAGGGTGTAACGGCTGAGAATTTTCTAAGAATTTGTTTGGGATTAAAGTATAATTATTAGGTATTTTTAATAGGCTTAATAGACAATTAAGGAGAATTAAGGATTTATTTAATTCACCAAAGGGCTAAGCCCAACTTAAATAGGCCCAAAGACTCATTTTCAAGACTTTTAGACCCAAGCCCATTAATATAAACGTAAATTAAGTAATTTACGGATTTAAATTAGGATATATACATCAATTAGGGGATAAATGAGAGATAATATGAAAATTCAAAAATTTCCGATCTCTTGAAGCCTGGCGGTCTATCGCGCGATAGCCAGACCCACCCTAGCAGTCCTGCTATGACCGCTAGGCAACTCCAGTTCCGTAAATCAAAGAAATGCGAAAAAAAGCTTGGATCTTGGTTGATCAAATCACCTTAGATCGAAGCTACCTGGCATGGAAGACTCTCTAGAACTCCCTAGGGATTAACTCTACTCCAATTTAGGACTCTAGGTTCGATCTAATCCCTTAAACCCTAGGTGAACCCTATAAATAGATCCTAACTTCGACTCATACAAACCCTAATGTTGGCTCGCGTATTTCGAAGGTAAGGAGACGTCTACTCAGGTTGGTTCTTTAGAAGAAATTGTTCTTATTAGTTTTATCTAACACACCTTCAATTTTCATTCTAGAAGCCCCAGCAGTTGGAGAGTTAGAGCCTCTGCAAGTTGCGGGATCGCAACAGACTGCACAGGAAGCAGTGCAATGGTCCGGAGAATATCAGGAAAATAGAAGTCCAAAACAAGTTATTTAAAAAATTGGTCCCTTAGAACATTCTGTTTTCCTTCGTATCTTCTATCTACCCTCCAATTTTAATGGATTTTGGTCAAGAGGATCGGGAGATAGTGGGATAGGAAGTTCCTGTTTTGACACAGGATGTGCAGGAACTAGGGTCTACTTCCAGTCAAAAATCTAAAGTCTAGGGAACGAATCAAAGGTAGGTTATCTCATGAAAAGGCTAAATTCTTGTGTTAGGAACAAAAGCCCTATGTTACCTCCTATTTTCATTGATTGTACATGACGAATTTGATGTTTCATTATGACTGCGTATATAGGGTTAACATGGCATGCATAATTCCTACCTTTAATAATGAAAATTATAATTCTAGTTTAAATCATGACAACCCTTGCATCTCCATGTCTTAATATGATTTTCTCAGGCCTTATGTACCTATTGGCATGCTTTACTATATATATATCTACCTTAGATTTGTATATATTTCAGATTTTATTGCTGTCTTCGATAGACAGGAAGAAACGGTCTTCCTGAGACCGCCTGAGTCCCTTAGCAGTCCTACGATAGACTGCTAGCGCCCATGAAACGGTCCTCCCGAGACAGCTTTCATTTTCTGAGTTCTGTAGTATTGTTAACCCGAAACATAATGCAGAACAGCCCTAATTATCATATGATAAGCCTAGCAAAGTAGTTCTTACTCCTATTTTAAGTACTGTATTTTTATACTTGGTTATGTTGATTAATCATCCTAGTAGATTTCGTGTATCTTTATACACTGGACTTATTTTAACTTATGTTAACTTTTGGCCAAAACCATATACCCTTTTATTAATCTTAAATTTCATATGGTTCATGGATTGTTTTGATTTGATCGTTGTTTTATCACGATCCGTCTTCTCTAGAGTCTTTTTCTTAAGTATATGTCACATATTCCGGTACGATGTCATTAGATACACTTTATACATTAAGCACACAATCTTGGACTTGTGATCCTCTCCGTTGGATATTCCTTCCACCGGACTAGGTGATCTTTTTTCAAGGCCTCCATAAGAGTCTGCGAGCTTTGGATTCTCACTAGGACGTCGAGCTGGTTGTACCCTCAAAACCCAATTGTCTAGAAAGCACTTAACCGACATTTTATCTTTTGGACCTTAGCGGCCTTCTGGAGACCGCCAGAGGTGCCTAGCGGTCATTTTCCTGACCATCAAGGACGCCTAACAGCCCTACCTTGATCTCATGGTTCTAGTTCATGTGTTTTATAGACTCTTGATTAACCCAAGGGTTAATTTTCATATGATCCTAGATGGTCTATTGGTTATCTAGAACCTTATACTTTGTTTCCAAAGCTACCTTATGAATGATGGAAATTAAAGAATATGTCGTTATGTTGTCGAATTTTCTTCATAGCATAACCTTGTTCTAAATCAAAAATTTGAACTCTCATATTCTTAGTTGAAGCATCCATACCTTGATATTTGTTATCATGGAACCATAGTTTGAACTTGTTACATTATTGGCCATATTTATATTCTCGTGGAAGTAGCTTGATTTATAACTTGAAGATGCAAGAGCGGGTACGGATAGTGTCCAAGGGCTCCACTCTAGTCCCCTCGGTAGATAGTCGGAAATATACTATAAACCATGGGGAATGATGAACACTGGCATCGCATTATGCTGGGAGTACTTTTTTATAAACGAGTGAAGATGCTTAACTTGTCGTTAGTTGATAGTCAATAGTCGCTATGTAATTTTACATTTTATTGAGTCTAGTTAGTCAAAGAGTAAAGAGTCAACCTTATGTACTTTCAATTATTATTTAAATAAAGTAAAGATTTTGTATTGTGCATTCATTTCTTATGTCTGAATGTGTTAGCGCTCTAATTATATTACTCGCTTGAGGTGTACTAGTCGACTGTTCACGTTCTCTGATTATTTCTGCTGCATAAACTTGGGGTGTGACATTCACACTCTTGCAAGAAGTTCAAAAGATTCCCATCGTTGAAGCTGCCACTGGGGGCATCAAAGTTATAGCTACCAGGGACATCAAGGTTAAGGCTGCCGGGGTAGCAAGGTTAAGTTGTCCCTTTTAAAGGTCAAATGTCAACATACATCTAAAGCTGGTCCTATAAGTAGGGGGCAATGCCATGTCGGCCATCATTGCTGCCACCGGGGGCATCAAGGTTAAGCGCTTCCTTTCGAAGCCTAATATCAACATAACACATGACCAAAGCTACTATTGCCAACAGGGGGCAACATCATCCCGTCTATGACTATCGCTGCTCGGGACATCAATGTGAAGGTTCCTCTTGAAGAGTAACTGCCAACAAAATCCGTAGGTTGTTCTTGCTAGCCAGGGGCAATGACGACGTCAAGATAGAAAAGCTATTGTGGTTTTATCCAAGTCTTACAAGATTAGTCCTTGACGAAAAACAAACAAAAAAAAGAGAAAGAAGAATGTGATTGACTAGATGGAGGCAAGCCGATCTTACAACAATGCTTTGTCGAATACATCAAGCTAATGCGGAAATGAATGAAGCCAACACCTAAGCTTCGTTTCCAAAGCCAATGTGCTGGTGGAAAGCCAAAGCCTCTAAGCCTAGGCAAGGGGGCAATTCTATTGTTGTCTACATAAGGTCATGATGAAAATGAATGAAGCTGATGTCCAAGCCTCACAGAAGAAGCCAAAGCCCTTAAGCCCAGGTGAGGGGGCGATTACGTGAAGCGACTTCCTATCAAACAAATATGGGTCACCACGGAGGAGGCTCGAGCAATTAAATAGGCGAGGGTAGTTCCATCTGCCCAGTCGCCATCCTAGAAGCAAGCCAAGAAGCTGACAACCCAAGGTCCCTAAACCCTCCATTATTGGGGGCAGAAGGAAAAGGGGTCCAATAAAGTCCTTCAGTCTTTAGAAGCAATCCAAACCAAGGAGATTGATAAACTTGGGGATTCCTCATCCCAAGTGTCGGGTTTTAACAGACTAAGGTGTTGGATCCCCTAGTTGATTTTGGTATTGAGTTTTAATGATAACAAACTGTGTGTGTCTGTTTGAAGAGTTTGGTTTACTTCACTTGGTTTCATGCGTGAAAGAATTGCTTGAAGATTGATTTTGTGAAGATAGCTTGATTGGGATTTCATGAATGAAAGTTCTGAGTTTGTTTCAACAAGTGTTTAACTCCAAGGGTGGTTGTAAATAGAAGTTCAAAATATGTTTTAAGTGAGTTCAATGAAGCATTTTTGAGTGAACAAGTCTAATATGTTATCCATGATGCATAGACCTTGATTCTCATGCAAATCAATTGTTTTGTCTTGCTTTACAGGTTGAAATTGATAGTTGACACTCTTGAATATCAAATGTCATTGGTGAGATTTTATGTACTTCAAAACATGCTAAATGGTCAAGTTTTGGTAAGTTTAGATCGAGCCAAGTCGACCCAAAAACCTTCAAGAACCAGCCAAGTCGACATAAAAACACTTGATTCACTCTGCATAAGCACAGGTCGACTCCCAGAGTCGACCCCCACCTTGTGTCTTTCTGCCTTGGGTAGACTGGGTAACACCCAGCTGTAGGGGTCGACTCCAGAGTCGACCCCTGCTGGTTTGGGCACTACCCAGTGTGCCAGCCAGGGAGAGTCGACTCCCAGAGTTGACTCTTCCTTGCTAGTCTGGCGCTGCCCAGTTGATCTACCAGCGGGAGTCGACTCCTTCCGGCGTGGTTTGCTTCGAGTCATCCGAAACCCGACTTTATCCACTTGTTTGCCCCTCTAAACTTACCCAATTACCCCCCAAATGGTTCCTACACTTATGAGGGTGTGTTTAACATGTTCTAGAATGGTTAGATGGGTCTTTTGGCCACTTCTTGCTATATATATTCATCTATTCCGAATTTTAATAAAATGAACTCTTTTGTGCTAACATTTTTCTATCTTGCTGGAGAAGAAAGGGAAGAAGGAGAGAAGGAGGAAGAACGATTTGATCTACTTCAAGGGATTTCTAGAGTTCGTGAAAGAGGGAAGAGTAAAGTAGATTGAAGAGAGGAACAAGAAGACGTTGAAATCACAATCATATGTTTATATCAACTAAAAGATCAGGAGCATCTAGAAAGGGGGAATTCTATGCATGATGGATTTTCTTGGTTTTGGTCTTTCTAGCATATCTTGGGCTTGAGTGTAATCATCTGAATATATTGTTATTTTTCTGAAGAAACATACTGTGTGTGTGAGTACAGAGAGTGGGTTCTCAATGTGTCTGTGTTGATACTTGTGCGTCGTCTTGTGTGGAGGAACTCCGCGTGTTGTTTGGGGGTTGATACCCATCCGTGGTTCGAAGTTACCTCCCATGTGTTCAGGTGGTTGCCTGCGTGTGTCTTGGAGCATCGCTCCATGTGTGCTGTCTTGTAGGGAAATTACAAGATAGTGGAAGCCTCACCAGTTTGGTGAGGGGTAGACGTAGGCCCACAAAGTTGTGTGGCCGAACCACCTAAAAAATCCTTTGTCTCCTGTGGTTTGCCTTATTGTGGTTTGAATGCTATTTCAATGCATGTATGATCGGTGAGCATGAGTGAATTTTAAAATTCCTTACTATTAACCTTGATATATCGATTGTTTATCTATCTCATCGAGTAGAGTGTTGACTGCTTGTTTTGCTATTAAGTTTCAATTCTAAGCATCTTTCCATCACACAACGCTTACCCTAGGTCATTCACAGAATTTGCCTTTTATTTTCAATCTAGTCATAGACCTATAATTCGATCTGAGTGTTCACATTAATTTGAAGATTTTAATTAGTCAAACAATTCACCCCACTCTTGATTGACGTTGTCACCGGGCCAACAATTGATATCATAGCCTCTGCTCTATTTGTCTTGAGGTCTCGCGACCTATAGAGTGATCCCTGTCAACGGTAAACTTGAGCATCATGATAGATAGCTATTTGATTTCCCTTCCTCCTCGTTTTAATGGGCATAATTTTATTTCTTGGAGAAATAAAATGTGTGCCCATCTTCAAATTATTGAACCAGAAATATGGAGAGTTTTCTCTGAAGGTCCATATACACTCCCTCTAGAGGAAATAAAATGGAATGTTAAGCATGTCAAGAAAAATGCAATGAATCTTAGAGCACTAAATTTTTTGAAGCAAGCCATAGAGTCTGATATACTATTACTAATTCCAACGTGCAAGTCAGCTAAAGACTTATGGGATGAGTTGGCATGCAACTATGAAGAAAATGAAATGGGTCCATGCTTGATGGCTTAAAGAGAAAGCAGTGATGAGGTAAATTCTGACTTTGAAGAACTCTCAATTGAAGAATGGCAATTAGCATATGTAGAACTATATAAAAAATGTAAGAAATTCAAATCTGAAAATAAAACACTGAAAAAGAAAATTGAAGATATTATGCATACATCTACTCCATGTGAAAAATGCAATGACTTAGAATCAAAACTTGAAGATTTGAAAAATGAGAATGTGTATGCTAATCTTTCTTGTGAAAATTGCACATTGTTAGAGTCGAAGATTGAGAATCTAGAATATTAAAATGAACTTCTAAAATCTAAAACTAAATTATTTTCAGAAGATATTTCCTGCTTGAATAAAGAGCTTGAGATGGCTAGAAAATCTGATAAATCTCTGGAATCTGAAAATGAATGTTATGAACTACGTGAACAAAATGAGTCCTTAAAGTCTAAAATTTCCTTACTTGAGAAAAATTAAGAATGCCTTAAGAACAAGCTAGCTTCCTCATCTGATGATGAAAAGATGTTTGAAAAACTACTTGATACTGAAATTGAGAGCAAGAGCATCATGACTGAAAATGAAGAGCTTAAAAAAAGAGTGCCATATCAATTCAAATATCCTTACTTGAAAGCAATTTGAAAAGCTGTAAAAAAATTTGAAAAAGAAAATACACTGTTGAAGTCGAAAAATGAACAATTGCGTGTAAAGATCTCAAAGTTTGTTGAAACAGAAAAAGTTCTTGAAAAATCAAACGAAAAAATTCCACTCAGTAAGTACAGAAAATAAGAAACTCATGGATGAAAATGAAGAATTCATAACAATGAACTGTCTATTAAGTGATAAAGCTTGTGCATGTGAAGAATAAATTAAAAATGCTGAATTGCATATTTCTGCTTTAGAAGAAGAGATAAAAAGGCTGAAAATTGATTTGTCAAAATTTGTCAATGGAAAGGAGAACTTAGATAAAATGCTAGGTGTCAATATTAATTTTCAGAAAGAAGGCCTTGGGTATATCCCAATGAACAAAAATTAATTTGAGAATAAACTAAAAACTTCATTTATTTATGCCTCTTACACTCCTAGCACTTCCAAAGCACCTCCTCCTATTGCACAAATCAAAATTTCAGAAAATAACTTTGAGAAAAAGAAAATTTTCAACACAAAGCCCGCCATGTCAAACAAATTTCAAAAATTAAAGTCTAATGTTGAATGGTTTTATTGTGGTAACCTAGGTCATAAGATGGAAAATTGCTTTGTAAAGTAAATTGATGCTCTCAATGCCATGAATGCTAGATCTGATTATCAAAGAAAATTTAATAGTAAACATGCATTTCATGAAAAAATGTCATCATCGCATAAAAGAAAATGGTAATTTAAAACTCATGCACATAATGAGAAATCATTCAGAAGACCCACATCTCGTTGTTATTTTTATTGTGGGAAGTATGGTCATGTGAGGGAAGATTGTTGGTCAATGAAAAATGAAGATTTTCTTGCCTCTAAGATGAATGTAAAGTTCAGTTTTGATAAATTCATATCTTCTGTAAATAACAGAAACTATTTTGTTAAAACTCATGGATATGCAAAGAAGCCTTATGCTAAAGTTGTTCATTCTCAATATTTTTATTGTGGAAACTATGGACATGTTCTTGAAGATTGCAAAATCATGAAAAATGATGGCATGAACGCAATAAAAATGAGAAAAAAATTATTTGGCAAAAATGCTACTAACATCTAGGGACCCAAGAAGGCTTGGGTACCTAAATCTGTCATGTGAATTGGTTTTTATGCGAGAGTGCCGTGAGGTAAATAGAGAATAAATGGGTTCCAATAAAAAGGAACAAGACACACTCATTTGATAAAACCCCGACCCTACTTATCTTCATTGTCAAATTTGAAGATTTTGATGTTTTTACTTCTGCCACTCTGTTATGTTTTAACTGTACATAGAAATTTCATATTATTTGCACATGCACATACTTTAAACTGCATATAACTTGAATAAATTCAATGATTTTCTCATTTCCATACTTATGCTTGCATATATCCCAAACTATTGAGTGCTTAAATGTCATGATTGTATGGTATATTAAATGGTGTTTGTGGAAGGATGGATTATGTCTAGCTGGAAACTTTCGCTACGCGTGAGGTTATATTCGGATCTAAGTTCTCCGCCTCATACCAGAAATCAACATTGCTTGAATATCATGCTACATTCCTGTTTGCTTGTATGTATATAGATTACAAAATCATTCCATTGAAATTTCTTAAGACCTTGCCTCCTTCTTAGATAAAAATGTAGTGATTTTGATCCTTTGTAGAATAGGACATATACTAAGGGGGAGGATTCATTTCCATCTGCGCATATATTTAGGGGTAGTAATAGCTATGTCTTGACAAATTTCATTCTATACATTCAAAATAATTACCCCCACACTTTGCACATAATGAAATAAATGCTTTGACTGATAAAGATTTTAGATATTCTTTTTAACGCTTTAAAGGGGACTTAAATCTCTACATGGACATCAAGAGTAATCGTGAGGAAAAAGTTACCCACCCCTTAATAAAAAATCTAAATAAGTGGAACACGGAACTGAGTAACTAGGAATCTCCACTGAAACAAGTGGGGAAACTTACGTCAAATGATAAAGTCATCAATAATGTTCAAAAAATAAGGTTGTGCAAAGTTACCGATAGTCGAGGATCTACAATGGAAGTGTAGAGAGGAGATAACCTTCTAATGTTCTTAAGAAAATCAGGATATCCATATATTTTGAAGTTCATTTCTCATTGACTCACTTTTCACACTTGGGTATCATTGTGATTGATGTACACTGTGAATTTGTTTACATTCATGGTTTATGCAGTGCTTCTAGTATATGAATGCACAACTCTTTTAGTAATGCTTCATGTCTTACACTTTGATTCAGAATCACATGCCAATTTCCTATCCTTTGCCACATTTAAGGGGAGATATATTGTTATTTGCATGATTGAAAGTAATGCTTGCTTGCTTGTTTGAATACATTTTTACATCTTCATATTTCAACATCATCTCTCAATCAAATGGTTTTCATTTCTACTTATACTGTACATATCACTCTCTTAATAACCCTGTGGTCAGTCATTTTTTGGAGATGACAAAAAGGGAGATAATAGGTTGAGGTTGGTGCGCTTAATTTCTCATTCTGATAGGGGGAGAATATGTTCATACTGTTCATACAAGCTGTTCATAATGGTTTTAAATGAGTGAACTATTTTTACACTATCTCATGAAATTCACGCACACATCATTTTGTCATCATCAAAAAAGGGGAGATTGTTGGATCCCCTGGTTGATTTTAGTATTGAGTTTTAATGATAACAAACTGTGTGTTCTTGTTTGAATAGTTAGGTTTACTTCACTTAGTTTCATGTGTGAAAGAATTGCTTGAAGATTGATTTTGTGAAGATAGCTTGATTGGGATTTCATGAATGAAAGTACTGAGTTTGTTTCATCAAGTATTTAACACCAAGGGTGGTGGTAAATAGAAGTTCAAAATATGTTTTAAGTGAGTTCAATGAATCATTTTTGAGTGAACAAGTCGAATATGTTATCCATGATGTATAGACCTTAATTCTCATGCAAATCAATTGTTTTATCTTGCTTTATAGGTTGAAATTGATAGTTGACACTCTTGAATATCAAATGTCATTGGTGAGATTTTTTGTACTTCAAAACATGCTAAATGGTCAAGTTTTGGTAAGTTTAGATCGAGCCAAGTCGACCCATAAACCTTCAAGAACTAGCCAAGTTGACATAAAAACCCTTGACTCACTCTTCATAAGAAGGGGTCGACTCCCAGAATCGACCCCCACCTTGTGTCTTTCTGCCCTAGGCAGACTGGGTAACACCCAACTGTAGTGGTCCGACTCTAGGAGTCGACTCCTACAAGTCTAGGCGCTGCCCAATGTGCCAGCTAGGGAGAGTCGACTCCCAGAGTCGACTCTTCCCTGCTAGTGCGGGCACTGCCCCAGTTGATCTGCCAGGGGGAGTTGACTCTGAGAATCGACTCCTTCCGGCATCGTTTGCTTCGGGTCATCTGAAACCCGACTCTATCCACTTGTTTACCTATCTAAACATACCCAATTGCCCCCAAATGGTTCCTACACTTATGAGGGTGTTTTTAAAATATTCTAGAAGGGTTAGATGGGTCTTTTGGCCACTTCTTGCTATATATATTCATCTATTCCGAATTTTAGTAAAATGAACTCTTATGTGCTAACATTTTTCTATCTTGTAGGAGAAGAAAGGGAAGAAGTAGAGAAGAAGTAGGAGGAAGAGCAATTTGATCTACTTCAAGGGATTTCTGAAGTTCGTGAAAGAAGGAAGAGTGAAGCAGATTGAAGAGAGGAACAAGAAGATGCTGAAATCACAATCATCCGTTTACATCAACTGGAAGATCAAGGGCATCTAGAAGGGGAGAATTCTATACATGATGGACTTTTTTGGTTTTGGTCTTTCTAGCATATCTTGGGCTTTATTGTAGTCATCTAAATATATTTTTGTTCTTCTGAACAAACATACTGTGTGTGTGAGTGCGGAGAGTGGGTTCTCCTTGTGTATGTGTTGATGCTTGTGCGTCGTCTTCTACGGAGGAACTCCACGTGTGGTTTAGGGGTTGTTCCCCGTGTGTGGTTGGGAGTTACCTCCCGTGTGTGTAGGTGGTTGACTATGTGTGTGTTGGAGCGTCGCTCCGTGTATGTTGTCTTGTAGGGAAATTACAAGGTAGTGGAAGCCTCACCGATTTGGTGAGGGGTGGACGTGGGACCACAAAGGTGTGTGGTCGAACCACCTAAAAAATCCTCTGTCTCTTGTGGTTTGCCTTATTGTGGTTTGAATGCTATTTCAATGCATGTGTGATCGGTGAGCATGAGTGAATTTTAAAATATCTTCCTATTAACCTTGATATATCGATTGTTTATCTATCTCACCGAGTAGAGTGTTGACTACTTGTTTTGCTATTAAGTTTCAATTTTGAGCATCTTTCCATTCACATAACGCTTAGTCGAGGTCATTCACAGAATTTACCTTTTATTTTCAATCTAATCATAGATGTATAATTCGATCTGAGTGTTCACGTTAATTTGAAGATTTTAATTAGTGAATCAATTCACCCCCCTCTTGATTGTCATTGTCACTGGGCCAACAATTGGTATCAGAGCCTCGGCTCTATTTATCTTGAGGTTTCACGACCTATAGAGTGATCCCTGTTAATGGTAAACTTGAGCATCATGGCAGATAGATATTTGATTTCCCTTCCTCCTCATTTTAATGGTCATAATTTCATTTCTTGGAGAAATAAAATGTGTGTCTATCTTGGAATTAATGAACTTGAAATGTGTTATCTATGAAGGTCCATACACACTCCCTCCAGAGGAAACTAAATGGAACGATAAGCATGTCAAGAAAAATGCAATGAATCTTAGAGCACTAAATTTTTTGAAGAAAGCCATAGAGTCTTATATACAATTACTAATTCCAACGTGCAGGTTAGCTAAAGACTTATGGAATGAGTTGGCATGCAACTATGAAGAAAATGAAATGGGTCTATGCTTGATGGCTCAAGGAGAAAGCAATGATGAGGTAAATTCTGACTCTGAAGAATTCTCAATTGAAGAATGACAATTAGCATATGCAGAACTATATGACAAATGTAAGAAATAAAAATCTGAAAATAAAAAACTAAAAAAAAATTTGTCGATATTGTGCATACATCTGCTCCATTTGAAAACTGCAATGACTTAGAATCAAAACTTGAAGATTTGAAAAATGAGAATGTGCATGCTAATCTTTCTTGTGAAAATTGCACATTATAAGAGTCGAAGATTGAGAATCTAGAATATGAAAATGTACTTCATGAATCTAAAGCTAGATTAGTTTCAAAAGAAATTTTCTGCTTGAATGAAGAGCTTGAGATGGCTAGAAAATTTGATAAAACTCTGGAATTTGGAAATGAATGTTATGAACTACGTGAACAAAATGAGTCCCTGAAGTCTAAAATTTCCTTGCTTGAAAAAAATGAAGAATGCCTGAAGAACAAGCTAGCTTCCCTATCTGATGATGAAAAGATGTTTGAAAAACTACTTGATACTGAAATTGAGAGCAAGAGTATCATGACTGAAAATGAAGAGTTTAACAAGAAAAATAGTGCCATATCATTTCAAATCTCCTTACTTGAAAGTAGTTTGAAAAGCCTTGATAAAATTGCAAAAGAAAATACACTGTTGAAGCCTGAAAATGAACAATTGCTTGCAACGATCTCAAAGTTTGTTGAAACAGAAAAAGTTCTTGAAAAATCAAACGGAAAATTTGCACTCAATAAGTACAGAAAATAAGAAACTCATGGATGAAAATGAAGAATTCACAACAATGAACTGTTTATTAAGTGATAAAGCTTGTGCATGTGAAGAATAAATTAAAAATGCTGAATTGCATATTTCTGCTTTAGAAGTAGAGATAAAAAGGCTGAAAATTGATTTGTCAAAATTTGTCAATGGAAAGGAGAACTTAGATAAAATGCTAGGTGTCAATATTAATTTTCAGAAAGAAGGCCTTGGGTATATCCCAATGAACAAAAATTTATTTGAGAACAAATTGAAAACTTCATTTGTTTACGCCTCTGACACTCCTAGCACTTCCAAAGCACCTCCTCCTATTGCACAAATCAAAATTTCTGAAAATAACTTTGAGAAAAAGAAAAATGTCAACACAAAGCCCGCCATGTCAAACAATATTCAAAACTCAAAGTCTAATAATGAATGTTTTTATTGTGGTAAGTTAGGCCATATGATGGAAAATTACTTTGTAAAGCAAAATGATGATCTCAATGCAATGAATGCTAGATCTAATTATCAAATAAAATTCAATAGTAAAGATGCATTTCATGAAAAAATGTAGTCATCTCATAAAAGAAAATGGTCTGGAAAGGATCATGCACATAATGAGAAATCATTAAGAAGACCCATATCTCCTTATTGTTTTTATTGTGAGTAGTATGGTCATGTGATGGAAGAATGTTGGTCAATGAAAAATGATAATTTTCATGCCTCTAAGATGAATGCAAAGTTTAGTTTTGAATGCAAAGTTTAGTTTTGATAAATTCAGATCTTCTATAAATAACGAAAACTATTTTGTGAAAACTCATGGATATGGAAAGAAGCCTTATGCTAAAGTTGTTCGTTCTCAATGCTTTTTCTGTGAAAACTATGGACATGTTCTTGAAGAATATAAAATCATGAAAAATGATGACATGAACGCAATGAAAATAAGAAAAAAATTATTTGGCAAAAATGCTACTAACCTCCAAGGACCCAAGAAGACTTGGGTACCTAAATCTGTCATGTGAGTTGATTTTTATGCACTTGTGCTGTTGGCCCAGATAACAATATACGCGGACAAGAAGGGGGGGGTTGAATTGTCCCCCACACGAAATTACAGATTTTAAACAATATGCGAAATTAATGAGATTGATGAAAAACAAGTTGAACAGAAATAAATATAGTTCACTCAATCTCTCCGAGCACACTCGAATGTGTTGGAATAAGAAAATGTACAAGCAAGCTATCACAGGACACGGGGATTTTAAGGTGGTTCGGGACCACGGCGGGCTCCCTACGTCCACCCCTCACCGAACCGGTGAGGCTTCACTTGCTTCACAATGAAGCACATGGAGAATATACTCCACACACGGAGACTTCGTCTCCACAACGATCCAACAGCGGGATCGATCCACACACACACACCGCAACACTCGCGGTAAGATATGATCACAACCGTACGCAGACGGTTCACCACACACAGAGTTAAAGTTCAGAAATAAATGATATGTTCAATGCATGCTCATAAACGAAGAGTAAATGACTGGAATAGATGGGGAAAGAGTGAAGAAATGAATCCCCATATGTAGAAAGGGTTGAAAATGATCTTCTTCGATTCCCGATTCGGAGGGAGGTCGGATGACGGTGATTCAAGCTTCCTCTTGATCCTCTCGTCGATCCGCTCTTCTTTCTCTTCTTCCACAATCTCCAGAAATGCTTTGTTGGAGATGAAATCCACCTTGCAATAGCCCCTCCTTCCTTTTCCCCCTTTCTTCACCTACAAGATAAGAGAAAGATAGCACATTAGGGTTCTCTCTTGTCAAATTCGGAGTTCACAATGATATATATAGAGGGGTGGGGAAAAGACACATAAAACCCTCCCAAAGTGTGTTAGAAACACCTAAACATGATTAGTAACTAATGGGGGTGTTTTGGTAAAGTTTAGAAAGGTTTTCAATGGGTTTTAATCGGGTTCGCAAATCCCGTGTCAGAATGGGTCGACCCTATGGGTCGACCCCTGGACAACCAGAGGACGGGCAGAAGCAAAATAAAGACCAGAACCAGGGGTCGACCCATGGGGTCGACCCATGCATGGGTCGACCCCATGGGTCGACCCCTGCACACTGGGTCACAAAAATGTGTTCTGTCCAGACAGAACACTTGGGGGTCGACCCCATGGGTCGACCCATGCCAGAAATGGTTGGAAAAACACTGCAAACCCTATTCAAATCAAACAAAACAAATGGTTAGATGTTACCATCATCCACTTGACATGAGAGGGTTTAAAAACCATCCTTGAACCTGTAAAAACACAAACATCAAGTTAGTTTATGTATCAAAAATTGAGTTCTCCTTAACTTGATTCTTCCACATAAAACTCCATATCTATACACATTCAAATGCACATTGCAACAAGTAAATGGAATTGTAAAACATGAACCACCATCTTTGGCATTTGATAGACTTTAAATCTCTTAAGCATTCGAGTATAAAACCATGGAAGCTCAAACATACAAAAAGCATTCTTGTATTTACCAATCCTTCCAAATGCTCAACAACAAGAAACTCCAAGTGATGGATATTCATTTTCACATCAGTGAGTACTTTCATTGGACAATTTAAGCCTTTCCAAAAGCATGATAAATATTTGCTCCACAAACACACAATATTTTGTTATCATCAAAACCAAGGTCAAAAATAATGTGGGAATGCAATACCCAACAATCTCCCCCTTTTTGATGATGACAAAATATTATGGCAATCTAAACATTTTTCGAGTCACCCTTTGGCATAATCAAAAATGGGGAATACAAAAGCTAGAGCAAAAGGTATGAAAACCAACCATGTCAAAGAAACATGATATATGCACAAAAACTTCTGAACTTCCAAACAGATATGAACATTATGTGCACCTTTACTCCCCCTTTATCTTCAACAAAAACAGATTGACAAAAGGGTTATTTAAGCTGATATGAACATGTATGATCTAATGATGCAACTATGGGAGCTAAAGTATGACATGACTTATGCAGGCAAGCAGACAAGCAAGCAAGCATTAGAGTCAAGCAAACAAATATTTATATTACTCCCCCTCAGTGGGGTAAGAGGATAACGACTGAACAGTTCATTCTAAACCGAAATGTGAGACATGAAGCATAATCAAAAAAGATAGTGCATGCATGTGCTCGAGGTACTACATAGACCATGATAAGAACAAATTCAAGATATACAGTCATCACAATAATACCCAAAATTAAAATTTGTGTAAATGAGCAATGAACTTTAAAATTATATGGATATGAACAGAATTTCTAGAAAACACTAGAGGGTTATTTCTTTCCTACACTTCCATTTCGATCCTTGACTTTTGGTAGCTTCACATAACCCCTTTTTGTATGCTTTTCTTTTTTTGAATTTCACCGTTCGACGTGAGTCGCCTCATGTGTCTCAATAGGGTTTCCTGGCTACTAGGATTCATCATGCAATGTGAATTTTTGTTTCACCTTTCGACGCGAGTTTCCTCATTTATTTTAGTGGAGATTCCCGGCTACTTGGTTAGACAATCCACTTATTGAAGCTTGCGGGGTAGGTAGCTTTTTCCTCACGATTCTCTTAATTTTTATGTAGAAATTTATTTCCCTTGAAGTGTTAAAAGGAATTTTTGAAATCCTTATCAATCAAGGTCATATGCATCATTTTTGAACAAAGTATGTGGGTAATTGTTTTGAATGTAGAAAGTGAATTTGCCTAGACATAGTTATGACTCCCCTTAAATGTATGAACAGTTAGAAATAAGTCCTCCTCCTTTGTATATGTCATGGTTCACAAAATATCAAGAACACTGTAATTTATTTATCAAGGAGGTGAGGTCTTAGAAGATTTTCAAGAAAATGGTTATCTCTATATACATGCAAGCAAGCAAGGATTTTGGAAATTAATTCAAGCAATATGATTTTCGGTACGGAGCAGAGTACATAGGTCCGAAGACCACCTCACGCATAGTGAAAGCTTCCGGATGGGTGTAATCCACCCTTCCACATCTCACCATTTGAGATACCGAACAATCATTGCATTCAAGGATAGAAGTGTATAAAGTATATGCAAGTATATGCATGAATTGAAAAGATGGTGAGAATTTATTTCTATTCAAAAATAGGGAAGAATATGTGCAAGTGTATGCAAAATTCTCAAACTCATGTGTGCAACTTTATAAAGCAAATGCAAATGTATGCAAGGACTGAATTGTTATTTGCAAAAGGAAGTAAAAGTGTGTATCAAAGACTCTATGAATAAGACACTTATCTAAACTGTAAATTCTTCTATATCACAACCAAAATCAACAAAAGGTAGTTGCATGATTAAGGTGGATCGAATGACGAGATCCAACCAAGTTTATACCTGAATTTTTTAACACAAGATTTCAGAACTTGAGCTCTCTTACCTTTGCCTTGAGAAGCCATTATTTACCAACATCTTCTTGGTCTCAAGGCACCCCTACAAAGTAGAATTTTCATTTCAAAGTTTTGGGTACCCAAGCCATCTTGGGTCCCGAGGGGTTAGTTCTAGCATGACCAAAATATATTTTATTTTTCCTTTCAAACCACTCATCATCGGCCCTCATCAAGTCACACACATACATAGAGTGGCAGAACATACCACAATAAAAACATGTGACATTTGGCTTTCTAAAATGACTCTATGCATATATGATCTATCAACATATGAGTTCATGCATGAGTCAACATGAGTATAGCCATATGAACTACATGATTTTTGAAATCTATTTTTCACAACGGAATTTTTCTTTGTGGGTGAGTGTCCCACAACTCTCTTCTCATTCCTAGCATTTTCATTGCTAGTTTCACCATATTCAGACATTTTCTGTTTTCCTTTCAATTCTTTTTCAACAAGACCTTTCAATTTCTGCAATTCATCTTGCATGGTATTGAAGTTGGTTTCAATTTCTTTCTTAGATTTTTCACATTCACACAGTCTTGATTTAAGCTCATCCAACTCCTTTACCAATTGTTCATTTTCAGTTTTTAGATTTTTCACATCTTCATAAGCATGTTGTTTTTCAATCTCTAGGCATGAAATATCATCCTCAAAAAGAGAAACTTTAGACAACAACATTTCATTTTCATCTTTCATGTTCTCAAGTTCTAACTCAAGCAAACTACATTTAGTGCATGAAGCTGAACTAGAATGTAAAACATCATGAAACTTCTTTTTCAGATTTTTATTTTCATGTTTCAACTTCTTACACTTTTCATACATTCCAGCATAAGCTATTTCCCATTCTTCACAAGTAAGGTTTTCGTTATCGGAGTTTACCTCGGTGCCGTTTTCCTCATCGGCCATTAGACATAAATTCTGGACCGCCTCGTCCAGCTCATCATCCTTCTCGGATTTGGACTCGCTCTCGTCCTCATCACTCCAAATCGCCTTCATGGCCTTGGGCTTCTTCACTTTTTCTTTCTTCAGTTTCTTTTGAAGACTTGGACATTTGCTTCTCATATGGCCGACTTTTCCACACTCATAGCATCTAATCTCCCTTTTGTTCCTCAATGCTTTCTTTGGAATTTTTCCAAGAGAAGTGCCATCTTGTCTAGCCTTTCTGAACAATTTTCTAGCTTTACTAGTGATGACATTCACAAGTTCTTCCTCACTGCTATTTAGACTTGACCCTTCATCGCTTTCTTCAGAAGATTTTGAGTGAGCCTCAAATGCCACTGATTTCTTTTTGCCCTTCTCTTCCTCTCTCCTCTCAATGCTGATTTCATAGGTCATCAAGGACCCAATCAACTCATCCAGCTTGAGTGTAGTGAGATCTTTAGAGTCTTCTATCACGGTCGCTTTTGTATGCCATTGTGGTGACAAGGACCGCAACACCTTCCTTACTAGCTCTTGATTCGTATATTCTTTTCCTAGTGCCTTCAACCCATTGGAGATCTCCATAAGCCTAGCAAACATGTCCGAGATGGTCTCATGCGGCTTCATCATGAAGAGCTCATATTCTCGGACCAATAGATTTGCTTTTGTCTCCTTTACTTCCGACGTTCCTTCGTATATGAGTCGGAGCTTCTCCCACATTTCCTGCGCAGAGGAACACATAGATATACGTGAATATTCATTCGGATGAACAGCACATTGCACTATATTCATAGCCCTGAAATTTTCACATGAATGTTTAATATGCTCCTCATTCCAGCTATCCTCATTATCGGGCAATTTATGAGGACCTTTACTAATGACTTTCCAGCTATTGTAATCCTGTGCTCGCAAAAACACTATCATTCTATTTTTCCAATAGGGGTAATTTGTGCCATCAAAGAATGGTGGCCTATGTATAGAATGTCCCTCAGGAATCATTCCCCTACTATCCATTGCTAAACAATCTTTCCTCCTCAACCGTGAGATTGAATAAAATCAGAGGCCTAGCTCTGATACCAATTGTTGGCCCAGATAACAATATACACGGACAAGAAGGGGGGGGGTTGAATTATCCCCCACACGAAATTACAGATTTTAAACAATATGTGAAATTAATGAGATTGATGAAAAACAAGTTGAACAGAAATAAATCTAGTTCACTCAATCTCTCCGAGCACACTCGAATGTGTTGGAATAAGAAAATGTACAACCAAGCAACCACATGACACGGGGATTCTAAAGTGGTTCGGGACCACGACGGGCTCCCTACGTCCACCCCTCACCGAACCGGCGAGGCTCAACTTGCTTCACAATGAAGCACACGGAGAATATACTCCAACACACACGGAGACTTCGTCTCCACAACGATCCAACAGCGGGATCGATCCACACACACACACCACAACACTCGCGGTAAGATATGATCACAACCGTACGCAGACGGTTCACCACACACAGAGTTAAAGTTCAGAAATAAATGATATGTTCAATGCATGCTCATAAACGAAGAGTAAATGACTGGAATAGATGGGGAAAGAGTGAAGAAATGAATCCCCATATGTAGAAAGGGTTGAAAATGATCTTCTTCGATTCCCGATTCGGAGGGAGGTCGGATGACGGTGATTCAAGCTTCCTCTTGATCCTCTCGTCGATCCGCTCTTCTTTCTCTTCTTTTATAATCTCCAGAAATGCTTTGTAGGAGATGAAATCCACCTTGCAATAGCCCCTCCTTCCTTTTTCCCCTTTCTTCACCTACAAGATAAGAGAAAGATAGCACATTAGGGTTCTCTCTTGTCAAATTCGGAGTTCACAATGATATATATAGAGGGGTGGGGAAAAGACACATAAAACTCTCCCAAAGTGTGTTAGAAACACCTAAACATGATTAGTAACTAATGGGGCGTGTTTTGGTAAAGTTTAGAAAGGTTTTCAATGGGTTTTAATCAGGTTCGCAAAACCCGTGCCGGAATGGGTCGACCCATAGCCAGAGGACGGGCAGAAGCAAAATAAACACCCCGAACCCATGGGGTCGACCCCTACACACTGGGTCACAAAAATGTCTGGACACTTGGGGGTCGACCCCATGGGTCGACCCATGCCAGAAATGGTTGGAAAAACACTGCAAACCCTATTCAAATCAAACAAAAAAAATGGTTAGATGTTACCATCATCCACTTGACATGAGAGGGTTTAAAAACTATCCTTGAACCTGTAAAAACACAAACATCAAGTTAGTTTATGTATCAAAAATTGAGTTCTCCTTAACTTGATTCCTTCACATAAAACTCCATGTCTATACACATTCAAATGCACATTGCAACAAGTAAATGGAATTGTAAAACATGAACCACCATCTTTGGCATTTGATAGACTTTAAATCTCTTAAGCATTCGAGTATAAAACCATGGAAGCTCAAACATACAAAAAGCATTCTTGTATTTACCAATCCTTCCAAATGCTCAACAACAAGAAACTCCAAGTGATGGATATTCATTTTCACATCAGTGAGTACTTTCATTAGACATTTTAAGCCTTTCTAAAAGCATGATAAATATTTGCTCCACAAACACGCAATATTTTGTTATCATCAAAACCAATGTCAAAAATAATGTGGGAATGCAATACCCAACATGTGCCTTGAGGTAAATAGAGAATAAATGGGTTCCAATAAAAAGGAACAAGGCACACTCATTTGATAAAACCCCGACCTTGCTTACCTTCATTGTCAAATTTTGGGATTTTGATGTTTTTACTTCTGCCACTCTGTTATGTTTTAGCTGTACATAAAAATTTCATATTATTTGCACATGCACATACTTTAAACTGCATATAACTTGATTAAATTAAATGATTTTCTCATTTACATGCTTATGCTTGCATATATCTCATACTATTGAGTGCTTAAATGCCATGATTTTCTGGTATATCAAATGATGTTTGTGGAAGGATGGATTATGTCCAGCTGGAAACTTTCACTACGTGTGAGGTAATATTCGGATCTAAGTTATCTACCTCGTACTGGAAATCAACATTACTTGAATATCATGCTACATTCCTGTTTGCTTGTATGTATATAGATTACAAAATCATTCCATTGAAAATTTCTAAGACCTTGCCTCCTTCTTAGATAAAAATGCAGTGATTTTGATCCTTAGTAGAACATGACATATACTAAGGGGGAGGATTCATTTCCATCTACGCATACATTTAGGGTGAGTCATAGCTATGTCTTGACAAATTCATACTATACATTCAAAAAAATTACCCTCACACTTTACTCATAATGAAATAAATGCTTTGACTGATAAGGATTTTGGATATTCTTTTTAACACTCTAAAGGGAGCTTAAATCTCTGCATGGACATCAAGAGTAATCGTGAAGAAAAAGTTGCCTACCCCTTAATCAAAAATCTAAATAAGTGGAACACAGAACTGAGTAACCAGGAATCTCTACTGAAACAACTGGAGAAACTTGCGTCAAACGGTGAAGTCATCAACAATGTTCAAAAAGTGGGGTTGTGCAAAGCTACCGATAGTCGAGGATCTAAAATGGAAGTGTAAAGAGGAGATAACCTTCTAGTGTTCTTAAGAAAATCTAGATATCCATATATTTTGAAGTTCATTTCTCATTGACTCACTTTTCACACTTGGGTATCATTGTGATGGATGTACACTGTGAATTTGTTTACATTCATGGTTTATGCAGTGCTTCTAGTATATGAATGTATAACTCTTTTAGTAATGCATCATGTCTTACACTTTGATTCGGAATCACATGCCAATTTCCTATCCTTTGCCACATTTAGGGGGAGATATATTATTATTTGCATGCTTGAAAGTAATGCTTGCTTGCTTGTTTGAATACATTTTCACATCTTCATATTTCAACATCATCTCTCAATCAAATGGTTTTCATTTCTACATATACTGCACATATCACTCTTTTAATAACCCCGTTGTTAGTCATTTTTTGTAGATGACAAAAAGGGGGAGAATAGGTTGAGGTTGGGGCACTTAATTTCTTTTTATGATAGGGGGAGAATCTATTCATACTATTCATACATGCTGTTCACAATGGTTTTCAATGAGTGGACCATTTTTACACTATCTCATGAAATTCACGCACACCTCATTTTGTCATCATTAAAAAGGGGGAGATTGTTGGATCCCCTGGTTGATTTTGGTATTAATTTTTAATGATAACAAACCGTGTGTGCTTGTTTGAATAGTTAGGCTTACTTCACTGAATTTCATGTGTGAAAGAATTGCTTGAAGATTGATTTTGTGAAGATTGCTTGATTGGGATTTCATGAATGAAAGTTCTGAGTTTGTTTCATCAAGTATTTAACACCAAGGGTGGTTATAAATAGAAGTTCAAAATATGTTTTAAGTGAGTTCAACGAAGCATTTTTGAGTGAACAAGTCTAATATGTTATCCATGATGCATGGACTTTGATTCTCATGCAAATCAATTGTTTTGTCTTGCTTTATAGGTTGAAATTGAAAGTTGACACTCTTGAATATCAAATGTCATTGGTGAGATTTTATGTACTTCAAAACATGCTAAATGGTCAAGTTTTGGTAAGTTTAGATCGAGCCAAGTTGACCCAAAAACCTTCAAGTACCAGCCAAGTCGACATAAAAACCCTTGATTCACTCTGCATAAGCAGGGGTCGACTCCCAGAGTCGACCCCCACCTTGTGTCTTTCTGCCCTGGGCAGACTGGGTAACACCCAGCTGTAGGGGTCGACTCTGGGAGTCGACTCTTGCTGGTCTGGGCGCTACCCAGTGTGCCAGCCAGGGAGAGTCAACTCTAGGAGTCGACTCTTCCCTACTTATCTAGGCGCTACCCAGTTGATCTGCCAGGGGGAGTCGACTCTGAGAGTCGACTCCTTCCGGCTTGGTTTGCTTCGGGTCATCTGAAACTAGACTCTATCCACTTGCTTGCCCCTCTAAACATACCCAATTGCCCCCAAATGGTTCCTACACGTACGTGGGTGTTTTTAACATGTTCTAGAAGGGTTAGATGGGTCTTTTGGCCACTTCTTGCTATATATATTCATCTTTTCCGAATTTTAGTAAAATGAACTCTATGTGCTAACATTTTTCTATCTTGTAGGAGAAGAAAGGGAAGAAGGAGAGAAGAATAAGAAGGAAGAGCAATTTGATCTACTTCAAGGGATTTCTGGAGTTCGTGAAAGAAGGAAGAGTGAAGCAGATTAAAGAGAGGAACAAGAAGACGCTAAAATCGCAATCATCCGTTTACATCAACTAGAAGATCAGGAGCATCTAGAAAGGGGGTATTCTATACATGATGGATTTTCTTGATTTTGGTCTTTCTAGCATATCTTGGGCTTTAATGTAATCATCTGAGTATATTTTTTTTCTGAACAAACATAGTGTGTGTGTGAGTGCGGAGAGTGGGTTCTCTGTGTGTCTGTGTTGAGGCTTGTGCGTCGTCTTGTGCGGAGGAACTCCGTGTGTGGTTTGGGGGTTGATCCCCGTGTGTGGTTGGTAGCTACCTCCCTTGTGTGCATGTGGTTGCCTGCGTGTGTGTTGTTGTGTGGCTCCGTGTGTGCTACCTTGTAGGGAAATTACAAGATAATAGAAGCCTCACTGGTTTGGTGAGGGGTGGACGTAGGCCCACAAAGGCGTGTGGCCGAACCACCTAAAAAATCCTCTATCTCTTGTGGTTTGCCTTATTGTGGTTTGAATGCTATTTCAATGCATGTGTGATCGGTGAGCCTGAGTGAATTTTAAAATTTCTTGCTATTAACCTTGATATATCGATTGTTTATCTATCTCACCGAGTAGAGTGTTGACTGCTTGTTTTGCTATTAAGTTTTAATTCCAAGCATCTTTCCATTGACACAACGCTTAGTCGAGGTCATTCATAGAACTTGCCTTTTATTTTCAATCTAGTCATAGATGTATAATTCGATCTGAGTCTTCACGTTAATTTGAAGATTTTCATTAGTGAATCAATTCATCCCCTCTCTTGATTGCCATTGTCACCGGGCCAACATAAGGGTGCTGACGCACTTGAGTTTAGAGTCTCAAAAGAAAAGGATAAAACATGCCCCAAAATTGCTCACATAAGCAGCTAGGGGGCATTCCTTGCTTCTTTAAGCACTATGACAAGACGTGTCATCTCATATACGATGTGTCACTCCCCTAACCAATAGCAGCGGAAACTTGCTCGGAACGTGGAAGCGAAATAGTCATGACAATTAGAGCAACATAACCGACAATTATGAGTCAACGCCATTAACACAAGGAGGTGTTGATACACAAAATTTGAACATTACAATATACCAAAACATGTTATAAGTTGTGGGAAGCCAAAGTGCACTGCCATGGGGTGAACCCTGATGACCCGACAGTGAAGAAATACAAAAAAGAGGATCCAGATCGCCAAACCCCAAAGAATACTCCTCATATGACGTCAACTCGCATCCCAATGGATGAATTAAAGATTACCGGATGCCAAGGCATTTTTGAACAACACACTGTTGCGGACTCCACCTTGAGGACTCAGCGACAAAAAATACAAGGTTGGGCTTGAGACACTCGAGCTTCGGAAAGGACAACTGTACTTCTATAATGACCAAGTGGTACCGAAGCACCGTGAACCTGCATCCCGGGGGGGACGAATTAAACTCAAAATTAGGGTAGTTCAAGGCACTCTAGAAAGGCACAGAACCACGGACCGGATTGTGGAAACCCAAGAACACAGCCACATATGAATTAAAGATTACAGGAAGCCAAGGCATTCCTGAACAACACGTTGTTGCAGACTCCACCATGAGGATTCAGCGTCAAAAAATACAAGGATGGGCTTTAGACACTCGTGCTTCGGAAAAGACGAACTGCACTTCTATAATGACGAAGTGGTGCCGAAGCACCGTGAACCTGCGTCCCGGTGGGGACGAATTAAACTCAAATTCGTGGGATTTAAAGGCACTCTTGAAAGGCACACAACCACGGACCAGATTGTGGAAACCCAGTCATCAGAAGGGAGAAAAGAAAAAATAGGAATGAAGAATAAAATTAGAAAAGAGATGCGAACCGACATCCCTCTAAGGGGGTGGATGGTTGTACCAATAGCCTCTAGTTGCCCCATCTGGCAGCCCTGGAATGGTAGCCCTTGTGGCCCTTAACCAGTAGAACCCATCCTCATCTGATAGCAGAACTCGACCCTCAAATGGTAGTACCGCGAATGCGCAACCGGTAGCGCCCCTCTACCCCATCTAGCAGCGCTTAAGTCGGTGAACTGATAGCACAACATGCCCATCCAACAGCAGGCCACTGCCGCATCTAGCAGCGCAATAAGCACTAAATTGGCGGCTCCACCAACGCTGGTCTGGTAGCACTTCAAGCGACTTCAACCAGTAGTGCCAAGGCATTACATCCGGCAAGCGAGGCCAGACTCGAACCAACAGTGCTCGCCTTCCCATTCGGCATCATGCAAATGGCTAGACCGGCAGCTTTGACCTGCTCCATCCGACATGCCGCAACGCCTCCATCTAGCAGCTCATCAGAGCTTCATCCGATGACTCACATGTTGGGCCTCCTCTGGGATTGTTTAGCAGTGTGTGTGCTACTGCATATGCTGAATGTGTTTTGATTAATTGGCAACATCAAAGTTGACTTTAACAACTTTTCCTTGACCATGAGGATGTTGTGTATTTTGATGAATCTTTCATAAATGTCAGATAATTATCAGTCACTTGCATTAAAACTCCTCTGCACTTTCATGTTGTATTCTCTATGAGTCGGTGCAAGTTCCTGACGAACTGCACTCATACTCAGTGCATATCGTGCTTTGGGCTCATTGAGTCGGTGCAACTTGTTATTGTACCTCGAACAAGGTCGATGCATTACTTGTTCACTCATGCAACCTCTGTGCAAGTTCTGCATCGCACATGATCTAAATCGGTGCAATCACTAGAGAGGTCGGTGCAAGTTTTAGTCTAGCTATGCACATTAAGTCTGAGCATGTTACGTTCTTAGCTATGGAGTCGGTGCAACTCTTGCACTGTTCACATCAGGTTCATGCATAGAAGTCGATGCATCTTTCATGTTTTTTTAAGTCTGAGTCAGTGCATTGGCTTCATTATGAAAGTCTACGTTAGTGGCTTGTTCATACTTTGTAAGTCTGCACTAGACTAAGCTAAGTCTAAGTTAATATGATTTAGTCTGCGTGAGTCTGTGTTGCCATACACATGGAGTTTAAATGCCAGGTCTGCTTTAGCATGAAGTAAGGTCTGAGCTAGCGTGCATATAGGTCAGTGAATTCATGTCCGTGCACAATGCCTTGGCAGATCCAAGTTGGTGCAATGCTCATGTCGCATGCTTAAGTCTGTGCACTTCACTATGCAAGGTCGGTGTAATTCTTGCATCAAGCTGGCATAAGGTCGGTGCAACCTTCGTTGAAGTTGGTGCACGTAGCACCTCATGCATACACGGTCGGTGCAAGTCATGACTTGTGCTAACCAAGTCGGTGCACATCCTGTGCTACCACGCATATCGTCATTACATATTTTGCCGATCAGCATCTAAGGTCTGTGCAATCCTTTTCCTTTGCAAGCGCAAGGTCTGTGCACGATAGGTTTATAGCTTGGTGGGTCGATGCAATCGTTGATTCTTGCACACATAATGTATGTGCATAATTCTCTTATAGCCTAATAAGGTCGGTGCACGCTATAACTCATGCATATTTGAGTCCGTGCACTTTTTCTCTCATGCTCTATCAAGTCTGTGCAATTTCTATGATTGTCTAACTGTCTTATGCTGACTGAGTGTCTAACATTTTGACAGGACACTTACTCGTAAAGCTTAAGGATGGCACGTGATCCAAGATTGACGGCTGAGCTATGCTCGTGACACGTGGAGAGCCGTTAAGCTCAGATGCTGCCACGTGGCCTTGGATCTCAGATCTGGACGAAAAGCCTAGGCAGAAAATGTGGTTTCCACACGCCCTCTTTCTGCTACACATATAAATAAGAAATTGTTCGCGCATAAGACTGTAATGTGAAGAAATCTGTGATCGAGAGATTGAAGAAAAAGGAGCTGAGAGAAGAAGAGCTAACACATTCCAGGAGAGTTAGTTCCTACAAGTTTAGAGAGAGAGCTGACAGAGAGATTGGAGAGAAGAAGCAATTCAGAGTCGCCGTCATCGGTCTCTTGGTCCAAACCAGAGCCGATTTGCTCATTGTCTAGAGCTACATTCTCGTTGTGTTTTTGGTTTTCTGTCTTTCCTTCGTTTTGTTTTTGAAACACTATTCTTCAAGCTGTGTGTCAGCGGAAAGGTTAAGCTGTAAACCTCAGCGGCAGAGGAGGATTCCTCTGGTAGCAGGCTGTGAAGCTCAGCGGGTGTGGGGATATAATCCCCGAAGCTGTGGATCAGCCGTGAGATGCTGTGAATCAGCAGTAAGACACACTCAGTTTGAGTGTGGGGTGGATGTAGGCTTGTGCCGAACCACCTAAAATCTCCTGAGTTCTGTGTGATTGGTGTGTGATCTCTTCTTAGTAGCTTGCATGCATTGTGCTTGTGTTTTGGTTCCAACAGCGTACAATTGATTATATTGAACCTGATCATTTTTCCTTCGCATACATATTCTTCCATTAAGTTGAACTTATTCAGCAGTAGTAATTCTTTCAATTCCGCATCTGTTTACTTACTACAGTTAAATTTTAGAGGATAGAAGGTTTTAGAGGGTAGATCTATTCACCCCCCCTTTAGATCTTAGAGTCCATCCATTCCCAACACGTGGTATCAGAGCTAGACTCTCCCATAGGGATTCACATCCCGGAGAGAAGAGATGGATTCTAAAGGAATGGTTGCTGAGGGGCATTCGACGAGTAAGCCACCATTTTTCAATGGTAGCGATTATACATATTGGAAGAACATGATGCAAGTATTTCTTCGGGCTAAGGACTACGAGATCTGGAAGGTAGTGAGTAAAGGACATTTTGATTTACCTCCATATTAGGAGTTCCTGACTAAGGAGCATATCCGTAAGTCCACGTTGAATTGGGGTGCAATTAACGCGATACAATGTGCACTCCATCCCACTGAGTTCTCCAGAGTCTCGTCCTGCAAGACTGCTAAGGAGATGTGGGATAAGCTAGAAGTAATTTACGAGGGGACTTGTAATGCCCCGGACTTTTCGGATATTTTTCGGATCATTTTAGTGGGTCTCGGAGTATATTTTGTGTTTTACACATTTTTCCCTGATGCACCTTCGGAACTCTGTGTAGGGCAAACTGTGGCGTTCTCCGACTCTGGGACAATACCGACATGTTGTGCTCCTTCCGTGGATCGCGGAGGTAATTTTTCATAATTTTTTGAATTTCCATAATTTTTGGGCTTTTCTATATATTGACCCTTTAACCTCTCTCTCTCTCCCCATTCTCTCTTTCTCACACTCTCTCATCTCTTTCTCTCCCCCTCTCCCCGGGTGGCCGACCGTTGCGGACGAGGGTGAGGCGGCGATGGCGGGAGGCGAGGAACTAGGAACTGGTCGAGGATCGAGGGCCGGTGGCGCGGTGAAGCTCGGGTGCGAGTTCGTGAACCGGGGAGGGTTTCGTGGAGTTTTCTTCGTGGATCGGCGTCCACGGCATGTCGAATCTTCGGTGGAGGTAGGGAGATGGACCCTTAGCTCGTGCACTTCCTTTCCCGCGAGTTTTGTAGGCCGTGGCGAGCCGAGCGTGGATTTATTGCCGTTTTGGGGAAAAACCATGATTTTGGGGTGTGAGCCCGATCTAGCGTTTTAATGTGTTAATCGGTGGTTTGAGGGCATCTTTGAATGCCTAGGGGCTTGGGGAAGGGTTTCCCCTTTGTTTCCCCATCACCCGGGGGTGATTGGGGCGTTGAATGAGTTTCCCGCCGTTCTCAATTTTTCGGAAGTGTGGCTATCCTTCCAATGACCGTCACTTCCTTCTGGCGGTCCCCGTTCGACCGTTTCAATCTTTCTGTGCCTGGGTTTGGCCTGGCGGCCTCACGGTGAGCCGCCAGAGCCCAGGTGGCGGCCCAAGGTCCGACCACCAAGCCCAGTTGGTCGGCGTGGCCTTCGAGGCATTTTGACCCTTGGTTTTGGACCGTTGGAGGCTTTTGGGTCTGGCGGCCGAGGGTACGCCCGCCTTATGTCTTTTGGCGGCCCTATATAGGACCGCTTGTCCTTTCATGATCCAGGGTGTGGCGGCCTATCGTTGAACCGCCATAGTCCCTGTGGTAGCCCAATGTTGGACCGCTAGCTCTTGTGGCGGCCCAAAGGTGGACCGCCAGCGGTTCATGTCTGACCGGAGTTATGTTTTGCCGATTCGCATCTTGGGTGAGTGGACCTCGATCCACGTGCTGACCCGTGGTCTGACTGATGCTGGCCATCATGTGGGGGCCACACGTTAGGGTGCCGTGGGATCCCGAGAGGTGGTGTTCTCGACTTGAGTCACCGTGGATCGGTGTGTGTGCGGTGGGGCTTCCCCCGCATGTCGTAGATTTCTACGGAAGATGGTTCCCGAGTGGTCCAAGTGTTTTGCCTTGGACTGTGAGTCCAGTCATCTGGCCTGGGGCTGGAGGTTTCCAGCTTTTCCCTGGGATGGGGAATCGACCTCGTGGCTTGTGAGCTACCTTGGGAATCATGCTTTTGTGCTTTCCGCGTGGGCCGTGTGTGGCCAGTGGACTGTGAGTCCAATTACCTAGCCTGAGGCTGGAAGGTCTCTTGAGTTCCCTTTTGAGGTAATGGTCTCGGCGGCTCGTGAGCTACCTCGGTATTCATGCTACCGTGATTTTAGACCTAGGGATTAGACTAGATTAACGGCGTTGTGCCATTACGTAAGGCGGTCTTGACCCCGAGTCTTGTGACTCAAGGACCGTTGGGTTTAGTGAGTCTAGAGGACTGTCCTGAGTCCAGTGGCTCGATGCCACTTGGTTCTTCTCAACTTTCGTGCAGGCAGCGTGCGTGTTTCTTGGAGTTTCTCCTTGGAGAGTGGTCACACTAGTGACTCCCCACTAGTCGTAGCCTTCCGACACGCGAGTGGTCCCACCGGGGAGTGGTGGCGAGGCTACCCCAGAGTGAGACAATTTTAGATTGGTTTCTGTCGGGCCCCACATCTACCAGCCAGAGTCCGACTGAGGGGAAAACCAGTCAGAGGGCCAGACCAGAGAGGCACGGTCTGTGTGTGCACACGTGGTTGGGGGCGGTTGGACCCGCGCTGACGAGCGCGACCCCAGCTAGTCACTTGTTCTGTGGTTACTTTTACAATGTCTCAGTTCCCGCTGGGCCGGATGGAGACACCTGAGGCGCGGTCTAAGACGTTAGTGGACGCATCCGGCCTTGCTTCTGGTGGGCAGGTAGTCCTGTCACGTGAGACGTGACTCTCCTATTTTCGGGTTCCATTTCTCATCTGCGAGACGTGGTTTTCTGGACCATCCTGTGTTTCCGAGGTAGTGGCAAGGGTGCTAGTAGCTTCACCGAGGTTGCGTCTTGTAAGTGCTCTGTTCGCGATGAGGCGGTCGTGGCTTGACCTTGGACAGCGTGTCCAGGTTGGCCTTGTCTTGGGAGACAGGCCTCTACGGCGGAGTTGCCGTAGGTTTTGCCTCGGTAAGGGGTGTTAGTGTGGTCCGATTCCCGATTGTGAGATCGAGATTTCTCTTTCTACTTGACCGGTACAGTAGGAGTAGTTGTAGTGCCGAGTTTTGACTGGCCACCGTGTTTACTGTTCCTGCTGCTACTATTGTTCTTGTAGTTACTGCTTTCCGTACTGCCGTTGTTCTCAGTTGGGATTCTACGGGATCCCTACTGAGCCAGTGACAGGAGGCTCACCCCTACGTTTTAGGTGCGGCGGTTCTTCCTCGAGGTTCGAGGGTGCTGTTTGGAGGTTCTTAGTTGCCAGCTCGCCGGGCCGAGTGTTCACTTGGCATGTGGTACGTTTTACTGCTTTAGACTATACTTTCTATTGGATTGGACTCTGTTGTAGTAGTTATTTATTTATTTCTATTAATTATTGAATTATCCTACTCTATTTTCTATTTCTTTGTACCTCCACACTCCTTTTAGCCCTTCTGAGCCCTCCCGGCTCGTGGGCAGTAGGCCAGGATTCGAATGGTATCGGGCTCCTCCCGGTATCCGGATCTTGGGTCGTCACATCCCAGGTCAGAGAGACAAAAGTGGATATGCTTGTCTCTGAATATGAGGCTTTCAAGATGAAACATGATGAGACTATCTCAGATATGTATGCTCGTCTGAATGTTATCACCAATAGTCTGAGAAGTCTGGGAAAGGTCTACAGTGATTATGAATTGGTTAGAAAGATTCTGAGGTCCCTGACGCCCATTTGGCACACAAAGGCCACCGTCGTTGAAGAGTCTAGGGACCTGACCAAAACAACTGTAGATGAACTTATAGGTTCTCTCATGACGTATGAGCTGAACCTCAAGAAAACTGATGAAAGTGAGAAGAAAAGAAAACCCCTTGCCCTTAAAGCTAATTCGAGCATAGGGTCATCCAGTGAGTATAGCAGCACGAGTTCTGAGGAGGATGCTGATGAGTTTGCTATGCTCACCAGGAAGTTTAAGAAATTCTTGAGGAAAGAAGGGAAAGGGATGAGAAGAAATTATTTCTCAGAAAAGAGACAGCCCAAACATAAATCAAAACCTGCAAAGAAATTTGACTCTATTGTTTGTTATAATTGTAGGAAAGCAGGACACCTCAAGGCGGATTGTCTTGAACTCAAGGAAAAGCAGACCAGGTGGAAAAACAAAAAGGGAAGAGCAATGGTGAGCACCTGAAGCGATGAGAAAGAGGAAAGTCAGAGTAGCTCCTCTAACGATGATAAAAATGAGAAGATTTTCCTGATGGCAACATGCGACGAGGAGGTAACTTCCCCGTTTGATAATTTTACTCAAATTGAATGGGGAAAATGTTTATGCTGAACTGCTTGAAAAGTATGAAGACATGCGTAGGGAGAACAGACACCTAAAAAAGAAAGTAAATTCTTTAGTCAATGATTCTACCCTGTTTGATAAACTTGCATGTCTAGAAGTTGAGAATTTAAATATGAAAAACTCTATTTGTGAAATTGAGAATGATAAAACTATTTTGATTGATTTGAAAGCTGAAAATGAGAATCTAGAAAAGATCATTGATGATCTCAAGATAAAGATTCATGAATTTCAGATTGAAACAAACATAGCCATTAAAAAAATACAATGATGTTAGTAGTGTAAACAGTGAGCTGAAGAAAACAAAAGAAAATCTTGAAAAAGAAAACAAAGATAAACAAAATACCCTTGAAGGCATGGCACAAGGCACTGAAAATCTGAATGCATCCTGGGGACAAAAAGTAACTTCAGAAAGGAAGGATTGGGTTTTAACCCAACAAATAAAAAAAGGTTTGATGTGAGAACTACCTCTTTTGTGATTGAAAAGGGGACATTTCAGCCCCTGATAAAAATGACTTTAAGTGGAAGTCATGATGAGAATAAGAATAAAAACATTAAGACAATCAAGCCCAGCGCCAAGGACAAAGGCAAAGGGAAGATAGGGGTGGCTGGTGAGTCATGTTCATATGCTTCTACATCCAAGACCAAAAGCTAGGGTAGTGGTCAGACCACCAAAGTTAAGATTCAACCAAAACCCAAGACCAAATCTACCATACTTCCACAGACGGGTCTGGGTAGAACCACCACTGGTCCAATGCCCCACAAGACTGGACCCACTTATTCTGCATTCACAATACAAATCATCAGATGAATTGGAAATGTCAGAGTTACATGAGACCCATGCAGTACTTCCCAATGCATCACAATCAGTGGCAGCAGTCTCACCCTAGGAACTCCTACAGGCAGACCACGAATAATAACTTCAGGAGTCAAAATTCCTATGGCTATGCTTATTTCATGACTAGTCAGTCCAAGGTCTACAGGTCACCTACTACTCCCAATATCTATTGGGCCACACGCTGACAAAGAAATTTTAAAAATGATTTAAAAAGAAAATAAAATGTCACACCTCAAAAACAAGGTCAAAAGAATGAAAGTGGCAAGAAAAGGCAGACTAATCTTAAAAGCATGAAATCCACAATGCCCAGAAAGACACCAAAACAAATGTGGATACCTAAACATCTTGTTTGTTGTCTGCATGAGATGAATTTTTTTTGGGACCCAAGAAACTCTGGGTTCCAAATCACTCAACTTAATTCCCTTGCAGGTATGCCTGGCAGCCAATCACAACAAATGGTATCTGGACAGTGGCTGTTCCAGGCACATGACCGGAGACAAAGCTAAATTTCTACTTTGGTAAAGAAAGATGCTGGTCATGTTACTTTCGGAGGTAATGCCAAGGGTAAAATAATTGGCTCAGGTATGGCTGGTAAGTGCTCTTCATCCTGCATTGAGGAAGTTTTATTAGTTGAAGGTCTAGCTTACAATCTTTTGAGCATTAGTCAATTATGTGATAAAGTCATAAAGTTATTTTTGATTCTCTTGCATGCACCATATTTGAACCAAATTCAGAATCTGTGAAATTCATTGGCAAGAGAATTAATAACATCTATATGGTAGATTTGGATGATGTAGCACACACTAATCTTTGTCTTAGTGTAAATAAGGATGACCTAGCCTTCCTGTGACATCATAGATTAGGTCATGCCAGCTACAGTGTGCTTTACAAACTGAATAAGCATAAGTTAGTAAAAGGGATTCCTGAAATATCATTCAAAAATGACAATAAAATTTCTGAGGCATGCACTCAATGTAAACAGACTAGATATTCCTTCAAATCTAGAATAGAAAACATGTCTTCTAAACCGTATGAGCTAATTCACATGATCTATTTGGACCCACAAGATCTGTTAGTTTATCAGGTAAAAGATATGGTTTTGTACTTGTTGATGATTTTTCTAGATTTACATGGGTTTTCTACCTGTCTCACAAAAATGAAGCTTTTGAAGAATTTTAGGAGCTCTTTTATAAAATAAAACAGTCTAATGATTATAGCATCTTGAATATCCTTTCTGATCATGGTGGTGAGTTTGTTAACTCACAATTTGATGACTTTTACAGAGTGAATGGCATCACTCACAGATTCTCCTCACCAAGGACTCCAGAGCAGAATGGAGTGATGGAAAGGAGAAATCGAACTATGGTTGAGATGGCTCATACCATGCTAGTGGAAGGTAACTTACCAAGGAGGTTTTGGGCAGAGGCTATCAACATAGCATGTTACATAATTAATAGAGCCCTGGTAAGACCCAAAACTCAATTAACTCCTTATGAGATTCTAAAAGGTAAGAAGCCTTATGTAGCCCACTTCAAGGTCTTTGGCAGTAAATATTTTATTCATATTAATTCAAAAAGAGACCTTGATAAATTTGAACCAAAAAGTGAACCTAAAATTTTTCTAGGTTACTCAGATCAGTCCAGAGCCTATAGAATTTTTAATCTCAAATCAAACACTATTGAAGAATCTCCTCACGTTGTCTTTGATGAGTCTGCAACTAAGTCTGATATTGATTTGTGCAGGAACAAAAGTGATGGAGAAATTTTAAAGAATGATGAAAATCAAAATGAAGAATCTGCTGAGGAAGGTAAAGTAGAGGCTCCAACTACTCAGGGGGAGGTAAATGAGAATTCAGGTAATCAAGTCATTAATCTTAAATTTCTTAGAGATCATCCCCTTGAGAACATTATTGGTGATGTAAATCAACCAATAAGAACTAGAGCACATTCAAGAATTGAAAATGAATTAAATTCAATTGCCCTGGTATCTCAGATTGAACCCAAAAACATAGATAGTGCCCTTAAGGATAAACACTGGATTAATGTCATGCATGATGAACTTAGTCAATTTGATAGGAACAAGGTCTGGCATCTAGTTCCTAAACCCTCACATGGCAACATAATTGGCACAAAATGGGTTTTTAGAAATAAATCTGATGAGCAAGGTAACATCATTAGAAATAAGGCTAGACTAGTAGCTCAGGGGTACAACCAAGAATTTGGTATTGATTTTGAAGAATCCTTTGCCCCTGTAGCTCGGCTAGAAGCCATTAGAATTATTTTAGCTACTGCATGCAGTCTAGGAATAACTTTGAAGCAGATGGATGTCAAATCTACCTTCTTAAATGGAGAAATAAAAGAAGATGTTTATGTTAAACAACCCCCTGGTTTTGAATGCCTTGATTTTCCTGATCATGTCTCTAAACTTGATAAGGCATTATATGGGTTGAAACAAGCACCCCGAGCATGGTATGAAAGACTGAGCAATTTCCTCTCAGAAAAAGGATTTACAAGAGGTAAGGTTGACCAGACACCATTCACAAAGGTATCTGAAGATAAAATCCTGATTATTCAAATCTATGTAGATGATATAGTGTTTGGATCAACTGATCCATTAATGTGTGAGGAATTCTCAGCTCTAATGACCAGTGAATTTGAAATGAGCTCGATGGGAGAACTGAAGTTCTTTCTTGGATTGTAGGTTAATCAAACCAAAGAGGGAACTTTCATAACTCAAGAAAAGTACTTGAAGGATCTGTTAAAGAAATTCAAGATGAAAAACTTCAAAGCAATCACAGCTCCAATGGGGACATCTACCTGTCTTGATTCTGATCCATCGAGTGAAATGGTAGATCCCAAGCACTGCAGAGGTATGATCGGTTCCTTACTATATCTTACTGCATCTCGTCCAGACATTCAATTTTCAGTATGTTTGTGTGCAAGATTTCAAGCATGTCCCAAGGATTCACACTTAATTGCTGTAAAATGGATCCTTAGATATCTGTCTGGCACCCTTGACCTAGGATTATGGTATCCTGCTAAGTGTGAACTAGACCTTCTAGCTTACACTGATGCAGATTATGCTAGGTGTAGAATTGATAGGAAAAGCACCAGTGGATATTGTCAATTCCTTGGTGGGTGTCTAGTCTCTTGGGCATCTAAAAAATAGCACACTGTAGCCTTGTCCAATGTTGAGGCAGAGTATGTGGCTGCAGGGAACTGTGCTGCCCAAGTCCTCTGGATCAAACACCAGTTATTTGACTATCATATAAATCTTGGTTGTAGCACAATTATGTGTGATAACACTAGTGCTATTTCCTTAACTAAAAATCCAGTTCATCATTCCAGGACAAAACATATTGAAATCAAACATCATTTCCTTAAAGATGAAGTCAGTAAAAAGGAAATTGAACCTGAATTCATTGAGTCTGAAAAACAAATTGTTGACATTTTTACAAAGTCTTTGGGTAATGAAATATTTAAATTCTTAAGAAGAGAATTAGGCTTGTGTAAATTTCTCCATGATGATTGACTCAGAATTCTTTCTTGAATTGCTATTTGTAGTGGTCTGAAAATAAATATGTGTCAGCTTGTCTCTGAATAAACAATTTTTGATTGTTTGAATAATTTTAGTGTATAGACGCATTGTTAAATAAAATTGCATATAGATAGGAGGAGTTTTTCTTCTAGATCACACATCAGTTAATTTTGCCATGTACCAACTAAGGTCTGAACCTGCTACATTTCATGCACTACTAAGGTCGATGCAGGTCTTTGCTATGAGCATTTGAGTTCGATGCATGTGTTTGCACCGAGTATAAGTCAATGCATGGCTTGCACATAGTCGATGCACAGTGTGAGCATTCTGCATACAAGGTCAGTGCACGTCCCTACCTTACAGCATGTAGGTCCGTGCATCTTGTGTCTTTCACATAACAGGTCAGTGCATCTATGTACCACTCACATGCAATAGTCGGCGTATTGTCTGCTTCATGCATGTTAAGGTTGGTGCATTATGATGTCAGGGGGAGTTCAATAAAGTCTGATCTGAGTACAACTCATTCTACTCTCTCTTCATTCTTAGAAATTCTCATCACATGGTATCAGTTGCATCAATTGGCCTTGTTTGAAACTACTCCTATCACATTGTGACATTGTCACTCTTCTTGAAACTCCTTATGAGCTGCTTCTGTGGTTCACTATCTATTCCCTCATTCTGAATGGCAGACTGTCCTAAAATTGGTTCATTATTTTGAGCGGTAATTATTACAACTCTTCTTTTATAAGAATCACATTGATTCCTTGAAGGAACCGGAGGTTTAATTTTGATAGACTGTAGAATTTAAAGACTGTTTTCAGAAAATAAGGTGGTAGAAAACCTGTTATAGCTCTCAACCTTTCTTTCATGACTATGACAGATAAGATCCTCACAGTATCTGAAAATGACAGACTTAGTGTGGTCTAGGCTGAGAAACTCAGAAAGTGTATTGTCTTTAAACAAGTCACTTTGAAAGTTAAAAGGGCAGCAACAATAAAATCATTAGTAAAAGCAAATGTATAAAGTGGCAGAGCAATAACTGAACTGCACTGAGAAACTGAATGCTCCATCAAAGAAATGGAGAGGAATTCATGTCATGAAGTGCTTCTTCTTACCTCTGTTCATATGGTCAAATCTATAGGGCTGGTTTCACTAAGTAACTGAGGGTACTGGCGCCTGATAAACATGTACTCTTAATGTCAAAGGTGTAAATCATCTGTGTAGTTTTTGATCAGAGACAGATATGGTAGTTTATGCTTAGTAACTAGGGGTACTGGCGTCTAACCCACGTATACCCTTAATGTCAACGGTATAAATGACACTTGTCTATTCACTGAGCTCAAATTCAAAATCAGAAGTGAAAAAGACTTACTGTAACCCTTGAAATTTAAAATTCACTAAGTGTCAATCATTTAAACCTCAATACATTTTCAGGTCACTCTCCTTGATATTCATTAAATCTGAAATCAGTGGGATACAGTCTTGACCTAGTCAATCATGATCATGTGACTTAGGTTCATTGTTATAAACGGATACTATACCCTATTTCAGAAAGTCAATAAATTTACTCTACCTTCTATAACTGTTAAACCTAATATTTGTCAAGCATGCACAATGATTGATTCTTATATCTAAAGAATTGTCCAATAATTTGCTTATATTATGAACCATTGCACAGTGTGTTATTCTGTCTCCTACTTCTTCCTGCATTCCTTCTTATCTTTCTCTATCTCCCACACTCCCTATTTGCTGATGGCAAAGGGGGAGAGATTATTCAGGTGTATCCTTCTCTATCTCTATCCTTCTTTATTTTAGAACGAAGGCGGAGAGATTGAGATCATAGGAAAGACTATGCTTATAGGGGGAGAGATTCTGATGGCTAAAGGGAGAGGAAAGGGAAGAGAAAGATTTCATGATAGTTTGCTTAAGGGGGAAGAGTCTTTCATTCAGGGGGAGTTTGGCATCTCCCAATAATATCTGCCTGTGCCTAATGTCTCATCAAAATACATCATTTCTCCTACATTTATTTTGGGGAGTTGCCAGCAACTTTTTAGGTGTTGCCATCATCAAAAGGGGGGAGAATGTTGGGCCTCCTTTGGGATTGTTCAGCAGTGTGTGTGCTGATGCATGTGCTGAATGTGTTTTGATTAATTGGCAACATCAGAGTTGACTTTAACTACTTTTCCTTGACCATGAGGATGTTGTGTATTTTGATGAATCATTCATAAATGTCAGATAATTATCAGTCACTTGCATTAAAACTCCTCTACACTTTCATGTTGTATTCCTTATGAGTCGGTGCAAGTTCCCGTCTAACTGCACTCATACTTGGTGCATATTGTGCTTTGGGCTCATTGAGTCGGTGCAACTTGTTATTGTAGCTCGAACAAAGTTGATGCATTACTTGTTCACTCATGCAACCTTTGTGCAAGTTCTGCATCGCACACGATCTAACTCGGTGCAATCACTGGAGAGGTCAGTGCAAGTTTTAGTCTAGCTATGCACATTAAGTCTGAGCATGTTACGTTCTTAGCATATGGAGTCGGTGCAACTCTTTCACTGTTCACATTAGGTTCGTGCATAGAAGTCGATGCATCTTTCATGTTTTGTTAAGTCTAAGTCAGTGCATTGGCTTCATTCTGAAAGTCTGCATGAGTGGCTTGTTCACACTCTGTAAGTCTGCATTATACTAAGCTAAGTCTAAGTTAGTCTGCGTGAGTCTGTGTTGCCACACACATGGAGTTTAAATGTCAGGTCTGCTTTAGCATGAAGTGAGGTCTGAGAAAGCGTGCATATAGGTCTGTGCATTCATGTCCGTGCACATTGCCTTGGCAGATCCAAGTCGGTGCAATGCTCATGTCGCATGCTTAAGTTTGTGCACTTCACTATGCAAGGTCGGTGCAATTCTTGCATCAGGTTGGCATAAGGTCGGTGCAACCTTCGTTGAAGTTGGTGCACGCAGCACCTCATGCATACACGGTCGATGCAAGTCATGACTTGTGCTAACCAAGTTGATGAACATCCTATGCTACCACGCATATCGTTAGTACATATTTTGCCGATCAGCGTCTAAGGTCTGTGCAATCCTTTTCCCTTGCAAGCGCAAGGTCTATGCACGATAGGTTTATAGCTTGGTGGCTCGGTGCAATCATTGATTTTTGCACACATAATGTCTGTGCATAATTCTCTTAGAGCCTAGTAAGGTCGGTGCACGTTATAAATCATGCATATTTGAGTCCGTGCACTTTTTCTCTCATGCTCTATCAAGTCTGTGCAATTCCTATGATTGTCTAACTGTCTTATGCTGACTGAGTGTCTAACATTTTGACAGGACACTTATTCGTAAAGCTTAAGGAAGGCACGTGATCCAAGATTGAAGGCTGAGCTATGCTCATGACACGTGGAAAGCCGTTAAGCTCAGATGCTGCCACGTGGCCTTGGATCTCAGATCTGGACGAAAAGCCTGGGTGAAAAATGTGGTTTCCACACGCCCTCTTTCTGCTGCACATATAAATAAGAAATTGTTCGCGCAAAAGACTGTAATGTGAAGAAATCTGTGATCGAGAGATTGAAGAAAAAGAAGCTGAGAGAAGAAGAGCTAACACGTTCCAGGAGAGTTAGTGCCTGCAAGTTAAGAGAGAGAGCTGAGAGAGAGATTGGTGAGAAGAAGCAATTGAGAGTCGCCGTCATCGGTCTATTGGTTTAGAACCAGAGCCGATTTGCTCATTGTCTAGAGCTACATTCTCGTTGTGTTTTTGGTTTTCTGTCTTTCCTTTGTTTTATTTTTGAAACATTGTTCTTCAAGCTATGTGTCAGCAAAAAGGTTAAGCTGTAAACCTCAGCGGCAGAGGAGGATTTATCTAGTAGCAAGCTGTGAAGCTCAACGGGTGTAGGGATATAATCCCCGAAGCTGTGGATCAGTCGTGAGAAGCTATGAATCAGCAGTAAGCCACACTCGGTTTGAGTGTGGGGTGATGTTGGCTTGTGCCGAACCACCAAAAATCTCCTGAGTTCTCTGTGATTTGTGTGTGATCTCTGCTTAGTAGCTTGCATGCATTGTGCTTGTGTTTTGGTTCCAACAGCGTGTAGTTGATTATACTGAACCTGATCATTTTTCCTTCGCATACATATTCTTCCATTAAGTTGAACTTATTCAGCAGTAGTAATTCTTTCAATTCCGCATCTGTTTACTTACTGTAGTTAAAATTTAGAGAATAGAAGGATTTTGAGGGTAGATCTATTCACCCCCCCTTTAGATCTTAGAGTCCATCCATTCTCAACATCACAGAGGCCCCACGATCGTCTCCCCTACAACCCTATATAAAGGGGAGGGATGCTTGTGAAAGAAAGAAAAAGGTAGAAGTGCAATACACACAGAGCAATAGAAGGATCGAGCAATCAGAGAAGAAGAAAGAGAGACGAAGGCAGGCGGATACACCCACAACTGCAGAGTGAATGAGGAGAAGCGCAGAGTGTGAATAGAAAGAAGAGAGTGAAAGAGAGAAGAGAGAGGTGAGGAAGGGGGGAAGAGCAGAGTCAATGCTCCATCTTCTCCCCCTCCTTGTATTTTTACTTCTTTTTATACAATGTATCTGTTGTTTTCTTCCTTTGCTTTGTCACAGTGGATGAATGAAATGAAAAGGTTCCCAAATGGGTTGTGTTTGCACCGTGTGTTCTCGTTACTTCATTTGGGCATGCTCTCTTTGGTTTTCTCCAATTATTCCCTTCCTTTCTTTTCTGTTTACTGTGGTTAACCCTTTGGGAAATCAAAATGTGGGGAATGATCTGGGGAAGGAAGGAAGATGGGTATATCCCTAAAGGAACCCAGAGTTAGAGTTTATCCTTCGCTATGGATATGGCTTTGTGCTAATGGAAAAAGGGGATGGGGATGACGCCAGTGGCTCCATCAAACACCCTCTGCACTTCCATTTCATATCCGAGTCCGCGAGGAGGGGTCATTCTGGAAAAGGGTGAATGCTCTCTATCCTCTGCTACATGAGTCCCAGAGAAAGGATAAAACGGTGCTAGGAAGTTGAACCTTCATGCTCATGTCCTCCTCTTCACCATATTCCTCAAAAAAATCACACTCATGAGGAATTTCTGATGCTCTGTTCTGAGCTCGCATGAACTGGCAGCCCCTTTCAACCTGATTCAGCAGCTATTGTGTAGCTAATCCGACAGCCTCTATACGCACCATACGGTAGCGCCCATGCAGGTGATCCGGTAGCCCCCCCTATGTGGCTGATCTGGCAGCCCCTGCTCAGCTGATCCGGAAGCCCCTGTACGAACCATACAACAACCCCCCTCTCCTCCTATTCCTTTGTCAATTGGTGGCATCTAACATGCCCCCTTTGTTCACCTTCATTTCGCTCATCATGAGCTGCATAGCAGCCCCCTTCAATATGAATCACACGCTCATTCTTGACCTGTTCTGTCGTATCGTCTACAATTCATACGGCACGAGGACGACTGTAGATGTTGCCGCTTTTGTGCGCATCCATTTAGTTAAGGGACCATCTCGGATTTTCGTGGATGTGCACTCATTTCGCTCACCCCAGAATGACTCTGGTCTAGGGGAGAAGCTGCCAGAACTTCACAAAAAATCCAATCAATAAATAAGCAAGTGGACGAATAATCACAACCATAAAAAACATAATAATAATAATAATAATAATAATAAATGAAATATGATATACATATATATGTATATAATGATAAGAAAAGAAGTTTATGCGAATAAATAACGACGACCAAAATAACAAGGGAACATCAACAGTGCCTATTATAGGTCAGGGCCGAGCCCCTCAGGGTTTTCCCCTGTCATGATCGAAACCCGACCTTGCTACAGGCCAAAAATCTTTCAGTTTTGATCCGTCCCTACCCGTTTTTGTCCCCAAATATTAAATCATGCTATATCTTTGGCAGACATTTATTTAACGAATCATCCTTCGACACTGTTGTGCTTTGACCCGGAGCAGTTTCTGAATGAAGGGAAAAAATGAATAAGCAATGTTTAAGCAAAACAGTTGGAGTACTTCCACTGTCGGCATGGAGTGCCTCGCCGCATTTACCCTTAGTCTATTTTCTTTATTTACTAATTTAAATTTCAGGCTATAAGGCCCTTTCTCCTGGCGATTAATCAAGGGTTTTCTCCCCTTTGGAGAGATGTAATTAACGTCGTGGCCTTTATGGCACGGCGAGTTTCAGTCCCGATTCGACACCCATTATTGTCTGTTTGTTCAGACGGCATGCACACTAGTAACTCCAGGCCATCTCGATCTTTGGAGTTCGAATAAATTATCACCTCGTGACTGGCACGCCTACGCATAAAATAAAAAGTTAAACTAAATAAATAAAAATAATAAGAAAAAAGTGTCCCCACAAGTCTGGCACGCTCGGTGGGTCTGAGGTCTCCCTTCATCTCCTCGCCAAGACCAAGGGCCCCTTAGCCTCTTTCTGAGACTCTAACTGTCTAGTTTGAATTGCAGGTCATACCCTAATAATTCCAATGGCTCTCATATTCGGACCGCTTGTCATCAACAACCACGCCAGGTACGACTACCTGGAGGTGTCGAAGAGATTCGGCGACTTTCCTCCACTGGTGGGCTTCCCCAACTTCTTGGGGGTACCCTTCGTGGATTTGCTGACCACGGAAGTTGCCAAATCTCCCGTACATGTCAATGTACCGGTTAACATAGGAATCATTATTCCCTTCGTCGGATCTGCTCAGGGTTGGGCTGCACTGAGATCTGCTAATGGTGTGACTCCCAAGATGGTTAGTTGCCACGTGCATCATGTGTCCCATAGCGCCAACTCAACTAACAAGAGGCCAACGCCTCACCAGAGTAGAGCACAAAAGAACATCGCCATTGCTTCACCCAGAGGTCGTCTTTCTGCTTCCGGTATGTCTGTCCTCATTAGGAATGTGAGGATTCATCTAAACACCCGAACAGCTAGGGTCATTCCAGACAGTGTCATTCTAGCGATCCCAGTGCACAACTCCTACCAAGCACTAAGTGGGGTCAAGAAAGAATATTCTGACAAGGCTCGAGGGCCGAAAGATAGGCTGGTTTAGCAACCAGCAAAATGAAGACAAATCTGGGTGCCGAAGAGGACCCAAGCTGCCCCGTGGTCCAGCCAGAATTTGGAAAGGTCCGTCAGAGAGGACCGAGGAAAGATGTGCGGGCCAAACTGATAGCCCCAGTCCACCCTCCACCGACATTCCCTGTTTATGCTTGGCAAAGAAACGTTCCCCATCATCACAAACACTATCACAAGACAGCCCATTCAGGGCGTCCAGCTCGTAGGCCCCCTGTGCAAATGGGGGTGTTGCACCTACTTTCTTCTCCTCACAAGCGTGGGAGGAAGTGCATTATACTGTGAGAAGCTATCTATAGGGTCTAGGGACCACCTCCCTAGGTCGGAAAAGATTGTTGTGGGCCATGGAAGACATCCAAGAAGGCCATGAATTTTAGACTCTACCGAGCGCGGGGTCAAGAAGTCATCAACACCATTGCCGTGTGCCTCCACCTCAGGAGAAGGTGAGGACAAGAATTTTGGTCTTCAAAATATTAACCTTTCCTCAAAGGCCGCCTATAAGAACAGTGAAGAGGGATGGAAGCCTTCAAGTTTATATTTTTCATATGGCTAGGATGTCCAGCCGCTATGGGGTCTTGCCTACGGAACCCGAAGAAATAGCTAGGCCAGCTGAGAGGCTGTGCCCTCTCACGAGAAGAAGAAAAGCGGCAAACGAGATGTTGCAGACCCTCATGGATAAAACAAGTCCAGACATGATTGTGACGGCCGTGACCGCCAATGTGGTCACAACCGAAGATGACGGCCGGATGCCACCCACATTAACTGAAGAAAATTTGACCGAGGTAGGGAATAGAACTCCCACCCCCTCCATGCATGATCCTGCCCTACTAGCACTATTGCAAAAGTATCAACAGGAAATTGAGATGCTGAAAAAATAGCTGAATGAAAAGAGCGTCAATACTTTAGCATATAAGCAGGCCAAAATCCCTCCCGAGACATTACGGGGTAGCGCCGAGGCATTCGAAGCCTCACCGCAGGTAGCAGCATCCCAGTAGGTGCCCAGCTACACTGGGGGCATTCCTCTTCAACAACCACAATATATCGCTCCGGTGTAACCTCGAATGTTTCAATATCAGGGGTCCACTGCTATGACTCAGGCAATGTTGTTGTCAACACCTCATATGCAGCAAGCTCACTTCTACCCAAGCCCGGTTGACCCGGCAACGATAAATAAGTTGATGGTAGAACAAATGATAGAAATGAAGCTAGCTGAGAGGGGCGACAGAGACTCTACATCATTTGATGTATGTAGGGTACCGTACCCTCCCCACCACGCTGCTAAAACACTGCCTCCTGGCATTAATAAACCCCCAAAATTTGATAAATTTAATGGGCAAGGATCTCCAAAGAGCACATTGCCAACTATATCAATGTGATGGGTGACTTAGCCACCGATGAGTCATATCTGCTAAAGTCTTCAGGTCCACATTGACAGGGCTCGATTTCGAGTGGTACTCGAGTTTGCCTATCGGGTCCATTATAGATTCGCTTGATATGCAAAGAAAATTCAAAGAAAGATTCCACATCGCCGAAAGGGAGGTGACAATGGCAGAATTATACTCGACCCCACAAAGGAATGATGAGTCTGCTCTGGACTATATAAAAAGGTGGAGAAATCTCAACATGAGATGTAGGTGCCCACCGCACCTGGAAGATGCTCTTTAGATTTGCAAGTAGAATCTGAGAAAAGAAGTGTTGGAAAGAATGATAGCCACCGAGGTCAAATCATTCGACCGGCTGAATAATGTGGTGGCAGAAATTGAGACCTTCCTCTAAGATACTACTCTTCCCCAACTATTCTGGGCCAGAAAATCAAGCCAACTGACAAGCGGCCAGGGCCGAAAGAAGTCCACACACTCGATTTCAAGGCCTTTGAGCAACAGAAAGAAAAGAACAAAGGGATAGCTAATCCTCCTCCGTCCAAGCTTACCGAATGACGGGAAAGTCCGAAAAGACAAAGAAACTCTACTCTTTTCCTAGAGATAAAACCTGGGTCCTATTTGAGTGGGCCACTGAATATAACAAGGTCACCCTTCCAGAACCGAAGAGGCCGAATTACCTCAGAAGAAAAGATTATCCTCGTTTCTACTCGTATCACCAAATGTTTAGGCATGCCAATGAAGAGTGCTATGTCTTCAAGTACATCATCAAAGCACTATGGACGCACATTTTTTCATCTTGTTTTATTTATTTTATTTATCCACTTATTTCATTTCGATTTATTAGTGCACAGGTGTGCCAGTCACGAGGTGACAATTTATTCGAACTCCAAAGACTGTGGTGGCCTGGAGCCGCTAGTGCACGCTGTCTGACTGATCAGACGATAGTGTATATCATGTCGGGACTGGAACCTGTCATGCCATCAAGGTCACGACGTTAATTACATTTCCCCAAAGGGGAGAAAACCCTTGATTAATCACCAGGAAGAGGGGCCTTGTGGCATGAAATTTGTAGTAATGAGAAAAAGGTGAGAGATGATTCAAAATTTAGGGATATGTTACATGCTAGGGTGAGGGCGTTTAGGCTACTTCATTTATTCATCATCCATTTCGTGTTCGGAAAGTATTCCAAGTCAAAAGCATGACGAAGACATGAATAATCGTTGGGTAAATGTCTGCCGGGAATGCGGTAAGTTTGATGTTTGATAAGAAAAGGAGTGGGATGAATCCCAATGAGGACGGGTCAGATTCGAAGAGTTGTCGGCACAAGGCAAAGTCAGGCCATGGCCATAGCGGGGTGGTGCCCGAGATCCAAGCCTGGCTTGTGAGGGCATCATTTCTATTCCCTTAACTCTGGGCCTATGGGACGAGGGGCTCCGGATCAGACACCGTTGGTTCCTAGGTTGTTGTTTTTTTTATTTTTTTTATTATTATTACTATATTTTATGAGTTTGATCATGTATTATCAGTCGACTGAAGATGAAAAGTAGTCGATTGAGCCAAAAGGTTGGTTGACTCACTAGCAGACTAGTCGACTAGAAAGGAGTAGGTCAACTCACTAGCAAATCAGTCGACTGGAAAGGAAATTAGTCGACTGAAAATGAGAATTAGTCGACCTGAGCCAAAGGGATAGGTCAACTCACTCGTAGATTAGTCAACTGGAAAGGAAATTAGTCGACTGGAAATGGAATTCGATCGACCTGAGCCACAGGTAGATCGACCTGCTCTTGGGTAGGCAAACCGAACCCCCTTTGTTTGGTGTTCATCGTTGTGGTTTTAGTCCAATGGATTAGGGGCTTATCAGATCATCCCCCCCACTTCTTATTTGATACATTTCTTTCCCTTCTTTCTCTATCTCTTTTTTTCTTCTCTCTTTCTTTTTTGATAAACGAGACAGGGGCGCTTTACCTCTGTCGATAGAGTTGCATCTCTGTCGACAAAGTTTTACCTCTGTCGATAGGGCTTTGACCCTGTCAACAGAGTTACCATGTTCCTTATTTTTTTTGTTTTGTTTTGTTTTGTTTTTTTGTTTTCTCTTCTCTTCTTCTTCTTCTTTTTGTGTTGTTATTATTTTTTTTTGGTGCGCGAGACACTCATAGGGCCGCTTAGGCTCAAATCGGTCGACCTGGCCATGGGTCAGTCGACTGACCCCCATGGCAGGTTGACTGACCCCATGGTGGGTCGACTGAGTTTTTTTTGTTCATTTTCCATTCTCCCTTTCATTATCACCATCGTGTTATCATTTTTTGTGTGTTATTCATGTATATGTTTATATTTTTTTGTTTATTTACTTATTTCTTTATTTCGTTGTCTCATTTGTATAATTCCCCTCTTCTTCCTTCCTTTTTTTTATTTTTCTCTTTGGTTATCATTTGATTATTATTATATTATTTTTTATCTTTCTTTTTTTATTATTATCATTTTTTGTTTTTGTTTTATCATACGTCTTTCATTATCACCACATTTAATTTATTTCTTCCCCCCTTTTATCGTTATCATTCAACTAGGTTTTCACCCCCCCTTTTTTATTATTGATTTCTAAGTCGATCCGGGTATCTGATGAAATTTCGACAGCACCTCCCACCGGCCCAAGGTGTTTGGGAGGGTGCATAGCGGGTGCACATCCCCGGAGGTTCTGAGATGGTCCCTTAAACATTCGGATGTGCCCAGTACAGTAGCATACTGCGTAATCCATGGCGCCACATCCCCGAGGGCCAGCCTACGAGGGGATCAGGATTACCCAGATGTCTCTAGAGGGGTAGAGAAACACAGAATCCTGGCCAGAATATCAGGGCAAAATTTTACGAAGACAATAAGAAGAAGGGACATTGTCACGTCAGATCAGGCAAACGGCGACGCTGGTTTAGCCCATTGAGAGGAGCTGCCGGACTACCCGCTCGGGCAGCGTTGATTCAGATGGGGCGAGGGCGCCAGATCAAGGGCCGACTGAGGCCTAAATGACATAGGGAAAGAGGCGCTCATCTGCGCCAATTCACCTGCACAAGAGTGCGTCGGATCACATGTGCATAAAATAGAGCATCGTGGGAATCCGTAAAGAATGCCTTGCAAAGGGCCAAAGAAGAGGGACATCGCGAGGATGTATAAGGCCAGTCCTCCCATACATTTTTCCCACATCTGATGGGCCACAAGGAGAAGAAGAAAAAAAGGAGTTGAAAGCCCGTGGGTGTAGGTAGTAAAACACGTCGTTTCACAACGGAGAAAGCAGAGTACTGGAAAGAGACAGTATGGAGCGCTGTGAAGAGGGTCGAGCGAGAATGCAAACACGTGAACACGAGGGCTGTGTTGGATAGATGTGGTTTTGATGATGTCTGAGTATGATTCATTATCATACTATTGAATTGATTCAACTATGCTCTAATGTGCATGATAATATTTTTGATGCACTAAAGCTATCCTCATCATGAAAAGGCTCAAAAGACTCCAGACTCACGAGATATTCAAGGACAGCTTGTGAGAATTCAAGAAAGGGAAATTGAGATTTGAAGAAAGGACCTTCGCAGACCAAACTGCTTGGAATATGCTCCTAGAAGCTAAGACATTGTTGTTGCATTGAAATCGAGGCAACTGACTGCACAGAAAAATAAGGCAAGTGAGAAAATTGATGGTTTGCACAGAAACCAAGAAATGGTTGGCAAAAGAAAGGAAAATCAAACGAACAGTAGAATTCAGAAGTGCAACTTCAAGAAGGCTGCATCGACCTCATAGGCTCATTACTCCGACCTCAGGTCATGCTACTACATCGACCTCACCATGTTGATGATCCGACCTCAGGTCATGCTGCTGCATCGACCTCACCATGTTGATGCTCCAACCTCTTCAAGCTTTCAAGTCAAAAGTGTCGACTACATGTGTCGACACCTTCTCACGGACGTTCTGTCATGCCACACTGCCTCGACCTTACCCTTACATGAGGTCGACCTCTGGCTCTTCACAGAAGCCGACTGTCAGGCCACGTTCAACTATTGTTTCGACGCACAGGTGGTGTTGCATCGACGCACCAGAAGATTTCCAAGCCTTATCTGATAAACCTTCACAGATGCTCCGACCTCATAGTAATGCTGCATTGACCTAATCAGCTCTAGCGGTAAGGCTAGCATCAGAGGATGCCTCGACGCACCTATGAAGCTCCATCGACCCATGGAGATCCAGATCACCAGCAACTCAATGAAACTGTGAAGTTGCATTGACGCGATGGCCTGCTGTATCGACGCACCAGAAAACTTCATGCCTTTATCTGTTAGACCTGCACAGTTTTTGAAGCTCATTCAAAGAATAAAAAACTCAGGCGTAAACCTCCAAAAACACACCTTTTGAGGTCTGGAAGAAGGTACCCAGGTCAGAGCTTCTCCCACCTCATTATAACATCTTAGAACATCATTTTACAAAGGACCATGTCAGGGAACAAATATGCAAAGGTCTCCTCTACCAGAAGATTGTCTCTTCTGTCCTGAGAAAGGACTGCCCCAGGAGGTATGCCCTCTAGTGCACACGGGACCAAGCCATTCCCTCTACCAATTGATTTTCAAATATACTTCACCTTCTGCCTGCCACCATCCTATGCTAGGACTGGTCTGAAAAGCACTGCAGCTCAAGATAAATATCCTCAGAATATTTTCTCCAAGGCCAAGAACAAATGTTGGAGGGAAATTTGACATTCCAGTTGCTTCCTTATATCCGGTGGATCAAGTCAAGCATTGTTGAAAGGTCAAAGGTCAAAAGAAGCTACTTTAATTTGAACTCTAGCGAATTTCGATTATAGCTCTTTTTGAGGGAAAATCTCTCCACCAAGATCATCTATATATATGTGAAGCTTCCAATAGAGAAGCTACTGCTGCAACTGCTGCCTTAAGAGAAAAAGCCCATGTCCTCTCTGTGCCTTTAATAGAAACCTATGAGAAAGAAAAGAAAGGAGTGTGGAGAACAGCCTAGCCCTGGTTCGAGTCAAACCAATTGTGAGAAAGGAAGAAGAAGAAGCTGAATGGAGTGCAGCCCCTCCTTGCAGCCAGCCTAAGCTTGATAGAGCTTCAAGAGTTCGATCTGAAGCCACCGTGCCTTCTCATTGTGTTGATCTTTCTATTTTTACATCTGTATTTTCAATCTTTAAACTGTGGGTGTCCGGTGCTCTTGTGAGAAACCGGAAGTGTGGTTGCTGGACTTGCAACTTGTTGTTTTCTTTTGTATGTGCGTGAGCGTGGGTGTGTGGTGTATCTCCTTCCCCTGTGTGTGTGTGTGTGTGTGTGTGTGTGTGGAGGATTTCATCCTCGTGTCAGTGTTGAGCACTTCATCCTCGTGTGGAGAAAGTCTCACCAGATTTGGTGAGGGGTGGACGTAGGTTGTGGGTTTACAACTGAACCACCTTAAAAACTCCTTGTGCAATGGGGTGTGATTTGTGTGATTGATCCATTTCTCCTTTCCCATATTCACAAGATAGCCAACCTAAATGATTTACACTTGGACTGATTCATCCGCACTGACTTGCATTTGTAGTTATTTTTCCAACACTCACTCTAGCATCGTCTTCACTCATACATCTAGCTTGTTCATTCATCCTGCTAGAGTTTGGTGAGATCCCTGCAGTCTAGTGCAGTAAGATCTCCCTTCCTTCTAAACCTGCACTGAAGATGCATCGGCCTCATTGTATGGTAGTGTTGACCTTATGATGCGGGACGGACACGGGGACCGACTCTACGTGGTATGAACCTCGGACTCTAGATGCGGACACGACTAGCAACACATGATGGGAGAGACACTAGGCCCGACACGGAGAGCTCCTATGGGCTATACGTCGCTAACAGAAATGCAAGCTCACTCATCGTCCCAAGCGAGAGAAACGCAGATCGTGCGCGGTTGAAGAACTGGCAGAGTTCACGGGTAGTCGACTCACTTCCGGACTCGGATCGAGTCACGGGACGGGTCACTCTCACACTCACACTCACAGCGGTGACATGGACTCACGGGCTAGTACCTATCGCTCTCGGCAGTGGCAAAAGACCATATACTAAACTAGCAAGCGAATGCTGAGAAGTTGAGACCTTTACCTCCACGCACCCGGCGTGGCGAAGACAACCCCGACCAATTCACGGACTCCTGGTTAACAATATTACAACAGTACAATAATTTGACCCACTCCACGTAGGGAGGTAAAAGGTCACATGTGGGGCCCGGGAATCACGCAAATCAGGTTGACGGGTAGCATCTTGATGTCGCCCGGCGGTGCCGAACTCCGCATTTTCGTGCTTTCCGAACGGTGGATTCTACGGATCCGTGGGGCCCACGGATGGCACTGTCCTCCGAATCTGCGGGGGTGGGACCAGCTGTGATGGGGACCCCTGGTGGCACGCCTCCACGGACGGCGGTCGGCCAGAAACACCGATCGGGGGTCGATCGGCCCCAATTCCCAATTCGTGAACTAGTTGCCCACAGATTTCTGGTTCTGTCCTCCGACGCGCGCTCCGGCAAGAATGGCCGCTGTGATCAATCCCAACGTCGGATCTGGGCGCATGAGCTATCGCTGGAAAGCTCTCTTGAAATCCTTCGATCTAAGCCCAAAGAGATCTACTGGATCTGGTCGGATCTGGACTTTACTAAATTTACAAGCTCCTGTTCTACAGTACCCGAAACCTTAGATCTGCATGTGAGTTATCTGAGAACAGCCGTTGACCGCAAGGTATGTGATAGATTCAGCTCCTAAGCTCTTCATGAAAGTTGTAGGATTTCGAACAAGAAAAACGAGGATATTTTTTGTGGACTGATTGGAGGTGGCTGTGATTTGTTATGATTTGTTTACTGGAAGGTGGTCGGATCTGGAAACAGGTGGATAGCACTGTAGCTAGCTCTGAGAACGAATTTTGAAAAATAGGTGGAAGGCTGATCAAAAATCAAGCAAAATCGTGGGTGGAGGGGTTGATGGATGGAACTCCCAGTAAAGTTGGGAGCGCCAGAAAAAATCAGAAGATGGGTCGGAGATGTGAAACTCAGGAAAGGTGGAAATCAGAACAGGAAGCAGACAGATCTGGTAATTAAAGTTGGGTGAAATTGAAAAATTATCAAAGGAGATCTTTATGACCAACCAAATTTTGTGGGATGTGCTTGACACCTCTGAAACATCCCCTCAAAATCCCAAATCGAAAGGAGCTCGTGGCTGACTGCAAAATTTCGTGGAAGGGGCAGTGGTCGGCTGAAGATAGAACTCCGGCGATCCCGATGGCGGTGCGGTGGCGGCTCATGGCGGCGGCGATGATGACTGGAACCGATAGGAGGAGTCACACCTCCAGAAGGTAGCCTTCTCAGCTGCAAGGGGGAGAGGGAGAGAGGGAGAGGGGGGTGCCCAAGGGCTGCTCTAAGGATTTTCCAAGTTCAAATGGCATTAATTCATCAAAAATGAAAATTACAAGCATATATAGGTTACATGTCTAATCAATCCTCAACCGTTGGATCTAGGGTTGGGAGATGGAGGGCTGAGATTGCATGTGACCATCCACAAAAATTAAAATTAAAATTACAAGGGGGGGGGGCAGCCCATTGATTAGGGAGGCAAGGGGGGGACATGGTAGGTGGGGGTGGGTTGGAATTGTTGGCATTTTCATTCCAATGTCCCCCACTTGGCCCACCCTTCTAGAAGCCACCATTTGAATGGTTGACCGACCCCACAAGGGGCCCTAGGGATGAGGTGGATCAATGGAAGGGGGCCTGGGGTCTCGTGGGGCCCAGGGGTCCCATTTTTACAAATAAGCCCCTCTTACAATCAAAATTACATACCGAATAAAATGAAGTAAACACACATTAAACACAAATAAAGTCTAACTAAATATGATAAATGCCGGGACTCATGGGGGAGTCTCCAAGCTGTCTCCGAGCCAGATGGATGCTGAGGTGGCTCGAGTCGTGCTCCGTGTGCAGTACCGGTGGCTCGGCGTGTCGCGCCGCTCAACTGCTCGGGTGTCCGCACCAATTCTTCCCGGGTGGGAGAAACTCGACCCTGTCGAGTAAGGGTCTACATCGCTCCTGTATCGCTCCAGAAGGTCCGGATCAATCCGCTGCAATTCTCCATGTGTGATCCACGTGTCCTCGGTAGCTGGTCGTCCTCTCCATCGCACTAGGTAGCGCAGGTAGGATCCACTCATGGTAACTGTCACCTGCTCATCCAGTATATGATCTATATGCTCACGCTGCCGTAACAAGGGGGCTGGATGTGGACACTCAAGTGTGGGATCACTCTCAAGGGGAGGAGATGGCTCGAAAGGTTCACTAGGGATCATCGCTGGGTCCCTGTATGCAACTAGATCCGATACATTGAAAGTAGAGCTTATACCGTATTCCTCGGGCAAGTCCACAACGTACGCATTGGATCCAATGCGTTTCAACACTCTGAATGGACCGGCTCCGCGAGCTTGCAACTTCTTAACGGTTCCGGAGGGAAACCGCTCAGGTCTTACCCTGATCATGACATATTCACTTTCTTGGAACTCTCGGTGGTGTCGGTGGGCATCGGCTAACTCTTTGTACTGTGCATTGCTGCCCTCAATGTGACGACGGATGTCATCATGCAAACTCCTAACATGCCTAGCAAACGACTCGGCCGACTCTGACACTCTATCATGGATAGGCATGGGGACAAGGTCAATGGGTTTCCTAGGCCTACGACCTGTGACAATCTCAAATGGACTCATGCCGGTAGACCTATTCACCGAAACATTATATGCAAACTCAGCCATGGGTAGAATGAGATCCCAATCCCCAATGCGATCCCTAACAAGACACCTCAAAAGATCTCTCAGACTCCTATTGACTACCTCGGTCTGACCATCTGTCTGGGGATGATATGCAGTGAAAAACTTGAGGTGCGTACCCATCATATGCCATAGTATCTTCCAAAAATAGGAAGTGAATCTAACATCACGGTCAGACACTATAGTGCGAGGCAACCCGAACTTGCACACCACATGAGTAAGGAATAGGCGGGCTACCCTAGAAGCATCCGAAGTCTTCGAGCAAGGGATAAAGAGGGCCATCTTCGAGAAACGGTCAACCACCACATAGACCGAATCATGCTTCCTGGAGGTACGTGGCAATCCCAAAATAAAGTCCATGCTAACATCCTGCCACGGGGCACAGGCACGGGAAGAGGGGTATAAAGGCCCGAGCTTTGCTTCTTCATCTTGGCCGTAGCACATGTACGGCACTGAGCCACGATGTTAGCGACATCGCGCTTCAACCTCGGCCAATAAAATCTATGCTCAACCGCCTCGATAGTCTTGTTCCGACCAAAGTGGCCGGCTAGACCTCCCGCATGTAGCTCCCACACTAAAAAATCTCAAACCGAAGTTCGGGGAACACATAGCCTGCTACCTCGAAAGAGGTAACCCTCCTGAAGCACATAATCATCAAGGTCTCTCGAGGGTCCGGCCTGGAGAATGGTAAAAATCTGACCGAAGTCAGGACAATCAACATAGGCATCCTTCATCTTCTTTAACCCTATGACCTCGGCACTCATGGTGGTAAGCAAACATGCTCGCCGACTCAAGGTATCAGCCACCTTGTTCTCCACTCCAGCCTTATGTTTAAGCACAAAGGTGAACTGCTGGAGATACTCGACCCAACGACTGTGACGCGAGTTAAGCTTCTTTTGGGAATGGAGGTACCTCAATGCCTCGTGATCGGAGTATAAGACAAACTCCTGATGTAAAATATAGTGCCTCCAATGCCTAAGAGCCTTAATAACTGCATAAAATTCCTTATCATATGTGGAGTATCGCAGTTTCACGTCATTCAACTTCTCGCTGAAATATGCGATCGAGTGGGACTCTTGACTCAAAACTCCTCCAATTCCAACGCCCGATGCATCACAAGAGACCTCAAACACCTTCGAGAAATCAGGCAATCGAAGGATAGGTGTCTGGGTCATACGCTCCTTGATGTCCTTAAAGGCGGCAGATGCGGCCTTCGTCCATACAAATGTGCCCTTTCGGATACAATCCGTGATCGGGGCGGTGACGGAGCTAAATCCGCGGATGAAGCGACGATAGAACGTCGCAAGGCCATGAAAGCTGCGGACATCATGAACCGTACGGGGTTCCGGCCACTCAACAATGGCCCGGACCTTCTCCGGATCGGTGGAGACCCAGTACTAGACACAATGAAACCCAAGAAGGTAAGCTGAGATTTCATGAAGGCGCACTTCTATGGGTTTGCAAACAACTACTCTCGTCGAAGAAGTAGACAGACCTGCCGAAGGTGGTCTAAGTGGTCCCCCGTGGTGCGACTATAGATAAGGACATCGTCAAAATACACCACTACAAAGACTCCAATGAAAGGTCGAAGGGCCTAAGTCATGAGCCGCATGAAAGTGCTAGGGGCATTGGTCAACCCAAAAGGCATGACCAACCACTCATATAGACCATCCTTGGTCTTAAAGGCGGTCTTCCACTCATCACCTGGCCTAATCCTCACTGATGGTAGCCACTTTTAAGATCAATCTTTGAAAAGATAGTGGCACATGCCATCATGTCTAGCATGTCATCCAGGCGGGGAATAGGGAACCTGTACTTCACGGTGATTTTGTTGATGGCACGACTATCAATGCACATTCTCCACGTGCCATCCTTCTTCGGGGCGAGTAATGCGGGTACAGCACATGGACTCATGATGTCCCAAACAGACCCTCTCTGCACTAACTCATCGACCTGCCGTTTAAGCTCGGCATGCTCCGTGGGACTCATGCGATAATGAGGAAGGTTGGGCAAGGAAGAGCCCGGAACAAGGTCGATGGCATGCTGAATATCCCGCATAGGTGGGAGTCCCTCGGGAAGCTCATCGGGAAAGACATCAGCATACTCCTGCAGAATGGGAACAACCTCGGGTAGAAGCTCACCCTCGGAGTCCCGCTCCACCTCTCGGACCGAAATGGCGAACACCAGACAGCCCTGACTAAGCTCCTGCTCCATTTCTCGGGAGCTAATCATCATCAATCTCCTCGTCGAGGGCTCTCCTGGGCCAGAGGTAACGGTCATAGCCCGAGCTGGGGATGGGGTACTAGGCCCGGGGATGGAAAGCTCCGGGGTACTTGGGCCAGTAGGACCCCTGACTGATGGGCTCCTGGGCAGAACGGGGTGGAGGGTGACCCGCTGGCCGGTATGGTCGAAGGTACAAGTGTTCGACCGGCCATGGAGGGTGGCATCCCAGTCGAATAACCACGGCCTACCAAGAATGATACTGCCCACTTCCATGGGGAGAACATCACACCAGATCTCGTCACGGTAGGAGTGGAGCTGCAGCGGGACCAAGCACCGTAGCCTGACCAAAATGGAAGTGGTATCCACCCATGATACCTGATAGGGGCAAGGATGGTCTACGGGTGTGAGACCAAGACGAGTGACAGCGCTCGTGGAGATTGCATTGATACAACTCCCGCTATCGATGACCACCTTGCAAATTTGCTTTCCCAGCCTACAGAATACATGAAGGATAGTAGTCCGACGCCAGTCATCGCTTACCTGCGGCTGGGTGAGGATACATCTGACGACCCCCACCTGGGTATCGTCTGAATGTTGGGCATCCTTGGCCTCACCTCCCATCTCATAGTACTCGTTAGCTAACTCCTGATCTGCCTCATAGCTGACTAACTCGAGGCCCGTAGAGGTGGTATCCTCGACTCGTGTGTCCTCGATGATAAGAGATGGGCGGGTGGGACACTGGTTTGTGAAATGGCCAAACCCATTGCAGCGATAACACTGTTGCCGTGATCCACTAGGCTCCCCAATCATGGGTCCTTTCCCCTTATCCTCCTGACGGATAGGAGGTGTAGGTAGCAAAGGACGTGCAGGAGGTGCGGGTGCCGGTGGACGGGCTGTGGATGGAGCCGTGAGATGCTGGGGACGAGGAAGGTCTCTCGGGGGTGGAGGACGAGACCTAGGAGCAAAGGGCTCGGGGTGAGCGGGCTCCTGAGGTCGAGCCATTGGGGCCCTCGGATACGTGCCAGATGAGCCACGGGGCTCGACACTACGAAGGGGAAAAGAGCCCAACCGATGGGGAGACTCGAACTCGGCCTCGAATTGCTCCAGTTCGAGAGCAATCTGATACGCCTACTCCAAAGTGGTCGTGTTGCGGTGAAAGAGTTCATATTGATAATTGGGCCGCAGACCTCTCTGAAAGTGGGATATCGTCATGGTGCTCTCTTCCGTGACCCCGCACCGCAAGTAATACTCATCGAACTCAGCGGTGTACTCGGTCACGGATCGGTTCCCTTGGGAGATGCTTTGCCATTTATCTATGAGACGCTGGCGATATGAGGCAGGAAGGTATTTCTCCCTCAATTTGGATTTCATATCATCCCAAGTACCGATTTGGGGTTGACGTCGCTGGTTGAGCAGGCTCTCCACATTGGTCCAATAAGTTTGGGCCTACCCTTGCAGCTTCATATTTGCGTATCGGACTCTTCGGTGGTCCGTCATCTCAAACCACTCGAAATACCGGTCCATGCCGGCCTCCCAATCTAAATACACCCTAGGGTCCAAGGACCCGCTAAAAGTGGGAGGGTCCGCACGCACGCCCCTAAGAATGCGGTCGTCATCCTCATCATCACGATTCTGTCGATGATTCCGACGACCGTAACCCCCTTGATCATTGTCAGATGCATAATCATCCACCACGTGCACCTGTTGTCCCCCAACATTCTCCGCCTGAGCTCTTGGTACAGCAGGGTGCTGAACCGGCTCTTGCTGACCATTGGTCGGCGCGGGTTGCGCCGCCGCTGGGGCCCTCTCAAGGACGGCTATTCTCCCAACAAGACCCTGGATGGACTGGTCTGAAGCTTCGGCCCGATTCTCGAGGGCTTTCATCCACCCTTCTAGACGCGTCTCTACTCCATCTAGAGGCGTACTGAGGCCATGCATACGCGTGTCAAGACGATCCATGAGGGCTCGGAACATCTCGGCCGTCGAAGGCTCATCGAAGCTACGGGCTCGGGAATCCGCCATAGGTGGTGGTGGCGAGTATTAGGTACCTCGACGGGTGGGCATGCAACTAACACACGACCCTGAAGACACCGACTAATTCAACACTGACTAGATGATGCACCTAGACCTAACCAATATCCGGTACGAGGCGGAGCTAATCGATCCGAAGATCACTCGCGCAAATCCGCCACCTTCCCGATAGGCATAACCTAACGTTCGGGCAACGTCTTTTGATATACCGAGTTATTGGGATGAAAAATGCAGGTTTTAAAACACTTTTTTTTTGTTTTGAAAATAATGATCCTAGACTTGACTTAAACCATGATGCATGCAAGACTTATGCAAAGACTACCCTAGACTCGACTCGCTCTGATACCAAACTGATGCGGGACGGACACGGGGACCGACTCTACGTGGTATGAACCTCGGACTCTAGATGCGGACACGACCAGCAACACATGATGGGAGAGACACTAGGCCCGACACGGAGAGCTCCTATGGGCTATACGTCGCTAACAGAAACGCAAGCTCACTCGTCGTCCCAAGCGAGGGAAACGCGGATCGTGCGCGGTTGAAGAACCGGCAGAGTTCACGGGTAGTCGACTCACTTCCGGACTCGGATCGAGTCACGGGACGGGTCACTCTCACACTCACAGCGGTGACATGGACTCACGGGCTAGTACCTATCGCTCTCGGCAGCGGCAAAAGACCATATACTAAACTAGCAAGCGAATGCCGAGAAGTTGAGACCTTTACCTCCACGCACCCGGCGTGGCGAAGACAACCCCGGCCAATTCACGGACTCCCGGTTAACAATATTACAACAGTACAATAATTTGACCCACTCCACGTAGGGAGGTAAAAGGTCACATGTGGGGCCCGGGAATCACGCAAATCGGGTTGACGGGCAGCATCTTGATGTCGCCCGGCGGTGCCGAACTCCGCGTTTTCGTGCTATTCGAACTGCGGATTCTACGGGTCCGTGGGGCCCACGGACGGCGCTGTCCTACGGATCTGCAGGGGTGGGACCCGCTGTGATGGGGACCCCTGGTGGCGCGCCTCCACGGATGGCGCTCGACCGGAAACACCGATCAGGGGTCGATCGGCCCCGATTCCCAATTCGTGAACTAGCTGCCCACGGATTTCTGGTTCTGTCCTTCGACGCGCGCTCCGGCGAGAATGGCCGCTGCGATCAATCCCGACGTCGGATCTGGGCGCATGAGATATTGCTGGAAAGCTCTCTTGAAATCCTTTGATCTAGGTCTAGAGAGATCTACTGGATCTGGTCAGATCTGGACTTTACTGAATTTACAAGCTCTTGTTGTACAGTACCTGAAACCTCAGATCTGCTGGTGAGTTGTCTGAGAACTACCGTTCACCGCAAGGTAGGTGGCAGATTCAGCTCCTAAGCTCTTCATGAAAGTTATAGGATTTCGAACAAGGAAAATGAGGATATTTTTGTTGGACTGATTGGAGGTGGCTGGATTTTTTATGATTTATTTACTGGAAGGTGGTTGGATCTAGGAACAGGTGGACAGCACTGTAGCTAGCTCTGAGAACGAATTTTAAAAAATAGGTGGAGGGCTGATAAAAAATAAAGAAAAATCGTGGGTGGAGGGGTTGATGGATGAAACTCCCAGTAAAGTTGGGAGCTCCAGAAAAAATCAAAAGATGGGTCAGAGATATGAAACGCAGGAAAGGTGGAAATCAGAACAAGAAGCAGATAGATCTGGTAATTAAAGTTGGGAGAAAATGAAAAATTATCAAAGGGGATCTTTATGACCAACCAAATTTTGTGGGACGTGCTTGACACCTCCGAAACATCCCCTCAAAATCCCAGATCGAAAGGAGCTCGTGGCTGACTGCAGAATTTCGTGGAAGGGGCAGTGGTTGGCTGAAGACAGAACTCCGGCGATCCCGATGGCGGTGCGGTGGCGGCTCGTGGCGGCGGCGATGATGACCGGAACCGATAGGGAGGAGTCACACCTCCAGAAGGTAGCCTTCTCAGCTGCAAGGGGGAGAGGGAGAGAGGGAGAGGGGGGTGCCCAAGGGCTGCTCCAAGGATTTTCCAAGTTCAAATGGCATTAATTCATCAAAAATGAAAATTACAAGCATATATAGGTTACATGTCTAATCAATCCTCAACCGTTGGATCTAGGGATGGGAGATGGAGGGCTGGGATTGCATGTGACCATCCACAAAAATTAAAATTAAAAATACAAGGGGGGGGGCAGCCCATTGATTAGGGAGGCAAGGGGGGGACATGGTAGGTGGGGGTGGTTGGAATTGTTGGCATTTTCATTCCAATGTCCCCCACTTGGCCCACCCTTCTAGAAGCCACCATTTGAATGGTTGACCGACCCCACATGGGGCCCTAGGGATGAGGTGGATCAATGGGAGGGGGCATGGGGTCCCGTGGGGCCCAGGGTCCCATTTTTACAAATAAGCCCCTCTTATAATCAAAATTACATACCGAATAAAATGAAGTAAACACAGATTAAACACAAATAAAGTCTAACTAAATATGATAAATGCCGGGACTCATGGGGGAGTCTCCAGGCTGTCTCCGAGCCAGATGGATGCTGAGGTGGCTCGAGTCGTGCTCCGTGTGCGGTACCGGTGGCTCGGCGTGTCGCGCCGCTCAACTGCTCGGGTGTCCGCACCACCTTAGCAACTCACTTAGCTGTGATCCTCTAAAGGTGCATCGACCTTACCACTTGGGGGTGTCAAACTCTACAGTTTGTGCACTATGTTCTGTTCGACTCATATGAGCTATTGCTTTAGATCCGTTGTGCATTGTGCCAAGTTTTCTATTTGTATTATAGTAGTGGGTTTTGTTTTATTTTGCTAAGTTTTTAATTAGGCCAAAGTTTTTGGTAGGATCTATTCAACCCCCTTTCTAGATCCGGTTGCACCCCATGGAACCTAACAATTGGTATCAGAGCAGGTCTCTGATAGATCAGATTTAACCATCCATAGAGAGGATCCTGCTACACGGGTGCTTCCATGATCATGGGTTGTAACTATGATTTGATTCCCTTGGTACATCATCCGATGTTTGACGGTTCAGATTTTTCTACCCGGATAGGCAATATGTGCACTTTCATAAATGCAGTAAATCTAAACCTATGGAACATCATTTCCAAAGGTCAACACAATCTGCCCAAAAACATGTCCAACTGGACAGACAATCATTGGATGAAGAACAACGAAAATCTTAGAGCTCTAAATATATTGCAAGATGCTATTAATCACAACATCTTTCCATTTATGTCTTCCTCCAGGTCTGCAAAGGAAATCTGGGACAAACTAGTTGCTATCTACAAAAAGGAAGAACGACTCAAGTGTCTCATGGATGATACCTTGCAAAGCCACGAAGAAAGTGTTGATGAGGAGGTAAACTTTTTGTTTGAAAACTTCTATAGATGATTGGCAAGATGCTTATGCTGACCTGCTTGAGAGATATGAAAAATTAGGAAAACAAAAGAAATCCTTAAAAAAAATTGAATGCTCCAGCTCACACTGATTCTGATGATGAAATCTTTAAGGCTTTGAACTCTGAAAATGAAAATCTCAGGAATCAAATTGAAGAAGCTAGAGAGAAACTCAACAATCTTGAAGAATTAAATGAATCTCTTTCCCTTGATGTTAACAATCACAAGGAACTGACTGCCTCTGTTAGAAATGAAAATGCAGAACTTCAGAAAAAGCTTGAAAATTTTGAAACCCAAAACAGAAAACTTATAAGAGAAACTAAAAATTCATGTTATGTTAATTCTGCATGCAAAACTTGTTCATTTCTGAAAAAGATAAATGAAGGTCTCCATTCTGATCTTGAGTGGCAAGAAAAACTAATTGATTCGTTGAAAGAAGAAATCAGACACATGCTATCGAAGGTTTTAGACCTTGAACAAGTTAAAGAAGAATTGAATGACAAACTGAATTCCATGTCCCAGAATGAAAAATTTGTAAAAGAAAATGAAACTTTGAAGGAACAAAACAAGGTGTTGTGTAAGAAGCTGGCTGCCTTTGAAAAAGGCAAGGAAGTTGCTAATGATGGTTCTAATAAGATGCATGCCTTAGAACAAGAAATAGATAATCTTAAAACCGTGAATGCCATGCTCAATGAGCAATTGGCTGCGTGTGATGAGGATTTGGCTAGTTCTGAACTGCACATCTCCTCGTTCGAACATGATGTCAAAGACTTAAATGACTCCCTGTCAAAGTTTGTGCAGGGTAAATAAAATTTAGACAGAGTTTTGGGGACTACGGTCAACCTTCAAAGAGAGGGTTTGGGGTATAAACCTGTGAACAAGAAGACCTTTGGAAACAAGCTACATACCTCCTTTGTTTCTGGATTAAATGAAGCCAGCACCTCTAGTGGTCCCCCAAAACTGCATGCTGCTTAGAATAACCAAAAATAAATTGGTAAACAGAAAAGGAAGGTTCCCAAGCAAAAATAGAAAAAATGAATTTGCTGGTTTTGACATGCATGCTAGGAAAGGCCATACTAAACACAAGGCTCCCCATAAAATGATTGTTTATTGCTTCTATTGGGGTATGCTTGGTCACACTGTGCATAACTACCTTACCTAGAAGAATGATGAGCTAAGAGCAGGCAAAAATAGAAGGAACAATGTGAAGGGCCAAGGCAAAGGACATGTCGACCCTGGGAGAAAGCATGCTCGGCAGGCTCATGCTTAGAAGCCGACGCACCCATCAGGATAGGTCGACACACTCAAAGGCTGTCAAAAGAAACCCTCTTCCTTGCTGCTTCCACTGTGGAAGAATTGGCCACACAGTCAAGGACTGTTGGCATCTGAAAGGAAGGTATCACTCTCATTCCAAGAATGTTGAATTCCCAGTTCACCAATACAAGCTTGATGCACAAGCACATAGAAAGAATGCCAAATCATTTATGTGGTGTTTCCATTATGGGAAATATGGACATATGTTTCATGAATGTCTCTGGATGAGAAGTGACGATACACACGCAATAAAGAAAATTAATTCATTTGCTAGAAGGGCTGCTAACCAACAAGGACCCAAGAAGGCATGGGTACCTAAAGTCTCCAAATGAGAATTTTGGGTGTAGGGTTCCTTGGAGCTGAACAAAGGATGATCAGGTAAATAAAATCTCAAGGCACAAGTTTGTGAATAAAATTTTCAACCTATGTTAATTTGCATGATAAGCTTGCCTTGTAGTTATTGCATTATCGGTCTGTCTTGTCTTCAATAAGTCCTGCTAGCTGAAATTGTCTCCCTGAACTGGTGAAACATCCCCCATGGTTTTAGATGAACATCTGAATGTCTGAACTATATATTTGATTAACACTTGGTTTGCGTTTCTGGTATATCGAATGGTGATGTGCAGAAAAGCAGGTTAAGCTTGCCCAGAACTCTCACTAAGCGCGAGTTGGGTCTTCGGATCAATATCTCTGCCTTGTACCAAAAATATCCAATTTTAGATGCTTAATCCATGAGGAATCTATCATGCTGATGGAATTGATATGATGATGAGTCACTGTTTGCTTCTTGCTAGCATTTAGCAGCCATATGAATTTCATGTTTAGCACTCATTGCTTTTGATGATGTCTGCCATGGCGACATATATATCTCAACTCATCACTCATGTGGACATATAACATGTTGATTGGCATTTGACAAAGGGGGAGTCTAAGAGTTTGCACCTTAGTTTAGAATGCATTGCAAATAACCTGTGCTTGCATCATCTTGTGGTCTCATGCACACTACAAGAAAACTGGCCTATAGCCATGAATTTTATCTATGCTTTTGAAAAATATAGGTATAAACGACATATTCCGATGTTTTTAAATTAACATTGGTAAATTTCCTACGTTTTAGTATAACGTAGTTATATGGTCATCTTATTCCGACGATTTTTTAATAAACGTATGAAAAAGTAATCTATTCTTATGCTTTGTCAGTAAATGTGAGAAAAGGTCTTAGATATTGTTTTGCTTTGTGTTACAATGTAAGAATAAGTCGACTCAAATAAAAAAAAAAAAGAAAAATAAAAAACGTAGGAAGAGGTGATACCCGTGGGCGCCAAAGTTGGTGCCCCATACTTTTCAAAATTTCCCCATTTTAACATACCATTTCCCCTGAATGGTGCCTCCCCCTCCCTCCGTTCGTCCTTCCCTCCCTCTGTTGGCCTCCGTGCCCGCGTCCTCCGGCGTTGGTGGTGCTCCTGCTGCCGCTGCCGTGCTCCCCCATTCCGATGCCCAACACGTCGTTGCTTCCTTCCCCACGCCACCTGTTACAGGAGGCCCTTCGATCGCACCTTTTTGCCTTGGGACCTCCCCTAGATATCTTGCCTCCCCTGTCGGTCTGGTCGGGCAAGCTCCCCAGCTGCAACGCCCGATCGAAGTCGGACCTTCAAACCATCGCCACCCCTTCCTCAGATGGAAGCCTGCATGGGTTGATACCTGTTAGGTTTCTTCTCTCTCTCTCTCTCTCTCTCTCTCTCTCTCTCTCTCTCTCTCTCTAGGCTCACCAGATAGATGGGGGGCCCAGTCCCCGAAAGAAGGGAGCACAAGCGGCATGGCTGCTCGCGGGATACCCTCCATCACCGCCTCCCTCTCCGTCTCCCTCTCCGTCTACAGGTTCCTGGCGAGGGATTCTTCAGCCGCCATGGCTCTCGCCTCCTGCATGTCTAGGACGGGGGTCCCTTCCCACCGGGCGTGCACATTTAGAAGCTTCAGCTTCACCTCAGTCCGCGTCATTGGGAAGCCATCGGCTTCGCGGTCGTTTGAAGGTGGGTTCTTTCTTTTTATGTTTGAGATGTTTATAAAAACGGAAAGTACTACGGTGAAATTTGTGTATATTTTGGATTGATGAATTGATCTGCATGCTCGAGCATAATCATCTGAATGTCCTGGTTTCTTCAATATTTTCGTTGTCTTTAGCGTTGCCTGATAATTGGTTTTCACTCTAGTGAGTGTGAGTAATGTTGTGTGAAGAAACCCGTTCTCTGTGGTTTTCAGCTGGCTTTTGTTTGTTTCGTGTAACTCTCGGTCTTAAAATGGGTGTATTTTTCTTATTTTAAAACCAAAAGTATTTTGTTTGGATAATCAAAAATAAATTAAGATATTTTGTTGGTCTGTTGTGATTTAAACTTATGTCTTCTCCAGTTTTGGTTTCCAGTGGATGTGTACCGTAAACCAAAACAAGAGTATCTTTAGTGTCACATGGACCCACGTAATCCCATTTGAACTATTTTATAATCAAACAAACAACCGGAAAACATTGTAAAATTAAACAACTACGAAGTTTTAAAGTGTTTTACAATGAAAGGAACATGCCCTTGCTTATGGAATTGGGAGTCGAAGGATAGCATGCTCACATGAAAATATGTCTATCTACCCGTAGACGTCTAAATATTTGTGAAGTTTCAAAGCTGGAAGAGACTTAGGGGCATGTTTGGCGAAAATTTTAGTTGGAAGGCGTTGTATAACAAAGATAAAATAGATTTTTTTTCTAAAACTAAGTAGGCACTATAAGCTTTGCAGTTAGGTCAGTTGCTAGTCCTGCAGAAAGTGTGGCAGGATTTGAGGAGATGGCTGCGGGAACCCAGAGAAAGTACTACATGCTGGGTGGGAAAGGAGGTGTTGGAAAGACAAGTTGTGCAGCTTCCCTTGCGGTCAAGTTTGCAAATAATGGGCATCCCACCATTGTAGTCTCCACAGATCCTGCACATTCTTTAAGTGATTCTTTCGCACAGGTATGTCATTGTATTATCTCATAAAAAGAAAACCAGTCTTTGGTATTAAATTGGTTTCTTTTATTTTCTTATGCTATATTCATAAAACATTTGTAGGATTTAAGTGGAGGAACGTTGGTGCCTGTTGATGGAATGGATTCTCCAATCTTTGCCCTTGAGGTATGTGCTAGTCCCCTTTCTTGATCATTTGTGGATCTATGGTTGGTCCTTGCATTTTTCAGCCTCATACTAGCATGCTTGCCCATTAGTTTTCAACTACCAAGTACATCTTCACAGATAAATCCTGAAAAAGCCAGGAAAGAATTTCATTTTGCAAGTCAAAGAAGTGGAGGGACAGGCGTCAAAGACTTTATGGACAGCATGGGTCTTGGAATGCTAGTTGAACAGGTATAAGACGACAACCTCTATGATGTTGTTCAATGGTCTTCGTTGTGCACTTAGCACAGCTTCATTTTAAATGCATATGGTTATTTTAAAGTATATATATTCTTCTTCACCATGTTACCTTACCGTACCATGGCCTTCACAACCATCCAATACTAAAAGTGAAATAGGTTGAACTATTTACTTATTCTTCACATTATGTTTTATTACCATCCAATAGCATCTTGACATAAAATTTGTGGTTAACTAATTGGTTTTCTTGTAGCCCATTAAGCTAGGGGAACTAAAGTTGGGTGAGTTGTTGGACACACCACCACCTGGACTTGATGAAGCTATTGCAATTTCCAAGGCTTGTAATTTTTCTTGTATTTTTTTTGCAGGCTATGATTCCATTTTTCAATTTGTTATTAAGCCCTTCCCCTAGTCAATTTTACATTTTACTCTGTTACCATGGTTTATGTTTTCTAACATCAGCTCTTGTATATCTAGGTTATGCAATTTGTTGAAGCAGAAGAATATAAGATGTTTAGCCATATTGTTTTTGATGCAGCTCCCACGGTAATCAATTTAGATTTCTACCTGTTTTTATACTATTTTTCATAATTGTTTACTCACAGAGATCTTGATTTTTTTTCTGCTTCTGTCTCTGATAGGGTCATACCCTTCGACTTCTGTCCTTGCCAAACTTCCTGGATAAGTCCATAGGAAAGATTATGATGGTAGGCATCATAAGCGAGTTCTGTTTAGCAAGTTTTGCAGTAGTGTGCTGTGTGCATGCTGTTTTATTCAAGTTGTGCACTCATACATGTACCAGTTCCTGTATAGTGTGCATTCGTAACGTCAAGCAATCTGTGAACCAAGTATTTGATTAGACTAAAATTCTGTGCTAACTCAATTTCGCAATGAGACAACATGATTCATGAATTAATGATCGAATTGGTACTCATCCTTAGCTGGGAATGCTTACTATCATTTCTCATGTTTGAGTTTCCTATCGGAATAGATTCTGACTGGTTTACTCGAGCACTTGAACTTCCCCAAGTTCAGAGTCATAAAAGATTTAAAGGAAAGATTTGTTGGGCAAAAGGTCTGCACTGCACTTAATATATTTTTCTTATTTTATTTTGATCTGTATTATTCTTTTTATCTTATTTTGGTCTGTATTGTATTTTCTTATTTGATTTTGATCTATCCTGTATAGTGTGTGTATTTAAAAGCGAAGCTTTTGTGTTCTTCTGATAACAAGTCAGAGATGCCAGTTTTTTGCATTGTGGCAGAACTAATATGGCATATTATGCTCTAAGGAAATGGATGTTGATGCCTTTTTCATAATTTTGGTTTCAGAAATACAAGATGTCTTAAAAGTTTATGATTTCAGGGTCTAAGAAGGTAGGCAAACATTCAAGTTGAAGTTTCTACTGTCCAAATAATTTCTTTAACAACACTCTGGATGAGGGTTCATAAATAATTCTGCCACAGAGAGGAAGCATGGCAGGAACTGGGATGAAATTTCTTTAGTTTCAATTATCTGACAACCAGGGAAACAAATGACAAAATGAAGGGCAATGTTGTTGAACAGCGGGAATAATGAAGGGGGAACGAAGAGACAAAAGATAGGGGTGGGATGGGAGCAGAGATGGGAGATTCTACATCCTCCATGATTTGAGTTTGATAATTTCCTTGGCTATAGTTGAAGAAGCTGAAACATTCGGCACAAAATTTATTTATCATTAATCAGCATATTTATTATGGATTTATCTGTTTCATTTTCATTTGTTCCCAAACTGGAATCGATATCCTATGACTTGGCCAACTAAAACAAAAGGAGGTATCATTGAATGTTCCTACTTAAAGTAACCAATCTCTACATTGGTAAATTCTATATTTAGTTTTTCTTTCTATAATCAGCCTTTTTTACTTTCTAAATTCTGTATTTAGTTGTTGTTTCCCTACACATGTATTTTTTAATTTACCTCTTCTCAGAGCAGATTTGGGGAAGATGGTTTGCTTTGATGTGTATAAGGTGGTACTAGCCCATTAGGCTTGAGGGGGAGCAAGTGAACCGATTTTTCACCACTGAACCATATGCATGTGAGCCATCAAGTCTTCCATGGTATCCTAAAACTTGGAAAGGCATTTGCACTCATGAGTTAGGGTGTGGTTGTCTTGAATTCTGTCCTCCTTTAGATTATGTATTTTATTTTTTTGATCATGAAACACTCCTTTATCACTTGAAGTTAAAACAGAATTGGATGATAGAAAAAGAAGGACAAACATTTTAATTTGGGCATCAAAATAGGGTTCATATTTTTATTTTCCACTATTATTCTACACCGACCATTTATTAATGTTCTCATTATGTTGGGTTTTGTATCAAATAGGATTCAGCATAGGTGGAGCAACTAAGCATTATTTACACCAACCATTTATTTATGTATTATTTATGTTTTCTAATTTCTATTATACCTAAGGTGACGTCTTGTGGTGTAAACTATGCTGTTATGGGATAGTTGGTTTGATCATACAAGGAATCTCATTTGGGATGAAGGCTCCTTGCATTGATGGACTGAAAAGTTTGTATACTGCTGGAACTGAATTTGTTCTTTGATTGTTGACTTTGTTCTATTTCCTTTTGTGGATTGTTTCTCATTGTTTTGTTGGCACTTGAATATCATACAGGCAAGAAAGGCAGTTTTGGGTTGTCTTCGAGTTTGTAGCTCATGCAGATCTTCATCATTTGGAGATGTTTCTGGCAGGGAAGCAAGCAGATGCCCTTCAGGAGGCACTCAAAGTTCTTGAAGTAGTGGGCAGTGTGTGAGCTCTATGTTTATTTTTGGAAGCATTCATTAGTAGAAGAGCAATAGAGTATGGACAGATGAAGAACATGGTGAAGTGACCCTTGATTATTGATAGTTTACTTTTTTGTAAATATAAAAAAATAGAAAATAAATTTAGTTTTCACTGTTATGGTTCCTAAAATAGTTACATGCTCCATGTTGCACCTCAAAAACTAGAATAAACATTCATGCTCATGTTCATGTCTGAGTTATCCTAGCAGCAATTTTCTTCACTTGGTTCAATTTTACCTTCAATATGCATATGTTGTGTCAACTTATGACTTCTTCCACTGCCTGGTCCTTCATATTTATCTTGGTGCATGATTTTTCATTGAAATTATATGAGGAACTACCTTCCAGCACAGAATTCTTAAGGAAGCATCATATACACTAAGTATGAAGCCTCCTGAGAGAATAGGTGTTGTTATTGAGGTAGCTAATTTGAGGATGGCAGGCTGTAAGAAGTAATAGGTATGATGAAGATCTAATGTTCATTTCATGTGGTATCTCGATTGACAAGTAACTTACTCATATTGGTGGTTGCGTTCCGGATGCTCCAAAGGTGATTACACTAACCATGTTCTAGAATTTTAAATTATCTTTCATGCTGTTGGAGTAGATGTTCATCTAAAGTTTTCTTCATGGGCCTAAACTTTATCATATGTATTTCAGTTGCATTTTGGTAATGAAGAATCCATTCCTCGAAATGGATGCTGGAACTTCAACTATAAGGTCAGTGAATGGATTGTAAATGTATGTTCCTCAATTATCTTCAGTGAATGGATTGTAAATAGGTGTGAATGAGAATTGTGTGGATCAACATGGTTATGAGTGATACAATCCATGAATGTGAAGATATGAATGGATGCACTATTAGAGGTGATAAGAGAACATATATTAATAAGATTTTTTTTAAAAAATAAAACATGTTCCTACGTTTTTTATTAACTGACGTTAAAGCATTTTCATACGTTTTATCAAAAGTGATGTTAATCTTTATTCATACGTTTCCTTTATTACGTGACAAAAGGTAATACTTACGTTTTCAAAAACGTAGGCATATCCTTTTATATACATGTCTATAGGTGACTTTTACCTACGCTTCTATTGGACTATTCCTATGCTTCTAAAGCGTAGGAATGGGTCGATCTATACCTACATTTTATTGAAACGTGGGTATAACCTATAGTCACGCGAGTGTGGATATCTTTTCCTATCTAAAGAAAGAAAGATGTGTGGATGTATGTATGTGTGAATGGATCCAATGTGGCACTAGATGGATCCTATAAGGAAATAAACAATATAACGAAATCAGTCACCCACGCACACTATCAGATCGTGATCGCCACCAAGGTGAATAGAGCAAAAAGCGACACACTACGTACCTTGGAAAGGAAATGAGGACACTCGCCAAACCAAGACAGCGCTAGTGCAAGGGTGAAGACGGTCTCCTGATGACCGCTGAAGGGTGAAAACGGCCGGACGACAGGCCGCTACCAACACTGAAGCAAAGTGCGGGAAGAAGGCCTGGGTGTAGAACTGGGACGGTCTTCAATCGGCCGCATGTAGAAGAGAGACGGTCTAAGGAAGACCGCTATCTCCGGTGGATGGTCGGAGGTAGACCGCCCAGGCTTCCAGAACCTGAGCCGGGAAACTCAATCCTCCACCCCTTCCAGCCGGCCAGGAGGGATGGGCCTCGTACTAAGACGCCTGCTGACCTGCAAAACAACACAAGCGACAACAGAAGGCAACCCAATTAGTTTATGGAAGTTTGGTATCTATAAATGTGAACGACGAATGGAACACATAATTAAAGGGGGAAATTCTTGGGGGTTTGGGGTTTTTAACCCCTATAGGGCGTGGAAAATAATAGGAGGATGAAAATATGCTAGAATGCCAGTGAAAGACGTGCAGAAGAGTGAATAAAAATAGAGGTGAAGTGACTAAAGATGTGACCGGAAAATGACTCAAACTATGACCCAAAATGCAACGAAATGAACTACTCCCTGAACCAAAGGCTTAGAGGACGTAGAAAGCCTTTCTCCCTGACTGGACTTCACTCTGGAAAGCGGCAGCACTTCGATGCAAACTCCGAAATCCCCCCCTCCCCCGCAGCCATGACCCAAGGGTTCTATTTATAGACCCTTGAAACCCTAGCTCGAATGGAGGGCTTTTGGGCGGGAATTAGACTTGGATTGTTTTGAATAAGATGAAGATAAAACTCCCAGTCGCAAATAGGATCAAACGGCACCCAATTTGGCAGAAAATCCATAGAGAAATCCGTGGATCAAGTAACCATTTTGACCACGGATAGAGAGAGAAACCACCCATCGATGTAGGAATCTCGATTGTAAAAATGGTCCATCGATAGACCGCCCAGGGTGCTAAACGGCCCATCGGCCGACCGCTATTCCTCTGGTCGTTAGAAAATAATAAGATAAATATGCCCATTTATCCAAAGACTAGGTCAAACAGGATTCCCGCCAAGTAGAAGCGGTCCTTGATAGACCGCCACTTTTATGGGACAGTCCATCGGGAGACCATTTATAAAAACACAGATCGACGCATGAAAAGACAGGTCGACGTAGGTCAGAGACAGGTCGACACGAAAAAGGACAGGTCGACGCAGGTCAAGGGAAAATGGTCATACACGAGATCGCCACCTTCATAAAACGGCCTATCGCTAGACCATTATTAAGCTGGCCGTTCGAAAAGAGAATAAAAGGTAAATATGCCTACTGAGCCAAAAGACTTTGTCAAATCAGGTTCTATTAGGCTCAAACTCGAGAAAACACGGGAGCAAATCCAACCAGGGAGAAAGATGCCCACAATATAGGCCCAAACCATCGAAAAATGACCCGATAAATGATAGACAACTCAGGACATCATAAATGAAGGCAAGAAAAAGGCTCAACTTGCAGGTATAAAATGGGTGTCAACAGATGGCCCTCCTTAACGTCCTCTTTACAGGGGAGTGAGCGGAGGTGTAGCGAAGGTGAAATTGAAACATGGAGACGAAGCGAAAATGTAGCGAAGCGGACTAAAAAGCGGGCGTTAAGGCAAATGACACCCGTCCTTCGCCAACAAGTGATAGGAATCTTCCAGAAAACTCTAAGCCAGTCACACGGAACAATTGAACCAAAATGATACCAATCTGGAGGAACTAACTAAAAATAGAAGGAAAGAAAACACGATCAACCTCATCAGGGGACACAATCCACGGACCAATGAGGGGATCGAAATAAGCAGTAACAGAAAGTAAAAAGAAAGCAAACTAAACTCCAAAAATGGACTTCCAGCCAACCAACCAAGTGAAAGGACCGAAGAAAACCTTCTAACTCTGAATGGAATAGTTTTCCTTACCCAAGGCCACAGACACACAATCATCCACCATTGATGAGACACTTTAGACAGATTATGGGTCATGAATGCCCAAAAATGCGTATGATGCATGTTGGGCTAAAATAAAGAAATCATTAAAATGAATGCAAAGAGAGATAAAATAAAAAAATATTCGAGAATAGTATTGCTAACTGGATAAATCAGGGTCAGGACACTATCTGCAACCACGGCGTGCAAGTTAGAACCGTCGTCCCCTAACTTTACCCAACCTAACGGCCTAATCCAATGATTAAACATGTGCACCTAGATCATCATCATTTTTGGTAAAGGGGAACATCAGATCCCAAAACACTTGAATGACCAGCCGATTCTCGAGATAATATAGCATAGATACCATATAGTAATGCATTAAGACACAAGGGATGTGAAATACTTACCTTACTTACCTGCCGGATTGAAGGTGTGGCACGTAGCCTGGTAGGATAACAAAATTCACCATAGATTGTGCATTTCAACATTAGTCCAAACAGCCAAAGTATAATCATGCATAAATTAACAATGGGGGCATAAGCATGAATTGATCATGATAACACAACAAGAAATGGGGCTTCTTGAAAAATGGTTTAAGCAAGACCGCCCTACCCTCAAAGACGGTCATAGGAAGAACCACATAACATAATTGAATGGCGATCTGGCTGTTGTCACAAAGACGGTCGTGTCCTGACCATTTATAAGATATAAACAGTCGAGCGATAGACCGCTTAAAAATTGTCGGTTTCAAAAAAAAAAGAAAACCGCCCGATCGTCTCCCTCGCCTTCCCTATCTCACACAGCCACAACCAAAGCCCATCCTTCTTCCCCCCACCGAGAGCTCACCCCTCCAGACTCCCTTCCCCTCTTAGCTTGATGTGACACAACCTTGGACTTAAGCAAGCAATCACAATTCACAATCAAAACGGACCGATATTGGCGACCACTCACCCGACGCTCACCCAAGTCCCGGTGTAACTTGGCGATGCCAAGTGGAGGATGTGAGGGCTGGGCCCTTGCTGGTAGAGGGCCAACAAGGCCAAGGTTATTCCCCAAGAGTAAGGCAGCCCAATTCAATGGAGCCGACGTCGTGCCGAGGGCACGGGTTGCACACTCTCTCCCACGATGGTCACTCGAAGCAATGGGGCTTGAAGATCGAGCGCTCACTCTCACGGACCAGCGGAGTTTATAAGCTAATATTGAAAGAACAAGTACTAAAGAGAGCTAAGGCTGGAGCACTTACTCGACTGGTTTGAAGAAACCGGTCCCGCTCGGAGACGTGGGCGAGCGGGGAAGCGTGGGTTCCCCACACGCCATGCCGGAGTAGCTTGACATGTTTATGATCTAACAACACTACACCCCATGCAAGGGGGGGATCTTAGGGAGGGGAAGCCAAAGATTACAGCCAAACACTACCTCCCACAGGGAGGGGCGGTAAGCCGGCCAGGCGGGGAGGGGAAAAACTAAAATTGAAGTCGAACAGTTGGATGATGCCGGTTCTGCCCGCTCTCTGTGACTGAGGACAGACAGTTGAAGTTGTTGACGCTGCAGCCACTCCCGAATTTTGTTGGTGATGAGACCAGCTGGAGAGTCTTCTTAGGTGACCAGGAAGTCGTCCAAATATTTTTGGAATTTTGAGAAGTCGGTGCTGGTCAGGGCAGAGGCACGAACAGGGACGCAGATCTCTGGTTCTGACTGCAACAGGACCTCAACAGCAGGAAGATGACATCACTACGGGCGCTCCAGAGCTCTGATTCAGGCGTGGCCAGAGTCGTCGACTTCGTTGTTGATTCCTCTTCGAGCGGAGACCCATGGAGGCACCAGATGATGTCGGGGTAGACAGGGACAGTCCGAACAGCACTTGGGTGTTTGTTCAGTCCCAGAGTGGCAAGAATAGCGCACTCGGGGGAGAAAATTGAGAAATCTTAGCTTCGGATGCCGAACGGGATGCCGCTTCTTGGAGATGGAAGGCGACTTGTTGTAGAAGCTCTCAGCCAAGTGGCGCCTCAAGAAGCTGAGGGATGTGGCCGTGGGAACTTCTGGAAGTGGCCTCAGGTTGCTGATTAGATTTGTCTTGCGCAGTCGGAGAAGAACGGCTCCCCCGGGCGACCACGAGCTCAGAGAGGGATGGGACTACCGCCGTTGCGAAGAGGACGGAGAGACGCTTCCAACGGTACCTCTTGGGCCTCCTGGGACGCTGGGATGAAGTCGGGGCTGGCTTTGCAAGCTGCTGGTACTCTGCTGCATGCGACCTGAGAATTGACGGTGGTGAAAGGTTGTGGGGGAATGGGGTCGAAGGGATGGGAAATGGGGTGGATGGGTGTGGGGGCAACCCCTGGCTGTGAGGGGGTCTGGGAGGGGGTGTTACAAGGTGTGGGAGAGGGAGAATGGGGTCTGGAAGGTGGTGTTTGCAGTGGGTGAGAGAGGAGCTACGAATTTGGTTGGAAGGGAGAGAGGGAAAGGGTATTTGAAAATGGTTTTAAGGGTGGGATTAATTTCTGGTCTTGGGGATGGGAAGGGGTGTGTGGGGAAGGTAAAGGGGGGGGGGCTTGGGGAGTGGGAATTCTCCCTTGGGAGATGAGAGGGTGCTTGGGGAAGGGGAGTGGGTGGTTGGTGGTTGGAGGGTGGAGTGGGGAGTGGTGGAATCTCCCTTGGAGCTAGGGTGGAGTTAAGGTGGGGTGGTGGGGAGTTGGGGATGAGTTATTGGAGGGGGGGAAGAGAGAAAAAGGTGGTTGGGAGGGGAGGAGAGAGAAAGGGATGCATGTTTTAGAGAGAGAAAGTGGAGGAGAGAGAAAATGACTTCCTAGATAGAGAGGTAGAGAGAGAGAGGGGGGATAGGGGCTTCTCACCCACTCAATTGGCTTCTCACCAAAAGAAGAAGATTTAAGTTGGACACTAGAAAATTCAAATATTCATTCATTCATTGACTTCAAATGGGGGGAAATGGGGTCCTATATATAGGCAACCCACATTTTATAAAAAGTCCCTAACTCTTGCTACAATGATAAATAACCAAGGGGCAGGGGGCGCCCCTGGGCCTAGCCCATAGAATTAAGCCCAATAACCAAACTAATCAACCCTATGACACTTAACCTAGGTACATGACTCAAATAAAAGGAAAATTACAATGATATGACTCAAATAAAAATGAGAAAATACAACATATGACTCAAGATAAATGACTAGACCATGTCGGATGCTTTCGGGGTGAGGAGACGGTCCGTGAGTGTGGGCATGGGAGGTGATGTCCCCATCATACTCCCGGAGTGTGGAGAACTCGACTCCGTCGAGTAAGAGTCCTTTCCTCCTCAGAGGATGTAGAAGTGATACCGCCCACAAGTCTTCGGAAGGATACCGATCCATCCACCCGACGAGATAGCACTCATACACCTTGCTCCTGGTGGCAGTGACCTGTTTATCAAATATTCGCTTAATTCGCTCACGCTGGGCACTCCTGGCTAGTGGACTCTTCTCACGGGTGGGTGCTCTCTCAATGCGGGGAGTGGGCTCAATATCCTCACTAGGTACTACCGTGGGACCCTTATATGACACAAGGTCGGCCACATTGAATGTGGGGCTCACTCTGTACTCCTCGGGAAGATCTAACTCATAGGCATTTGTGCCAATACACCTCAGAACCTGGAAGGGACCAGCCCCACGAGGCCTCAATTTGGAGATGACTCCCGGGGAGAGCCTCTCCGACCTCACCATCATAAAGTCACCCACGCGAAATTCTCGGTGACACCAAGGGGAGTCAGCCTGCCTTTTATAAATCTCATTTTCCTTGCTGATGTGCTTGCGAAGGTTTTCATGCAATTTTATGAAGGTAGACATTCTAGAGGTGATGGGTGGACCTGGGCAACCAAAAGTAGACCAATCATGCTTTGACACTAAGAAGACTTTGATGGAACGGAGAGGACCGGGGCATCCATCGGTGATCCGATCATGTATGGGGGTGACAAATGCTGGGGGACCCGGGCATCCATGAATACTCCTATCATTCCTACGACCCATGATGAATGAAGGAGGACCATTACACCCGAATATGGACCACTCTTGTTTCCTACTCGACATGTGGGTGATGTGAATGAATGGACCCAACATATTGTTCATGCCAAGTGGTGTGGTAAGCCTATACACATCCATGCTTATCCCAAAGGTGACTTCCATGTGCATAGATGTGGGATGATCTTTGAACGTCCATGTGAAATGGTCGAAGGGATCTAGGAAGGTGGATATGGGGTGGGGCATTTCCTCAATCTCTTGGTGGGTGTTGCCTAAGGTCATGGCTCCTTTGGTGTTACATGGGTTATGGATGAGGTGAGCTTGGCCCAACATGGTGGGTGAGGGTAGGAAAGGGTCGGTGGGTAAGGTGGTTGTGTCACATGGGTTCCACGGTTCCCATTGGAAGGGGTCAAAGGGATCATGAAAAGGTTTACCAAAGGGGAGGGGCCTTATGTCCTCAAGATCCTCAAATGGTGGTGGGTCATCCTCCTCTAATGAAACAATTAGGCCGAAGTTCTTGGTGGGTGGGTCGGCCATGAGGGGAGGGTTTGGCTTTCTACCCGATATAAGAAGCTCCAAATTGAGGAGAAGGTTGGGATCATCGGGTGTGGGGAGGAATAGAAGGAGGTCACTAGTGTAGCAACCAATGGTGTATACCAAGGTAATGGACCCGACACATAGGTGTAGGAGGTCAAGACTCCATTGTTGGTTGTCCATTGTGGTCAACATGCTCGTAAGCTCCATTTGCCAAGCTAAGCCTTTAAGAAGATCCCCTAAGGTTTTCACTTGGTAAAATGATTGGATAGTGGTGTGATAGTAGAAGAAGGGCACTATGGGAAGGTTTTACTCCATGGGAGGGAAATCGTGGGCTGTGATCTCTCTTATTGGGCTCTCCTTTAGCCAACTAATAAGGGGTTCTCCTAAGATAAGCTCGGCCCCAACTAGAGAGGGTGGTGTAAGGTGAAGGCCACCATGTGAGGTTTCTTCTTCCACTTGGATATGGGTGGTCTCCGTGGTGGGGATAGGGTCGAGAGTGTTCACCACTATGGGGTCGGGTATGGGTTCCTCCTCCAAGGAGGTGAGAGTGTTCACCACTATGAGGTCGAGAGTGTTCACCACTATGGGGTCGGGTCGGGTTGGGGGGAGTGTCCCTTATAGGGGAAGATGGAGGGGTAGTGGTGGGGACCAAGGGGGTTTGGATAGTGAGGGTTGTGGAAGGGGGTTTTGGTTGGGGTGTGGGGACCCTCATGGGGTTAGGTGGGGAGGTGGATGCTTGGATCATTTGGGTCTTAAGAGAGAGGATTTGGTGGTGAAGTGTAGTGATGATGGTTGAGAGAGAATTTATTGAGAGTGGTGGGGGTGGAGGCCTAAGGGTGGTCTCAAGTTGGCCGGGTGGGGATGGAGGAGTGGTAGTGCTCCTCGGGCTAGGGGTGTTTGAGTAGGAGGGGTGAGAATATTTGAGGATGTAGATCTTCCTAAGTTCTACCTTCATCTCTTCCCATGAGTGAATAAGTTCTTGTCTTTCAACCCTCCTTAAGCCCTCTATGTGCTCCCACTTACTCTTGGCTTGACCCCGAAGTCGTCCCTTGGTCTTGCGGACTCTCGCGGGTCCATATACCCAAGTCTTTTCAAAGTACCTTTCTATGGTAGCCTCCCACCTAAGGTAATCACTAGAACGAGATCCGTCAAAGGTAATATCTTTATCTAGAATGAAGTCCATGGGTGGTGAGTAGGCTAAGTAGGAAATGGCCATGATGAACGGGGGGATAAATGCAATGACCCTAGGACAAGACTTAGTAGAGACAAGTCTAGAACTTACTTTGATACCAATTGATGTGACACAACTTTGGAATTAAGCAAGCAAGCACAATTCACAATCAAAACGGACCGATATTGGCGACCACTCGCCCGACGCTCACCCAAGTCCCGGGGTAACTTGGCGATGCCAAGTGGAGGATGTGAGTGCTGGGCCCTCGCTGGTAGAGGGCCAGCAAGGCCAAGGTTATTCCCCAAGAGTAAGGCAGCCCAATTCAATGGAGCTGACGTCGTGCCGAGGGCACGGGTTGCACACTCTCTCCCACGATGGTCACTCGAAGCAATGGGGCTTGAGGATCGAGCGCTCACTCTCACGGACCAGTGGAGTTTATAAGCTAATATTGAAAGAACAAGTACTAAAGAGAGCTAAGGCTGGAGCACTTACTCAACCAGTTTGAAGAAACCGGTGCCGCTCGGAGACGTGGGCGAGCAGGGAAGCGTGGGTTCCCCACACGCCGCGCCGGAGTAGCTTGACCTGTTTATGATCTTACAACCCTACACCCCATGCAAGGGGGGGATCTTGGGGAAGGGAAGCCAAAGATTACAGCCAAACACTACCTCCCACAAGGAGGGGCGGTAATCCGGCCAGGCGGGGAGGGGAAAAACTGAAATTGAAGTCGAACGGTTGGATGATGCCGGTTCTGCCCGCTCTCTGTGACTGAGGACAGACAGTTGAAGTTGTTGAGGCTGCAGCCACTCCCGAATTTTGTTGGCAATGAGAACAGCGGGAGAGTCTTCGTAGGTGACCCAGGAAGTCGTCCAAATATTTTTGGAATTTTGATAAGTCGGTGCTGGTCGGGGTAGAGGCACGAACCGGGACGCAGATCTCTGGTTCTGACTGCAGCAGGACCTCAACAGCAGGAAGATGAAATCACTACGGGCGCTCCAAAGCTCTGATTCAAGCGTGGCCAAAGTCGTCGGATTCGTTGTCGAGTCCTCTTCGAGTGGAGACCCACGGCGGCACCACATGATGTCGGAGTAGATAGGGACAGTCTGAACAGCGCTTGGGTGTCTGTTCTGTCTCAAAGTGGACAGAACAGCGCACTCGGGGGAAAAAATTGAGAAATCTTAGCTCCGGATGCCGAACGGGATGCCGCTTCTTGGAGATGGAAGGCGACTTGTTTTAGAAGCTCTCAGCCAAGTGGCGCCTCAAGAAGCAGAGGGATGTGGCCGTGGGAACTTCTGGAAGTGGCCTCAGGTTGATGATCGGATTTGTCTTGCGCAGTCGGAGAAGAACGGCTCCCCTGGGCGACCACGAGCTCAGAAAGGGATGGGACTACCGCCGTTGCGAAGAGGATGGAGAGACGCTTCCAACGGTACCTCTTGGGCCTCCTGGGACGTTGGGATGAAGTCGAGGCCGGCTCTGCAAGCTGCTGGTACTCTACTGCATGCGACCTGAGAATTGCCGGTGGTGAAAGGTGGTGGGGGAATGGGGTAGAAGGGATGGGAAATGGGGTGGATGGGTGTGGGGGCAACCCCTGGCTGTGAGAGGGTCTGGGAGGGGGTGTTCCAAGGTGTGGGAGGGGGAGAATGGGGTCTGGAAGGTGGTGTTTGCAGTGGGTGAGAGAGGAGCTGCGAATTTGGTTGGAAGGGAGAGAGGGAAAGGGTATTTGAAAATGGGTTTAAGGGTGGGATTAATTTCTGGTCTTGGGGATGGGAAGGGGTGTGTGGGGAAGGTAAAGGGGGGGGGGGCTTGGGGAGTGGGAATTCTCCCTTGGGAGATGAGAGGGTGCTTGGGGAAGGGGAGTGGGTGGTTGGTGGTTGGAGGGTGGAGTGGTGGAATCTCCCTTGGGGTTGGGGTGGAGTTAAGGTGGGGTGGTGGGGAGTTGGGGATGAGTTATTGGAGGGGGGGAAGAGAGAGAAAGGTGGTTGGGAGGGGAGGAGAGAGAAAGGGACGCATGTTTTAGAGAGAGAAAGTGGAGGAAAGAGAAAATGACTTCCTAGAGAGAGAGGTAGAGAGAGGGGGGATAGGGGCTTCTCACCCACTCAATTGGCTTCTCACCAAAAGAAGAAGATTTAAGTTGGACACTAGAAAATTCAAATATTCATTCATTCATTGACTTCAAATGAGGAGAAATGGGGTCCTATATATAGGCAACCCACATTTTACAAAAAGTCCCTGACTCTTGCTACAATGACAAATAACCAAGGGGTAGGGGGCGCCCCTGGGCCTAGCCCATAGAATTGGGCCCAATAACCAAACTAATCAACCCTATGACACTTAACCTAGGTACATGACTCAAATAAAAAGAAAATTATAATGATATGACTCAAATAAAAATGAGGAAATACAACATATGACTCAAGATAAATGACTAGACCATGTCGGATGCTTTCGAGGTGAGGAGATGATCCGTGAGTGTGGCCATGGGAGGTGATGTCCCCATCATAGCTCCCTCTCTCTAGCCCTCACATAAGGCTAAAGAAACTAGCATTGATGAGGCTAAAGTGCCAAATGGCCTGGGAAAGGGAAGCTCAACTGCCGGCGAACCCTCCGGAGGAGGTGGTGCCGCCGCTGGCCGTGGCCGCGGAGGAAGGAGCTCCTGCGGTCATCGGGGCACTGGAGGAGGTAGAAATAACGCATGAAGGTGGAGCAGCCGCCATGGAGGCTAAGAAACCAACCGGAGGGCCTTCCACGTCCGAGGTAGGCCACGGATCCCAAAATCCTCAATTTTGAATTTTAATGAATGCATGGGGGTTTGGACGGGAGAATGGGGGTCACACCAACCCCTAGAGATATTTGTAAGGCCCCTGGGGCCATTTCCAACGAATGGGGGGATGGGTGAATGCCGTCCATGGTGGCGAGGAATAAACGGTCCAAGCAGGGACCGCCGAGGGGGTAGAACGGTCATCTTACGACCGTTAGACCGAACCGACATACGAAGGGTAGAAACGGTCTGAACTAGACCGCCAGGGAACAGAAAACGGTCTCCAGTAGACCGTGAAGAACTTCCTCTGTATGAATTCTACTCTATTAAGGCTGACAATAGATCTCAGCAGCTTGATGTTCTCAAAAATGGGAGGAGAACATGAGTATTCTTTTCTTGGGCTATAAGTAGTTTTTTAGAATTGTGTGCGATGTAAGAGACGAGATAGGGGCTGCATGTAAGGAGAGGTTAGTAAAGGTCCCTAGCCTTCTCATTTTAGATGAAGGCCATACTCCCAGAAATGAAGACACAAATAGTCTTTCTACGCTAGAAAAGGTGCAAACTCCCCGCAAGGTGGTCCTTTCATAGACATTATTTTAGAATCATGTCAAAGAAGTTTTTAATATATTGAATCTAGTGTGTCGTAAGTTTTCCTGAACATGGACTCATCATTCCAAGATCGTGCTGAGTCCATGTTCTCAAACTTACGACGCACTAGATTTAATATATTAAAAACTTATTTGACATGATTCTGAAATAGTGTCCCTGAAATGACCATCTTACAAGGAGTTTGCACCTTTTCTAGCGTAGGAAGAATATTTGTGTCTTAATTTTTGGGAGTATGGCCTTCATCTAAAATGAGAAGGCTAGGGACCTTTACTAACCTCTCCTGACATGCAGCCCCTATCTCATCTCTTACATCGCACACAATTCTAGAAAACTGCTTATAGCCCAAGAAAAGAATACTCATGTTCTCCTCCCATTTTTGAAGAACATCAAGCTGCTGAGATCTATTGTCAGCCTTAACAGAGTAGAAGTCATACAGATGAAGTTCTTCTACTTGCCAATGTGTAGCTCCCAAGCACGTTGGCAGAATTCCTTTAGGAATAATGATATTTAGCCAAAAAACTCTGAAGAAAGCTAATGAGCATGAAAGTATTTCCTGACCCTGGTGCATGTGCCAAAATGCAGCATCCAGGATTATCACCCACTAGGTATCTCACCAAGATATTGAAGCCCTCTATCTGATGTGGCTTCATTTGTTTATTTTATCTTATTTATCTTTGATGTTGATCTGACTAAAAAGTGTGGATTGTTTCACTTTGATGTTCTTCATTTGGAAATTTTTAACAATTGGATGTTATTTAACTTGTTATATGCATAATGATAATTACATTATTATTTAATTTTATGTTAGATAAATACATGGGGTATTCACTGTGAGCTGCGGTGCATGGGTGCGACTTAACATTACACGCACCTCAGGAGAGCGTGTTAAAATTATGTCAATGAACCTTCCCATTCAAGACTTTGGGATTGATGTGTATGTTCTCATTTTTTTACGATAATGTATATATCTATCTCAAAGTCTTGAATTGTCCTGTTAGGACAGTCTATGAATGTTTGATCGCACTTAGGCAGTCATTTACTATATGTGTTTGTATAGTTTGTTAAAAATTTCGGTTGAATCTCCTCGATCTTCTCTGATATAACATTATTGATTTTGAGTGTTTTCTTAACCACTTATTTTTAAGTGTTTAAGAAAATTTCAAAATCAATAAATATTTTTGGTATATCAGAGAAGTGTGGGGAGATGCTTCCGAAATTTTCAGTAAATCGTGTAACACATATAGTAAGTGATTGTGCGATCAAACCTTCATGGATGGGTTAAAAAGTGATAATGTAATTAATAGTCCCTTTCCAACTGCAAATGGTCTATGGCGAACGATGTGAGAAAATGGTTGTAAATATTTTTAGGAGTAATGATTTCAAAGTTAGGATGTGTATTAACATTTATTAGGTGTAGGCAAAATGATGACAGATCGTTCATGGATGTATAGTAGAATAGTTGATCGGGTGGTGTCGGGTGAATTTAAGCATGGAGTTTAGAGTTTCGTTGAATTTGCATTTGGGAATCCCAATGCAGCAACAGACCGTGAAGGTCACATTCCATGCCCTTGTTCAAATTGTAGAAACTTGAGGTGGCATTCACCATGGGATGTGCAACATCATTTGTACACAAAAGGGTTCGTGGATGGTTATACGAATTGGACGTGTCAAGGTGAGAAATACTTAAGGTATGAGCCTGACAATATTACAGGCACAAGTGGGTACGTGGATATGGTTGTAAATGCTGTTGGTCCTAGTTTTTATGTTGATGAGGAACCTGCATACATGGAAGAAGCGCCGAATCAGACAGCCGGAAGATTTTATCAACTACTTAGGGATGCTGATGAGCCGCTGTAGGATTGTTATGAAAAGCACACTTGGTTGTCTACAGTGTCACAATTGTTGAATTTGAAATCTGAATTTCACATCAGTGAGACTTGTTTTGACTGTCTCCTCCTCTTGATCAAGAGTATGTTGTCTCGAGACGAGAAGTTACCAAAAACTTATTACCGTGCTAAAAAGATGGTCAATGAGCTGGCTTGGATATGTGAAAATAGATGCATGCCCGAATCACTGTATGTTATATTACAAAGACGATGCAGATAAGATATCATGTTCTATTTGTCACCATGATAGATTCAAACCTAAGAGAGGGGGCAATACAAAGCAAAAAGATGTACCTTACAAAGCATTACGATACTTCCCTCTGGTGCGTAGGTGTGGGAGATGAGTTTTTATTAGAATATTTTGTTTTGATATATTTATTTGTTTATTTTGAATTTTTTATTTGGTTTATTAGTTAGGCGTGCCAGTCACTGTCGTGACAATTTATTATGCGCTAATCTGACTAATCAGACAATTATGGGTGATCGTGTCGGTACCCAAAACCCGTCGTACCATAAAGGCTACGACGTTAAATACGCCTCTCCGAAAGAGGGACAACCCTTGATTAATCGTTAAAATAAAGACCATGGGGCCCATATAACTAAAGATGCAATTGCATGCAAGCACACAATAGGGTAGTACTTATTTATTAAATCGACTCCAGGTACGAGGCGGAGAACTTAGGTCCGAGGAGCATCATCACGCATAGTGATAGCTTCCGGTCGGGCATAACCAGGCTTTCCGCAAATCACCATTTGATATACCGGAGAATCGGATCATGCAAGCATGCAAGATATAGTATTCAATATTATCATTTATTATTTGCTTGATCATTTATTTATAACTTTGAGAGAGATTTCGGCAATGCCATCCTGCTCCGAGGAGCATTATGACCTTTTTTATTTTGAAGTTGTGCATCACATTACGGTGCACACACATGGACGCATGAAGTGAGCCGAGTGTAACTGTATTTGGGCAAGCGCATATTATTGGGGCAATGTATGCCGGGGTACGGCAAATTTACTGTTCAGGAATCATAGAAGCACGGTTGAAGCCCGATCGGAACAAATCAAATTCAATGAGTTATCGGCTCGGGACAAGGTCATGCTTTGGCTCAAACGGGAGTGAGTCCTGAGAACCAAGCACGATCCATCGGAGCGACATTAATATCCCATACCCGGGGGTCAGGGAAGGTGAGGGCTCCGAAGTAAGCATAGTCATGCTCATTATTCTTTACTTATTCTTGTTATTATTTTAGATGCATGACTGCCTTTGTTCTCTTTTTTTTTATGTCATCCCTTTTTCATTACTCACTTATTATATATTTACTATTTATTTATTTATTATATATTTTTCTTATATTGGATGCATGCATCTTTTAATTCCCTTTGTTAATATGTGTTCGATAATTATTCATTTATTCACCATTTTCTTATTGTTTATTTACCACTTTTATTCTTTATTTTTGTTGTCATTCAATTGGCCATTATTTGTTTATTATGTTTTCTTTTATTTCTTCTTCTTTTTTATATCGTTTTATTCATTATTTGTTTATTTTATCTTAGCCATTTTTATTTCCCCATTCTTTGAGTGAGAGCATAGCTTAGTGTTAATGAGGTTTAGTATTAATGGGGTAGTTAGTGTTAGTGGGTATGAGTGTGTTGTGTTTGTCACGTGAATGCATGTGTTAATTGTGTTTAATGCATGCGTGTACGTGAATAAGAATGAGTGTTTCCTTTCGTGAGTTTTCTTTAGTTTTAGTTTCATATATATATATACATGTATATAATGAGGGGAGGTGGGATGTACATATGTGTTGTAATCTTTTTTGTCCTTTAGTTAATGAATGCATATAATACATGGCAGGTGTATGTGCGAGTGTAAATGGAGTAGTGTGATAACGTGGGTGTTGGTTTGCTTTGGCGCCGATGGACTTATCTCGGCGTACCTTTCTTTCAAACGAATAAGAGCACTCGGCATGGCCTTCATCTCGGCGTGGGATGGTGCCGAGAGAGGTTTGGCGTCTATGGGCTTGGTTATTGTTTGCATCTCGGCGTGCTTTTATTTCGGCGTGCTTTCATCTCGGTGCGATTTTGGTGCCGAGAAGCAGTGACGCTGAGAGGAAATCCCATGCCGATTCTGTTTGGCATTTTTTTATTTACTTATTATTATTATTATATATTTATTCATTTGTTTATTTTTATTCTATTGGTATGTTTATTCGTTTTCATTATTATTTTTTTTATCATTCATTTTTTTATTTTTTATTTTTTTTTATTATTACTTATTTTATTTATTTGTGTTTATTATTTATTTTATTTTATTTCATTAGCAGTTCGACAGTTAGTCTGCATGTCTGGCAAAAATCCGGCAGCATCTCCCCATATTCGGAGGGTTGATGGGGTATATAGGAAACCGTCCACGGAGTGTCGAGACAGAGTCCGTAATGAACGGGCATATCGGAGCCTGAGAGCTGGAAGCACTAGAGCCGACAGGACAATGTTCGCCATACGGCGATTTGCTAATACCCCCTGTGAGGAGCCGTGAAAGAGTATGCAGCGACAGGACCCCTGGGTTCTCGGCACGGGATAGTTCTCGGCACGGGACAGGTTCTCGGCACGGGGTTCTCAGATGGGCAATCTTCACACCGAGAGCTATTCATTGAAAACACTATTTGTCGAGTCGGGAAGGGGTTCTCGGCTTGGCAATATTCGCACCGAGAATTATTCATTGAAAACACTATTTGCCAAGCCAGGAAGGTCTTCAAGCCCAATTGTTCTACGCGCCGGGAAGGGTGGTGAAGCTTAATGGCTAGGGGGAAGCTGGCAGGCATGTTCTCGGCGCAGAAGGGTGGTGAAAGGGGTTAACGGCGCAGGGGTTCCCGGCGCGAAACTCACCACGCCAACCACTGCTCATTGAGTTTACTGTTCGTGGCGCCGAGACGGTTTCTGAGGGTTTACGTTTCTTGACGATTCAGGCCAAGGGGAAGGGTTTCTTTGGGATCGAAATGGATCAGTGTATCAAATTTCAACTGGATTGGGTTTAGGTTCCAAAGGAAGGCTAGGATCGGGGAGAAGTTCGGGGAAAATCAGGGTATAGAGAATCCCTGTCACCATTGTCGTGTAGAGTCCCGGGAACAGCTTGTTGTAGTCTTTCATCATCCTGGGAGTCAAGAGATGGCTGTCTCTGGATCCAGGAATGATTTCGACAATGCCAATAGGCAAAACCTTAGCACTCAAAACTTTGGAATCACACGAGCATCGTTCATTGTCAGCTCTGCTTTGTTCCAGGAGCCAAGGGATGGTCTGTCCCTGGTTCTGGAACAAGCACAAAAATCCTTCGAGAGATGGTAGAAACAGCAGACTAATCATCGAGCTGGGGAAGGAATAATATGCTGCTGAATCTAGAAGGAAATATAAGGGAATAGGGACAAAGCTTCGAAGAGGCAATAGCAGGCAGCAACTGCGGCCCGTACCATTCATTCATTCAATCATTGATATTACCTCTGACCCATACATTGGAGGGGATACATAGAAAAGAATGCAAAAGCGATGCATCATCCTATCGGCATAAAACCGGTCATGATATACTAAAATACATCAGAAGAGGAAGAAGGAAAAGCGATCGAAATAAAATGAACTACAGAAGGGGGGAAGGGCAGAGCATTGACTCCTCTCCCTCCCCGTTGCCCACCTTCGATCAGCCTCGAGCTCTCCTCTCTGCTCTTTCTTTTCTCTCTTTTCTTCTCTGGCTCTCTTTCTTTCTTCTTCCCTCCAGATGAGGTTGTTGATCTCTTCGATTCTCTTCCTCCTCTTTCTTTTTCTTTTCGAAGGAGTGGGCTTTTTATAGGCCCAGCCCCTGGTCTTGAGGTCTCGGCGCGCTTTGGTGGAGTTCCCGGCGCGCCCATGCGAGCTCCCGGCGTGCGCAGTGTTCGACACATTGGGCCTTGATTAAGACTTCTCGGCGCCAGGGCTTGGACGGCCCATTAAGGGCTTTTTTTTTAAATCTTTGAGTTCCTCCTTTGACTTGCTATCCACGCTTCTGTCTTGTTCGTTCGGGGATGGTCCCGAACACTCCCTGAGCTCTTGAGTCTTGTTTCAATGACTGCCCACTAGAGCCGGGCTTCTTTTCTTCTCTTCCCTTCTTCTTCATCCCTGAAAGTATGATATAGCGGAAGTAAGGCATTTTGATGGCAATAAAATATTTTAACATTATTTATTAGTATCTTATCATTATTTATTATTATTATTATTATTTCAGGTGTCAACAAATGCCCCCCACCCGTAGGTGATGCGAATGAGGGACGAGTGAGCGGGACCTACGAGTGCAGCCCTATCTGAGAGTGTATCTTTTTGTTGTTTTATTCTTTATTCATGCGAGCATGCAGACACCCATTGATTGCACGCATAAACTAGATGTATATAGAATAGCTCCCTTGCTTTAGGGATAGGATAAGGATGGCATCCATGATTCATGGACGGAGTGCAGCTCACGAAGCACAACTAAGGGAGATGTGCATACGTAAAGGGGACGCCACGTAGAACGTATGCATAGCATAAATCACAATCCACACCCATGACTATTCCTCCATAGAGTGAAAGTGCAATCATATAGGTAGTGAACCCTAGTCATAGGGACGTGCAGACGCTCTAAGTAACACTAGAGGATTGCTTTATCGCCTACGCACACATTCAAGGATCTCGATTTTTGGTAGTTTTACACACCCCCCTTGTTTATTCTTAATTTGAGATTTCACTGTGCGGCGCGAGTTTCCTCATGTGTCTCAATGGGGATTCCCGACTACTAAGATTCATCCCTTTGTTGGCAGTATTTTTTATAGACTTCACCATTCGGCACGAGTCTCCTCATGTGTCTCAATGGGGATTCCCGACTACTAGGATTAGTCCTTTTGTTCATAGTGGCATAATGGATTTCACCGTTCGGCGCGAGTCTTCTCATATGTCTCAATGGGGATTCCCGGCTACTAGGATTCATCCTAGTATTATTCACAGTGACATAATGGATTTCACTGTTCTCCTATATGTCTCAATGGGGATTCCCGGCTACTAGGATTCGTCCTAGTATTATTCACAGTGACATAATGGATTTCACCGTTCGGCGCGAGTCTCCTCATGTGTCTCAATGGGGATTCCCGGCTACTTGGATTCATCCTAGTATTATTCAGAGTATTATCATGGACTTCGCCGTTCGACGCGAGTATCCTCATGTGTCTCAATGGGGATTCCCGGCTACTAGGATTTGCCCTTTTGTTCATATATTTTTCTCTTTTTCTTTTCTTCTTCTTCTTCTTCTTTTTTTTTTTAGGGTGGATAGGTGACTTTTCCTCACGGTCACCCTTTATGCGAGTGTAGAGATTTAAGCATCCAAGAAGTGTTAAGAAGAATTTAAGATGTCCCTATGACTAAGGACCATAGCTCATATCGTGTGTGAAGTGTGGAAGTTTCGTCTAGGATGTATTCTGTGAATTGCACAGCAACGTAGCCACGACTCTTTCCCCTGGCCGCATGCACTCTCCGGGAATTGGCTTTTCAACTCTTAGTATGTGACGTGGCGCACACAGTCGTAGAATCTGGATAGCGTTATTTTAGCAAGGGAGTGCGGTCATAGAAATTTGAAGGAAGGTGTATTAATACTATACTTCAGGCAGACATGCACGCAAAACATGCAAGCAAGCAAACCATGTTATTATTATTATTTTTTCTCTCTCTCTTTTTTTTCTTTCTATTCTTCTTTTCTCTTCTTCTTCTTCTCCTTTTTTTCTTCTTTTCTCATCTCTCTTTTTTTTCTTTTCTCTTTTTTTTTTTAGAACTCAGTGAATACATCCTTAGGTCGACTCTCTTATAAGTGGACGATCGATTGTCACATGTTGTGACGAATCCCTGGAGAGACCAAGGGCTGGCGTGGAACCAAGGGGTCTTTTGTTCATTGGTTAGGATAACAATTCCAAGCCAATGGTAGGATATTTGTTGTCTTAGCCTGAAGGTCATGATGTTGGGTGACTTGGCTTAGACATATGGTCGTGACACCAAGGCAGAAGTTTTAAACGGCTTAGGCAAATTGCCATGACGCCGTACAGCTTGGCTTAGGCGGAAGGCCATGACGCCAAGGTAGGATATTTAACGGCTTAGACGTATGGTCATGACGCCAAGGTAGGATATTTAACGGCTTAGACGTATGGTCATGACGCCGTATAGCTTGGCTTAGGCAGAAGGCCATGACGCTAAGGTAGGATATTTAACGGCTTAGACGTATGGTCATGACGCCATATAGCTTGGCTTAGGCGACAGGCCATGACGCCAAGGTAGGATATTTAACGGCTTAGACGTATGATCATGACGCCGTATAGCTTGGCTTAGGCGGCAGGCCATGACGCCAAGGTAGGATATTTAGCGGCTTAGACGTATGGTCATGACGCCGTATAGCTTGGCTTAGGCGGCAGGCCATGACGCCAAGGTAGGATATTTAACGGCTTAGACGTATTGTCATGACGCCGTACAGCTTGACTTAGGCGGCAGGCCATGACGCCAAGGTAGGATATTTAACGGCTTAGACGTATGGTCATGACGCCGTATAGCTTGGCTTAGGCGGAAGGCCATGACGCCAAGGCAGAATAGTAGGTTTCATCATCGCTACTGGGTTTATACTGATGTAAAGAAGTCCATAAGTTTCATCAGAATAGACGTAAGGTCTAATCTGGGTAAGTTTCATCATTTTTATCACAGGTGGGACATGAGGATATATACGGGTTTCATCGTCAATGGGACTTAAGGAAACATATGAGTTTCATCAGAAAAGATGTAAGGTTTATCCTGGACAGGTTTCATAGTTGAACAGGCAATGCGCCGGTCAATCAACGGGAGGGTTTCATCGTCGGTGGGACATATAGAAATATGCGGGTTTTGTCAGGATAGACGTAAGGTCTATTCCATATAGGTTTCATCGTCAGTCCAGACGGATGGTTTGGGTCAAAGGTGAAAGTTTCTTATTGACTGACTGGACGAAAGGTCCGAGCCAGAGGCAGAAGGGTTTCTCTTTTTTTTTGACCGACTGGACGAAAGGTCCGAGCCATAGGTATAAGGGTCTCTTCATTCATCGACTGGACGGAAGGCCCGTGCTCAAGATGAAATATTTTTATCTGGCTGGATGAAAGGTCCAAGCTATAGGTAGAAGATCGGTCTTTTATTGACTGACTGGATGAAAGGTCCAAGTCAGAGGTAGAAGGCTCTTTTCATTTATTGACTGGACAGGAGGCCCATGTCGAAGATAAAATATTAATGTCGACCCGACGGGACATCAGAGTCAACAAACCTTGCTTGGACAGTATGTCCAGAACAAGGGCAGACGTAAAACATCATTGTCATATTGATGCCATGTCAAAATGGCTAACCTGGAAGAGACAAAGGGTCTGGGCCAGGGCAGAGGTGGCTGTTGACTTGACAGACTTGTCAAAGTCAACCAACTTAGCAAGGGCGTGAGGCCATAAGCCAAGGGAGGAATATAGGATAGGTGTTGACTCGACATCCTGTCGAAACCAACGAACTTGGCAGAGGCGTGAGGCCTAAGCCAAGGGCAGAATATAGGATAGGTGTTGACTCGACGTCCTGTCGAAACCAACGAACTTGGCAGAGGCGTGAGGCCTAAGCCAAGGGCAGAATATAGGATAGGTGTTGACCCGGCATCTTGTCGAAGTAAACGAACTTGGCAGAGGCGTGAGGTCTAAGCCAAGGGCAGAATATAGGATAGGTGTTGACTCGACGTCCTGTCGAAACCAACGAACTTGGCAGAGGCATGAGGCCTAAGCCAAGGGCAGAATATAGGATAGGTGTTGACTCGACGTCTTGTCGAAGTCAACGAACTTGACAGAGGCGTGAGGCCTAAGCCAAGGGCAGAATATAGAATAGGTGTTGACTCGACGTCTAGTCAAGGTCAACGAGCCCTTACCCTGACAGAAGGTTTAAGGTAAGGGTAAATCAGATGATAGGCGAACGAGAGGCCCAGACCCAGGGCTAAGTATTGATGTTGATCTGACGAAAAGTCAGATCCAATGAACCTTGCTCAGACGGAAGGTCTACAACAGGGGCAGAATGTGCAGATAAGGATGTCAGCCCGACGTCATGTCGAAGTTGACCAGCCTAGCATAGACGTGAAGTCCAAGCTGGGATAGAATATGGATTTTGACCCATGGAGGTATCGGGGTCGACAAACCTTGCTCAGACAGAAGGTCTAATGCCAAGTGAAGGAATCTTTTGTTGGTTTATTTGTTTGAGTTTATTAAGTTTATTGAGTTTGTTGAGATGTTTGTTTATTCATCATTTTCATTGGGCCTCTTGGGTTTGTTGAGTTCATTGAGGTTTATTTCATTGAGTTTACTGAGGTTTGTTAGAGATTTTTTTTTGTTGAGTTCATTAGGTTTATTTATTATTTTTTATTGAGTTTATTAGGTTTGTTTGGTTTATTGAGCTCATTAGCAGACTGAATTTATCAGGATTTATTTGGTTTGATGATGTTTGTTGAGCTCATTGGATTGATTATTATTATTTTTTTTATTTTTTATTTTTTATTTTTTTTATTTTTTATATTTTTTATATTTTATATTTATTATTTTTTTATGATGATTATCTTTTATTAACGATTGAGTTGATTGATTTTTTAATATATATATTTTTTAATTACTTTTTTTCCTTTTATTTATTTTTTATTTATTGTTTATTTTATATTCTTATTATATTTTTATTTATTTATTTATTTATTTATTTTGTTTTGTTTTGTGGTTGTTTTGTTTTTTTGTTTTTAGATCATCATTTTCATTTCATTGTTCATTTATCATTATTTCATTTTCTTTATTCATTTTATTCTTCCCTTTCGTTCTGTACTCGTGGGATTGGCGGGAGCTCGACAAGGGCGGAGTGTCTCATGCCGAGGGATAAAAGTTTTTTCTATTTATTTTATTATTATTTTATTTTTTAATTAAATTTTTTTTAACTTGGCCCAGTGGGACAAAAGGGTTTTATAGACCCAGACCGGTGGGATAAACTAGCTTGGCTAGGACGGAGTGTCTCAAGCCAATGAAAAGGGCTCTATGGAGATAGTCCGGTGAGACTGAAGGAACTATTTTCAGAGCTCGACAAGGGCGGAGTGCCTCGTGCCAAGGGACATGTTTGTATGAGCCCACGTTGGGCAGGGGGACTGAAACAACAGGAGTGGAAAGCCCCGTTGGGCCAATGCAACAGGTGTTGAGATATTTGGTGTAATTGTTGGCTGAATGCCGGAAGCTAATGAAGATGTGTTGGCCGGGGCCCATGACCCGTATCAAGGGTAGATGGTCAATCCCGGTGGGACAAATGGGAGATATTCCTATAGGATGGGAAGATGGCAATGCGCCATGCATCCCAGTGGGCCATTTTATGTTGATAATAATAAAATCCTCCCAGTCTCCGTAAACGGGACGGACATTTGTTCTCCCTTGTTACCTCAGGGTTCGTCCCCTTTGTTTTTTTATTGAATTGACCAAGGCGGGGATGTAGGAGAGCGCTCACCTCCTCAGGGAGGGGATGAGTAGTTCGCTCCACCACATAAGCCCCACAATGGTAGTTATATCTAGTACAAACTAGGATATAGAGGGAGTGTCGGTTCCCTCAATAGATATGGCCATCATGATCTTTTCATTTCTTTTTTTTTTTAGTGCATGCCCCCAGAACATGCTCTCTCTTTTTTTTTGTCATCTTCTTTCTTCTCTTCTTTTTTTTTTTACAACTATCTATACTCGAGTTGTGAGATAATGCTCAAATGCTGGCTTTTAGCCGAGTTTATGGGGGATAGCAGGGCCAGTGACGCCACGCGAGACTGCTTGCCTGAAGACGGGCATTTGGTGAGGGCGTGGCGGATCCACCTTATATTCGCCCATTTGCAGTTCACCTTTCTTGATCATGCCTTCGATGATGTCCTTAAACACGTAGCAATCCTTGATAGGATGTCCCGCTACCTGGTGATACGGACAAAAGCACGAGTTATCTTTTCTTGCGGAGTTGCTTGATCCCTTTGGCTCTGGAAGCACCACTTTACCGCATTCTAGGGCCCACTCAAAGAGAGCTGAGGTCATATCTTTTGTAAATGAATAGGGCTTCATCATTTTACCCCTTAACGAGGACCCTTGTGTGTCCGGCTTGGTAGAAGTGATACAAGCAGTCTCTGCTTTTTCCTTCTTCTGTCGCCCGAAGGCTTCAAAGCTTGGAATGCAAACTTCTTGTGCTGGCTGCTTATCGGCTGGTTTGTAGTTTTGACCCATGCTCGTGGAGGATGGGTAAATCCTTACAATGACTGCTTCAGCTTCAGTTGCGAAGTCATTTAGACTTTCAAAGGTCGTGACTTCGAAGTCAATGACCCATCGTAGAATCTCTAGTTTCAGATTCTCTTTACAGATCTGGACAGATTCACTGTAACTTGGTGGGTGCCTACACCTTTCACGCAGGCTCCTCCATCTGTTTATGTAGTCCCTGACGGACTCATTATCATTTTGTTTGGTCATTTGCAGCTCGGCCTCAGTGACTTCTTCTTCGGCCGTCTTTGTATTCATTGTTTGCTCTGCTTTGGTCTTATCCCTTGTGGCTGGACCCACTGATCTTGAATGTAGGGTAGTTGGCTGCATATGAGGCCTCGTCGATGTCTTTGTCGGATACACTTTAGTTGCCCCCTGACTTGCCCAAGGGAGTGTGTGTTGGGATGATTGAGGGAGGATGCCCCCTGAATGATCATGTGTTGTTCGGGGCATTGCTGACCGCGCTGAAGCTTCAGATGAGCTAGAACTATCTTGCGATGCCTCGCATTGATGCCTCGGCAGTCGTGGCGTATGTGGCTTTATGTTCATTTCATTCAGTTGCCCTCGTAGCATTTCAATCTCCTGCCGCTTCTGGTGGAGTAGTGCCATTATTGTAGGGTCTTGTAGGAAGGGACTGGGAGTGCTACTGCCCCCTGCCTCTGATTTGTGCAGAATGGATTTCCTCTCGCCATCATTGCTGGCCATAGGTAGCTTCTTTGGGACAGACCCCCTCTGTTCTATGCCTCTGGGCAGAGGAGGAATATGGCACTGAGCCTCCTTATTAGCTGGTGAATGTTGCTTTGGCATCCTCCCAGACCTGATAGACTGAAGAGAAGCGGAAGCATTGGCTGGAACTACTTCCTTCGGCACAAAGCAAATTTCTTCATCTTCTTCATCAACGGTTTGTGCCTCACTAGAGGATGCTGACAATGTGTTGCAGGAGAAAATAAGATTCCTCCTTTCAGTATTTGTATTCTTCTTTCTCTTTCCGTTCATGGTCGGCCCTTGCCCCCACAGTGGGTTATTTGATGCATTCAGCTTTTCTACTTTTTCTTCAGCTCTTTCTGTTAATTGGTGAGACTCGCTGCCTATTTGAGGGGCAGGCTTCTTGAGCAGCATAGGCTGATTCTTTGGCTGCTCATGGTTACCAGGCTCATTTGTAATGGCTTGTAGCTGTGGGTTAACTTCTTCATGTGCCCACAATGGGGTTTGTCTCTTCTTACTGTCCATTGGCCTTTTAATGATTGTTGGTAGAGTGGGATGGGCCATAACTCCGTAAACCTGGGCTTCTGGAGGTAAGCGAGGTACCAGTCTTATTTTCCTTCCCGTTGACACGGCTTGCCAGTTTCTTTGTTCTTTTTCATGCTTAGGAATATTGTCTTCATAGGTGTGCCGGCTACAAGCCTCTGGCATTTCTTCAAGCAATTGTTGACATATAGATATCATATTGACTGACGCCCTTGGCACAGACATTTCATGCGAGTGTGGGGGATCAACTTTGTATTCCCCTATTTGTAGCTTACCCCTTTTTATTAAGCCTTGGACGATGTCCTTGAATATTTGACAGTCTTCAATAGGATGTCCGAGGATCTGGTGGTAAGGGCAGAAATTCGGATCATCTCTCCTCCTGGCATCATCAGGCCTCTTTGGCTTTGGCAGGATGACCTTGTCATGTTTGACAGCCCACTCGAACAATGTTCGAGTCTTGTCTCTTGGGAAGGCATAGAAATTCTTTTCTTTATTCCGGTGTGAAGGCATTTCTTGACATTCAGCAGGCCCATTGAGAGGAGAATGGTGTACCCATTTCTACCTTTTTGCCCCGACGCTAATAGCGTGTACAGCTTTCAGCATCGGCCTCTTATTAATTTACTTAGCCTGATGTTTTGAGTTGATAGAAACTAATGGATATCTTGCATAGAAGTCTTCAATCTCTGTTGCAATATTAATCAATCGGTCAAAAGACCATACTTCCGCTCCAATTAATTTTTCTAGGACTTCTTTCTTCAGATTTTGTTTACACATCTGTACTGCATCTTCTAGATGTGGAGAGTGCCGGCATCTCACACTAAGATCCCTCCATCTTTTGATATATTCTGCAGCAGCTTCATTATCTTTCTGCTTGGTTGTCAACAGCTCAGCCACGGTCACGCTTGCCTCTGTGACATGGAATCTTTCTATGAATTTCCGCTGCATATCCGGCCAGTTGTTGACAGATCCAGCCGGCAAGCTATCATACCATTCAAAAGCATGTCCCGTTAGAGAACACCCAAAGAACTTCAATAGGTATGACTCATCTGTCGCCAAGTCACCCAGGACTGTTACATAGTGTGCAATGTGTTCCTTCGGGGAGCCCTGCCCATTGAATTTGTCAAACTTAGGAATTTTATTGGTGCTAGGCGGCAATCTCTTAGTAACATGGTAGGCCGGATATGGCACTTTATACATGTCAAAGGGGCGTAATTAGCACTACCCCTTTTGGCTAGCCTCTCCTCAACCATCTTTTCCACCATTGATTTATTCACCACGACTGGCACCGCTGATTCAGGGCAGAGGTGGGTGGGCTGCATTTCTTGTGTGGCTGGAGTTGCAACATGAGACGGCGGAGGTTTCGACAAGGGAACCTGCCGCTGCATTTGAAGAAGCTTCAGTTGTGCGGGCTGGAGCGACTGGAAATGATCCTGGGGAACAACCCAACTCTGACCGTCAGTTTGCAGAACAGTCTGTGAAAGAGCAGTCGAGGGGTTAAACCCTCCCAGTGATAGGTCAGTTTGTGCCCCCGGTTGCTTGGGTGCCACATCATGTTCAGTCTTCTCTTTTAGTTGCTTCTTCAGTAGTTCTACCTCCCGTTGATATCTTTGCATGGCTATTAGGATGGCAGGGTCCATAGCTATTTTGTTGGTAATGGTCGCAAGTGTTTCACCAAAGCCGCATCCGGACAGGGGCACCCTTTCTTCTTCAGATGCCATTATTTTGGTGCTGAGAGTAGTGTTGTTTTCATCGGTAGCCTGCTTGCCCCTAGCGGTCTGTAGTAACCCAGCTTCATTTTTGCTTTGTCCTGTCACAGGGTCTTCTCTTTCGGTAACCTTGGCTAGTTCTTCTTGCCAATTTAGCAGGGCGTCATGCCTGCTCATCACTCCTGTCATATTACACGCGAGGACTTGCATTCTCCTTTCATGCTTTTTAACTCTCCTTCGGGACTGGCGAGGGAAAGTTGGCCCTTCATTTGTCAGAACTCTTTTCATTTCTTCCCTCTGTGAAAGACTTTCAAAACTTCTGAACTCAGCTTGCTTTTTCTCTTTATCTATCCCAAAAGGTGATATCTTATTTTTTCTTCTCCTTCAGCCTTGACAGCATGGAGTGACCTTTGTCGGCCTATGACAGGACTTCCAAGGCCATGGAAGTATTCCCAGACCCTCTTAACCATCCCCTCTTGACTGTACTCTAAGAGATAGCAGGAGGCAGCGTCCAGTCTTGGGCGGGTGGCATGTATGCTAATCGTGTCAGCTTGGCAACTTGGTTGAGATTCTTTGAGTTCTTGGAGATATTAGCCTGTCTTGCACAGACCCTGGCAGCGAGTGGAGGAGTTGTGGCTGTGACTTCTTCCTCATTCATGACTTTTTATCCCTTCTCTTGGGGGCATCAACAAAACTGTTATAATTTTGTAGGGTTGACATGACACTCCGGGTCTTCTTGGGAACCCACATTTGCTTGCGTCTTGGCAATTTTGAGGTTGGCTTCCCTTGCTTGCTATCATCACTGTTCGCCCTCCGGCTAGCCAGCACTTGGAAAGCATTGCGGGTAGGAATGGTCGGGATGACCCGATCTGGCAGAGCTCTGGCATTGCGGCCGTTGAAGAAGATCCGAACGCCCCCAATCATCATGGACTTACCAGATGCAGAAAGTCGACATTGGGAAGTGGCAGAGGCTCTTCCTCTTCTGAAGTTCTTTTTGTTGCCCCCAGTGGGCCCCTTCTCATGTGCTTCAATCGGGCTGGTAGCATGGTGAACATAACAGCTCACGGTCACTGGATTCTTGAGTAGGGATTTCTTGATCTTATCCTCGCTCTGACAAGAAGCAGCTTTATCATCCTTCAGCTTTACAGGCTTCGGACTTTCTTTGCTCAGAAGATCCACGAACACAACTCCCAGGAAGCTGGGGCAGCCAACGACCGGAGGAAAGTCACCGAAAGTGGTTGGCACGGCAAGATAGCCGTGTGCGACATGACCAGCTATGATCTGGGTGCCGAAGACAAGCCCGGACAATCCGTTCGTCATTGCTTCAACCTGTAAAAGGGAAAAGACAAGATGAACGAATAGTTAGTATTTGGAATAGTTAATCGGGGACCCCATGGTCTGTTTATTTTGGCGAAAAGATGAAGGGAGGTTGAGTCCCACCGGGCGTGCCAGCTTGTGGGAGATGAGATTTTATTAGAATATTTTGTTTTGATATATTTATTTGTTTATTTTGAATTGTTTATTTGGTTTATTAGTTAGGCGTGCCAGTCACTGTCGTGACAATTTATTATGCGCTCATCTGACTAATCAGACAATTATGGGTGATCGTGTCGGGACCCAAAACCCATCGTACCATAAAGGCTACGACGTTAATTACGCCTCTCCGAAAGAGGGACAACCCTTGATTAATCGCCAAAATAAAGACCATGGGACCCATATAACTAAGATGCAATTGCATGCAAGCACACAATAGGGTAGTACTTATTTATTAAATCGACTCCCGGTACGAGGCGGAGAACTTAGGTCCGAGGAGCATCATCACGCATAGTGATAGCTTCCGGTCGGGCATAACCAGGCTTTCCGTAAATCACCATTTGATATACCGGAGAATCGGATCATGCAAGCATGCAAGATAACAGTATTCAATATTATCATTTATTATTTGCTTGATCATTTATTTATAACTTTGAGAGAGATATCGGCAACGCCATCCTGCTCTGAGGAGCATTATGACCTTTTTTATTTTGAAGCTGTGCATCACATTACGGTGCACACACATGGACGCATGAAGTGAGCCGAGTGTAACTGTATTTGGGCAAACGCATATTATTGGGGCAATGTATGCCGGGGTACGACAAATTTACTGTTCAGGAATCATAGGAGCACGGTTGAAGCCCGATCGGAACAAATCAAATTCAATGAGTTATCGGCTCGGGACAAGGTCATGCTTTGGCTCAAACGGGAGTGAGTCCTGAGAACCAAGCACGATCCATCGGAGCGACATTAATATCCCATACCCAGGGGTCAGGAAGGTGAGGGCTCCGGAGTAAGCATAGTCATGCTCATTATTCTTTATTTATTCTTGTTATTATTTTAGATGCATGACTGCCTTTGTTCTCATTTTTTTTATGTCATCCCTTTTTCATTACTCACTTATTTTATATTTACTATTTATTTATTTATTATATATTTTCTTATATTGGATGCATGCATCTTTTAATTCCCTTTGTTAATATGTGTTCGATAATTATTCATTTATTCACCATTTTCTTATTGTTTATTTACCACTTTTATTCTTTATTTTTGTTGTCATTCAATTGGCCATTATTTGTTTATTATGTTTTCTTTTATTTCTTCTTCTTTTTTATATCGTTTTATTCATTATTTGTTTATTTTATCTTAGCCATTTTTATTTCCCCATTCTTTGAGTGAGAGCATAGCTTAGTGTTAATGAGGTTTAGTATTAATGGGGTAGCTAGTGTTAGTGGGTATGAGTGTGTTGTGTTTGTCACGTGAATGCATGTGTTAATTATGTTTAATGAATGCGTGTACGTGAATAAGAATGAGTGTTTCCTTTCGTGAGTTTTCTTTAGTTTTAGTTTCATATATATATATATATACATGTATATAATGAGGGGAGGTGGGATGTACATATGTGTTGTAATCTTTTTTTGTCTTTTAGTTAATGAATGCGTATAATACATGGCAGGTGTATGTGCGAGTGTAAATGGAGTAGTGTGATAACGTGGGTGTTGGTTTGCTTTGGCGCCGATGGACTTATCTCGGCGTACCTTTCTTTCAAACGAATAAGAGCACTCGGCATGGCCTTCATCTCGGCGTGGGATGGTGCCGAGAGAGGTTTGGCGTCTATGGGCTTGGTTATTGTTTGCATCTCGGCGTGCTTTTATTTCGGCGTGCTTTCATCTCGGCGTGATTTTGGTGCCGAGAAGCAGTGACGCTGAGAGGAAATCCCATGCCGATTCTGTTTGGCATTTTTTTATTTACTTATTATTATTATTATATATTTATTCATTTGTTTATTTTTATTCTATTGGTATGTTTATTCATTTTCATTATTATTATTATTTTTTTATCATTCATTTTTTAATTTTTTATTTTTATTTTTTATTATTACTTATTTTATTTATTTATGTTTATTATTTATTTTATTTTATTTTATTAGCAGTTCGACAGTTAGTCTGCATGTCTGGCAAAAATCCGGCAGCATCTCCCCGTATTCGGAGGGTTGATGGGGTATATAGGAAACCGTCCACGGAGTGTCGAGACGGAGTCCGTAATGAACGGGCATATCGGAGCCCGAGAGCTGGAAGTACTAGAGCCGACGGGACAATGTTCGCCATACGGCGATTTGCTAATACCCCCTGTGAGGAGCCGTGAAAGAGTATGCAGCGACAGGACCCCTGGGTTCTCGGCACGGGATAGTTCTCGGCACGGGACAGGTTCTCGGCACGGGGTTCTCGGATGGGCAATCTTCACACCGAGAGCTATTCATTGAAAACACTATTTGCCGAGCCGGGAAGGGGTTCTCGGCTTGGCAATATTCGCACCGAGAATTATTCATTGAAAACACTATTCGCCAAGCCGGGAAGGTCTTCAAGCCCAATTGTTCTACGCGCCAGGAAGGTCTTCAAGCCCAATTGTTCTACGCGCCGGGAAGGGTGGTGAAGCTTAATGGCTAGGGGGAAGCTGGCAGGCATGTTCTCGGCGCAGAAGGGTGGTGAAAGGGGTTAATGGCGCAGGGGTTCCCGGCGCGAAACTCACCGCGCCGACCACTGCTCATTGAGTTTACTGTTCGTGGCGCCGAGTCGGTTTCTGAGGGTTTACGTTTCTTGATGATTCAGGCCAAGGGAAAGGGTTTCTTTGGGATCGAAATGGATCAGTGTATCAAATTTCAACTGGATTGGGTTTAGGTTCCAAAGGAAGGCCAGGATCGGGGAGAAGTTTGGGGAAAATCAGGGTATAGAGAATCCCTATCACCATGGTCGTGTAGAGTCCCGGGAACAGCTTGTTGTAGTCTTTCATCATCCTGAGAGTCAAGAGATGGCGGTCTCTGGATCCAGGAATGATTTCGACAATGCCAATAGGCAAAACCTTAGCACTCAAAACTTTCGAATCACACGAGCATCGTTCATTGTCAGCTCTGCTTTGTTCCAGGAGCCAAGGGATGGTATGTCCCTGGTTCTGGAACAAGCACAAAAATCCTTCGAGAGATGGTAGAAACAGCAGACTAATCATCGAGCTGGGGAAGGAATAATATGTTGCTGAATCTAGAAGGAAATATAAGGGAATAGGGACAAAGCTTCGAAGAGGCAATAGCAGGCAGCAACTGTGGCCCGTACCATTCATTCATTCAATCATTGATATTACCTCTGACCCATACATTGGAGGGGATACATAGAAAAGAATGCAAAAGCGATGCATCATCCTATCGGCATAAAACCGGTCATGATATACTAAAATACATCAGAAGAGGAAGAAGGAAAAGCGATCGAAATAAAATGAACTACAGAACGGGGGAAGGGCGGAGCATTGACTCCTCTCCCTCCCCGTTGCCCACCTTCGATCAGCCTCGAGCTCTCCTCTCTGCTCTTTCTTTTCTCTCTTTTCTTCTCTGGCTCTCTTTCTTTCTTCTTCCCTCCAGATGAGGTTGTTGATCTCTTCGATTCTCTTCCTCCTCTTTTTTTCTTTTCGAAGGAGTGGGCTTTTTATAGGCCCAGCCCCTGGTCTTGAGGTCTCGGCGCGCTTTGGTGGAGTTCCCGGCGCGCCCATGCGAGCTCCCGGCGTGCGCAGTGTTCGACACATTGGGCCTTGATTAAGACTTCTTGGCGCCAGGGCTTGGACGGCCCATTAAGGGCTTTATTATTTTTTTTAAATCTTTGAGTTCCTCCTTTGACTTGCTATCCACGCTTCTGTCTTGTTCGTTCGGGGATGGTCCCGAACACTCCCTGAGCTCTTGAGTCTTGTTTCAGTGACTGCCCACTAGAGCCGGGCTTCTTTTCTTCTCTTCTCTTCTTCTTCATCCCTGAAAGTATGATATCGCGGAAGTAAGGCATTTTGATGGCAATAAAGTATTTTAACATTATTTATTAGTATCTTATCATTATTATTATTATTATTATTATTTCAGGTGTCAACAGTAGGCTACAGTGGTTGTATATGTCCTCAGAGATAGCTCGACATATGACATGGCACACTGAAAGAGTGCGCCGTGCCGATGATATAATCAGTCATCCTGTCGATGGTGAACCTTGGATGCACTTTAGTCGTACTCGTGTTGCTTTTTCAAAGGAGCCACGTAATGTTCGATTAGGTTTATGCACAGATGGTTTTAATCCATTCGGTGGTTCAGTGGCATCTTATTCTTGTTGGCCAGTGTTCATGACACCGTACAACCTTCCGCCGGACATGTGCATGAAGCGAGAAAATCTATTTTTGTCCTTAGTAATTCTTTGTCCAAAAAGTCCAGGAAAAAAATTAGACATATATCTCAGGCCATTGATTGATAAGCTCAATTTATTATGGGCTGATGGAGTTGTTACTTATGATGTCTATAGGAAGCAAAATTTTGTAATGAAGGCTACACTGATGTGGATAATAAGTGACTTCCCTGCATATGGAATGCTATCTGGTTGGAGCACACATGGGAGGTTAGCATGTCTTTACTGCATGGAAGATACTAAATCATTTGTATTGAGACATGGTGAGAAAGCATGCTGGTTTGATTGTCATCGGCGGTTGCTACCAACTGGCCATCCTTTTCGAAGGCAAAAAGACTCCTTTAAAAAAATTACAGTTGAAATGGATGAAGGTGACTTGCAAAGGGTGTCGGGTCGACATATGGCGACACGGGTGCAAAATTTACCAGATGTAGTACAATTGTCTGGTAGCACACGCCAACTCTCTGGCTTTGGAAAGGATCACAACTAGAACAAGAAAAATATTTTTTGGGAATTGCCTTATTGGTCAACTCTTCTTGTATGACACAATCTAGATGTTATGCATACGGAGAAGAATTTTTTTGATAATGTGTTCAATACTATCATGAATGTTAAAGGCAAAACAAAAGATAACGCCAAAGCGTGTATGGACTTAAAGATGCTTTGTAAATGTCTAGAACTGGAATTACATCACGTAAATGGTAAAACTGTGCAGCCTAAAGCAACTTATGTGCTTAATGATACACATATCAAGGAAGTGTGCCAGTGGTTGAAACAGTTGAGATTCCCAGATGGATATGCATCCAACATAGCCCGTTGGGTGAATGTTAATGAGGGAAAAATATTTGGTCTGAAAAGTCACGACTGTCATGTGTTCATGGAGAGACTTCTGCCCATTGCATTCTGTGACATATTGCCAAAGCCTATATGGGGAGCACTGACCGAGCTGAGTCAGTTTTTCAAGATTTTTTATGCATCAGAACTCAGACTGAGGGATGTACCTATCGAAGAAAATGTGGTCACAACAGTTTGCAAGCTCGAGAAGATATTTCCTCCGGCATTCTTTGATTCGATGGAGCACCTGGTCGTCCATTTGCCATACGAGGCTATTGTCGGAGGACCAGTACAATTTCGATGGATGTATCTATTTGAGAGGTATGTCATATTTTTTTTAAGTTAAATGTCATCCATGGTTGGTACATTTCATTGCCATGTAACTTGTTCTTGTAGGTGCATGCATGAATTAAAAATGAAAGTTCGCAACAAGGCGAAGGTGGAGGGTTCGATTGCCGAGGCATATATTCTTGAAGAAATATCAAAATTCTGTTCCATGTACTTTGAGCCAGAGATTCTAACGCGTCGTACTCGACCTCCACGTAATGATGATGGGGGAGTTGATGATTCGTCCGATCGGCTCTCTACATTTAAGCATCCTGGACGTGCATTCGGACATTCTTCGACGCGCATGCTTGAAGATAGAGAGTTGTATGCCTCTGAGATATATATTCTTCTGAATTGCATCGAGATTGAACCTTATGTTGAGTAAGTTCTTAGACTCACATTTCCAACGATGTCCATAAGTTGTTCATTCTTGTTCTGCAGTTCATTTAAAGTAGTAGTGTATTTATATTACAGATAATTTGATTCAGAATTAGCACAAAAATGTCTGAATATGTAGGACGTGGAGATTGAAAAAGAACGCAAGAAATTTTTTGCCAAATGGCTGAGACATCGGGTTAGTGTCGATCGTTGAATATATATGTTTGAGGTTATGTATGTTGAGGAGATTGAACCTTATTATAACTAATCAGAATTTACATATAGGTTGAACAAGGTCTCATTACTGATCAAAGAGTGCAACAGATAGCTTATGGCCCCTCGACGGTTGCACGTGCCTATCCAGGATATATTGTGAATGGATACATATTTCATACGAGGGATTATGGATAAAGTAAGTCTATGATGAACAGCGGCGTATCTGTTAAGAGAAGTTTATACAATGAAGTAGAATTGGACTACTACGGTCTTCTTGACGAAGTCTTAGAACTACAGTATTTGGGATGAGACAATCACGTATACATATTTAAGTGTCATTGGTTTGATCCTAATTCTGTCTGACATGACACAACTTATGGGATTATCGATGTCAAACATAGGTCTAAACATAATACCTATGAACTGTTCATTTTAGCCGCACAAGCCCAACAAGTATATTATTCAAGTTACCCATCATCGAAGAATAAATATTGGTGGGCAGTTTACAAGGTTAAATCAAAACTATTTCCCACTTATGAGTTAAATATGAGTGAAAACCCCTCAGAAGTAGCCAGTGCTGAATATTTTCAATCAGACGAAGTTGGTGTTGTCGGTCGCACGCATATTAATCACGATGAATCTGATGAGCCGCTGTTATTACATAACGGAGATGAAGTGGAAGAAGTCGATCCGACGGAGCTAAATGTTGATGTTAGAGGGGAGGAGGAATCGGATGAAGAGGAAGAGTTCGAATCTGATGAGGCAAGTATGGATGACGAAGATGATGATGAGTTAGATATATCATCAGCATGATCGAAGGAGGCACATTTTTGTAATTCTGTAAGATAACTATTCATTTTTTAATAATTTTTAATAACATTGGTCTAGCCTTATCTAATTGAGTATTAATATGTATTAATTATTTTGTTAGTAATAAAGAAATGGTCCGAGGAGGCCGTACTGGGAGTGGGAGGAGATAGGGCAGTGACAGGGGCTCTACTCCTTCCTCTTTCACGTCTTCTTCGGGTACAGGTATAACTATTAAAATAGTTAGCTATATAAATGTTATAATCATTTACTAACTTAAAAGAATGTTCTTATAGGTCCAAGTGTCGACTCACGGCCACCTGTTGTACAGATGCCACCCCCACCACCTCCCGCTACAGGTATATATGTTTTAATTTTTAGCAAAAAATTCATTTTACTTATGTTTATTAATTCTGACAGGTCCCAATACCCTTTCAGTTGTTTTACAGACGCCATTCCCACCACCTCCCGCTACAAGTATGTATGTTTTAATTTTCAGCAAAATATTCATTTTTCTTATGTTTATTAATTATTACAGGTCCCAATACCGTCCCACCTGTTGTGCAGACGCCATCCCCACTAGCTCCCGCCACAGGTATGTATGTTTTAATTTTGAGTAGAATATTTTATTTTTTTAGAAAGCCCTACTGTAATTCATAACCATATTTGATTTTCATTAAAATATCCGTCTGGTAACACTCTGCACAAGGATATTTAAATCACATTCAATGAGGGCCGGCTGGCTATTGATAGTTTGAAGATATTTAACTCCATCTAATGAGTTCTCTGGCTTCGACTATGATGCTGTTAGAGAAACCTTCTGATATGATTTGAATAAAGCTTCTCAAATGGTTTGTGAATTCATGTATGTCTTCCTTGGAATAAATCTACTGATCTGACTGAAATTGGCTCATGATTTGTCTGTCTGAAAATCCATGTTTGAATAATTTCTCTGAATTCAGTTATTAGTTTCAATTCACTGAACTGAATAAATGACCGGATATGGTTAAGAATGATTTTATGATTGACTATTTCTTGCTTCTGAATAAAGATTCATACATTGTCTTGTGAATACTTGATGGACATCATATATTTGTTATCTTGATTTCAGAGGTATATCAAACGATATGAGATGGAAGGACAAATTCTGTTTGTCTGAAAGTCCATATCATGTGTTGAGGATTAACCTCGACCTAGTACCCTGAATCAAGAGGTTGTCTCAGTACTACATTTCATAGTCTTTCAAATGGCATTATTGTTTCTAGAGTCTCATTTCTTATTGGACTTCACTACATGTCATGCATAATCGCATCTGAATCTACTAATCTAATGAAATCTGCAAATCTAATGAAATCTGCTAATCTAATGAAATCTTGGTCTCCAAAACTGAGTCTTTAAACAAGTCTTTAAACCAGTATCAAAAAGATCACAGTCGGACACACATTCCTTAAAATCTGACATGGACACCATTTTTGGAGGATTACCCCCTAGCTTTTCATCCACATCCAAAATGCATATTTGAGTTTGTTTGCACAAGAGAAATATGCTGCTCATCCCGACATAGCACAGAGAAATTCAATGATCCTTTCCAAAAATACCCGAATATGCGCCATAGAATCATTTATATCATTTTACCTGTGTTTATTAATTCTTACAGGTCCGAGTGCCCTCCAACATGTTGTTTTACAGACGCCATCCCCACCACTTCCCGCTACAAGTATGTATGTTTTAATTTTCAGAGCTTGTATTAATTTTCGGTTGCCTATGGAGGTCAAATCTGAGTAGAATCTGCTTATGTTTACCACTTGGTATATGGGCACTCAAAGTATAGATGATCTAGAGTATCCCTATTTTGTTTGCATAAAACACACATACTAGGAATGTTAAAGCCCTTCTTTTGTAGATTATCTGCTGTGGGCAGTTTATTAAGAACCGCCTGCCATGTGTAATGTGAAGGCATTTGTATAGTAGGATTTTTGCCTAATCTCTTCCCAGATGGTACTTGGTTTCATGATCTGCTCATGGTTCTTCCACTTGATGGCATCTGAAGACTCATTATGAATTGGAACTTCCCTAACAAGATTCCACAAATCAGCCATTTCCATAGATAGTGCAGTGGGAAGCACCCACTGCCCTTCAGAGATAAAGAGGCCCACATTTGCATTTTTTCCTAATTCCAAATCCTGTCTGATATGATCTCCATACAATTGGTTGATGCTGTTGGCATTCAGCCACGGGTCAGACCATAGATTTGTGCCTTGGCCATTTGAAATTGAGTAAACAATGTGACTTGATACCTAGATCCAAGAATACCATTAAGATTTTTTTTTTCTGTAGAATGTCCCATAGCAGCATACATAAAGAAGCCTGATTCCATTCCTTCAGGTTTTTGGTTCCGACCCCCCCTTCAGATTTGGGTTTACATATCTGCTTCCATGAAACCATGTGAGTTGATGCCTTGGAAGAATGACCATTCCAATAGAAATTACGCAGAAGTCTTTCAACTTCCTCGATTAACCCTACAGGTAGCATGAAGGCAGCTGCCCAATAGATTGAGTAGGATGAAAGGACAGATCTGATTAGCTCCAGCCTTCCAGTCCTTGACAGTTTACTTATGTTTATTAATTCTTACAGTTTGCAATATTTTCCCAATTAAGTAAATTTTTATTTTTAGAAAAATATTCATTTTACTTATGATATTTAATTCTTATAGTTCACAGTCCCCTCCCCCTTGTCTTTAAACAGGGCACACCCCCACCACTCAGCCACTTGACAATGCCGGCAGTCGTCACGAGGGAGGCATGACCTACGATGGACGTCGCCCGTGCTGGATCTCCGGGTAAATTTATAAGGTTATTACATTCATTATTTAGCCTTCAACTGTCTAATATGAATATTTTGACATTTGCAATTGCAGTAAGAAATTTGAACCTCATGAGGTTGCCCATCATTCCAACTCCCTAGTAATGGTACATGTGCCCGGCGCAGCAACGTCTTTCAAAGAATTTCCAGTGGAAGTCCGCGATAACTTATGGGACATGTTCTCAGTACGTAATTACATCAATTAATTCAAGTATTTTCCAAACTCAATTCCCAACAGTATACTAAGTGTGAAACTTATTTTATTTACAACGTTCTTATCAATTCACGTGTGGACATGACGCGGCGAGATGTCGGAGGGCCTGGGAGAATCTATGAAGGATAATTTTCGAAAGAAAGTACATAAGGCCCGAGCACACGCTAAAAATAAGGTTGGTGGGGGTGAAGACCGACAACTGTGGAAGGAGCACCGCCCTCTATGGATGAGGAAGGAGGATTGGGAGATAGCATGTGACAAATTTGCTGATCCCAGCTGGATAGCAAAGTCTGAAAAAGCCAAAGCAAACAGGGTGTCAAAACTGGGCACAAATTGGCATACGAGTGGGTGCATGTCTTTCGTGACTCATAAACAAAAAATGGTAAGTAATGTTTCAATTTATCTTCTTACATTATGTTAGTATATATGACATTTTTTTGGCATCGTTTGTATAACAGGCTGTGGAGCTTAATCGAGCTCCGTCGTTCCTCGAGGTGTTCGATAGAACACACAAAAAGAAGGGAACAAATCAATTTGTGAGTGAGAGAGCTCACTCAGTAGCGGTAAGTTTATCTACATATGTAACTTCTACCGTTCATTTAAATCAAATTGATTCATATGAAATTGACTAGTCAAATGTTTCAATTTCTAGGAAACATATAGCAGAGCTGTGACATAGAAGTACGGGGAGGGAGACACGTAGCAACCAGAGTTCGATCCGGCGGAATGGGTGGCAGCAGTTGGCGTACCGAAAAAAGGCCGGCTATATGGTTTTTGGGAGAGCCGTGACTCTAGCGCGGTGATATCATCGTGTGCGAGTTCAAGCTCTGCCCAAACCTGTAGCAGTTCATTCAATGTACCTCAACCTACCCCTAGTTCCCAAGCCAGCGACGTCATGGACATCGTCCAAAGAAGGATTAATGATTTGCAGTAGCAGATGTCGTGGCACATCCGAGAGGAGATATCTAGCCAACAGGCAGCCATGTTGAAGGCAATCAGCGGCCTCCTCTCCTAGGCTGGAATTCTCCATCATGGATCCACCACCACCACGGCATAGGCCCATCATGTTCATGTTTATTATGTTTTTATTTTGACAGAATTACTTAATTATATTCATAATTAATTTAAAAACTCAATTAATTTTCAAAAGTAACTTAGTTTAGAAGAATTGGGAAAATTCGGGGTTCGGGGGTCTAAAATCTGAAATACTGGCCTTATCGGAGTGCCGATCATTCCAACATGACTTGCGAGGTACACGTGAGTTGTGAGAGCTGAGCCAGCTGACGGATTACAAATCAGATATCCTGTTTGACCCTAACGCTCAAATAACTCAATTCAAAACTAAGTGTGTTTTCAAAACTAACTTAGTTTAGAAGGATTCATTTAATTTGGGGTCTGGGGGTCTAAAATCTAAAATGTAGGTTTGATCGGCGTGCCGATCATTTTAACAGGACCTAGGAGATAAAAGAGACTTGTGAGAACTGGCGGAATCTAAATCGGATACCCGGTTTGGGGCCGACGCTCAAAAGTGCATTTTGTAAATACACTTAGTATAAAATTAAAGCACTCGGGGTCTGGGGGTTTAAAATCTGAAATACCGGTCTGATCGGCGTGCCGATCATTCCAACATGACCTGGGAGATAAAAGAGACTTGTGAGAACTGGCGGAATCCAAATCGGATACCCGATTTTGGGCCGACGCTCAAAAGTGCATTTTGTAAATACACTTAGTCTAAAATTAAAGAAGTCGGGGTTCGGGTGTCTAAAATCTGAAATACCGGTCTGATCGACTTGTCGATCATTCCAACAGGACCTGGGACATAAAAAAAATTTGTGAGAACTGGCGGAATCCAAATCGGATACCCGGATTGGGGCCGACGCTCAAAAGTGCATTTTGTAAATACACTTAGTCTAAAATTAAAGAAGTCGGGGTCCGGGGGTCTAAAATCTGAAATACCAGTCTGATCGACGTGACGATCATTCCAACAGGACCTGGGACATAAAAGAGACTTGTGAGAACTGGCGGAATCTAAATCGGATACCCGGATTGGGGCCGACGCTCAAAAGTACATTTTATAAATACACTTAGTCTAAAATTAAAGAAGTCGGGGTCCGGGGGTCTAAAATATGAAATACCGGTCTGATCGGCGTGCCGATCATTCCAACAGGACCTAGGACATAAAAGAGACTTGTGAGAACTGGCGGAATCTAAATCGGATACCCGGTTTGGGGCCGACACTCAAAAGTGCATTTGGTAAATACACTTAGTCTAAAATTAAAGAAGTCGGGGTCCAGGGGTCTAAAATCTAAAATACCAGTATGATCGGCGTGCCGATCATTCCAACAGGACTTGGGAGATAAAAGATACTTGTGAGAACTGGCGGAATCTAAATCGGATACCCGGTTTGGGGCCGACGCTCAAAAGTACATTTTGTAAATACACTTAGTCTAAAATTAAAGAAGTCGGGGTCTGGGAGTCTAAAATCTGAAATACCGGTCTGATCGGCGTGCCGATCATTCCTGTAGGACCTGGGAGATAACAGAGACTTGTGAGAACTGGCTGAATCTAAATCGGATACCCGGATTGGGGCCGATGCTCAAAAGTGCATTTTGTAAATACACTTAGTCTAAAATTAAAGAAGTCGAGTTCCGGGGGTCTAAAATCTGAAATACCGATCTGATCCACGTGTCGATCATTCCAACAGGACCAGGGACATAAAAGAGAATTGTGAGAACTGGCGGAATCCAAATCGGATACCCGGTTTGGGGCCGACGCTCAAAAGTGCATTTTGTAAATACACTTAGTCTAAAATTAAAGAAGTCGGGGTCCGGGGGGTCTAAAATCTAAAATACTGGTATGATCCGCGTGCCGATCATTCCAACAGGACCTGGGAGATAAAAGAGACTTGTGAGAACTGGCGAAATCTAAATCGGATACCCGGTTTGGGGCCGACGCTCAAAAGTGCATTTTGTAAATACACTTAGTCTAAAATTAAAGAAGTCGGGGTCCGGAGGTCTAAAATATGAAATATCGGTCTGATCGACGTGCCGATCATTCCAACAGGACCTGGGACATAAAAGAGACTTGTGAGAACTGGCGGAATCCAAATCGGATATCCGGTTTGGGGCCGACGCTCAAAAGTGCATTTTGTAATTGTTAATAATTTAAATTACTGATGACAGCTAGGTTTGTTGGGGTCTATAAAATATATGCAGTTATCGATTTGATATTATGTTTGATTTCAATTTATCCAATGTAATAAAATATCTAATTTATCTCCGCACTAATTTTTTTATCTATGAATGAATGTTATTATTTTGTTAATGTAGGAGGATCCTTCTGCGGGCGGCGACAGAGGAGATGAGCAGGGCAGAGACGAGCATATGAACGATGTGGAGGAGGATATTTGATCAGCATATTTTTTATTTATGAATGTTGAGTTTCTTATTTATGTGTTTTGTTTTTAGTCATTAGTTTGAATTTTAATAGATTTTTTTAAAATAATTTTGTATTTTTTAAAAAAAATAATGGAATTTTTTTCGGACGGATTTTTAGATGGATCCGTCTGCATTTTCAGACGGATATAATTTTCTATTTGTGCGTGTGCGTCTGAAATTTCAGATGGATTTTAGCGTATGCGCCTGAAATCTACATCTGAAATTTCAGACGGATATTGGAACGGTATTTCAGACTGATAAATTCAGACGGTGTCTCACACGGAATATTTTCTGTGTGAAATTTCAGACGGACTCATTTCAGACAATATTTAAGATGGAAAATTTTCCGTGTCAAATTTCAGACGGTATTTGTGATTGTTATTAATATGTCCGAAACTTGTATTTACAGACGAGATTTGACACGGCGTATGAAATTTAAGACGGAATTTGAGATAGATACTAATCTGTCCGAAATTTGTAACCAAAAATATGAGACGACATATTTTCGTCCAAAATTCATCTGAAATCTGTTACAAAACGGAGTTCAGACGGATTTTAGACGGAAGCTGGCCGTCTGAAATCCCGCCTTTTCTGGTACTGTCTCCCCACTACTCCAAGTAAGCGTCGACTCTCTTAAAATGTTTGTGCAATTCCTATATGATTGTTATGAAATGCTATATGCTGACATCTTGATGCAACGGAATGCAGGTGTGGGCCTACATGTACCTCCCTGGACCAAGGAGAGGACAAGAGGTGCATCCGGACCGGGTGCCCATCGCGAGGCAGTGGATAGCGGTTCGGGAGGTGGGGTCCCTGAGACGCCAGGTGCGGGTGATCCAGGATGACCTCGACACTCTACCTTATGCCTCGATAAGACCTAAACTTAAAACCTCTATATTCTTTTAAATGCAACTATATGCTTGGATGCTAATGCAGTTGGTCGCCATTTTACAGGCCCGGTGGACACCGTACTAGGTCGAGGGATAGGAGGGCCAGCCATGGGTGGTGGCAGCCCTGGCGTACGCGGGCCGAGACTTCTGGCTTCACTGCCTGAACGTCATCGAGCCACTCCACTACCGGCTGGTCATGAGGACGTTAGGCATCCACCAGCTAGAGGTGGAGTTCCCAGCGAGGGAGCGACTGGAGGAGTGCGTGGGACGCCTATTGTGCCCATGTGCTTTAATACTTTCAATGTGTTTTAATGATGTTTAAACTATGAGTCATACATATTGCTGATCATACTATTGAAAATGGCATTTCAAGTATGTTGCTGATCCATGAATTTCACATGACATTGAGCCTTAAGTTTCATACATTTTTTACTCTTTGAGTTTCATACATCTTGATTCTTGAGTTTCATATAGTGTTTTTGATAACCATAATCAATGAAGATCCATGAGTTCAATATGCCATTAAAAGTCAACGTAGGTCAACACAGGTCAACGCAGGTCAATGCACCTCTCTCTAGCCTGAAGACCAAGGTCTGAGCATGTCATTGTTCACAATAACTGAGGTAACCTAGGTCGATGCACATCTCGCTTGCCTGAAGACCAAGGTTTGAGCATGTAACTGTTCATAGGACCAAGGTCGATGCACATCTAGCCTGCACATGACCAAAGTCGGTGCACATCTCGCTTGCCTGAAGACCAAGGTCCGAGCATGTAACTGTTCACAGGACCAAGGTCGATGGACATCTAGCCTACACAAGACCAAGGTCGGTGCACATCTCGCTTGCCTGAAGACCAAGGTTCGAGCATGTAATTATTCACAGGACCAAGGTCGATGCACAGCCAGTCTGCGCAAGACAAAGGTCGATGCACATCCACCTAAACCAACGCTGAACAAGGTCGATGCACATCGAAGGTCGATGCACATTTTCTCCCAAGGTCGATGCTCATCTGAAAGGAAGGTCTGTGCACATATACCTTGAGCATGAAGGTCGATGCACATTTGCTCCTAAGGTCGATGCTCATCTGAAAGGAAGGTCTGTGCACATATACCTTGTGCATCAAGGTCGATGCATGTTTGCCCTCTGGCAACATTAGGTCTGTGCGTGTTTTGGTTTCAACACTATAATGTCTGTGCACATTCACTATTTGACAAATCAAGGTCGGTGCACGTTTTCGTTCAACACTAGAAGGTCTGTGCACATCTTGAATGAAGGTCGATGCACATATGCTCTTTGCATTAGAAAGTCTGTGCACGTTTTGAATCAAGGTCGATGCATATCATGCTAGCACAAGTGAAGGTCTGTGCACATGTGAAATCAAGGTCGGTGCATATGCTAAAAAGGTGTAATCCAGGTCTGTGTATATGTTGAGAACAGGTGAGTTCCCGGGTCTATGCTTGTTTGCCCAAGAGCACACATCAAAGTCTGAGCACATGAAGCTTCAAGGTCGGTGCATGTGTGCCTTTGCTGCATCAAGGTTTGAGCTATGCTTGCCTTCAACATGTGAAGCAACAAATGAAGGTCGGTGCATAATTTCCTTCAACTCTACAAGGTCTGTGCAATGTCTACCTTTATCTATACAAGGTCTGAGCATACCCTTGTGTAAGGTCAGTGCACTCTGAACAGTCATTTCATCAAACAGGTCTGGAGATCTAAATCTTAGTAATTTGTTAAACTTATAGAGTGACTCATTTGGATATCTGTCGTCAGCGATAGAATGGCACATGATCTAAGATGAAGTGGCACGGTATTCTAGAATGTTCTCGAGAAGAACCTTAAGTGCCAGGTGGACCAATCAAAGCTAATTTGGTTCTGCCTCATCTTATCCTTACGGAGGTCCTATTTTTCTTAAAAAGGGTGCATTCAGCTTTCATAGTACAATGTTCTGGAAGACAAGTTGGCAGAAAAGCTTTCCTCTTTCTTGGTGGACCAATGGCAAATCATCTAAACTGATCTCTATCCAAAAAGAGGTCAAACCTTGAGAAGATAGTCTTGTACTTGACAAGGATTTGCTGGCCAGCTTATGGAAACCAAAGTGTACCTCATAATGCAGTCTGGGAGGCCAATGGGAACTCTTTGAACCTTATCATTTCTGGGCCAATCAGAAGTCATTCCGTTCTTGCATCAAGACCCCTTTTATGAGGATGGAAGGTCCAGATTACTTCTTACCATTTTAGGGGCTACCAACCTCGTACGTAGCATGCAAGCGAAAAGAATGTCTACTCCAAAAGGAAATCAATTGGGAGACTTACTCTGTAAAAGTTGATTACACAGCAAGTCCAAGGAAGAGGTGGACTTGTTCAAAGATGGAAAGAAGAGCATGGAAGAAGAAGCCTTGCAACATGAAGCCAGCAGTCGGAAGAAGAAGCCTTGCTACGTGAAGCCTGCTGCAAAGGCCTAGCTCCAGCCTTGAAGCATCTGAAGACAGACGTCTTCAACTTCTCTCTTCATCCTGCGAGAAGAAGAAGAAGAAGCTTCGACTTCCTTTGAAGGAGAACCTGCCCTTCTAGGAAGCCCTCCATCTGGAAGAAGCAGGGATCGCCATCCAGATTCCAGACAGGGCCTTTGGTTCTATCCTCAAGAGTCTTACATCCTGTCTGGGTTTTTTATTTGGGTTATCTTTCCTAATATTTGAACACTACATTTGATACTTGGTTCAGTCCCTATAGAGAGCTGTAGGAAGACAGATAGAAGGCAGTTCTGGTCTGTGGGTTGGCTTTGTGAAGCCCGTAAGCTATGTGTCAGCAGTGGCTTGTGAAGCCAGTAAGCTGTGTGTCAGTAGTGCGGTTTCACTAAGGAATCCTCACTCGTTTGAGTGAGGGGTGGATGTAGGACTCTGGGTTGGGTTTGAACCACCTTAAAACACGTCTTATGTTACTTGCTTGTGGGTTTGCTCTACGGTAGATGCATGCTTAGGCCGTCTATATATATCCTTCATTGACTCCCTTCTTGTGAATCTTCATGGGTATTAGTTTACTTTACATTCAGTCACGGTTAATTTTTAAAAAGGGGGCTGATCTATTCACCCCTCCCCTCTAGATCCGCCACTCCCACACATCACGTGGTATCAAAGCCAATCTCTCATGCACGGGTCCAACGACCCTGAGAGAAATGGTGGAATGGCTATAAAGGGTCAAATGTCTGAGGGTCAATCTGTTAACAGGCCACCCTTTTTCACAGGAACTAATTATCCCTACTGGAAAAATCGTATGCAGGTATTCATTCGGGCACAGGATTATGAGATGTGGAAGGTTGTGAGCAAAGGTCCCTACGAGCTACTAGAGGATGAAGTGCTTTGGACTCAGGAGTAGATAAGAAGATCTACGCTTAACTGGGGCGCCAAACACTTCATGCAGTGCTCTCTACATCCAATGAGTGTCTACATGTACCACTGCCAAAGAGATGTGGGACAGATTAGAGGTAATCTATGAAGGCACAGCTCAGGTACGTGAGACAAAGGCCAACCTACTCATTACTGAATATGAAATGTTTAAGATGAGGCCTGAAGAATCTATTTCAGACATGTACACTAGACTATCTCTGCTCACTAACAGTTTGACTGATTTAGGAAAGGCATATTCAGAACAGGAGATTGTAATAAAAATTTTAAGGTCACTAACTCCAGCCAGGCACACAAAGGCAACTGTTGTAGAGGAGTCAAAAGACCTTTCAACAACTAAAGTGGATGAACTCATAGGGTCTCTTATGACTTATGAGATAAATATGAAGAATAGGGAAGGCGGATAAAGTAAGAAAAATCCTTTGGCTTTGAAAGCTGGACCTTACACTCAAGCCACTTCTGAGGAAGGTGAGACCTCTTGCAGTGACCAAGATGAAGATGAAGTGGCTACTCTCACCCGGAGATTCAGAAATTTTTTAAGAAATGATGGAAAAGGCTTCAAGAAATGGAAGCCTCAGGTGAAGAGATCTTTCAAATCAAAACTTGTAAATGTAAAGAAATCTGATAGAGTTATTTGCTATTCATGCAACAAACCAAGGCATATCCAAACTGAATGTCCTGAAAAAGTGAAGAAAGCCTCCAAGAAATTAAAAGGCAAGAAGAAGAATAAAGCCATGGTATGTACATGGAGTGATGAGGAAGAAAATGAAGATGAAACAGGTTCCTCAGAAGATGAAACTGAAGACATTTGCCTCATGGCAAATGGGAATGAAGAATCTGAGGTACGTTCCCCTATTGAGCATTTTACAATTACTGACTGGGAAGAAGTTTATATTGAGCTTATGGAAAAATATGACATGTACAAAAAGGAACACAAGTCCCTGAAAAAGAAAATAAGTTTAACTGAACATGATCCTAGCATGAGTGATAAGACAACTTCACTAGAATCAGAAATTGAAGATTTAAAGAAAATAATTGAGGATATGGAACAAGGGAGAAGTGAAATGAGAGAAATGGAAATTGAAAATGAAAATTTAAGGGATGAAATTGATGAGCTAAAGATAAAATTGTAGAATTATGAGAAGGACAGCAATCTAAGTAATGAAAAATATGAGGCTGTCAAACAAGTCAACTCTAAACTACATGAAGATGTTGAAAAACTTCAAAAGGAGGTGAAAGATAAATAAAACTCTTTGGAAAAATTTGTAGATGGCAGGGAAAACCTAGATGCATGATGGGGACATCGCTTACCCCTTCACATGCCACCGAGGGTCCTGCTGCTCGCCATTTTGCTCGCCATGATTTGTGGAGTCTAGCTATATAATTTTCCACATTTTCTTGAGTCATAATCATGTAATTTTGCCTTTTATTGAGTCTATTACCTAAGTTAGTTAGTCATTTACCTAAGTCCAAGTTTCATTAACTAGCTTAGTAGGTTATTGGGCCTGTTCATTGGGCCTGGCCCATGGGCGCCCCCCCCTCTCCCCACCCCTTGGTCTTCTGTCTTTAGTCCTTTTCACAGGGACTTTTTGTAAAAAGGGGATTTCCTATATATAGGACCCCAACCCCCCCTCTTTGGGATAATGAAGAATTATTGAAAGATTGCATCCACTTGAGTCTAACCCTCTCTCCCTCTAGTTCTCTCTCTCTCTCTCTAGTTCTCTCCCTCTCTCCTAGGGGCGAACCCCCTCTCTCTCCTCCCTCCTTCTCTCTCTAAAATTCAAAATTCCCCTCTCTCCTCACCCCTTGTCACCTCACTTGCCACCTAGGCAAGTCTCTTCACCTCCCAAGACCCCCATTACTTCACCATTAATCACTCCACCTCCCCAAGCACCCTTTCACCTTCCCAAGGCATCCCTCCCCCTTCCCCAAGCAACCTCCCACCTCCCTAGGGCCCTTTCCCCTCCCCAAGGAGCCCCTTCACCTCCCTAGGTCGTCCACCCCCTTCCCCTCCCTCCTAGGGTCGACCCCCTCAACCCCTCTCCACCCTCCCATTGCCTTGGCCGACCCCTCCACCCCCCCCTTTTGTCAACTTCAGTTCTGTCTGCAGGCTGACCTGCAGACCAGCCTCGAGTTGCAGCGACTACCACGACAACATCTTGAAGCTTCTGGGGGCGTGGCCTACCTTTCTGGAAAGGCCTCCCTTTCCTCTTCGCAGGCGAGGTGGAATCACCCCATTCTGAGTTCGTGGCCGTCCGGGAAGGCTGTTCTACCCCGACTGCGCAGAGCTCCATCAGCAGAGCCCCTGAACCCTGTTCAAAGCTACACCACGGCCGACGGTGAGAGATTCAAGTTGTAAGTTCTTCTACAAATATCTTCCTCCACCAGTCCTCTTACTGGATCAAGAAGGGGAAGTGCGTTCGCCATCCGGAGGTCAGAGTTTTGGTCTTTCTCCCTCGACTGGTCGGGTCTGCCTCCCACAGTGGGCAGTGACCTTCCTCCACTCATTGGCATCCCCCAGTCCACCCTGACATCAGACGGCTTCCCCGTCAGTTTAGCAGTGTAGAGGGATTGTCCACGGTTCCAGAAACTCCGGCGGCTCGAGATTTGGCATCCGGGAGCGACCGGGACAACGTCTGCAATCCACTGTTCGTTTCTGGTAGCCGCTGTGGCCAGAGTCTGCAACTCGGTTCGTTGCTGCACCACGACTAACCGTGGAGGAATCAGGCTGAACTCTCTTCTTCAAAATTCTTCCTCCATCTGTCCACGACCAGAAGCAAGAAATGGAACGACATTCGGCATCCAGGATCCAGAGTTACAAATTTTATCCCTCGGTCACGTGGATCTGCCTCCTACAGTCTGCAGCGACCAGTGCCTACTCTTCAGGGCACACCGACCGTCCACAGCCTTGGATCGCAGCCCCATCAACTCCAGCTGAAAGCTACCTCGACCACGGAGACGACGACGCTGGTTTCGTGCCATTCGGAGTTCGGGAGAGCTCACAACAGCGTCTGCAACCTGCTGCTACAGAACTGGTCCAGCCAGAGACCACATCTGCCGACTCGGTTCAGTCGCTGGTGTCACCAGTCCCTGGCTCTGGAGGCCGCCCAAAAGTTCAGACAACACCGGCTTCAGGTCAGGAATCATTGCGAGGTGGTTTCGGTCAATTCGGAGTCCGGACGAGCCCGGGACAGAGCCAACAACAGCATCCTATCCAGCAGTCCAGATTGCAGCTGAACCCACATTGATTTCCTTTTTAACCACTTCGGTCCGTCCTCCCATCCCCGCCTGGCCGGCTTACCGCCCCACCCTGCGTGGTGGTAGTGTTTATCTGTAATTAACCAATTCCCACCCCCGAGATCACCCTCCTGCGCGAGGTGTAGTAATTGTACTCTTGAACAGGTTTTGAAGCTTCACCGGCGCAGTGTGCGGGGAGCACACTTCCCCGCTCGCCCTCGTCTCCGACCGGGATCGGCGTCTTCACGCCGATCAGGTGAGCTCCTGGCCACTCTTCGCTGCTGGTTATTACCATTGCTAGCTTAGTATCGCTCTTAGTTGTCCGTCGGAGGTGAGACGAGCGCTCGATCTATAATTCAATCCCATCAAGTGTTCACCACGGAGCGAGTTGAGAGAGAGCCATTGCATCCCACGCCCTCGGCGTGCCGGCCGGCCTTGAAATCGGGCATCCCTGGCCCATTGGGGTCCCTTCCTAGCTAGCCAAACCCTTGGGACCTTGAGGTCCAACCCCCGGACCCTCACCGCCATCGTCGGTCCTCCTTCGGACCCGAGTGTGCCTACGCGAGTGAGTCCGCTAGTGTGACGTTGCCGAACTCGTGTGTTGCTTGCTATCCTAGGTCCAAGGGAGTCACGTCACATCAAATTAGTATCATTGTCCTCCGCTGCATACGGTGTCACATCAAATTGGTATCAGAGCTAGGTTCTAGACTTGTCTCTACTAAGTCTTGTCCTAGGGCAATTGCATTCATCACCCGATCATCATGCATACCCCTCGTTGGTCACATGGTCCGATTGACCCCCTCCACATGGACTACATTGTAGATGAGGACCTTCATTTTGATGGAAATCCTCATGCCTATCTTAGGTGGGAGAATACCATGGAAAGGGACTTTGAAAGAACTTGGGTATATGGATCCGAGAGAGTCCGCAGGGCCAAGGCACGACTTCGAGGTCTAGCTAAGAAAATGTGGGAACACAAAGAGAGATTCAGAAGGGTTTGGGGGCAAGAGCCCATTCACTCATGGGAAGAGATGAAGAGTGAGCTTAGGAAGATCTATGCTCCCCGACCGTCCCACTCCTACCTTAAGACCCATTACCCGAGGAGCACTCCCACTCCTCCTTTCTCGCCCAGTTCATCGAAACCCTCCACTAGGACCAAAACCCCACCACCCAAAAGACCCCAAGACTCATTAGAAGAACTAAGGATTGAGATTAAGAATATCTTCACCTCCCTTAGGGTCCAAACTCCACCACCCCAAATAATTCCAACTTGCACCACCCCATCGCCAAAAGGCCTTCCCACTCCCCTGGAGAGCAAGACCCCCACACCACAAAGGAATGAGATTGAAGTTGAGGAATATGAGGCCCCCCCCGATTGGGCAGAGGAGTATGAATCACAATATCATGGGTTAGGCAAAGAAGTTCCCATCCCAAGTGGAGGAAGCATTATGGCTCAATCCACCCTCACCATTCCAACCCGTATGGACCCCATGTCCACTCCACCAAGGCCCATGATGGCCACCACCACCCCACCCAAAACTCTCCCACCAACCCGCACTCCACAAACTTCCTTGGACCCCGAAACCACCCCTCCATCTTCCCCTAAAAGAGACACACCCCCTGAAACCAATCAACCCAATCCTCCTCAACCCATCCATCTTCCACTACCAATCCCTACCCAACCGCAACCTAGACCTCCACTTCTCCCCTTACCGATCCCAAACCAAGTTCCCCTTTACCTCCCACCCCGGGGGTACCACACACCTACCCTCACCACCCCACCCTCAAGGGACCATCTCACCTCCTTGATAGAGGAACCCATGATTCCCATACCCGACCCCATAGAGGTGAACACACCAACCCCCGCCATAGAGATCGCCCATGTCCAGGAAGAAGAAGGAACTTCACATGGTGGTCTTCACCTTACACCACCCTCCTCAATAAGGACCGAGCTTATCATAGGAGAACCCCTTTCACACTGGCTAAAGGAGAACCCATTGGGAGATCTCGTGGTCCATGCTTACCCACTCATGGAGCAAAATCTTCCTATAGTACCCGTATCCACCTATCACACCACAATCCAATCATCCTATCAGGTGGAAACATTAGGGGATTTTCTTGAGGGTCTAACTTGGCAAATGAAGCTAACTGGCATGTTGACCACGGTAGCCGACCAACCTAGGAGTCTTAACCTCCTACATCTATGTGTCGGGTCCATCTCTTCCATTTACACTGTGGGTTGCTACACTAGCGACCTTCTTTTATCCCTCCCCATACCCGAAGAGCCCGATGCTATCCGCGAATTGGAGATACTTATTTCAGGTAGGATGCCAAGCCCTCCAAACATGACCAACCAACCCTCCTCGAACTTCGGTTCAATTACTACATTTGAGGAGGAGGACTCACCATCATTTGGAGACCTTGAGGTGAAAGAATACCTCACCCTTGGTAACACATTCCATGACCCCTTTGATCCCACCCTGTGGAAGACAATGAATCCATGGGACCTGACCGCCCTACCCACCACCCACTCCCTCCTACCCTCACCAACCATGCTTGAACCAACACACCTTGTCCTAGACCCAGTCCACACCAAGGGAACCATAACCATGGGCAGTATACACCTAGGGAACAAGGTAGTGCCCCACCCCATGATGCATACCTACTATGATCCCTTCGACCCTTACAAATGGGAGCTTAAAGGCCACCCCATACCCACACACGTGGTCATCATCTCTAGGAGAAGAAAGCACCCATCTTGGTATGTCACATCATTCGACAAGGGTCACGAGTCCAGCCCTCCCATGCATGTCACGCACAGTTTAGGCTCAATGCATAACTGGCCTACATTTGGTTGTACTGGTCCACCCACATTCTTCATAGCCCTTACACTTGAATGGAGCACACGTGGATGTCCGGGTCCCCCGGTAATTCTCACAGCTATACACGATAGATCCACCTATGGTTTCCCAGGCCCCCCTGAGTCCACAAGATGCCTCATCACATCCATGAATGATAGGTCTATGTACGGTTGCCCCGGTCCCCCTTTGCATACCACATACTTCCCACCCCCATCGCACCATCACTCAAAGCATTCTCATTCAAGCAAGCATCCAAATATGGGTCGTGACGATCATAATGAGCGGGCTATAACTCAAGGGTGGCACTTTGAAATCCAAGGAGGTAACCTCACGATGGTGGCATTGGAACGACTCTATCTTAGGGCCACCTCCAAATCGAGGGCACGAGGACTTGGACCTTTCATGTTCCAAGTGGCTTTGGCCAACCTGGCTTATGGATTAGATTTACTAATGGGCCATGGGATATACCCCAATTCTCATGCGGCTGATCCGGCACCCCATATGGGCACCGCGGTGAATCCCAGTGAGTACTTTGAGCCTATAACTTCCTTTAAGAGGGACACCCCGGAGAGCTTCCACCAAATAGCATTGAGAGCCCGACGTGTACACAGAGGGGCAATACTATGCAAGCAGGGTTCCACCGCCAGCATGAGGGTGTGTCTGGGCCACCTTGAGAGGATGAAGAGCCGTCCCCTGGTCGCAGGTGCAGGTTGATTTTGGTGATTACAGGTCGCCCTGAGCTGCTCCCCCGGTGGGCCCTTACTCGACGGAGTCGAGTTCTCCGCACCCTGGGAGTATGATGGGGACATCGCTTACCCCTTCACATGCCACCGAGGGTCCTGCTGCTCGCCATTTTGCTCGCCATGATTTGTGGAGTCTAGCTATATAATTTTCCACATTTTCTTGAGTCATAATCATGTAATTTTGCCTTTTATTGAGTCTATTACCTAAGTTAGTTAGTCATTTACCTAAGTCCAAGTTTCATTAACTAGCTTAGTAGGTTATTGGGCCTATTCATTGGGCCTGGCCCATGTGCACCCCCCCTCTCCCCACCCCTTGGTCTTCTGTCTTTAGTCCTTTTCACAGGGACTTTTTGTAAAAAGGGGATTTCCTATATATAGGACCCCAACCCCCCCTCTTTGGGATAATGAAGAATTATTGAAAGATTGCATCCACTTGAGTCTAACCCTCTCTCCCTCTAGTTCTCTCTCTCTCTCTAGTTCTCTCCCTCTCTCCTAGGGGCGAACCCCCTCTCTCTCCTCCCTCCTTCTCTCTCTAAAATTCGAAATTCCCCTCTCTCCTCACCCCTTGTCACCTCACTTGCCACCTATGCAAGTCTCTTCACCTCCCAAGACCCCCATTACTTCACCATTAATCACTCCACCTCCCCAAGCACCCTTTCACCTTCCCAAGGCATCCCTCCCCCTTCCCCAAGCAACCTCCCACCTCCCTAGGGCCCTTTCCCCTCCCCAAGAAGCCCCTTCACCTCCCTAGGTCGTCCACCCCCTTCCCCTCCCTCCTAGGGTCGACCCCCTCAACCCCTCTCCACCCTCCCATTGCCTTGGCCGACCCCTCCACCCCCCCCTTTTGTCAACTTCAGTTATATCTGCAGGCTGACCTGCAGACCAGCCTCGAGTTGCAGCGACTAACACGATAACATCTTGAAGCTTCTGGGGGCGTGGCCTACCTTTCTGGAAAGGCCTCCCTTTCCTCTTCGTAGGCGAGGTGGAATCACCCCATTCTGAGTTCGTGGCCGTCCGGGAAGGCTGTTCTACCCCGACTGCGCAGAGCTCCATCAGCAGAGCCCCTGAACCCTGTTCAAAGCTACACCACGGCCGACGGTGAGAGATTCAAGTTGTGAGTTCTTCTACAAATATCTTCCTCCACCAGTCCTCTTACTGGATCAAGAAGCGGAAGTGCGTTCGCCATCCGGAGGTCAAAGTTTTGGTCTTTCTCCCTCGACTGGCCGGGTCTGCCTCCCACAGTGGGCAGTGACCTGCCTCCACTCATTGGCATCCCCCAGTCCACCCTGACATCAGACGGCTTCCCCGTCAGTTTAGCAGCACAGAGGGATTGTCCACGGTTCCAGCAACTCTGGCGGCTCGAGATTTGGCATCCGGGAGCGGCTGGGACAATGTCTGCAATCCACTGTTCATTTCTGGTAGCCGCTGTGGCCAGAGTCTGCAACCCGGTTCGTTGCTGCACCACGACTAACCGTGGAGGAATCAGGCTGAACTCTCTTCTTCAAAATTCTTCCTCCATCTGTCCACGACCAGAAGCAAGAAACGGAACGACATTCGGCATCCAGGATCCAGAGTTACAAATTTTATCCCTCCGTCGCGCGGATCTGCCTCCTGCAGTCTGCAGCGACCAGTGCCTACTCTTCAGGGCACACCGACCGTCCACAGCCTTGGATCGCAGCCCCATCAACTCCAGCTGAAAGCTACCTCGACCACGGAGACGACGACGCTGGTTTCGTGCCATTCGGAGTTCGGGAGAGCTCACAACAGCGTCTGCAACCTGCTGCTACAGAACAGGTCCGGCCAGAGATCACATCTGCCGACTCGGTTCAGTCGCTGGTGTTGCCAGTCCCTGGCTCTAGAGGCCGCCCAAAAATTCAGACAACACCGGCTTCAAGTCAGGAATCATTGCGAGGTGGTTTCGCTCAATTCGGAGTCCGGACGAGCCCGGGACAGAGCCAACAACAGCACCCTATCCAGCAGTCCAGATTCCAGTTGAACCCACATTGATTTCCTTTTTAACCACTTCGGTCCGTCCTCCCATCCCCGCCTGGCCGGCTTACCGCCCCACCCTGCATGGTGGTAGTGTTTGTCTGTAATTAACTAATTCCCACCCCCGAGATCACCCTCCTGCGTGAGGTGTAGTAATTGTACTCTTGAACAGGTTTTGAAGCTTCACCGGCGCAGTGTGCGGGGAGCACACTTCCCCGCTCGCCCTCGTCTCCGACCGGGATCGGCGTCTTCACGCCGATCAGGTGAGCTCCTAGCCACTCTTCGCTGCTGGTTATTACCATTGCTAGCTTAGTATCGCTCTTAGTTGTCCGTCGGAGGTGAGACGAGCGCTCGATCTATAATTCAATCCCATCAAGTGTTCACCGCGGAGCGAGTTGAGAGAGAGCCATTGCATCCCACGCCCTCGGCGTGCCGGCCGCCCTTGAAATCGGGCATCCCTGGCCCATTGGGATCCCTTCCTAGCTAGCCAAACCCTTGGGACCTTGAGGTCCAACCCCCGGACCCTCACCGCCATCGTCGGTCCTCCTTCGGACCCGAGTGTGCCTACGCGAGTGAGTCCGCTAGTGTGACGTTGCCGAACTCGTGTGTTGCTTGCTATCCTAGGTCCAAGGGAGTCGCGTCACATCAAATTAGTATCATTGTCCTCCGCTGCATACGGTGTCTCACATCAATGCATTGCTAGGTACTAAAATGAATTTCAACAAGGAAGGGTTGGGTTTTAATCCCACAAAGAAAAAGTAAATTGGTTTAAAATCTGTCACTTTCGTGTCTTCAGCAGGCGCCTCAAGTTTTAACACTAAACCTGCTCAAAACGAAGGAAAAGAAAAGGTGGGAGAACCCATAAAGAAAAATCTTGAAAATCTCAAAATAGCTCCTCAAAAATCCCAGCCAAAGCATCAGAAATCCAAATCCAAGCGAGTCTACACCAAGGCTAGAGGTGGTCAGAAAGGGAGTGCAGGTCTACACCATCCTCAACAAGGGTCAAGGCATCCATGGTCTGCATATGGTCAGGAAGGTAGATACCCATCTATGCATCAACGAACAAACCACTATAGGTCGGTGCAGTCATATGGTTGGCCCTATTACAGGTCTGTGCAGTCACACACCTACAGACCTCACATTTACAGACCTGGCCCAACCTATTACTCCATGAACTACCCTAATTTCTATCAACCTAGGACCAACTATAGGAACCAAAAATAACCCTTCTCCAACTTCTATCAAAAGCCAAAGGGTAACAAGGTTCCTGAATAAAATAGTAGAATGAAAACATAAAATAGAAACTCTCCCTCAAGCAAGAAAATAAAAAATTGTGAAGAAAATATGGTTTCCTAAATCTGTTTTATCTTGCTTTGCTGAAATGAAAAGGTTTAATGAGACCCAATTGTCCTTGGGTTCCAAACATTGTTACTTGATTCTTTGTGCAGGAGTGTCTTGCAGCCATGCACAATAAATGGTATCTTGATAGTGGCTATTCAAGACACATGACTGGGGACAGAACAAAATTCTGTCTCTGGGTGGAGAAAGAAGCTGGGCATGTAACCTTCGGAGGGAACAATAAAGGTAAAATCATTGGCTCAGGTAAAGTTGGGAAAACTCCCCCCAATTCTATTGAAAATGTTTTGTTAGTTGAAGGGTTGGAATATAATCTTTTGAGCATAAGAAAATTGTGTGATAAAGGACATAGAGTAGTGTTTGACTCTACTGAATGTAAAATTTTAAAACCAAAATTTGAAGAAACAAAATTTTCAGGAAAAAGACTCAATAATGTATACATAATTGACTTAGATGACCCAGCCCACTTAAATCTCTGTCTTGCTGCACCTCAATCTCAAATTGTATGTTTGTGGCATCGTAGACTAAGACATGCTAGCTATAATGTTTTACACAAACTCTTGAAACACTCTATGGTGAAAGGACTGTCTGGACTTAAGTTTAAGCAAAATAATGAAATCTGTGACTAGGCATGCACCCTAGGAAAATAGACTAGAAAATCTTTCTCTAGCAGAACTGAAAGCCTATCATCCAAACCACTTGAACTAATCCATATGGACCTGTTTGGACCAACAAGAACTCTTAGCTTAAGTGGAAGGAGATATGGGTATGTTGTAGTAGATGATTTCTCTAAGTTCACATGGGTAGTGTTTCCTCTTGTGCATAAAAGTGATGCTTTTGATGAGTTTCAGGCACTGTATATGAAGGTGAAGTAAGATGGTAAGTTTAGAATTTTCAATTTACTTTTAGATCATGGTGGTGAATTCGACAATGCTAACTTTTATAATTTTTGTAGAATCGAAGAAATAAATCATATGTTTTCATCACCAAGGACCCCTGAACAAAATGGGGTGGTTGAGAGAAGAAATAGGACTCTAATAGAAATGGCCAAGACCATGCTTGCTGAAAAATAACTACCAAGGAGGTTTTGGGCAGAAGCAGTTAATACAGCTTGTTATATTGTCAACCGCTCAATGGTAAGGCCATTCACTAAAATGACTCCTTATGAGCTACTCAAAGGTAAGAAGCCATCTCTCTCTCATATGAAGGTATTTGGTTCAAAATATTTTGTTCATAACAATGATAAAAGAGATTTAGACAAGTTTGAGCCCAAGAGTGAAGAAGGTATATTTCTTGGATATTCTGATAGGTCTAGGGCTTATAGGGTCTATAATCTCAAATTTTTAACTGTGGAAGAGTCACCCCATGTTACATATGATGAAACTCATGATGACGAATGTACCAGGAAAAGTGATGATGATGAGGAGTTCCTAAATTCCAAAAAGAAGGATGAGCTTCCACAGGAGGAGACAAAAGAAAATGATGATGTGACAAATCCAAACAGTTCAAGGATCATGGCTGCAGCTGCAGGTAACAATCCTACTGATATTAGAGTGCTTAAAGGTCATCTACTAGAAAATATCATAGGCAATATACATGATCCAACTAGAACTAGGTAACATTTCAAAATTGTTGAAGAATTAGATCATCTCGCTCTTGTCTCCCAAATTGAACCATAGAATATTGAGGAAGCTTTAACTGATGAAAATTAGATAAATTCCATGCAAGATAAATTAAACTAGTTTCAAAGAAATAATGTGTGGCATCTAGTTCCTAGACCCTCATCTAAAACTGTCATAGGTACTAAATAGGTCTTTAGGAACAAACTTAATGAAGATGGAACAATAATGAGGAACAAAGCCAGATTAGTGGCTCAGGGGTATGCTCAAGAATTTGGAATTGACTTTGAAGAGTCTTTTGCCCATGTGGCCAGATAAGAAGCCGTTAGGATATTACTTGCTTTTGCTTGTGCACATAAAATCAAATTGCAACAAATGGATGTAAAAAGTACATTTCTAAATGGCTTAATAAAAGAAGAGGTTTTGATGTGGGACGGGACGCGACTCGACGCCAGTCGATATGCAATCCTTGGACTCTAGGCAAACTCGCGATCATCCCTAACGAGGGAAGTGTACGGACCTGCGCGGTTGAGAAACCGGCAAAGAGCTAGGGTGGTCAACTCACACTTTCGTGCCTGGATCGGTTCACGGGACGGTCTCGCTCTCTCTCGCAACAGTGATTGATATGATATAGCGAGCTAATTTACTCTATCACTCTAGCAGCGGCATATAGAAATATATGAAATAAGTAACAATGTCGAGTGGGGGAGCGAATACGATACCTCCACGCTACTGGGCGTGGGGACGACGTTCCCGGCCAAACTTTGTAACTCCCGGTACAATGGTAAAAATTAGTTACAGCAAGGATTTAATGCCCACTCCACGCAGGGAGGCAAAGGGCTACACCAAAATATGCCGGAAGCACCGAATTTGGGTTGACAGGTAGTAGGGCGGCGGGTTCTAGGCGGCGGCGGGCAGTGGCTCCGGTTCTGTGATTTGCTGGCCGGCAGGACAGCAAGCACGGGCCTCCAAAGGGACGCCGACCTCCGGCAAGCTTCTGATGACGGCGATTCACCAGAACGAAGGCAGAGGGTCCCCGGTCGACTGTTGGGAGGGGCGGACGTTGAAGCTACCCCGACGTAATTTTCTTGGAATTAATTGGTGACAGCTTTGCTGGCCTATTCTCGGGACAGGATTGCGCGACCCGTCGAAAAGAATTTCTGTGCCCAGATCTAGAGGCGGATCGAGGCGAGACCGGCGCCATTGGAAAGAGGACTCACATAACTACCACATAAATTAAATTCACATCCATCCAACAAGCGGATTGGAAATGAAAACGACTGTGACACTGTAAGATTTCTGATTCAAAATCCAGACCTGGTAGGATAGAAAGGGATCTGCCTGAAAGTAAATTTTGACCCAAAAGAAAATAGTGGATCTAGACTCTGTGAATTTTATGGGTGGAAAGGGGGTATGTAGGGATCATACAGGCATTTTTGGGGATTTTTTGGAGATGACTAAGAGGACGAGAAAAATATAAGAATAGACTGCTATCCTGCAGATCTGCTGACTGGCAGACTGTCAGGGGTGAATCTAAAATATCAGGAAAAATATCAAACGGGATCTGAATAAAGGAAAATTGTATATTACTGGAAAGCTAACAGAAAGAGGAACAAGCTCTGAAAATCTCAGCTTGATCCGAGCTGGGTGCTGGGAGGACCGACCTTTTCTTTAGCTTGCTGATCTGGAACTCGGAGTTCAGGATAGCAGGGGGGATGGCGGCTTATGACGGCTTGTTGGCAGCTCCGATGGCGGCACGAACTACGGTGGTGGAGCTTCACACTCCAGGGAGGAGATAGAAATTGGATTCACTCCAATATTGAGGGCTTAGGGCTTCACACCCTGGATCAAGAGGAAGAAGATGAAGAACAAGAAGAAGGGAGAGAGAGAGAGGGGCACCCCTTGGCTATTTCACACCAATTCATGTATTTTTCTTCATCAATTCCACATAAAATGTCATAAGAGAGGTCTTATACTTAAACCCTAGACCTTGGCTAATGACCTAGGTTACCCTTAGTCAAGGGGGCATAAAGGGAAGGGAGGAAAATAAAAGAGTAAACAATTCCCCCATATAGGACAAACAAGGGGACGCCACCTCCTTAGTCAATATTGGCAACCCATGGTCAATATTCCACACTTGACCATGGGCCATCATATTGGGCCCCCTAGGAAAGGAGGCCTACTAGGGAGGGAAGGCCCAATTGGGCTTCTAAAATTTTTGAGGTCCATTTTGACAATTGGACCTCTTACATGAAGTTTAGCCCATATTACATTCTTGACCCAATTACACTCATAAATACCCACAAATACAAATTCACACTCAAATACATTCCAAAAAATATTTAAACAAAGGTAAATGAAATTGCTTGCTCCGATGTCCCATCAATTCTCCCCGGGTGTTAGAAACTCGACCCCGTCGATTAATGGGTGCGGCTGCTCACGGGACTCCTGCGGATCCGTCACCGTACCAGATAGCGTGGGTACGCTCCACTCCAAGTAACCATCACCTGCTCATCCCGTATATCTTCGAGATGCACATGCCGCTATAGGAACGAGGCTAGTGGTGGACACTCGGGGGTGGGGTCACTCTAAAAGGGAAGGAGGCGGCTCGAAGACTTACTAGGAATCACCGCTGGGTCCCTATGGGTGACTAGATCCGAGACATGGATGTAGAGTTGATCCCATCTTCTGGAAAGTCTACAACGTACGCATTAGATCTGACTTGCCTCACACTTTCAAGAGACTGACATCTGCGAGCTTGCATAAGACCGACTCAACTCAACATATATAGACTCACCATGCACTTGACAAATGCATGCATAGACTCCTAACAAACCACACAAACAAACCACACAAAGAAGAAAAACAAACTCATGCATGACCCTAGACTTAATGTGGTGACATCACCCCTAGGTGGTCATCATCCAGGTGCTGCATCCTAGGTGTCGATGAGTTCTTCCGGATCTTCTTCATAGAATTCATCTGCTAATTCCGGCTCAGCCTCGTAGCTGACAGACACAAACCCAGATGGTGAGGTTTCTCCAACCCTTTTGTCCTCTAGGGCTAGTGATGTACGAGAGGGACATTGGCCGGCAAAGTGGCCAAACCCCCGACAGTGATAACACTGCAGCCGTGACCTACTAGTCTCTCCGATAAGTGGTCCCTTACCCTTATCCTCCCGACGGACAGGCGGTGTAGGCAACATGATGCGGGACGGACACGCGACTCGACTCCAATTGGATATGCGATCCTTGGACTCTAAGCAAGCTCCCGATTGCCCCTAACGAGGAAAGCGTACGGACGTGAACGGTTGAGAAACCGGTAGTAAGCTAGGGTGGTCAACTCACAATTTTGTGGCCGGATCGGGTCACGGGATGGTCTCGCTCTCTCTTGCAGCAGCGGTGAATAGCAATATATGGCGAGCTAGCTATCCTATCATGCTCTCTAGCAGCGGCATAAACAAGTATATATGAATAAATCAAATGCCGAGTAAGGGAGCGAACACGATACCTCCACGTGCCAGGCGTGGGGACGACGATCCCGGCCGATCTCGTACTCTCGGAACAATAAATTACATAAATTAAAATAATGACTTTGCTGCCCACTCCATGCAGGGAGGTAAGGGGCTACAAAGTGGGACCCGGGAGTAGCAGGTTCGGGTTGATGGGCAGCTTCTTGCGTAGCTTCGGCGGCACGCGTACTCATGAACGTGGGACCCACGTGCTAGTCAGTGGGGCCGTGTGGGCCCGGAGCTGCACCGCTACGACGGGGATGTCCGGAGGGGCGCTCCCTGGCAAGGTGATGCGCTGGTTCGCCTCATGGAAGGCGAGTCGGCTCCGACCTGGATGTCCACAGATCTGAGATCTGTTTCAGACCTGCGCGTCCCGACAAAAACTACTGCTGTGATCGGTCCTGACGTCGGATCGACGCGAGACTGGCGCCGTTGGAAAGCTAACCCAAAATCGTTCGATCTATGGCCAAAGAGAGAAAATTGACTGTCCCGGATCTGGCCTTGGTCGATTTTACAAGTTACTGTTGGGCAGAACCAGCAATCTTAGGACAGAGGTGATTTTTCCTGAGAACTAACGTTGACTGAGGTTCAAAGTTCGGATCTAGAAGTTGACCTCTTCATGAAAGTTGTATAGGGGAGAGAGAGAAAAATGGGAATAATTTGTTTGAAGGATTTGGTGGAGATTTGGATGGGAAAAAGTATTTATTAGTACCGGGTGGTCGGATCTAGACAGCAGAGACAGATCTGAGTTTTAGATCTGACAGTGATTTTTAAAAAATGGTAGAAGACTCTAGAAATTCCACGAAAATTCGTGGGTGATGGGAATGGTGGACAAAACCTCTAATAAATATATCAAGTTATTTAGGTCAAGGGATGGTGGGTTCATGAACGGCCTATTAGCTTTCTGAAAATCTGGACAGACTGTAGGCATATCTGGAAAAAGGTGGAGAACGAAAATGGAAAAATGGAAAATAAAAACTAGAACCTCCACCAATTTTTATGAGATGTGGGTTGGACCTCTAGAACGCACCCTGAAAGTTTGGCCTCCAAAATATGTGGTAGTTGAGAGCTAAAATTCTCAGAGTCAGCCTCTGTCCAGCAAGATAGCAACTAGAACAGCACCTTGGAAGAACGCTCGCGGTGGCTCGATGGCGGCACGAACGACAGCAGCGGCGGCAGTAGAGATGGAATCTAGAGGGGGAGGGGATGAGATAGAAGGGTTCTATATCCTGGAGATTGAAGGAGGAAGAGAGAAACCAGAGGGAGAGAGGGGAGGGCGCAGCTTGCTCTTAGGCATTCACAATTTTTTCTTCTCATTAATTCATGTAAAAAGGAAATACAAGCCTTATATAATAAAAGGAAAATGACCACATATACCCTCAGATCTAAATTGGGGAGGGGTAAACAAGGGAGTTCAAATATTTTTCTCCCATGTGGTCTAGAACCACATTAAAAAAATATTAAGGGGGGGGGCGCCCCCTTGTCTATATGGTAAGCATCTTGGACTTTGTATTCCACTTGTCCCCCTTGACTTGTCAAACCTTCTAGATGCCACCTAGGATAGTTGACCAGCACCACATGGACCCAAATGGCTTAGGTGGACCAATGGGGAAGGAGTGAGGGCCCCTTGCTGGACCTACTAATAGTTTACACAAAAACCCAAACAATCCTAGGGAATGACACATTAGCTTATAAAGCCTTACAATTGCACATATGCTTTCCCAAGGACATAACAATAAACTAAAGGACACAAATATAAATAAAATATTTATGATCTTGCTATGATGTCCCCATCAATTCTCCCCGGGTGGGAAAAACTCGACCCCGTCGAGTAAGGGGTGCAGCTGCTCGAGTAGCTTCGGCGGATCCGTCACCGTACCAAGTAGCGCGGGTACGCTCCACTCCAAGTGATCGTCACTTGCTCATTCTGTATATACTCGATATGCGTATGCCGCTACGGGAAGAGACTTGTGGTGGAACACTCCAGGGTGGGGTCACTCTCAAGGGGAGGAGGCGGCTCGAAGACTCACTAGGAATCACCGCTGGGTCCCTGTAGGTGACTAGATCCGGGGTATAGATGTAGAATTGATCACATACTCCTCTAGCAAGTCCACTCGCCTCTCACTCATAAGAGACCGACAACGAGCTTGCACAAGACACATGCAGACTCACCATGTACTAACACACGTATGCAAACCATACAAACAAGCCACACAAAACAAACCACATAAAGAAGAAATAAACTGACTCATGCATGACCCTAAACTTAAGGTGGTGACATCGCCCCACTAGGTGACCATCACCCGAGTGCCGCATCCTGAGCGTCGGTAGGCTCCTCCAGACATTCGTACTCATCAACTAGTTCCGGATCAGCTTCGTAGCTGACAGATACAAGCCTAGATGGCGAGACTGCTCCTACCCCTAGAGCTAGTGTGGCACGAGTTGGACATTGGTTGGCAAAGTGGCAAAACCCATGACAGTGGAAACATTGTAGCCGTGACCTACTGGTCTCTCTGATAAGAGGGCCCTTACCTTTATCCTCTCGACGGGCAGGGGGTGTAGGCAACCGGGGTGGAGCTGTAGGTGCCGTGGGCAACAGGGGTGGGGGTGCCGGTGCCAGAGGGCGGGGAATGGGTGCCGGTGGTTGGGACGGAGGTAGATCCCATGGCGGGGGAGGACGAGGTCTAGGAGTGAAGTGCTCCTGACGGGCGGGCTCATGAGGTCGAGCCATGGGACCCCTTGAGTATGGGCCTAAGGAGCTACGTGACTCGGCACTATGGAGAGGGACGGCGCCCAACCGTTGGATAGACTCAAACTCTCCCTCGAATTGCTCCATCTCGAGAGCAACTTGGTATGCATCCTCCAACTTGTCTACCTTGCGGCGGAGAAGCTCATATCGTAGGTGTGGTCGTAGACCACGCCGAAATCGGGAGACAGTAAGGGAGCTCTCCTCCTCGGCATCACATCGCCAATAGTATTCATCGAACTCGGCGATGTACTCGGAGACGGACCGATCTCCTTGGGTTAGACTCTGCCACCTATCTATGAGACGTTGGCGGTAAGTGGCAGGGAGGTACTTCTTCCTAAGTTTGGACCTCATCTCTTCCCACGTCTCTACTTGGGGTTCATGACAGTGAAATAGAATATTCTCCATGTTTCTCCAAAAGGTTTGAGCTTGCCCTATCAATTTCATCTTGGCAAACTTGACCTACCGTTGGTCTGACATCTCGAACCACTCAAAATATCGGTCCATGCCGGCCTCACAATCAAGATAGACCCTCTGGTCTAAGGACCCGTCAAAAGTGGGAGTGATGGAGGCATCACCCACGACTCCCTTTGGCTCGGGTCCACTTCTTCACACTCGGGAGCTGGTTGAGTTTGGGCCTCACTCTATAAAGGCCCCTTATCCATTTTGTAGCTTTCCTTTGAGTCATTTTGATGTATTTCCATTTTATTTGAGTCATTTCCCTTGGTCTAGAACTTATTTTTCTATGTTCTTGTATCATCATGCTGTCTAATGTGGCTATTGGGCCCCATTCGTTGGGCTAGGCCCATTAGCACTCCCACCCCCCTTGGTTATTTGTAGTTGTTTATTTTGTCAGGGACTTATTGTAAAGAGTGGGTTGCCTATATATAGGACCCCACTCCCCTCATTTGAAGTTAATGAATGATCAAAATCCTTTTGAGTTAAACTTGCCATTTGAGTTCAAATTGGAGTGATTCCTCTAGTTTTTGGGTGAGAGACCCTAGGGGAGAGATTCCCCACCCATTCCCCTCTTAATCTCTCTATTTCACCCCTCTTTCTCTCTCCTCCAACCCCAATTCCGAATTTCCTTCTCTCTCCTCCCCTCCCCAACCACCTCCACTAGCCACCCACCTCCTTTAATGCCCTCCACTTCCCCATGGCCTCCTTTACTCCACCTCCTAGTTCCTAGGTAGAAATCTCCACATTCCAACACCATTCTCCACCTTCCAACCAAATCTTCCCCATTCCAATACAAGCATCCCACTTTCCCACATAATCTCCCACCTTCCAAAGCCATTTCAAAATTTGAAATCCCTTCCCTCCACTTGCCTTGGCCGCCCCCTTCCTTTACCCTCCCCCAAGCCAAGTTCGCCCCCCTCCACTCCCCATTCCCTCTCTCACATCCTCATCCTCCTCCTCCACCTGCTAGCCCCTGCTCTCAGCCATTCTCCCCTCATTCTCCAACCCCTATAGCTCTCCACTCCACCCCACTAGAACCCCCATTCATCCTTAGGCCACCCCTTCACTTCCCCTCCACCAAAGAAGCCACCCCTTCCTCTCATTTCTTCTTGCAGATTGGAGCTGTGCAGACCAGCAAGTCAGCCCCTGTTGCAGCATCGCCCATGGATTTATCCTGGTGATTATGAAGGCGTAGCCTACATTTCTGGAAAGGTCCCTCTGTCTTCTTCGCAGGCGAGGTGGAATCAACTCGTTCCGAGGTCGGGGCCAACCGTAGAAGCCGTTCTCCCACGACTGCGCAGAGAGGTCTTCATCCTGGACCAGAGCCTGAGAGATCATTCTGCCACGACAAACCCTAGCGGATTCAGGCTGAAGTTCCTTCATCAAAGTTCTCCCTCTGCGAGTCCTCTTCCAAGATCAAGAAACAGAAACTCGTTTGGCTGCCGGAGGAAGGAGTTACGAATTTTCTCCCCCAAGCTCTCCAGTTCTGTCTCCTGCTGTCTACTCCGACCAGTGCCCACTCTTCAGGGTACACCGTCCGCCCTCGACTTCTGAATGCAGCCCCGTCACCTCCTGTTGAAAGCTACTTCAACCACAAAGATAATGCCACCAGTTTCGTGCTGATCGGAGCTCGGGTGGGCGCACAGTGACCTATGCAATTTGCTGTTCCAGTCCATACTGAACCTGCGGCCGGATAGAGGAGTCTCCTTCTAGTTGCTGGTGCGGCCACCTCCGACCCTCTGAGCATCCCCAAAAATTCTGGAGTCTTCCCTCTCAAGTCAGGAAGCTTTAGAAGGTGGTTGCACTCAATTTGGAGTCTGTACGAGTCCGAAGAAGCCGGTACAGTGACTTCCTGTCCAGAATTCAGACAGCAGCTGCAAGTTCCCTAATTTCCCATTTCTCTTCATTTCGGTCCGATATCCCCACCCCGCTTGGCCGGCTGAAGGCCCCACCCTGCGTGGTGGTAGTTTTGAATGTAAGACCTTAACCCCTGCCCCAAGATCCCTCCTCCTGCGTGAGGTGTAGTTTTGTCATTGGTTTAGGCAGGTCAAGCGACACCGCCGCGGCGTGTGGGGAACCACCGCCTCCCCGCTCGCCCTCGTCTCCGACCGGGACCGGTTTCTTCAAACCGGTCGAGTAAGTGCCTCTTTCTTGCTCAATTAGTGTTGCTCTTTCAATATTTGATTCATGCGCCGCTGAATTTGTGAGGAGCGCCCGATCCTCAAGTCCACGACTTAAGAGTGATCGCCGTGGGATAGTGTGAACCGGTGCCCTTGTGCACTTTGTCGGCCCCAATTGAATTGGGCATCCACCCTTGGGGAGTCGATCCTTGGCCTTGCTGGCCCTCTACCAGCAAGGGCCCATTCCCATAATTCACTCTTGGCATCGCCAAGTCACTCCGGATATAGAGTGCGACGGGAGAGCGGTGGCCCATTAAGGCCCATTTGAATGCTTAATTGTGCTTGTTTACCTAAGTCCAAGGTCGTGTCACATCAAGTGGTATCAGAGCAAGTCCTTGACTTGTCTCTATCAAGTCTAAGTCCTAGGACCTTTGCATAGTGTGTCCAACCACTTTGGCCCTTTGTCTTGCATGTCCACCCGTAGTGGTGCTAGCTATCAACCCGGTTCATCGTCTTCGGCTCCACCAATGGATCCCAATCCTCACCAACTCAACCAAGATGTTCCTAGGGAGGGACCCCAAGGCCACATGGATAGGGTAGATGCTGCCCTCACAACCATCCTTGCCCAACTAGAGTCCATTACCAACCGAATTGCTCGGTTAGAAGACCAAGAGTTCCGCCCAAGGAACAATGAGCCTAGAATTCCCCCTCCGCATGATGAGCCTCATAGAGAAGATCCTCACCCAAGGATCAATGAGCCAAGAGCCCCTCCACCACATGGTGAGTTCCATAGGAATGGTTTTCCCCAAAGGAACCAAGGCCCAAGAGTCCACCCTCCACATGTAGAGCCTCATAGGGATGAGTTCCACCCAAGGAACAATGGCCCAAGAGCCCATCACCCACATGCTGAATTCTGTAGGGAGGATATGGACCATGACCATTATTATGATTATGAGAGGCCTCGCCCCCATCAAAACCATGACCGGCGTCCACGGGATGATCCGGATGACCCCCTTTTAAGGATGATCAAGGTAGAGGCCCCAAACTTTGATGGTTCACATGAACCTAGTGTTTACCTAGAATGGGAGACCGCCATGGACCAATACTTTGAATGGTACCCCATGTCCGACCAAAGGAGAGTTAGATTGGCTAAGATGCATCTCACTAAGTTGGCCAAAACCTATTGGCTAAATCAAGAGGGTCTAAGACGGGTTAGGCGGGAAGAGCCTATTGACACTTGGGCGGACATGAAGAACCAACTTAGGAACAAATACCTCCCCCGAACCTACCACCAAATGCTCCTAGATGAATGGCAAAGCCTCACCCAAGAAGGGAAGACCGTGGTAGAGTACATTGAAAAATTTGACTCCTATCTTCTAAAGTGTGGAGTCCATGAGGATCCGGATGTCACCTTATCCCGTTTTAGGAATGGGCTTCAAAGCCACATCAAGAGGGAACTATTCATGAGGGACGTTGATAACCTTGAGCTAGCTTACCAAATAGCTAGAGATGTGGAAAGGTTTTCTAGGAATTCCCGATTTATCCCTCCCCGACCCACCGACCCCAAAAACTTGGGAACACGTCCCCTTCCACCCACTCCCATGAGAGCTCCTAGCCCAAGTGGGAATGCCCCTTTAAGGTCCTACAATCCTCCCCCACCCATCACTCCAAACAAGTCCGCTCCTAGTCACCCTCTCCCACGGAAGGATGACAACCCCAAAGGCCCAAGTGTAGGAACCACCTCGGGAAGTGGGCGCCAACAATGCTATAAGTGTCATGGGTATGGTCATTTTGCGGGGCAATGTCCATCTAAGGGGTTATCTAGTTTGCTTATTGAGGAAGAAGTTCAACCCCAAAAGGAACAAGAAAATGACGTTGAGGAACATGAAGCCTCACTAGATTGGGAAGAGGAGTATGAAGCCCAATATCTAGAGTCGGGTCTAGATCACTCCACTCCTTCAAACAACTCCCATCTAGGAGTCATTAGGTGCATCCTCACCCAACCTCAAGAAGAGGATTGGCGTCGGACCTCAATCTTCCACACCTTTATCAAGATAGAGAACCATGTGAGGAAAGTAATCTTGGATAGTGGTAGTTGTGTTAATGCCGTGTCACCCGACACCGTCAAGCTCCTTGGGCTTACTCTCACTCCCCACCCAAGTCCGTACCGGGTCTCATGGATCAACAACAACTCCATCCCGGTCAACACCCAATGCTTAGTGCCTCTCACTTTCTCTTCCTACCATGGCCAAATATGGTGTGACGTCATACCCATGGAAGTGGGTAGCATCCTTTTAGGAAGACCTTGGCTCTATGATGTGGATGCCACCATTCTAGGAAGAAGCAACATATGCACCTTTGAGCATGAGGGTAAGACTATCCGTCTTAACCCCTCCCCACCTCGACCCATGCCCAAGAGGGACACTCTCCCTCAAGGATCACACCCCACCACTCCACAAGTCTCGGGGAACTCCACCCCTCCAACCCAAGCCCTTATCCAAACCCCAAAACAAAGTAGAACCACGGGGTTGACCAAAGGAATTCATCTCATCACTAGGAAAGAGCTTGAAGAGGAAATTGCTCAAGGGGTGCCTTTGTGTGCGGTTGTCATATGCTTAGGGGAACCTACCCCTTCTAACCCCCATCCCATAGAGATCCAACAACTTTTGGAAGAATTCCATGATGTGTTCCCGGAAGAGCTCCCGGACCAACTCCCTCCCATGCGTGATGTGCAACACGCAATCGATCTAGTGCCGGGAGCCACCCTTCCAAACCTTCCTCATTATCGCCTCAATCCCACGGAACATGCCGAACTTAGGAGGCAAATAGAGGAACTCATTAGGAAGGGCTTCATCCGCATTAGTAAGAGTCCATGTGCCGTCCCGGCCCTTCTTACCCCCAAGAAAGATGGATCATGGCGGATGTGTGTGGATAGCCGGGCCATTAACAAGATTACCGTCAAGTATAGGTTCCCCATCCCTAGGCTTGATGACATGTTGGATATGCTAGCCGGAGCCACCATCTTCTCTAAGATAGATCTCAAGAGTGGTTACCACCAAGTTAGGATAAGGCCCGGGGATGAGTGGAAAACGGCCTTCAAGACCAAGGATGGTCTCTTTGAGTGGTTAGTCATGCCATTTGGGCTTTCTAATGCCCCAAGTACTTTCATGCGTCTTATGACGGAAGCACTTAGGCCTTTCATTGGGAACTTTCTAGTGGTATACTTTGATGATATTCTCATCTATAGCCAAACCCATGAGGCCCACCTTGACCACCTTAGAAAAGTTTGCACCGTCCTCCGGCAAGAAAGCTTATTTGCCAACCTAGGGAAGTGTCATTTCATGACCACTACCATCACCTTCCTAGGATATGTGGTGTCAACCAAAGGAGTCTCCATGGACCCCGACAAGGTCCAAGCTATTCTAGATTGGCCGGAGCCCCACACCCTTCATGAGGTTAGGAGTTTCCATGGGTTGGCCACATTCTATAGGAGATTCATTCGAGGGTTTAGCACTATCACCGGCCCAATAACTGATTGTCTCAAGAAAGGAACCTTTGTTTGGACCAAAGCCGCCTCTAAAGCCTTCCTTGAGCTTAAGGAAAAGTTGACCCAAGCCCCGGTCCTATGCCTTCCCGATTTCTCCAAAGTCTTTGAGGTCACTTGTGATGCATCCGGGATAGGGATAGGAGGGATTCTTAGTCAAGAGGGACACCCGGTCGCCTACTTTAGTGAGAAGCTATGTGATGCTAGGACTAGATACTCCACCTATGACAAGGAGTTCTATGCCGTGGTCCAATCCCTCCGACATTGGAGACATTACTTGCTTCCCAAAGAGTTTGTCATCTTTTCCGATCATGAGGCCCTCAAATACCTCAACTCCCAACAAAAGTTGAATGCCCGACATGCCCGATGGGTTGAGTTTATCCAATCCTACACCTTTGTCATCAAACACAAGGCCGGGAGTGAGAATAAGGCCGCGGATGCTCTTAGTAGGAAGATGTCCTTGCTATCCACTATCCAAGTGGAAGTGATTGGCTTTGACAAGGTCAAGGATGAGTACCCTAGTTGCCCCGACTTTGGGCAAATCTATGCCAACTTGACCACTCATTCTAGCAAGGAGCATGAGGGATTCATGTTAGAGGATGGGTTCCTCTTCAAGGGGCCAAGGCTTTGCATTCCCCGGACCTCTCTTCGAGACTTCTTGGTTTGGGAATTACATGCCGGAGGGTTAGCCGGTCATTTTGGGGTCCACAAGACCATTGCCTTAGTTGAGGGTCAATTTTATTGGCCAAGTCTCAAAAGAGATGTAGGCAAAATAGTAGGGCAATGTCGCACATGTGCTTCGGCCAAGCAAGTGAAACAAAACACCGGCCTATACACCCCACTTCCCATTCCCGACCGACCATGGCAAGATTTGAGCATGGACTTTGTCCTAGGCTTACCCAAGACCTCTAGGAAGCATGACTCCATCTATGTGGTGGTTGATAGATTTTCCAAAATGGCCCACTTCATCCCATGCTACAAAACATCCGATGCCTCCCATATAGCCCGGTTATTCTTTGATGAGGTAGTCCGCCTCCATGGGCTGCCCAAGACCATAGTCTCCGATAGGGATGTCAAATTCACTAGCTATTTTTGGAAGACTCTTTGGCACATGATGGGTACCCTCCTCAAATTCTCCACTGCCTACCACCCCCAAACGGATGGTCAAACTGAAGTGGTCAACCGGAGTCTAGGGAACCTCCTTAGGTGTCTTGTTGAGGATCGGCCAGGAAATTGGGATCTCATCTTACCACAGGCTGAGTTTGCATACAACAATTCCGTCAATAAGTCAATAGGGATGAGTCCATTTGAAGCCGTGCATGGGTACAAACCAAGAAAGCCATCCGACCTCATTCCCCTTCCCCAGCATGCTAGAGTGTCCATGTCTGCCGAGTCTTTTGCACAACATATTAGGGAATTGCATGAGGAAATTCGCAAGCACATTGGCATGAAAAATGAGGCATATAAAAGGTTGGCCGATTCTCACCGGCGTCACTTAGAGTTCCAAGTGGGTGACTTTGTGATGGTAAGGACGGAGAGGCTCTCCCCAGGAGCCCACTCCAAGTTGAGACCACGTGGGACTGGGCCCTTCCAGGTCTTGAGGCGCGTTGGTGCAAATGCTTATGAGTTAGATCTCCCCGAGGATTATGGGGTAAGTCCTACGTTCAATGTCGCCGACTTAGTGTCTTACAAGGGCCCCACGGTGAGACCTAGTGAGGAGATTGAGCCAACTTCTTCCTTTGAGAGAGCACCCACCTGTGAGAAGAGTCCACTAGCCAAGAGAGCTCAGCGCGATCGCATTGAACGAATATTGGATGAGCAAATCACTACCACCCGGAGCAAGGTATATGAGCGCTATCTCGTCAGGTGGAAGGATCGGCCTCCGTCGGATGACTCATGGGTGAGTCGGGAGGACCTCCAGCGATTGGATCCGGACCTCCTCGAGCGGTACCTTAGCCGGATGGACCCTTACTCGACGGAGTCGAGCTCTTCGCGGCCCAGGGGATTTGATGGAGGCATCACCCACGACTCCCTTTGGCTCGGGTCCACTTCTTCACACTCGGGAGCTGGTTGAGTTTGGGCCTCACTCTATAAAGGCCCCTTATCCATTTTGTAGCTTTCCTTTGAGTCATTTTGATGTATTTCCATTTTATTTGAGTCATTTCCCTTGGTCTAGCACTTATTTTTCTATGTTCTTGTATCATCATGCTGTCTAATGTGGCTATTGGGCCCCATTCGTTGGGCTAGGCCCATTAGCACTCCCACCCCCCCTTGGTTATTTGTAGTTGTTTATTTTGTCAGGGACTTATTGTAAAGAGTGGGTTGCCTATATATAGGACCCCACTCCCCTCATTTGAAGTTAATGAATGATCAAAATCCTTTTGAGTTAAACTTGCCATTTGAGTTCAAATTGGAGTGATTCCTCTAGTTTTTGGGTGAGAGACCCTAGGGGAGAGATTCCCCACCCATTCCCCTCTTAATCTCTCTATTTCACCCCTCTTTCTCTCTCCTCCAACCCCAATTCCGAATTTCCTTCTCTCTCCTCCCCTCCCCAACCACCTCCACTAGCCACCCACCTCCTTTAATGCCCTCCACTTCCCCATGGCCTCCTTTACTCCACCTCCTAGTTCCTAGGTAGAAATCTCCACATTCCAACACCATTCTCCACCTTCCAACCAAATCTTCCCCATTCCAATACAAGCATCCCACTTTCCCACATAATCTCCCACCTTCCAAAGCCATTTCAAAATTTGAAATCCCTTCCCTCCACTTGCCTTGGCCGCCCCCTTCCTTTACCCTCCCCCAAGCCAAGTTCGCCCCCCTCCACTCCCCATTCCCTCTCTCACATCCTCATCCTCCTCCTCCACCTGCTAGCCCCTGCTCTCAGCCATTCTCCCCTCATTCTCCAACCCCTATAGCTCTCCACTCCACCCCACTAGAACCCCCATTCATCCTTAGGCCACCCCTTCACTTCCCCTCCACCAAAGAAGCCACCCCTTCCTCTCATTTCTTCTTGCAGATTGGAGCTGTGCAGACCAGTAAGTCAGCCCCTGTTGCAGCATCGCCCACAGATTTATCCTGATGATTCTGAAGGCGTAGCCTAATTGCTGGAAAGGTCCCTCTGTCTTCTTCGCAGGCGAGGTGGAATCAACTCGTTCCGAGGTCGGGGCCAACCGTAGAAGCCGTTCTCCCACGACTGCGCAGAGAGGTCTTCATCCTAGACCAGAGCCTGAGAGATCATTCTGCCACGACGAACCCCAGCGGATTCAGGCTGAAGTTCCTTCATCAAAGTTCTCCCTCTGCCAGTCCTCTTCCAAGATCAAGAAACAGAACCTCGTTTGGCTGCTGGAGGAAGGAGTTACGAATTTTCTCCCCCAAGCTCTCCAGTTCTATCTCCTACTATCTACTCCGACCAGTGCCCACTCTTCAGGGTACACCGTCCGCCCTCGACTTCTGAATGCAGCCCCGTCACCTCCTGTTGAAAGCTACTTCAACCACAAAGATAATGCCACCGGTTTCGTGCTGATCGGAGTTCGGGTGGGCACACAGTGACCTCTGCAATTTGCTGTTCCAGTCCAGACTGAACCTACGGCCGGACAGAGGAGTCTCCTTCCAGTTGGTGCGGCCACCTCCGACCCTCTGAGCATCCCCAAAAATTCTGGAGTCTTCCCTCTCAAGTCAGGAAGCTTTAGAAGGTGGTTGCACTCAATTTGGAGTCCGTACAAGTCTGAGGCAGCCAGCACAGCGACTTCCTATCCAGAATTCAGACAGCAGCTGCAAGTTCCCTAATTTCCCATTTCTCTTCATTTCGGTCCGATATCCCCACCCCGCTTGGCCGGCTGAAGGCCCCACCCTGCGTGGTGGTAGTTTTGAATGTAAGACCTTAACCCCTACCCCAAGATCCCCCCTCCTGCGTGAGGTGTAGTTTTGTCATTGGTTTGGGCAGGTCAAGCGACACCGCCGCGGCGTGTGGGGAACCACCGCCTCCCCGCTCGCCCTCGTCTCCGACCGGGACCGGTTTCTTCAAACCGGTCGAGTAAGTGCCTCTTTCTTGCTCAATTAGTGTTGCTCTTTCAATATTTGATTCATGCGCCGCTGAATTTGTGAGGAGCGCCCGATCCTCAAGTCCACGACTTAAGAGTGATCGCCGTGGGATAGTGTGAACCGGTGCCCTTGTGCACTTTGTCGGCCCCAATTGAATTGGGCATCCACCCTTGGGGAGTCGATCCTTGGCCTTGCTGGCCCTCTACCAGCAAGGGCCCATTCCCATAATTCACTCTTGGCATCGCCAAGTCACTCCGGATATAGAGTGCGACGGGAGAGCGGTGGCCCATTAAGGCCCATTTGAATGCTTAATTGTGCTTGTTTGCCTAAGTCCAAGGTCGTGTCACATCAGGGAGGGTCGGCACGAACGGTCCGATGGGTCCGCTCATCCTCATCGTGATTCCATCATTGAACACGATGGTCACATCCATATCCTTTATTTTCATCCTCGGACTCATAGTCATGCACCTCGGGGATTGGACGCCTCCTAACATCTATCCCTTGAACTCGTGGAGCAATAGGTTGCTGAACCGGGTCCTGTTGACCATGTGTAGGTGGGGGGGGGGGGGGGGAGCCTCAACTAGGGATCTCAAGGGTAGCTTAGCTGGGGCTCCCTCTATTATGGCAACTCTCCCTACCAGGCCCTGAACGGACTGGTCCGACTCTATCGCCTTATCCTCTAAGGCCTTCATCCTTCATTCCAGACGGGTGCCTAGGCCATCCATCTGCGTACTCAACCCGTCCATCTTATCCACTCGAGTACTTAACACACCCATGCGTGTAGTCAACCCTCGCACTTCTGCCATAATGGCTTGGAACATTTCGGCCACCGACGACGCATCGAGACTAGGGGCTCGGGGATCCGCCATAGGTGGTGGTGGTGAGTATTGGGTGCCTCGACGGGTGGGCATGAAACTGACACACGAACTAGGAGGCACAGACTAATGCACCTAGACCTAGCCAATATCCGGTACGTGGCGGAGTGTCGACCCGAAGATCTCCTCGCGCAAGTGTGCGGCCTTCCCGATAGGCGTAGCCTAACGTTCGGACAACACCTTTTAATATACCAGATTATTGGGATGAAATGCAATTTTAAAACACTTTTTTTGTTTTGAAAATAATGATGATCCTAGACTCAACTTAGACCGTGCAAGACTTATGCAAAGACTACCCTAGACTCGACTCGCACTGATACCAAATTGATGCGGGACGGACACACGACTAGACTCCAATTGGATATGCGATCCTTGGACTCTAAGCAAGCTCGCGATCGCCCCTAACGAGGGAAGCGTACGGACGTGCACGGTTGAGAAACTGACAGTGAGCTAGGGTGGTTAACTCACAATTTCGTGCACGGATCGGGTCACGGGACGGTCTCGCTCTTTCTCGCAGCAGTGGTGAATAACAATATATGACGAGCTAGTTATCCTATCATGCTCTCTAGCAGCGGCATAAACAAGTATATACGAATAAAGCAAATGCCGAGTAAGGGAGCGAACACGATACCTCCACGCGCCAAGCCTGGGGACGACGATCCCGACCGATCTCGTACTCCCGGAACAATAAATTACATAAATTACAGCAATGACTTTACTGCCCACTCCACGCAGGGAGGTAAGGGGCTACAAAGTTGGACCAGGAGTAGCGGGTTCGGGTTGACGGACAGCTTCTTGCGTAGCTTCGGCGGCACACGTACTCACGAACATGGGACCCACGTGCTGGTTAGTGGGGCCGTGTGGACCCGGAGTGGGACCACTGCGACGGGGATGTCTGGAGGGGTGCTCCCTGGGAAGTCAATGTGCTGGTTCACCTCGTGGAAGGCGAGTCGGCTCCGACCTCCACGTGTGGAACTGGCTGTCCACGGATCTGAGATCTGTTTCAGACCTGCGCATCCCGACGAAAACTGCTACTGTGATCGGTCCCGAAGTCGGATCGACACGAGACTTGTGCCATTGGAAAGCTAACCCAAAATCCTTCGATCTACGGCCAGAGAGAGAAAATTGAATGTCCCGGATCTGGCCTTGGTCTATTTTACAAGTTGCTATTGGGCAGAACTAGCAATCTCAGGACAGAGGTAATTTTTCCTGAGAACTGACGTTGACCGAGGTTCAAAGTTCGGATATAGAAGTTGACCTCTTCATGAAAGTTGTAGAGGGGGGAGAGAGGAAAATGGGAAAACTTTTTGTGAAGGATTTGGTGGAGATTTGGATGGGGAAAAGTATTTATTAGCACCAAGTGGTCGTATCTGGACAGTAGAGATAGATCTGAGTTTTGGATCTGACAGTGATTTTTAAAAAATGGTAGAAGACTCCCAAAACTCCACGAAAATTCGTGGGTGATGGGGATGGTGGAAAAAATCTCCAATAAAAATATCAAGTCATTTAGATTAAGGGAAGGTGGGTTCATGAACGACCTATTAGGTTTCTAAAAATCTGGACAGACTGCAGGCAGATCTAGAAGAAGGTGGAGAATGAAAATGGAAAAATAGAAAATAAAAACAAGAACCTCCACCAATTTTTATGAGATGTGGGTTGGACCTCTAAAACTCACCCTGAAAGTTTGGCCTCCAAAAGATGTGGGAGTTGGGAGCTAAAATTCCCGGAGTGAGCCTCTGTCCAGTAAGATAGCAACCAGAATAGCACCTTAGAAGAACGCTCGCGGTGGCTCGATGGTGGCACGAACGGCGGCGGCGGCGGCAGTAGAGATGGAATCTAGAGGGGGAGGGGATGAGATAGAAGGGTTCTATACCCTGGAGATTGAAGGGGGAAGAGAGAAACTAGAGGGAGAGAGGGGAGGGCGCAGCTTGATCTTGGGCATTCACATTTTTTTCTTCTCATTAATTCATGAAAAAAGGAAATACATGCCTTATATAATAAAAGGAAAATGACCACATATACTCTCAGATCTAAATTGGGGAGGGGTAAACAAGGGAGTTCAAATGTTTTTCTCCCATGTGGTTTGGAACCACATTAAAGAAATATTAGGGGGGGCACCCCCTTGACTATATGGTAAGCATCTTGGACTTTGTATTCCACTTGTCCCCCTTGACTTGTCAAACCTTCTAGATGCCACCTAGGATAGTTGACCAGCCCCACATGGACCCAAATGGCTTAGGTGGACCAATGGGGAAGGAGTGGGGCCCCCCTTGCTGGACCTACTGACATTTTACACAAAAACCCAAACAATCCTAGGGAATGACACATTGGCTTATAAAGCCTTACAATTGCACATATGCTTTCCCAAGGACATAACAATAAACTAAAGGACACAAATGCAAATAAAATGTTTGTCATCTTGCTATGATGTCCCCATCACAACAGAGGAGGAGGTGTGGGTTCCGGAGGACGGGCAATAGGTCCTGGGGGGCGGGCAATGGGTGCCGGTGGTTGGGACGGAGGTAGATCCCTTGGCGGGGGAGGGCGAGGCCTAGGAGCAAATTGCTCCTGACGAGCGGGCTCCTGAGGTCGAGCCATGGGGGCCCTCGGATATGGGCCTAAGGAGCTATGGGGCTCGACACTACGAAGAGGGACGGGGTCCAACCATTGGGTAGACTCAAACTGCTCCATCTGGAGAGCAACTTGATACGCGTCTTCCAACTTGATCACATTGCGGCGAAAGAGCTCATACTGATAGTGGGGCCGCAGACCACGACGGAAGTGGGAAATGGGCATGGCGCTCTCCTCCGAGACGCCACGTCATAAAAAATACTCATCAAATTCAGTGATATACTAGGAGACGGACCGATCTCCCTGACTGAGACTTTGCCACTTATCAATGAGTCGCTGACGGTATGTGGCAGGAAGGTACTTTTTCCAGAGCTTGACCTTTATCTCACCCCATGTCTCAACCTGGGGCTCCTGCCTATGAAACAATAGGCTCTCTACATTCTTCCAATAGGTCTGTGCCTATCCCATCAGCTTCATGGTAGCGAATCCGACTCTTCGATGGTCCGTCATATCGAACCAATAAAAATATCGATCCATGCCGGACTCCCAATCGAGATAGACCTTTGGGTCCAAGGACCCATCAAAAATGGGGGGATCCGCACGAACAGTCCTAAGGGTCCGCTCATCCTCATCATGATCATGATTCCGCTGTTGAACTTGACGGTCACGACCATAGCCCCTATTCTCATTATCGGACTCATAGTCATCCACCTCGGCGGCTCGGCGCCACCTATCATCTACCCCTTGAGCCCTAGGAGCAATAGATGGCTGAACCGGCTCCGGTTGACCATTTGTCGGCGCGGGATGCACCTCAACCGGGGGTCTCTCTAGGACGGCTACCCTCCCTACCAGACCATGAAAAGACTGGTCCGACTCTACGCCCCTATCCTCTAAGGCCTTCATCCTTCCTTCCAAGCGTTCGCCTAGACCATCCACTCGCGTACTCAATCCTTCCATCTTATCCACTCGAGCACTCAAATCATCCATTTTCCCATAATAGCTCAAAACATGTCGACCACCGATGACGCATCGGGACTAGGGACTCGGGGATCTGCCATAGGTGGTGGTGGTGGTGAGTATTGGGTACCCCTACGCATGGGCATGCAAAGGACAAGGGGTTGGAATGCACCGACTAAGGTGAAGTGATGAACCTAGACTTAACCAATATCTGGTACTTGGCGGAGTTACGAGATCTGAAGATCTTCTCGCGCAAGTGTGCTACCTTCCCAATAGGCGTAACTTATCAGTCTGGGAACACCTTTTGATATACCGAATAAAGGAATGCAAATGCAACCTTGGACCGACTTAGACTCTCTCTAGACTTAAATAATTTTTTTCCTATTTTTTTAATCAAAGACTACCCTAGACTCAACTCGCTCTGATACCAATTTGATGCGGGACGGGACGCAACTCGACGCCAGTTGATATGTAATTCTTGGACCTTAGGCAAACTCGTGATCGTCCCTAACGAGGGAAGCGTACGGACGTGTGCGGTTGAGAAACCGGTAAAGAGCTAGGGTGGTCAACTCACACTTTCATGCCCGGATCGGGTCACGGGACGGTCTCGCTCTCTCTCGCAGAAGTGATTGATATGATATAACGAGCTAATTTACCCTATCACTCTAGCAGCGGCATATAGAAATAAACAAAATAAGCAACAATGCCGAGTGGGGGAGCGAATACGATACCTCCACTCTACCGGGCGTGGGGACGACGTTCCCGGCCAAACTTCGTAACTCCCGGTACAATGGTAAAAATTAGTTACAGCAAGGATTTAATGCCCACTCCACGCAGGGAAGTAAAGGGCTACACCAAAATATGCCGGGGGCACCGAATTTGGGTTGACGGGCAGCAAGACGGCGGGTTCCAGGCGGCGGCGGGCAACGGCTCCGGTTCTATGGTTTGTTGGCCGGCAGGACAACAAGCACAGGCCTCCAAAGGGACGCCGACCTCCGGCAAGCTTTTGACGGTGGCGGTTCACCGGGACGAAGGCAGACGGTCCCCGGTCGACTACTGGGAGGGGAGGACGCTGAGGCTACCCCGACGTAATTTTCTTGGAATTAATCGGTGACAGCTTTGGTGGTCTGTTCTCGAGACAAGATTGCGCGACCCAGGGAAAAGAATTTCTATGCCCAGATCCGGGGGCAGATCCAGGCGAGACTGGCGCCGTTGGAAAGAGGACTCACATAACTAACACATAAATTAAATTCACATCCATCCAACAAGCAGATTGGAAATGAAAATGACTGTGGCACTATAAGTGTTCTGATTCAAAATCCAGACCTGGCAGGACAGAGAGGGATCTGCCTGAAGATGAATTTTGACCCAAAAGAAAACGGTGGATTTAGACTCTGTGAATTTTATGGGTGGAAAGGGGGTATGTGGGGATCACGCAGGCATTTTTGGGGATTTTTTGGAGATGACTAAGTGGACGAGAAAAATGTAAGAACAGATTGCTATCCTGCAGATCTGCTGACTAGCAGACTGTTAGAGGTGGATCTAAAATATCAGAAAAAATATCAAACAGGATCTGAATGGGGCAAAATCTATATTGCTGGAAAACTAACAGAAAAAGGAACAAGCTCTCAAAATATCAGCTCGATAAGAGCTGGGAGCTGGGAGGATCGACCTTTTCTTTAGCTTGTTGATCTGTAACTCGGAGTTCAGGACAGCAGGGGGGATGGCGGCTTGTGGCGGCTTGTTGGCGGCTCCGATAGCGGCACGAACGGCGGTGGTGGAGCTTCACACTGTAGAGAGGAGATAGAAATTGGATTCACTCCAATATTGAGGGCTTCACACCCTGGATCAAGAGAAAGAAGATGAAGAACAAGAAGAAGGGAGAGAGAGAGAGGGGCACCCCTTGGCTATTTCACACAAATTCATGTATTTTTCTTCATTAATTCGACATAAAATGCCACAAGAGAGGTCTTATACTCAAACCCTAGACCTTGGCTAATGACTTAGGTTACCCTTGGTCAAGGGGGCATAAAGGGAAAGGAGGAAAACAAAAGACTAATCAATTCCCCCATATAGGACAAACAAGGGGGCGCCCCCTCCTTAGTCAATATTGGCAACCCATGGTCAATATTCCACACTTGACCATGGGCCATCATATTGGGCCCTCTAGGAAAGGAGGCCTACTAGGGAGGGAAGGCCCAATTGGGCTTCTGAAAGTCTTGAGGCCCATTTTGACAATTGGACCTCTTACATGAAGTTTAGCCCATATTACATTCTTGACCCAATTACACTCATAAATACCCACAAATACAAATTCACACCCAAATACATTCCAAAAAAATCCAAACAAAGATAAATGAAACTGCTTGCTCCGATGTCCCATCAAGTTTATGTTGAACAACCCCCTAGTTTTGAATGCTCTCATCATGAAGATTATGTGTTTAAGCTAGACGGGGCTCTCTATGGGTTGAAGCAAGCACCTAGAGCTTGGTATGATAGGCTAAGTTCATTCCTCACTGAAAAAGGATACATTAGAGGTAATGTAGACCAAACGCTCTTCACCAAAACACAAGGTAAAGACATCTTGATAGTTCAAATTTATGTTGATGATATTGTGTTTAGTTCTACAAAACCCAAAATGTGTGAGGAGTTTGCTGATCTCATGACTAATGAGATTGAGATGAGCCTAATGGGTGAGCTTCAATTTTTTCTTGACTTGCAGATCTGTCAAAGTGATGAAGGATGCTTCATAAACCAAGCCAAATATGTGAAAGAGTTGCTGAAAAGATTTGATATGACAAACTGTAAAACAACTGCAACTCCCATGGGAACAACTACAACACTGGATGATAATGAAAAAAAAACTTGGTGGATGCAAAGAAGTATAGAGGTATGATTGGTTCATTACTTTACTTAACTGCATCTAGACCAGACATCCAGTTTAGTGTTTACCTTTGTACAAGATTTCAAGCTAGTCCTAGAGAATCTCACTTGACTACTGTCAAGCGTATCTTTAGAGACCTTGCTAGCACTCAAGACTTGGGATTATGGTATCCAGCATCGTGTAAATTTTCTCTCATTGCCTATTCAGATGCTGACTATGCAGGATGCAAATTGGATCGCAAGAGCACTAGTTGCTATTGCTAATTCTTGGTTGGATGTCTAGTCTCTTGGGCTTCCAAGAAACAACACTGAGTGGCACTCTCTACTCCAGAGGCAGAATATGTTGCTGCAGGGAGTTGTGGCACCCAAGTGTTGTGGATCAAACATCAACTCCAAGACTACTTAATAGATCTTGGATGTGTCCCTATTCTATGTGATAACACTAGTGCTATAAGTCTTGCCAAAAATCCAGTCCTGCACTCTAGGACCAAGCACATAGATATAAGGCATCACTTTATTAGAGACGAAGTTTTCAAGAAAAACTTTGAGCTGCATTTTGTCCAATCAGAAAATCAGATTGCAGATATCTTCACCAAGCCATTGTGCACAGACAGATTTTCAACTCTAAGAAGGGAGTTAGGCATTTGTAGACCTCAATCATATCAGGTTTGAACTGTTTGATTGACCTTCTTACTATTTACTTGCATAATGACTGAATGTACCTATTTTCTGGAATGATCTACTCTATTGAAAAATATCTTGATGAAAATCAACTCTAAGGGCGTTTGACTATTTTTGCACTACAATATAAAGAAAAATTATCACATGCATATTTGAATTTATCTTGTTTATATCATTGTGCATTCTCAATGAATAATCTGAGTGATCATTTCATTTGGTGATTGAATGTCTGGCTAGCTTTTGTTTGACCTTGGTATATAAAAAATTGAGTTGTGGAAAGGCAGATTTTGCTTGCCTGAAAGCACTCACTATGCGTGAGGTGGTCTTAAGACCAATGTTCTCTGCCAGGTACCAAGGGTCAAGGTATCATGTAGAATAGTCTAGACATTCATGAGCAAAATTCATTTAACTCACTGCCTATTTGCTGTATTCAGAGTTAATCAAACACATCATGCATACTGTCAGGGGGAGCATATGTCAAATTTGAATTGTCATGCATACTATCAGGGGGAGCTTATGTCAAATACTTGAAATTGCATATGTGTCGGTCAATCGGTTTGAAAATTTTCAGACTTCGGTCAACCTTATGCTTTTGCTCAGCTGAACATACTACAAGTTGTCACAACTTTGCACAGCCTTTGATTCAGAATATTACCAATAAACTCATTTATTCATTACAATTGAGCAAATCATTTATAGGAATCTTCTAACAAATAGGCTCTCTGATTAAACTTGAATAAATCTACTGGTTTAAGTCAAATACATTTTAAGAGTTTGGGAGATAAACTCCTTAAATAAGGTGTTATTTGGGCTTAATAGACCTCAACCTCTTTCTACAAAATGCTGTGTCCTTGTACAATCTCACAGAATCTAAAAATTTAAGGTCACTAGCAACCTTGGTTGAGCAACTTTGATTAAGTATTGTCCTTAAACAAAGTATAGTCTTAAATTTTGTAGAGGACAACACATGTCAAATGTTTTATCAATGCTCATGGCAGAGCAATGTCTATGCACTGAGAAACTAGGTCCTTCATCAAAGAAATGAGGACCAACCTATGTCAGGAAGTGTTATTGCTGTCTCTGTTCAAAATGAGACAGAATAGTTAGTCTCACTGGGTAACTAGGGGTGCTGCCGTCTAATCAATGTCCATCCTTACGTAAAAAGGTGTGGACTAAACTTAACTGTTCAAAAAAAAATATGTTGAGTCAAAAACAAAAGTGTGAACATGACCAAAGGTCAGACATAATGTTGTAATCCTACAGTAAGCTCAGATATGTTCATCTTGTTTATCTTCAATACTTATCAGTGGTAACTCCTAGGGAAGTCACTGATTTTAATTGAGTAAGATAAAAGGAGCTAAACTTGGATATGGTTTTGTATACTTGGTTTATTCCTATTATATCTAAATGCATAATGATTCAAACTCTACTTTTATTATTCTTAAACCATGCAGATAATACAGATCAATCATGGGAGTTCTTATTACATAAGAATATGAAAAGTACAAGCTTGTTTAATGAATCATGTTTTAGATTGACTTTTCTGATAAACTTTCTATGACAACCATTCATTTGCCCTCAACCTTCAAGCTCCCATTATTTTTTTGATGTTGTCAAAGGGGGAGAGTAATGTTCATGTTCATTGTGATTCAAGCAAGTAATGTTCATGTTCATTGTGATTCAAGCTCTGTTTGATCTCAAGCTTTTCATGACAAGAAATTCATTCATGTCTTTGAATGCCACCTTTTTTAGTACTCTTGATCATCATGACTCATAGTGTTACCATCATCAAAAAGGGGGAGACTGTTGTGCCCATGTGCTTTAATACTTTCAATGTGTTTTAATGATGTTTAAACTATGAGTCATACATATTATTGGTCATACTGTTGAAAATGACATTTCAAGTGTGTTGTTGATCCATGAATTTCACATGACATTGAACCTTAAGTTTCATACGTTTTTTGCTCTTTGAGTTTCATGCGTCATGATTCTTGAGTTTCATATAGTGTTTTTGATAACCATAATCAATGAAGATCCACGAGTTCAATATGCCTTGAAAAGTCAATGCAGGTCAACGTCGGTCAATGCACCTCTCGCTAGCCTGAAGACCAAGGTCTAAGCATGTCACTGTTCACAGTCACCAAGGTAACCGAGGTCGATGCACATCTAGTCTGCATAAGACCAAGGTCAGTGCACATCTCGCTTGTCTGAAGACCAAGGTCTGAGCATGTAACTGTTCACAGGACCAAGGTCGATGCACATCTACCCTGCACAAGACCAAGGTCGGTGCACATCTCGCTTGCCTGAAGACCAAGGTACGAGCATGTAACTGTTCATAGGACCAAGGTCGATGCACATATAGCCTACACAAGACCAAGGTTGGTGCACATCTCGCTTGCCTGAAGACCAAGGTCCGAGCATGTAACTGTTCACAGGACCAAGGTCGATGCACATCCAGTCTGCGGAGCAAAGGTCGATGCACAACCACCTAAACCAACGCTGAACAAGGTCGATGGACATCGAAGGTCGATGCACATTTGCTCCCAAGGTTGATGCTCATATGAAAAGAAGGTCTATGCACATATACCTTGAGCATGAAGGTCGATGCTCATCTGAAAGGAAGGTATGTGCACATATACCTTGTGCATCAAGGTCGATGCATGTTTGCCCTCTGGCAACATCAGGTCTGTGCATGTTTTGGTTTCAACACTATAAGGTCTGTGCACATTCACTATTTGACAAATCAAGGTTGGTGCACGTTTTCCTTCAACACTAGAAGGTCTGTGCACATCTTGAATGAAGGTCGATTGTTGGACGCACTCAGAATTCTGTTATTATTACTTATTTGTTATATCGTTTATCGGTTTATCAATTTATCATTTTATCAAGTGCGAGGGCGTGCCAGTCACCTAGGTGACAATATGTTCGGGCTTCAAGACTGGAGTGGTCCGAAGCCTAGGGTGCGTTCCTTCTGACTAATCAGACGATTGTGGGTATCGGGTCGGGACTGGAGACCCGCCATGCTGTAAAGGTCACACCTTAAATACATCCCCTCGGAGAGGGGAAAACCTCTGATTAATCGCCAAGGTAAGGGGGCCTCATGGCCTAAATGTAATTTTTAATGAAAGAAATAGATAGCATGCTAAGAAGCAATAAAATCTGCCAGAGGGGTACAGAAGGACATTTGGAGTCATTTTGGTCATGAATCGACCATTTAATATTCGGACGAATGTCCGGTCTGAAAAACATCACAATCATCACGGTGAAACTGGAGCATATGTATGCCTGGACGTAGCAAATTTATTGTTGAAGAAAAGAATATATTCGGTTAAATCCCGATCAAGGCGGTTCAAAATCAACGAGATATCGGCCGTGGTGCAAAGTCGGGCTATGGCCATGACGGGGTAACCCCTGAGGGTCAAACATGCCTTTGCAAGGGCACATTCATTATTCTCCCTCATGCGGTGTCAAAGGGAAGAGAGCCCGGACGAATGCCGTTAGTATTTTTTCATGTTTCATATGTGTATATTCATCATTTTCTTTTTTTAGGTGAATGATCTTATTTAAATGAGTCCGGGCTTGCCGACCCGGGGAAGGGCAGCTCGGAGGGCCCAACGATCCCCTTTGGTGATGGCTTCCTTTTTTTTGTTTTATTTCTTATGGTCCCATCATAGCAGATCTCAATAGATCTTAGACTTGCTTAACATCCATTCCATTTGGGCTTTGTTCATATTGATAGTTTGTTCATGAGATCGAGCATATATGAAGAGACACATGCCAACCCAGAAGGGCTCATGCATATATGTGCAACTCTAGGAATTTGCATATGGATGTGAGAACAATGCACAGAGGATGTATGCATGAATATGAAAGGTTAGGTCGGCCTGGGGGAGCAAGCAAGCCGGCCCGCTCCTGCATCTCACATCCTGGGCAAGACGAGCAGAAGATGATGTGCAAGGTCGAGATGCCATTTAACATCAAAGGTTGGTGAGATGCATGTGAGCAATTCCAAACCATCAAAGGCTCACAAGCTACCATACTTGCACAAAGCATAGATTTGGCAATTATGGAAGATGAGTGTGCATAGTCTGTCAGGAGTATGCCATGATAAATTATTATTATTTTTTTATTTTATGTTGTTTTTTTGACGGTCTTATCGTAAAGAACAGACCGGCTTGAAGGTGAGTTGACTCCCTGAGTGAACTCCTGTCCAGGCCGGGCTGAAACAGAATGGGGCTAGGGAGGAGTCGACTCCTTGGGTCGACTCCCTCCTTGCAGCAAGGGCAGTCATGTTTTTTTTTTAAATGAAACAGAGGACCAATCAGAGTCGAAAAGAAGAGAATCTTATGGGGCTCTATACCCCATATGTGTTTTCAGCCATTTATTCTCTCTTACTTGAGAGACAAAATCTGGGGCAAAGACCCATCTGATGAATTCCCCATCCTATGTCCAATACACTAAAGGAAAGAGCATGTGGCTTCGGTAGTCATAGATTCTTGGCTTCTAGGAAAATTTAAACCTGTAGCTACAAAGCAGTGCCCTTCACGAAAGTATACCACAACACCCATCAGCTGCAGCTCCCTCCTGAACTCCTACATGCCAGTACTATGGAAGGCATCATCAATTATAGGGAGATCAAAAAAACTGTGATATTGTTCCCCATTTGGGGTCAGAAGAATTGAACTACAAGCTAAACGGTAACCATGGCGAGTCTTCAGCCAGGTCTCCCCATATAAACAGCTCTTGAGTCCCAATATCAACAAAAAAGTTGTACCACCCACAAAAGCATGAACCTTTCCCTTGATCTCAATCCAACTGTATCCTGGGCTTTTCTTGAATCCTTTGTGCTTTTGATGGATTTTAACATTTTCAACTTCATCAAACTTTCCAACAGCACTGTAGATGTAAGACAAAAGTACAAAGTTTTGTATGCCCTCAGGCCCAAATTTCTGAATCAAATTGCCTGGGAAAAGTTCGGCAGCACCTCCCCTAGACCCGGAGCGTAGGGTTGTACAAATGGGGTGCACCCTATGGAGAGAACTTCGACGGCCCCGAACGAAAGGGATATGCGCGAGGCGACATGATCCCCAGAGTATGCGCGAAAGCGACATCACTCCGTCACCCATTGTGGGGGCGGAGATCCCGAGTGCTAGCCTACGAGGGATTGCACCGATCCACGGGCCGCCATGAACTCATCGGCGAGACATGGACTTCTTTTCCTTCTTTTATCGCCGTATAGGGCTTTGGATATCCACCTTCAAAAAGAGGAGTGCCGGGGACACGCTATGACGAAGCAGATCCCCAGGGGTCCGAAAGTCATTACGAAATCAGAATCGGAGAGAAACGAGCATTAGGCTTCCAATGGTTGGCAACCCGGGGTCCTACTCATGGATTGGAGTGAACTCTGGGCCGGTGGCCATCATGATAAAAATCGCTGAATGGGTGGCTTTAAAAAAAATAAAATAAAGGGTCATCCTATCCATATAATGTGGGAAGGGGAAGTAAACAAAAAAACAAAAAAAAAAAAAAAACACACACACACACACACACACACACACACACACACATATATATATATATATATATATATATATATATCATACATATATGTATATGCATGCTATCGGGGAGAGGGTAGAATGGAGCGAAGAAGACGCATTATCTGTATATATACATTGGGGAGGAGGATAGTCGTAGGAGATAAACCAAGCACAGAAAATCTGCAACATAGGTGTATGTATATACATGTATTGGGGGCAGATGACATTATTCTCGTATTATCACTACACGGATCATGGCAGTCCTGCACACGAAAGATGAGACGATGGGTACACATATATACATAGATATATCGGTGAAGAGGTGTATCAAGGATCAGGGACAAAAGCCATGCACTTCATTTATTCTTATGTAACACAAATTACATCAGGAAAACTAACATCGGATGACATAGAATGAGAAGTAAACCAGAAGATGCAAGAGGGAGGAAATGCCAGAGGGAGACCCACCCTCACGCGGATGGCCCTCTAGCTCTCGGACTCTCTTCTCCTCACTTTGTTCTTTTTTTTGCTTCTTTCCCTCTCACAGCACCCAGAGGAACCGAGTTCGGGGGGGGGGGGTCGCCAATTTCCACCCCAGGGGACTCTATATAGGGCCATTGGAGCCCCTATGCGGAGGTACATCCTCCCTACATCTTTATTATTTTTTTCTCCCTGCTGTCATGCTGGCGTTGGCGCGGTTGGTGCCGCAGCTACTACTGTTGCCCCGCTACGTGGCTGCTGCTGCTATGCTTCGCCGTCGAAGGCTCAACGGGTGCTGCTGCATTGTCGAAGGTGCAGCGGTTGTTGCTGCCGTTGCTTTGTAAGGTGGATGAGGTGGGGCAAGGGCCCCTCTCCCTACGCCGCGCAGCTGGCCGTAGGCCGGCGTGCGTGCACAACATGGGGGGCTTCGGCCTGCCGACGTGTTCACAGGAGCTTTGACGGGCATTAAATGCCATTCGGAGGATAAGACGTGGAGGAGGCTGGAATTGAGAAAGGAGGGACACGGGAGGAGAGGGTGTGACGGTAGGTATTGTTCACCTATTTTCCTCCATCTTGTATTTGCACCTATATTTCTCTTCTTCTTTTTTAGAAAATCCCTTCTCTTTTCTTCTTACCCCCTCCTTCTTATATTTATGCATGTATCCCTTGCGCCCTTCCTCTTCTTGTATTGGGCTGGGCTCAATCAAAATTGGCCCAATCACTTGGGCCCCTTTTCTCTCTCTTTTTTTATTGTATTTGGTTCAGCCCAATCCCTTCTTTTTTTTAATGCCAACATCGATGCACATATGCTCTTTGCATTAGAAAGTCTGTGCACGTTTTGAATCAAGGTCGATGCATATCATTCCACCACAAGTGAAGGTCTGTGCACATGTGAAATCAAGGTCGGTGCATATGCTGAAAAGGTGCAATCCAGGTCTGTGTGTCACGCCCCGAGCCTTTATTACAGCGGAAGACTAACTCAGGGAGCGCGAACAGCCGACATAGTAAGCCTCTTGCAAGCAAGAACGATCAGAGCGCGAGACAATCACACACATAAATGCAATTGCACAATATTAATCAAACTCCAACTTCATTCCGTTATCAATCAAATATTCAAAAATACAATAACTTTTCCACCATCTTTCACTCTACTAGACTCAAGAAATAGGAAAATTACATTGACTCCATCTAAACAATATATAGTTCCTAAGTCTTCGCTCATCTTTATTCACTCTCGGATCTGCTACTTGAACATTCTGAACCCGAATCAGACTCACTTTCATTTCCTGAAAAAGATTGGAAATAGGTAATGAGCACACTTGCCCAGTAGGTATCTTCGCATCAACATGAAGGCACTATTAAAGTAATTAACAATTTAGCTCTAAAGAATAAGGTAAAAATCATGCGAATGCGATCAATCATGCGATTAAACCAAAGTAACACGATAATCATGTAAGATAGAGTGAACAAGAATGAACAAGGATGAACGTAACAAGAACATGATATTTGGCCTTTCATGAACAAGAATGTAACGAGAATGCACTTTCACTTCCACTTTCATAACCATAAAGGTTACGCACGAGAATGTCAATCATGTAGCAATTCACTAGATTTTCACGAGTGCTCATGGATTTCACTTATTTATAAAGAAAGTACTCCCAGCGCAATGCGACGCCAGTAGCATCATAACCCATGGTTTATAAAATAATATGTTTCCGGCAATCAGCAGTGGGGACTAACATAGAGCCCTTGGACACAATTAGCGCCCGAACTGCATCTTCACGTATAAATCAAGCTACTTCCATGAGTGTAACAATAAAGTATGGCCAAGAATGTAATAAGGTCAAGAACTCATGATAACAACAATCAATGAATGAATGCTTCAATTTAGAGTATGAGAGATCAAGAAAAAGATTTAAAGAATGTCATGCTCACGGAAACAAATCGACAGCATAACGGTACATTCTTTTCTCTTTCCAATCATTATATTAAGTTTCTTGATCAATATTATAAGTTCTAGACTATCATTAGTCCATCTAGAACCTTTGGAATATCAACCCTTGGGTCAAACCTTAGGTTAAATACTTAAGCAATGTGACGGTCGTTCACTGGGCCGTTACATAATGTAACGCTCCAGTAGTGGGCCGTTACAATGATCCAAGTCCCGAACAATAAAAATAGACTCAGAGAAAGGTGATGGTCATGCATTGGGCTGTTACATTATGTGACAGTCCAGGATTAGGCCTTCACATTAGTCTGAACCCCTAATCAAGAATTCAAACTCAGATGAATGTGACGGTCTTATATTGGGCCGTTACATGTCCCTGACGGTCCAACACAGAGCCATTACATTACTGATAATCAGAAAATCTCGATAGTGTAGTCTAATCAATGGGCTTTAATGGTACAACCAACTCGGCGTCCTAGTGGGAATCCCAGGCTCGCGGAGAATTACGGAGGCCTTGAAACAAAATTTCCTAGTCCATTGGAAGGAATATCCAATAGAGAGGTCCTCAAGTCCAAGAATAATGTTTCTATAGTGCAAAGTGAACTAATGGACAACATACCAGAATATGTGCCATGTACTTATAGAAACGACTCCATTGATAAAGAGTGAAGGTGTAATGATGTGAAACCATGATAAAACTCCATTAATACACTTTTGGAAAATCATGCTTTAAATACAAACTATAGAATTTTTGGTACATAAAACTAGCATAATTTAAAATAACATGCAATACCTATCATGAACAATTTGATAACTGAGGAGTCATATAACCGGTTAAAACTTAGGTATCTAGGTTTAATTATAAGTAAACTTAATTGGTAACTATTCTGTCATGAGCTGACAGAACACAGCGTCTAACGGTCTAACAGGGGTGCGTCACAGGGTCTGTGACGGTCTATCGAGGGGCCGTTATAGTATCTAGCGCTCCTGTCCAAGTGCGTTAGAGACAATAGTGAAATAAAAATATAACAGAGTGTGTGATTGTCTGTCGTAAGGCCGTTACATGTATGTGACGGCCCTACAATTACATGTAACGGCCCTACAATGATGCGTCAGAGCGTCTGCTGACAGAAACTGACATGAAACCTAAGAGATCAACACACATCATGTCTGTAAATCAAATACCATGTCTATCCTAGGCATGATAACAAAGTATAGGCTATCTACATGCATGGGTTTCAGTGAATAGACAAGATAACGTCTTTTAATTTTCTACTTAGGGCTAAGAGATGTATGAATGCATAGAACTATTAAAACATGAAATTCATGATCTATCATGCATGGAATTCAATCAAACCAGAGGGCTTTTAGTCCTATCAAGAGGTTTTTGCCGTTCATGAGATAACCTATCTCTTAACTTGTCTTTAAACTTCCAATTTAGGGTTTGAAAAATGTGCCCTAGCTCTCCTCTTCCTGTGACTTTTCAGCAACTTCCTTGGGCTCTAACTCCACGACCTCTTGACCTAAAGACGTGAAATTTGGAGAGGAGTTAGTCTAAAGTATTGTAAACAAATTCCTCTAAAGAACTTGTCTGAGATTATGACTCCTTACCTTGATTCCACTCGAGTAAAAGTAAGGGTCGCGCAGTTCAGAACTAGGTCCTATTTATAGAGTTCTAGCTAGGGTTTGAGGATTAGATCGATTCTAGAGTCCTTAATCTGCCAGAATCTAATCCCTAAGAGTCCTTAGTAGTGTTATGAACTCTCCCAAGTTGATCCCTAGTGGATAAGATCTCAAGGTTCTGATCTTTCTACTCGCTCTTTCCTTCACGGAACTAACAGGGTGTAACGGTTGTAGACCCCTGCGTTACAAGCATGTGACGGTCTTACGATAGACCATTACATTCAATGTTCCCAGAGTTCAACATTAATCAAACTCTTTTGCTAATTATCCTATATAATTATTTATATAATTTGTATCTATCCTTATTCTGCTAAAACCTGACTTCTAAGAGTCCCTAGTGATTTTACATGTCATTCTAATTAGGTCTCTTGTGGATAGGATCATCAAGTTCTAATCTTTTTATACATTCTCTTACTTACGGAACTTGCAGGCTGTGACGGTCTAGGGTATACGTGTCACAAGGCTGTGGCGGTCGCCTGATGGACCGTTACATTCGACGCATTCAGAATTTTAATTTTAATAAAACTCTTTTATTTATCTTTCATCTAGTTATCCTATTATGTGGTGTTTATCCTTTAAAATCTGTGAATAGGCTTAATAACCTTCTAGAATATGGGCCAAATTAAATGGGCCTAGTCTTTAAACCTTTTTGATTTGTTTAGTACATTAGGTTAATTGATTAACACAATTGGGCCTTATAATGGCTAGTAAACTCAATAATCCTTTTATAAATTTATTTAGCCCTTATAAATTACAAATAAATTATAAAATAATGTAGAAATAACTTATATAAATTCTGGGGCACTACACCCTCCCCCACTTAGAAGAATTTGGTCCCCAAATTCGATACATAGATTGTGGAGAGTGTACTTACAGTTAAATAATTCTGGAAATCTTTTTCCCATGTTGCTTCATATGGCCATGTTTTCTTCCATTGAATTTTGACCATCGGAATAACCTTATTTCTTAGTTGACGCACTTCTCTTTCTAGAATCTTTATCGGTGTTTGTTCGTATGTCAAGTCCTTCTGAATCTCCAGATTATCATAAGTGATAATATGGTCAGGATCATATACATACTTCTTTAGCATGGAGACGTGAAATATGTCATGAACTCCTACTAATTGTGGGGGTAAAACCAGCTTGTAAGCTACTTCACCGAGCCTTTCAAGAATTTCAAACGGGCCAATGAATCTTGGAGTTAGCTTTCCTTTAATGCCAAATCTTCGAATACCACGACCTGGAGAAACCTTCAAATATACATGATCTCCTACCTGAAACTCCAAGTCACGTCTTCGATTGTCGGCATAAGATTTTTGCCTATCTTGCGCCATCTTCATTCTTTCCTGAATGAGTGTTTTTCTCTCTGTAGAATCTCTGATAATATCGGGGCCTAAGAATTGTCTTTCCCCCATTTCACTCCAACATATTGGTGATCGACAACTTTTTCTATATAAGGCTTCAAAAGGTGCCATTTGTATGCTTGCCTAATAGCTATTGTTATAAGCAAACTCTACTAGAGGTAAGTGATCATGCCAACTACCTCCAAAGTCAATAGCACAAGCCCTGAGCATATCCTCTACTACCTGATTTGTTCTTTCCGTCTGACCATCAGTTTGTGGATGAAAGGCTGTGCTAAAATTCAACCTAGTCCCCAGTGAATGTTGTAGGCCCTTCCAGAATTATGATGTAAATCGGGGATCTCTATCTGATACAATAGTGACAGGGACACCATGTAACTTGACGATTTCTTTTATGTATAATGCTACCAGGATATCCACAGACCATCGACTCTTCATTGGTATAAAATGTGCAGATTTAGTCAATCGATCTATGATTACCCATATGCCATCATGTCCACCTCTTGTCTTAGGTAACCCCATAATGAAATCCATCCCAATACTCTCCCACTTCCATTTGGGAATATGTAAGGGATGCAATTTACCTGCGGGTCTAAAATATTCTGCTTTTACTTGTTGACAAGTGAGGCAACGGGACACGAAATCAGCTCTCTCTTCATATTGGGCCACCAGAAATTTCTTTTGAGATCTTGATACATCTTTGTACCTCTTGGATGAATGGTATACTTGGAATTATGTGCTTCATCTAGGATCAGTTTCTTTGTAACCTCATGATCTAGTACACATATTCGGCCCTTGATTAGCAATCTTCCATCCTTGGAAATAGAAAAATCTGGCCTTTGTTCTATATTAGCCTTAATTTCTAGTAAAATCGGATCATCATCTTGTAACGTGACCAAATCCTCTATCAATGTAGGTTGAGCTTGGATATTAGCTAGGAAACAGTCTTCTTCCTTTATGTCAACATCTAAGTTCAACTGAGCAAATTGAGGAACAAGGTTAGTTACACTAATCATAAGACTTGATAGCATACCCATTGGTTTTCTGCTGAGTGCATCTGCTACAGCATTAGCTTTGCCAGGATAATACTGAATAGAAAAATCAAAGTCTTTGAGGTATTCTAACCACCTCCTCTGCCTCATGTTAAGCTCTTTTTGAGAGAATAAGTATTTCAAGCTCTTGTGGTCTGAGTAAACCGTAAACTTTTCTCCATAAAGATAATGACGCCAAATTTTTAAGGCGAAAATAACTGCTGCCAATTCTAAATCATGCACATGATAGTTTTCCTCGTGCCGTTTCAGTTGTCTTGAAGAATAACAGATCACCTTTCCATTCTGCATGAGAACGCATCCTAAGCCAATGCCAGACGCATCCGTATACACTTCGAATCCACCACCCTCCATTGGTAGTGATAAAACAGGGGCTGTTGTAAGATGATTCTTAAGAGTTTGGAAATTTTTCTCACATTTCTCTGACCAGACAAAAAGATTTTCTTTTCTGGTGAGTCTAGTTAAAGGAACTGTTATCTTTGAGAAGTCCTTAATGAATCTTCTATAATAACCAGCTAGACCCAGAAAGCTCCTTACTTCAGACACAGTCGTAGGCCGACTCCAATTCTTGACAGCTTCTACCTTAGAAGGATCCACAGCAATACCTTCTTTTGAAATAATGTGGCCTAGGAATGAGACTTCCTCGAGCCAGAATTCACACTTATTGAGCTTGGCATAAAGCTTGTGTTCTCTAAGTGTTTGCAAAGCTATCCTTAGATGTTCTTCATGTTCTTCTTTTATCTTGGAGTATATCAGGATATCATCGATGAAGACGACAATGAAATTATCCAGGTATGGCTGGAAGACACTGTTCATAAGTTGCATAAATGATGCTGGGGCATTAGTTAACCCAAATGGCATTACCACGAATTCATAGTGGCCATAACGACTTCGAAAAGTTGATTTATAAATGTCTTCTTCATTAATTCTAAGCTGATGGTAACCTGATCTGAGATCAATCTTAGAGAAATATTCTGCTCCCGAAAGCTGATTGAAGAGCTCATCAATACGCGGGAACATATACTTATTTTTGATTGTAAGCTGATTTAGTCACCGGTAATCGATGCATAGTCTGAGAGAACCATCCTTCTTTTTGACAAATAGAATAGGCGCACCCCAAGGGGATGTGCTAGGTCTAATGAAGCCCTTATCCAGAAGTTCCTACAACTGCTTCTTTAGTTCTTTAAGTTCTGTGGGGGACATCCTGTAAGGGGCTATAGAAACAGGTGATGCTCCTGGAATGAGGTCAACAGTGAAGTTCACTTCTCTCTCGGGAGGTAAACTAGGTAGTTCAGAGGGAAACACGTCTGGGAACTCATTTACAATAGGGATGTCTACTGTGATAATCTCCTTGGACTCTGTAATAATGACGGAAGCAAGAAAAGCTTCACATCCTTGCGAGATAAGTTTGCAAGCATGAAGTGAAGATATGATAGTAGGATGCTTCTTATACTTGATGCCAAGAAAAGAGAATCTTGGAAGACCGGGCTTTCAAAAGGATATAATCCTATTTCGGCTCTACCTAATTCCCACGTGGGTATGGAAACTTCTTTCTTAGTTCATAGGTAGGGGCCCTTAAACCTTGGACTTATCCTATGACATGATTCCTTCTTCCTAAGTCCTGAGACTTAGGCTTTGATACCAACTTAACTGTCACACCCCGAGCCTTTATTACAGCGGAAGATTAACTCGGGGAGCGCGAACAGCCGGCATGATAAGCCTCTTGCAAGCAAGAACGATCAGAGCGCGAGACAATCACACACATAAATGCAATTGCACAATATTAATCAAACTCCAACTTCATTCCGTTATCAATCAAATATTTAAAAATACAATAACTTTTCCACCATCTTTCACTCTACTAGACTCAAGAAATAGGAAAGGTACATTGACTCCATATAAACAATATAGACTTCCTAAGTCTTCGCTGATCTTTATTCACTCTCGGATCCGCTACTTGAACATTCTAAACCCGAATCAGACTCACTTTCATTTCCTGAAAAAGATTGGAAATAGGTAATGAGCACACTTGCCCAGTAGGTATCTTCGCATCAACATGAAGGCACTATTAAAGTAATTAACAATTTAGCTCTAAAGAAGTAAGGCAAAATCATGCGAATGTGAATATCATGCGATTAAACCAAAGTAACACGATAATCATGTAAGATAGAGTGAACAAGAATGAATAAGGATGAATGTAACAAGAACATGATATTTGACCTTTCATGAACAAGAATGTAACGAGAATGCACTTTCACTTCCACTTTCATAACCATAAAGGTTACGCACGAGAATGTCAATCATGTAGCAATTCACTAGATTTTCACGAGTGCTCATGGATTTCACTTATTTATATAGAATGTACTCCCAGCGCAATGTGATGTCAGTAGCATCATACCCCATGGTTTATAAAATAGTATGTTTCCGGTAATCAGCCGTGGGGACTAGCATAGAGCCCTTGGACACAATCAGCGCCCGAACTGCATCTTCACGTATAAATCAAGCTACTTCCATGAGTGTAATAATAAAGTATGGCCAAGAATGTAATAAGGTCAAGAACTCATGATAACAACAATCAATAAATGAATGCTTTAATTTAGAGTATGAGAGATCAAGAAAAAGATTTAAACAATGTCATGCTCACGGAAACAAATCGAGAGCATAACGGTTCATTCTTTTCTCTTTCCAATCATTATAATAAGTTTCTTGATCAATATTATAAGTTCTAGACTATCATTAGTCCATCTAGAACCTTTAGAATATCAACCCTTGGGTCAAACCTTGGGTTAAATACTTAAGTAATGTGACGGTCGTTCACTGGGCTGTTACATAATGTAACGCTCCAGTAGTGGCCCGTTACAATGATCCGAGTCCCGAACAATAAAAATAGACTCATAGAAAGGTGACAGACATGCATTGGGCCGTTACATTATGTGACGGTCCTGGATTAGGCCGTTACATTAGTCTGAACCCCTAATCAACAATTCAAACTCAGATGAATGTGACGGTCTTATATTGGGCCGTTACATGTGCCTGACGGTCCAACACAGAGCCGTTACATTACTGATAATTAGAAAACCTCGATAGTGTAGTCTAATCAATGGGCTTTAATGGTACAACCAACTCGGCGTCCTAGTGGGAATCCCAGGCTCGCGGAGAATTATAGAGGCCTTGAAACAAAATTTCCTAGTCCATTGGAAGGAATATCCAATAGAGAGGTCCTCAAGTCCAAGAATAATGTTCCTATAGTGCAAAGTGAACTAATGGACAACATACCGGAATATGTGCCATGTACTTATAGAAACGACTCCATTGATAAAGAGCGAAGGTGTAATGATGTGAAACCATGATAAAACTCCATTAATACAATTTTGGAAAATCATGCTTTAAATACAAACTATAGAATTTTTAGTACATAAAACTAGCATAACTTAAAATAAAATGAAATATCTATCATGAACAATTTGATAACTGAAGAGTCACATAACCGGTTAAAACTTAGCTATCTAGGTTTAATTATAAGTAAACTTAATTGGTAACTATTCTGTCATGAGCTGACAGAACACAGCGTCTAACGGTCTAGCAGGGGTGCGTCACAGGGTCTGTGACGGTCTATCGAGGGGCCGTTACAGTATGTAACGCTCCTGTCCAGGTGCGTTAGAGATAACAGTGAAATAAAAATATAACAGAGTGTGTGACGGTCTGTCGTAAGGCCGGTACATCTATGTGACGGCCCTACAATGATGGGTCAGAGCGTCTGCTGATAGAAACTGACATGAAACCTAAGAGATCAACACACATCATGTCTGTAAATCAAATACCATGTCTATCCTAGGCATGATAACAAATTATAGGCTATCTACATGCATGGGTTTTAGTGAATAGACAAGATAACATCTTTTAATTTTCTACTTAGGGCTAAGAGATGTATGAATGCATAGAACTATTAAAACATGAAATTCCTGATCTATCATGCATGGAATTAAATCAAACCAGAGGGCTTTTAGTCCTATCAAGAGGTTTTTGCCGTTCATGAGATAACCTACCTCTTAACTTGGCTTTAAACTTCTAATTTATGGTTTGAAAAATGTGCCCTAGCTCTCCTCTTCCTGTGACTTTTCAGCAACTTCCTTGGGCTCTAACTCCCCGACCTCTTGACCTAAAGATGTGAAATTTGGAGAGGAGTTAGTCTAAAGTATTGTAAAAAAATTCCTATAAAGAACTTACCTGAGATTATGAGTCCTTACCTTGATTCCACGCAAGTAAAAGTAAGGGTCGCGTAGTTCAAAACATGGTCCTATTTATAGAGTTCTAGCTAGGGTTTGAGAATTAGACTGATTCTAGAGTCCTTAATCTGTCAGAATCTAATCCCTAAGAGTCCTTGTAATGTTATGAACTCTCCCAAGTCGATCCCTAGTGGATAAGATCTCAAGGTTCTGATCTTTCTACTCGCTCTTTCCTTCACGGAACTAACAGGGTGTAACGGTTGTAGACCCCTGCGTTACAAGCATGTGACGGTCTCACGATAGACCGTTACATTCAATGTTCCCAGAGTTCAACATTAATCCAACTCTTTTGCTAATTATCCTATATAATTATTTTTATAATTTGTATCTATCCTTATTCTGCTAAAACCTGACTTCTAAGAGTCCCTAGTGATTTTACATGTCATTCTAATTAGGTCTCTTATGGATAGGATCATCAAGTTCTAATCTTTTTTATACATTCTCTTACTTACGGAACTTGCGGGCTGTGACGGTCTAGGGTATACACGTCACAAGGCTGTGGCGGTCGCCTGATTGACCGTTACATTCAACGCATTCAGAATTTTAATTTTAATAAAACTCTTTTATTTATTTTTCATATAGTTATCCTATTAAGTGGTGTTTATCCTTTAAAATCCGTGAATAGGCTTAATAACCTTCTAGAATATGGGCCAAATTAAATGGGCCTGGTCTTTAAACCTTTTTGATTTGTTTAGTATATTAGGTTAAAATGTTGAACTTAGCATTCTAGTCTTCTTCTCTCTAGAATTCTAGAGTGAGAAGCTCCCGGTTTTTCCTTTTCCCTGAGAGTTTTGCGGCGTCTCCTCCCGCCGACTATGGTCGGTGAGGGGGGGGGATTATCCGGCTGGTGAGAGGGCTGAAGGCGCTGTTCCTGCAGATCCCGCTCGGAAATCATTCGCGCAGGTATTGTTGGATACCCGATCTCCGCCGAAGGTGTCTTTTAAGGTAAAGAACCCTGACTTCACAGAGCAGGGGGAGCCCGCGGTCTATTTCTCTGCGGATGAAATTCAAGCTTCTTGTGAACACTTGCAATTTGCTGCTATAGCTAAATGCTCGTATGGTCGTCCATCGATTCCGGATATCCGAGCTTTCCTAATTCATACCATTCATATTAAACCTGACTGTGTGATTAGCCGCCTGAATGCTAGACATATCCTAATTCGTTTTACTTGTGAAGACGATTTGTTGAAAGTATTGATCCAAAAGAGTGTATATATTCGGGGGTTTCTCTTCCGGTTTTTTAGATGGACGAGAGAATTTCAGTTTAATTCAGATCCTTCTACGATCCCTGTTTGGATTGGTTTTCCCTCTTTGCCGGTTAATTTCTTCCATGAAGATATACTTCGATCTATTGCCGGTAACATTGGTTATGTGCTCCGGGTTCATGATGCCTCGCTGGCCATGACAGATACTTCAGAGGCTCTGGTCTGTGTTGAACTGGATCTTAATATTCCAAGAAGGGAACGGATTTGGATTGGAGTAGAGAATGGAGGCTTTTGGCAACAGGTTAGTTACAATAGAGTACCACACTTCTGTTCTTTCTGTCATAAGATAGGGCATATAGATTATCAATGTAAGAAGAAATCGCGTATTGCGCCGGATCGCTTTTTGGATAAAGAAAATCAGCAAGGGAGTAAACAGAAGATCAGGCAAATTTACAGGCCTAGGGAAGCTCCTTTTGCGGGGAAACAAATCGTTGAGAATCAAAACCGATTCTCTTCTTTATCTCAGCTAGGTGATGGATGTGAAAGTGCAAATCCTATTTTATGCAATAGAATTCATGATCCGGGACAAGGGCATTCGCAAGTTGCTTCTGAGAAAGTCATAGAAGCTCCTTCTTCGGTTGCAATAATTCAGCAGGTCAGCACGGTGGAAACTAACAACAATACTTTGCCCTTTTTTCAAGGTGTAGATGAGTACAATGGTACAAACAGGTTCAGTTTTATTTCCTCTGTATCTCAGAAAGAAAATTCTAGGATGATGTTTAAAGATAAATCTAGTCAGAAATTGTCTCAACCCCAAGTCCTTGCTGAGGAATGTATTGCTTCTGGTGTGTTGTTTAGTGATACTCGTTTAACCAGGGCGAAGGCAAAAGCCATTGTTTCTCATTACACAATTTCAAGTATTGATGAATAACACTGCTTTGATCTGGAATGTTCGTGGTATAGGGAATAAAGCTACTGTTAATAGTCTGAAACAATTAGTTCAAGCACATAACATTTCCGTGGTGGCAATTTCTGAACCAAGGGTTCCCTTAAGTCAAGCATCTAATGTGGCTCGTAAAATTAGATTATCAAAGGTGATTGGTAATAGAGATAACACTTCTAAGATTTGGTTATTCCATAGTTGTCATCTAGAGTTGCAAGTGATAGAGAGACATGCTCAGTATTTGACTGTGGCCCATATCAAAAATAATAAAATCATTTCATTCCTTACAGTGGTGTATGCTTCCTGTGATATGATAATCCGAAGGGATCTTTTTGATTCTCTCATGCAATTCAGTCGCCAGGTCAATGTCCCTTGGTTAATTGGAGGAGATTTTAACTGTATTGCTTCTACCACTGAAAAAATGGGTGGTTCCTTTTCTTCTACCAATGCAATGACAGATTTTCAGGGATTTATGTCAGCTACAGGTCTTGCAGATGCAGGATTTACAGGATCTAAATTCACTTGGACCAATAATCAGGTTGGTCCTTCTCATATAAATGCAAGGTTGGATAGGGTATTATTAAATCCTTATTGGGTTCAATCTGGAATTTATTTGGCAGTTAAGCACTTGACCAGGGGTCCTTCAGATCATGCTCCTTTGCTGCTTTCGATGATTCCTGCTTCTCCTGCTCCTGGTCGGTTCATGTATCAGCAAATGTGGCATTCCCATGATGATTTTAAAAGATTTGTCAGGGATCAATGGAATATGACTTTTCATTTAGATTCTAATCCATTTTACAACCTTCAGTTAAAGCTTAGAACATTGAAGATAGCTTTGCGGCAGTGGAATAAAGATGTTTTTGGCAACATCAATCTGGCTAAGGAATCTGCTTCTGTTCAATTGGCTGAAAGTCAATCTTTGTTTGATAATAACCCCACCCTGGAAAATCGTCAAAAATTACAACAGGCCAATGCTCTTATGAATTCTATTCTGAAGAAAGAAGAAATTTTTTGGTATCAAAAATCAAGAGTGAAATGGCTATCATATGGTGATAAAAATACTAGCTATTTCCATCAGTATGTCAAAGTTCGGAGGCAACAAAACTATGTTCACAGGTTAAAGATAAATGATGCATGGGTAGAAGATCAAGAAACCATTCTTAATGGTGCTGTCCAATTTTTTCAAAATCTACTCAAGTCTGATCTTCATCATATAGATGAAGATTTACTGTCTCCTATTCCTCAGTTGATTTCGGATGATCAGAATAAAATGCTGTGTGCAGTGCCTCAAAAGGCTGAGATCCAATCTGCTGTATTTTCCCTTGCAGGGAACAGTTCCCCTGGTCCAGATGGCTTTAGTGGTATTTTTTATACACATTGCTGGGAAATAATAGAGGATGATGTTGTGAAGGCTGTTCAAAGCTTTTTTCAGGGCTGGGGTCTTCCTCAAGGAGTTACTTCTTCAATTCTATGTTTGATTCCTAAGCTAAAATCTCCATCTTCATTTACTGACTTTAGGCCCATCAGTTTGTGCAATTTTTCTTATAAAATTGTCTCTAAGGTGATATGTGACAGGATGAGGGATATTCTGCCCCTTATTATATCTTTTGAGCAGAGTGGATTTGTTCATGGTAGGCAAATTATTGAAAACTGCTCTCTCGCTCAGGAAATGTTTGCTGAATTACATAGGCCTATACGAGGCCATAATATGTTGGTAAAATTGGATATGGCCAAGGCCTATGACAGGGTAGAATGGAATTTTCTGTATGCAGTTCTTAAGAAATTTGGATTTTCAAGCAGATTTGTTTCCCTTTTAGCACAAATGGTTTCAAATTGCTGGTTTTCAATATCTTTGAATGGTGTTTCCCGTGGCTATTTTAAATCCTCTAGAGGGGTAAGACAAGGGGATCCCTTGGCTCCAGCTCTCTTTATTATTGCAGAAGAGGTCTTGAGTAGGGGTATCTCTTTATTGTTCAGCAGAGGAGTGTGTAAATATTACCATTTGCCTAGGGGGGTTCAGGAAATTACTCATTTGCTATTTGCTGACGATTCCATGGTATTTCTTAATGGTGGTCTGCCTTCCATCAACAATTTACTACTTTTCTTGGCTGCATATGAAGATTCCTCTGGACAGAAAATCAATGCACAAAAGAGTTGCTTTGTAGTGTCAAAGCATATGCCTCGCAGCGCTATTGATAGAATTATTACCAAGACTAGATTTCAACATCGGATTGGTAGTATTTCTTATTTGGGCATTCCTCTTATATCAGGCCGTCAGAAAGTTTTTCATTTCAAATTTTTGATTGACAAAATCCTTGCAAAATTAGAAGGTTGGCAAAGCAGTTTGTTGTCTCAAGCAGGCAGACTCACTCTTATTCGATCAGTATTGGACTCTTTCACTGTTTATAGTGCTAGTGCAACCTCCATTCCTCATTCTATTCTTAGACGCATTAAGAGTATCTGCTCTAATTTTTTTTGGCAGGGATATGAATCCACCTACAGAAAACATTGGATATCTTGGGATAAAATCTGCAGGCCAGTGGCTGAAGGAGGGCTTGGGATTAGGAACTTATATGAAATGAAAATCTCTCTTTATGTGAAGTTGCTTTGGAATTCCTTGTATAGCAATTCTCTATGGGCTAATTTCATCAGGAGCAAATATATTGATTAACACAATTAGGCCTTATAATGGCTAATAAACTCAATAATCCTTTTATAAAGTTATTTAGCCCTTATAAATTGCAAATAAATTATAAAATAATCTAGAAATAACTTATATAAATTCTGGGGCACTACACTGTGCATATGTTGAGAACAATTGAGTTCCAGGGTCTATGCATGTTTGCCCAAGAGCACACATCAAAGTTTGAGCACATGAAGCTTCAAGGTCGGTGCATGTCTGCCTTTGCTGCATCAAGGTCTGAGCTATGCTTGCCTTCAACATGTGAAGCAACAAATGAAGGTCGGTGCATACTTTCCTTCAACTCTACAAGGTCTGTGCAATGTCTGCCTTTATCTCTACAAGGTCCGAGCATACCCTTGTGTAAGGTCGGTGCACTCTGAACATGCATTTCATCAAATAGGTCTGGAGATCCAAATCTCAATAATTTGTTAAACTTATAGACTGACCCATTTGGATATCTGTCGTCAGCAATAGAATGGCACATGATCCAAGATGAAGTGGCATGGTATTCCAGAATATTCCAGAGAAGAACCTTAAGTGCCAGGTGGACCAATCAAAGCTAATTTGGTTCTGCCTCATCTTATCCTTACGGAGGCCCTATTTTATTTAAAAAGGGTGCCTTCACCTTTCATAGTACAATGTTCTAGAAGACAAGTTGGCAGAAAAACTTTCTTCTTTCCAGGTGGACCATTGGCAAATCATCTAAATTGATCTCCATCCGAAAAGAGGTCAAACCTTGAGAATATAGTCTTGTACTTGACAAGGATTTGCTAGCCAGCTTATGGAAACCAAAGTGTACCTCATAATGCAGTCTGGGCAGCCAATGGGAACTCTCTAAACCTTATCACTTCTGGGCCAATTAGAAGTCATTCCGTTCTGGCATCAAGACCCCTTTTATGAGGATGGAAGGTCCAGATTACTTTTTACTATTTCAGGGGCTACCAACCTCGTACGTAGCATGAAAGTGAAAAGAATGTCTACTCCAAAAGCAAATCAACTGGGGGACATACTCTGTAAAAGCTGATTGCACAGCAAGTCCAAGAAAGAGGTGGACTTGTTCAAAGATGGAAAGAAGAGCATGGAAGAAGAAGCCTTGCAACGTGAAGCCAGCACCCGGAAGAAGAAGCCTTGCAACGTGAAGCCTGCTGCGAAGGCCCAGCTCCAGCCTTGAAGCATCTGAAGATAGACGTCTTCATCTTCTCTCTTTATCCTGAGAGAAGAAGAAGAAGAAGCTTCGACTTCCTTTGAAGGATAACCTGCCCTTCTAGGAATCCCTCCATATGGAAGAAGCGAGGATCGCCATCTAGATTCTAGAAAGGGCCTTTAGTTCTATCCTCAAGAGTCTTACATTCTGTCTGGGTTTTTCATTTGGGTTATCTTTCCTATTATTTGAACACTCCATTTGATACTTGGTTCGGTCCCTACAGGGAGCTGTAGGAAGACAGACAGAAGGCAGTTCTGGTCTGTGGGTTAGCTTTGTGAAGCCCGTAAGCTGTGTGTCAGTAGTGGCTTGTGAAGCCCGTAAGCTATGTGTCAGCAGTGCGGTTGCACTAAGGAAGCCTCACTCGTTTGAGTGAGGGATGGATGTAGGACTCTGGGTTGAGTCTGAACCACCTTAAAACTCTTGTCTTGTGTGGCTTGCTTGCGGGTTTGTTCTACGGTAGATGCATGCTTAGGCCGTATATATATATATCCTTCATTGACTCCCTTCTTGTGGATCTTTCTGGGTATTAGTTTACTTTACATTCCGCTGCGATTAATTTTTAAAAAGGGGGCTGATCTATTCACCCCTCCCCTCCAGATCCGCCATTCCCACACATCAATGCCACGCACGCGGGCTCGCGATAGAGATAGACTGGATTGCCCGGGCCGTGAACCAAATCCGGGTTTGGACGAGACAGGGGTGAGCAGTGCGTACCCAAGCAGCGAGCGACGTGGCCTACCTGACGGCCTATGCCTGGCGTTATGGAGCCCAGGTCTTCCGTGGTGCATGACGACCGGTATGATTCCTAAACTCATACACTCTAGAAATGCTCATGATCATGATGCTAATGATTGACACTCTACATGCAGCTAGACCCCCAAGGATAGATTGCGGAGCTGCAGAGGTTGCGTCACTCGACAGGGCAGCTGCGGGATGAGCTTCAGTGCTCCCTGGACCTCCTGGTAAGCTTTGGCCTTAAATCTAAAATGTAATGTTTATGAATGAACGAGACTGACATGATTCTAAATGCAACGTGCCGAGGTAGCCCAATGCCAGGCGCCAAACACACCATCTTCCTCCTCTCAGCTACCGACAGATCGGGCTGAGCGGGATGCAGATTTCATGCGGGTGATAGCGCGACCTGAGGAGGCTGAGGTGGCGTTTATCGAGAGGGTAAGAAACTACTCTTCCTCTTTTGATTTCGTGATAAAGACTGCAAGAATGATTTACAAAATGAATGCATACGTAGGCGAGGGATTTTGCGACTGTGCTAGGTGAGACTACCCGACAGAGGGAGGAGGCCGAGCACTTTCGGACAGAGGCAGAGCATTCCTGTGGAGAGGTGGAGCGCTCCCAGGCAGAGGCGGCAGCGGTGGACCGATACCAGGCGGAGGCAGAGGGCGCTTGCATAGAGGCGGCCGAGCTGAGGGGAGAGGTGCGGGCACTGAAGGAAGCCCTGCGACTTCTGAGCGCCAGATCAGAGCGTAACAGGAGCCAGAGTGTTGCGCCCAGCGCCGCTTACCGAGACTACCTCACGGGCTCCTCCGACCATCAAAGGAATGAGGACGAGGAGCGTCGGCGATGCCAGCGTGAGGAGGGGAGCACCTCCATGGCACCACCAGCAAAGTGCCATGAGGGCTCAGGAGAGAGCGGTGGCCCAGGGGAGGGTCAGACCTGATGTACTTATGAGATGTATGCATATATGACATGATTTTTTTGTGGTTTTTTTTAGAAATGATGAAAGCGTGCACACTGACACTACCTAACTAATTCAACAATGACTCCTATGACTGACAGCATGGACGTGTAGAAGCAAAGCAAGAGCGATGGAAAGAGGGAGGAAAACTAGAGAAACTTAGGTATGGAGGGTTTTTAGAAGGAAAATCAAGACAGCGGAGAGAAACGGTCTTGGCAAGGCCGCTTAATGAGCTTTGCAGCCCCAAGATAGGTCGCTAAAGACTGAACAAGCCCCAACTGAATGAATGATGAAAGATGGTTCATTAAGGACCACACAGTAAGAAAGACAGTCCCATTGAGATCGCTTTTAAAATGAAGACGGTCTAGCCAAGACCGTTTAACCACACAAATGGACAAGAATGCGAGCGGGGATGGAAACGGTCGTGGAAAGATCGCCCAGAATGAATAGCGGTCGCTCGATAGACCGCAAAGGCGAAAAGATAGTTAACTCCGATTGGGACTCTCTTGGAGAGTCCCAACCTGTAGATGAGCTTATCCAAACCGCGCTAAGAGATATCCTAACCTTGATCGGGCCTATCCTAACTCGATCCTTGTGGCTGAAGGCTAAGAACTTGGGCTCTATAAGTAGAGGGACTATCAAATTCGTAACTCACACAAAACCCCTCTTTCTAGTATTGAAAATCCTAGTGTAACCCCCCAAATCAATATGAAAAGGACTTTTGAGGCTAGCATGATGGGGGAGAGCTCCTATAACGGGACACAAGCGGCTAAGAAAGAGCGTGAGGTGCTACAACGGTTGACTTTCGTTCCTAATCATTTGAGCATTAATCCCTTGCTAGAGGTAGGCTTTATCAATCACTTTTCAAATTTGTTGAAATTATCTTCCAAATCCTTATGTTGCTCCTCTCTTTTTCCTCTTTTTCTTTCTTTCTCTCTATAGCTTTTTCCTGGCCCTAGGCATTACTCCAACCTAAAATGGGTGGCTCCCATGGTCCGTGAACTTCCACTAGATGTGATTTCCATCCTAAGAGCCTGGCACCTCCATCCATTGCTTGTCTTGGCTAAAAATTACCACAAACTCTTACTCGATTGGCACAACATTTCAGCTCTAGTGGAGATATGGCATCCTCAGACCCACACCATTATCTTCCCCACATTCAAAGCTACTATGCTTCTAGAAGAAGTTGAGACATTGCTAGCCTTTCCTAAGACCAAGGTAGGGGACGAGGACCTAGTGTGTCACACCGTTGCCCCTATAGATCCTTCACTCATCCTAGGGGAATTCCTACCCAATTCCAAATATGTTAGGACCATGATTAGTTCCCAACACATTCACTTGCTCCCCATGGCCCAGTGGGTTATTGCTCATTGCAAGAATAAATGTGGATGGAATAAGGCTATAGCCAAAGTAGCTTCTATTTGCCTGTGTGGGGCCATTCTTTTCTCTACCACTGACCACCTCCTTGACATACCGAATCTGAGCATCATCAGTGGGTTGTGGAGAGGGTTGTCTATTTTACAGGCTGTTCTTTCTTATCTATACGAGGGCCGTAGCTCAGCTTCCCTTGGTGGGCCTCTCTTCGAGTGTATGATTTTGCTAGAGTGTTGGATGGGGATTAGGTTGAAGTTTCTACCCAAAGAGGACATCCCTTCTCTCAGCCGGATCTTCGGGAGCAACCCACTCTTCTTCATTGGAGGCACATTCGGGTTTCCTCAACAGGTTGAGTGCAATACTACAAACAGGAGGACTAGAGATGACTGGCGGATCTACCTCAACACCCTGCCCCTTGATCGGTTCGTGATGCGCTCGACTTTCCTTGTTAGCACTACCCTTTGGCTTCCTAGGAGGCTTGGGTTGGACTTGAGGCTCATGGGGAACACCAGCTTGGCGATGTACAGCCCCCACAGGTGATCTCTACAGGTTGGGCTCCCGCGCACCATGGTTCTGGCACTACCCCACCTACCCGCGCTACAAGCGAGAAGACTTGGGACAGAGGACGATGAGCAGGCAGTCAAGAGCGCGTTGATCATGTGGGAGATCAGCAAGATGCACATTCTTCCAGCAAAAGTGATCGAGATGCAGGAGAAGTACCAGCTTTATCTGAGAGAGCTACGCGAGATCCTACCTCGCGTGGGGGCCAAACTGAGGGATTGAGTGACTTTAGCGTAATGTATAGGGATTGACAGCTTGAACTTGATTTTTTTTTTTAGATTGAATAAATAAATGAAAGAATTTGATTGCATTAGTAATCGATTTACCTCTCTTTTCTCTCATATGTGTGGTTTGATAGGGTTCTCGGAAATAGAGACGGCCAAGGTTTGGGCCGCCACAGGGACAAGACGGTCATAAGATGACCGCTACAATGAGAGAAACGACCTCCAATAGGCCGCCACCAAATTGACGTCTGAGTGGGCCAGCGAGCTCATGGTTGACAGTTCTTGGGAGAGAAAAGTAGTCTATCGAGAGACTGCTAGATAGGAAGACGGTCATCGTCTGACCGCTTGTTTTAAGAGAAACGATCTTTTTTAGACCGCAAAGGGATAGGAATCATAAGGACCCCTCCCTTCGGGCTCCGGGAGAAGGACAGCCCATCCAATGACCGCTAATTGATGAGACGGTCAAAGATGACCGCTAATTGATTATAAACGGTCCTCAGAAGACCGCAATCAAGTAGATATAAGAGGAGTCCATGGGCTTTATGGTTTGGGCCTTGCGGACCTGTCTCTGCACACACTAAATAAAGAAAATAGGTTAGATCTGTTCTAGGCTTAACCCCTTGCCGAGGGCAAGCCTGATGTGAGACCAATTCTTGAAGTTTGGTCAAGGGGTTAATCCTTATTAAATAGGCAAACAAATGACACAAGGTAAAAATGCAATGCATGCCATGAAATGTAGGGAAAGGACACGTGATGGTTTTGGAAAATATGTGATTTTTGTTTGAGTTTTGAAAATATTTGATTGATTTTTTTTTGAGTTTTGAAAATATTGGTTTTTTTAGTTTTGAAAATATTAGATTTTTTTGTTTTTGTTTTTTTTAGGCTAACTAAAACTAGACGAGGAGAGTCTTAACCCATGTCACCAGGAATCTTCTTAAATACAGCGTGCGCTCGAGATGACAATCCCTTGGCTAGGGGTCCAGCTAGCATGACGATGCCTCTCCCAGGGCCATTCCCGGATTAGGACCTAGTCTTTAGGGAGAGAATGGAATAAAATTGGGGACAAGCCTTGCATTGGGATGGGAGATGTCAGGATTTAACTTCCTTCCAAGGTACTACCCCTCAAAGAGGAGGTCTGTTGCGCCGGGGCTTTGTGTCTTCGATTTTATATTTTACATTGCCTTTGATACACCCATGATGCTACACAACCCTGCACCGTTCTACTCGAACCTCGACTCTTGCCTTAGGAGAAGCAGACCCAGTTACTAAGACTAGAGACATTTTTCATGGTGTTTTCTCTTTTCTTTCTCTCTTTTTTTTTCTTATTTTTTCTTGAAGACTTCCCCTATTTGAAACCGCTCTCGTATTGGGGAGTGCCTAGGTTGGTTATCTTGTCAGTCAATCTCTTGCCCTTACGTTTGGCCGAAGAAAGAAAAGTAAGGACCTTCACCTCCCCGAGCATGGCCGAAGGAGAAATGGTGTTTTGCAAAAAAGGAAGACCCTGACCAAGAGTGTCGTGTAGTGTGTGGTTGCTGTGCTAAAGGATCTTCTTTAGTGATTAAGGGAACGACTCCTTGCCACCCAGTTATCATTAGCCAGACTTTTTAAGGATAAAAACGTTTGAGATAAAGCCCATTCCACGCGTGTGACAACTCTTCACCCTCGGCGTTAATTAAACGATACGCGTTCCTAGGATAAACTTTCTTAACAATGAACGGACCCTCCCAGTTGGGTTGCAACTTTGACCTAGGACCACTTGATCTAATAAATTTACGTTTCAAAACCATGTTACCAACTTGGAATTTTCTATCAATGACCTTCTTTTAAAAATGACGTGAGACTCGCTTTTGATAGACAGAAACATGATTGGCTGCATTAAGCCTCTTCTCATCCAAGAGTTCCAGCTGGACCAGCAACGCCTCTCGACATTCATCGAAATTAAGTTCCTTATCAAGCTGCACTCTTAGGGAAGGGATCAAAATCTCATATGGAAGTACCGCCTCCATCCCATAGGTGAGAGCAAAAGGAGTTTGCCCCGTGGGAGTATGGACGGAGGTGCGATAAGCCAAAAGAGCTTCGACTAACCTCTCGGACCAATCAAAAAATTTGTGCGACTCACATGTTTTCTTAATGATTTTAAGAAGGGTCTTATTCGTGGCCTCGGCTTGGCCATTGCCTTGAGGGTAATATGTGGATGAATGATGAAATGAAATATTAAATTTCTTACAGAGGTCCTGGAGTTCTTGTGACACGAACTGAGGTCCGTTGTCGGTGACGATGTCCCTTGGCACTCTAAATCGTGAGATGATATTCTTCAGGATGAAGCGGCAAACTATGGTTGCTTTGATTTTTGTGTATGCTTCGGCTTCAGCCCACTTGGTGAAATACTCAGTAGCGGTAAGGATAAAGGATTTTTTCTTGACCTGAGAGCTGGGATCACCGAGCGGGCCTACAATGTCAAAGGCCCACATGGAGAATGGCCAAGGAGCAGAAAGAGGATGGAGGGATGAAGCGGGGCATGAAGTTGGCACTGAACACACCTACGGACATAGGTGGAGCAATCTTCTTCTAAGGTTGGCCAGTAATAGCTCTGCCTATGAGTTTTCTTTGACAACGCCTGACCATTGACATGCCCTCCACACTCACTTGAATGAGCTACTTCAACGACCTTCTAGGCCTCATCATCGTCTAAACATCTCATAAGAACTCCGTTAAGAGCGCGCCTATATAATTCTCCGGCAATGATTATGTATCTCGAGGTGACTCTTCTGATGGCCTTACGCTGCTCTGCGTTAGCCGACTTCGGTAATGAACCATCCCTACAATACATCTTAATTTCATGGTACCAGGGCAACTCTTATTCTTCCAAGATCTCTTCCAATTCTGCCAACGATACTTCTTTCACATCTTCCCTCTCAGCCTTCTTCCTTACGGACTTCCTAAGGTTATCAAACCAGGGATCTTGAAGGGAAGGAGCATCTAATCACTGGTCTACAATGGTCTCAGTAGAGTGACTGAGAGGAAAGGATAGGGAAGAAGCGAGCGATGCAAGTGCATCAGCAAGAATGTTTTGAGATCGAGGAGTATGAATATAAATCAACTTATGGAACTGCCTAGCCAAGAGAGTAACCAAATCCTTATAGGGTTTGAGCTTTGAGTTGTGGGTGCAGTAGGTAGAAAGGACTTGGCGCAGCACCAGCAGAGAATCTCCTATGATTTTCAAATATCGCGCGCCTAAAAGATAGGCGTGCTTCAATCCAGCGAGGAGAGCCTCATACTCGGCTATATTATTGGTAGCATGAAAAGAGATCTGATAAGCTAAAGGAATGGTCACTCCTTCCGGAGTGCGGAGGACAGCACCGATCCCTCGGCCTTGAGAATTAAGCGCACCATCAAAGTGTAGGGACCAAAAGGGATGATGAGTGAGAACGACAAGGTGTTCATCAGGAAACTCATCCTGGATGGAATCGGTGCAAGGAACAGGCAAATGGGCAAGATGTTCAGCGATGGCATAGCCCTTTACTGCCTTCTGGACGACGAAGGTGATATCAAATTGGGAAAGAAAACTCTGCCAGCGAGCCAATCTGCTAGAGAGGACATGCTTTTGTAAAAGATAACAGATTGGATCCATTCTAGAGATCAACTTGACCTCATGTGAAAGAAAATAATGTTTTAGTTTCTGAGCTAACCATACTAATGCTGCACAAGTCTTATCAATGGCAGTGTACTTGGCCTCTACGGGGTTAACAACCTAGAGAGGTAATAAGCTGCCCTTTCTCTCCCTTCGTCATCCACTTGCGCTAGGATAGCTCCCAGGGAGTCCTCAGTGACAGAAATGTATAAAATCAAGGGTTTTTCGAGAACAGGTGGTTGTAAAAATGGGGGATTAGATAGATAAACCTTCAGATCCTTATAGGCCATTTGGCATTTTTCATTCCACTCAAATTTTACCCCCGCCTTAAGCAGTTCATAGAATGGACGACACCTTTAAGAATGTTGTGATATAAATCGTCGAATAAACTGCAACTGTCCAATCAAGCCTCGAAGTTTAGTAATGTTCTTTGGCTGGGGTATATCCATTACAGCCTTGGCTTTATTAGGATCGATCTGAATCCCCCTTTTGCTAACTATGAATCCTAGCAACTTCCCCGAGGACACTCCGAATACACATTTCTTCGAGTTCATTTTCAATTTGTACTCCCGAGCCCTTTGTAACACCTTGGCCAAAATAGCGGGGTGTTCTTCTCTCGTCCTCGATTTCACCAGAATATCATCCACGTAAGCTTCCATATACACATGCATCATATCATAGAAGATTGCCATCATCGCCCTTTGATAAGTGGCACCTGCGCTCTTCAGTCCGAATGGTATAACCACAATACAATAAGTGCCCCAGGGCGTGGTGAATGAGGTTTTCTCCTGGTCTTCCGGAGCGAGACAGATCTGATTATACCCTGAATATCCATCCATGAATGAGAGGGCTTCATACCCGACGGTATTGTCCACCAATACATCGATGTGAGGCAGCGAAAAATCATCTTTACGACATGCCTTGTTTAGATCCATGAAATCAATGCAAATTCGCACTTTTCCATCTTTCTTCATAACAAGGACTATGTTTGCCACCCACTGAGGACATAGAACCACTTGAATAAACTTGGCCTTATGTAATTTATCAACCTCTTCCTTCATCTTCAAAGCCATGTGGGGGTGAAATCTTCTTAGCTTTTATTTTACGGGCCTTGCCACTGGCTTAAGCACTAATCGATGTTCCACTAAGGAGGGGTCAAGACCGGGCATGTCCTCGTAGGACCAGGCAAAGGAATCGCTATATTCCCTCAAAACCTTGATCATTTCTTCTTCAACCTGAAGAGGGAGATTAGCGGAAATTAGAATGATTCTGGGGTCCTCTTCAGTTCTGTCACGCCCCGAGTGTGGAAGGAACCCGGAGTGCGTGATGAGTTTATATATCGATCATGTCAATCAGAGCGTTAGTGTATTCGACATAAAGACAGAGCACGTAAAAGTAAAGATAACCCAATCCTTTATTCCATCACAATCTTAAAGTACTTTTATTACAACCACTTAATGAAAGTACTAGAACTCAATAAAAAGGAAAAGTACAATGAATGACTCAAGAAAATAGAAAGATAAGACTAGTTGACGCTTGGAGAGATGGAATAGCTCTAATCTCTTCACTCTTGACTTTCTCCATCCGATTGAGTCACGTCATCGGACTTACCTGAAAAATAAGGGAAAACACTAGGTGAGTGAACGCTCAGTAGGAATTATATCTCAACTCCTAGGTTGCTTTAAGTAAATTACATGTTACATGAATGTAACATAGCTATACAGGTTCGCGTAAAATGACAATAGAGAAAGTATATCAAGAGATAGTTGAGCGAACTAGCAAGTCTTTCAAGAATTCATGTCAAAAATATATCAAGATGATCAAGCACGTATATTTATTATGTCATGTCAAGAATTGGCTATCATGTTCAAGCAAGTAAATAAATACCCATTCCGGGTCACGCAAATCATGTCATGTCAAGTCAAGTATTGGATTGTGGAATGTCATTTAACTAGAACGACAAGTACTTTGGTGCAATGCCACACCGTGATCATTACAACTCCCATGGGCATAAGTACTTTCGGGTGCTCCTCCCAGCACCAGATCGGGCCCTATATCCGCAGGCATTGATCATGTATTTTTGACATCCACTATAGTTATAGCCAATATGGAATTTCAAAGGAATAAGTTTGTAGGAACTTTAAGGTAGATCTTGTGGAATAGAATCACAAGGATTGAACATGATGTGTAAGGACGTACCACGATAATAACGATATAACCACGATTCGCGTTGAAAACTAGGCAGAATCGGCTCCCTAATTGGGTGTCATGACATTAAGAATAAGCGCTCATATAGATATGGTCACTTGTTCTTGTACATTATAAGGTAGATAGAATTAGTGTCCACAAGTATGGCACATAATTCTTAAGAAATATTAATGGCATGGTTTCCCATTCCATTAATTCAAGGATATTCTCATGGCATCCAAATAACATGTCATGAGGGTCGGTATACCATGTTTCTTTAGAGTGACAAGGCAATTAAGTAGAGTCATGGGTTTCAAGGGTACAACCAGCCCAATCGGCCTTGAGGGAATCCAAGACTACGAGGAGTCTTACGGAGGTCTCTATGATAAAATCACCAGTCCGAAGGAACGGAATGTCCCGCGGAGGGTTCATCTATCACCGAGAAATAGTGGGGCAATCGATGAAAGATTGTGAAATGTGGGACTATACTCATGGAATGGAATATAGTACCTATACGTATAACCCACTGTCAAGGGTTCCAGACAACAACGAAATCAGAAAATAGTAAATTGACGCCTTAGATCACGTCTTCATTTCATGAAATAGCGCCCTGGGAGGGGTCGCTAGTTTAATATATAACGAATGTTCACTCAGTCGTTATATCCAGGTTCCATATTTATTAAAATATGTAAAAATTCTCAATTCCAGATATTATGTAAATGACGACATGGCTTAAGTCTATAATTCAGTAATTAGCACCCTAGTCAGGGGCGTCGTATCTCAAATTGATGGCAGGGTGCATGTCATTATTTCAAAATCCATGTAATTAGGTCATGCATAGATCAAAGCTCACAGGTTATCACTAATTAGCGCCTGAGTGTGGGGGCGTTCATTCAATTGACGACCTGAAGACGGTCGTTATTTCTTTGTCATATGATACGCACCGGGAAGGTACAATCATAGACACATAATTTTTGGAGTATGTCCAATCAAGAAACTAGAGACATGTTCAGATAGAGAAAAATAGCATGAATCTAACAGTACACTCATGCATTATGTTAGATGTCATGGTTCATAGTTATTAAATTTTGAACATGTGTAATTATTAATTAACCAACTAATTGACGAATGTTTGCACGATCGTTATATCAAATAGCGCCCTAGCCTGGGTCGCTATTTACTGTATATGCAGAAATCATGAAAACATGATACGGTAAATCTCTCTAAGGATGTCTAACAACCTATATGCATGTAGAAGGCCTATTAATTAACAGGGTTTTGCTTAGAACTTGAGAACACCTACCTTTTGGTTGATTTGGTTAACAGAAACTCGAAGAACGATGAAGAATCGAAGAGGAATAATACAACCACCGATACACTGTAACGTCAGAAGTAGAGGATGACGATGCAGCTTCAACAGGAACAGAAGCAATATGTCCTTGAAGAAGTAGATGTCTTTTCTTCCGTTCACAACAGTAGAAGAAGAAACTTCAAGGTCAACAGGTTCGCCAGTAGCAGGAAGAAAGCAATCTTTCTTCACGCCGTGGTAGAAACCCTTGTCCAGCAAGGGAAGAAGTAGAGAAGAAGCAGGGCTTCTTCTACATCGAGGAAGACAATGGAGATGGGCTCGTGAAGAAGGCAAAGATGCTCGAACAGTAGGTCGATGTCGAAGCAGAGAACCCAAAGGTAATAACCTTTGAAGGGTTCTGTAGGGATTTTGTCACGCCCCGAGCGTGGAAGGAACCCGGGAGAACGCGGCGAGTTTATATCAATCATGTCAATCAGAGCAAGTAGAATTTTGACATCAAAATAGAGTGCGCAAAGATGAGATTTTGAAACATAATCAAACACTGATACCAGTGATAATAACAAACCCATAAATAAAGTCACATACTCCAAGACTTAACAATACGAACCAGGCCCATAAGCCTTAACTATTACAACACACAATATCCAACGACAAGACTCCAAGAATAAAGTAAGGACGACAAGACACGATAAGTGGTAGTAGCATGACGCTTGCAGATTCTACGCTCGTCACTCTTGCTCCTGCCCATCCGAGTCTGAGTCATGGTCCGTATTACCTGAAAAGTTTGGGGACAAGAACTTGATGAGCGAACACTCAGTAGGAATTATATCTCAAGAACTAGCAATTGGTTTAAGTATTTAACTTTTTCAAATGAAAATGCAAGTCTAGCATGTCAATCATGTAAAAATAGAACGATACGGAATTGAACATGATAACGAGAGGAATAACAAGTAATGCTGATCCAAGATAGGGAATTTCAAGTATTCAAGAGTTCAAGTATTTGAACAAGTACCGAGTATATCAATAAAGTTTTTCATGTCATGAGACAATGGCTATTAACAAGCAAGTACTTTGCCCATTCCGGGCCACGCAAGTCATGTCAAGTCAATCAAGTCAAGCACGCGAGAGAGAGATAGATAGTGGAGTGTCGTAGATTCAAGCAAGTACTTCGGTGCAATGTCACACCGTGATCAATATAACACCCATGGGCACAAGTACTTTCGGGTGCTCCTCCCAGGACCATATCGGGCCCTATATGCGCAGATATTGTTACAAGTAATATCTAGACAACCACTTTATTGATAGCCATGGAATTCCAAGAACAACTCATGTAGGATATCAAGGTAGATTCGTGGATAGGTTCCACAGAATTCAAGGAAGAATATTAGATAGACGAGGATAAAACTAACGAGAAACATGACATGTCGATAACCTGGGTAGATTCGGTACCTTAACTAGGTAGCCGTGATAACTTGAGTGGATGACTAAACCTGTCACCAATCAAGGGACATGAATCAAGCTGAGAGATTGTCCCCATCTATAAGGGACTCAATCCAAGACATCACCTAGTGGGATATCATCATTCCACAGGCTAGATTATTCTCTCATGGACCAAGATGCCACCATGAGAGGGCCGATTTACCACAAGATGTGGCAATCAAAAGCACAAGGTGTTTGAGGTACAACCAGCTCAGTCAGCCTTGAGGGAATTCAAGGCTACGAGGAGACTTACGGAGGTCCCAATGACTAACTCGCCAGTCCGAAGGAATGGAATATCCAACGGAGGGCTCGTATGTCACCAAGAGTTGAGGTGTATACGTGAACCAATCATGAAACAGGGACTCCATCTACGGACATGAGATGAGAGTGCCAAAAGACCCGCGGTATGGGTCAAAAACGGAAGAAAACGGTGAGAATAAGAATGCGTTAATCATAGAGTTCATGTCCATCCTACCTTATAATTAACTATAATTAAATAAACTTATATTATTTAACGCCCGTGGGTGCTGTCATTTATTAATTAGCATCCTCTTGGAGAACGTTAATTTTCATGATTTTTAACTCAATTTATTTAGCAAGAATTTTCATTTATACCTATTTAATTGAATAAATCCAAAAACACTCATTAAAAGGCACATTGATTTATTTAAAATAATTTAAGAAAATAGAATATATGATAATTAGGAGAAAAATACAAGGATTCCAAATATATTTTTTTTCATAATTTTTGGTTACATATTTTAATAAATATAGATTTTCAAAGACATATATACATGATATATATATATATATATATATATATATATATATATATATAGTTAAATTAACGCCTATACCCCCAAGCGTCAAAAAGGAATAGGACGACCTCACTTTGGTCATTATTTCAAAAATTTCAATTTTTGGAACCTTTCGTTTCTATACTTAACAATGTCGGAATCTAGCTTATAATATGCCGAAATGACCGGCTCGAAAAACTCTACCTAACCATACGTTCAAAATAATTTTTCGATGAGAGACGGGAGATCTTGCGATAGGGGGCACGAAAAACAATGCAACCACTTCCATTACCTTGATTTCCATCCCAATAGTACGTCCATAAATTTTTATAGCCAAAGGATACTTCTATACCTATAAACAAACTAAAACTCAAAACTCATAAATTTAATTGACATCTACTGTTCGTCATCTTTTTTGAATTTTATTAAATGACGACTTCTCGGTTGTCACTTTTTACCATTTTAACGTCTTTAACCGTGGCGTCAACTTCAGAAAGTACGACATATGTAAAGACGTTAATTCCAAATGGGATTGACGACCTTTTTGGTGGGCGTCAAAATAAAATAGCGCCCTAAAAAAGCCGTTATTTACTGTAAAAATTCTAATTTCAACAGAACACACCGATAAGCATAGATATGATATATATGATATAAATGCATGATTGTTTTTTTTTTGTCTATCATATTGACCCTAAATCATGGTTTAACTTGGTTTGGGCTACGAAACTTGAGAAAACCTACCTTTTTTTGAAGATTAAACGGTGTTCGGGATGAAGAAACGATACTCTGTTTCGAACAGAGTATCCGTCGACTTGCAGGATGAAGATGGAGGGAGAAGATTATGAAAGCTCCCACGTTCTACCAACAAGATGAAGAAGAGGAAGAAGACGGATACGCTCTCCTTCTGGCTTAGCGTTTAGCAGGATGAAGAACCCACGAACAAGACTCTTCCCTTCGAACAGAACAGCAGTAGCAGCAATGGAGCCTTGCTGTGCATGCAGGCTTATTTATAACCTTTCCGGCTATAAGAGTCCTAATACAATCATGGAGTCCTTATTTTGAATAAAACTTGCCATGATAAGTTTTCATACTTCCGTAATAACAACCTCTATCCTCCTTTGGATTAAAAACCCTAAGGCTTCCACTGCACTCTCGAACGGGCAAAATAGCGCCTTACCAGAGGGCGTGTTTTCATTAAATAACACCTTAAACAAGGGCGTCGTTTACTTTGCTATAGTTAGCCACTTTTATTTCCAATTCTCTCGATAGGAATTAGCGCCTTAAGTGAGGGCGTCTTCTTATTAATTAGCGTCTTAATGAAGGTCGTCCTTTACTATTGCCTTATTTAAAATATAAAATTGACGACCATTAGAAAAGGCGTCAATATTTAAATTAGCGGCTTAGGAGGGGGCGTTATTTATTTTTGACCCATTTGTTATATATATATATATATATATATATTTCATTTATTTTTTTTAAGTGTAAGGCCCATTTATCAATTTAGGCTATTACCCTTTATCGAATTTTTATTCAATTTATGACCAATATTAGCATGTATAGATTTGAAATCTATTTTATTCTTTTTAAAATTTCCAGGGGTGCTACACCCTCCCCCACTTAAAAGAATTTGGTCCCCAAATTCAATTGCGTGAATGGAGACATGGAGGGTATAGAGTACTTACAGTTTAGAACAATTCCGGATATCTCCTTCGCATAGATTCTTCAGTTTCCCATGTTGCTTCTTGTTCCTGACATTTGTTCCACTGCACTTTAACCATGGGAATGGTCTTGTTTCTTAAGACTCGAACCTCTCGATCAAGAATCTTCATTGGCTTTTGTTCATAAGTGAGGTCCCTTTGAATCATTAAGTTGCTATGATCAATGACATGGAAAGGGTCGTGCACATATTTCTTCAGCATGGAAATGTGGAACACATTATGCACTTCCGACAGTTGTGTAGGTAAAGCAAGACGATAGGCTACCTCGCCAACTCTTTCCAATATTTCGAATGGACCAGTGAATCTCGGTGTAAGCTTGCCTTTAACCCCGAACCTTCTTATTCCTCGACCGGGTGAGACCTTGAGGTAAACATGGTCTCCAAGTTGGAACTCTAATTCCCTTCTTCTAATATCTGCATAAGATTTCTGTCTGGATTGTGCCACTTTGAGTCTCTCTTGGATAAGTTTAACCTTTTCTGTTGTGTTTCTTACCATATCAGGCCCTAGTAGTTGCTTCTCGCCAACTTCATCCCAGTATATAGGAGATCGGCAACTCCTGCCGTACAAGGCTTCAAATGGAGCCATCTGTATACTGGCTTGATAGCTATTGTTGTATGCAAACTCGGCTAGAGGCAAATGATCATGCCAACCTCCGCCAAAATCAATAATGCAAGCCCGTAACATGTCTTCAACTATTTGGTTTGTTCTCTCGGTCTGACCATCGGTCTGGGGATGGAAAGCAGTACTGAAGTTGAGCTTCGTCCCCAAAGAGTGTTGTAGACCCTTCCAGAAATGAGAAGTGAAGCGAGGGTCTCGGTCAGACACGATTGATGTTGGGACTCCATGCAATCTCACGATCTCCTTAATGTATAATGCGGCCAAAACATCAGTCGACCATCGACTTTTAATTTGCAAGAAATGCGCCGACTTGGTGTCAATCGATGATTACCCAAATACCATCATGTCCGCCTCTAGATTTAGGCAATCCCATGATGAAATCCATACCAATTCCTTCCCATTTCCATTTGGGAATATCAAGGGGGTGTAACTTTTCGGCGGGTCTTTGGTGTTCTGCTTTTACTTGTTGGCACGTGAGACAGCGAGATACAAAGTCCGCTACCTCCCTCTTCATGTTCGGCCACCGGAAAGTTCTTTTTAGATCTTTGTACATCTTAGTTGCTCCAGGATGAATGGTATATCGAGAGTGGTGAGCTTCATCTAAAATCTTCCTCTTCAACTCAGGACAGTCCGGAACACATGTCCTTTCCTGAAACATTAGCCTTCCATCAATTGCTATCTTGAATCCGGTTCTTTGATCTAGTTTCTCCCTGATTTCAATCATTCCAGGATCTTCGTCTTGTAACTTCTTGATTTCGGATAGCAAGTCCGGATGCACACTCATGTGAGAGAGAGTAATACACCCGTCTTTCTGGTCCATGCTTATATTTAGTCTAGAGAATTCCTCTAATAGTTTCCATTCCCGTATCATACAGCTGGCTATAAGGGCTCTCGGCTTTTGACTTAAGGCATCGGCTACCGAATTCCCTTTTCCGGGGTGATACTGAATAGTGAAATCAAAGTCTTTTAAATATTCCAGCCATCGACGTTGCCTCATATTAAGCTCCTTCTGGGAGAATAGATATTTGAGGCTCTTATGATCGGAGAATACTATATATTGTTCTCCGTAGAGATAGTGTCTCCAAATCTTTAGTGCAAATACTACTGCGGCCAACTCCAAGTCATGCACTGGGTAGTTTTCTTCATGCTTCTTCAACTGCCTAGAAGAGTATGCAATAACTCTCCCTTGTTGCATTAATACACAACCGAGGCCAATACCGGAAGCATCGGTATATACCTCATACTTCTCTCCTTCGATAGGAAGGGCCAAGACTGGAGCAGTGGTCAAACGGTCCTTCAATGTTTGGAAGCTTTGTTCACATTCCTCATTCTACTCATATGGCACTTCCTTGCGGGTCAACCTGGTTAGGGGTACTGCAATCCTTGAGAAGTTTTTAATAAAACGCCGATAATAACCAGCAAGACCAAGGAAACTCCTAATTTCTGTTGCATTTGTTGGTTGTTCCCAATTCTTTACCGCTTCAACCTTTGCGGGGTCCACTGAGATTCCATCTTTTGAAATTACATGTCCTAAGAAGGACACTTCTTCCAGCCAAAACTCGCATTTGCTAAATTTGGCATATAATTGATTATCCCTCAATATCTGCAATGCTATTCTTAAATGCACTTCATGCTCCTCTTCAGACTTTGAAAATATCAAGATATCATCGATAAAAATCACAATAAATTTGTCCAGATGTGGTCTAACGATTCTATTCATAAGCTGCATAAAAGCTGCAGGGGCATTTGTTAGTCCAAAAGGCATAACAGTAAATTCATAATGCCCGTACCTGCTTTGGAATGCAGTTTTGTGAATATCCTCGTCCTTGATCCTCAATTGGTGATAACCTGATCGAAGATCAATTTTTGAGAAATACTTTGCTCCAGAAATCTGATCAAAGAGTTCATCAATCCTCGGCAGTGGATATTTATTCTTGATAGTGAGGTGGTTCAGCTGCCGATAATCGATGCACAGCCACATCGATCCATCCTTCTTCTTGACGAATAACACTGGTGCTCCCCATGGGGAAGTACTTGGTCTAATAAATCCTTTCTTCAATAGCTCCATAAGCTGCTCCTTCAATTCTTTTAATTCTGCGGGGGACATTCTGTAGGGTGCTTTGGAAACAGGTCCGGCACCCGGAACAAGGTATATAGTGAACAAGACCTCTCTCTCTGGTGGCAAACCAGGCAAATATTCAGGGAAAACATCGGAGAACTCCCGAACCACTAGAATGTCTTCTAGTCTAGCTACCTTAGCCTGTGTGGCAGTTACAAATGCTAAGAATGCGTCGCATCCTTTGTTGATAAGTTTATGGGCTCGAAGAGCAGAGATGACTGGTGATCTCTTTTGAGGATTAATGTAAGTTAACTCCGGGAAATCCACAAAAGTTACCTTTCCATTTCGGCAGTCTACCGTTGCCCTATGGGTGGTCAGCCAATCGGCCCCTAAAATTACATTATACTCCTTCAAGTCTAAACATATTAAATCTGCAGGTAAGTTGTGACCTTTAACTATAACCTTGCAGTTTGGGAAATGGAAAGTGACATCAGACTCACTCCCTAACGGGGTAGAAATTACCAAGTCTATCTATTCGGGTTCCATAGAGAATGAAGCAGCAAATTTCTTTGAAACAAAAGAATGTGTGGCGCCAGTATCAAACAGTACTTGAGCAGATTTAGAGCAGACAGTCAAAGTACCTTCCACCAACCCACCCTCGGTTGGTTCCGTTTCTTGGAGAGCTTGTAACCGTCCTTGCTTCCTTGCTGGACGCTTCTCTTCCTTTGTCTCAGGCTCACTTTGCTCGTTCATCATTGGACAGTCGGGAATACGGTGTTCTTTACTCCCACAACGAAGGCACGCTCCGAGCCTTCTCCAGCATTCTGTAGCCTGATGACCCGGTTTGTCGCAATATTTACAATTCTCCTTTGGCGGTGCCGTGATGGAGAAAGGTTTGTTATTAGCCTTTTTGAATTTCTTCACCTTGGAGGGTTCGCCTCCATTATTGGTCCGCTTTTTGAAAGATGGTTTAAAAGTGTTGGGGCTTGTGACATTCTCCCTTTTATCCTTACCACGGATTTTGTCAGACAGTTTCGTGGCGTCTTCTAGCAACTGGGTACGACGCACCATCTCTAAGTACACTTGAATATCCAAGGGAGCGAGCTGGGTGATATACTGGGGTCGTAACCCATTCAAGAACCTTCTTGCCTTCATCTTTTCAGTGCAAATTAAATGTGGTGCATATCTAGATAACCGGGAGAACTGGGCTTCATAGTCAGCTACCGACAGGGATCGTTGCTTCAAGGTAGCAAATTCCGCGGCCTTTTTCTCCTGAACACGGTCGGAGAAATACTTGCTATTGAAATGCTCAACAAATTCAATCCAAGTAACATGGTTTTCGGGCAAGGTGGCCTCTACAGACTCCCACCAAGCACGAGCGTCCCGTTCCAGTTGGAACGTGGCCAGAAGCACCTTCTCATCATCCGCGCATTGCATGACGCGGAAGATCCGTTCGATCTCTTTTATCCAATTCTCCGCATCCTCGGGGTTTGATGATCCCGCAAATCTCGGAGGGTTGAGGTTTCTAAAACTCCGGTGGAGGTCGCCAGCTCCATGATGTGCCCCACCTTGAGCCACCTGTTGTAAGGCCTGGGTTAGGCCCTGAACAGTTCGTTGCATCTCACGCCATTGTGCGCGTTCAGCAGCCATAGTCCTACAAAGAGTCGACCTTAATTAGTTTCATGTTGAAATTTGTAGTCGGATGCCCTATAAGGACTTATACCCACAGCACTACCCATCCTCACGGTTTGGGATAGACCTATCCTTAGACTTGGGTTTCCTAGGACTTGAAATACTAGGCTCTCTGATACCACAAAAACTATCACGCCCCGAACGCGGAAGGAACCCGGGAGAACGCGACGAGTTTATATCAATCATGTCAATCAGAGCAAGTAGATTTTTGACATCAAAATAGAGTGCCCAAAGATGAGATTTCGAAACATAATCAAACACTGATACCAGTGATAATAACAAACCCATAAATAAAGTCACATACTCCAAGACTTAACAATACGAACCAGGCCCATAAGCCTTAACTATTACAACACACAATATCCAACGACAAGACTCCAAGAATAAAGTAAGGACGACAAGACACGATAAGTGGTAGTAGCATGACGCTTGCAGATTCTACGCTCGTCACTCTTGCTCCTGCCCATCCGAGTCTGAGTCATGGTCCGTATTACCTGAAAAGTTTAGGGATAAGAACATGATGAGCGAACGCTCAGTAGGAATTATATCTCAAGAACTAGCAATTGGTTTAAGTATTTAACTTTTTCAAATTAAAATGCAAGTCTAGCATGTCAATCATGTAAAAATAGAACGATACGGAATTGAACATGATAACGAGAGGAATAACAAGTAATGCTGATCCAAGATAGGGAATTTCAAGTATTCAAGAGTTCAAGTATTTGAACAAGTACCGAGTATATCAATAAAGTTTTTCATGTCATGAGATAATGGCTATTAACAAGCAAGTACTTTGCCCATTCCAGGCCACGCAAGTCATGTCAAGTCAATCAAGTCAAGCACGCGTGAGAGAGATAGATAGTGGAGTGTCGTAGATTAAAGCAAGTACTTCGGTGCAATGTCACACCGTGATCAATATAACTCCCATGGGCACAAGTACTTTCGGGTGCTCCTCTCAGGACCAGATCGGGCCCTATATGCGCAGACATTGTTACATGTAATATATGGACAACCACTTTATTGATAGCCATGGAATTCCAAGAACAACTCATGTAGGATATCAAGATAGATTCGTGGATAGGTTCAACGGAATTCAAGGAAGAATATTAGATAGACGAGGATAAAACTAACGAGAAACATGACATGTCGATAACCTGGGTAGATTCGGTACCTTAACTAGGTAGCCGTGATAACTTGAGTGGATGACTAAACCTGTCACCAATCAAGGGACATGAATCAAGCTGAGAGATTGTCCCCATCTATAAGGGACTCAATCCAAGACATCACCTATTGGGATATCATCATTCCACAGGCTAAGATTATTCTCTCATAGACCAAGATGGCACCATGAGAGGGCCGGTTTACCACAAGATGTGGCAATCAAAAGCATAAGGTGTTTGAGGTACAACCAGCTCAGTCGGCCTTGATGGAATTCAAAGCTACGAGGAGACTTACGGAGGTCCCAATGACTAACTCGCCAGTCTGAAGGAACGGAATGTCCAACGGAGGGCTCGTATGTCACCAAGAGTTGAGGTGTATACGTGAACCAATCATGAAACAGGGACTCCATCTACGGACATGAGATGAGAGTGCCAAAAGACCTGCGGTATGGGTCAAAAACGGAAGAAAACGGTGAGAATAAGAATGCGTTAATCATAGAGTTCATGTCTATCCTACCTTATAATTAACTATAATTAAATAAACTTATATTATTTAACACCCGTGGGTGCTGTCATTTATTAATTAGCATCCTCTTGGGGAACGTTAATTTTCATGATTTTTAACTCAATTTATTTAGCAAGACTTTTCATTTATACCTATTTAATTGAATAAATCCAAAAACACTCATTAAAAGGCACATTGATTTATTTAAAATAATTTAAGAAAATGGGATATATGATAATTAGGAGAAAAATACAAAGATTCCAAATATATTTTTTTCATAATTTTTGGTTACATATTTTAATAAATATAGATTTTCAAAGACATATATACATGATATATATATATATATAGTTAAATTAACGCCTATACCCCCAAGCGTCAAAAAGGAATAGGACGACCTCACTTTGGTCGTTATTTCAAAAATTCCGATTTTTGGAACCTTTCGTTTCTATACTTAACAATGTCGGAATCTAGCTTATAATATGTCGAAATGACCGGCTCGAAAAACTCTACCTAACCATACGTTCAAAATAATTTTTCGATGAGAGACGGGGGATCTTACGATAGGGGGCACGAAAAATAATGCAACCACTTCCATTACCTCGATTCCCATCCCAATAGTACGTCCATAAATTTTTATAGCCAAAGGATACTTCTATACCTATAAACAAACTAAAACTCAAAACTCATAAATTTAATTGACGTCTGCTGTTCGTCATCTTTTTTGAAGTTTATTAAATGACGACTTCTCGGTTGTCACTTTTTACCATTTTAACGTCTTTAACCGTGGCGTCAACTTCAGAAAGTACGACATATGCAAAGACGTTAATTCCACATGGGATTGACGACCTTTTTGGTGGGCGTCAAAATAAAATAGCGCCCTAAAAAAAGGCGTTATTTACTGTAAAAATTCTAATTTCAACAGAACACACCGATAAGCATAGATATGATATATATGATATAAATGCATGATTGTTTTTTTTTTGTCTATCATATTGACCCTAAATCATGGTTTAACTTGGTTTGGGCTACGAAACTTGAGAAAACCTACCTTTTTTTGAAGATTAAACGGTGTTCGGGATGAAGAAACGATACTCTGTTTCGAACAGAGTATCCGTCGGCTTGCAGGATGAAGATGGAGGGAGAAGATTATGAAAGCTCCCACGTTCTGCCAACAAGATGAAGAAGAGGAAGAAGACGGATACGCTCTCCTTCTGGCTTAGCGTTTAGCAGGATGAAGAACCCACGAACAAGACTCTTCCCTTCGAAGGGAACAGCAGCAGCAGCAATGGAGCCTTGCTGCGCATGCAGGCTTATTTATAACCTTTCCGGCTATAAGAGTCCTAATACGATCATGGAGTCCTTGTTTTGAATAAAACTTGCCATGATAAGTTTTCATACTTCCGTAATAATAGCCGCTATCCTCCTTTGGATTAAAACCCTAAGGCTTCCACTGCACTCTCGAACGGGAAAAATAGCGCCTTACCAGAGGGCGTGTTTTCATTAAATAACGCCTTAAACAAGGGCGTCGTTTACTTTGCTATAGTTAGCCACTTTTATTTCCAATTCTCTCGATAGGAATTAGCGTCTTATGTGAGGGCGTCTTCTTATTAATTAGCGCCTTAATGAAGGTCGTCCTTTACTATTGCCTTATTTAAAATATAAAATTGACGACCATTAGAAATGCGTCAATATTTAAATTAGCGGCTTAGGAGGGGCCGTTATTTATTTTTGACCCATTTGTTATATATATATATATATATATTTATTTATTTTCATTTATTTTTTTTTAAGTGTAAGGCCCATTTATCAATTTAGGCTATTACCCTTTATCGAATTTTTATTCAATTTATGACCAATATTAGCATGTATAGATTTGAAATCTATTTTATTCTTTTTAAAATTTCCAGGGGTGCTACAGACTTATTTATAGGGAAGATGGGACCTCGGGTGCTCAAGTTCTAACGGGATTCGTATTGCTCAGTAAGAATCCTATTGAGAAAAAAGCTTCCCAGATCAACACTTACCCTGATTGCCTTCTTCCTAGTTTGAGTGGAATACTGCAACGACTTACCAATTCTCATGCTGTAGGGAAATAGCGCCTAGAATAGGGGCGCCCTTTAGGTAAATAGCGCCCATGATAGAGGCGTCATTCATGTAATTGGCACCTTCGTGAAGGGTCTTCAATTTATGAAATGGTGCCTTAAGAGGGGGCGCTATTCAAATTTTTTGGCCCATTTATTGTATGATGTAAGCCCCATTAATTATATATATATAAGTGGTTTAAATATATATATATGAGTTAGGCCTTGAACCTTGGTTTAAATTTTCAATCTATTTACATTCCTTCAATTTACCAGGGTTGCTACACCCTCCCCCACTTAAAAAGAATTTGGTCCCCAAATTCAATCGTATATAGACGTGGAGGGTGCATAGTCCATACCATTTTCAAATAAGTTGGGAAATCTCTTCTTCATGGACTCCTCAGTCTCCCACGTGGCTTCTTGTTCTGAGCATTTGTTCCATTGAACCTTGACCATGGGAATCATCTTGTTCCTTAATGCATGTACCTCGCGATCAAGGATCTTCATGGGTTTTTGTTCATAAGTGAGATCCTTTTGTGTCACTAGGTCTTCGTGATCGATCATATGTGACGGATCATGCACATACTTCTTTAACATGGATATGTGGAACACGTTATGAACTTCGGACAATTGAGGAGGCAAAGCGACTCGATAAGCAACCTCGCCAACTCTTTCTAATATCTCAAAAGGTCTGATAGACCTTGGTGTAAGCTTGCCCTTAACACCAAATCTCCTAATTCCACGTCTAGGTGATATCTTGAGAAATACGTGATCTCCGACTTGGAATTCGAGATCTCTTCTTCTTGTGTCAACATAAGCTTTCTGTCTAGACTGAGCCACTTGAAGTCTCTCCCTAATCAACTGAATCTTTTCGGTGGTATCCCTTACCATATCTGGGCCTAAGAGTTGTTTCTCGCCAACTTCATCCCAGCACAAGGGTGATCGGCAGCTCCTTCCGCACAAAGCTTCGAAAGGTGCCATCTGTATACTTGCATGATAGCTGTTGTTGTATGCAAACTCGACCAAAGGCAAGTGATCATGCCAGCTTCCACCAAAATCAATGATGCAAGCCCTGAGCATATCTTCTACTACCTGATTTGTTCTCTCAGTCTGCCATCCGTCTGAGGATGAAAGGCTGTACTAAAGTTGTGTCTTGTCCCCAACGAATGTTGTAGACCCTTCCAAAAATGGGAAGTAAAACATGGGTCTCGGTCAGACACGATTGAAACAAGAATTCCATGTAGTCTGACTATCTCTTTAATGTACAAAGCGGCAAGAACATCTACTGACCATCGGCTCTTAATTGGTAAGAAGTGTGCTGATTTGGTCAAACGGTCTATGATGACCCAAATTCCATCATGTCCTCCTCTAGATTTAGATAATCCCATAATGAAGTCCATACCGATATCCTCCCACTTTCACTTGGGAATATCAAGGGGATGTAGCTTATCAGCAGGCTTTTGGTGTTCCGCCTTGACTTGTTGGCATATGAGACAACGAGACACGAAGTCCGCTACTTGTCTTTTCATGTTGGGCCACCAAAAGATCCTTTTCAAATCTTGGTACATTTTGATAGATCCTAGATGAATGGTGTACCTTGATCTGTGAGCTTCATCTAAGATCTTCTTCTTTAGCTCTAGATAATCTGGTATGCAAGTTCTATCTCTGAACAACAATCTTCCATCTGAGGCTATCTTAAAACCGGGTTGTTCTTCTATTTTGCCCTTGTTTTCCACTAATACGGGGTCATTATCTTGAAGTCCTTGTGTTTCAGAGAGTAGATCTGGATGTATGCTCATATGTGATAGTGTAACACATCTGCTCTCCTTGTCCATGCTTATATCAAGTCTAGTGAACTGTTCTAGCAACTTCCACTCCTGAATCATACAATTGGCTAATATTGCTCTTGGCTTTCGAGTGAGGGCATCAGCTACAGGATTACCCTTTCCAGGATGATATTGTATTATGAAGTTGAAGTCCTTGAGATATTCTAGCCAACGTCTCTGTCTCATATTCAATTCCTTTTGAGAGAAGAGATACTTGAGACTCTTGTGATCGGAGTATACAGTGAACTACACTCCGTATAGATAATGTCTCCAGATTTTCAATGTAAATACTACCACAGCCAACTCCAAGTCATGAACTGGGTAGTTCTCTTCATGCTTCTTCAATTGACGGGAAGAGTAAGCTATAACTCTCCCTTGTTGCATGAAGACACATCCGAGGCCAATTCCAGACGCATCGATGTATACCTCGAATTTCTCTCCTTCAGTTGGCAAAGCTAAGGCTAGGGCAGTAGTTAGGTGATCCTTGAGAGCTTGAAAGCTTCTTTCACATTCCTCGCTCCATTCATAACAGATCTCCTTGCGAGTTCGCCTAGTGAGTGCATGGTACTGCGATCTTGGAGAAATCATTGATGAATCACCGGTAATAGCCTGCAAGACCCAAGAAACTACAGATCTCGCTAGCATTGGTCGGTCTTTCCCAATTCTTTACAGCTTCAACTTTTGATAGATCTACGGATAGTCCGCCCTTTGAAATCACATGACCTAGGAAATATACTTCTTCCAGCCAGAATTCACATTTACTGAGCTTTGCATATAATTGATTTGTCCTCAATATTTGTAATGCAATCCTCAAATGCTCCTCATGCTCTTCCTTGGTCTTTGAATAAATCAATATATCATCAATGAAAATCACCACGAACTGATCTAGATGAGGCCCGAATATAATATTCATCAACTGCATAAAGGCTACAGGGGCATTTGTTAGTCCGAAAGGCATAACAACAAATTCATAGTGCCCATACCTGCTTCTGAACGCGGTCTTATGAATGTCCTCATCTTTGATTCTTAGTTGGTGATATCCTAACCTGAGATCAATCTTCGAGAAATACTTCGATCTAGATATTTGATCAAATAACTCATCGATTCTCGGCAGTGGATACTTGTTCTTGATAGTGAGATGATTCAACTGTCGATAGTCGATGCATAACCTCATGGATCCATCCTTCTTATTTACAAATAACACGGGCGCTCCCCACGGGGAAGTACTCAGCCTAATAAATCCCTTCTTTAGAAGTTCCATCAATTATTCCTTTAACTCCTTGAGCTCGATAGGGGACATCCTATATGGTGCCTTAGAAATTGGATCAGCACCAGGGACCAAGTTGATGGTGAATGCCACTTCTCTTTGTGGGGGTAGTCCATGTAATTCTTCCGGAAACACATCCGGAAATTCTTCTACAACTGGGATGTCCTCTATCTTAGACTCTGTGGTCTCCTTAATGGTGATAAAAGCAAGGAAAGATACACATCCTTTCCTTATTAGCTTGCTAGCTCGAAGAGTCGATATAAGAGGTGACTTGCCTCGACTCTTAGGGCTAGTATAGACCAGTTCCGAGAAATCCTTGAAGGTAACCTTGCTGTTACGGCAATCAACACTTGCCTGGTACTTGGATAACCAATCGGCTCCTAATATGATATCATAGTCCCTCATATCTAGGCATATTAAGTCGATATGTAGATTTCTTACTTTTACCAAGACTTCACAATATTGGTAATGATGAGCAATATCGACTTCGTTTCCGAGAGGAGTCGAAATAACTAATTTTATCCATTCCGATTCCATAGGTAATGGGTCAGCAAACTTCTTAGAAATAAAAGAATGCGATGCACCAGTATCAAATAAGACATGTGCAGACTTGGAACAAACTTGCAGTGTACCTTCCACTAGTCCGCCCTCGTCTTGATCTGCCTCCTTAATAGCTTGGAGACGTGCACTCTTCGTCATCAGGCGCTTCCCGCCATCGGCTTGATCATTGAGTAGGGGACAGTCGAGAATTTGATGATCACTGCTCCCACAACGAAGACAAGCTCTGAGTTTTCTCCAACATTCGTCGGCCTTGTGTCTGGCCTTATCACAATGTTTACACACCACTTTTGAAGGTGTGGTGGTGATGGAGAACGGCTTGTTGTTCTTCTTGACTTTCTTTTCCTGAGAGGACTCTCCTCCATTGCTCAGCCTTTTCTTGTTGAAATTTGGCTTGAAGGTACCAGAGCTAGTGGCATGCTCCCTCTTATCTCTCCTACGAATCCTATTAGATAGTTCTGTGGCATCTTCTAGTAACTGGGCTCGGCGCACTATCTCTGAGTAGACTTGTATGTCCATCGGCGTCAGTTGTGTGATAAATTGAGGTCGAAGCCCATTTTGAAATCTTCTAGCTTTCATCTTCTTGGTACTTACTAAGTGTTTTGCGTACCTTGACAGCGTAAGGAATTGGGCCTCATATTCGGCCACTAACAGAGTTCTTTGTTTGAGTGAGGTGAATTCTGCGGCTTTCTTCTCTTGCACTCGGTCAGAAAAATATTTGTCGTTGAAGTACTCGATGAATTCAGCCCATGTGATGGGTTCTTCGTCTAAGGTGGCTTCTATGGACTCCCACCAAGAACGGGCGTCTCTTTTTAATTGGAACGTTGCTAGCAATACCATCTCTTCGTCTGTGCATTACATAACACGGAATATCCTTTCCACTTCTCAGAGCCAATGCTCGGCATCATTAGGATCTGATGAGCCAATGAACCTTGGTGGGTTCATATTTCTAAAACTACGGTGGAGATCACCAGCTCCACGGTTCAACGCTCCTTGCGCCACTTGCTGTAGCGCCTGGGTCATGCCTTGGATAGTGCGTTACATGTTACGCCACTGGGCACTTTCGACAGCCATCATCCTACAAGAGTTTTAAATAATTTATGAATATGAGATTGGCCAAGAGTTGGAGTACCTAAGTTACCTTAGCCCATAGTTCTACCCAATTCTCACTGGGTGAAGGTTTAAACCTATCCTTGGACTTAGGTTTCCTAGGAATTGAATATCCCAGGCTATGATACCACAAAAAATGTCACGCTCCGAGCGCGGAAGGAACCCGGAGTGCATGATGAGTTTATATATCGATCATGTCAATTATAGCGTTAGTGTATTCGACACAAAGGCAGAGCGTGCAAAAGTAAAGATAACCCAATCCTTTATTCCATCACGATCTTAAAGTACTTCTATTACAACCACTTAATGAAAGTACTAGGACTCAATAAAAATGAAAAGTACAATGAATGACTCAAGAAAACAGAAAGATAAGACTAGTTGACGCTTGGAGAGATGGAATATCTCTAATCTCTTCACTCTTGACTCTCCCCATCCGATTGAGTCTCATCATCAGACTTACCTGAAAAATAAGGGAAAACACTAGGTGAGCGAATGCCCAGTAGGAATTATATCTCAAGTGCTAGCTTGCTTTAAGTAAATTACATGTTACATGAATGCAACATAGCTATGCATGTTCACGTAAAACGACAATAGAGAATGTATATCAAGAGATAGTTGAGCGAACTTGCAAGTCTTTCAAGAATTCATGTCAAATATATATCAAGATGATCAAGCACGTATATTTATCATGTCATGTCAAGAATTGGCTATCATGTTCAAGCAAGTAAATAAATACCCATTCCGGGTCATGCAAATCATGTCATGTCAAGTCAAGTATTAGATTATGGAATGTCATTTAACTAGAACGACAAGTACTTCGGTGCAATGCCACACCGTGATCATTACAACTCCCATGGGCACAAGTACTTTCGGGTGCTCCTCCCAGGACCAGATCCGGCCCTATATGCGTAGGCATTGATCATGTATTTTTGACATCCACTATAGTTATAGCCAATATGGAATTTCAAAGGAATAAGCTTGTGGGAACTTTAAGGTAGATCTTGTGAAATAGAATCACATGAACATGATGTGTAAGTACATACCATGATAATAACGGTATAACCATGATTCGCGTTGAAAACTAGGTAGAATCGGCTCCCTAATTGGGTGCCATGACATTAAGAATAAGCGCTCATAAAGATATGGTCGCTCGTTCTTGTACATGATAAGGTAGATAGAATTAGTGTCCACAAGTATGGCACATAATTCTTAAGAAATATTAATGGCATGGTTTCCCATTCCATTAATTCAAGGATATTCTCATGGCATCCAAATAGCATGTCATGAGGGTCGGTATACCATGTTTCTTTAGAGTGACATGGCAATTAAGTAGTGTCATGTGTTTTAAGGGTACAACCAGCTCAATCGGCCTTGAGGGAATCCAAAGCAACGAGGAGTCTTACGGAGGTCTCTATGATAAAATCACAAGTCTGAAGGAACAGAATGTCCCGCTGAGGGTTCATCTATCACCGATAAATAGTGTGGTAATCGATAAAACATTGTGAAACGTGGGACTATACTCACGGAATGGAATATAGTACCTATACGTATAACCCACTGTCAAGGGTTACAGACAACCACGAAATCAGAAAACAGTAAATTGACGCCTTAGATCACGTCTTCATTTCATGAAATAGTGCCTTGGGCAGGGTCGCTAGTTTAATATATAATGACTGTTCACTCAGTCGTTATATCCAGGTTCCATATTTATTAAAATCTACAAAAATTCTCAATTCCAGATATTATGTAAATGAGGACTTGGCTTAAGTCTTTAATTCAGTAATTAGCACCCTAGTCAGGGGCGTCATATCTCAAATTGATGGTTGGGTGCATGTCGTTATTTTAAAATCCATGTAATTAGGTCATGCATAGATCAAAGTTCACAGGTTATCACTAATTAGCGCCTGAGTGTTGGGGCGTTCATTCAATTGACGATATGAAGACAGTTGTTATTTCTTTGTCATATGATACGCACCGGGCAGGTACAATCATAGACACATGATTTTCAGAGTATGTCTAATCAAGAAACTAGAGACATGTTCAGACAGAAAAAGATAGCAGGAATCTAACAGTATACTCATGCATTAGGTTAGATGTCATGGTTCACGGTTATTAAATTTTGAACGTGTGTAATTATTAATTAACTAGCTAATTGACGACTGTTTGCACAGTCGTTATATCAAATAGCGCCCTAGCCTGGGTCGCTATTTACTGTATATGCAGAAATCATGAAAACCTGATACGACAAATCTCTCTAAGGATGTCTAACAACCTATATGCATGCAGAAGGCCTATTAGATCATAGGGTTTTGCTTAGAACTTGAGAACACCTACCTTTTGGTTGATTTGGTTAATAGAAACTCGAAGAACGATGAAGAATCGAAGAGGAATAATACAACCACCAATACACTGTAACGGCAGAAGTAGAGGATGACGATGCAGCTTCAACAGGAACAGAAGCAATAGGGCCTCGAAGTAGATGTATTTTCTACCGTTCACAGCAGCAGCAGAAGAAGCTTCGGGGTCAACAGGTCGCCAGTAGCAGGAAGAAAGCAATCTTTCTTCACGCCGTTGTAGCAACCCTTGTCCAGCAAGGGAAGAAGTAGAGAAGAAGGAGGGCTTCTTGTACGTTGAGGAAGACGATGGAGAAGAGCTTGTGAAGAAGGCGAAGATGCTCAAACAGTTGGTCGATGTTAAAGCAGAGAACCCAAAGGTAATAACCTTTGAAGGGTTCTATAGAGACTTATTTATAGGGAAGAAGGGACCCCGTGTGTTCAAGTTCTAACGGGATTCGTATTGCTCAGTAAGAATCCTATTGAGAATAAAGCTTCCGAGATCAACACCTACCCTGATTGCCTTCTTCCTAGTTTGAGTGGAATACTGCAACGGCTAACCAATTCTCATGCTGCAGGGAAATAGCGCCTAGAATAGAGGCACCCTTTAGGTAAATAGCGCCCATGATAGAGGCGTCATTCATGTAATTGGTGCATTCGTGATGCGTCTTCAATTTATGAAATGGCTCCTTAAGAGGGGGCGCTTTTTAATTTTTTTTGGCCCATTTATTGTATGATGTAAGCCCTATTATATATATATCTATAAGTGGTTTAAATATATATATATATGAGTTAGGCCTTGAACATTGGTTTAAATTTTCAATCTATTTACATTCCTTCAATTTACCAGGGTTGCTCTAAGTTCCAAGATTTATTTCTTTCGTAGACTCATCCCGTGGTGACGATGGCTCATCAAACTTCTTCAGTCCTTGTGCGTATAAGTCGGCAGTGTCATCCACGCCGATGTCCTCAAAATTGAGCAAGTCTTTCTCATCCATGATCTCATAAACACCTAGTCTGTCGTCACTCCACACCCCTTCTTGCTCCTCATCATCCTCGAGGACGATGGATGTTTCTACAAACTCCGGACACTTAAGGAGGGCATGACAGCGTTGTGCTAAATCATGGAGAAATCTATCAGGGATAGATTTGGAGCGACGCATCATCGGGCGCGCCGCAAGCGTGGAAGAACTAGAAACCTCAGAACAAGAACCTACTTCAACTGACTCCAATACCCTAGGAGACTCGATAGACCCCACATCTAACCTAGGAGAAACAGTATCAAGCAAACCTAATGGAAGAGGATCAGGGGCCCCGTGCCCCTGGGAGGAAGACAAATCAAAAATGGCATTGTTCTCAACCGAAATCTCCGTTCTAAAAATGGTGTTTTTTTTTGGAGACTGGTGGAGACCATGCAACAAGATGGATCAGGGGGGGAGGAGGAGGAGGAAGTGCAAGGGGGAAGTGAGACGGAAAAAGAACATCGAAGAAGGGATTGGAGGACGAGAACCACATGGTTGAGAGATCAACTGGTGGGCAGCGTCCACATGGACATGTCACAATTAAAAACTCAGTTGGCATTTCCACCAACAATGGATCGATCATGATTAGAGGTGAGCGGGGTATGAACTCCAGCTTTTGAAAAAGGGAAGTAAGGCAGGAAGGAGACCAAGAAAAGGCAACAAGGGAGCTCCCCTCTTCCCGCGGACTCTAGGCTGGCTTCCCAAGCAAGTATTCTACAACCCGCATTTCTGGCTTCATCGGACAGCTTTCTTCATGAAACAGCTTTTGAAAATCTTCACAGAAGTCCTTCATATCATCTACTGGCCCCTTCGGTGGTTCTGGCGGGCCAGAAATAGTACAAGCAGCATCACTTCTTACATCAGAACAGGGCGGCATCTTCAGGGCTCCCGACTGTAACGGGCCCTTTACAAAGTGTTGGCGGTAGTCCCAGGTCAATGGCCCTGAGTCTCCCAGTACTGAAAGTGAGGACTCTTGGTATCCGAGGCCCCTTCTGTTCATCTTTCTGCCCCTTGGGATGGGCTTAGTTCGCCCCTGTAGCTAAGCACCGAGACCCATGCCCGGCTTATAGCCTAATATCAATACCATATTCCAGCCTTTAGGGTCTCTCATCTTGGGTTTCATCTTGATGTTGATTGGCGTGACAGTCGGCTTGCGCGGTGCATAAGCCCACGAAAAATCAAGGTCCATTACAGAGATGACCAATTTGTTGCTCGGCTAGAGGGTTGGCAATATTTTATTGAAAATGGCCTCAACTGTCTGGATTGTGGATATGCTTTTAACTTTCACCACCCGCCTTTGAAATGGGAACTTAAGGCACTCGTGGGCGGTAGACGGTACTGCATGAAGGTTGTCAATCCACGGGCGACCCAGGATAGCCTTGAACATAGGGACAATATCTAGCACATAGAATTCTACGGGCATCGTCAGCGGCCCGAGCTCAGCTTGAATAGTTATCACCCCATGATAGGCCCTCCTCGAGTTGTCATAAGCTGCGATGGTAGTCGGGGTGGGCCTTAACATATCTTTAGAAATGTTACACGCACGTAGGGTGCTAAGGGGACAGACATTTATGGAGGCTCCTGTGTCCACCAAAGCCGCATCGATAGCCACCTTATTCAGGGTGATAGAAATGCAGAGCGGCATCTGACATGCCTCAGGGAAGTTCCAATTCAGATTCAGAAAAGGAAATGGCCGGCCCCTTAGTGATCGTGGCCAAAGCCAACGGTAGACAGTCTATTGCCATATCATCATTTACCAGGACCTTCTGTAAGAAATCCCTTAAAACATCTTGGTGTAACTTGGACCTCTTAATCAGTTCAAGCACTGAAATCTTGGTCGGCATCCTATCCAAGTGATGTAACAAATCATACTGTGTGTCGGGCAGAGGGTGCACTTCTTCTTGATCAGCAGCCTACTGCGGGAACTGAGGATTGGGTGCAGGTGCACCAGTGGTGGAGTAGTTCCGATGAAATAGGCACCCGCTCCGGAGGGCAAGGTTCTGTGCCGACATGGCATCAGATAAACTTATGGTGGGTGATTTAATGGGCCCAACAGGGTGGGCAAGGGGTGTAAGAGTAGATGTTACGGGCAGAATGGGAGTGATGATGGGGAAGGTAGGCTTAACGGGTGCCGCTGGGAAGATGATGGGTGAAGGATTAGGTGAAGGGGTAGTGATGGAGGGTGTAATGGGTGCTGGCGCATAGATGGGTGAAATATTGGGCGATACGGTAGGTAGAATGAGGGGTTTTGGAGGAATGGTGGGTGAGGCAGAGGTCATGGTGGTGGATTGAAGGATAGTGGGGGTAGAGGGCAAAGGGAACTGGCGATAGGTATGGTGGAGGGCCATGAGCTGAGCTGACGACTCATCATCATAGGACCACCCAGCGTTGGGAGATGGGCGGTGGACAATATTGACCTAAGCCCGTGCCGGCGGCTGAGGTTGTGGAGCGGGTGGATGGTTGGGCATCGGATTCTGATGAATCCCCAATTCCTGCGTAGGCTGCTGCTGCTGTTGTGGTGCTGGCTGCCGTGCTAGCTGCGGTTGCTGTTGCGGCTGCTATCTTCTTCTTTCCTTGAAATCTGTGATAACTTTGTGCATCTCAGCCTAATCGATGCGTTGTCCTTCATGCAGATCATAAACGAGATCTCTAAATTGGAAGCATCTCTCAATTGTGTGCCCGGGCTGTCGGTGGATCATACCGTATTTAGACTGGTCGACAGTCGGGTTCCAATTTGGCCTCTCTGGAGGAAGTTGCAAAGCTCCAGCAGACATGAGGGCGGTGAAGATATTTGAAAGGGTTTCAGGCAAAGGGAGGTGCTGCGCTCTTTTAGGACCCGGACGCGGGGGTGCATAGCCGTTGGGTGGAGGGATGTTAAGGTACTGGGGTGGCTGCTGCGGCTGCTGGGTGTAGACACGCCAAATTTGACATCATTTTGAGCATATCTCCTATCGCACTATGATGCCCCATTTGACCCTCAAATTGACTTATTTGAGTGGTTTTCCTCTCTTTTCTTGAATATCCAACTTCCCTCAGTTTTCACGCATCATTTTCCTATTTTTCCAGATTTTTCTGAGGTTTTTCTCCATTTTTTTCGGGCCTTAAGTCAAATGGTGGCAAGGACCCGGGCGCCATTTAATTGGCGCCCATCAGACGGGCACCCTTCACTGGGAATTGGCGCCCATATCCTGGGCGCCCTTTAATAGGTGCCCAGGCCATGGGTGCCCATTACCTCCAGCTGTAGGTTGATCCGTTTTTTGAGGTTTCAAGAATTAGTGACACTCTGGAAGGTCGCCAATTCTTTAATTAGTGACTGTCCCCAAGGGCGCCATTTCTTTTATTCATATTTTGAGCTGAATTCGGATTATCCTTGATTCTGCGACTTCCCGGAAGGTCGCTAATTCATAAATGAGCGATCGGTTGCAAAGTCACCAATTTCCTTACCTTATTTTGAGCATTTAACTCAGTCCAAAATTCGTATTAATTCTTAATTGACGACCACTTCATGGACGTCAATTCTTTTCTAATTTTGGACTCTTTTAATTAGCGACCACTGGGTCTGACACCATTTCTTACATAATTTTGATTTCGAACAAAACCCCTTCCCTCCCTCACTTAAACTCCTTTTTCACTTGGGAAAGGGTTCCTATGGTTTCCTAATATTGTAAGGACACTTGGAGGAAGGTTCCCCCTTTCCAAATCCTACCAAAACTCATTTTTCTAATTTTCTTGGAATTAAACTCCGAATTTCCTTTCCCTTCATCACTTAAACTCCTTTTCCACTTAGGAAAGGGTTCCTATGGCTTCCTAATATTGTAAGGACACTTGGAGGAAGGATCTCTCTTTCCAAATCCCACCAAAACTCATTTTTCTAATTTTTATGGAATTAAAATCCTAATTTCCTTCCCCTTCCTCACTTAAACTTCTTTTCCACTTGGGAAAGGGTTCCTATAGGTTCCTAATATTGTAAGGACACTTGGAGGAAGGATCCCCCTTTCCAAATTCCACCAAAACTCAGTTTTCTAATTTTTATGGATTAAACTCCGAATTTCTTTTCCCTTCCTCACTTAAACTCCTTTTCCACTTGGGAAAGAGTTCTTATGACTTTCTAAGATTGGGAGGACACTTGCCCAATGAATATCTCCCTCCAAATCCCATTAAAACATGATTTTCTAATTTTCTTGAAATTAAACTCCGAATTTCACCTCTATAAATAGGACCCCTCTCTCCCTTGTGTAAAAGGTATCAATATCAATTCAAGGGGAGGTGCTACTATATTGAAGGCTCAAGGAGGAGGCTCCCATGAACCTACGAGCTTCATCCATGGAGTTCTTCTTCCTCCCTTGAAGATCTTGAAGCCAAATTGGAGAAAACCACTAAGCTTCCCCCCCCCCTTTCTCTTATTATTGCTTTAGTTAATTACGTGCATCATATCATATTCTTCTTTTATTTCTTTTTATCTCAATATTGAGATCTTCCCATGTTGTGCACTCTAGCACATCTCCCTTAGTGCAACAATTGCATATCTCCCTCTATTCTTTATCATACATCATCTTTTACCTACCCTTTTGCATAGGGGTTTAAAGGCCAAACACCAATAAGGTGTGTTCATATCCATGCTTTCTATGTCCATATTTATATTTGGATTTGATGCTACACATCTTGGTTTCTAATCCATGTTTGTTTATTGGTCTTTGTTAATTTTATAAGGGTAATCAAGCTAAAGAAGAACTCTCTTCATCGGTCTGCCGATAGAAAGAGAAGGTGCACTCACAATCTCTCCCGCATCCTTTTAAGGTATTTATATTCGCGATCCCTCCATATTGTTATTATTTATATCATTTGAGGCCCTCGCGTCTCTGGCGATCACCTTTCCCTTTAGCATCCTACGCATGCTCCCTTTTCTCCTCTTTCCCATTCTTTTCTCATAATTCTTCTTAGTTTTTCCTTAAGTGGATTTTTTAAGATCTACACTGGGGAGTAGGGAAGGATGGTTGGGTGTTCTGTGGAGCGGAGAACTGAGGGTTGCGAGGAGGCTGCTGAAAATGGGGTGGAGCGGACTGGTTAGTGGATGAGAAATTGACGGCATGCACCTGCTCGTTGGTTTGGACCCCCGCGGTGACTGGCCCCTGGGGCTTTTTGGTGTACTTGGGCTTCTGGGGTTCAAAGAGGGTGTGGATAAGGGAATCCTTAAATTGGGTCTGGATGAACCTGGCCCTACTATACAACTGGTGCATGCTAGCAATGTCGTTCAAGGCTAGAATGTTCCTGAAGGTAGGGGTAGCATTAGAAATGAGGAGCTTGACCTTCTCCTCCTCCGGAATATGGCCGGGCACACGGGCAGCCATCTGCCACCACCTATCAGCGTACGTGGCAAAATCTTCATCAGCCTTCATCTTCTCGGCCACCAGATCAGTGAATGAATATTCCGGGCCAACCCGGTCCTGAAATCTCTGAATGAATTTTTTCTTTCACAACCTTAAAGCTCTCTGCGTCCTCCAAGGGCAAGGCATAAAACCATTCCAGGGTGACCCCGTCAAGTGAGTGGCAGAACAAATACGCCATGAGGTGATCATCGTACTGAAACTGCGCCGACTCATATAGAAAATCACTCACATGGATGTACAGGTTACCATTCCCATCATACTTTCGATACGTGGGGAGCTCTGACTGAGGAGGGAAACGAATATTGTGAAAACTGGGGACTGGGACGTCAGCCAGGGAGTGCGGGCCGACCCGCTTCTGAAGGAGGTCAATCTGTTGCTACATGGCAGCCCATTTGTCAAGGAGTTCACGCTCTCGGGATGGAAGAGGCAAAGTAGAAGGAGCGGACCCGATGTGAGGGGCCGACGGATAAGTGGGTGTAGAGGGAAGCCCATAAGAGGGATATTGAGCCAAGGAAGGACCCATACTTGAGTAAGTCAAGTGGGCGGCCCCAGCCTTAGAGCCTAGAAGATCAGCCGGGCCCACAAAGGCCTGCGGCACTGGTGGAATGGACCCATAAGAGTCAACCTAAGAAGATGGAAGGAGCCCAGCCTTCCCTTTGTCTAGAATCTGATGGGCTGAGTTAGAAGACTGGCCTGCCTCTTGATTTGAAAAATGAAGAACCCTAGGTTGGACCGAGGTTAGATCAATTGGAGCAGTAGAGGGGCCCTCGGGGCCATTAACCTTGGACTAAGAGGCGGAGGTAGCAACAAGACTCTGTGAAATAGAGGGAGGTGGGGCACTCGACCCTTGCAAAGTCTGATAAATGACCTGCAGCTGGGCTGGATCCAACTGGACCATCATCTGAAGGATCTGACCGGCGGAACCTTGAGTAGGAGGATTTGAAGGGGATGGTTGACCACCCTCAATGGCAGCAGACAGTGGAGGGGCGGACCCCTGAACAATGACCCTAGGTGGGTCCTCTAGGAGGCCCTGAGGAATGGAGTCCTCACGAGGCTGAGAAAAGTCATAAGACGACATGGCGGAATCAAACAGCGGATTGAGGTAAGAAATGAAGGAAGAATTACCCCTAGGAGAAGACCCTATAAAGGGAAAACAACTCCACATGCAATGCGGTACCTAACACAAAGATGACAACAACAAATAATAAGCACAATGTGATGACGAACAAGATGCACAAACAAGAGAGGAGATAAGAGGCAACCAAAGTCAATCAAGTTACAATGATGCGCGGAAGATTTTAATTTTCTCCCCCTTTCGGAACCTTAATGATTTGAATTAGATCAAAGTTCTCTTCAAAATAGGATTCCTAAATAGGGATGGATTTTGGGACTTGGTCGACTCTATGTGTACACTCTCTCTCACGGATGCAACCTAAACACGGGGTGACAAAGGTACAACCTGTCTGGCGTCCATGTGAGAATCCACAGATCACGGGGACTTACGGAGGTCCTAGAATGGAGTACCTAGTCGACTCCAAGGAATATGGAGGCGAGAGGCTCTCCTACCAAGGTAGGTATGCAACTACTATGATAAAAATGTATGACCCTATGCGCACCAGGGTGCATGCAAATTCTAGCCTAAAACTAACAAGCAATAATCAAACAATGCTACAGATATGGCAACAATAGTATAAACATGAATGATAACCTGGGGGAGATAAATAGCACCCAAAAAAAGTAGCGAGATGATGAGAAATAGAGCACACGTATGAATCTCGGGGTGCACTGTAATCAAATAGCGATCTGATGGGAGACCGCAGAGGGAGGGAAACGGTCTTGGGAAGATCGCAATATGCCAGGGAGCAGTAAAAACACAGAAGCTAAGCTGAACAATAACATGAATGACCAACGCGTAACTGAGTGGAAGAAGCGGTCTGATGAATGACCATCATCTGTATAAAATGGCCCTGACAGGACTGCAACAAGCAACAGACACACAACAAGCAAATGACAGGAACTAAGGGGGGTAGACGTACCTGCGGCAGAATAAAGCGGTCTATCGACCGACCGCTAGATACCAGAAACGGCCCACAGAGGACCGCAGTCAATCCAGAGAACAGAAAACAACAGGAAATGAATCGACAAATCCGAGGAGACTAAAAACTGACTCAAACAAGCATAGAGGAGCAGGTCAGCAATGCCAGAAGCACGATGGGGATAAGGTGTCCCACCGTGATCACCAAAAAAAAGATGTGGATATCTTTTCCTATCTAAAGAAAGAAAGAAGTGTGGATGTGTGTGTGTGTGAATGGATCTAATGTGGCACTACATGGATCATATAAGGAAATAAACAATATAATGAAATCAATCACCCACACACACTATCAGATCATGATCGCCACCAAGGTGAATAGAGCAAAAAGCGGCGCACTACGTACCTTGGAAAGGAAATGAGGACACTCGCCAAACCAAGACAGCACCGGTGCAAGGGTGAAGATGGTCTCCTGATGACCGTTGAAGGGTGAAAACGGCCGGACGACAAGCCGCTACCAGCACTGAAGCAAAGCACGGGAAGAAGGCCTGGGTGTAGAACTGGGACGGTCTTCAATCGGCCGCATGTAGAAGAGAGACAATATGAGGAAGACCACTATCTCCGATGGACGGTCGGAGGTAGATCGCCTAGGCTTCGAGAACCCGAGCCGGGAAACTCGATCCTCCAACGGCCAGGAGGGATGGGCCTCGTACTAAGACGCCTGCTGACCTGCAAAACAACACAAGCGACAACAGAAGACAACCCAATTAGTTTCTGGAAGTGCGGTATCTATAAATGTGAACGACGAATAGAACGCATAATTAAAGGGAGAAATACCTGGGGGTTTTGGGTTTTAAACCCCTATAGGGCGTGGAAAACATTAGGAGGATGAAAATATGATAGAATGCCAGTGAAATATGTGCAGAAGAGTGAAGAAAAATGGAGGTGAAATGACTAAAGCTGTGACCGAAAAATGACTCAAACAATGACCCAAAATGCAACGAAATGAACTACTCCCTGAACCAAAGGCTTAGAGGGTTTAGAAAGCCTTTCTCTCTGACTGGACTTCGCTCTGGAAAGCAACAACACTTCGACGTGAACTCTAAAATCTCGCCCCCCCCCCCCCCCCCCCCCCCCCCCCGCACAGCCATGACCCAAGGGTTCTATTTATAGACCCTTGAGCTCGAATGGAGGGATTTTGGGCGGGAATTAGACATGGATTATTTTGAATAAAATGAAGATAAAACTCCCAACCGCCAATAGGATCAAACGGCGCCCAATTTGGCTAAGAATCCGCGGAGAAATCTGTGGATCAAGTAACCATTTTGACCACGGATATAGAGAGAAATCGCCCATCGACACAGGAATCTCGGTTATAAAAATGGTCCATCGATAGACCGCCCAGGGTGCTAAACGGCCCATCGGCCGACCGCTATTCCTCTGGCCGTTAGAAAATAAAAAATAATAAGATAAATATGTCCATTTATCCAAAGACCAGGTTAAACGGGATTCCTGCCAAGTAGAAACGGTCCTTGACATACCGCCACTTTTATGGGACGGTCCATCGAGTGACCGTTTACAAAAACACAGGTCGATGCATGAAAAGATAGGTCGGCGCAGGTCAGAGACAAGTCAACGCGAAAAAGGATAGGTCGACGCAGGTCAAGGGAAAACAGTCATACAATAGACCGCCACCTTCATAAAATGGCCTATCGCTAGACCGTTATTAAGCTAGCCGTTCGAAAAGAGAATAAAAGATAAATATGCCTACTAAGCCAAAAGACTTAGTTAAATCAGGTTCTATTGGGCTCAAACTCGAGAAAACACGGGAGAAAATCCAACCAGGGAGAAAGATGCCCATAAAATAGGCCCTAACCATCGAAAAATGACCCGATAAATGATGGACAACTCGAGACATCATAAATGAAGGCAAGAAACAGACTCAACTTGCAGGTATAAAATGGGTGTCAACAGCGAGCAAGTGCCACGCTTTGAAAGCGTGGCAAGGAAACTTAGGTAATGGATTTACCTATGTTTTTTGGACCTATACCTACGTTTTAAAAACGTGGGTAAAGGTCAATTTTCTTGTAGTGGCACTCCAATGCACATCATGTTAAAGGGACACAACAATGCACATCAATTGGTATCATTTCCATTGCATCATGTGGTTACACGAGTCATAGGTTGCATGCTCCATTGTCAACCCATGCACAAGTTTAGGGGGAGTCAACATTAAAAATCAAGTCTACATCCTTATACATTTTGTTGTCATATGGAATGGCTGCATCTTCATAGGGGGAGCTTGTTCTGAGAAAAATCTGTTGAAATCCACTTTATTATCGATCAGGTCGACCCTATAACTACTCAAGTCGACCTCGCAGTTCATTTCTATTTGCAAACTGCTCTCTATCTAAGCTCAGTACATCGACACCATGAGGTGCCTGCGTCGACACTATTGTTCACCTGCAGGCCCTATTCACTTATTCCAATCTAAGCTCACTGCACATCTTCAGGGGGAGAGTTCACTATCCGCTCTCACTTTATACTCAACTGCACTCTCTACATAAATTAGGCCTCTGCATCATAATGTTGATATGCTATGTTTCACCTCAGGATTGAACTGTTTTGACATCTCTGAACCCTCCTAGTTTATCTGGAATCTGCCATCTTTTGCATGCTCAGCTGTCTGATTCCTATCTCCTTGAATGCCTTGAACTCCTTGGATAATTTTCTATCTATCGTTGAGTTCACTTATCAAAGTAAATCCTTAAGAGGAATCTTCTTTTATAGAGTTCTGCAGTACTACCCTGAACATGAAAGCTATTGGTTTAAATTTAATGAGTTCTTGAGCTTAAAAGATTAATGGTCCTGAAAGTGCATGTATTCAAACTTAATGGACCTAAACCAGTTTTTCATGTTTTGACATGTGCCTTCTTAAGTCTGAAAGTTTATTTTTAGTACAAAGTCATCTTTGATTGAGGAACTTAATTATAGTATTACTTTTAAACATCAATCAATCTGTATTTCAAAAAGGGGCTACACTTAATGAAAGTAATGAATGCCAGTCACACTGAGTAATTGGGGATATTGGAGTCTGATAAACGTATATCCTTATGAAAAAAGGTGTGTCCTGAGTTCAGTGCTCTTAGGTAGAGCAATGGCAATCGTTCCACCGAGAAATCGAGTCCCTTCATCAAGGAAGTGGAGTGGACAAGGTCATGAAGTGCATTGCTACCTCTATTCTATGTGAAGCAGAATTGTGAGATACACTGAGTAACTGGGGGTGCTGGGGTCTAATCAACGTGCACTCTCACGTCAAAAGGTGCATACTACACTTGACTACTCCTAAAAATGATAACAGTTGGTATCTAACAATAGTTTCAAAAGAAATATCTGAATTTGTAGTGCTCATGGATAAAACCAGAAACGTCTAGGTGTTTAACCTCAATACTTTTTGTAGTTACTCTCAAAGGAGCTAATGGAATAGAATGAGTAAGGTGAGAGGAGGTTAACCTGATTTTAGTATGAAATTCTGGTTCATTTCTATTAATTTTGAATGCAGAATTTTTCAAATGATTCATAATTGAAAAAGTCAGATTTCATCAGATTTAAACCATACTAAAGATAAGGGCTTTATCATTGAAATTCAATGACTGATGACTCTGAAATATCTATAACTCTGCATTTATTAACTTGGCTTCAGGTTGATGTACTCCCATCCTAAGATTTCTTGAATCTGGCTCCTCTATAATTCCAAGTTTCGACCCCAAGGGTCGACCCCTTATGTCCAGATTTCTGTCTGGATCTCCTGGCCTATGTCCTTAAGACATATTGGCCTCTTGGTGGTACATGCTTCTATGCTGATTGCTATCTCTGGACCATCTATGAGAGACTCTCCTGGCTGCATTGAACACATCATCTACCTTAACAATTGGTATCAATTTTTTCCTATATTTGGTTAGCTTGCATCTCCCATTTCCATGCATTGCATAGAAAACTGAAAAATCTAAAAATTCTTAATTCAGATCTATGACTATCGAACTGTTCCATGATTTCATCTTCATGCTATGTTCAAATCTCTTGCCTATATCTGTCTCTACTAAGCCCAGGGACCCAACAATCCCAAGGGACCCTAGCATTAGACTCAATAATCTGGTTGCATGCATCTCTGGCTATCTGCTCACTTCCATGTGTCTAAGCATTTGAATTCTATCATCACATGTGCTCATGCTCTGACCTTATGCCTGGCTACAATTTCAACCCTATTTGCTGATGGCAAAGGGGGAGAAGGTTTGATGATTCATCATCCATTCAAAAGGGGGAGAATGTGGTTTGATGAGTCATAGTCTATTTCATGATTCCATTGTTTAGGCGACTCATAATGACGCATAGTTGGCATCATCAAAAAGGGGGAGAATGTTGGATAAATGTTGTTTTGATGATGTCTGAGTTTGATTCAATATCATACTATTGAATTGATTCAGCTATGCTCCAATGTGCATGATAATGTTTTTGATGCTCCCAAGCTATGCTCATCATGAAAAGGCTCAAAAGACTCAAGACTCACGAGATATTCAAGCAAAGATTGAGAGAATTCAAGAAAGGGAAATTGAGATTTGAAGAAAGGACCTTGGCAGACCAAACTGCATGGAATATGCTCCTAGAAGCTAAGACATTGTTGTTACATAAAAATCGAGGCAACTGACTGCACAGAAAAATAAGGTAGATGATAAAATTGATGGTTTGCACAGATTCCAAGAAAAGGTTGGCAAAAGAAAGGGAAATCAAACTAACAACAGAATTTAGAAGTGCAACTTCAAGAATGCTGCATCGACCTCACAACCACACTGCTCCGACGTCGGGTCATGCTGCTGCATCGACCTCACCATGTTGATGCTCCGACCTCAAGTAATGATGTTGCATCGACCTCACCATGTTGATGCTCCAACCTCTTCAAGCTTTCAATTCAAAAGTGTCGACTCCATGTGTCGAGTCCTTCTCACGGATGTTCTGTCATGCCATCTTGCCTCGACCTCACCCTTACAGGAGGTCGACCCCTGGCTCTTTAGAAAAGCCATCTGACAGGCCACGTTCAATTGCTGCTTCGACACACAGGTGGTGCTGCATCGTGCCACCAGAAGATTTCCAAGCCTTATCTGATATACCTTCACAACTGCTCCGACCTCACAGCAATGCTACATCGACTTGATCAGCTCTAGCGGTAAGGCTAGCATCAGAGGATGCCTCAATGCACCTATGAAGCTGCATCGACCCATGGAGATCCAGCTCGCCAGCAACTCAAAGAAACTGTGAAGCTACAACGATGTGATTGCCTGATGTATCGACGCACCAGAAGACTTCGTGCCTTTATCTGTCAGACCTGCATAGTTTTTGAAGCTCATCCTGATGTGACATCACCTATGAGAATGCAGCAGCTAAACTATGATCCTTTGGACCTACCATGCAAACACAGGCACAAGAGCGGAGACTTACGTGAAATACCGAACCACCATGCGCACTCGCTTCCCGGGGTGACTCGGTGATGCCGAGCGGAGGTAGTGGAGCAAGACCCTTGCTGGTAGAGGGCCAGCAGGGCTAGAGCTGCCCTCCCAAGGGTATGGTGCCCACAATCAAGGGGCTGGCTAGGTGCCTAAGGGGGCACCGGGTCACTCTCTCTTGTAATTCCACGGTGACCGCACGTAAGCTGGGAGCTCCGGGATCGGGTGCTCTCTCACCGACCAGCGGAGCAATTCTATGGATATTAATTAAGAAAGCACTGAAATGAGAGCAAGGGGTTAAACCGACCCCGTTCGGAGACGTTGGCGAGCGGGGAAGTGTGGGTTCCCCGCATACTACGTCGGTGAAGCTTCTCCCTGTTTAATAAGTTACATGAACTACTCCTCACGCAGAAGGGGGAACTCGGGGTGGGAAGAATAAGGGTACAATCAAATACTACCTCCACGCAGGGAGGGGCGCTAAGCAGGCCAGGCGGGGAAGGGAGAGTTGCTAAGGAAGTAGCCGATTGATCCCTTCGCCGGTTCTGCCCGCTTCTGTGACTGCCTGATAGGTACTCGCTGTTGTCACCGCCACGGACTCTCCCGTACTCGTAAGTCACCGAAACGAGCGCCAAATTTTCACTGGTTGAACAGGGTGGACTTTTGAAATTTCTTGGAATTTCTAGTCGTCACCGACGGTCGGGGTTGGTGCTGGAACTGGGCGGCTTTGTTCTGGCTCGGACAGGTTCCTGAGTACTGTAGCAAGAAGACGAACTTGCCACGAACACTCCCGAGATTCGAATGATGCGGGACCAGAACGGACGTGAGCGTGGCCGAGTCTTCTTTAATCAGCAACCATGAAGGGCCCCAGGGGAGGTCGGCATCGCGAGAAAGAGCCCAAAGAGTGGGGGGTGTCGGGACTGGCTCTGACTGGACTGACCTGCGCACCCGAGGGAGAATAATTGGAACGGAGGGTTCCGAACTCCAAACGGGGCTCCTTTTGCTATGCTGGACAAGGGACTAGTAGAATCTTGTCCCAGTCAAACGGCGCACCAAGGGAAGCAAGGATGTGGGTGCAGGAGCTTCAGCACTGGGGCTCTGGTCTCTTCTCGGATGCCAGCTGTGCGGTCGGACGAGAATGAACCTTTCTGGGCGGCTCCGAACTCAGATCGAGGCGGGAATGCCTCACCTGCAAAGCTGACTAGAGGATCTTTCCATAAATATAGGGTGTGCCTCCTGCAGCTCCGGGATGTAGTGGTGGTCGGCGCTGCAACATGCAGGGTCTTCTACAGATCTTCAGCTGCACTCAGGTTAGTGGAACAAGGTAGAAGAAGGGAGGTGTTTTTGTGGAGGGGTATAGGATTTGGAGGTGTTGATGATGGGGAAGGGTTGGAAGGTGGGAAGGTGATGTGGGGAAGATGGGCGGGGGGGGCGGAGCTAGCAAGGTGGAGAGGTGGGGTGCGATGGTGGCTTTGGTGGAGGAGAGAGGGGGGGGGCGCAAATGGTCTTGGAGGGAGAGGAGGGTTCTTTCCTTTGTTTTGAAATGGGGATAGAGGAGGGATTAATTTTGGTCTTGGGAATGGGAAGGGTTGTCTTGGGAAGGTGAAGGGGAGCTTAGGGAGTTGGATGGAGAGGTGGCTTGGGAAAGGGAAAGGTTGCCTTGCAAGGTGAAAGGATGCTTGGGGCTTGGTGAGAGTAATGGTGGGACTGAAGGAGCCTTGGGAAGATGAAAGGGTTGGGGCTGATGTGGAGGATGAGGTGGCAAGGGGAGAGGAGATAGAGGATGGTGCGCCCTAGAGAGAGAAGGGGGGTCACCCCTTTTAGAGAGAGAGGGAGAATGAGAGAGAGATTGAGAGCTAGAGAGAGAGAGAGGGATTATCACAAGATTTTATGGAATGCCTAACTCTAATTGTTCATTAGTTCTCCAAGGAGGGGTTGGGGTCCTATTTATAAGGACCCAAACTTTTACATGACAAGACTACCCTTGGCTATACATATAATGACCAAGCTGACCAAAAAGTAAACCGAGGGGTAGATGAAGACACAAACATAGAGAAATAGGACCTAGGGAAATGACTCAAATAAAAGGGAAAATTATATCAAAATGATTCAAACAAAAGAGAGAAATACATCAAAATCATTCATATAGATAATCTAAGTGTCGTGGGGGCCCTGCTCGACATGGAGCTCGATCCTATCCCTCTCCTGGAGGAAGTGAAGTCCCGAGCCAGAGAGAATCATGGGTGATGTCCCCATCAATTCCCACGGGCTCCGAAGAGCTCGACTCTGTCGAGTAGGGGTCCACCCTGCTGCGATACTACTCCAGTATGTCGGGGTCCAGCTACTGGGGATCCTCCCGACTTACCCATGCATCATCCGAAGGAGGCCGACCCTTCCACCGAACCAAATAGCGCTCATATACCTTGCTCCGGGTAGTAGTGACATGTTGATCCAATATCCGCTCCTCTTGCTCACGCTGGTTTCTCGAGACTGGTGGAGCGCTCTCATGGGTAGGGGCTCTCTCAAAGGATGGAATAGGCTGGATGTCCTCACTAGGTGTCACCGTGGGACCCTTGTATGGCACCAGGTCAGCCACGTTGAAAGTGGGGCTTACTCCGTATTCCTCAGGGAGGTCTAACATATAAGCATTAGTGCCAATGCGCCTTAGAACCTGGAAGGGGCCTGCTCCACGAGACCTCAATTTTGAGACATTTCCAGGGAATAGTCTCTCAGTCCTCACCATCACTAAATCACCTACACGGAATTCTTGGTGGCGGTGGTGGGAATCGGCCAATTTCTTGTACACCTCGTTGCTCTTGTTGATGTGCTTGCGAAGGTTGCTATGCAATGTTGTGAATGCTGACATTCTAGGGGTGATGGGTGGACCTGGGCAACAAAAAGTAGACCTATGATGCATTGCTGCCATGTAGACTTTGATGGACCTAGGTGGGCCGGGGCATCCGTAGGTGAACCTATCATACAAAGTGGTGATGAATGCCGGGGGACTCGGACATCCGTAGATGCTCCTAACATGCGTATGATCAATGATGAATGAGGGTGGGCCATTACACCAGAATACGGACCAATCATGCATCCTACTTGACATGTGGGTGACATGAACGAGTGGACCCGACGTAGTAATCATGCCAAGCGATGTGATATGCCAAGACATATGAATTCCTTTCCCAAAGATGACCTCCTTGTGTGGGGTGGTGGGGTGGCCTTTGAGCTTCCACTCAGAAGGGTCGAAGGGATCTAGGTTGGTGGACATCATGGAATGGGACAATTCCTCAATTCTTAGTTGTATTTCTCCCATGGTCATGGTTCCCTTGGTGTGATCTCCTTTCCCAAGGGAATGGGAAGGTCTTTTGGGGGTGTGGACCGGGTCTTGGGAGAGGTGGGCTTGGTCCAACATGGTTGGTTGGGATAGGGAAAGGTTGGTGGCGAGTAAGGTGGGTGGGTATAGGAGGGGATCGAAGGGGTCATAGTAAGGGTCACCTAGAAAGAGTAACTCTAGGTCCTCATGGTCCTCACATAGTGTCGGTTCCTCCTCCTCTAATGAAACAGTTGGGCCGAAGTCTTTGGTAAGTGGATCAGCCATGAGGGGATGGCTTGACTTTTTACCCGATATGAGGAACTCTAATTCGAGGATAAGGTCGGGCTCATTAGGTGTGGGGAGGAATAATAGGAGGTCGCTAGTGTAGCAACCAACGGTGCAAATCGAGGAGATGGACCCGACACATAGGTGTAGGAGGTCAAGGCTCCTAGGTTGGTTGGCCGCTGTGGTTAACATGCCAGTTAACTTCATTTGCCAAGCTAAGCCCTTAAGAAGATCCCCCTAATGTTTCCACTTGGTAGGATGATTGGATGGTGGTGTGATAGGAGGAGAAGGGTATTATGGGGAGGTGTAGCTCCATGGGAGGGCAAACATGGGCTGTGATCTCTCTCATCGGGCTCTCCCTTAGCCAAACAACTAGGAGTTCTAAGATAAACTCGGCCCCAACTAGGGAGGGTGGTGTAGGGTGAAGACCACTGTGCGAGGCTTCTCTTTCATCTTGGACATGGGTGGTCTCCATGGTGGGGATAAGGTCCAGAGGGGCGCTTGTCCCCACATGGCCGAGTGTGTGGGCCACTTCTGCTACTGGGATAGGGTGATCTATGGTGGGTTGTTTGGTCCTAGCCGGAGCATGGCGCACTCGGGGAGGTGAGCAAGGTCGGACGTTGGTTGGATTTGGGAGAGGAAGTAGTGGAGGCCTAAGTTGGGGTAGGATTGGGGTTGGTAGTGAAAGATGGGTGGGTTGAGGAGGGTTGGGTTGGTTGGTCTTGGGAGGTGTGTCTCTTAAGGGGGAAGATGGCGGGGTAGTGGTGGGGACCATGGAGGCTTGTGGGGTGTGGGTTTGATGGGGGATTTTGGGTTGGGTGGTGCCCCGTCATGGGCCTAGGTGGAGGGGTAGACACATTGTCCACTTGGGTTTGAATGGTGAGGGTTGGTTGAGTGGCTTTGGGTTGGGGAGTGGGGGCCCTCATGGGGGGAACCGGGTCAATTAGGGGTCTTTTGCCCTTGGGATCGGCCGGTTGTGGAGGAGTGAGGGTGGGGGCCAATTTCGTTTGAATGGTGGTGGTTGGGTAGCAAAGTGTAGAGGTGTTTATTGGGGTTGGAGGTGGTGGGTGTTATGGGGGTTGGGAGATGTAGAGGGCCTTTATGGCGGCTTTGAACTGGTCAGGAGAGAAGGGAGGAGTGGTAGTGCTCCTCGGACTATGGCTCTCTAAGTAGGGAGGGGGATGTTGGAGATTTTAGATCTTCCTAAGTTCTACCTTCGTTTCCTCCCATGAGGAAATGGGCTCTTTCCTCCTAACCCTTCTTAATCCCTCTATGTGCTCCCATTTACTCTTGGCTTGACCCCGAAGTCGTCCCTTGGCCTTGCGGACTCTCGCGGGTCCATATACCCCAAGTCCTCTCAAAGTCTTTATCCATGCTAGCCTCCCATTTTAGGTAGGCATTAGGACTAGATCCATCAAAATGAAGGTCCCCATCTAGGATGATGTCCATGAGGAGGGGGTCAATCGGACCCTTGTGGAAGGCCGAGTTGTTGGGAGTTAACCAAAGAGGGGTATACATGATGATGCACTGGGTGGCCCGATGATGACTCTAAACGCGAATGCACCCTAGGACCAACTTGTAGAGAGACAAGTTGTAAACTTTCTCTGATACCAAACTGATGTGACACCACCTATGAGAATGCGGCAGCTAAACTGTGATCCCTTGGACCTACCACGCAAACACAAGCACAAGAGCGGAGACTTATGTGAAATACCGAACCACCGTGCGCACTCGCTTCCCGGGGTGACTCGGTGATGCGGAGTGGAGGTAGTGGAGCAAGACCCTTGCTGGTAGAGGGCCAGCAGGGCTAGAGTTGCCCTCCCAAGGGTATGGTGCCCTCAATCAAGGGGCTGGCTAGGTGCCCAAGGGGGCACCGGGTCACTCTCTCTCACAATTCCACGGTGACTGCACGTAAGCTGGGAGCTCCCGGATCGGGCGCTCTCTCACAGACCAGCGGAGCAATTCTACGGATATTTAATAAGCAAGCACTGAAATGAGAGCAAGGGGTTAGAGCTTACCCGGTCGATTTGAAGAAACCGACCCCGTTCGGAGACGTTGGCGAGTGGGGAAGTGTGGGTTCCCCGCACACTGCGTCGGTGAAGCTTTTCCATGTTTAAAAAGTTACATGAACTACTCCTCACGCAGGAGGGGGAACTCGGGGTGGGGAGAATAAGGGTACAATCAAACACTACCTCCACGCAAGGAGGGGTGCTAAGCCGGCCAGGCGGGGAAGGGAGTGTAGCTAACGAAGTAGCCGATTGATCCCTTCGCCGGTTCTGCCCGCTTCTGTGACTGCCTGATAGGTACTCGCTGTTGTCACCACCACGGACTCTCCCATACTCGGAAGTCACCGAAACTAGTACCAAGTTTTCACTGGTTCAACAGGGTGGACTCCTGAATTTTCTTGGAATTTCTAGTCATCGTCGACGTCCGGGGTAGGTGCTGGAACTGGGCGGCTTTGTTCTGGCTCGAACTTGTTCCAGAGTACTGCAGTAGGAAGATGAACTTGCCACGAACACTCCCGAGATCCGAATGACGCAGGACTAGAATGGACGCGAGCGTGGCCGAGTCTTCTTCAATCAAAAACCAAGAAGGGCCCCAGGGGAGGTCGGAGTTGCGAGAAAGAGCCCGAAGAGTGGGGGGTGTCGGGACTAGCTCTGACTGGACTGACCTGCGCACCTAAGGTAGAATAATTGGAATGGAGGGTTCCGAACTCCAAACGAGGCTCCATTTTCTGTGCTGGACAGGGGACTGGTAGAAGCTTGTCCCGGTCAAACGGTGCACCAAGGGAAGCAATGATGTGGGCGCAGGAGCTTCAGCACTGGGGCTCTGGTCTCTGCTCGGATGCCATCTACGCCGTCGGATGAGAGTGAACCCCCTGGGCGGCTCCAAACTCAGATCGAGGCGGGACCGCCTCACCTACGAAGCTAACTGGAGGATCTTTCCAGCAATATAGGGTGTGCCTACTGGAGCTCCGGGATGTAGTGGTGGTTGGCGCTGCAACAGGCAGGGTTTTCTGCAGATCTTCAACTGCACTCAGGTTAGTGGAACAAGGTAGAAGAAGGGAGGCGTTTTGGTGGAGGGGTATAGGATTTGGGGGTGTTGATGATGGGGAAGGGTTGGAAGGTGGGAATGGGATGTGGGGAAGATGGGCAGGGGGGCGGAGCTAGCAAGGTGGAGAGGTGGGGTGCGATGGTGGCTTTGGTGGAGGAGAGAGGGGGGGGCGCAAATGGTCTTGGAGGGAGAGGAGGGTTCTTTCCTTTGTTTTGAAATGGGGATAGAGGAGGGATTAATTTTGGTCTTGGGAATGGGAAGGGTTGTCTTGGGAAGGTGAAGGGGAGCTTAGGGAGTTGGGATTCTCCCTTGGGAGATGGAGAGGTGGCTTGGGAAAGGGAAAGGTTGCCTTGCAAGGTGAAAGGATGCTTGGGGCTTGGTGAGAGTAATGGTGGGACTGAAGGAGCCTTGGGAAGATGAAAGGGTTGGGGCTGATGTGGAGGATGAGGTGGCAAGGGGAGAGGAGATAGAGGATGGTGCGCCCTAGAGAGAGAAGGGGGGTCACCCCTTTTAGAGAGAGAGGGAGAATGAGAGAGAGATTGAGAGCTAGAGAGAGAGAGAGGGATTATCACAAGATTTTATGGAATGCCTAACTCTAATTGTTCATTAGTTCTCCAAGGAGGGGTTGGGGTCCTATTTATAAGGACCCAAACTTTTACATGACAAGACTACCCTTGGCTATACATATAATGACCAAGATGACCAAAAAGCAAACCAAGGGGTAGATAAAGACACAAACATAGAGAAATGACTTAGGACCTAGGAAAATGATTCAAATAAAGGGGAAAATTACATTAAAATGACTCAAATAAAAGAGAGAAATATATCAAAATGATCCATATAGATAATCTAAGTGTCGTGGGGGCCCTGCTCGACATGGAGCTCGATCCTATCCCTCTCCTGGAGGAAGTGAAGTCTCGAGCCAGAGAGAATCATGGGTGATGTCCCCATCACATCCAGAGAATAAAAAATTCTGGCGTAAACCTCCAAAAACACACCTTTTGAGGTCTGGAAGAAGGTACCCATGTCAGAGCTTCTTCCACCTCATCATAACATCTCAGAACATCCTTTTACAGAAGACCATGTCAAGGAACAAATATGCAAAGGTCTTCTCTACCAGAAGACTATCTCTTCTATCCTAAGAAAGGACTACCCCAGGAGGTCTACCCTCTAGTGGACACTGTACCAAGCCATTTTCTCTTCCAATAGATTTGCAAATATACTTTACCTTCTGCCTGCCACAGTCCTATCCTAGGACTGGTCTGAAAAGCACTACATCTCAAGACAAATATCCTCATAATATTTTCTACAAGGCCAAAGAAAAATGTTGGAGGGAAATTTGACTTTCCAGCTACTTCCTTATATCCGGTGGATCAAGTCAAGCATTGCTGAAAGGTCAGAGATCAAAAGAAGGTACTTTAATTTGAACTCCAGCCAATTTCAATTACAGCTCTTTTGGAGGGAAAATCTCTCCACCAGGATCATCTATAAATATGTGAAGCTTCCAATAGAGCCGCAGCTGCTGCTGCCTTAAGAGGAAAAGCCCACGTCCTCTCTGTGCCTTCAAAAGAAACCTGTGAGAAACAAAAGAAAGGAGTGTGGAGAGCATCCTAGCCCTGGTTCGAGTCAAACTAGTTGTGAGAAAGGAAGAAGAAGAAGCTAAAAGGAGTGTAGCCCCTCCTTGCAGCCGTCCTAAGCTTGATAGAGCTTCAAGTGTTCGATATGAAGCCACCGTGCCTTCTCATTGTGTTGATCTTTCTATTTTTACTTCTGTATTTGTAATCTTTAAACTGTGGGTGTCTAGTGCTCTTGTGAGAGACCGGAAGTGTGGTTGCTGCACCTGCAGCTTGATGTTTTCTTTTGTGTGTGTGTGAGCGTGGGTGTGTGGTGTATCTCCTTCCCCTGTGCGTGTGTGTGAAGTGTATTTCGTATGTGTGTGTGTGTGTGTGTGTGTGTGTGTGTGTGTGTGTGTGTGGAATATTTCATCCTCGTGTGTGGGTTGGGGACTTCGTCCTCGTGTGGAGAAAGCATCACGGGATTTGGTGAGGGGTGGACGTATGTTGCGGGTTTGCAACCGAACCACCTTAAAAACTCCTTGTGCAATGGGGTGTGATTTCTGTGATTGATCCATTCTCCTTTCCCCCATTCACAGGACGGCCAACATAAAGTATTTACACTTGGACTGATTCATCCGCACAGACTTGCATTTGTAGTTGTTTTTCCAACACTCACTCTAGCATCGTCTTCACTCATACATCCAGCCTGTTCATTTATCCTGCTGGAGTTTGGTGAGATCCCTGTAGTCTAGTGCAACCTGATCTCCCTTACTTCTAAACCTGCTCTGAAGATGCATCGACCTCATTGTATGGTAGTGTTGACCTCAGCTACTCACTTAGTTGTGATCCTCTGAAGGTGGATCGACCTCACCACTTGGGCATGTTGACCTCTACAGTTTGTGCACTATGTTCTGTTCTACTCATTTGAGCTATTGCTTTAGATCCGTTGTGCATTGATCCAAGTGTTATATTTGTATTATAGTAGTGGGTTATGTTTTATTTAGCTAAGTTTTTAATTAGGCCAAAAATTTTGGTAGGATCTATTCAACCCCCCCTTCTAGATCCGGTTGCACCCCGTGGAACCTAACAGGATGGTCCACCCATGGATCTCCCCCTTTCTCTGATGGACTGCATAGTGGAGGATGGGAAGATTAAACCTTAGGGGCTTACGCAGTAAAACCATGCTAGTTAACAGTAATGGAAGCACAGAATAGCCAATCTGCAATGACCGCGACACGAGGGAAGCCATTAGAGGAGCAATTACAAAGGTTACCAACTTGAACCATTAGCCATCCTTCCCTTCTCTCTGATAGAGTACAGAGAAAGAGATTTAGGCTCGATAGCCCCCCGTTTATGGACAAAGCTAGCGACGGGGTTATGGGATGATCACCTCTTTCCAGAGGGAGGTAAGAGGATCCTTCAGGCAATTCACATCCTAGGGCCCTGCCCATTTCTTGAGCAAGCTCCGTGAGTCACTGCCCAGTATGGAAATCATTGGTAGTGGGAAAAGTGAAGACATTCATCCATAGTAAAGGATTATACTTAACAGAAGAAAACATAACACACACAGGAAGCAGTAATGCTCCAGAACCAAGGCCAGATGGCCAAATTCCTTTTTATTCATTCATCGAAAGATAAGAGTACAAGGGATTTAGCCCTCCATCGGGCGTGGAAAAGGAAGAAAAAGAAAGGGAAAAGAAGAAGAAAAGAGTGCAAACGAAGATGCAGTAGCACCCACCTACAACGATCTCCTCTCCCTTCCCCTTTTCTCCTCTCTGCCTCTCGTTCCTCTCTCTTTCTGTCTTTTTTTTATTTTATTCGTGCTTCTTTTTCCTCATCTCTACCTTTTTCTTCAGCCGTCGCATCCTTCTTATAGGGACGAGGGTGTGATCCGGCCTAGAGTGGCGCCTTGGCATGATCCGGCACCATGTGGCGTCTTGAATCGGCATGGAGGTACGGTGAATGTGATGTTCACCTTGAATCGGTGCGGCAAGCTTATTTTGGCGTCAGATCACTTCATTTATCGCACTCGATAGTGCCCAGCTCCAGTATCTTTAATATTACACCTTTTGTCGTCGAGTAAGAACGTGATGTCCCTTTTCCCGAGATGTATCATTGGGCATGCAACGCGGGTTTAAAATCATCCATTCTAGATGCAGGCTTTGTGCTATCCCGGCGTAACTGGTCTAATGCGGGTTCAAGTTGACTTTAATATTCATAAAATCACCATCGGGAAGAGCGTGTTGACTCCTTTTCCCTAAGTGCAATATCGGATGTGCTGAGCACACCCACAGGCGATCGAGTTTTATCATCCTTTCTGGACACGGGTTTAGATCGACCCAGCGTGATTCTTTGGACAATGTGTGATGTGAAACATTGACGGGAATGCAGCTAGTGACAATGATCCCTTGGACTTAATTCGCAAACGCATTCATAAAAGTCGAGAAAGCTTGGAAGACGCCGTCTCACCGTGCGCACCCGTTACCCGTGGTCACTCGATGATGTCGAGTCGAGGTGGGGGAGAAGGACCCTTGCTGGTAGAGGGCCAGCACAACTAAGGTTCACTCTCCCGAAGGTATGATGCCCACAATCAAGGGTGGCCGGGTGCCTTGGGGGCACTAGGTCACTCACTCACTATTGTCCACGATGACCACTCAAGATGGTGGGTCCGGGAACGGGCACTCTCTTACTAGCCAACGGACTAGCTTGACGGATATTAAACAAACAGAAGTAAATGGAGCAAGGGCAGAAGCTCACCTGGTTGGTTTGAAGAAACCAACCCCGGTCGGAGACGATGGGCGAGCGGGGAAGTGTGGGTTCCCCGCACACTGCGCCGGTGAAGCTTGAACCCTATTTAGATAATTACACTCACTACACCTCTCGTAGGAGGGTGGACTTGGGGTGGGGAACTTAGAGTTACAATTCGAACACTACCTCCACATAGGGAGGGGCAATAAGCCGGCAAGGCGGGAAGGGGAGAGTCGCCGAAAACTCGAGCGGAGAAGCCGATGTCGAATCTACCTGCACTCTACGACGAATGACTGACAGTCACTGTTGAGGTCGTAACTTCTAGTCCGGAATTCTGCTGATGATGAGACCAGAGAGGAAATATTCATAACTGGAGCGAGGATGCCTCAGAATTTTTTTGAATTCTTCTGTTGTAGTTGCGGGCCCGGGACGAGGTTCGATCAGGGAGACAGAATCTGGGCGCGGCAGCTTCCTGTTTCTGACAGCCGCTTACAGAGAGTGCCCCGACTGCTCCTGGACTCTGAATCATGAACCGCCGGAGTTTCTGGAACCATGAACGAGCCCTCTTCTCAGCAAAATTGACGGGGAAGCCGTCTGATGTCGGAGAGGACTGGGGGACTCAGAGGAGTGGAGGCAGGTCGTTGCAGACTGTGGGAGACAGACCCGCGCAGCCGAGGGAGAAAAACAATAACTTTGGCCTCCTGATGCCGAACGCGGTTCTGCTTCTTGATTCTGATAGAGGACTGGAGGAGGAAGAACTTTGTATAAGAGCTCTTGGCCTGATTCTTCTGCGATTCTTCGGGGTACAGCTTCTCTTCCGGTTCAGGAGCTCGGTATGAGGAACTCTGCGCAGTTGAGGGAGATCGGACCTCCCGGGCAGCACGGACCTCGGATGAGGACGAGACCAACGCGGTGGCGAAGCAGACTGGCAGAGCTTTCCGTTGATGTAGGCCACGCCCTCAGAAGATCCGGGATGAGGTCGTGGGTGACGCTGCAACAAGGGGGGCGGTTCTGCAGAACTGCAGCTGCTCACTAGTATATAGAAAATGGGGTAGATGGGGTGGGAGATGGGGTGGATGTGTGTGGGGGGTGACCCCGGGCTGTGTGGGGGTCTGGTATAGGGTGATCTAAGGTGTGGGAGGGGAAGAATGGGGGCTGGAAGATGGTCTAGCAGGTGGAGGAAGGGGGAGCTGCGAATTTGGGTTGGGATAGAGAGAGAGAGGGAGATCTCTCTCCTTTGGTTTGAATGAGAGGTTAATGGGGTTTAATGTTGCTTTGGGAAGGGGAAGGGTTGTGTTGGGGAGAGGAAGGGGTGCTCGGGAGAAGGGATTCTCCCTTGGGAAAATGAAAGGTTGTATGGGGAAGGGGAAAGGTTGCTTGGGAGGAGGGAGAGGTGCCTAGGAGAAAGGGATTCCACCTAGGGGTTGGAGGGGACTTAAATGGGAGGTATGGGGAAGGGGGAGGGGTCTTAATTAGAGGTGAATAGGGAGGAGAGAGAGTGAATTTCGAATTTGGGGTGGGGAGGAGAGAGAATGGGGTTCGCCCCCTTTAGAGAGAGAGAGAGAAGTAGAGAGAGAGAGAGCTAAAGAGAGAGAGAGAGAGAGAGAGCAAGAGACACACTTCTTGTGGATTTTAAACTCATTCTCCCAAGCACCACCCTTCCAGTTACAGTTGTAATAGAGCTCAATTAGCTCTATTAGCTCTCTCTCTCCTCCTTAATGTTGGCCACCACCCAACCCAACATTCCCCATTAATGTCGGTCCCATCCAGAACGATACTCCCATCTCGTTCTGGAATTTTGCTGATGACGAGACCAGTGGCGAACGCGTTGTAACTGGAACAGGGATGCCTCAGAATTTTGCTGAATTCTTCTGAAGAAGGTGCTGGTCCGGGAAGAGCTTCGAACAGAGTGACTGAATCTAGACGCAGTAGCTTCCTGTTTCTGACAGCAACTTGCAGAGGTTGCTTCGACCGCTCCCGGACTCCAAATCATGAACTACCAGAGTTTATGGAACCGTGGACAAGCCCTCTTCGCAGCAAAACTGATGGGGAAGCCGTCTAATGCCGGAGTGGACGGGGAGACTCAGAAGAGTGGAGGTTGGTCGCTGCAGACTGTGGGAGGCAGACCCGACCAGCCGAGGGAGAAAAAAGAGAACTCTGGCCTCCGGATGCCGAATGCAGTTCTGCTTCTTGCTTCTGGTAGAGGACTGGAGGAGAAAGAAGTTTGTTGAAGGGCTTGTGGTCTGAATCTTCTGCTGTTTGGCGTGGTGCAGCGTCGAACCGGGTTCAGGTACTCTGCAGAGGGAGCCCAATGTAGCCGGGGAAGAATGGGGCACCACGAACTGTAGCGACGTCGGAATGAGATGATTCCACCTCGCTTTGGAAGAAGACTCGTAGACCTTTTTGTCGATGTAGGCCACGCCCCCAGGAGCTCCGGGATGAGGTCGTGGGCGGCGCTGCAACAGGGGGGGCGGTTCTGCAGAACTGCAGCTGCTCACTAGTATATAGAAAATGGGGTAGATGGGGTGGGAGATGGGGTGGATGTGAGTGGGGGGCGACCCCGGGCTGTGTGGGGGTCTAGTATAGGGTGATCTAAGGTGTGGGAGGGTCAGAATGGGGGCTGGAAGATGGTCTAGCAGGTGGAGGAAGGGGGAGCTGCGAATTTAGGTTGGGATAGAGAGAGAGGGAGATCTCTCTCCTTTGGTTTGAATGAGAGGTTAATGGGGTTTAATGTTGCTTTGGGAAGGGGAAGGGTTGTGTTGGGGAGAGGAAGGGGTGCTTGGGAGAAGGGATTCTCCCTTGGGAAAATAAAAGTTTGAATGCATTTTGAGCATTAGTGCACCTCTCTCTCTCTAGCTCTCTCTCTCTCTAGCTCTCTCTCTCTAAAGGGGGCGAACCCCATTCTCTCTCCTCCCCACCCCAAATTTGAAATTCACTCTCTCTCTCCTCCCTATTCACCTCTAATTAAGACCCCTCCCCCTTCCCCATACATCCCATTTAAGTCCCCTCCAACCCCTAGGTGGAATCCCTTTCTCCTAGGCACCTCTTCCTCCTCCCAAGCAACCTTTCCCCTTCCCCATACAACCCAACACCCAACCCAACATTCCCCATCAAACCCACACCCCACAAGCTTCCACAAATCCTCATCCCACCCATTTCCAAAAGGAACTTACGGAGGTGACCGAAGACTATGAGGCTCCCCTAGATTGGGAAGAAGAATATGAGGCCCAAATAGGTCAAGAGAACTCATTCCTACCCAAAGAAGACCCATTGAGCCAAATGGGGTGCACCCTCCCCCATGAGTTACAAGATGCCCAACCTAGGCCTCCACTTCTACCCCTCCCCATCCTATCCCAAGTCCCCCATTACCCACCACCCCAAAAGAGCCATATGCCAGTCATCATCACCCCACAAACAATGGACTTACTCACCTTCTTGGTAGAGGAAACCATGATCCCCATCCCGGACCCTTAGGGGTACAACCCAAGCTAGTCAAACCTCCGGAAAGGCGAGGTCCATCCTCGGACTCTCACCACTATCGCCGGTCCACGTACGGACCCGGGTGTGCGCGACGCGAGTGAGTCCTCTAGTGTGACGCTGCCAACTTGTTGATTGCTTGCAAATTTCAGGTCCAAGGGGTCGTGTCACATCACTGTGTCAAAACATTTGTTATTATTTTGGGGGGAATTCTCCTTGTATACGGCGCCGTATTTTAGGTGCCAACAAGAACTAATCAAGAAAGGGGAGGTACAGATGGGGGAGTACAAAGTCGATCCCCTACGGCCACATGAGATGCCCACTCTGGTGGCGGCAGTTAATATGATATCTTTATATCAGAAACTACCTGAAGAAGTGTCAGAGACTTGCACCCAACACATTTACAAAGCCTATATTTTGACACCTGCAAAGGAGCAAGAAAATTGGCAGATGGTGCCGTCAAGAGCGAGAAGAAGGCCGGTATCTTACCCTACTTTAGGGGTTCAGATTCGTGGCATCACACCTCGGCTAGCTCTGCCTGCCGTGACCCCTGTCTGGCATGATACATCCCCTTGCATGGCTATTAGAAGGCTTGCTGATAACAAGAAGGAGCAGACCCCATTACGGGCATATAAAGAAATCAGTCTAGTAGTTGAGCGACAACATGCAATTATAAACAGGCTAGATGAATATGAATAGCCCGGGATTCAACTTGTATAATTGAAAGTATATGTCCCATGGGAACATCTCGAATCCCTCGAGCTGACGTAAGAAACCGAAGCTGAAACAGAAAAGCCAGCTGCATAGAATGACCCTCTGCAGGGGCAAATGCCCATCACAAGGGGGGAGAAAAAGAAGAAGCCGAAGAACAAAAGAATGGGTATCACTGCCCCTTACAACACACTGTCAACCCTATTTGACATGGCCCAAATTTCTAAAGAAGAAGAGGAAGAAATATGCTTCACGACAACGAAGGTAAATCAGGCCGAAGCCTCCACTTCCCACCATGCTACCCAGTCCGGAAGAAAATGGGGATGTCTTCCCCCAAATAATCATAATATTATGTTCAAGGGCGAGTAACCCTATCAAATTCCCAAGCTTGAGGTCAATGGTACAGAAGACCCACCTCCGCCCGACTTTTACTTGGAAGATACAAGCGGCCAGGGGGTCCCCTCATTCGTCAAATTTCTGCTATCATAGAAAGGCAAGCAGGTGTGCCCATCGACTGAACTGAAGGCCAAGAATACTCTAGCCTTGTCCTCAGCTATCCCTCCTCCAGTAGGTGAAGATCATACTAGCATCCCATCTCTCACCGAATTCATGCAAATAAGAGAGCCAACCAGACAGATATAGTAGGTCCAGGTAGCACCCGAAGAAGAAAGTGAGCTGCCTGAATCAGCTCCTCAAGCACAGAATGACGACAAACGGGGCAGAGCCGAAGAGATGAAATTGGCCAATGTCAGGGCCAACAACAAAATAATGAAGTACTTGAAGAGAATCCTGGCAAGATTTACTTAATGGGAGATACTTTCCCTAGATGAAGAAACTAGATAGGCCGTCATTGCGGCTTAAAAAACCCCACCACATTTTGAAAGTTGCTTTGCTGAGATGCAGTCTGGGGCAACCATAACTTTTATAGAAGAAGACATGCTCCTACCCTCCGTCAACCATAACATACTGCTCTATATGAGGGGGCAATTAAATGATCAGCCAATGAACAAAATTCTAATTGACTCGGGAGCAGTAGTGAATATACTGCCTTACGGGGTTTATCAGAAGCATTATTTTGATGTGCACCTGATCGAGGTAAGGGATATGAGAATTATCGATTTTAACCAGAAATTTGAAGTCCCCATGGGCATGGCAGAGTTTGACCTCTTGCTTGGAGACTTCACTACGAAGGTGTAGTTTCATGTGATAAATTCTAACACCTAGTACAAGGCACTACTGGGCCGACCATGGCTGCATCAAAATTAGGTGCTACCCTCTACTCTCCACCAGTGTATCAAATACACCCAGAATGGAAAAGAAGAAAGAATATTCGCCGACTTACATCATTTCGAGTTGTTTGAATGTCATCTGCTAGATGCATCGTTGTATCTGGAAAAGCCGAAGCAAACTCTCCATGCAACTCAGGGCAAGGGGAAGATGAAATCAGAGTCTAGGAATTGGTTTCCTCCACCATCGCCTGATTACGTGGCCCCTCAAGAAGTGTCACTTATCTCTGAAGTAGAATGGCTGCTCAGGGCGGTCCTGTCTGACATTTACCCCGAATCGGGGGCATCGGAACTCAAAGACTTACTTAGGGGTATCAGTGTCCCGCTAGGGATCGTCAAGCCTATCGCAAATGCAGACTGTCGGATAGTCGAATTATTAAAGACCCTAAAGGTTCCTAATCCTGAATGCCGGCCCACTATGCTCTACGCAGCCAAGGAGCAGCCAGTTAAAGGGGATGATGACTGTAAATTCCCCGAAGAGACATATGACCCACTCGTCTCGATTATGGGACTCCTTGATATAACTGGCAGTATGGTCAAGATGGCTAGAAAATAACACATCCCTTTCTACCACCCTTCAAGTCAGAAGAAAATATTTAAGAAATTGTGGTATCCACCAAACATGGATAAGGAGCTACTATAGGTCACTCAACATCTTGGCCTGCGCTTCTCTGTGGAAGATTTTTATGAAGCAGATATGATTTCTATTTCTACTTCTAAAAGCGAAAACTCCCTGGGGGCATTGTATGATGAATATATGAGGGATTATGAAATGGCTGAATCATTCGATGGGTCGAACAGTCTTTGCCTGTCTCAACCACAAACACGTGAAAATCAAGAAACTAATGCTCAGTGTAGATGCTGGGAATCTATTTCCGTAGAAGTTGCCACGACTTCCGACGATGATTCACAGGCCCTGAATGTTGAAAAGATTGCTTCCACCCCCAGGGATGCTCCACCCATGGGTCAGTGCTCAGGATGCTTGGAGTCTATACTATCGCCACCAAGGCTGTCATCCCGACAAAGTTACATACCAGTCAACTTAGAAGAAAGGAAATTTAAAATCCTACCAGTAGGCAAAATAAAACAGAAATATCTCTACAATGTCTTTGAAGCTGAAGAGGATGACGAAGATTTCATCGATTTACAGCCGGCTCCCCCGGATATAGAAGATGGCGGCCAAGCTACTGTTGATGAGCTGGTCGAAGTGAACCTCGACACAGAAGATGATCCTTGGCCGACTTTTGTTAGTGCCATTCTCCTTCCGGAAGCGAGGGGACAGTACATAAAACTATTTCAGGAGTTCCGAGACTATTTTGCTTGGAACTACAAAGAAATGCCAGGCCTTAGCCCTACAGTGGCACAACATATACTGGCCATTGACCCAAAAGTTGAGCCAGTGAAACAACCGCCTTGACGAATGAGACCAGAATTAATAAGTCAAATTTACAAAGAGGTCGATAAGCTCATAGACGTCGACTTCGTGGCGGAAAACTAGTATACCACATGGTTGGCAAATATTGTGCCCATCAAGAAGAAGAATGGCCAGATAAGGATATGTGTGGACTTTCGGGATCTGAATAAAGTATGTCCGAAGGACGATTTCCCTATGCCCATCACTGAAGTCATGATCGATGCAACCACGGGACATGAGGCCCTATCATTCATGGATGGGTTATCCGGCTACAACCAGATCTGGATAGCTGAACATGAAAGAATCCACACAGCCTTCCGATCGCCTAAGGGGATATTCCATTACAAGAGAATGTCCTTTGGCCTCAAGAATGATGGCGCCACTTATCAGTGGGCGATGACGAAGATATTTGATGAGCTTCTTTATCATAAAGTTGAATGTTATATTGACGACCTAGTTGTCAAAATCAAGAAAAAAAGAAGACCATCTGAGTGACCTCATAGTCATATTTGAAAGGCTGCGGCAATATGAGCTAAAAATGAATCCGATGAAGTATGCTTTCGGAGTTTCCAGCGACAAATTCCTAGGCTTCATCATCAGATATCAAGGAATGGAAATAGACCCCGTCAAAATAAAGGCTATTCAGGAGTTGCCTCCTAAAAATTTAACAGAATTGCGGTCACTACAAGGCCGGCTAGCCTACAAAGGTAGGTTCATCTCGAATATGTCCGCGCGGGTTCAGCCATTTCATAAGTTGATGATGAAGGACACACCATTCTACTGGAATTAAGAATGTCAGAAGGCTTTTGACCAGCTAAAGGGATATCTGAAGACCCTACCAGTGCTAGGGGCACCTGTCAAAGGGCGGCCATTGATTCTGTATATATTCGTCATCGAATATTCTCTGGGAGCAATATTCGCCCAAAATAATGATGAAGGAAAGAAACAAGTCCTCTAATATCTCGACGGAAGATTGGTGAGGGCAGAAAGAAAATATACTCTGATTGGAAATGTTTGCCTCGCACTGACCTTTGCCGTCAAAAAGATGAGAGACTATATGTTATCGCATGAAATGAGTTACGTTAACCCAATTTTATTCATATTTACTTTGGTTGTGCATCGAATTAACTTAACTCACCTATGGATGTGAGATAAGTTAACTTGAGTTAACTCAGGTTAACTCATTTTTAACTCAATTACTTAAATTCATCTCCGCCAAATATCTGTAATGAAAAATATATTACGATATAAACAAACAAACCTCACGCCGTATGGTGAAGGGCTCGCGACACTTCCTCCGGTGAACTGGCTATGCTCATTTCTTCATGGAGATGCCGGTATTTATGGGCAAGCTAGGGGGCCTCCGGGACTGTCACGCGGGGACCCCGCGAAGCTGAAATTATTTTAATTTTATTACGTAAAGATAGCAAGCCAGTCTCTCACGCAGTCACTCAGTCCTCGCTAACCGACGCGAAACGTGGCCAACCATTCCGTGGCTGATTCCCACGTGATTCTCTTCCAATCGATCACTCAATTTTCCACGTGACCCCAAAAATATGAAAATCATAACATGGGTAGGCGTTTAGGTGGGCCTACGCACCTTGACCCCAAGGTCGACGAATTAGAATCCAAGGACTGAGCCCAGTGGGACGAAGATTAAAAAAGACAAAGACGGTCTCGGACCGACGAGACATGGACGGTCGGGACCAAGATTGAAAAAGTGGTCAAACCCCGGTAGCTACATTTCTTGCTCAAATCCCATTGAATGGAAGAGCTAGCACTGTTCCATAGTTCCTACATGAAATATTATACGAGGGGTAGAACCATTTTATGTAAATATTGTAGGGTCCCAAACGTGTATCTTGTTTATAGTTGGTGAGGAGAGAGGCAACGACAAACCTATTAACTTGGTTGGTCAAGGGATGTGTTAGTTAAGTCTAATGTCATAAGTTTGAATCTCATCGGTTCCATGTTTCTTTACAATATTTTTAGTGTAAAAAGAGAAAGAAAACACACAAAAGATGTGTGTCGTGCGTTTGGAATACGAGTCTTCACCAAAAATTAAAACACTTTTAACTAACTTATCTATTAACTAACATTTAGATAAAATAAAATATTTGATATTTAAAATAATATAAGTAACGTACATATTACATATGATACACCAATCATATCGATCACTGACTGATACAATCTGATACGTATCGATTGGTCAAACCTTGACAACGACTTCTCATTGAGATATTTTTGAGTAGATTTTACGGTGAAAAATTCCAGATTTTAATAAAGAGATCATGTTGGGTCATTTCTTTTGACCCACGGGGAGTCCAAGGTAGACATACGTGGGAGGTAGATTTAATTTAACATCAGCCTTACCATGGTCTCAGGATCCTCCGTGTGTTCATATATATATATATATATATATATATATTTGTTTCCCCTTACCAATCCGCCTACAAAATAATTTAATGGAGCAACCACGGGAAAACAACCCACTTTGAAGTTGATAGAGTGTTAATGACAACACTATGAAATAAAATAAATTGAAATGGTTAATGACCGCGTGGAGCACGTATTATCGTAAAAATAAAATAAAATAAAAAACATAGAATCTCAAGATCTTAGTGCATAAACCTTTAGATTTCATTGAACATTGTTATCATTGAACTTGATCATGCTCAGTAAGTATTTGATGATAACAGGTTAGGATAAGCCATTCCTAACAGGTGAATCCACCCCTCAATCAATTTTGTTTTAGAGTCACTTTGATATCAGGTTAGGTTAAGTTAACCCGAATGGACCTGAGATGGATTATGCCTGAGTTTTCATATTTTTAGTTTGATACTTATCTTAATTGGGGTTGGATAAGATATTTGTTTTGGGCCTGTTTATTTGCAGAAATAGGCATTGATTATCTAGATACCAACACCTTAACCGTCCTAGTCCATTTGTTTGCATGGATCCGCTATTATAGCCTATATCTAGGTTAAGTGCCAATATTTGGGTTAAGTCTGTTATAGTAAAAATGTAGAATAAGTTAACCCACCTTCTATCAGAGCAATATTATTTATTCTTTTGTATAACCTAACACCGGTTTTGGTATCCCCATTAAGCTATTCAACAAACAAGCAAACATTATAAGGCCGTTTGGTATCGGGTTAGAGCGGAGATATCCCCGCTCTAATCTCATTCTACGTTTGATATGACTGAAACGGACGGGGATAAATTGGGTTAAGGGAAATATGGTTAACCTCGATTTTGGGATTGAAAACGGGGATAAGTCATTCAAACCTTTTGTTAGAACGACTTATCCCTATTTTTCTAACCCCATTTCATCCCCTATGTATCAAACGTATATGAGAATAAGACTAGACATAACTTAACCTAAAATGACTTACACATATTCTCTTCAACTTTTATTCCTATACCAAACAACACTTATAAGAGGGTGGAATGAGTTAACCTGAGAACAATATGCTTAACCCTAACAGACCCCAGGTACTGTAACCCGCTACCAAACTACAATAAGAGTGGTTATCAAAGTGGCAATTATAGTGTAAGTTTGACCCTTTAGGTTTGATGGCCCACTATGTGACAGTTAACGTTTTTGTCTGAATATCCGTCGCTAATTTGGGACGCTATTATGACGGAATTTTAATTCATCCATATTTTGATATGGATTTGTGACACTTTTGTAATGGAATAGAATTCAAAGTTTCCTTGTGTAGCACCCCGAAATTTCCTAGGGTTTTTTTGAAATTAAAAAGGATTATTTAAATATTTAAAAAGACTTAATGGGCTATTTAACAAAATCTTGGTTAATTAATTAAATTAAAAGATCTAATAACTAACCTAATAAATAAGCCTACTTAAATTGGGCCCATAAACCAATTTCTAAGACCTTTTGGCCCAAACCCACTTCTAAAGACGTAATTAAGATTATTTTCTAATTTAAATGGATAAATAAGTTAAATAGGGGATAAATAGTGGAGATTAAGATAAAATCTAAAATTTTCAGATTTTCACCCGGAAGGCGGTCTATCACGCGACCGCGTCTTCCAAGAGGCAGTCCAGACACGACCGCGTTCTGCTTCTGAGAACGGGTGATTGAGAGGCGTAGAAAACTTGGATTTTTGTCATCCCAATCGCCTAGGAATGAAGTGCTCTGGCATTGAAACCTATCTAGGACTCTTGGGGGATCTGATTGGTATCCTATGGGGCTCCTAATTCGATCTAAAACTTCAGCCCTAGGTCTTTCTCAAAAAATAAGGCCCAGAATTGGTCTGCGCGAACCCTCGTTTTGGCTCGCGTGGTTCGACGGTAAAATGATGTTATTTCATGTTAGTCTTTTAGATGTTTTTATTCCCTTTAGTATCTTCTAACCCTCTGCCAAATTGCATGACAAGAGACCAAGCATCCAGAGAGTTAGAGGGATCGGAAGTAGCTGTTTCTCTGCAGAATACACAAGAACGAGCGTGTTCTTCCGAAAAAGATCCGAAGTTTAGGGACCCTAACAGAGGTACTTTCAAGTTCAACCTTTAGAGTTAATTGTTCCCCTTTGTGTCTTCTAACTTTTCTCCAAATCTCATGAAATAAGATGAAGCAATTAAGGAGATAGAGCGTTCGGAAGTTGTTGGTTCCACGCAGGACGCACAAGGAGAACCTTCTTCCAGCAACAAATTCAAAGTTTATGGATCAAATTGTTGTGTCCCTGTGATTTTGATAATGTCAAACTATGACTCATCTATGAGTCATCTTTATGCTCTTGATGATGTCAATGCAAAAAACTTCTTAACTCGGTGGAAGTTCAATTTTTCTAAGGTTCAAAAATCCAGAAGCTCAGAAATTGCAAAATCGAGAATTCAGAAGTACGAGCAAACTCTGTGGAAGATTAGTTGAAGGCAAGTTTGCCAAAATGGTTAGCCAAGCAAGAGATCATATAAGGTCGCAGTCACATGTCTTCGAGCTCTAAAGTTTAGCAGGCCAAAACGTTATTTTAGCCAAGACAAATTCAAGATGCAGAGTTGACACAGTCAAAATGATGATGAGGGAAAGATGGAAGAAAGTTGCCAGCTGGTTCCTAGCTTAAAGCCAAATCCGGTCGGCCGGCTTGCTTCTTTTGGTCGACCAAAAGTCTAAAAAGGTTTAGAAACTGAAGATAGGTCAGCCAAAAGTGCAAGGATGCTAAGCAGTAATTATGAAGTCATGCACATATCAGTTTAGAGCATCAACGCCATGACGATTCCAGAAGAGAACTCAAGAGAACAAGAGTTCCGTTTGCCATGAGAGTGACGAAGCAGGATCACCAGTGCCTTGATGCAGTCATGCCCACAGAAGCGATTTCCAGGGTTCTGCATCGACGCAACAGAGAACTGCACCGACGGTCTAGGAACAAAACTAGAACTTAAATGTGACCACATCGAAGCATCAGAGAATTGCATCGACGTGACCATGTCGAAGCACCAGAAAACTGCCGCGACTCTCTAAGCCTAGAACCAGAAAATGATGCCACCACGTCGAAGCATCAAGTGATGCATCAATGTTGCATAACATATCAAAGTACCAGTACTAGACAAGAAGTCGAGCACAGTGCAATGCATCTACGTAACAATGCGATGAATCGATGCAACAGTATAGTGCATCGACGCAGTCATGCACACAGAAGCTATTTCCAGAAGCTCACCTTCAGTAGTGCATCGACACACTAAGCCTAGGATCTGCATCTGAACGTTACTACGTCAAAGCATCATGGAACTGCATCGATGCACCAAATGTCTATGAGAAGCCATGGGTCTAAAAGCCTTTTCATTCTCACTACACCGACGCATCAAGTTGCTGCATCGACGCAGCTTCACTCCTTTCTCCACAACGTGAGAACCCAAGTGGATCACGTGCCAGCGACTTCAAGCTAGTTGGCGCTCAGCTCAAACCACGTGGCGGAATTCTAGAGAGATAAAGTTGACAGAATATTCTCTTGCCACCTGGACTAATGGAGTAATTCGTCTATGGATCAGTTTTTTAAGTGGAGAACGATTTCTCTGCTTTATATGTAAGAGGTCATCTTCTTCCAAAAGAGAGGGCTATTGAAAAAGGTTTCTGTGAAGAGAAAGAAAGGGAAGGGGCCACGAAAGAAAGCCAGTCAGAGTGATTTGAGAAGAAAAGAGTGCAGTAGCCATTCCAAGAGATTGAGAGAACAAATCTATGAGAAGAAAAATAAGAAGAGAAAAAGAGAGCTCGAGAGAGAGTCCAGATCCCAGGGCAAGTTCGTGATCGAAGATAGAGTGCAACTACAAGTTCAATTTGAAGTTTTGTCTGGTTCATCAGTTTTTGGATTAAATCCAGAACTGCCTTGCTCTTTTAGAGCTATATTTCTTTTGTGCTTTTTGTTTTGTTACTTTCATTTCAACTGTGTTCTTCCGATACCCTATTTGAGGGTCGGGTTCCTTCTGAGCATTCCGAAGAAGGGAGAAGTGTCTTCTCCGGGTTCCCTCTGAGGTTTCAGAGGAAGAGAAGATTGTTCCTCTGGGTTGTGAGCAACTAGAGTTGTTCACAGATTCCTTCTGTGTCTACAGAAGAAGGGAGAACTTGGTTTTCCGGTCACTACCTGTGGTAGTGGGGGTTGATCTCGCTGGGTGTAAGATCAAGTCAAGGGATTTGTCTCCCTCAGGTTCAAGCTGTGTCGTCAGGGGTTGTTACAGACTGAGTATGCGTCTTGCATATGTAAGGGAAGCCTCACTGAGGTTTGAGTGAGGGGTGGACGTAGATCTGCTTGTGGCAGATTGAACCACCTAAAAGATCATGTCCTCTGTGGTTTGTCTTTCGTTTACTCCTTATCTTCTACCACCTTCACAGGTTGGCGTGAATGTTGTTTCATCACTCCATTCTGACATAGTGCTAAGCTCTCGATAGTAATTCTGTGTGAACCATTTACTACTGTGTATGAATTGGTTTGTTGGTTGTTAAGAGCTTGCTAGCTGTTTGAATTATTGCCAGCAGTGCAGTTGATCTCATGGTGTGTTAAGTGTGAGTTCTGTCCTGCGTGGATTGATTCAATCTCAGTGCTATCTGCTAGTTACCTTTGTGCATTTGTTTGATCGTCAGTAGACTGGTTAGTCTACAACGTTAGCTTCCGTTGCATTTTAATTAAGTATGCCTTTTAGTTGAAAGAAGTTTTTTAATTGAGGGATCTATTCACCCCCCTCTAGATCCTGATTTTGCACCTAACAATTGGTATCAGGGCGGGACTCTGATTGATTAGATCTAATGATCTGTAGAGTAGATCCTGCTTATTTGGTGCAATTGTTGTCATAGACTGCTGCTTTCTTGGTACTTTGTTGTTAAGGTGTTATTGATTTGAACTATTTCAATGGCTCATCCACCAGTGTTTAATGGATCTGGATTATATATCAGGATAGCAAGTATGACTCGCTTTATAAGTGCTATTAATCCTAACCTGTGGACTCTAATCACTGAAGGGCCACACAAATTGCCAAAAGAAAAGTCCAAGTGGATTGATGATCATAGATCGAAGAATAATGATACTCTTAGAGCTTTAAAGTTAATAAAATATACAGTTAATTCTAATGTTTTTCCTTTTGTCTCAGCCTATAGAACTGCTAATGTAATGCCCCGGATTTTTCAGATATTTTTCGGATCATTTTCGTGGGTCTCGGAGTGTATTTTATGCTTTACACGTGTTTTTCCCTGATACGCCTTTGGAACTCTGTGCTGGGTGAACCGTGGCATTCTCTGACTCCGAGACAGTACCGACACATTGTACTCCTCCCGAGGATTGCGGAGGTAATTTTTTTTATAATTTTCTAAATTTCTAGAATTTTGGGTTTTTCGATATATATAACCTCTTTTCTCTCTCCCCTCTCATTTCTCACTCTCTCCCTCTCTCTTCTCTTACGCTCTCTCCTCTCTCCCTGTCTCTCCGACTGCCGACGGAGCAGAGCGCGGGCGAGGTGGGGACGGTGCGGGCGAGGCAAGGAGAAGGATGGGTGAGGATCGAGGCGGTGGAGGCGCGATGAAGCTCGACCGCGAGTTCGTGTCCCGGCGAGGCTTCAACGGTATTTTCTTCGTGGATCGGCGTCCACGACGATGGTAGCCCGATGCGAGCCGAGTGGGGTTCTTTTCACATTTTAGGGGGAAAAAGCATGATTTTGGGGTGTGAGCCCGATCTAGCGTTTTAACGCGTTAATTGGTGGTTTGAGGGCATCGTTGAATGCCTAGGGGCTTGGGGAATGATTTTCCTTTTGTTTCCCCTTCACCTGGGGGTGAATGGGGCGTGGAATGGTTTCTTTCACGGTTTTCGCTACTGAGAACGCGCTCGCCATGGTGGGCGCATTCTTGGAGAACGCGCCACCCCGATGAAGCGCGTTCATCGGGGAAGGTGAACAGTAGGTGGTTTTATCGTGCTATAGGGGTATAGCGCGTCTGTTCTTGTCGCGCTACGGTTGGGTAGCGCGTTATTATCTGATCACGCTATATAAGTATAGTGCGTTCTATTTTATCGCGCTACAGGGGTATAGCACGTTCTGATCTGAATGCGCTATATGAGGGTAGCGCGTTCTTGAGGGTGACCAGTCGGGTAGCCCAGGGCGGGTAGTCTACGGCTGATCATGCCTCCTTTGGCCGTGTGTGTCTCGAACACCCTGTGGAGTTCCATGACCGTGTCTTTGGGTGTCCGAAGGTTTTATTTTCCTCGATTAACATGCCCGTAGGTATGTGTGTTTCGGTCTTTGTGTTATGCTGGATCAAGTCACCGTGTATCGGTGTGTGTGCGGTGGGGTTCCCCCGCATGTCGTAGGTTTCTGTGGAAGATGGTTCCCGACTGGGCCAAGTGTATGACCTCGGACTGCGAGTCCAGTCATTTAGCCTAGGGCTGGAGGTTTCCCACTTTTCCCAGGGATGGGGAATCGGCGTGGTGGCTCGTGAGCTACCTTGGGAATCATACTTCTATGCTTTTCGCGTGGGCCATGTGTGGCCTGTGGACTGTGAGTCTAATTACACAGCCTGGGGGCTGAAGGTTTCTTAGTTCCCTCTCCGAGGGAATGGTCTCAGTAGTGGCGAGCTACTTCGTGAGATATCGTGCCGAGGTTTCTGACCCTAGGGTTAGGGCAGATTGACGGGGTGGAGTCGTTTGGTGCAACGGACTTGGTCCTGAGTCTTGTGACACAAGGACCGTTGGATTTAGTAAGTCTAAAGGACTGTCCAGAGTCCAGTGGCTCAGCGCCACATGGTTCTTCTCGACTTTCGCACAGGGTGCGTGCGTGTTTCTCAGAGTTTTCTCTTCGGAGAGTGGTCACATCAGTGACTCCTCACTAGTTGTAGCCTTCCGACACACGTGTGATCCCACCAGGGAGTGGTGGCGAGGCTTTACCTGAGAGAGACGGCTTTAGGCTGGTTGCCGTAGGGCCTCCCACTGTGGCGGCTCGAGTACGGGCCGGGAGAAATACCAACTAGAGGGCCTGACGTAGCGTAGTCAATCAGTGTGTGCACACGTGGTCGGGGACTTCGGACGCGTGCTAACGAGCACGACCCCCCTAGACCCTTGTTCTGTGTTCAGTGGTTGCTTGTACGGTGTCTCAGTCTCCGCCTGGGGCGCCGCAGCGAGACACTTGAGGCGCGGTCTAAGTCGTTAGTAGACGCATCCGGCCTTGCTTCTGGTGGATAGGTACTCCTGTCACGTGAGACGTCACTCTCCTGTTTCTGGGTTCCATTTCCCATCTCCGAGACATGGCTTTCTGGACCATCTGGTGTTTCCAAGGTAGTGGCCAGGGTGCTAGGGGCTTCACCGAGGTTGCGTCTTGTTTGTGCGGTGCCCGCGACTAGGTGGTTGGGGTTGCACCTTGGATAGCATGTCTAGGTTGTCCTTGTCCTTGGAGACATGCCTCTACAGCGGGGTTGCCGCAGGGTTTACTTCGGTAAGTGGTGTTAGTGTGGTCCGGTTCCCGATGGCGAGATAGGGATTTCTCTTTCTGCTCGATCGGTACAGTAGGAGTAGTTGTAGCACCGAGTTTCGACCGGCCACCATGTTTATTGTTCTTGCTATTACTGTTGTTCTTTTAGTTACTGGTTTCCTTGCCACCGTTGTTCTCAGTTGGGGTTCCGCGGGATCCCTACTGAGCCAGTGACAAGAGGCTCACCCCTGCGTTTCAGGTTAGGCGGTTCTTCCTCGAAGTTCGAGGGTACTGTTCGGAGGATCTTAGTTGCCTGCTCACCAGGACGAGTGTTCACATGACATGTGGTACGTTTTACTATTTTAGATTGTACTTTCTGTTGGACTGGACTCTGTTGTAGTTGTTTATTTATTTCTATTAATTGTTGAATTGTTCTGTTTTATTTCCTATTTCTTTGAACCTCCACACTCCTTTTAGCCCTTCCGAGCCCACCCGACTCGTCGACGGCGGGCGAGGATTCGAATGGTATCGGGCTTCTCCCGGTATCCGGGTCTTGGGTCGTCACAGATGGTATCAGAGCGGTAGTTGTGGATGTACATAGGAATTCGAAACATTACAGTGATCAGAGTCCATAAGGTCTAGTACAGTCGGCAACTGGCTTAGGGTTTTGTGTTTGTTTTCCGCTTGATTTTTAGTTTCAGAGCTTGAGTGCGCTTTGTGGAGCTGTGAAGGCGGTTGCTGTTCGCGGCTTTTGTGCCAGCGTGGGATCTAAGGATCGAGGTTGAGAGCTTCTCCCTCATCGGTGGTGATTGCGGTTGTCCAGCGTTGGGCAGAGGTTACTGGCAGGCGTGAGTTTGTGGTGCTGCGTTTGAGGCATTTGCTGTGATGTCAGGTGGCTGGCAAGCATTGGTCGTGGTTAAGTGGCCGTGAGTGTGCTCTGAGGGAGCTGTTGTCGAGTCTGGCCACTCCAGCTTGAGGTCTATCCAGCCCCTGATGGGTTAAGGTTGTGGTTTAAGGTGACCGAGCGGAGTGTTCTGATCGAGAGGTGCGCTCGGATGAGCGGAGGATCTTCTGTTGAGCTGCTATTCCATCGAGCCTGATGTTCCTGTCATTCTCTGTGGCGTCAGAAATGACGTGTCAGTCCTGATTGTTTTTTGTGGATTTTGAGGTAGGATTGGGCTGGGGTGTCCCAGTAAGTCTTGCTCCTACGCTTTTGTGTGCGAATGGGTTGTGGTCGCCTTGGATTTGGTTTGAGATATGAAGGTTCCACAGTAGTTTCGGGACTCGAGGATGAGCATCGGTAGTTGTCGAGTATGGCTCATGTTGCGGCTCTTGACGTGGTGTATTGTAGTTCGAGGAATTACAGTGGTGGTGCATCGAGAGATGATGTGATCGTGGTATGACGTGACGCTCGCCGAGTGTGTCGGAGGCGCTGACCTCACGAGGTAATAGTTTTCTTGGTGTTGTTCCCGGCGTGTGCGAGATTCGAGGTCAGGTCGAGTGTGGAGATTCTTCCGTTGGTCAGAGGTATGTCGATTTCTCCTTTGGTTGGAGAGACTGTGTTTAGTTAAGGTTCGTCATCTTGCATTGCGTGTTCGGATTGGTTGGCCTCGTGTGCCATGAAGTCCGTGCGAGACGTAATCCGTGTTTTGGCAAGGTGGTTGCCTGTGAGAAGTCCTGCCCAATTCCCTGGTTGTATGAGGGTGTGCTGGCGCTACTCCGTAAGGATGAGTGCCGGTTGGGCGGTGTCCGTGAGAATTCTTGGCTGGTGTTGAAACTTTGCAATGCATGGCGGTTCGGAGCCTGCAGAGTTGCAGAGGATTGCCAGATTTGGGAGTAAATCTGTGCTTGGGGTTCGAGGTAAGGGAGCTTTCCTCACCCTATTTTCTGAGGTTGGCCAGCTGAGTTGTGGATTGTCGGGATGGCGAGTCCCAAGTTGCCGTGATTGGTAGTGCGCGTGTGGATCAGAGTGTGCAGCGGAAGTCGGTGGGCTCACAACCCACATGGTCAAGATCGTAGCATTGGGTGCTACCGGTGGATTCCTGAGGTTGCGTTGATGTGGGAATGGATTTTTTATTCATCATTTGTTTATTTATTTTTAATTATGTGTGTTTATTGGTTTATTGGTTGGTTTGTTAGGCGTGCCAGTCACCGGAGTGACGATTTATTATGCGCTCGATCTGACTCAATCAGTCGATTGTGAAGTCCGAGTCGGGACCAGAAGTCCGTCATACCATAAAGGTTATGACGTTAATTACGCCCTTCCTAAGAAGGACAACCCTTGATTAAACGCCAAAATAGGAGGCCCCTCGGGGCGGTTGAGAATGACAGTGCATAACATTGAAGTTCTTGCTATTCTAAGAAGGTAATTGAATAAACGACAAATTATTAAATCAGCATGACCTCCCCTTATGTGGGTCATGCCGGATAGAAATAGGACACCGTCCACGCAGTGGCGGCACGGGGCCTGAACAATCATCGGGGACATATACCCCCTTTCACGTTTCTCATCCGGCCAAGGGTCTCGAAGTATTCGTATCCCCCGAAGAATTGAGCCAGACGGGAGGTGTATGATACACGCTTCCCGGGGCTTGTCGGGGTTAAAGCATCAATCGATATTTCGGCAGCATTTCCCCTTAATCTGGATTATGCCCAGGGGGAAATAGGCTATCACCCACGGAGTGCCGGGATGAAAGCCAAGAGAGAGAGAAGTGTCGAACTTCCCGAACCACGTATCTGCCATGGGGCAATGTTCGATTTTCCCTTAAGGAAGCCGGTGGAACTCATGCAGTGGCAGAGACCTTCCGAGCTAAAGGGGTTATTCATGAATCCGATGCGGGACGGTGGAACATAAGGGAGTCTGACCCCCTTTGGATTTATCCCCTGGACGGGCCTGGTGACTCATGGGTATCTCTGGGTGTGTTTGATCAAGCTATCGGAGGTTCAAGTGGATGGCAAGGCAGCTTCTCGGCACAGCTTTAAATGGGCATATAGGTTCCCGGCGCGAAAACCACCGTGCCGGGAAGGGTTCTTCACAAGGTTCTATTCGGGGCGCCGGGAAGCTGGCATTAATAGAGTTCTCGGCGTGAAGGTAGAGTGGCTAGGGTTCTCGGCGCAAGTGAGAAGGCCAAGGAGTTAGGTTTCTCGGCGCCAGAAGGATGCCAGGGGGGTTAGGGTTCTCGGCGCAGGCAAGGAGGCCAAGGAGTTAGGGTTCTCGGCGCCAGAAGGCTAGGCTGAGGGAGTTCCCGGCGCACAGGAGATGAGGCCAAGAGGCAGGCTTCTCGGCGCGCCAACAAGGTGGCCAAGGGAAGGGCTTCTCGGCGCAGGTAAGAAGATGGGGTTCTCGGCGCGGGAACGCTTGCGCCGAGAACTATTCACCTATTCTACTGTTCGTGAAGCCGAGATGGATGAGGGCGCCGGGATGAGTTTTAGAGTTTTACGGCACCCTGTTTTGGGTTTCTTGATGGTCCAGACCAGGATAGAGGGTTTCTTTGGGATAAAAGTGAATCAATTCATCAAATTGGAACTGGATTAGGTTTAGGCTCCAAAGGAAGGCCATGATCGAAGAGGAATTGGGGAAGATCAGGGTCTGGAGGATCCCTGTCACCATTATTACGCAGAGTTCCAGGGACAGTTTTAATGTTATCCTTCATCATCCTGGGAGCCAAGAGATGGCTGTCTCTGGCCCAGGAATGACTTCGATAATATTAGCAGTCAGAACGTACGCATCTGAAACTCCGGAATCTCATAAACAGCGGTCATTATATAGCTTCGCTTTGTTCCAGGGGCCAAGGGATGGTCTGTCCCTGGCTCTGGAATAAGCATAGAGAGCGTTTGAAAACCAGGCGAATCAGGAGACTATTGATCAAACTGGGGAGGGGAATAGCATGCTACAGAGTCTAAGATAAGGCAGAAAACATGAGGGATGGCAACAAGGCTTCAGGGAAACGAACAGCAGGCACCAATTGCAACCTGTCATATTCATTCATTCAACACTGATACTCCGTCTGACCCATACATCGGAGGAGATACATAGGAAGAAAGCAAAAGCGATACATCATCCTATCGGCGTGAAATCGGTTACAGCATTATAGCATACATCAGAGGAAGAAGAAGGAGAAACCATCGAAATTAAGAAAATGAACTACAGAAATGGGGGGGGGAGGGCGGAGCATTGACTCCTCTCCCTCCCCGGCTGCCCACCTTCGATCGGCCTCGGGTTCTCTTCTCTGCTTTTTCTCTCTTCTCTGGCTCTCCTTCTTTCTTTTTCTTCTGGAGGAGGTGGACTTCCGCTTGCCAAAAACCCCTCTCTTCCCCTCTTTTTCCCTTCTTTTTTCCCTCTCTTTTTTTTCTAATCTTTCGAGTGAGTGGGTTTATATAGACCCAGCCCCTCCTGACCTCTCGGCAGATGGAAGTCGATGTGCCTCTTCGCCTTCACGGCGCGCATCAGTCGAGTATAGCAGCTCCCGGCGCGCTAGGTGGCCTCCATAGAGCATCCCGGCGCCGCTTTCGTGAGCCCATTTGGCAGGCCCATTTAGGGCTTCTAAACTTCACATATGCCCTGACCTTTCTTAGTCCTTCAAATACATTTATCAGAACAGGAGAGGGCCCTTTATTGGTGGCATAGCTTTTATTGAGATCATTCTGAGATTTCATCAGTCAGTAGGCTGGGATTTCATCAGCATTGTCATCTGAATGACGACAAAATCGGGTATCGTTTCATCAGCATTGTCACCTGAATGATGACAAGACAGGATAACATCTTTAGCCTGGTACGGTACTTCCTCCATTCTGACTTTGCAGGAGTCTTTATAATCTTCATTTGCTGGTTTTGGCTTCATCTTTGTCTCGCTCTTGTCTTATCTGTTAACAAGTCAACATCTGACTTAATCTGACATGTTACCTGTAGACTTTCATACGAGACAGTAATATAGCTCTTGTTACAGTGTGATAGGGGGTCTCATCAGTCAGTTGACTGCTACTTCATCAGTGTTGCCGTCTGGCTGACGATGACACCGGACATCAGCTTGGCCGAAAAAGGCTTCAGCAGGGCAGATGGTTGACGAGCTTTACCATCAATCTTTCACTATTGGTCTGATCTTCTTTTCAAGTCTGTTTCGGCCCTTGCCCATTTTCAAGGTGTCAACAAATGCCCCCCACCTGCGGATGGCGTAAGCTCAGAGCAAGCGGCACGGGGTCCGCAGGTGCCTTTTTAGCATTCGAGGATATCTTCCTCCATTTCTCTTTAATCTAATCCTTAGACTTGATCAACTTATTGCAGCAATATTATGCACACATACTTTTTATTTCTGTGTTCTTTTCTTTCCAGCACTTTGGAGTCTTCTCAGCATGATATTCATGGACTTCTCGGCCCGAGGATTGGGCAGACTGTCGGCGCGCCTCTTGATCAGGTTCTCGGCGCGAGGATCAGCAGCTTCTCGACGCGCTCTTGGCATCTTTCTTTTATTGTTATATTCTGCATCTGTCGACTATGACTGCCTTTCTTGTGTCTTGCACAGATAGACCGGACATAAAGCGGCAGGGACTTTACAGGAAGATTATTGCTCAAGCTGAGAAGCCTGCTTACTTTGAAATTCTTGCAGCGGCACCTACGACCACTCCCTTGCCTCCGGGCAAGAAGAGGAAGCCTTCTGTGGTGAAAGCTGCAGTTTCCAAAGCCAAGAGGGCCAAGGTTGTTCGAGTCCAGCAGTCAGCTCCGGTTGTGACGGATGCCGGAACCCCTCTTCCAGACATCCCCTCTTTCGACGAGTTCAGGTCTCAGAGGGAGGCCGCTCAGGAACCTACCGAGAGTGGCAGTAATAGCTTGTAGATGCAATCTTCCTTGTCTTCTTGACTGATCTTTTAAGGAGTTCTTCGAGACTGAGCTTCTCTTTATCTGATACAGCCCAGGAGCAGGTTGCAGTGCATGTGGAAAGGGACACGAGGCTGCCTTCTCCTACCCCGACTGGCGAGGAGGAGGGTAAATGTGCTTTCTCATCTTTTCTTTATACTTCCCTTGTTTTTCTGTTATATCCCTCAGAGGTCCCCTTTTGTTGAGGTGGCAGCCAGGGAGCAGACTGAGGCCATGATAGCAGCGGGAGAGTTGCCTCAACCGCAGGAGAGTCACGGGACTCCAATAAAACGGAGCATTATTCCGGACAGATGCATAATCATCCGGTCTGCATCCCGGTATGCTCTAGAGGCGACCCCGCAGCATATAGCTAGAGTGGAGATATCCTCGGGCAGCTCCGAGACCGTTTCGGATGATGCGGAGGAAGTGACTTTCAGCGACAGTGAGGAGGAAGTTCTAAAATTAGAAGCCTTGTCCGTATTTGCAAAAGGCCTTCCGCCTTTACAGCCTCCTAAGCTGCTGATGCTATCTTCTGAGGAGGAATTGCAAGAGGAGTTTGCCGGGCTCGACACCGAGGTTGACATAACCCCTCCGTTTGCTGCTTCAACTACGGAGCTTTCTCCCCTTTTGTCTCATTTCGAGGGTGTAGACCTCACCTTAAAGGTAAGCTTCCTTTTTTTTTGTTTGCTGTTCTATTTATTTTCTCTCATTCATTGCTGAAGGTCATTCTGCTTTGTCCTCAGGACCCTGTCATCACCAGCTCAGACGCGGCCGTAGTTTCTATGGATGTTTCATCTGCAGACTTGGCCATTATCCCTGCTTTACCTTTAACTTGCATGGGAATTTCTGAGGTTATTCGCCCTGTGCCAGTAAGGATACAATCTTCAACTGACTTAACATCATTGGACTTGGGGGCATCAGGAGAGATTTTCGTCCCTGTCAGGGCCTCAGATTTTAGAGCCGAAGCAGACCCAGCAGGAGCTCGGCTTTTATACCGGCAGCAGTAATGTCCATTGTGCCCGAGTCAGCAGTCCCTGCCATAGTGGCTACAGAGACTGGATTTCTGCCTCCACAGACTAGGGCGCCTTCGTCCCTATTACCAGAAAGAGCAGTTGAAGATGAAGCCCCCACTCAGGAGACCCATGAAGATATAGCTCCCTCATTTATTGATTCTCCTCCTGCGGGTGTTCAAGCCATAACTCCTGAGACAGCGGTAGCAGAGGAGTCTTCGGCTCAGCAGGAGAGTATAGAGAGGGACCAGCCAGCTCTCCCAGCAGATTTGCCGTCTTTGTCCTTTCGGCCGGCTATTGCGCTGTGGGCGGACATTGATAGTGAAGTGACCTTTGAAGCGATCCCCTCCGCTTCTTTTGGCTTCGCATCGTCTGAGAGCTTTTTCTGGCAGAACCTGGATATGCTGCGCCAGCTGGTAGAATCTCAGCCTGGCTTGACACATTTATAGCTGAAGGAAATTGCTGATCGCTTCACTGCCGGCCTGCAGGCCATGGGCTACCCTTTGGACATATGGGTTCAGCGTGTTCTGCTTCTACTGAAATTCGTGCATCGGAGGGATTTCCTAGCACGGACTATGACCGACAAGCTGACGGCATTGAAGTTGCAGAGGTCAGAGTGTAAATCTGAGCTGGAGAAGCTGACGCTTGCCCTTGACGAACACCAGGCTGAGCTACAGAGTGTTGTTCAGCGGGAGGAAGCTGTCCAGGACCGGATAGCCATTCTGGAAGCGGAACTCGCTGGACTTCGAGCCGAGCTGCAACAATTATCCTCTATTCGGCCACAGTCCACCGAGGAGGTGGCCTTGTTGGAGGGACGGGTGATGTCTCTCCAGGGTATGTCCGTGAAGCTTCAGGAAGAGGAGGCACGCCTTTACGAGCTAAGAGCCGCTCCCGATGTGGGTCTTTTGGCCTTTGAAGATATCTTCCGGCGGCCTTGAATTATCTCTTCTTTGTTTTCTTCTGCCCTCTTTTGTGATACAGTGTCCCCTCGGGGCTCTTTGTGTACTCCTCTTTTAATGAAAAGGAATCTTCGGCTTCATGTGTATCCATCGTCTTTTCTATGTGGTTTCATCACTTTGGGAAGTGGGGTAGTGGTTCTAGCAGTCCCTCCTGTGAATGGCCCGTACCTGGCAGGAGAGCGTCCATCCCTTCATAGAAAGGATGGGGAACTCGCTCCACCGCGTGACGGCATCCGGGGGGCATGCTTAAACCGAATTCTGTTGGTAGTAGCAAACGTCTTCTTTGGCCATATGTGCCGCAAGGGAGACTGTTTGCGGGAATGTGAATGGAAAGGCCTAGAGCATCATCCGCAACGGGCGAATGGTCCATTCTGGGTAGGTTTCAAAGCCAGTCGGGGCAGTGTGCCAATCGGCCGGTGCATGATTTCATCATCAATATTGGGCTCATATTGATGCAACGAAGTTTTATAGGCTTCATCAGAATAGACGTAAGGTCTAGACTAGATAGGGTTTCATCATTGATCGGGCGGGGTGCCGGTCGATCAATAGCTGGTTTCATCATCGATATTGGATTTATATCGACGCAAGGATTTCATAAGTTTCATCAGAATAGACGTAAGGTCTAAACTGGATAGGGTTTCATCATTGATTGGGCGGGGTGCCGGTCGATCAATAGCTGGTTTCATCATCGATATTAGGTTTATATCGATGCAAAAAAGAAGTTTCATAGGTTTCATCAGAATAGACGTAAGGTCTAGACTGGATAGGTTTCATCATTGATCGGGCGAGGTGCCGGTCGATCAATAGCTGGTTTCATCATCGATATTGGGTTTATATCGATGCAAAGGAAGTTTCATAGTTTCATCAGAATAGACGTAAGGTCTAAACTGGATAGGTTTCATCATTGATCGGGCGGGGTGCCGGTCGATCAATAGCTGGTTTCATCATCGATATTGGGTTTATATCGATGCAAGGAAGTTTCATAGGTTTCATCAGAATAGACGTAAGGTCTAGACTGGATAGGGTTTCATCATTGATCGGGCGGGGTGCCGGTCGATCAATAGCTGGTTTCATCATCGATATTGGGTTTATATCGATGCAAAGAAGTTTCATAGGTTTCATCAGAATAGACGTAAGGTCTAAACTGGATAGGTTTCATCATTGATCGGGCGGGGTGCCGGTCGATCAATAGCTGGTTTCATCATCGACATTAGGTTTATATCGATGCAAAGAAGTTTCATAGGTTTCATCAGAATAGACGTAAGGTCTAGACTGGATAGGATTTTATCATTGATCGGGCGGGTTCCGGTCGATCAATAGCTGGTTTCATCATCGACATTGGGTTTATATCGATGCAAGAAGTTTCATAGGTTTCATCAGAATAGACGTAAGGTCTAGACTAGATAGGATTTTATCATTGATCGGGCGGGGCGCCAGTCGATCAACAGCTGGTTTCATCATCGACATTGGGTTTATATCGATGCAAAGAAGTTTCATAGGTTTCATCAGAATAGACGTAAGGTCTAGACTGGATAGGTCTATCATTGATCGGGCGGGGTGCCGGTCGATCAATAGCTGGTTTCATCATCGACATTGGGTTTATATCGATGCAAAGAAGTTTCATAGGTTTCATCAGAATAGACGTAAGGTCTAGACTGGATAGGATTTTATCATTGATCAGGCAGGGTGCCAGTCGATCAATAGCTGGTTTCATCATCGACATTGGGCTTATATCGATGCAAAGAAGTTTCATAGGTTTCATCAGAGTAGACGTAAGGTCTAGCCTGGATAGGGTTTGATCGCATGTGGGACTTTGCTAAACAATATGTAGATTTCATCAGGATAGACGTAGGGTCTATCCTGGTAGAGTTTCATTGCTGACCGGGCAAGGAGCCGATCGATCAAGAGAAGGTTTAAGAGTTTCATCAGGACAGACGTAAGGTCTGAGCTGGCCAGGCTTTATCAGAATGGTGATGGGTTTTATTGTCGGTGGGACATTTGTAAGAGGGTATGCAGATTATATCAGAGTAAACGTAAGGTCTGCCCTGGAAAGGATTCATCGTTGACCGGGCAAGGAGCCAAACGGTTAACGGAAGGCCTTATCAAGGGAAGGAAGTATGGAATTTCTCAGAATTACCACATTACTGGCCCAGGGCCCTTTCGGGTTTTCACCGGAGCCAGCCCCCTCTTGCTTTTGCCCACGCGCCCTTTCGGGTTTTCACGTGGCGGGGTACCCGATTTTGCCTGCAGTGCCCTTTTGGGTTTTCACCACAGCTGGGTTTTAGCCATTCTTGCCCTTGTCCAGAATGCCTGAACAAGTCTGGCGGGGTATCTCTATTTTTAACCCACTTTTCATATATATTTTTTGTATTCTTTCTCTTTTCCTTTGTCATGTCTTTTCTGGAATTAGAACTTTCATTCTATGGACCATGGCGCCACATGTTTATTGTGGATACATGATCATTGATGTGGGTGTCAACATCAATGCAAAGGGAAATAGGGTTTCATGATCTATCCAGACGAAAGGTCCGAATTGATTTAGAGGATATAGATAGCAGCTCGGGCACGAAGCCATTTGCTGGAAATGTGAGTTTCATCGGTAATGTGGGGTTTGACATTAACGCAAAGGAATAGAGTTTCATGATCTATCCAGACGAGCGGTCTGAATTGATTAAAAAAGTTGTGTCGTGGTTTGTCAGAGCAGACGGAAGGTCCACCCTGGATGGGTTTTAGCATCAATCAGGCAGCATGCCAACCGATCAATAGCAGGTTTCATCATTGGTATTGGGCTCATACCAATGTAAGGATTTCATATGTTTCATCGGGATAGATGTAAGGTCTAAACCGGACAGGTTTCATCGTCGATCAGGCAGTGTGCAATCGACCAGTAGCGGGTTTCATCATCGGTATTGGGCTCATACCAATGCAAGGATTTCATATGTTTCATCGGGATAGACGTAAGGTCTAAACCGGACAGGTTTCGTCACGGCGGGACGTATGATAGGTTTTATCAGAATAGATGTAAGATCTAGACTGGATGGGATTCATCGTGGTGGATCTTAGATGAAAACAAGTGGAAGCATTTCATCAGAACAGACGGAAGGTCTATTCCGAGGTGGGCTTTTTAGCATTGATCGAGGCAATATGCCTTGCGATCAATGGGGTTTCATCATCAAAGGGACATGCGGCAGATGGCGGCTCAGGCATGAAGCTGTTGCCAGGAATGTAGACTAGCTTAACAGGGACGAAGAGTCCAGGTTAAAGAAAGAGACCGGCCGATCTTGTCGATGATGACAAGGGACAAGAAATTGTTGGACAGGATCTCCGGTGGGACTTTATGATGATCATCCTTCTCGGAGTTTTATCAGGAAGGGTGAAAAAGGGAACTTTAACTTACCAAATTACTGGCTTAAGCGCCCTTTCGGGTTTTCACCGAAGCCAGCCCCCTCTTGCTTTTGCCCACGCGCCCTTTCGGGTTTTCACGTGGCGGGGTACCCGATTTTGCCTGCAGTGCCCTTTCGGGTCTTCACCACAGCTGGGTTTTGGGCCATTTTTACCCTTGTCCCCAATATAGGAGCAATCTGGCGGGGTATCTCTATTTTTAACGCCCATTTTACTCTCTTTTATTCTCCTTTTTTCTCTAGAGAGGGCGGTAGGTCGGACTACCCCTAGATCAAGATAAGGGTGGCTTGGCCAGGTGAGTGCCGCTGGACCGAGAAAGGGGTAGCTCGGCTAGGGCGAGTGCCACTAGACCAAGAAAAGGTAGCTCGGCTAGGGCGGAGTTGCCACTAGATCCGAGAAAGGGTAGCTTGGCTAGGGCGGAGTGCCACTAGACTGAGAAAGGGTAGCTTGGCTAGGGCGGAGTGCCACTAGACCAGAAACCGAGAAAGGGTAGCTTCGGCTAGGGCGGAGTGCCACTAGACCTGAGAAAGGGTAGCTTGGCTAGGGCGGAGTGCCACTAGACCAAGAAAGGATAGCTTGGCTAGGGCGGAGTGCCACTAGACCAAGGAAAGGGTAGCTTGGCTAGGGCGGAGTGCCACTAGACGAGAAAGGAGTAGCTTGGCTAGGGCGGAGTGCCACTAGACCAGAAAAGGATAGCTTGGCTAGGGCGGAGTGCCACTAGACCAAGAAAAGGTAGCTTGGCTAGGGCGGAGTGCCACTAGACCAAGAAAAGGGTAGCTCGGCTAGGGCGGAGTGCCACTAGACCGAGAAGGGTAGCTGGCTAGGGCGGAGTGCCACTAGACCAAGAAAGGGGTAGCTCGGCTAGGGCGGAGTGCCACTAGACCAAGAAAGGGTAGCTCGGCTAGGGCGGAGTGCCACTAGACCAAGAAAGGGTAGCTTGGCTAGGGCGGAGTGCCACTAGACCAAGAAAGGGTAGCTTGGCTAGGGCGGAGTGCCGACTAGACCAAGAAAGGGTAGCTCGGCTAGGGCGAGTGCCACTAGACCAAGAAAGGGTAGCTGGCTAGGGCGGAGTGCCACTAGACCAAGAAAAGGGTAGCTCGGCTAGGGCGGAGTGCCACTAGACCAAGAAAGAGTAGCTCGGCTAGGGCGAGTGCCACTAGACAAGAAAAGGGTAGCTCGGCTAGGCGAAAGGGCGGGTAGTGCCGCTAGACCAAGAAAGGGGTAGCTCGGCTAGGGCGGAGTGCCGCTAGACCAAGAAAGGGGTAGCTCGGCTAGGGCGGAGTGCCGCTTGACCAAGAAAGGGGTAGCTCGGCTAGGGCGGAGCGCCGCAGACCAAGAAAGGGGTAGCTCGGCTAGGGCGGAGAGCTCGCTAGACCAAGCAAGGGGTAGCTCGGCTAGGGCGGAGTGCTGCTAGACCAAGAAAGGGTAGCTCGGCTAGGGCGGAGTGCCACTAGACCAAGAAAGGGTAGCTCGGCTAGGGCGGAGTGCCGCTAGACCTAGAAAAGGGTAGTTTTGCCTGATCACTCGGGAATGTCGGTTGTGCTGCATGATACAGCTTTAGATGTCTTCCGTTGAGTGGTGAGAATTGAATTTCCCCTCGATGGTTGACAACCACGTAGGCTCCTCCTTCGTAGACCCTCTGTATCACATAAGGACCTTCCCAATTAGCATTCAGCTTCCCTTTTGGGTTGGACGCCATGACTTCTCTTTTCTTGACCATGACGAGGTCACCTTTCTTGAATTCTCATCCTCTTACGAGTTTGTTAAATGCATTAGCCATGCGGGCCTGATACATTTGGATATTCTTCTGAGCTTGGAGGCGTTTCTCTTCCAATTCAGCCAATTCTTCTAATCTTCTTTCTGCATTGGTCCGTTCGCCACAGGCCAGGCCATATTGGACTGCCACTCTGAGTGACGGGACTTCCAGCTCTAGCGGAACCACTACCTCTGAGCCGTATACCAGTGAGTATGGTGAGCACCCTGTAGGTGTCTTGAAGACGGTGCGGTATGCCCACAGAGCTTTATACATTTTTTCTTCCCAGTCCTTTTTATTGGAACTGACGACCTTGGCCAGCAGGGTGCAGAGAGTCTTGTTAAAAGCTTCCGCTAACCCGTTTGCCTGTGGATTGTAAGGGGTGGAAGTCCTCCACTCGATTTTATATTTCTCGGCAAGCCGATAGACCTTCTGATTTCTGAAATGGCTTCCGTTATCAGATATTATTCGGCTGGGGATTCCGAACCGGAAGATAATATTCTGCTTGATGAATCTAGCGACCAGCTCACCAGTCACTTCTCTTAATGCCACAGCCTCCGCCCATCGGGAGAAGTAATCTGTTATGGCCAGTATGTACTTATGTCCGGCCGAGGAAGTCGGCAGTGGCCCGACTACATCAGTTCCCCATTGTGCAAATGGCCAGCTGGGAACTGTAGGGTGCAGAGTCGTAGGAGGCCTTCTAGGCACAGTAGCATGCTCTTGACATTTTTGGCATGACTTTGCGAATTTACAGCAGTCTTCAAACATGGTGGGCCAATAGTAGCCCAGCTTCTTGATTTCTATCTTCATCTTGGGCCAGCCTGGTGGGCACCTGCAGTTCCGGCATGTACTTCTTTCATCGCCTGCCAAGCTTCCTCAGTGGACAGGCAGCGGAGCAGAATCTTCTTGCGTGCATCTGCCATTATTCGGAACAAAGTTCCATTCCTGATTCATAAGAATCTTTGATTCTCAGAAGTTTCATCTTTTCTTCTCTTTTCTGCGGCAGCTGTTGGTGTAGAAACCACTGCAGCAGGTGCTGTCTCCAATCAGACGCCTGTACCGTGCTGATAGTAGCAACTTCATCTTCTTCGGGGCATCTTCTAGCATACTGGGGACCTGCCGCCGGTTCATAACAACAATGTTCAGTGTCTCATTTGGTGGGACTGCTAGTGAGCTGGCTAGCTTTGCCAGTGCATCAGCTTGGGCATTGTGCCCCCGGCCCACATGCTTGAGCTCAATATGATAGAATTTCGCGATAAGGCGCACAGCTTTCTGGTGGTAGGGATTCAATTCTGGCTTCCGCACTTCGAACTCCCCTTGGATTTGTTTTATTATCAACATCGAATCCCCGAATACCTGAAGCATTTGGATACCCATGTTGAGGCTGATATGCAGACCGATTATCAGAGCTTCGTACTCAGCTTCATTATTGGTGCAGGGCTTGTTTATAGAACAGGAAGTATGCACGACCTCCCCTTCTGGCGACTTCAGCACAATACCGGCCCCGGCCCGTATTCTGGTCTTTCCATCGGAGTCTATCTCTGTTCTAGATGCTCCGTCAAAGAATAGCTGCCACATAACTGGCCGAGCCTGGCAAGCTTCGAGTGTCTCATCATCGGGTAACTCAGTCCCTAGCATGTCATTTTCGGCACAGGATGCTCTGCGAAGAAATCAGCCACGGCCTGTCCTTTTATCGCCCTCTGGGGTGTATAGGTAATATCAAATTCCATCAGGATCACTGCCCATTTGCCCAACCGGCCCTTCAGTACTGGCTGAGTCAATATGTATTTGAGCGGATCTGCTGCAGATATCAACCTGACTTCATGTGACAACATATAGTGTCGGAGCTTCTTGACAGCAAAGACTAGTGCCAAGCATGTCTTTTCTATGTAACTGTAGCCTTCTTCAGTTCTAATCAGCCTCCTACTCAAGTAGTACAAGGCTTGCTCTTTGCCTCTTCATTTATCTGTGCCAGCATTGCCCCCAGGGAACAGTGTGTGGCCGCGATATACAGTATCAAGGGCCTGCCCTTAATTGGTGCCCCCAGCACTGGAGGGGTCTTGAGATATTCTTTCAGCTTCTCAAAGGCTTCCTGACATCCATCGTCCCAGAGGAACGGTACATCTTTCATCATGAGCTTGTGAAAGGGGTGGCATCTTCCCGACAGATTCGATATAAATCGTCGGATATAGGCCAAACGCCCTTGCAGAGATCTTAGCTCGGGCAGACTCCTTGGTTAAGGGAGCTCCTGGATAGCCTTAATCTTGGATGGGTCGATTTCAATGCCCCTATGTCGGACAATAAACCCGAGGAATTTTCCACTGGACACGCCGAAGGCACATTTCATAGGATTCATCTTGAGTTCATATTTGCGCAGCCTCTGGAATACTATCCTCAGGTCTTGCAGATGGTCTTCTCTTCTGCTAGTTTTTACTACCAGATCATCAATGTAGCACTCTACTTTCTTGAAGAGCAAATCATCAAGATCTTTGTCATAGCTCTTTGGTAGGTAGCGCCGGCATTCTTGAGGCCAAACGGCATCCTTTTGTAGTGGAATATCCCCTTCGGAGTGCGGAATGCAGTGTGCACTCTGTCTTCTTCAGCAATCCAGATCTGGTTGTATCCTGATGACCCATCCATGAATGACAGGGCTTCATGACCAGTAGTCGCATCAATCATCACTTCAGTGATTGGCACTGGGAAATCATCTTTCGGGCAAGCCTTATTAAGGTCCCGGAAATCGACACATATTCTGATCTGCCCATTTTTCTTCTTTACGGGCACTATATTGGCTAGCCATGTAGTATACTGATTTTCTTCAACAAAGCCTACATCAATCAGCTTGTCGACCTCTTTATTAACTTGATTTATCAACTTCAGGGCGCATTCTCCTGGGCGACTGCTTTACGGGGTTAGCCTCTGGGTTTATTGCCAACCGGTGCTGTGCCACATCAGAACTCAGTCCCGGCATTTCATCATATGTCCATGCAAAGCAGTCTCAGAATTCTTCAAGAACTGTATATACTGTTCCCTGGCAGCTGGCTCCAGCAGTGCACTGAGGAATGTCAGCCTTGGCTCATCTGCTGTCCCCAGATTTATTTCTACAAGCTCATCAACGGTGGCCTGACCCCCATCTTCAACTTCGGGCGGGGCTTCTTGCAAGTCAATAAAGCCTCCCGGGATATAATCCTCTTCGATCTCATGATTTTCATACTGGTCATCGGCAGATGTTGGCTCATCATATAAGGCTGATACTGTTGGATTCTGTTCGGCCTACCCCGAGGGTTTGACCAGTTCAGCAGGAAACCCAAAGGTGGACTCCTCCGCCCCTAGAGGTTCTTCTGGTGCAGGCCCCCCTGAGAGATCATCATTCTGTAGGGCCCGGACTTCTTCTAGAATGCGCTCAAACTCCAGGCATTCTCTTAGCTCGTTGGCTATTTGGTCTTCATCCGGGGTTCCCGTATCAAACTTTGCTTCAGCATGGAACAGATCCTCTTTGCAAGGTAGGTCTTCCCAGCACCAATCTTTCTTTGTTTCATCAGATGTCCCCGTCTCCGGCTGACTGTCTGGGGCTTCATTGTTCATTACGGATTGATAAATGATCTCTTCATCTTCCGAGGGGTACTTGTCATATCCCACTTCGGGAGGGTATTCATGCTGGTAGGAGGCAGAGATGACGTCCACCTCGGCTTCATAGTATTCTTGAAGGGTATAACCCAATCCTGGGTGCTGAGTGATCTTCCTCAGTTCTTTATTATCCCGGGGCGGATCCCATAGCTCCTGGAACGCCTTCTTTTGGGCAACAGGTTGTAGTGATGGCATCTGCATCTTAGAGAACATCTGCGAAACCCGCTGGGTAGTATAGTCCAAGCCTGTGATCGGCACCATCCGGTTTGCAGATTCTTCAGGGACCATGCAGTCTTGATCATCGTCTTCGACTGGCTCCCCGGTGTAGAATATGATAGGAGGTTCGCAGAAGCGAGGGACCTCCATAGTCTTTAATGGTAGCACCGTCTGATATTCTATGCTAGCAATGGGCTTGACTAAACCCTGCAGAACCCCCACCTGTATGTACTTTTCTTTCATTTCTTCGTCAGTATCATCTGGGTGGATGCTAGGAGGGGTGATCCGAGCAAAGTCACCAACATAAGAAATGTGAGATACTTCATGTTTCTTAATATAGCCCCTTGGTGGCGGTGGAGACCAATTTCTTGCCTTCGTCACCGGCTTCTTCTGGTTGACCCCAGCCTCTTTCTCTTCACCCTTTTGCGACACCTCCGTGTAGTAGGATGCATCGAGCATATGGCACTCGAATACTTCGAAGGGATGCAGATCCGCAAACACCCTTTCTTCTTTTCCTTTGTGCTAGTATTTAATGCATTGATGCAGCGTGGACGGCACTATCTGATATTCATGCAGCCACGGTCTCCCCAGCAGGGCCTTATATGTGGTGTTGGAGTCGATTACATAGAATCATACCACGATAGTGAGGTCCCCCAATGTGAGGTTAAAATCAGCCACCCCAAGGGGCGTCTCACATTTCTGGTTGAATCCCGCAATTTTCATGTCTCTGACCTTGGTAAGCTGCAGATCAAAGTAATATTTTTGGTAGATGCGGTATGGGAGAATGTTCACGGCAGCCCCGGGATCTATCAGTATCCTGCTCAGTGGCTGACAGTTCAGGGAGCCCCTCATATACAGCGGTCTGTTATGGCCGAAATTCAGAATCAGCATATCATCCTCTATGAATGTGACTGACGGCCCAGAATTCACTTCTGTCAAGAGTGCCTCATACTGTGCCGGCGACTGTAGGGCATCAACAATCGCTTGGCAAGCTTCTTCACTCAGAGAGAGAATCTCCCAGATGGAGAATCTGGTAGGGAGCTTCTTTAGCATTTTCATGATCCGACTGCCCACCCGGACATTAGACAGTCTCATTTCTTCCGCCCATCGGGGTTTTGGAGGTTCATGTGGTGCCCGTGGCCTCTGCTGCCCAGTGCTGGTTTCATCCCTGGACTGATCTCTTGGGGGGCTTCTTCTATGGCAACGGCCCCTGGTGCCGTCGGAGAGTTATCCTCCTCTTTCTCATTCTGCTTGTAGGCTACAGATGCCGACTGCTGAGGTCTCTTGCCTTTATCTGGCCCAGCCTGTATCGACTGCCCATTTTCCAGACTGGACAAAAATTCCAGAAATGTTGGAGTTTGACCTCCCTTCTTCTCTTCTTGGTACAAGCTAACAGGGGGAGGAATCTGAACACCCCGCACCTCTGGTTCAGGAATCTGGTAGGGTTGTTCCCCTCTGAACATAATGTTATGATTGGCTGGTGGTGGGCGCCCCCACCTTCTTCCAGAGCGTGTTGCATGTGCTGAGGTTGAGGCCTCGGCATGGTTGGCTTCTAGCGGGGCATTTGATGTTTCATCCTCATCATTCTCCCCGGGCGAGGTAAAGAGTGTCGACAGGGTGTTGCATTGTACTGTCATGACTTCCTTTTCCTTTTTGCATTTAGACCATCTCTCCTTTTTCTGGGAATTTGGCTTCTTTGGTTCTTGCCCCCAGAAAGGCTCAGCCTCATCTTTTCCCTGTTCTGCCCCGGTTGCTCTTTAATTTTCAATTCTTCGAGCTGTTCCCAGAGTATACAGTCTTTCACCAGTAGGTGCCCGGGCTTTTTCTGTTCATATTCATCGAGCCCATTAATATACTGCTGTAAACGCCTGGCCGCAGGACTTACTTCCTTATGTGCAGGTAAGGGGACTTGTCTTCTCCGGTTATGAGTGGGGATCCGGATGACTGGCCTGTTTCAGCTGTGTGCCATACTGGCTTTACTGGAGGTGGTTCGGGCCTTGGTGTGACACCGCGGATAACTGCTCCACTGGTATTGGCTGCGGGAGTTTTCTTTCTATTCTTTATTGGCTTCATCTGCCACCCTTCTTGATCCTTCAGCGGGGTGAGGAAGCAAGCTTCATAAGTATGCCTGGTGCATTCTTCGACGGCTTCCTTAGGCAGCTGTTGGTAGACTGAAATCATATTGGCGGCCATTTTTAAGGCCGGAGGCTCATGTGGACGAGGTGGCTCTACCTGGTAATCTCCCAGCTGTAGCTCGCCCTTTTTGACCATGCCTTCCATAATATCTTTGAAGACGTAACAATCTTCAATTACGTGCCCCAGCGCACGGTGATATGGACAGAACAGTGGATCACCTTTCTTTGCCGCGTCCTCGGGTCTCTTTGGCTCAGGCAATGTTACCTTGTTGAACTTGTATGCCCAGTTGAATAGTGCGGCTGTCTTATCTTTCGGGAAAGAGTATGGCTTTCTCATTTTGTTTCTCAGAGAGACTTTATCTTTTCTTTCCGCTGTGTCTGCTGGCGGGGGAGCTTCATCTGCCCCCTTCTTCCCTTTCTGTTGCTCGAAGGTTCTGAAATCGACGGTGTTAGCCTCAGAGTGCGATGGTCGTCGATCATTAGATTTACCTTTCGGCACAGTTGGAGCATTGGCCGTCGGACGCTTGGACAGGAACGTCTCGACTTCCGCCACTATATTGTTCAGCCGGTCAAATGTTCTGACATCTGCACCAATCATCTTTTCCAGTACCTCTCTCCTGAGGCTCTGCTTACATATTTGCACTGCATCTTCTTGATGAGGAGGTCTTCTGCATCTCATAGCTAAGTTCCTCCACCTTTTGATGTAGTCCAGTGCTGTTTCATCTTGCTTTTGCCTGGTTGCATATAGTTCTGCTATTGTAATTTCTCTTTCTGTGACGTGAAATCTGTCGCGGAACTTTCTTTGCATATCAGGCCAATCGGCCACTGACCTAGCCGGCAGGCTTGAATACCATTCAAAGGCTATCCCGGTGAGGGATGAGCCGAAGAATTTAAGCAGACAAGCTTCATCAGCTGCCAAGTCACCCATAATGGTGGTATAGTAAGCTATGTGCTCCCTGGGAGAGCCCTGGCCATTAAATTTTTCAAACTTCGGTGGCTTACTGACGCCTGGCGGTAGTCTCTTAGCAGCATACTGGGGAGGATACGGTACCTTGTACACATCGTAGGTACTAGCATCATCACCAGTCTTCTCAGATAGCTTCATTTCCACAATCTTTTCAATCATCAGCTTGTGGGCTATGGCTGGATCTATGTTTTCCGGGAAGAAGTGAACTTGTTGCTGACTGTAAGGAGTTGTCATCACAGTTGCGCGCAAGGTGGGCACGGTGGGCTGTGTCTGAGACACAGAGGGCTGAGCTGCTGTTTGCTGTAGAACAGGTGGGCTCGGTGCTTTGCCCTTATCGGCCGGGAGAGGATTAGCTGGGATAGCCATTTCTGTTGAGCTGGAGGTCTGCCCCACAGGCTCGACTTGCTTGGAGACTGGTGTAGCTTCATGCCTCTCATTTAGCTATCTTCTGAGAGCATTGATCTCTTGTTGATATCTTCTAAACATCATCTGGATCATGGGATCCATGGTTGACGGGATCTGTATCTCTTCTGAAGTCCCTTCAACGTCATCGACGAAGGGATTATCTTCATCTTCTGCTGTCACCACATTAACTGTCATAGTGGTGATCTTGCGGACTTCATCATCAGTCTTTATTTTTCTTTGGCCGCCTGACTTCTCCTCGTGACGGGGCCTGGTCTGGTTGCCAGTCTGAGCAGTTCATCTGGCTGAGTCGGTAACATATCCTGCCCTTTGACAAGCCCGGCCATATTGCAGGCGAAGATATGCATCTTCTCCTTCTGCCTGTAGACTTTCCTTTTCACCTGGTCGGGGTATTTGAGCCGGTCAAAGACCGATATTCTTTCTTCAGCTTCTTGCCCGTGCAGGTCTTCTCTCCCATACCCGGTTCTGTGGCCTTCTTCATAATCATTGGAATCGGAGGAGGAGACTCCGATCATTGCTTCTTGAAAGGCTTCTTCTTCTTCATCTATGGTGCCTAAGCACGGGATAATCTTCGCTGCCCGAGGGAAGAATTCCCCAGGTAGTGAAAGTAGTCTTGAACCACTTGTTTCATCTCCTCTTGGCTGTGTCTTTGTAGCTCTGGTCGGGGCATCAGTCTTTCCTGACCTTCGCTGACAAGCCAGTCTTGCCACCTGGGCAGTCAGATGTTCGGCCTTGGAGTATTTGAATATGTCGGCCTGTCTAGCACAGGCTCTCGGTCTTCTTGAAATGGCAGCAGCGACTGGTTCACTCATTATCATTTTCTCTTCCTCCCTGAACCTTCTGCTCCCATCCTGGCGGCGGTTGGCAGCAACAGCATAGTTCTTCCTTTCCCACCTTTTGCCCCCGGCCATGGGGTGGGTGACCATGAGGTCTTCTTTTTTCTCACATCTTCTGCCCCTCATCCTGGGGCGAGTAGCAGTCATATTTCTTCCTTCATTCTCTTTCTCATCTCTCCTACCCCGAGCCCTGGGGTGAACAGCAACAGCATCTCTTTCGTCTTTTCTTTCTCCTCTTCTGCTCCCTGCCCTAAAGCGGGCAATAGCAGCATCATCAATTTGTTCTTCATCTTGAGCTGGGGCCCAGCTCTGGATTTTCTTCGGCCGCCAGATCTGCCTGAATCTAGGCGGCTTTGGTGCCAGTGGCCTTCTATCTCCATGTTCCATGTCGGCCCTCCTAGCAGTCAGTACTCGGAACCTATTGGTGGTAGGTACCATTGGGACGATCACATCTGGCTTGACCTCCCTTGGGCAACCATTGAGGTTCGCCCGGATATCTCCAATCAGCATCGTCTTCCCTGAGTTGGACATCCGACGACCCGCAGCAATAGATCGGGCTCTCCGGTCGGATCTTCTTCCTTTTCCGGTAGCAGCAGAGGGTGCGCTTCTCCTTGCCTCGTGATGGACAAAGCAGGACACGACCCCAGGAGTATCCTTCATCATCGGGTTCTTCTTGGGACCGGTAGCTTGCGGCGACGTCTCGACAACAGCTTTTGGCGCCTGGTTGTCAATCTCGAGCAGATCAGTGAAAATGAGGCCCAGGCAATTGGGCATTCCGACAGCAGGCGGCATCGATCCGAATGAAAGAGGTACCGCCAGGTAGCCTTCTCGACATGTGCCTCGACCGCTTGCTGGCCAAAGCACACGGACATGATTCCAGCCGTCATCCTAGCTTCCTGAAAATGGAGAAAGCACACAGAATCAGAAATTTGAGGGGGGGCCCATCGGGCCTCCTATTTTGGCGTAGAGATGAAGGGAGACTTGGTCCCACCGGGCGTGCCAGACTTGTGGGGATGGTTTTTTTTATCGTATGTTTATTTATTTTATTATATGTGTTTATTGGTTTATTGGTTGGTTTGTTAGGCGTGCCAGTCACCGGAGTGACGATTTATTATGCGCTCGATCTGACTCAATCAGTCGATTGTGAAATCCGAGTCGGGACCGGAAGTCCGTCATACCATAAAGGTTATGACGTTAATTACGCCCTTCCTAAGAAGGACAACCCTTAATTAAACGCCAAAATAGGAGGCCCCTCGGGGCGGTTGAGAATGACAGTGCATAACATTGAAGTTCTTGTTATTCTAAGAAGGTAATTGAATAAACGACAAATTATTAAATCAGCATGACCTCCCCTTATGTGGGTCATGCCGGATAGAAATAGGACACCGTCCACGCAGTGGCGGCACGGGGCCTGAACAATCATCGGGGACATATACCCCCTTTCACGTTTCTCATCCGGCCAAGGGTCTCGAAGTATTCGTATCCCCCGAAGAATTGAGCCAGACGGGAGGTGTATGATACACGCTTCCCGGGGCTTGTCGGGGTTAAAGCATCAATCGATATTTCGGCAGCATTTCCCCTTAATCTGGATTATGCCCAGGGGGAAATAGGCTATCACCCACGGAGTGCCGGATGAAAGCCAAGAGAGAGAGAAGTGTCGAACTTCCCGAACCACGTATCTGCCATGGGGCAATGTTCGATTTTCCCTTAAGGAAGCCGGTGGAACTCATGCAGTGGCAGAGACCTTCCGAGCTAAAGGGGTTATTCATGAATCCGATGCGGGACGGTGGAACATAAGGGAGTCTGACCCCCTTTGGATTTATCCCCTGGACGGGCCTGGTGACTCATGGGTATCTCTGGGTGTGTTTGATCAAGCTATCGGAGGTTCAAGTGGATGGCAAGGCAGCTTCTCGGCACAGCTTTAAATGGGCATATAGGTTCCCGGCGCGAAAACCACCGTGCCGGGAAGGGTTCTTCACAAGGTTCTATTCGGGGCGCCGGGAAGCTGGCATTAATAGAGTTCTCGGCGTGAAGGTAGAGTGGCTAGGGTTCTCGGCGCAAGTGAGAAGGCCAAGGAGTTAGGTTTCTCGGCGCCAGAAGGATGCCAGGGGGGTTAGGGTTCTCGGCGCAGGCAAGGAGGCCAAGGAGTTAGGGTTCTCGGCGCCAGAAGGCTAGGCTGAGGGAGTTCCCGGCGCACAGGAGATGAGGCCAAGAGGCAGGCTTCTCGGCGCGCCAACAAGGTGGCCAAGGGAAGGGCTTCTCGGCGCAGGTAAGAAGATGGGGTTCTCGGCGCGGGAACGCTTGCGCCGAGAACTATTCACCTATTCTACTGTTCGTGAAGCCGAGATGGATGAGGGCGCCGGGATGAGTTTTAGAGTTTTACGGTACCCTGTTTTGGGTTTCTTGATGGTCCAGACCAGGATAGAGGGTTTCTTTGGGATAAAAGTGAATCAATTCATCAAATTGGAACTGGATTAGGTTTAGGCTCCAAAGGAAGGCCATGATCGAAGAGGAATTGGGGAAGATCAGGGTCTGGAGGATCCCTGTCACCATTATTACGCAGAGTTCCAGGGACAGTTTTAATGTTATCTTCATCATCCTGGGAGCCAAGAGATGGCTGTCTCTGGCCCAGGAATGACTTCGATAATATTAGCAGTCAGAACGTACGCATCTGAAACTCCGGAATCTCATAAACAGCGGTCATTATATAGCTTCGCTTTGTTCCAGGGGCCAAGGGATGGTCTGTCCCTGGCTCTGGAATAAGCATAGAGAGCGTTTGAAAACCAGGCGAATCAGGAGACTATTGATCAAACTGGGGAGGGGAATAGCATGCTACAGAGTCTAAGATAAGGCAGAAAACATGAGGGATGGCAACAAGGCTTCAGGGAAACGAACAGCAGGCACCAATTGCAACCTGTCATATTCATTCATTCAACACTGATACTCCGTCTGACCCATACATCGGAGGAGATACATAGGAAGAAAGCAAAAGCGATACATCATCCTATCGGCGTGAAATCGGTTACAGCATTATAGCATACATCAGAGGAAGAAGAAGAGAAACCATCGAAATTAAGAAAATAACTACAGAAATGGGGGGGGAGGGCGGAGCATTGACTCCTCTCCCTCCCCGACTGCCCACCTTCGATCGGCCTTGGGTTCTCTTCTCTGCTTTTTCTCTCTTCTCTGGCTCTCCTTCTTTCTTTTTCTTCTGGAGGAGGTGGACTTCTGCTTGCCAAAAACCCCTCTCTTCCCCTCTCTCCTTTTCCTTATCTATCTGTCTGTCTATCTTCCTATATCCTCCTGCCTCTCTTCTTTTTTAATCTTTCGAGTGAGTGGGTTTATATAGACCCAGCCCCTCCTGACCTCTCGGCAGATGGAAGTCGATGTGCCTCTTCGCCTTCACGGCGCGCATCAGTCGAGTATAGCAGCTCCCGGCGCGCTAGGTGGCCTCCATAGAGCATCCCGGCGCCGCTTTCGTGAGCCCATTTGGCAGGCCCATTTAGGGCTTCTAAGCTTCACATATGCCCTGACCTTTCTTAGTCCTTCAAATACATTTATCAGAACAGGAGAGGGCCCTTTATTGGTGGCATAGCTTTTATTGAGATCATTCTGAGATTTCATCAGTCAGTAGGCTGGGATTTCATCAGCATTGTCATCTGAATGACGACAAAATCGGGTATCGTTTCATCAGCATTGTCACCTGAATGATGACAAGACAGGATAACATCTTTAGCCTGGTACGGTACTTCCTCCATTCTGACTTTGCAGGAGTCTTTATAATCTTCATTTGCTGGTTTTGGCTTCATCTTTGTCTCGCTCTTGTCTTATATGTTAACAAGTCAACATTTGACTTAATCTGACATGTTACCTGTAGACTTTCATACGAGACAGTAATATAGCTCTTGCTACAGTGTGATAGGGGGTCTCATCAGTCAGTTGACTGCTACTTCATCAGTGTTGCCATCTGGCTGACGACGACACCGGACATCAGCTTGGCCGAAAAAGGCTTCAGCCGGGCAGATGGTTGACGAGCTTTACCATCAATCTTTCACTATTGGTCTGATCTTCTTTTCAAGTCTGTTTCCGCCCTTGCTCATTTTCAAGGTGTCAACAGTTGAGCATTGGAGGATTGGTTCCTCTGTGTGAGACGTGTTGTTGCCGTGCCATTGCTCGAGATAATGTGGTTCTTGGCACTGGCAGGATGGAGTGTTGGGGAAGTATGTCGGCAAGTGTGCCGCATGAGTACCATGTTCATGTGATGGAAGTCGTGTCAGGCGTCAGTGTTAGACCCGGGAGGGGTTGGTGAGGATGTCGCCTGACGAAGGTCGAGGAAGTGTTGATGTGGCACAGCCCAAAGACCACTAAATATGATAAGGTGACCCTAGGACTTAGACCCGCAAGCATACAAGCGCTCAATGATTATCACAACGACGATTTCTGCTCACTCGGTTCACACGTTCACCCGGTGGGTCCGGGAGATGATGGTGAGGGTCCGAGGCGGGACCCAATTGTCCTAATGGACTTACAATGCTAAGGCTGACCTCCAATGGGCCTGGGAGTCCCAACTTTGTGGGTGGCTGGCCCGCAAGGCGGGGTGTGGGGTGGCACTCACTCACGGGCCGCGGTGGGCACGATATTGCTTAAAATGAATTCCGAGCACTCTCTTACCGTCCGACGGGCATTCAAGGTAATACTATATTTGCAGAAATGAAGCTAAAAGGGTGTGATCAGAAGCTCACCTGATCGGTGTGAAGACACCGATCCCGTTCGGAGACGAGGGCGCGCCGGGAGGCGAGGGTATACACCCGATCGCCGCGGCGATGGAGCTTGACCTGAAAATGTGAAGAGGTACAGCACTACGCCCCTTGCAAGGGGGGGATCTTGGGGTGGGGGTTAATGTATTACAACCAAAAATTACCTCCACGTAGGGAGGGGCCTTCAGCCGGCCAAGCGGGGAGGGGAACGAGCGAGATAGAGTCGACTTTCCGAGCTTTGCCGATTCTGCCTAGCTTCTGTAATTCTGGATAGAGGGCCGATGTCGATGCTGCCAATAATTCCACCGAGCTTGGAATCTGATGAAACTTGCGCCAAAAGCTTGCTAACCGGAGAGGGGTGCGGCTTGAATTTTTGGACGACGTTCTGATCTGGGGACTGACTGCTCCAGCGACTGGAAGATGGATGCAGCTCTGGTCTCTGGCCGAGCTCAGTCTGAAACAGCAGGTTGCAGAAGCTGCCACGATCGCTCCTGAGCTCCAAATTTGGCACCGCTAGACTCGTTGGAATCGTGGACAAGTCTACCTGGCAGCAAAATAAACGGGGAAGTCTTCTGATGTTGGAGATGAGCTGGGTGTCCAGAGAAGTGGACAGTGGTGGGTGCAGACTGTGAGGAGTCAGACCGGCGTGGGTGTGGTAGAAAATTGGTATCTCTGGTTGTCGGATCCCGAACGGGGTTCCGCCCTCTGTTCCTGGACGCTGACAGGGGGAGGAAGAACTTTGTAGAAGACCTCTAAGACTGGTTCCTTCAAGGTTCGTCGTGGGAGAGTCTTCTCTACCGCTCTAGCTCCTGGTCTGAGAGGTTCTGCGCAGTCGGGGAAGAACAGCCTTCACGGACGGCCACGAACTCGGAATGGAGTGATTCCACCTCGCCTGCGAAGAGAACAGGGAGGCCTTTCGAGAAAGTTAGGCCATGCCACCAGCAGAACCAGGATGCAGTCGTGGACATCACTGCAACAGAGTGCTAAACTGCAGGTCGGCCTGCACACAAAGATGGAGTGGAGAAGAGAGGAGGGGGCGAACTTGGCTTGAGGGGAGAGGAGGGGTGCGACCTAGGGAGCAAGGAGGGAAGGGGAGATTCGAATTTGGGCTTTGGAATGAGTTAATTCAGCCTTGGGAAGGTGGAGATATGCTTAGGGAAGTGAAAGGGGTAGGTGGTGGTTGGAGGGTGGGGTTTTGAGTGGTGGAACTTCCTTGGGACTAGGTGAGGATTAAAGAGGGGTTGTGGGAAGTTGTGGGGAGTTAATGGAGGTAGGTGGGGGATGAAAGTGGTTGAGAGGGGGAGGAGAGAGAGTGAATTTCAAAATTTAGAGAGAGGAGGAGAGAGAATGGAGAGATAATGAGAGAGAGAGATATATTGAGAGAGTTTGAAAGGGTTTTCTTCAATATTCATCAAAAGTTGAATACAAGAGGAGAGATGGGGCCTATATATAGGCAACCATTCTTTACATGACCAAAATACCCTTGACAATAAGATAAAAGACCGAGCATATCCTAGACTCAATCCTATGGGCCCATAACTAAAGTAATAAGGCCCAATTAAACATAACAAGGGAAATGAACTAAAACCATATGACTCAATAAAGGAAAATACATAAGATAGGACTCAATAAAAAGAAAATACATAAAATGAAACTTGGGAAATGAAGATAACAAGTGTAGATCATGATCAATCCATATCAAGAGTGTGCAGGCGATCAAAGCTAGAGGGGTGTCGGGAGATGCCCTCATAAAATCTCCCGGGGTGGGGAGAGCTCGACCCTGTCGAGTATGGGTCTGCCTGGCTGTCGTACTGCTCCATCATGTCGGGATCCAAGCATATCAAATCCTCCCGACTCACCCATGTATCCTCGATCGGGGGACGGCTCTTCCACCTAACCAGATAGCGCTGATACACCCTGTGCCTCGTAATGATACTCTGCTCATCCAGTATTGCCTCTACCTGCTCTCGTCGGTCTCTCAAGCTAGAAAGTGGAGTCCCTCAGGGAGTGTCTCTCATAAGGGGGGGTAATGGCTCAAGCTCCTCACTGGGTTCCACCGCGGGGCCTTTGTGGGGTACTAGGTCCGCCACACTGAAGGTAGGGTGCACCCCATAGCTTTCTGGTAGGTCAAGCTCATAAGCATTACTGCCAAGTCGTCGTAGAACTCGAAAGGGTCCCGAACCCCGTGCCCTCAACTTGGAGGCAGGTCCCGGAAGGAGCTGCTCCGTCCTCACCATCACCGAGTCTCCCACTTGGAACTCGTAGTGGCGCCGATGAGCATCTGCCCGCCTTTTGTAAGTCTCATTGATCCTTCCTATATGCTTGCGAGAATGCGTATGCCAAGGTGGACCTGGGCAGCCAAATGTAGACCGATCACACTTTGATGCTATGAAGACTGTGGTAGTCTTAGGAGGGCCGGGACATCCATAGATGAACCTTTTATGCATGGGTGTGATAAATGTCGGGGGACCCGGACATCCATGTATGCTCCTATCATGCTTAAGACTCATGATGAATGAAGGTGGGCCAATACATCCGAATATGGTCCACTTATGCTGCCTACTTGACATGTGGGTGATGTGGATGAATGTACCCGACTTATGAATCATGTCAAATGGTGTGGTAGGCCTGGACACATGCATGTTTATCCCAAAGGTGACTTCCATGTGCATAGATGTGGGATGACTTTTGAACGTCCACGTGAATGGGTCGAAGGGATCTACGAACGTGGTTATGGGGTGGGGCACTTCATCAATCCCAAGGTGTTTGTTGCCTAAGGTCAAGGCTCTCATGTTGTAACCCGATTCTAGAAAGGGAGGAGTTTGGGTCGACATGGGCGATGTGGGTAAGGTGAGGTGGGTGGTGAATAGGGAAAGTGGGTCACATGGAGATTTAGGCTCCCATAGAAAAGGGTCAAAGGGATTATGGTAAGGGTCACCTAGGTAGGGGTACTCCATGTTCTCAAGGTCCTCAAATGGCGAATCATCTCTCTCTAAGATAATTGGGCCAAGGTTGCTAATGGGTTGGCCAATCAAAGTACTTGGGATCTCAATGGTTGGGGAGTAGACTAGGATGGGTTCCTCCTCCATGGGAAGAAGGAGTATGATCTCACTTGTAAATTGGCCATTGGTGTAGATGGAAGTGATGGAGCCAATGGTGGGGTAAGCTAGGCTAATGGTGCTAGACTCTGATGGCCTCATGGCTAGCATATCGGTCAAGTGGACTTGCCAATGTAGGTAGGCCACTAAGTCTCCCAAATCTTCTACACAATAGGAGGTTTGATAAGTGACATGAGGCTGAGTGGGAATGAGTTGGGATTGATGTCCCATGAGTAAGTGGCTTGGTTGTAAACTAGGAATGGTGAGGCCTCGCTTGAGCCATAGGAATATGGACTTATCTATGGTGATGGTGTCATGGGGAAGGGTGTATAGCTCTTGAGGAACTAGGTTAGGAGGGGTGGGTGAGTTGTATGGCCCTTGAATTTCCTTGATTTTGGGAGGTGGATCCGAATTGGTATCCCTCTCCACTTGGGTAGGTGTGTGGGTTGCAACACCTAAGGACAATGGGGTAGGAAGGTCTATGGTGGGTGGGTTGGTGTTAGTCGAGGCATGGCGCACTCGAGGAGGTGAGCAAGGTCGGACATGGGTTGGACTTGGGAGTGGAAGTAGTGGAGGCCTAATTTGGGGTAAGATTTGTGTAGGAAGCGGGAGGTGGGTTGGGTGAGGGGTTTTGGGTTTTGGGGTGGTGGCCATTATGGGCCTTGGTGGAGGGGTGGACATGGTGTCCACATGGTTTTTAATGGTGAGGGTTGGATGAGTGGTGGTCACCATGGAGGGAATTGGGTTGGTTAGGGGTCTCTTGCCCTTGGGATCACTTGGGGTGGAAGTGGGGGCTAAAGGGGCTTGACTAGTGTAGGTTAGGGAAGGGGGTTTTGGTTGGGATGTGGGGGACCTCATGGGGTTAGGTGGGGAGGTGGAGGTCTTAGGTACTTGGATTTTAGTGATAAGGGTTTGGACGGGTGGGGTGGGAGGAGTGGGAGTGCTCCTTGGGTTTTGGTGATCCGAGTGGGAAGGGGACACATACCTAGCCCTTAGTTGATCCTTCATGTCCTCCCATGTGGTGAGGGGAGCTTCCCGTCTAATTATCCTTAAGCCCTCAATTTTACACCAATGAGTTTGAGCCCTTTTGGTTAGTTGTATTTTGGCAACCCATGCCTTTTCATCCTCGGAAATATGATACCAATTGAAGTATTGGTCCATTGTAGCTTCCCAATCTAAATATTTGCTAGGAGAGGTCCCATCAAAGGTGGGAAGTGGGAAAGGGGCCATCCTATCGTCTGTCCTTAGGGCGGGCCTATTTTTTCCAAGTTGGTTGAGTCGGCCCGATATGTTATCAAGCCGCTCATTGGCATAGGTCAAGGCTTTCATGAAGTAGTTGAAGTCATGAGTGTTAGTGGTAGGCATCCCTTGGGGTTTTGGATTCATTGTGGGATTGGAAGATGTAGTATTGGGTTGAAAGCGAGTACCACTACGAGTGGTCATGCAAGGTTGGGTGGGCTATGCAAGGGTGTGCGGATGCACCTATGAAAGACTTAGTGTGACCCAAGACTAGACTTGTAAGGACAAGCCTATGACCGCTCTGATACCACTTGATGTGGCACAGCCCAAAGACCACTAAATATGATAAGGTGACCCTAGGACTTAGACCCGCAAGCATACAAGCGCTCAATGATTATCACAACGACGATTTCTGCTCACTCGGTTCACACGTTCACCCGGTGGGTCCGGGAGATGATGGTGAGGGTCCGAGGCGGGACCCAATTGTCCTAATGGACTTACAATGCTAAGGCTGACCTCCAATGGGCCTGGGAGTCCCAACTTTGTGGGTGGCTGGCCCGCAAGGCGGGGTGTGGGGTGGCACTCACTCATGGGCCGCGGTGGGCACGATATTGCTTAAAATGAATTCCGAGCACTCTCTTACCGTCCGACGGGCATTCAAGACAATACTACATTTGCAGAAATGAAGCTACAAGGGTGTGATCAGAAGCTCACCTGATCGGTGTGAAGACACCGATCCCGTTCGGAGACGAGGGCGCGTCGGGAGGCGAGGGTATACACCCGATCGCCGCGGCGATGGAGCTTGACCTGAAAATGTGAAGAGGTACAGCACTACGCTCCTTGCAAGGGGGGGATCTTGGGTGGGGGTTAATGTATTACAACCAAAAATTACCTCCACGCAGGGAGGGGCCTTCAGCCGGCCAAGCGGGGAGGGGAACGAGCGAGATAGAGTCGACTTTCCGAGCTTTGCCGATTCTGCCTAGCTTCTGTAATTCTGGACAGAGGGCCGATGTCGATGCTGCCAATAATTCCACCGAGCTTGGAATCTGATGAAACGTGCGCCAAAATCTTGCTAACCGGAGAGGGGTGCGGCTTGAATTTTTGGACGACATTCTGATCTGGGGACTGACTGCTTCAGCGACTGGAAGATGGATGCAGCTCTGGTCTCTGGCCGAGCTCAGTCTGAAACAGCAGGTTGCAGAAGCAGCCACGATCGCTCCTGAGCTCCAAATTTTGCACCGCTAGACTCGTTGGAATCGTGGACAAGTCTACCTTGCAGCAAAACAAACGGGGAAGTCTTCTGATGTTGGAGATGAGCTGGGTGTCCAGAGAAGTGGACAGTGGTCGGTGCAGACTGTGAGGAGGCAGACCGGCATGGGTGTGGTAGAAAATTGGTATCTCTGGTTGTCGGATCCCAAACGGGGTTCCGCCTTCTGTTCCTGGACGCTGACAGGGGGTGGAAGAACTTTGTAGAAGACCTCGAAGACTGGTTCCTTCAAGGTTCGTCGTGGGAGAGTCTTCTCTACCGCTCTGGCTCCTGGTCTGAGAGGTTCTGCGCAGTCGGGGAAGAACAGCCTTCACGGACGGCCACGAACTCGGAATGGAGTGATTCCACCTCGCCTACGAAGAGAACAGAGAGGCCTTTCCAGAAAGTTAGGCCACGCCACCAGCAGAACCAGAATGCAGTCATGGACGTCACTGCAACAGAGTGCTAAACTGCAGGTCGGCCTGCACACAAAGCTGGAGTGGAGAAGAGAGGAGGGGGCGAACTTGGCTTGAGGGGAGAGGAGGGGTGCGACCTAGGGAGCAAGGAGGGAAGGGGAGATTCAAATTTGGGCTTTGGAATGAGTTAATTCAGCCTTGGGAAGGTGGAGATATGCTTAGGGAAGTGAAAGGGGTAGGTGGTGGTTGGAGGGTGGGGTTTTGAGTGGTGGAACTTCCTTGGGACTAGGTGAGGATTAAAGAGGGGTTGTGGGAAGTTGTGGGGAGTTAATGGAGGTAGGTGGGGGTTGAAAGTGGTTGAGAGGGGGAGGAGAGAGAGTGAATTTCAAAATTTAGAGAGAGGAGGAGAGAGAATGGAGAGATAATGAGAGAGAGAGATATATTGAGAGAGTTTGAAAGGGTTTTCTTCAATATTCATCAAAAGTTGAATACAAGAGGAGAGATGGGGCCTATATATAGGCAACCATTCTTTACATGACCAAAATACCCTTGACAATAAGATAAAAGACCGAGCATATCCTAGACTCAATCCTATGGGCCCATAACTAAAGTAATAAGGCCCAATTAAACATAACAAGGGAAATGAACTAAAACCATATGACTCAATAAAGGAAAATACATAAGATAGGACTCAATAAAAAGAAAATACATAAAATGAAACTTGGGAAATGAAGATAACAAGTGTAGATCATGATCAATCCATATCAAGAGTGTGCAGGCGATCAAAGCTAGAGGGGTGTCGGGAGATGCCCTCATCAAATCCCCCGGGGTGGGGAGAGCTCGACCCTGTCGAGTATGGGTCTGCATGGCTGTCGTACTGCTCCATCATGTCGGGATCCAAGCATATCAAATCCTCCCGACTCACCCATGTATCCTCGATCGGGGGACGGCTCTTCCACCTAACGAGATAGCGCTGATACACCCTGTGCCTCGTAATGATACTCTGCTCATCCAGTATTACCTCTACCTGCTCTCGTCGGTCTCTCAAGCTAGAAAGTGGAGTCCCTCAGGGAGTGTCTCTCATAAGGGGGGGTAAAGGCTCAAGCTCCTCACTGGGTTCCACCGCGGGGCCTTTGTGGGGTACCAGGTCCGCCACACTGAAGGTAGGGTGCACCCCATAGCTTTCTGGTAGGTCAAGCTCATAAGCATTACTGCCAAGTCGTCGTAGAACTCGAAAGGGTCCCGAACCCCGTGCCCTCAACTTGGAGGCAGGTCCCGGAAGGAGCTGCTCCGTCCTCACCATCACCGAGTCTCCCACTTGGAACTCGTAGTGGCGCCGATGAGCATCTGCCAGCCTTTTGTAAGTCTCATTGATCCTTCCTATATGCTTGCGAGAATGCGTATGCCAAGGTGGACCTGGGCAGCCAAATGTAGACCGATCACACTTTGATGCTATGAAGACTGTGGTAGTCTTAGGAGGGCCGGGACATCCATAGATGAACCTTTTATGCATGGGTGTGATAAATGTCGGGGGACCCGGACATCCATATATGCTCCTATCATGCTTAAGACTCATGATGAATGAAGGTGGGCCAATACATCCGAATATGGTCCACTTATGCTGCCTACTTGACATGTGGGTGATGTGGATGAATGTACCCGACTTATGAATCATGTCAAATGGTGTGGTAGGCCTGGACACATGCATGTTTATCTCAAAGGTGACTTCCATGTGCATAGATGTGGGATGACTTTTGAACGTCCACGTGAATGGGTCGAAGGGATCTACGAACGTGGTTATAGGGTGGGGCACTTCATCAATCCCAAGGTGTTTGTTGCCTAAGGTCAAGGCTCTCATGTTGTAACCCGATTCTAGGAAGGGAGGAGTTTGGGTCGACATGGGCGATGTGGGTAAGGTGAGGTGGGTGGTGAATAGGGAAAGTGGGTCACATGGAGATTTAGGCTCCCATAGAAAAGGGTCAAAGGGATTATGGTAAGGGTCACCTAGGTAGGGGTACTCCATGTTCTCAAGGTCCTCAAATGGCGAATCATCTCTCTCTAAGATAATTGGGCCAAGGTTGCTAATGGGTTGGCCAATCAAAGTACTTGGGATCTCAATGGTTGGGGAGTAGACTAGGATGGGTTCCTCCTCCATGGGAAGAAGGAGTATGATCTCACTTGTAAATTGGCCATTGGTGTAGATGGAAGTGATGGAGCCAATGGTGGGGTAACTCTGATGGCCTCATGGCTAGCATATCGGTCAAGTGGACTTGCCAATGTAGGTAGGCCACTAAGTCTCCCAAATCTTCTACACAATAGGAGGTTTGATAAGTGACATGAGGCTGAGTGGGAATGAGTTGGGATTGATGTCCCATGAGTAAGTGGCTTGGTTGTAAACTAGGAATGGTGAGGCCTCGCTTGAGCCATAGGAATATGGACTTATCTATGGTGATGGTGTCATGGGGAATGGTGTATAGCTCTTGAGGAACTAGGTTAGGAGGGGTGGGTGAGTTGTATGGCCCTTGAATTTCCTTGATTTTGGGAGGTGGATCCGAATTGGTATCCCTCTCCACTTGGGTAGGTGTGTGGGTTGCAACTCCTAAGGACAATGGGGTAGGAAGGTCTATGGTGGGTGGGTTGGTGTTAGTCGAGGCATGGCGCACTCGAGGAGGTGAGCAAGGTCGGACATGGGTTGGACTTGGGAGTGGAAGTAGTGGAGGCCTAATTTGGGATAAGATTGGTGTAGGAAGCGGGAGGTGGGTTGGGTGAGGGGTTTTGGGTTTTGGGGTGGTGGCCATTATGGGCCTTGGTGGAGGGGTGGACATGGTGTCCACATGGTTTTTAATGGTGAGGGTTGGATGAGTGGTGGTCACCATGGAGGGAATTGGGTTGGTTAGGGGTCTCTTGCCCTTGGGATCACTTGGGGTGGAAGTGGGGGCTAAAGGGGCTTGACTAGTGTAGGTTAGGGAAGGGGGTTTTGGTTGGGATGTGGGGGACCTCATGGGGTTAGGTGGGGAGGTGGAGGTCTTAGGTACTTGGGTTTTAGTGATAAGGGTTTGGACGGGTGGGGTGGGAGGAGTGGGAGTGCTCCTTGGGTTTTGGTGATCCGAGTGGGAAGGGGACACATACCTAGCCCTTAGTTGATCCTTCATGTCCTCCCATGTGGTGAGGGGAGCTTCCCGTCTAATTATCCTTAAGCCCTCAATTTTACACCAATGAGTTTGAGCCCTTTTGGTTAGTTGTATTTTGGCAACCCATGCCTTTTCATCCTCGGAAATATGATACCAATTGAAGTATTGGTCCATTGTAGCTTCCCAATCTAAATATTTGCTAGGAGAGGTCCCATCAAAGGTGGGAAGTGGGAAAGGGGCCATCCTATCGTCTGTCCTTAGGGCGGGCCTATTTTTTCCAAGTTGGTTGAGTCGGCCCGATATGTTATCAAGCCGCTCATTGGCATAGGTCAAGGCTTTCATGAAGTAGTTGAAGTCATGAGTGTTAGTGGTAGGCATCCCTTTGGGTTTTAGATTCATTGTGGGATTGGAAGATGTAGTATTGGGTTGAAAGCGAGTACCACTACGAGTGGTCATGCAAGGTTGGGTGGGCTATGCAAGGGTGTGCGGATGCACCTATGAAAGACTTAGTGTGACCCAAGACTAGACTTGTAAGGACAAGCCTATGACCGCTTTGATACCACTTGATGTGGCACAGCCCAAAGACCACTAAATATGATAAGGTGACCCTAGGACTTAGACCCGCAAGCATACAAGCGCTCAATGATTATCACAACGACGATTTCTGCTCACTCGGTTCACACGTTCACCCGGTGGGTCCGGGAGATGATGGTGAGGGTCCGAGGCGGGACCCAATTGTCCTAATGGACTTACAATGCTAAGGCTGACCTCCAATGGGCCTGGGAGTCCCAACTTTGTGGGTGGCTGGCCCGCAAGGCGGGGTGTGGGGTGGCACTCACTCACGGGCCGCGGTGGGCACGATATTGCTTAAAATGAATTCCGAGCACTCTCTTACCGTCCGACGGGCATTCAAGGCAATACTACATTTGCAGAAATGAAGCTACAAGGGTGTGATCAGAAGCTCACCTGATCGGTGTGATGACACCGATCCCGTTCGGAGACGAGGGCGCGCCGGGAGGCGAGGGTATACACCCGATCGCCGCGGCGATGGAGCTTGACCTGAAAATGTGAAGAGGTACAGCACTACGCTCCTTGCAAGGGGGGGATCTTGGGGTGGGGGTTAATGTATTACAACCAAAAATTACCTCCACGCAGGGAGGGGCCTTCAGCCGGCCAAGCGGGGAGGGGAACGAGCGAGATAGAGTCGACTTTCCGAGCTTTGCCGATTCTGCCTAGCTTCTGTAATTCTGGACAGAGGGCCGATGTCGATGCTGCCAATAATTCCACCGAGCTTGGAATCTGATGAAACTTGCGCCAAAAGCTTGCTAACCGGAGAGGGGTGCGGCTTGAATTTTTGGACGGCGTTCTGATCTGGGGACTGACTGCTTCAGCGACTGGAAGATGGATGCAGCTCTGGTCTCTGGCCGAGCTCAGTCTGAAACAGCAGGTTGCAGAAGCTGCCACGATCGTTCCTGAGCTCCAAATTTGGTACCGCTAGACTCGTTGGAATCGTGGACGAGTCTATCTTGCAGAAAAATAAACGGGGAAGTCTTCTGATGTTGGAGATGAGCTGGGTGTCCAGAGAAGTGGACGGTGGTCGGTGCAGACTGTGAGGAGGCAGACCGGCGTAGGTGTGGTATAAAATTGGTATCTCTGGTTGTCGGATCCCGAACAGGGTTCCGCCTTCTGTTCCTGGACGCTGACATGGGGAGGAAGAACTTTGTAGAAGACCTCGAAGACTGGTTCCTTCAAGGTTCGTCGTGGGAGAGTCTTCTCTACCGCTCTGGCTCCTGGTCTGAGAGGTTCTGCGCAGTCGGGGAAGAACAGCCTTCACGGACGGCCACGAACTCGGAATGGAGTGATTCCACCTCGCCTGCGAAGAGAACAGGGAGGCCTTTCCAGAAAGTTAGGCCACGCCACCAGCAGAACCAGGATGCAGTCGTGGACGTCGCTGCAACAGAGTGCTAAACTGCAGGTCAGCCTGCACACAAAGCTGGAGTGGAGAAGAGAGGAGGGGGCGAACTTGGCTTGAGGGGAGAGGAGGGGTGCGACCTAGGGAGCAAGGAGGGAAGGGGAGATTCGAATTTGGGCTTTGGAATGAGTTAATTCAGCCTTGGGAAGGTGGAGATATGCTTAGGGAAGTGAAAGGGGTAGGTGGTGGCTGGAGGGTGGGGTTTTGAGTGGTGGAACTTCCTTGGGACTAGGTGAGGATTAAAGAGGGGTTGTGGGAAGTTGTGAGGAGTTAATGGAGGTAGGTGGGGGTTGAAAGTGGTTGAGAGGGGGAGGAGAGAGAGTGAATTTCGAAATTTAGAGAGAGGAGGAGAGAGAATGGAGAGATAATGAGAGAGAGAGATATATTGAGAGAGTTTGAAAGGGTTTTCTTCAATATTCATCAAAAGTTGAATACAAGAGGAGAGATGGGGCCTATATATAGGCAACCATTCTTTACATGACCAAAATACCCTTGACAATAAGATAAAAGACCGAGCATATCCTAGACTCAATCCTATGGGCCCATAACTAAAGTAATAAGGCCCAATTAAACATAACAAGGGAAATGAACTAAAACCATATGACTCAATAAAGGAAAATACATAAGATAGGACTCAATAAAAAGAAAATACATAAAATGAAACTTGGGAAATGAAGATAACAAGTGTAGATCATGATCAATCCATATCAAGAGTGTGCAGGCGATCAAAGCTAGAGGGGTGTCGGGAGATGCCCTCATCAAGTGTCGGTCAGAGTCGGTGGTTTGGTGCTCGACTTGTGTTGCAAGCTGTGTTCTCAGATGAGGTCATGTTCTAGAGGAAGTGATCTTGGAGAGATTTTGGGTTCCGGTTGGTCGCTGCGAGTGACTAGTAAGGCTAGTCTCGTAGTCGACCATGATAAGGTGTGTATTGTTGGGGACCCGAGTGCATTGGTTGCGGCATTGGCAACCTGGTTGCCGTAAGATTGGGTGGCACTTTCCTCCCCTAGAGACGTATGCCATGAATTGTTCCGGTGGTGTCCTGTGGCTATATGGTGAGGGCGAAATCGGGATTGGCAGGTGTCCACTTGGATTAATTGAGATAGGATTCGATGAGACAGGATGGAAGAGTGATGCCTGTGCGTGGAGGTCCTTGATGGGACGTTGGTGTTGCAATGGTTATCCCTAGTTTGGTGACCAGCATGGGATGGTTCCCCTATAAGTCTGAGTCGAGTGAGGTGATGACCGAAGACTCCTGAGTCTTGTCATTTCGTTTCATCGTGCTCCCCCTGAGAGGGTTGAGTTGGCACGATGATGTAGATCGGATGCGGTGTCCGAGAGAAGTTCAGCTCGTGATGTGACAATTATCTGTGTGTGAGTCAGCGAATGGCCTGTTATGAGTTGGATCGTGCCCGTTGGGCCGGTGGAGGTTTCCCGTTGATGAGCAGCTGGTGACTAGCGTGTGGTCTTTTCACAGACAGAAGATGCTGTTGGTGGTGCATGTTGAACGGTAAGAGCCGTGTTTCAAGGAGGCCTTTGGTGGTCATTTATGTGATGTGCCTTTCCGGATGGGATCTGGGCTTTGTCGAAGTTGGTCTTCTGGCAGAGTTGGCACAGTGATATGTTTGGCTTTCAGCTTGCCATATGTGAGGTGGTTCTTGGTGCTAAGCCGATATTCTAGTTGCGGTCTGTTGAGATGACTGCATGAGCCGGTGGAGGCTCTTTTTTGGTTATTCCCTGGAGCTGGGTGTGCGACCTGTCAGCTGGCTGTGAAGCTGACGTGTGATTTGTCTGCCGACCATAGGAGGGATCGGTAGCTATTTCTCGTGACGAGGACTGTGTCTCCTCGGTGAGCGAGATGGTGGCAGCGGTGCCATGATTGGTTCTCGCATTTTCTGAGGTGATGCCAGACTGTGTTCTTTAGTGTATGCCGGCTCTGATGGTCGGTGTGCGTGGCGTGCTGAGCGAGGTGCCGTTCGTGATTGTAGTCTGGCTGCGTCCCTCAAGATCGGTGCTTTCGTGAGAATCGAGGTTTTCTGTGCTGGGGCTTTGACGACGTTGTCAGTTGGTTCAGTGTTCTTCCCCTGTGACTTGGTGCTAGTCCTTAATTTTGAGGATGAAATTTCTTTAAGGGGGGAGGGCTGTAATGCCGCGGATTTTTTGGATATTTTTCGGATCATTTTCGTGGGTCTCGGGGTGTATTTTGTGCTTTACATGTGTTTTTCCCTGATGCGCCTTTGGAACTCTGTGCAGGACCGACACGTTGTGCTCCTCCCGAGGATCGCGGAGGTAATTTTTTTTGTAATTTTCTGAATTTCTAGAATCTTTGGGTTTTTCTATATATATAACCTCTTTTCTCTCTCCCCTCTCATTTGTCACTCTCTCCCTCTCTCTTCTCTCACGCTCTCTCCTCTCTCCCTCTCCCTCCGACGGTCAACGGAGCGGAGCGCGGGCGAGGCAGGGACGGCGCGGGTGAGGCACGGGCAAGGATGGGTGAGGATCGAGGCGGTGGAGGCGCGATGAAGCTCGGCCGCGAGTTCGTGTCCCGGCGAGGCTTCAACGGCGGATCGGCGTCCACGGCGCGTGAAATCTTTGGTGGAGGTAGGGAGATGGATCCCCAGCTTGTGTACTTCAATTCCCGCGAATTTGGTAGCCCGAGGCGAGCTGAGTGGTATTCTTTTCACATTTTGGGAAAAAAAGCTTGATTTTGGGGTGTGAGCCCGATCTAACGTTTTAACGCGTTAATTGGTGGTTTGAGGGCATCATTGAATGCCAAGGGGCTTGGGGAATGATTTTCCTTTTGTTTTCCATTCACCAGGGGGTGAATGGGGCGTGGAATGGTTTCTTTCACGATTTTTGCCATTTTTGAGCGCAGACTGAGAACGCGCTCTCCATGGTGGGCGCGTTCTTGGAGAACACGCCACCCCGATGAAGCGCATTCATCGGGGAAGATGAACAGTAGGTAGTTTTATCGTGCTACAGGGGGATAGGGCGTTTGTTCTTGTTGCGCTACAGGTGGGTAGCACGTTATGATCTGATCACGCTATATAAGTATAGCGCGTTCTGTTTTATCGTACTACAGGGGTATAGCGCATTCTGATCTGAACGCGCTATATGAGGGTAGCGCGTTTTTTAGGGCGACCAGTCAGGCAACCCAGGGCGGGTAGTCTACAGCTAATTGTGCCTCTTTTGGCCGTGTGTGTCTCAGACACCCCGTGGAGTTCCGTGACCGTGTCTTTGGGTGTCCGAAGGTTTTGTTTTCCTCGATTAACATGCCCATAGGTATGTGTGTTTTGGCTTTGTGTTGCGCTGGATCAAGTCACCGTGTATCGGTGTGTGTGCGGTGGGGTTCCCCCGCATGTCGTAGGTTTCTGCGGAAGATGGTTCCCGACTGGGCCAAGTGTATGACCTCGAACTGCGAGTCCAGTCATTCCGCCTAGGGTTGGAGATTTCCCACTTTTCCCAGGGATGGGGAATCGGCGTGGCGACTCATGAGCTAGCTTGGGAATCGTACTTCGGTGCTTTTCACATGGGACGTGTGTGGCCTGTGGACTGTGAGTCCAATTACCCAGCCTAGGGCTGAAGGTTTCTTAGTTCCCTCTCCAAGGGATTGGTCTCAGCAGTGGCGAGCTACTTCATGAGATATCGTGCCTAGGTTTCTGACCCTAGGGTTAGGGTAGATTGACTGCGTGGAGTAGTTTGGTGAAACGGTCTTGACCCCGAGTCTTGTGACTCAAGGACAGTTGGATTTAGTAACTCTAGAGGACTATCCAGAGTCTAGTGGCTTGGCGCCACTTGGTTCTTCTCGACTTTCGCACAGGGTTCGTGCGTGTTTCTCTGAGCTTTCTCTTCTGAGAGTGGTCACATCAGTGACTCCCCACTAGTCGTAGCCTTCCGACACGCGTGTGGTCCCACCAGGGAGTGGTGGCGAGGCTTTACCTGAGAGAGACCACTTTATGGTGGTTGCCGTAGGGCCTCCCACTATGGCGGCTCGAGTCCGAGCCGGGATGAATACCAGCTAGAGGGCATGATGTAGCGCAGTCAGTCAGTGTATGCAGACATGGTCGGGGACTTCGGACGTGTGCTGACGAGCACGACCCCGCCTAGACCCTTATTCTATGTTCTGTGGTTACTTGTACGGTGTCTCAGTCTCCACATGGGGCGTCGCATCGAGACACCTAAGGCGCAGTCTAAGTCGTCAATGGACGCATCCGGCCTTACTTCTGGTGGGTAGGTAGTCTTGTCACGTGAGACGTCACTCTCCTATTTCCGGGTTCCATTTCCCGTCTGCGAGACGTGGCTTTCTAGACCATCTGATGTTTCCAAGGTAGTGGCCAGGGTGCCAGTGGCTTCACCGAGGTTGCGTCTTGTTTGTGCGGTGCCCGCGACCAGGTGGTCGGGGTTACACCTTGGACAGCGTGTCCAGGTTGGCCTTGTTCTAGGAGACAGGCCTCTACGGTGGGGTTGCTGTAGGTTTTACCTCGATAAGTGGTGTTATTGTGGTCCGGTTCCCGATGGCGAGATCAAGATTTCTCTTTCTACTCGACCGGTAAAGTAGGAGTAGCTGTAGCGCTGAGTTTCGACCGGCCACCGTGTTTACTGTTCCTGCTGTTACTGTTGTTCTTGTAGTTACTGCTTTCCGTGCCGTAGTTGTTCTCAGTTGGGGTTCCGCGGGATCCCTACTGAGCCAGTGACAGGAGGCTCACCCATGCGTTTCAGGTGCGGCGGTTCTTCCTCGAGGTTCGAGGGTGCTGTTCGGAGGATCTTAGTTGCCTGCTCGCCAGGCTGAGTATTCACTTGGCATGTGGTACGTTTTACTACTTTAAACTGTACTTTATGTTCGACTGGACTCTATTATAGTTGTTTATTTATTTATGTTAAATTTTGAATTATCCTACTTTATTTCCTATTTCTTTGTACCTTCACACTCCTTTTAGCCCTTCCGAGCCCTCCCGGCTCGTGGGCGGCGGGCCAGGATTCGAATGGTATCGGGCTCCTCCCAGTATCCGGGTCTTGGGTCATCACAGATAAAGACATATTGATGAGTTGATCCGTATCAACAAGGAGGAGGTGAACAAATGCATGATGGCCGAAGGAAGTGACCACAACAGTGATCAAAATGAGAATGAAGAAGAGGTAAGCAATCCATTTGAAAACTTCTCTATAGAAGACTGGGAGGATGCTTATGCTAATCTGATTGAGTCTCATGAGAAATTGATAAAACAAAATAAAGTCATGAAAAAGAAATTGAATGATGTCATGAGTACTAGTTCTGAAAATGAAGATGTTGAAACACCGAAAACTGAAAATGATATTTTTAGAAAACAACTAAAAAATCTTGATATTGTTAGTTCAGAACTAGATTACATGAAATCTGAAAATGAGAGACTTAGAAAACAAATTGAGGAATCTGAACGAAAATTCAAAAATCTTGAGAATGAAAATAATCTGATTTCTGAAAAACGTAAGGCTATTAGAATAGATAATTTGGAGCTTCAGAAAATTTTTGAAAAATTTGAAACTGAAAACATACAAGAAGCACTCTTTGAAGATCAGTTTTTAATAAGTGAGTTGATTAACGATGATGAACTCCAAGAGCAAAATGACAAACTAAAAGAGGAGATTGAAAATTTGAAACAACTTAACACTGCCCTATCTGAAAGAGTCATCACTCTTTAAAAAGGGAAATGTGTGAGTTCAGACAATTCTGAAAAATTGGCTAGTCTTAAAATAAAAATTGAGAACCATAAATCTGCCAATGTTACGTTGAATGAAAAGATTGCTTCTTATGAAGAAACAATAGCCAGTTATGAGCTTCATATTTCAAACCTTGAAACTAAAATTTCTGATTTGAATGACTCTTTAGCAAGGTTTGTGAATGGAAAGGATAATTTAGATAAGCTTCTTGGAAGTAAGGTTAACTTTCAAAGAGAGGGACCGGGCTTCAACCAAGTGAATAAAAAGAGTTTTGAAAGTAAGCTCTACACATCATTTATGTGTAGCTCTGGGCCAACAAGCACCTCAAACTCACCCATTTTCCAGTTTACTACCCAGAAAGACCCAAAACAAACTATCAGTCAAAAAAGAGTGATAATTTAGAGAAAAAGTCCAAAAATATTCATGTTGCCACCATGCATGTTGCACACATTTCTAATTCACACACACATGCACACAAAAAAGAAAAGTTCATGTTATTATTATGGTAGGAATGGTCATTTGATGCATGATTGTCATGTCCTAAAATCTGATAGCCTGAAAGCATGTATGAGTATGAATGGATTTGAAAATGCAAAGTTCTTTTTAAATAAAAAGGGATCACCTCAAAATCATCATGTGCATGCTAGAAAAAGACATGTCAAAAATCATGTAAGATCCGGTAGTTAACGGATTCTTATCGGTATCGAAATATAAAACAATTCATGTGTTGAGGCTATTTCAATAGGCTTAATGGGCCTAGTTTAGTGGGATTAACCATTTCTACAAGCTTTTAGAAGCTAGATATGGCATATATGCAGTTTTACTCTTTTTGATGCCTTATTGCAATTCGAGGTTTTATAAAAAAAAAGAGAAATAAATGCTCAATTGTTTTGATCGCATGTAGGGAGGCTCCATCCTCACTCCCCATGTCTCTCTCCCCCTCTCTTGCTCTCTCGATGGTGTGATCACCTCAGGGCTTTATAGGTTTGGAAGGAGGTGGCCTTGGCGAGCCCAAGGCGTTGGTGGAGCGGAGGTGTCGTCGTGGAGGCGATGTCACGCCCCGAGCTTTTATGACAGTGGAAGACTCGCTCGAGAAACGTGAACAGTCGGCATGGTAAGCCTCTTGCAAGAAAGAATGATCAGAGCGCAAGATAATCACACACATAAATGTAATTGCACAATAACTTAGTCAAACTCCAACTTTATTTCATAAATGATCAAAATATTCTTTTACAATAATATTTTCATCATTTTTCATTCCACTAGACTCAAGAAATGAGAAATTATAAAGACTCGATCTAACATTATAGACTTCCTAAGTCTTCACTCTCCATTTGATATGACTTTCATTCGCTCTAGGACCCGCTACTTGTATAACCCGAATCCGAATTTGATTCACTTTCATTTCCTGAAAATACTGGAAATAGGTAATGAGCACACTTGCCCAGTAGGTATCTTCGCATCAACATGAAGGCATCATTAAAGTAATTAACATTTTAGCTCTAGAGAAATAAGGTAAAATCATGCAAATACGATCAATCACGCGGTTAAACCAAAGTAACAAGATGATCATGTAAGATAGAATGAGAGCAAGTATGAACTAGCAAAAATGTAACAAGAACATGTTATTGGCCTTTCATGAACAAGAATGTATCGAGAATGTACTAGCAAGTCACATAATCATCACTCCAGTATCTTTTGCTTATGAGCAAGTACTTCGTGAATTTCTGTGGAATATCAAGTCATGTACAAGAAAGTCATGTCATGCCGTATCGTGGATCTTCACTTATTTATAGAGAAAGTACTCCCAACGCAATGCGACGCCAGTAGCATCATATCCCATGGTTTATAATAGTATGTTTCTGACAATCTTCCGAGGGGACTAGCATAGAACCCTTGAACACAATCAGTACTCGATCGATCTTCAAGTATAAATCAAGCTACTTCCACGCATGTAACAATAAAGTATGGCCAAGAATGTATAATTCAATAAGTTCATGATAACACTATTCAATGAATGGACGCTTCAATTTAATAATGTGAGAGTCAAGAATGACTTAAACAAGGTTATGCTTATGGAAATAAATCGGCAGCACAACGGTACGTTCTTTATTTTTCATCAATTAAATTAGGTGTCTTGAACTAATTTGGAAAGTCATGGATCATCATTAATCCATCTAGAAACTTTGGAACATCAAACCTTGGGTCAAACCTCGAGTTAAGCACTCAAACAATGTGACGGTCAAGTACTGGGCCGTTACACTCATGTGACGCACCAGTAGTGGGCCATTACATTAGTCTGAATCCAGAAATAGCAAAATAGACTTAGTGAAATGTGACGGTCGTTTATTGGGCCGTTAGATGCTCCTGACGGTCCAGTATAGATATGTTACATTGCTAGAACCAGAAACAATGATAGTATAATCTACTAAATGGGCTTTAATGGTACAAACAACTCGGCGTCCTAGTAGGAATCCCAGGCTCGCAGAGAATTACGGAGGCCTTGCAACAAGATTTCTTAGTCCATTGGAAGGAATATCCAATAGAGAGGTCCTCATATCCAAGAATAATGATCCTATAGTGCAAAGTGTGAACTAAAGAACAACATACCGAAATATGTGCCATGCACTTAAAGAAAATGACTCTATTGATAGAGAGAATGTGTAACAATATGAAATCATGATAAAAGTCCGTCAATACATCATTTAAAATCATGGAGTTAATACAAACTATAGTGCTTTGGCATGAAATTAACATAACTTAAAATAACTTAAGACACCTTAATCATGCACTTTCGATTATGAATCAGTAACTAAACTTAAAGTCATGATAACAAGTCCAAACTTAGCTATCAAGCTTATTTATAGGTAAACTTTAACTACTTATCATTCTGTCTCGGGTTGATAGAACATAGTGTCTGACGGTGTAGGATAGGCGCGTTACTGTCTTGTGATAGTTTATCGTAGGGCCGTTACAGTAGTGTAACGCTCCTGTTATGGTGCGTCAGAGACAACAGAGCAATTCAAATGCAACAGAGGGTGTGACGGCTTGTCGTAAGGCCGTTAGATCATTGTGACGGTCTTACCTTGATGCGTCAGATCGTCTGCTGGCAGTAAAAAAAAGTAATGGTTTAAGAAAACATAACATGCCTGGAAATCAAAATACTACGACTATTCCAGACATGATAAACGAAGTATAGGCCAACTATATGCATGGGTTTTAGTGGATAGACAAGATAATATCTTTTATTTTCCATTTAGGGCTAAGAGATGCATGAATGTATAGAACTATTAAAATATGAAATCTATGATCTATCATGCATGAAATCAATCAAAACCAGAGGGCTTTTATCCCTAACAAGATGTTTTTGCCAATCATGAGATGACCTACTTCTTAAATGAGCTTTAATCTTCCAATTTGGGACTGCAAGACACGTCCTAATTCTTCCCTTCCTAAGGTTTTTCAGCAACTTCACGTCGCTCTATCTCTCCAATCTCTTGACCTGAAGACGTGAAATTTTGAGGGTAAGAAGCTGAAACTAAGGTGAACAAAAAGTTCTAAAGGACTGAACTCTAATTACCTCGTTTAGTCGTCCTAATCTCTTGATCTTTAGTGGTCTTTTACTCCAAATTCTGGGCTGCTATGACTTAATCAATGACTTTGGAAGCTTCTATCTCCTTGGTTGGTTGATCTCTTAGCACGAAATTTGGAGAACTATTAGTCTAATGTTTACCAAACAAAACCTTCTAAAGAACTTACCTGCAATTATGACTCCTTATCTTGATTCTTCACGAGCCAAAAGTAAGGGTCGCTCAGTTCAGAACTAGGTCCTATTTATAGGGTTTTGGCTAGGGTTTGAAAATTAGATCGATTCTAGAGTCCTTAATTTGCCAAAACCTGATCCCTAAGAGTCCTTAGGAATGTTATAAGCTCTCCCAAGTTGATCTCCTGCAGATAGGATCCTAAAGTTTCAATCTTTTTACTCGTTCTTCCATTCACGGAACTGACAGGATGTAACGTATCAAGACTGGTGCGTTACATGGCTGTGGCGGTCGCACGATAGACCGCTACATCCAATGTGCACAGAATTCAACATCAATCAAACTGTTTTGTTAATTATCCATATTATTATTCATAAAAATGGTATTTTATCCTTAAAATACGTAAATAGGCTAAATAACCTTCTAGAATATGGGCCAAACTTAATGGGCTTGGTCCTTAAACCTTTTGGATTTTATTTTAAATAGGGTAGGTTAATTATTTAACATAATTAGGCCTTATAATGACTTATTAATCCAATAATCCTTTTATTAATCTATTTAGCTTATATATATTCTAGAAAAATCTATAAATAACTCAAAAATTATTATATAAATTTTGGGGCACTACACCCTCCCCCACTTAGAAGAATTTGGTCCCCAAATTCAGTACATGGGTTATGGAGAGTGTACTTACAGTTGAATAATTCTGGAAATCTTTTTCGCATGGCTGCTTCGGTTTCCCATGTTGCTTCATATGGCCATGTTTTCTTTCATTGAATCTTGACCATAGGAATAACTTTATTTCTTAGTTGACGTACTTCTCGTTCTAGAATCTTTATTGGCGTTTACTCGTACGTCATATCCTTCTTAATCTCCAGATTCTCATAAGTGATAATATGGTCAAGATCATATACATACTTCTTCAGCATAGAGACGTGAAATACGTCATGAACTCCTGTTAATTGTGGAGGTAAAGCCAGTTTGTAGGCCACTTCACCGACCCTTTCAAGAATTTCAAACGGGCCAATGAACCTTGGAGTTAGCTTGCCCTTAATGCCAAATCTTTGAATACCACGACCTGGAGAAACCTTGAGATACACATGGTCTCCTACTTGAAATTCTAAGTCGCGTCTTCGATTATCAGCATAAGATTTCTGCCTATCTTGTGCCATCTTTATTCTCTCTTGAATAAGCTTGATCTTCTCTGTAGAATCTCTGATAATATCAGGGCCTAGGAATTGTCTTTCCCCTATTTCATTCCAACATATTGGTGATCGACAACTTTTTCCATATAGAGCTTCAAAAGGTGCCATTTGTTTGCTGGCCTGATAACTGTTGTTATATGCAAATTCTACTAGAGGCAGGTGATCATGCCAACTACCTCCAAAATCAATAACACAAGCCCTGAGCATGTCTTCTACCGCTTGATTCGTTTTTTCTGTCTGACCATCAGCTTGTGGATGAAAGGCTGTGCTGAAGTTCAATCTAGTCCCTAGTGACTGTTGTAGACCCTTCCAAAACTGTGATGTGAATCGAGGATCTCTATCAGATATAATAGTGACTGGGACACTGTGTAATTTAACAATTTCACTTATGTATAATGCTGCCAGGATATCCACAGACCACCGACTTTTGATTGGTATGAAATGTGCAGATTTAGTTAATCGGTCTATGATTTCCCATATACCATCGTGTCCACCTCTTGTCATAGGTAACCCTGTAATGAAATCCATCCCTATACTCTCCCACTTCCATTCGGGAATATTCAAGGGATGCAGTTTACCTGCGGGTCTAAAATGCTCGGCCGTTACTTGTTGACAAATGAGACAGTGAGACACGAAATCAACTATTTCTCTCTTCATGTTGCCCATGTGGGGATGGATTTTATTTCATCGTTTATTTATTTATTTTATTTAAGTGTGTTTATTGGTTTATTGGTTGGTTTGTTAGGCGTGCCAGTCACCGGAGTGACGATTTATTATGCGCTCGATCTGACTCAATCAGTCGATTGTGAAGTCTGAGTCAGGACCGGAAGTCCGTCATACCATAAAGGTTATGACGTTAATTACGCCCTTCCTAAGAAGGACAGCCCTTGATTAAACGCCAAAATAGGAGGCCCCTCAGGGCGGTTGAGAATGACAGTGCATAACATTGAAGTTCTTGTTATTCTAAGAAGGTAATTGAATAAACGATAAATTATTAAATCAGCATGACCTCCCCTTATATGGGTCATGCCGGATAGAAATAGGACACCGTCCACGCAGTGGCGGGACGGGGCCTGAACAATCATCGGGGACATATACCCCCTTTCACGTTTCTCATCCGACCAAGGGTCTCGAAGTATTCGTATCCCCCGAAGAATTGAGCCAGACGGGAGGTGTATGATATACACTTCCCGGGGCTTGTCGGGGTTAAAGCATCAATCGATATTTCGGCAGCATTTCCCCTTAATCTGGATTATGCCCAGGAGGAAATAGGCTATCACCCACGGAGTGCCGGGATGAAAGCCAAGAGAGAGAGAAGTGTCGAACTTCCCGAACCACGTATCTGCCATGGGGCGATGTTCGATTTTCCCTTAAGGAAGCCGGTGGAACTCATGCAGTGGCAGAGACCTTCCGAGCTAAAGGGGTTATTCATGATTCCGATGCGAGACGGTGGAACATAAGGGAGTCTGACCCTCCCTTTGGATTTATCCCCTAGACAGGCCTGGTGACTCATGGGTATCTCTGGGTGTGTTTGATCAAGCTATCGGAGGTTCAAGTGGATGGCAAGGCAGCTTCTCGGTACAGCTTTAAATGGGCATATAGGTTCCCGGCGCGAAAACCACCGTGCCGGGAAGGGTTCTTCACAAGGTTCTATTCGGGGCGCCGGGAAGCTGGCATTAATAGAGTTCTCGGCGTGAAGGTAGAGTGGCTAGGGTTCTCGGCGCAAGTGAGAAGGCCAAGGAGTTAGGTTTCTCGGCGCCAGAAGGATGCCAGGGGGGTTAGGGTTCTCGGCGCAGGCAAGGAGGCCAAGGAGTTAGGGTTCTCAGTGCCAGAAGGCTAGGCTGAGGGAGTTCCCGACGCACAAGAGATGAGGCCAAGAGGCAGGCTTCTCGGCGCGCCAACAAGGTGGCCAAGGGAAGGGCTTCTCGGTGCAGGTAAGAAGATGGGGTTCTCGGCGCGGGAACGCTTGCGTCGAGAACTATTCACCTATTCTACTGTTCGTGAAGGCGAGATGGATGAGGGCGTCGGGATGAGTTTTAGAGTTTTATGGTACCCTATTTTGGGTTTCTTGATGGTCCAGACCAGGATAGAGGGTTTCTTTGGGATAAAAGTGAATCAATTCATCAAATTGAAACTGGATTAGGTTTAGGCTCCAAAGGAAGGCCATGATCGAAGAGGAATTGGGGAAGATCAGGGTCTGGAGGATCCCTGTCACCATTATTACGCAGAGTTCCAGGGACAGTTTTAATGTTATCCTTCATCATCCTGGGAGATCTCTGGCCCAGGAATGACTTCGATAATATTAGCAGTCAGAACGTACGCATCTAAAACTCTGGAATCTCATAAACATCGGTCATTATATAGCTTCGCTTTGTTCCAGGGGCCAAGGGATGGTCTGTCCCTGGCTCTGGAATAAGCATAGAGAGCGTTTGAAAACCAGGCGAATCAGGAGACTATTAATCAAACCGGGGAGGGGAATAGCATGCTACAGAGTCTAAGATAAGGCAGAAAACATGAGGGATGGCAACAAGGCTTCAGGGAAACGAACAGCAGGCACCAAGTGCAACCTGTCATATTCATTCATTCAACACTGATACTCCGTCTGACCCATACATCGGAGGAGATACATAGGAAGAAAGCAAGAGCGATACATCATCCTATCGACGTGAAATCAGTTACAGCATTATAGCATACATCAGAGGAAGAAGAAGGAGAAACCATCGAAATTAAGAGAATGAACTACAGAAATGGGGGGGGGGGAGCATTGACTCCTCTCCCTCCCCGGCTGCCCACCTTCGATCGGCCTCGGGCTCTCTTCTCTGCTTTTTCTCTCTTCTCTGGCTCTCCTTCTTTCTTTTTCTTCTGGAGGAGGTGGACTTCCGCTTTCCAAAAACCCCTCTCTTCCCCTCTTTTTTCAGTATCTATTTTTCTATCTATCTCCCCATATCCTCCTGTCTCTGCTCTCTTCTGTCGAGAGAAAGGGGGTTTTATAGCCCTTGCTCAATATCATATTTCGGCGCGCAAGAGTCCGACCTCCCCCGCGCCGGTTCTGGGCCTTGGTGAGGAGATCCTGGTGCCACACTTATGGGCCCATTTAGGGCTTTTAAATGTTTTCATTCCTCTTATCAGCGGGCTTAAGCTATGAAAGCTGTCAAACCTGAAAAGTCTTTTCATTTGTTAACCCTTCTGAGTCTGTCAGAACAGGCGAAGGCCTCTTCGTTGGTGAGTTGGTATAGTTTCATCAGGACATTTCTGGGGGTTTTCATCAGTTAATAGACTACAGTTTTCATCAGTCCTGTCATCTGGGCGATGATAACACCGGACATCAGCTTGGCCGGGGAGGGCTTCCGCTAGGTAGATAGCTTTAGTGACGGCTCTTCTTTAGTTCTGACTTTGCAGAGATTATAAGGGTCTTCATTGCTGGTTCTATTTTGATCTTCTCTTCGGTCCCATCTTTGACCTTCTCTTCGGTCCCATCTTTGTTCTTGATTATATTTCAGGTGTCAACAAATACCCCCCACCTGCGGACGACGTAAGCACAGGAACAGCGTCACGGGGTTTGCAAGTGCCTCTTTAACATTCGAGGATATCTTCTTCAATTTCTCTTTGATATTGTCCTTTAGCTTGATCATAGTGCTGTAGCATCATTCGACATGCATAATTTTTATTTTCCATATTCTTCTAATTCTTTTTCTATTTTCAGCACTTTGGAGCCTTCTCGGCATGACATTCATGGGCTTCTCGGCCCGAGGATTGGGCAGACTGTCGGCGCGCCTCTTGATCAGGTTCTCGGCGCGAGGATCAGCAGCTTCTCGGCGCGCTCTTGGCAGTCGGCATGCGAGCTCTCGGCCGGGGCTTCTCGGCGCGCCTTGGGGCGACGGGGAGGGGTTCTCGGCGCGCTTTTCATCTCGCCGAGAACCTCTCGTCTTGGCTTCTTTTTAAGGTGACCATCGCCTTTCTTCTTCTCATTTCTCACATCTCCTTCTCTCTCTTCGGCCTCTTCTCATCGGCGCGGGCTTCTCTCCCTTTCGGCCGTCCTATTTTTTTCTTCCTGTCTGCGTAGACTTCGCTAGGTGGGGCATTGTTTTGGGATTAAATCCCTTTTTATCTCCGGGATCACTCTCTCTTGGTGGGTGACTCCCTATCTCTCTTGGGCATACCCTAGATAAGAGGAGATGCTGCCGAAATTTATCGAAAATTGTTTACCTCATCATTTCATGCCCATTCATCTTCCCGATGCTTATCTTCTCATCTTTCCCTGATTGCAGGTGCTGACATGGCTTCCGACTTTTCTGCTGTGGCTTCCATGACTGTGGAAGCGAGTTCATAGGCTCAACCGGATATATCTCGTGCCTCGGTCAACTGGATGAACGCGAACAGTTTGAGCTTTGGCTATAATTAGATTGCTACTGTTGACGAGTCCTCTGATTTTGAGACTGACACAGTGCCGACTTTTGGGGTCTATTCTTCCATAGAAGGTATTGATTTCAGAAGAGCTGGTGACTACCGTCCGGACCTGCCGAAGGATCGTCATCTATTGCCATTTATCCAGTCCTTCACCATAGGCGGAATGAGAGATCTTCTGCTTGCTCGGTCTGTGGAAGCGGCAATACTTACTGACAGAGACAGCATGAAGGGCTCTGTTTATCGTGCCCGGGCTACATATCTTCCAGGCGAGCAGCGGGACTGGAATGCCGTGCTGGGTATTTCTGAATTAGAGCCGGAGAAGAAAATGTTGATCCGGGCTCCAGAGTTCACCCCGGCGAGGTGGGACCATGCAGCCGGTCGCGTCCACTGGGAAAAGACCAACTTCGGACTTTTTCTAGCACCTGTGAAGTGGGGTTACAGGGACGAGCCATTTATTCTGAACTGTCTGGCCGTTCAATTTAAATATCAGCTAGCTGCCGGCTGGTTTGGAGATGCTAAAGTGACAGATGCTCATCTCTTCAGGGTAGGGGCAGTGGAATTCATAGAATTTGTCCTGAAGGAGTACACCCATTTACTGATTAGAGCTGGGGTCTACCATAGTGTATTCACCTCCAGATTTCGCTATCCCATCTCTCGGGGACTATGTTGTGGCATGTTTGAAGTATTCTGCCCACAGTTTAACACATTCTACACAGCAGAGGGCGAAACATCTCTCAATCTCTGGAGTCTTTCGCAGCACTCAAGTCTGCCTATTAATGGGGAGCCATACGAGGAGGTTTGCCTGGATGACTCTGTAAAGGACGCCTCCGATGGAGAGGGCCAATATTCTTTCAGCTATGCATACCGGTATTTAATGAAAGCTTATCGTACCATTTGTCTGGCTTACAGCCGGGGATCCTCCAAAGGCTATCAACCCTAGGAAAAGAGCAGCAGGTTGAGAGTCCGTGTAGGACAATGGATACGATACTTCTTCAGGGGTCCCTTGAAGTATGCGGACTTCCCTTCTGTGGGACCGATTTCTAGCAAGCAAATGAGGGCCCCTCGTTAGAAATCAGCACTGCCAGCTTCACTGCGCCGAGCAGGTACAGACGGCCCGAACCCAGCAGGGGTTGACCCTATCACTCACTGTGCAGCTTATCTGACTTTCTGGCTGTGCACCTTCGCTCTTCCTCAAGGGGACAAGATGACTATATGGCCGGAAGCTATATACCCGGCCTGTCAGATGGCCTGGGGGATGAGGCTATCTCTGTGCCCAGTGGCTTTGTGCTTAATTTACAAATCATTGGGGGATTTGCATAGACATCGGGTTCCCCGCTCCTTAAGGACTGTGGGTCCGTTTCATTTTTTTAATGCCTGGGTCTGCAGTATTTTCCCCGAGCTGGCCCCGAGGACTTTACAGTCGGACACATTGCTTCCTCGGATGATCGAATTCGCTAGCGCCGAACCTAGTCCTTTCTCAGAGCAGCTGTTTAAGATAAGGGGCAGGTTGATAAAAGTGCCTGTAGACGCTCCTGGCAGCATTCATTTTTGGAGCTTGGCAGCAGGTTCGGCTCCTTTAGTGGACCCTCAGAGGTAATGCAAAATGGAAGAGGTAGAAACTTATGTCCATCCTGTTTCGGGGGTCAACACCACCCGGCCCATATTAGAACCAGAACTGGTCAGGTGGGCTATGGCTATTCGGCCCAGTGTATTGGTTTTCAGGAAGGGAGGCTTGCTCATCTTGGAGCCCTATTATCCATTCCGTTTCAGTAGAAACTTTGGCTATGATCAGCATATTCCTCCATCGGTTGCCCAGTTTCCTTTGGACAGCCGTGCCAAGCATGGGTCCACCATTGCCAGTGACGGTCGAACACGGTGGGATTTCTTTCATCGCCGAGAGGGCGTAACTTTCTGGGTCCCGACCATTTCTAATCGTATTCCCCGTGTCACATCAGAATACATTAAGTGGTGGAATACACGCACTAACTTCTATAAAGATGGTAGAGGCACCTTTTGGGACGTGGCCGAGCGCTCTTTCTTAAAGCGGCAATCAGGGCCTGTGTTTGAAATTGATGAGGTCCATCTGAAAAGGCTCTATTCACAGCACCAGAAGGAGGCGGAAACATATGCTGCCACGCGTCGGTCTTTGAAAGAGGAAGGTTCTAAACCACCCATTCCTGTCTTCTCTAAAATTAATGAAGACGCTTTTACAAAGGATCTGAGGCAGTTGGGCCATATAGGGGGTGTTCATTTGGATGTACAATATCCGTTCCCCCCGGAGGAACCTCTCCCGACAGTAGCCCCCTAGAGGGGTCCGGTGGACAGGTTTCACCCTTATAGGACGTTTGTGCGGAGGGAAGACCGCACCCAGACATATTATCAGCACACTTCTTGGCTTTTTGTACTGCTAAATGTTCACGGGCTATCAGTAGAGAACCCGATAGCTGGCATTCTGAATAAGCCGCTTTTTGTTTCTTTTCATTATGTCGACGGCTGGTGTATGGATTATCTCGGCCTGTTTCATTGCCTCGACTTCCACGGACATAAAGACTTGGCTGCCTTGACAGAGAAGTGCCAGACCATTGGTGACATATGCTGGCTCATGAAGGAGGCTGCTTCCCGATCGAAGGAGGTGGCTTATCTATATTGGCCGCTTTCCACATTTTATGATGGCCCAGCAGGTATGACCCTTGTGCGCTCATGGCATCTTTCTTTTATTGTTATGTTCTGAATCTGTCGACTATGACTGCCTTTCTTGTGTCTTGCACAGATAGACCGGACATAAAGCGGCAGGGACTTTACAGGAAGATTATTGCTCAAGCTGAGAAGCCTGCTTACTTTGAAATTCCTGCAGCGGCACCTACGACCACTCCCTTGCCTCCGGGCAAGAAGAGGAAGCCTTCTGTGGTGAAAGCTGCAGTTGCCAAGGCCAAGAGGGCCAAGGCTGTTCGGGTCCAGTAGTTAGCTCCGGTTGTGACGGATGCCGGAACCCCTCTTCCAGACATCCCCTCTTTCGACGAGTTCAGGTCTCAGAGGGAGGCCGCTCAGGAACCTGCCGAGAGTGGCGGTAATAGCTTGTAGATGCAATCTTCATTGTCTTCTTGACTGATCTTTTAAGGAGTTCTTCGAGACTGAGCTTCTCTTTATCTGATACAGCCCAGGAGCAGGTTGCAGTGCCTGTGGAAAGGGACACGAGGCTGCCTTCTCCTACCCCGGCTGGCGAGGAGGAGGGTAAATGTGCTTTCTCATCTTTTCTTTATACTTCCCTTATTTTTCTGTTATATCCCTCAGAGGTCCCCTTTTGTTGAGGTGGCAGTCAGGGAGCAGACTGAGGCCATGATAGCAGCGGGAGAGTTGCCTCAACCGCAGGAGAGTCACGGGACTCCAATAAAATGGAGCGTTATTCTGGCCAGACGCATAATCACCCGGTCTGCATCCCGGTATGCTCTAGAGGCGACCCCGCAGCATATAGCTAGAGTGGAGATATCCTCGGGCAGCTCCGAGACCGTTTCTGATGATGCGGAGGAAGTGACTTTCAGCGACAGTAAGGAGGAAGTTCTAAAATCAGAGGCCTTGCCTGTATTTGCAAAAGGCCTTCCGCCTTTACAGCCTCCTAAGCTGCTGATGCTATCTTCTGAGGAGGAATTGCAAGAGAAGTTTGCCGGGCTCGACACCGAGGTTGACATAACCCCTCCGTTTGCTACTTCAACTACGGAGCTTTCTCCCCTTTTGTCTCATTTCGAGGGTATAGACCCCACTTTAAAGGTAAGCTTCTCCTTTTTTTGTTCGCTGTTCTATTTATTTTCTTTCATTCATTGCTGAAGGTCGCTTTGTCCTCAGGACCCTGTCATCATCTGCTCAGACGCGGCCGCAGTTTCTATGGTCGTTTCATCCGCAGACGTGGCCATTATCCCTGCTTTACCTTTAACTTGCATGGGAATTTCTGAGATTATCCGCCCTGTGCCAGTAAGGATACACTCTTCAACTGACTTAGCATCATTGGACTTGGGGGCCTCAGGAGAAAGTTCCGTCCCTGTCAGGGCCTCAAATTTTAGAGCCGAAGCAGACCCAGCCAGGAGCTCGGCTTTTATACCGGCAGCAGTAATGTCCATTGCGCCCGAGTCAGCAGTCCCTGCCATAGTGGCTACAGAGACTGGATTTCTGCCTCCACAGACTAGGGCGCCTTCCTCCCCATTACCAGAAAGAGCAGTTGAAGATGAAGCCCCCACTCAGGAGACCCATGAAGAGATAGCTCCATCATTTATTGATTCTCCTCCTGCGGGTGTTCAAGCCATAACTCCTGAGGCAGCGGTAGCAGAGGAGTCTTCGGCTCGGCAGGAGAGTATAGAGAGGGATCAGCCGGCTCTTCCAGCAGATTTGCCGTCTTTGTCCTCCCGGCCGGCCATTGCACTATGGGCGGACATTGATAGTGAGGTGACCTTTGAAGTGATCCCCTCTGCTTCTTTTGGCTTCGCATCGTCTGAGAGCTTTGTCTGGCAGAACCTGGATATGCTGCGCCAGCTAGTAGAATCCCAGCCTGGCTTGACACATTTGCAGCTGAAGGAAATTGCTGATCGCTTCACTGCCGGCCTGCAGGCCATGGGCTGCCCTTTGGACATATGGGTTCAGCGTGTTCTGCTTCTACTGAAATTCATGCATCGGAGGGATTTCCTAGCACGGACTATGACCGACAAGCTGACGGCATTGAAGTTGCAGAGGTCAGAGTGCAAATCTGAGCTGGAGAAGCTGACGCTTGCCCTTGACGAACGCCAGGCTGAGCTACAGAGTGTTGTTCAGCGGGAGGAAGCTGTCCAGGACCGGATAGCCATTCTGGAAGCGGAACTCGCTGGACTTCGAGCCGAGCTGCAACAATTATCCTCTATTCGGCCACAGTCCACCGAGGAGGTGGCCTTGTTGGAGGGACGGGTGATGTCTCTCCAGGGTATGTCCGTGAAGCTTCAGAAGAGGAGGCGCGCCTTCACGAGCTAAGAGCCGCTCCCGATGTGGGTCTTTTGGCCTTTGAAGATATCTTCCGGCGGCCTTGATTTATCTCTTCTTTGTTTTCTTCTGCCCTCTTTTGTGATACAGTGTCCCCTCGGGGCTCTTTGTGTACTCCTCTTTTAATGAAAAGGAATCTTCTGCTTCATGTGTATCCATCATCTTTTCTATGTGGTTTCATCACTTTGGGAAGTGGGGTAGTGGTTCTAGCAGTCCCTCCTGTGAATGGCCCGTACCTGGCAGGAGAGCGTCCATCCCTTCATAGAAAGGATGGGGAACTCGCTCCACCGCGTGACGGCATCCGGGGGGCGTGCTTAAACCGAATTCTGTTGGTAGTAGCAAACGTCTTCTTTGGCCATATGTGCCGCAAGGGAGACTATTTGCGGGAATGTGAATGAAAAGGCCTAGAGCATCATCCGGAACGGGCGAATGGTCCATCCCGGGTAGGTTTCAAAGCCAGTCGGGGCAGTGTGCCAATCGGCCGGTGCATGATTTCATCATCAATATTGGGCTCATATTGATGCAACGAAGTTTTATAGGTTTCATCAGAATAGACGTAAGGTCTAGACTGGATAGGGTTACCTCAGGTAGGACTTTGAAGGTCCGTGGTTTTCATTAGGACAGATGTAAGGTCTGAACCAGATGGGGTTTCATCATTGATCGGGCGGGGTGCCGGTCGATCAATAGCTGGTTTCATCATCGACATTGGGTTTATATCGATGCAAAGAAGTTTCATAGGTTTCATCAGAATAGACGTAAGGTCTAGACTGGATAGGATTTTATCATTGATCGGGCGGGGTGCCAGTCGATCAATAGCTGGTTTCATCATCGACATTGGGTTTATATCGATGCAAAGAAGTTTCATAGGTTTCATTAGAATAGACGTAAGGTCTAGCCTGGATAGGATTTGATCGCATGTGGAACTTTGCTAAGCAATACGTAGGTTTCATCAGGATAGACGTAGGGTCTATCCTGGTAGAGTTTCATTGCTGACCGAGCAAGGAGCCGATCGATCAAGAGAAGGTTTAAGAGTTTCATCAAGACAGACGTAAGGTCTGAACTGGCCAGGCTTTATCAGAATGGTGATGGGTTTTATTGTCGGTGGGACATTTGCAAGAGGGTATGCAGATTATATCAGGGTAAACGTAAGGTCTGCCCTGGAAAGGTTTCATCGTTGACCGGGCAAGGAGCCAAACGGTTAACGGAAGGCCATATCAAGGGAAGGATGTATGGAATTTCTTAGAACTACCACATTACTGGCCTAGGCGCCCTTTCGGGTTTTCACCGGAGCCAGCCCCCTCTTGCTTTTGCCCACGCGCCCTTTCGGATTTTCACGTGGCGGGGTACCCGATTTTGCCTGCAGTGCCCTTTTGAGTTTTCACCACAGCTGGGTTTTAGCCATTCTTGCCCTTGTCCAGAACGCCTGAACAAGTCTGGCGGGGTATCTCTATTTTTAACCCCATATATTTTTGTCGTTTTCTTTCTCTTTTCCTTTGTCATGTCTTTCCTGGAGCTGGAACTTTCATTCTATGGACCATGGGACCATATGTTTATTGTGGATACATGATCATTGATGTGGGTGTCAACATCGATGCAAAGGGAAATAGGGTTTCATGATCTATCCAGACGAAAGGTCCGAATTGATTTAGAGGATATAGATAGCAGTTCGGGCACGAAGCCATTTGCTGGAAATGTGAGTTTCATCGTTAATGTAAGGTTTGACATTAACGCGAAGGAATAGAGTTTCATGATCTATCCAGACGAAGGGTCTGAATTGATTCAAACAGCTGTGTCGTGTTTGTCAGAGCAGACGGAAGGTCTACCCTGGATGGGTTTTAGCATCGATCAGGCAGTCTGCCAACCGATCAATAGCAGATTTCATCATTGGTATTGGGCTCATTCCAATGCAAAGGTTTCATATGTTTCATCGGGATAGACGTAAGGTCTAAACCGGACAGGTTTCATCGCTGATCGGGCAGTGCGCCAATCGATCAACAGAAGGTTTCATCATCGGTACCAGGTTCATACCAATGCAAGGATTTCATATGTTTCATCGGGATAGACGTAAGGTCTAAATCGGAGAGGCTTTATCGTTGATCGGGTAGGGTGCCAATCGATCAACAGTAGGCTTCATCATCGGTACCGGGACGTGTGGTAGGTTTCATCAGAATAGATGTAAGATCTAGACTGGATGGGATTCATCGTGGTGGATCTTAGACAAAGACAAGTGGAAGTGTTTCATCAGAACAGATGAAAGGTCTATTCCGAGGTGGGTCCCTCTTTTTTTTTTGTGTTGCTCTCTGAGCAGGTGCCATTCATCGATGTGGGGTGAACATCAATGCAAAGGAGAGTAGGGCTTCATCATGCAATTCAAACGGAAGGTCTGAACCGAAGCTGGTGGATGGCGGCTTAGGCATGAAGCTGTTGCCAGGAATGTAGACTAGCTTAACAGAGATGAAGAGTCCAGGTTAAAGAAACAGACCGGCCTATCTTGTCGATGATGACAAAGGCCGAGGAATTGTTTAGACAGGATCTCCGGCGGGACTTTGTGATGATTGTCCTTCTCGGAGTTTTATCAGGAAGGGTGAAGAAGGGAACTTTAAATTATCACATTACTGGTTTAAGCGCCCATTCGGGTTTTCGCCGAAGCCAGCCCCCTCTTGCTTTTGCCCACGCGCCCTTTCGGTTTTCACGTGGCGGGGTACCCAATTTTGCCTGCAGTGCCCTTTCGGGTTTTCACCACAGCTGGGTTTTGGGCCATTTTTACCCTTGTCCCTAATATAGGAGCAAGTCTGGCGGGTATCTCTATTTTTAACCCCATTTTTACTTTCTTTTATTCTTTCTTCTTCCTTCCTCTCATTTTTTTAGAGGGTGACAGGTCGGAATGCCACTAGATCAGGATAAGGGTAGCTTGGCTAGGGCGGAGTGCCGCCAGACCAAGAAAGGGGTAGCTCGGCTAGGGCGAAGTGCCACTAGACCGAGAAAAGGGTAGCTTGGCTAGGGCGGAGTGCCGCTAAACCAAGAAAGGAGTAGCTCGGCTAGGGCGGAGTGCCGCTAGACCAAGAAAGGGGTAGCTTGGCTAGGGCGGAGTGCCTCTAGACCAAGAAAGGGGTAGCTCGGCTAGGGCGGAGTGCTGCTAGACCAAGCAAGGGGTAGCTCGGCTAGGGCGGAGTGCCGCTAGACCAAGAAAGGGGTAGCTCGGCTAGGGCGGAGTGCCGCTAGACCAAGAAAGGGTAGCTCGGCTAGGGCGGAGTGCCGCTAGACCAAGAAAGGGTAGCTCGGCTAGGGCGGAGTGCCGCTAGACCAAGAAAGGGGTAGCTCGGCTAGGGCGGAGTGCCGCTAGACCAAGAAAGGGGTAGCTCGGCTAGGGCGGAGTGCCGCTAGACCAAGAAAGGGTAGCTCGGCTAGGGCGGAGTGCCGCTAGACCAAGAAAGGGGTAGCTCGGCTAGGGCGGAGTGCCGCTAGACCAAGAAAGGGGTAGCTCGGCTAGGGCGGAGTGCCGCTAGACCAAGAAAGGGGTAGCTCGGCTAGGGCGGAGTGCCGCTAGACCAAGCAAGGGGTAGCTCGGCTAGGGCGGAGTGCCGCTAGACCAAAAAAAGGGTAGTTTTGCCTGATCACTCGGGGAATGTCGGTTGTGCTGCATGATACAGCTTTAGATGTCTTCCGTTGAGTGGTGAGAATTGAATTTTCCCTCGATGGTTGACAACCACGTAGGCTCCTCCTTCGTAGACCCTCTGTATCACATAAGGACCTTCCCAATTAGCATTCAGCTTCCCTTTTGGGTTGGATGCCATGACTTCTCTTTTCTTGACCATGACGAGGTCACCTTTCTTGAATTCTCGTCCTCTTACGAGTTTGTTAAATGCATTAGCCATGCGGGCCTGATACATTTGGATATTCTTCTGAGCTTGGAGGCGTTTCTCTTCCAATTCAGCCAATTCTTCTAATCTTCTTTCTGCATTGGTCTGTTCGCCACGGGCCAGGCCATATTGGACTGCCACTCTGAGTGACGGGACTTCCAGCTCTAGCGGAACCACTGCCTCTGAGCCGTATACCAGTGAGTATGGTGAGCACCCTGTAGGTGTCTTGAAGACGGTGCGGTACGCCCACAGAGCTTCATACATTTTTTCTTCCCAGTCCTTTTTATTGGAACTGACGACCTTGGCCAGCAGGGTGCAGAGAGTCTTGTTAAAAGCTTCCGCTAACCCGTTTGCCTGTGGATTGTAAGGGGTGGAAGTCCTCCACTCGATTTTATATTTCTCGGCAAGCCGATAGACCTTCTGATTTCTGAAATGGCTTCCGTTATCAGATATTATTCGGCTGGGGATTCCGAACCGGAAGATAATATTCTGCTTGATGAATCTAGCGACCAGCTCACCAGTCACTTCTCTTAATGCCACAGCCTCCGCCCATCGGGAGAAGTAATCTGTTATGGCCAGTATGTACTTATGTCCGGCCGAGGAAGTCGGAAGTGGCCCGACTACATCAGTTCCCCATTGTGCAAATGGCCAGCTGGGAACTGTAGGGTGCAGAGTCGTAGGAGGCCTTCTAGGCACAGTAGCATGCTCTTGACATTTTTGGCATGACTTTGCGAATTTACAGCAGTCTTCAAACATGGTGGGCCAATAGTAGCCCAGCTTCTTGATTTCTATCTTCATCTTGGGACCAGCCTGGTGGGCACCTGCTGTTCCGGCATGTATTTCTTTCATTGCTTGCCAAGCTTCCTCAGTGGACAGGCAGCGGAGTAGAATCTTCTTGCGTGCATCTGCCATTATTCGGAACAAAGTTCCATTCCTGAATTCATAAGAATCTTTGATTCTCAGAAGTTTCATCTTTTCTTCTCTTTTCTGCGGCAGCTGTTGGTGTAGAAACCACTGCAGCAGGTGCTGTCTCCAATCAGACTTTTGTACCGTGCTGATAGTAGCAACTTTGTCTTCTTCGGGGCACACTTCTAGCATACTGGGGACCTGCCGCCGGTTCATAACAACAATGTTCAGTGTCTCATTTGGTGGGACTGCTAGTGAGCTGGCTAGCTTTGCCAGTGCATCAGCTTGGGCATTGTGCCCCCGGCCCACATGCTTGAGCTCAATATGATAGAATTTCGCGATAAGGCGCACAGCTTTCTGGTGGTAGGGATTCAATTCTGGCTTCCGCACTTCGAACTCCCCTTGGATTTGTTTTATTATCAACATCGAATCCCCGAATACCTGAAGCATTTGGATACCCATGTTGAGGCTGATATGCAGACCGATTATCAGAGCTTCGTACTCAGCTTCATTATTGGTGCAGGGCTTGTTTATAGAACAGGAAGTATGCACGACCTCCCCTTCTGGCGACTTCAGCACAATACCGGCCCCGGCCCATATTCTGGTCTTTCCATCGGAGTCTATCTCTGTTCTAGACGCTCCGTCAAAGAATAGCTGCCACATAACTGGCCGAGCCTGGCAAGCTTCGAGTGTCTCATCATCGGGTAACTCAGTCCCTAGCATGTCATTTTCCGGCACAGGATGCTCTGCGAAGAAATCAGCCATGGCCTGTCCTTTTATCGCCCTCTGGGGTATATAGGTAATATCAAATTCCATCAGGATCACTGCCCATTTGCCCATCCGGCCCTTCAGTACTGGCTGAGTCAATATGTATTTGAGCGGATCTGCTGCAGATATCAACCTGACTTCATGTGACAACATATAGTGTCGGAGCTTCTTGACAGTAAAGAATAGTGCCAAGCATGTCTTTTCTATGTAACTGTAGCCTTCTTCAGTTCTAATCAGCCTCCTACTCAAGTAGTACAAGGCTTGCTCTTTGCCTCCTTCATTTATCTGTGCCAGCATTGCCCCCAGGGAACAGTGTGTGGCCGCGATATACAGTATCAAGGGCCTGCCCTTAATTGGTGCCCCCAGCACTGGAGGGGTCTTGAGATATTCTTTCAGCTTATCAAAGGCTTCCTGACATCCATCGTCCCAGAGGAACGGTACATCTTTCATCATGAGCTTGTGAAAGGGGTGGCATCTTCCTGACAGATTCGATATAAATCGTCGGATATAGGCCAACCGCCCTTGCAGAGATCTTAGCTCGGGCAGACTCCTTGGTGAAGGGAGCTCCTGGATAGCCTTAATCTTGGATGGGTCGATTTCAATGCCCCTATGTCGGACAATAAACCCGAGGAATTTTCCACTGGACACGCCGAAGGCACATTTCATAGGATTCATCTTGAGTTCATATTTGCGCAGCCTCTGGAATACTATCCTCAGGTCTTGCAGATGGTCTTCTCTTCTGCTAGTTTTTACTACCAGATCATCAATGTAGCACTCTACTTTCTTGAAGAGCAAATCATCAAAGATCTTTGTCATAGCTCTTTGGTAGGTAGCGCCGGCATTCTTGAGGCCAAACGGCATCCTTTTGTAGTGGAATATCCCCTTCGGAGTGCGGAATGCAGTGTGCACTCTGTCTTCTTCAGCAATCCAGATCTGGTTATATCCGGATGACCCATCCATGAATGACAGGGCTTCATGACCAGTAGTCGCATCAATCATCACTTCAGTGATTGGCACTGGGAAATCATCTTTCGGGCAGGCCTTATTAAGGTCCCGAAATCAACACATATTCTGATCTGCCCATTTTTCTTCTTTACAGGCACTATATTGGCTAGCCATGTAGTATACTGATTTTCTTCAACAAAGCCTACATCAATCAGCTTGTCGACCTCTTTATTAATTTGATTTATCAACTCAGGGCGCATTCTCCTGGGCGGCTGCTTTACGGGGTTAGCCTCTGGGTTTATTGCCAACCGATGCTGTGCCACATCAGAACTCAGTCCCGGCATTTCATCATATGTCCATGCAAAGCAGTCTCGAATTCTTTCAAGAACTGTATATACTGTTCCCTGGCAGCTGGCTCCAGCAGTGCACTGAGGAATGTCAGCCTTGGCTCATCTGCGTCCCCAGATTTATTTCTACAAGCTCATCAACGGTGGCCTGACCTCCATCTTCAACTTCGGGCGGGGCTTCTTGCAAGTCAATAAAGCCTCCCGGGATATAGTCCTCTTCGATCTCATGATTTTTGGTTCCGTCATACTGGTCATCGGCGATGTTGGCTCATCATATAAGGCTGATACTGTTGGATTCTGTTCGGCCTGCCCCGAGGGTTTGACCGGTTCAGCAGGAAACCCAAAGGTGGACTCCTCCGCCCCTAGAGGTCTTCTGGTGCAGGCCCCCCTGAGAGGTCATCATTCTGTAGGGCCCGGCCTTCTTCTAGAATGCGCTCAAACTCCAGGCGTTCTCTTAGCTCGTTGGCTATTTGGTCTTCATCCGGGGTTCCCGTATCAAACTTTGCTTCAGCATGGAACAGATCCTCTTGCAAGGTAGGTCTTCCCAGCACCAACCTTCTTTGTTTCATCAGATGTCCCCGTCTCTGGCTGACTGTCTGGGGCTTCATTGTTCATTATGGATTGATAAATGATTTCTTCATCTTCCGAGGGGTACTTGTCATATCCCACCTCGGGAGGGTCTTCATGCTGGTAGGAGACAGAGATGACGTCCACCTCGGCTTCATAGTATTCTTGAAGGGTATAACCCAATCCCGGGTGCTGAGTGATCTTCCTCAGTTCTTTATTATCCCGGGGCGGATCCCATAGCTCCTGGAACGCCTTCTTTTGGGCAACAGGTTGTAATGATGGCATCTGCATTTTAGAGAACATCTGCGAAACCCGCTGGGTAGTATAGTCCAAGCCTGTGATCGGCACCATCCGGTTTGCAGATTCTTCAGGGACCATGCAGTCTTGATCATCGTCTTCGACTGGCTCCCCGGTGTAGAATATGATAGGAGGTTCGCAGAAGCGAGGGACCTCCATAGTCTTTAATGGTAGCACCGTCTGATATTCTATGCTAGCAATGGGCTTGACTAAACCCTGCGGAACCCCCACCTGTATGTATTTTTCTTTCATTTCTTCGTCAGTATCATCTGGGTGGATGCTAGGAGGGGTGATCCGAGCAAAGTCACCAACATAAGAAATGTGAGATACTTCATGTTTCTTAATATAGCCCCTTGGTGGCGGTGGAGACCAATTTCTTGCCTTCGTCACCGGCTTCTTCTGGCTGACCACAGCCTCTTTCTCTTCACCCTTTTGCGACACCTCCGTGTAGTAGGATGCATCGAGCATGTGACACTCGAATACTTCGAAGGGATGCAGATCCGCAAACACCCTTTCTTCTTTTCCTTCATGGCAGTATTTAATACACTGATGCAGCGTGGACGGCACTATCTGATATTCATGCAGCCACGGTCTCCCCAGCAGGGCCTTATATGTGGTGTTGGAGTCGATTACATAGAATCGCACCACGGTAGTGAGGTCCCCCAATGTGAGGTTGAAATCAGCCACCCCAAGGGGCGTCTCACATTTCTGGTTGAATCCCGCAATTTTCATGTCTCTGACCTTGGTAAGCTGCAGATCAAAGTAATATTTTTGGTAGATCCGGTATGGGAGAATGTTCACAGCAGCCCCGGGATCTATCAGTATCCTGCTCAGTGGCTGACAGTTCAGGGAGCCCCTCATATACAGCGGTCTGTTATGGCCGGAATTCAGAATCAGCATATCATCCTCTGTGAATGTGACTGACGGCCCAGAATTCACTTCTGTCAAGAGTGCTTCATACTGTGCCGGCGACTGCAGGGCATCAACAATCGCTTGGCGAGCTTCTTCACTCAGAGAGAGAATCTCCCAGATGGAGAATCTGGTAGGGAGCTTCTTTAGCATTTTCATGATCCGACTGCCCACCCGGACATTAGACAGTCTCATTTCTTCCGCCCATCGGGGCTTTGGAGGTTCATGTGGTGCCCGTGGCCTCTGCTGCCCAGTGCTGGTTTCATCCCCTGGACTGATCTCTTGGGGGGCTTCTTCTATAGCAACGGCCCCTGGTGCCGTCGGAGAGTTATCCTCCTCTTTCTCATTCTGCTTGTAGGCTACAGATGCCGACTGCTGAGGTCTCTTGCCTTTATCTGGCCCAGCCTGTATCGACTGCCCAATTTCCAGACTGGATAGAAATTCTAGAAATGTTGGAGTTTGACCTCCCTTCTTCTCTTCTTGGTATAAGCTAGCAGGGGGAGGAATCTGACACCCCGCACCTCTGGTTCAGGAATCTGGTAGGGTTGTTCCCCTCTGATCATAATGTTATGATTGGCTAGTGGTGGGCGCCCCCACCTTCTTCCGGAGCGTGTTGCATGTGCTGAGGTTGAGGCCTCGGCATGGTTGGCTTCTAGCGGGGCATTTGATGTTTCATCCTCATCGTTCTCCCCGGGCGAGGTAAAGAGTGCCGACAGGGTGTTGCATTGTACTGTCACGACTCCCTTTTCCTTTTTGCATTTAGACCATCTCTTCTTTTTCTGGGAATTTGGCTTCTTTGGTTCTTGCCCCCAGAAAGGCTCAGCCTCATCTTTTCCCTGTTCTGCCCCCGGTTGCTCTTTAATTTTCAATTCTTCGAGCTGTTCCCAGAGTATACAGTCTTTCACCAGCAGGTGCCCGGGCTTTTTCTGTTCATATTCATCGAGCCCATTAATATACTGCTGTAAACGCCTGGCCGCAGGACTTACTTCCTTATGTGCAGGTAAGGGGACTTGTCTTCTCCGGTTATGAGTGGGGATCCGGATGACTGGCCCTGTTTCAGCTGTGTGCCATACTGGCTTTACTGGAGGTGGTTCGGGCCTTGGTGTGACACTGCGGATAACTGCTCCACTGGTATTGGCTGCGGGAGTTTTCTTTCTATTCTTTATTGGCTTTATCTGCCACCCTTCTTGATCCTTCAGTGGGGTGAGGAAGCAAGCTTCATAAGTATGCCTGGTGCATTCCTCGACGGCTTCCTTAGGCAGCTGTTGGTAGATTGAAATCATATTGGCGGCCATTTTTAAGGCCGGAGGCTCATGTGGACGAGGTGGCTCTACCTGGTAATCTCCCAGCTGTAGCTCGCCCTTTTTGACCATGCCTTCCATAATATCTTTGAAGACGTAACAATCTTCAATTGCGTGCCCCAGCACACGGTGATATGGACAGAACAGTGGATCACCTTTCTTTGCCGCGTCCTCGGGTCTCTTTGGCTCAGGCAATGTTACCTTGTTGAACTTGTATGCCCAGTTGAATAGTGCGGCTGTCTTATCTTTCGGGAAAGAGTATGGCTTTCTCATTTTATTTCTAGAGAGACCTTATCTTTTCTTTCCGCTGTGTCTGCTAGCGAGGGAGCTTCATCTGCCCCCTTCTTCCCTTTCTGTTGCTCGAAGGTTCTGAAATCGACGGTGTTAGCCTCAGAGTGCGATGGTCGTCGATCATTAGATTTGCCCTTCGGCACAGTTGGAGCATTGGCCGTCGGACGCTTGGACAGGAACGTCTCGACTTCCGCCACTATATTGTTCAGCCGGTCAAATGTTCTGACATCTGCACCAATCATCTTTTCCAGTACCTCTCTCCTGAGGCTCTGCTTACATATTTGCACTGCATCTTCTTGATGAGGAGGTCTTCTGCATCTCATAGCTAAGTTCCTCCACCTTTTGATGTAGTCCAGTGCTGTTTCATCTTGCTTTTGCCTGGTTGCATATAGTTCTGCTATTGTAATTTCTCTTTCTGTGACGTGAAATCTGTCTCGAGACTTTCTTTGCATATCAGGCCAATCGGCCACTGACCCAGCCGGCAGGCTTGAATACCATTCAAAGGCTATCCCGGTGAGGGATGAGCCGAAGAACTTAAGCAGATAAGCTTCATCAGCTGCCAAGTCACCCATAATGGTGGTATAGTAAGCTATGTGCTCCCTGGGAGAGCCCTGGCCATTAAATTTTTCAAACTTCGGTGGCTTACTGACGCCTGGCGGTAGTCTCTTAGCAGCATACTGGGGAGGATACGGTACCTTGTACACATCGTAGGTACTAGCGTCATCACCAGTCTTCTTAGATAGCTTCATTTCCACAATCTTTTCAATCATCAGCTTGTGGGCTATGGCTGGATCTATGTTTTCCGGAAGAAGTGAGCTTGTTGCTGACTGTAAGGAGTTGTCATCACAGTTGCGCGCAAGGTGGGCACGGTGGGCTGTGTCTGAGACACAGAGGGCTGAGCTGCTATTTGCTGTAGAACAGGTGGGCTCGGTGCTTTGCCCTTATCGGCCGGGAGAGGATTAGCTGGGATAGCCATTTCTGTTGAGCTGGAGGTCTGCCCCACATGCTCGACTTGCTTGGAGACCGGTGTAGCTTCATGCCTCTCATTTAGCTGTCTTCTGAGAGCATTGATCTCTTGTTGATATCTTCTAAACATCATCTGGATCATGGGATCCATGGTTGACGGGATCTGTATCTCTTCTGAAGTCCCTTCAACGTCATCGACGAAGGGATTATCTTCATCTTCTGCTGTCACCACATTAACTGTCATAGTGGTGATCTTGCGGACTTCATCATCAGTCTTTATTTTTTCTTTGGCCGCCTGACTTCTCCTCGTGACGGGGCCTGGTCTGGTTGCCAGTCTGAGCAGTTCATCTGGCTGAGTCGGTAACATATCCTGCCCTTTGACAAGCCCGGCCATATTGCAGGCGAAGATATGCATCTTCTCCTTCTGCCTGTAGACTTTCCTTTTCACCTGGTCGGGATATTTAAGCCGGTCGAAGACCGATATTCTTTCTTCAGCTTCTTGCCCGTGCAGGTCTTCTATCCCATACTCGGTTCTGTGGCCTTCTTCATAATCATTGGAATCGGAGGAGGAGACTCCGATCATTGCTTCTTGAAAGGCTTCTTCTTCTTCATCTATGGTGCCTAAAGCACGGGATAATCTTCGCTGCCCGAGGGAAGAATTCCCCAGGTAGTGAAAGTAGTCTTGAACCACTTGTTTCATCTCCTCTTGGCTGTGTCTTTGTAGCTCTGGTCGGGGCATCAGTCTTTCCTGACCTTTCCGCTGACAAGCCAGTCTTGCCACCTGAGCAGTCAGATGTTCGGCTTTGGAATATTTGAATATGTCGGCCTGTCTAGCACAGGCTCTCGGTCTTCTTGAAACGGCAGCAGCGACTGGTTCACTCATTATCATTTTCTCTTCCTCCCTGAACCTTCTGCTCCCATCCTGGCGGCGGTTGGCAGCAACAGCATAGTTCTTCCTTTCCCACCTTTTGCCCCCGGCCATGGGGTGGGTGACCATGAGGTCTTCTTTTTTCTCACATCTTCTGCCCATCATCCTGGGGCGAGTAGCAGTCATATTTCTTCCTTCATTCTCTTTCTCATCTCTCCTACCCCGAGCCCTGGGGTGAACAGCAACAGCGTCTCTTTCGTCTTTTCTTTCTCCTCTTCTGCTCCCTGCCCTAAAGCGGGCAATAGCAGCCTCAGCAATTTGTTCTTCATCTTGAGCTGGGGCCCAGCTCTGGATTTTCTTCGGCCGCCAGATCTACCTGAATCTAGGCGGCTTTGGTGCCAGTGGCCTTTTATCTCCATGTTCCATGTCGGCCCTCCTAGCAGTCAGTATTCAGAACCTATTGGTGGTAGGTACCATTGGGACGATCACATCTGGCTTGACCTCCCTTGGGCAACCATTGAGGTTCGCCCGGATATCTCCAATCAGCATCATCTTCCCTGAGTTGGACATCCGATGACCCGCAGCAATAGATCGGGCTCTCCGGTCAGATCTTCTTCCTTTTCCGGTAGCAGCAGAGGGTGCACTTCTCCTTGCCTCGTGATGGACAAAGCAGGACACGACCCCAGGAGTATCCTTCATCACCGGGTTCTTCTTGGGACCGGTAGCTTGCAGCGACGTCTCGACAACAGCTTTTGGCGCTTGGTTGTCAATCTCGAGCAGATCAGTGAAAATGAGGCCCAGGCAATTGGGCATTCCGACAGCAGGCGGCATCGATCCGAATGAAAGACGTACCACTAGGTAGCCTTCTCGAACATGTGCCTCGACTGCTTGCTGGCCAAAGCACACGGACATGATTCCAGCCGTCATCCTAGCTTCCTGAAAATGGAGAAAGCACACAGAATCAGAAATTTGAGGGGGGGCCAATCGGGCCTCCTATTTTGGCGTAGAGATGAAGGGAGACTAAAAGTCCCACCGGGCGTGCCAGACTTGTGGGGATGGAGTTTATTTCATCGTTTATTTATTTATTTTATTTAAGTGTGGTTATTGGTTTATTGGTTAGTTTGTTAGGCGTGCCAGTCACCGGAGTGACGATTTATTATGCGCTCGATCTGACTCAATCAGTCGATTGTGAAGTCCGAGTCGGGACCAGAAGTCCGTCATACCATAAAGGTTATGACGTTAATTACGCCCTTCCTAAGAAGGACAACCCTTGATTAAACGCCAAAATAGGAGGCCCCTCGGGGCGGTTGAGAATGACAGTGCATAACATTGAAGTTCTTGTTATTCTAAGAAGGTAATTGAATAAACGACAAATTATTAAATCAGCATGACCTCCCCTTATGTGGGTCATGCCGGATAGAAATAGGACACCGTCCACGCAGTGGCGGGACGGGGCCTGAACAATCATCGGGGACATATACCCCCTTTCACGTTTCTCATCCGGCCAAGGGTCTCGAAGTATTCGTATCCCCCGAAGAATTGAGCCAGACGGGAGGTGTATGATACACGCTTCCCGGGGCTTGTCGGGGTTAAAGCATCAATCGATATTTCGGCAGCATTTCCCCTTAATCTGGATTATGCCCAGGGGGAAATAGGCTATCACCCACGGAGTGCCGGGATGAAAGCCAAGAGAGAGAGAAGTGTCGAACTTCCCGAACCACGTATCTGCCATGGGGCAATGTTCGATTTTCCCTTAAGGAAGCCGGTGGAACTCATGCAGTGGCAGAGACCTTCCGAGCTAAAGGGGTTATTCATGAATCCGATGCGGGACGGTGGAACATAAGGGAGTCTGACCCCCTTTGGATTTATCCCCTGGACGGGCCTGGTGACTCATGGGTATCTCTGGGTGTGTTTGATCAAGCTATCGGAGGTTCAAGTGGATGGCAAGGCAGCTTCTCGGCACAGCTTTAAATGGGCATATAGGTTCCCGGCGCGAAAACCACCGTGCCGGGAAGGGTTCTTCACAAGGTTCTATTCGGGGCGCCGGAAGCTGGCATTAATAGAGTTCTCGGCGTGAAGGTAGAGTGGCTAGGGTTCTCGGCGCAAGTGAGAAGGCCAAGGAGTTAGGTTTCTCGGCGCCAGAAGGATGCCAGGGGGGTTAGGGTTCTCGGCGCAGGCAAGGAGGCCAAGGAGTTAGGGTTCTCAGCGCCAGAAGGCTAGGCTGAGGGAGTTCCCGGCGCACAGAGATGAGGCCAAGAGGCAGGCTTCTCGGCGCGCCAACAAGGTGGCCAAGGGAAGGGCTTCTCGGCGCAGGTAAGAAGATGGGGTTCTCGGCGCGGGAACGCTTGCGCCGAGAACTATTCACCTATTCTACTGTTCGTGAAGCCGAGATGGATGAGGGCGCCGGGATGAGTTTTAGAGTTTTACGGTACCCTGTTTTGGGTTTCTTGATGGTCCAGACCAGGATAGAGGGTTTCTTTGGGATAAAAGTGAATCAATTCATCAAATTGAAACTAGATTAGGTTTAGGCTCCAAAGGAAGGCCATGATCGAAGAGGAATTGGGGAAGATCAGGGTCTGGAGGATCCCTGTCACCATTATTACGCAGAGTTCCAGGGACAGTTTTAATGTTATCCTTCATCATCCTGGGAGCCAAGAGATGGCTGTCTCTGGCCTAGGAATGACTTCGATAATATTAGCAGTCAGAACGTACGCATCTGAAACTCTGGAATCTCATAAATAGCGGTCATTATATAGCTTCGCTTTGTTCCAGGGGCCAAGGGATGGTCTGTCCCTGGCTCTGGAATAAGCATAGAGAGCGTTTGAAAACCAGGCGAATCAGGAGACTATTGATCAAACCGGGGAGGGGAATAGCATGCTACAGAGTCTAAGATAAGGCAGAAAACATGGGGGATGGCAACAAGGCTTCAGGGAAACGAACAGCAGGCACCAAGTGCAACCTGTCATATTCATTCATTCAACACTGATACTCCGTCTGACCCATACATCGGAGGAGATACCTAGGAAGAAAGCAAGAGCGATACATCATCCTATCGGCGTGAAATTAGTTACAGCATTATAGCATACATCAGAGGAAGAAGAAGGAGAAACCATCAAAATTAAGAGAATGAACTACAGAAATGGGGGGGGGGGGAGGGCGGAGCATTGACTCCTCTCCCTCCCCGGCTGCCCACCTTCGACCGGCCTCGGGCTCTCTTCTCTGCTTTTTCTCTCTTCTCTGGCTCTCCTTCTTTCTTTTTCTTCTGGAGGAGGTGGACTTCCTCTTGCCAAAAACCCCTCTCTTCCCCTCTTTTTTCAGTATCTATTTTTCTTTCTATCTCCCCATATCCTCCTGTCTCTGCTCTCTTCTGTCGAGAGAAAGGGGGTTTTATAGCCCTTGCTCAATATCATATTTCGGCGTGCCCTGGTCTCGGGAGACTTCCCGGCGCGCAAGAGTCCGACCTCCCGGCCCCGATTCTGGGCCTTGGTGAGGAGATCCCGGCGCCACACTTATGGGCCCATTTAGGGCTTTTAAATGTTTTCATTCCTCTTATCAGCGGGCTTAAGCTGTCAAAGCTGTCCAACCTGAAAAGTCTTTTCATTTGTTAACCCTTCTGAGTCTGTCAGAACAGGCGAAGGCCTCTTCGTTGGTGAGTTGGTATAGTTTCATCAGGACATTTCTGGGGGTTTTCATCAGTCAATAGACTACAGTTTTCATCAGTACTATCATCTGGGCGATGATAACACCGGACATCAACTTGGCCGGGGAGGGCTTTTGTCACGCCCCGAGCGCGGAAGATACCCGGATATGCGCAACGAGTTTATATCAATCATGTCAATCAGAGTGGTCGTGTATTCGACACAAAGACAGAGATGCACAAAATAGCAAGATAACCCAATCCTTATTATTAATAGGCTATTACAAATCCAATACTCTGCTTAATAAAAAGAAAAGTACATAGTTGACTCAAGAAAATAGGAAAAAGACTAGATGACACTTAGACAAGCTCTAGCTCTTTCACTCGGGACTTTCCCCATCCGATTGACTTCCATCGTCGTCGGACTTACCTGAAAAGTAAAAAGGGACAAACGGAATGAGCGAACGCTCAGTAGGAAATTATATCTCAAGTACTAGCAAGGGGTTTAAGTAATTACATCTTTCATGAATGCAATAAAGCTATGCATGCTCGCATAAAACGACAAGATAGAGAGAATGTAATATCAAAGAATAAGATGAACTAATCATGAACTTTCAACAAGATACTCAAGATATTCAAGCAAGTACATTTAACAAGTCATGTCAAGAATTTTGGCTATCATGTATCAAGCAAGCAAGTAATTTCCCTTTTTCGGGTCACACAAGTCATGTCAAGTCAAGTACGATTCAAGGATAGGATTTTGTGTGGAATGTCCAATCAAGCAAGTAAAGTACTTGGTATAATGCCAGATACCTTATCATTTTAACTCCCATGGGCACAAGTACTTTCGGGTGCTCCTCCCAGGACCAGATCGGGCCCTATATGCGTAGGCATTTATCATGTGTTTTGACATCCACTCTTATATATATAGCCAATTTTTGAATTTCAATAATCAAGCTTGTAGACATGTATGACAACTTTGACAGAATAGAGTCCAAAATATGACAAAGGACATAGATTGGTGATAATAACGGTATAATCACGATTAACGATAAAACTAGGTAGAATTAGGTTCCCTCAACTTGGGTACCATAACAAATCAATATGGACATTCTTTATATAGAATTGAGGTCCACATGAACAGTATATCAAAGGTAAGATACCCTCATTCTTATCATAGAATTGAGGTTTGCAAGAATGACATGATATGGCATGATATCATCATCCCATTAAGAATTTCTTATGATATACTCTTTGTATAATCATAAGGGCCGGTATACCATGTTTCTTTAGATTGACATGGCAAAGATCGTGTAATGGGTTTTTAGGGTACAACCAGTTCAGTCGACCTTGAGGGAATCCAAGGTACGAGGAGTCTTACGGAGGTCTCTATGACTAACTTACTAGTCCAAAGGAACGGAATGTCCAATGGAGAGCTTGTATGTCAATGAGAATTGAGTGTGATCGATGAAACAACATGAAACATGGGACTATACTCACGGAGTGGAGAATAGTGCCGATATATATATTATATAACATATGAAACCATCGGTTAACAGAAACAGTGGAAAATCAGTTTTACAGTAAAATAACGACTTAATCAGAGTCGTTTATCAAGTAATTAACGCCTAACAGAAGGGCGTTTACACATGTTTCCATTTTGCAGAATTTCAATATTTCATTAATTTATCTAAAACGCGCCCTGGTCAGGGTCGTTTGTTCAAGATTTGACGACTGCAGAAGCAGGCGTCTTATTATTTACGTATTTGACAGAATATAAATAATTTTCAGGATTTATCCAAAACACGCCCTGGGCAGGGGCGTTACTCATTAATTCAATTTTTACAGAATATATATTTTCAGAATTTTTAACATATACGCGCCCTAGGAAGGGGCGTTTCTTTTCAATTTACGCCCTATGGTGGGGCGTTAACATGTGGAAAACGACTTGGTCCAGGTCGTTACTTAAAGTTTCTGCAGGAAATTTTAAGGGCAGTAATAATTTCAGCATGCAGGAATTTCATGGGGGAGAATATACCATGAACGAAAAGTCATGACAGTAAAATCAATGGATTGGGAGATATGGGATCATGCATGAATGTAAATCATGATTTCATATAGAATCAGTTCTTAACATGGTTAATTAATGATTAACTGGAATTAACGCCTGGGTACAGGGCGTCAAATATTAAATTGACGACCTGGGAAGGGTCGTTTCATGTGAATTAGCGCCCTTGACAGGGGCGTCTCTTTCAAAATATTGCAGAAACGTATTAAAACTATAATAAACTATATGCATGTCATGCTTATATATATGTATATCTTGCATTAATTTTGTTTGGGCTACCATAACTTGAGAACACCTACCTTTAGTAGTTGATTTTAAGATGGACGGATGAATAACTTGGTGAGAAGCCAACAACTCTGCAGCTTTACTGCAACTCGATAATCAGCAGCAACAGAGGTATGCAGATGAAGAACCTTGGCTCAGTTGATTGTTTTCTTCAACAGTCAACCTGGAGGCAGAAGAACGAAGAGATCATGCTTCGTATTAACTGGAGAGGAGGTAAAGGAGGAGAAGGGAAGAAGAAAGAAGACTTACCCGTTAGTCTTCTTAACCTGCAAGAATAGAAGAAACGAAGAATATTAATTCTTCACATACTACGTTCATAAGGAAAAGAAACAGAAGAAGAAGAATAACATATGTTCTTCACGTACCTGTGCAGTTCGATCGTCCAAATAGGTTTAGGGTTCGGCTGTCAAGAGTCTTTATAGGATTTTGGGAAATCCTATTAGGGTTAGTGATTGTGTGGAAGTAATACTTCCATGATAGAGTCATTACCACCTTTTAACTCTTTCTAATACTTATCCATTACCCTGGATAAGCTCCCGTGTCGAACGGAACTCGAATGGAATTAATGATTTTGGTCAGGGCGTCGATTCCTGAATTGACGACCTGGTTCAAGTCGTTTCTTAAGAAGCGCCTTGTATAAGGGTGTTCTTTTCTTTAAAACACGCCCAAGATTCGGGCGTTTCTTGGCCTTACCCTTTTTTGACGTTGGAATTTGACGCCGTGTAGTGAGGGCGTCACTTCTTGAATAACGCCTTTGATAGAGGCGTTTATTATTAAATTAACGCCTTAATGAGAGGCGTTATTTGCATCTTGGGTTTTATTCCTCCATTTAACCCTCTTCTTATTATCTGTATTACTTCTGTAATATATATATTTTAATTCATTTTAAATATTCATTTATCAGGGTTGCTACAGCTTCAGCTGGGTAGATAGCTTTAGTGACGGCTCTTCTTTAGTTCTGACTTTGCAGAGATTATAAGGGTCTTCATTGCTGGTTCTGTTTTGATCTTCTCTTCGGTCCCATCTTTGACCTTCTCTTCGGTCCCATCTTTGTTCTTGATTATATTTCAGGTGTCAACAGGCCACCAGAAATTTCTTTTAAGATCTTGATACATTTTTGTACTACTTGGGTGAATGGTGTACCTAGACTTATGTGCTTCTTCTAGAATCAATTTCTTCGTATCCTCATGATCCGGTACACATAATCGATCTTTAAATAGCAATCTTCCATCCTTAATAGAAAAATCCAGCCTTTGTTTGACATTGGCCTTGATCTCCAATAATATAGGATCATCATTTTGCAGCTTGACCAGATCTTCTATCAATGTAGGTTGAGCTTGAGTATTAGCTAGGAAATAATCCTCCTTCCTATCAATATCGAAGTTCAACTGAGCAAATTGAGGAATAAGATTAGTCATACTAATCATGAGACTTGATAGCATACCCATTGATTTTCTGCTGAGTGCATCTGTAACAACATTAGCCTTTCCAGGATGATATTGAATAGCAAAATCAAAGTCTTTGAGATATTCTAACCATCTCCTCTGCCTCATATTTAGCTCTTTTTGAGAAACTAAGTATTTCAATCTTTTGTGGTCCGAGTAGACCGTAAACTTTTCTCCATAGAGATAATGACGTCAAATTTTCAAGGCGAAAATAACAGTTGCTAATTCTAAATCATGCACATGATAATTTTTCTCGTGACGTTTCAATTGTTTTGAAGAATAACAGATTACTTTTCCATTTTGTATGAGGACACACCCTAAGCCAATACCTTATGCATCCGTATATACTTCGAATCCACCACCTTCCACCGGTAGTGATAGAATAGGAGCTGTAGTAAGATGATTCTTAAGAATTTGGAAACTCTTTTCACATTCCTCTGTCCAGACAAAGGGATTTTCTTTTGTTGTGAATCTAGTTAAAGGAACTACAATCTTTGAAAAATCCCTAATGAATCTTCTATAATAACCAGCTAGACCCAGAAAACTTCGTACTTCCGATACGGTCGTTGGCCGGCTCCAATTCTTGACAACTTCTACCTTAGAAGGATCCACAACGATACCTTCTTTTAAAATAATGTGGCCAAGGAATGAAACTTCCTTGAGCCAGAATTCACACTTAATAAGCTTGGCATAAAGTTTATGTTCTCTAAGTGTTTGCAAGGCTATCTTCAGATGATCTTCATGTTCTTCCTTTGTCTTGGAATATATCAAGATGTCATCGATGAAGACGACGATGAATTGGTCTAGATATGGCTAGAAAACACTGTTCATAAGTTGCATAAATGTTGCTGGGGCATTAGTTAACCTGAACGACATTACCACGAATTCATAGTGGCCATAACGACTTCGAAAAGCCAATTTATAAATGTCTTCTTCTTTAATTCTCAGCTGATGATAACCTGATCTGAGGTCTATCTTAGAAAAAGATTCTGCTCCTGAAAGCTGATCGAAGAGTTCATCAATACGCGACAACGGATACTTGTTTTTGATTGTAAGTTGATTTAGTCGCCGGTAATCGATGCATAGCCTGAGAGAACCATCCTTCTTCTTGACAAATAGAACCGATGCACCCCAAGGGGATGTGCTAGGTCTGATAAAGCCCTTATCCAGTAGTTCCTGCAACTGCTTCTTTAGTTCTTTGAGTTCTATGGGGGATATCCTGTAAGGGGCTATAGAAATAGGTGCTGCTCCTGGAATGAGTTCAATAGTGAAGTTTACTTCCCTCTCGGGTGGTAAACTGGGTAATTCAGATGGGAACACATTGGGAAACTCATTTACGATAGGAATGTCTGCTAAGATAATCTCCTTGGATTCGGTAACAATGACAGAAGCAAGAAAAACTTCACATCCTTTCGAGATAAGTTTGCAAGCGTGAAGAGAAGATATGATAGTAGGATACTTCTAGTACTTGATGCCAAGAAAAGAGAATCTTGGAAGACCGGGCTTTCGAAAGGATATAATCCTATTTCGGCAATTCATATAAGCATCATGATCTACAAGCCAATCTACCCTTAAAATGGCATCATAACCCTTCATGTCAGAGCATACTAAGTTTGGGGGGAGATTATGACCTACTATCACTTCGCTATCAGGATAATAGTCGGTAAGCTTTGTTACAGAACCTAAGGGTGTGGTAATAGCGAGATCTGAAGGTAAGGGAACTGATGCAATTGATAATATTTTTGCAAAAGTAGTGGAGATAAAAGAATGAGAGGCACTAGTATCGAATAGCACAAATGTAGGACGAGAATAAATTTGAAGAGTACCTTCCATAAGCCCACCATCCCTGGGCGCTTCCTCTTCTTCTAAAACGGCATTGAGGCGAGCCTGCCTCCTACATCCTCCACCAGACGATTGGTCTTATATAAGGGGGCAATCTGGCATGCGATGCTCCCTGCTTCCATAACGTAAACAAGCGACGAGGCGCTTCCTACATTCCTCAGCCGAATGGCCAAATTTTTCACAAAACGTGCAAGCTGTAGCAACTTGCTCTTCCTTGACTTTCTTTTGCTTATGGGAACTTCCACCATTCTCATTCCTGGATCTTTTCTTACTATCACGACTTTTGTAGGGCTCCGTGATGCTGAACTTTTCTTTCTTATAACGCCGATCTGAGCGTTGGCTGGATTCTTCTCCTTTCCCTTTTAATTTTTTGACCTTCTCTAAGGTCCTTTCACACAAATACGCTCATTGAACCATTTCCGCATAAGTACGGATGTTTTGGGTCCCGAGCTGCTGAATGAAACCAGGTCGTAACCCGTCCATGAACCAATTTGCCTTCAATAAATCAGTGCTGATAAGATACGGTGCGTAAGGTGTAAGCCTTGAGAATTGATGTTCATATTCGGCAACCGTCATCATTCCTTGCCGAACAGCGGCGAACTCCATAGCCTTTCTCTCTTTTACGTGCTCAGAAAAGTACTTGGCACAGAATAGGGTAAGAAAACCATCCCAGGTATGAGGTGCATCGGTCGGAGGTGCCAGAACCGACTTCCACCATGTACGGGCATCTTTGTTGAGTTGAAAGGTTGTGAGACGCACCTTCTCCTAATCGGTGCATTGGATAACGTCAAATATCCGATTCATTTCATCTATCCAGTTCTCTGCCTCGTCAGGATTAGAAGAACCATGAAACACGGAGGGTTTAAGCTCCGAAAGTTGCGATGCAAATCACCAGCCCTTGCTCCTGCGCGAACTTGCGCCATGGTTTGTAATGCCTGAGTGAGGCCAGCAACTGTTTGTTGCATGCCATCCCAATTTACGCGATGAGCCATAGGAATAATAGGGTACCTGAGGGAAAAATAACAACTTGTTATTTCTCATGAAACTGGAAGGAAAATCAATCTTAAAACTAATTAACTATCTTATCCCGGGTTCTACCCAATTCTCACATGGGTGTGGAATTTTCTTCCTTAGTTCATAGGTAGGGGTCCTTAAACCTTGGACTTATCCTATGACATGACTCTTCTCCCTAAGTCATGAGACTTAGGCTCTGATGCCAACTTACCTGTCACGCCCCGAGCCTTTATGACAGCAGAAGACTCACTCGAGAAACGTGAACAGCCGACATGGTAAGCCTCTTGCAAGCAAGAATGATTTCATAAATGCAATCACACACATAAATGCAATTGCACAATAACTTAGTCAAACTCCAACTTTATTTCATAAATGATCAAAATATTCTTTTACAATACCATTTTCATCATTTTCCATTCCACTACACTCAAGAAATGAGAAATTACAAAGATTCAATCTAACATTGTAGACTTCCTAAGTCTTCACTCTCCATTTGATATGACTTTCATTCGCTCTCGGACCCGCTACTTGTATAACTCGAATCCGAATTCGAATCACTTTCATTTCCTGAAAAGATTGAAAATAGGTAATGAGCACACTTGCCCAATAGGTATCTTCGCATCAACATGAAGGCATCATTAAAGTAATTAACATTTTAGCTCTAGAGAAATAAGGTAAAATCATGCAAATGCGATCAATCACGTGGTTAAACCAAAGTAACAAGATGATCATGTAAGATAGAATGAGAGTAAGTATGAACTAGTAAGAATGTAACAAGAACATGTTATCGGCCTTTCATGAACAAGAATGAATCGAGAATGTACTAGCAAGTCACATAATCATCACTCCAGTATCTTTTGCTTATGAGTAAGTACTTCGTGAATTTCTGTGGAATATCAAGTCATGTACAAGAAAGTCATGTCGTGCCGTATCGTGGATCTTCACTTATTTATAGAGAAAGTACTCACAGCGCAATGTGACGCCAGTAGCATCATACCCCATGGTTTATAATAATATGTTTCCGACAATCAGCCGAGGGGACTATTATAGAGCCCTTGAACATAATCAGTGCTCGATCGCATCTTCAAGTATAAATCAAGCTACTTCCACGCATGTAACAATAAAGTATGACAAAGAATGTATAATTCAATAAGTTCATGATAACACTATTCAATGAATGAACACTTCAATTTAATAATGCGAGAGTCAAGAATGACTTAAACAAGGTTATGCTTATGGAAATAAATCGGCAGCATAACGGTACGTTCTTTATTTTCCATCGATTAAATTAGGTATCTTGAACTAATTTAGAAAGTCCTGGATCATCATTAATACATCTAGAAACTTTGGAACATCAACCCTTGGGTCAAACCTCGGGTTAAGCACTCAAACAATATGACGGTCAAGTATTGGGCCGTTACACTCATGTGACGCACTAGTAGTGGGCCGTTACATTAGTCTGAATCCAGAAATAGCAAAATAGACTTAGTGAAATGTGACGGTCGTATATTGGGCCGTTAGATGCTCCTGACGGTCAGTATAGATCCGTTACATTGCTAGAACCAGAAACATCGATAGTGTAATCTACTAAATGGGCTTTAATAGTACAACCAACTCGGCGTCCTAGTGGGAATTCCAGGCTCGCAGAGAATTACGGAGGCCTTGCAACAAGATTTCCTAGTCCATTGGAAGGAATATCCAATAGAGAGGTCCTCATGTCCAAGAATAATGATCCTATAGTGTAAAGTGTGAACTAATGGATAACATACCGGAATATGTGCCATGCACTTAAAGAAAATGACTCTATTGATAGAGAGAATGTGTAACAATATGAAATCATGATAAAACTCCGTCAATACATCATTTAAAATCATGGAGTTAATACAATCTATAGTGCTTTGGCATGAAATTAACATAACTTAAAATAACTTAAGACACCTTAATCATGCACTTTCGATTATGAATCAGTAACTAAACTTAAAGTTATGATAACATGTCCAAACTTAGCTATCTAAGCTTATTTATAGGTAAACTTTAACTGGTTATCATTCTACCTCGGGCTGACAGAACACAGTGTCTGACGGTCTAGGATAGGCACGTTACAGTCTTGTGACGGTTTATCGTAGGGCCGTTATAGTAGTGTAACGCTCCTGTTATGGTGCGTCAGAGACAACAGAGCAATTCAAATGCAACAGAGGGTGTGACGGTTTGTCGTAAGGCTGTTAGATCATTGTGACAGTCTTACCTTGATGCGTCAGATCGTCTGCTAGCAGTAAAATAAAGTAAAGGTTTATGAAAACATAACATGCCTAGAAATCAAAATACTATGACTATTCCAAACATGATAAACGAACTATAGGCCAACTATATGTATGGGTTTTAGTAAATAGACAAGATAATATCTTTTATTTTCCATTTAGGGCTAAGAGATGCATGAATGTATAGAACTATTAAAACATGAAATCTATGATCTATCATGCATGAAATCAATCAAAACCAGAGGGATTTTATCCCTAACAAGATGTTTTTGCCAATCATGAGATGACCTACCTCTTAAATGAGCTTTAATCTTCCAATTTGGGACTGCAAGACACGCCCTAGTACTTCCCTTCCTGAGAGTTTTTAGCAACTTCATGTCGCTCTATCTCTCCAATCTCTTGACCTGAAGACGTAAAATTTTGAGGGTGAGAAACTGAAACTAAGGTGAATAAAAAGTTCTAAAGGACTGAACTCTAATTACCTCGTTTAGTAGTCCTAATCTCTTGATCTTCAGGGGTCTTTTGCTCCGAATTCTGGGCTACTATGACTTAATCAGCGACTTTGGAAGCTTCTTTCTCCTTGGTTGGTTGATCTCTTAGCACGAAATTTGGAGAATTATTAGTCTAAAGTTTACCAAACAAAACCTTCTAAAGAACTTACCTGAAATTATGACTCCTTACCTTGATTCTTCACGAGCCAAAAGTAAGGGTCGCTCAGTTCAGAACTAGGTCCTATTTACAGGGTTTTGGCTAGGGTTTGAAGATTAGATCGATTCTAGAGTCCTTAATTTGCCAGAACCTGATCCCTAAGAGTCCTTAGTAATGTTATAAGCTCTCCTAAGTTGATCTCCTGCAAATAGGATCCTAAAGTTCCAATCTTTTTGCTCGTTCTTCCATTCACGGAACTGACAGGATGTAACGCATCAAGACTGGTGTGTTACATGGCTGTGGCGGTCGCACGATAGACCGCTACATCCAACGTGCACAGAGTTCAACATCAATCAAACTCTTTTGTTAATTATCCATATTATTATCCATAAAAATGGTATTTTATCCTTAAAATACGTAAATAGGCTAAATAACCTTCTAGAATATGGGCCAAACTTAATGGGCTTGGTCCTTAAATATTTTGGATTTTATTTTAAATGGGCTAGGTTAATTATTTAACATAATTGGGCCTTATAATGACTTATTAATCTAATAATGCTTTTATTAGTCTATTTAGCCCTTATAAATTCCATAAATTCTATAAATAACTCAGAAATTATTACATAAATTCTGGGGCACTACAGGCAACCTTTGGAGCGTGGAGGTGGAAAATCCCTCGTGTAGGGTGTGACTTCTTCACTCAGAACGGTGATGAATGGCGTAGTTTTGCGTAGACAAGTAGGGGGATGGATTCTTACTCGCCTTAGAATCGTTTTCCTATAAATTACATGGTTATTCACATGTTGTTATGCCCATTTTCATCAAAAAGCCTGAAACTTGTCAATTATGTTTTAAATCCATTAAAATCACTCCATGGCCATTGTCTTTATGTTTTTGGAATTGTAATTATGATGGAATGGGCATGTGATGGCAGGGAATCAGTTTAAAATTGTATTCCCATTGATTTGAATCAATTGGGAGGGGTTCCCATTGAGTTACTCCCGTTTTGGGTCGTCTGGGAGCATATCGGTCCTTTCAGAGACCGTTTTTAGTAGGTATAGGCAATGGAAGTATAGCGGTCCAGGACTAACCGCTACTGTGACAAAATGGCCATTTATTTGACCGTCTATGAGCAGTAACGGTCTTGCCCAGACCACCATACTCCCTTTTAACTGTTACGGCGGTGAGAGATTAGCGGACCAGACCAGACCGCTAATGTCATGGGACGGTCAGTCGCGTGACTGCCACATGACCGGAGCGGCCCAGTCCAGACTGCCATTCTCTTCCAGCCGGTAAACAGCATCGGTAGGTTAGCGGCCATAGGATGACCGCTATTGTCAATAAAATGGCCAGTCGCCTGACCGTCTATTGACCATTGCGGCCCATCCCAGTCTACCAAACCTTGCAGTTTATAAATTCAATCCTGCTTATTTAATTATGTCTTTAATGTTGCATATTCGCCATGTTTAACCATTCTTATAAATTGTGGCATACTTTTATATCCCAGTAGGGTTTATTTCTCTTTCCTTGTGAATTAAGCCACTAATCGTAGCCCGATGACCTTTAGTGTTGGCCCACCTGGGAGAGGTGGTGGGGCAGTCCCGATATAGGATTTTTAGGCTAGTTTCTGTGGGCGCCCTTGCTTGTCAGTAGTGTCCTACTGAGGGGGAAACTAGCTAGAGGCCTGGCTCAAGGCATTGAGCTGGTGTGTGCACACGTTGTTAGGGGCTTGGACTTACGCCGACCGGCGTGACCCTTACTAGTCACTTGTTATTGCTGTTCCTTGTACTACTACGGTGTCCCAATTACCGTGACTAGACACTAGTGGAGATACCCGAGATGTAGTATAAGCCGTCAGTGGACTCATCTGGTCCTATTTCTAGTGGGCACTCTTTCTTCTTATCACTTGGAATCTTAAAATTAAATTCTATTGGTAGATGTAGAATTCTTGTGCTTATTTATTCATTTTAATTAGCATGAGTTAAATGGCATTTATATTAAGCTCTCTTTAATTGTTCATATTCTTGTGTAGCTGTAGCACCCGGGTGTATTATTAAATAAAATAAAGGAAAATTATAAATAAAATTCTTGAAAAATACAATAGGTCAAATTTCAACCAATTTATAAAAATCCCAAAAAATGATATTCGTTAAAAAGACTAATAGCTTAGCAAGTTTACCTTCTACGACCAACCCAAAAGAAAATACTATGAGAGCCGAATTAGCAGATTTAGGCCCAAATCAACCCTAAATCTAACCGGACCTTAATTCGCGAAATTGGAGCCTAATCCTAGATCAATTAAGCCCAAATCAGACCCAAATGAACTGCCTAGATTAGCTAATCGTTTCCCCTATCGATCCCCATTGAAACCCTAACCCTAAGGAAAGAATTTGGAAGGGAACGGTGACGGCGACCAAGTCAAGCGCGATTCCCGCATCCCACGATTCGAAGGACTCTATCCACCCTAATCGACCCTTCTAGACTCAATTGACCCTATATAATCAAACGCTAGTCGACCTAGAAATGATTGGATGCTGTGGCGACCGACGAGGATCGCGGACGAGGGTGAATTCTGGCGATCATCGGAGAGGTGTTCCGAGCGCGATCAGCGATCTTCTTCCCCTTTTTCCTTCGATTAAGTTAGGTTCTAGTAGACCAAACCCTATGTGCCATATACTGTTAAAATCATCTCTGAGTCCTCTTTCCAGTGATATATGAAGCCCTAAAATTGGTTAAGTATCCCGTGTGTATTAATCGAAGTAGTAGAAGCATGTCAATCTAGGGTTCCTTTGTTTAACCTTGATTAATGTAGGGATTAGCATGCCTAAACCTTAAATTGGTCATGCCATCTTTTACATCTTCTTGTTCTCGTTCTATTGATGGGTGTTTGCCTAATTTTCATGCTTTACATGCGTAGTATTTCATCATTCTTGCTAACCCTAGCCGAGCTCGCCGGAGTCGGACAGGGCGACCTTAGCACGGTCCAACAGGAACCGCCATGTTCTGAATGGCCCATCGATAGACCATGTGGTTGGTATCGACGACCAGTAGATAACCGCTTATTGTCCCTGCGTTTTGAATCTTTCATGAGCAGAGCGGCCATATCCAGACCGCACAGAGACCCCCGCGGCCCCTCGATAGACCGCTCAAACCCCGTCTGCCCCCCTGGCTCTTGGGATTGAACGGACTATCGACCGACGGCTGAGGCCTCTGAGTGGTTCTGTACGAACCGTTTTGTCCCACCGAATGCTTTATCTTTACTCTAGCAGGATTCATCTTAGTCAACTAAGGTTAACGATAAATTAGCAACCCACATATTAATTGGAACGTATGAAAGTAGAAATTATAGTCTTCCTGCTTAAATTACTCTCTCATGACCTTGGTCATGATTCCAATGAAGTTAATCATAAACATAATGATACTAGGATTGTTTGACAGTCATTCTACTCCGGTGGAATTGACTGACTGCCGTACACTCATTTTCTGATGATTTCTAGCCTTCAATTCTTGTAATGGTTGAAACTCTCCGCTAGATATTCCTTCCGTCGGACTAGGACCTCCATTATGAGATCTCCGTAAGCCCCCACGAGCTTGGGATTCCCACTAGGACGTCGGGCAAGTTGTACCACAAGTCCTGCACCTGTTGACTCGATTGAATCACTTGGATTACCTAGTTTGAGCCACGAATCACATTGGACTGTCCGAGTTATTGCGCGGCCAGAACTTTACCGTGTAACACTCGGGACGGCCCAATATGAACCGTGCAATTCTAGCAGAATGCCCTATCTTTTTGGTCGATTGCCCTTGCTCTATCTTCGATCTGGTTATGTTTTAGTCGACCCAAAAAGCCTCTAGGCTGACCAACGGATAGTGGGCTGGACCCTGGTTCAGTTTCACCCCGCCTATGGCAACCCAAGAGCCCATTTGGATGGACTTTCCCTTGGCTAGTTAGGCCCAGTATTGAACGGACAGAATAGGCACGTCCAGTTCGTTAAGTGGATCAAATCAAACCGTTCAGTTCCTGAGCGGCCCCATCCAACCCGCTTACTATCGTCTTGGGCTTCAGATCGTTCCTGTCGTGAACGGCCTAGAGTAGACCGTTCACATCTGTTAAAAGGCCCCCTTTTGACCGTTCTATAATTGGAGCGACCCACAATAGACCGTTCATCTTTGGCTTCTATTAGACTGTTCTTCAGCCCAATTCTGTTAGCGCGGTCCAGTTAATGACCGTCCATTCTCTGAGCGGCCCAATTTGGACCGTGTATCTTCTAGAATTGCTTTCTATGATTCTTGGTGTTAGAATGCAAGGACATGTTGGTTCTTAATAACTTGAACTTTCTGGTCAAAATGTCTACTTCACTTACCCTTGGAATTTTCCGAGGTAAGTTCTATACCTTGAAATTATTGGCCATTTAACATGATTAATGTCTAGACATAACTTGGGATCTTGGATCCATTAAATCAATGCCAACGCATCATAAGGGCCCGGTCTGGTCCTGAGAGGAGTGCCCGAAAAGTACTAGTGCCCCGGGGAGTTGTAATGACATGGTGAGGGATTGCACCGAGTGCATGACTAGCGTGATGTCTACGACATATTCTTGTTCATGATCTCTCTCTTGTATTCTTAATTGCTGAATTCCTTCAGAATTAGTTACATGACTTGGTTATTTCATGCTTGATTGGCCAATCCCAGTTATACTTTGTTCTTATTCTCTTACTATCCTTATTCAGTTATTTATATCGTATGTTCTTTTTCTTTCTCATACAACATAAATGCAAATTGGTTAATTACTTAAACTTGCATGCTATTACCTACTGAGCGTTCGCTCACCCAGTTGTTTCCCCCTTTTCAGGTAGCTCAGGTGAGGACTCGCAAACTTATGGGGACGGGCAAGAGTGAAGCCCTGGAGTGAACCAGTTAGAAGACTATGTAGAGGCGTTCGTAGAGTCTTTAGTCGAATTGTGGTTTAGAATGTTGTCTAGTGATGTTGTAATAAAGTTGGTGGATATAACTTTGATTAAGTCGAATGTCGTGTTAGAAGTTTTTCTTAAGTTCTTTTGTTTGGGATTGATGTAAAACTTGGTTCTTGATAAATTAGAAATTATTAGATTGGTAGAATCTTTTGGTTTTGTGATGAATGTTCGATTCTCTAGCGCAGGTCATAGCATGTCTGGAAATCAACATATTATTATTAACTCTTTCTACTGCCGGTCCCGATATTCCGCGTCGGGGTGTGATAGTTTGGTGGTATCAGACCCTAGGTTTTATAATATTTCTTGGTTTTTCTAAGTTCTAGGATTCTAAGTGGTGTCATAGGACCTATAACCTCGTTACACGCCGAAGGATCCAACCCAGTGATATTTTGGTAGAGACTTGGGTTAAGTTAATAATTTAACTTTAGAAAGATTCCTTCTAAAAGATTCTAAATTAATTTGTTCTACGCGTAGGGTATCTCAAATGGCAGCCGAACATGCACAAAGGAGGGATATGCAGCGACCAGTTCAAGGACTAACGCGGGCACTGCAGCAAGTGGCACAAGGAGGAGCGGTGCACCAAGGAGCGGGAGATCTTCATCGGAACTTTTGTGGGATGAATCCCCCACGATTTGGCGGTTCGACAGATCCTGACGAAGCTGAGCATTGGCTGAAAGAGATGGAGAGAATATTTGAAGTGATGCAGTGTAGTGATCAAGAATGTGTCCTTCTGGCGACCTTCCAGCTTGAATGAGATGCAAGATCGTGGTGGTAAGCCGTAAAAGCCACCTTGGGAGACATGCAAGTGACGTGGAAGGAGTTCGAGGAACTCTTTAACAACAAGTATTTTTTCGACATAGTGCAAGAGAAGAAGGCGGCAGAGTTTGCTGCTTTGAAGCAGCGGAACCTTTCAGTCGCCGAGTATGAAGCTCAGTTTTCTCAGTTGTCCCGTTATGCAACCCATTTGGTATCCACAGAGAAGATGAAGGCCAAGCGCTTTCTTAATGGATTGAAGCTGCAATACATCAACCAGTTGGCCCCAATGGAAATCCAAACTTATGCTGAGATGGTGAGAAAGGCCCAAGTCTTGGAGGACACTTTAGAGATGACTGAGCGAATCCATTGAAAGAATCCTAAGAAGGAACAAACTACTGGTTCCGGGAACTCTAAACCCGGCAATGGCAAGAAAAGGCCCAATGGTGGGTCCAGTGCATGGAAGGGCAAGGTGCCGAAGAATGAAGATAAGAAACCTGGCCCGATTGTACCATTCAAAGGCTAGTGCAAGTATTGTGATCATCCAGGTCACATGATGGAGGAGTGCTGGCGCAAGTTGGGTGCCTATCTGCACTGTGGAAGCAGGGACCATCGTATTTCATAGTGTCCCCTTCTGTTAGATCAAGCTACACCGACCAAGCCCCAAGGAAATAGGAAGCAGTAGGGCAAGCTTCAAGCCCTACAAGAAGATGATGCGGGAATCACCGAGGAGGGTGGACTTGTTGAAGGTACACTTATTATACATGATAAGCCGGCATTTGTTCTGTTTGATACCGGAGCGACTCATTCTTTCGTTTCTTGAAAATTTGCTAAGTCCTTAGCTGTGAAGCCTATGTTGATGAATTCTCCATTAGAAATTTTAACCCATATTGGCTCTGGATCTGCTATTAAAACTTTCTATCCCTCTAGTAAGATCATGATTAGTGAACAGAATATGCTAGCAGATTTAGTTTGTATGGATATAAAGGATTATGATGTAATCCTCGGAGCTGATTAGTTGGCTAAGTATGAGGCCAATGTTCACTGCAGCACTAGTTCGGTGTCTTTTTCTGGACACCTTGAACTTTCTTTTGTTGGGGTTAGGCACTCTAAGTCCGTGCCGCTTATTTCGGCGCTTCGAGCTGAGAAGTTGTTGAGGAAATGATGTCAGGCTTTTCTAGCATTTGTTTCTTTAACCCCTAAAGGAAAGATTGAAGTAAAGGACATTCCTGTTGTCCGAGATTTTCAAGATGTCTTTCCAGAGGATTTGCCAGGACTACTGCCTGAGAGAGAGGTTGTCTTCTCTATTGATTTAATTCCTAGCGCGCCTCCTATTTCTAAGGTCCCGTATCGCATGTCTCCTGCGGAACTGAGGGAATTGAAGCGACAATTGATGGAATTGCTTGAGAAGGGGTTCATTCGTCCAAGTACATCCCCGTGGAGAGCTCTAGTGTTGTTTGTTCGGAAGAAGGATGGCTTAATGAGATTATGTATCGATTACCGGTAATTGAACCAGCTTACTATCAAGAACAAGTACCCATTGCCAAGGATTGACGAGCTATTTGATCAGATAGCGGGAGCTCAATATTTTTCTAAGATCAATCTCCGATCTAGATATCATCAGTTGTGAATCAAAGATGATGATATTTATAAAATGGCTTTTCGTAGTAGGTATGGGCATTTTGAATTCGTAGTAATGCCTTTTGGACTAACCAATGCACCTATAGCTTTCATGCAGTTGATGAACAGCGTGTTCCGGCCCTATCTTGATCAATGGGTCGTGGTGTTTATTGATGACATTTTGATATACACTAAGAGTGAGGAGGAGCATGCTGAACATTTGAGGATGGCGTTGCAGTTATTGAGAGACCATCAGTTGTATGCCAAGTTTAGTAAGTGTGATTTCTTACTGCAAGAAGTGTCTTTTCTGGGACATATTATCACTAATGAAGGTATATATGTTGATCCTTCGAAAGTTGAGGTAGCAAAGAATTGGGATAGGCCTACTAATGTAATTGAAGTAAGAAGTTTTCTAGGCCTGGTAGGCAATTACCGAAGGTTTATTAAAGATTTCTCCAGAATTGCTGTACCTCTGACAAGATTAACCCGCAAGGAGAACCAATTTGATTGGTCAAAAGATTGTGAGCGAAGTTTCCAGACTCTGAAGGAGTGTTTAACTATTGCCCCTATTTTGGCTTTACCTTCTGGAGAAGGGGGATTTGTAGTGTTCTCGGATGCTTCAGGTATTGGCCTTGGTTGTGTGCTTAGGCAACATGGGAAGGTGAAGGCTTATTCCTCTAGGAAGTTAAGGAAGCATGAAGAGAATTACCTTGTTCATGATTTGGAGCTTGCAACAGTAGTTTTTACCTTGAAAATTTAGAGGCACTATTTGTATGGAGAGACATTCACGGTGTTTTCAAATCATAAGAGCTTGAAGTATTTGTTCTCTCAAAAGGAGCTGAATATGAGGCAGAGGAGATGGCTTGAGTATTTAAAGGACTTTGATTTTTCTATAGAGTATCATCCTGGAAAGGCCAATGTGGTGGCATATGCTTTAAGCCATAAACCGATAGCAAAATTATCAAGTCTCATGTTGCAAGAGTGGAAATTGTTAGAACAGTTGGCTAGTTTAGACATTAATGTTGGCGAGGATTGGGTTATGATTGCACGGTTTCAGCTTCATCCAGAGTTATTAATAGAAATCAAGTCCTTACAAGACAATGATCCGGTATTGGTAGAGATCAAGGAAAGTTTGAGCAATAGACCTGATTTCTTGTTAGCTGATGACGGCATATTATTATTTCAAGGAAGGACCTGTGTGCCAGATGTAACTGAAATAAAGCGCAAGATCTTAGAAGAAGCTCATAGGTCCAGGTATACTATTCATCCTGGAGGCACTAAGATGTATCAAGATCTGAAGAGATCCTTTTGGTGGCCGAATATGAAGAAGGAAGTTGCAGAATTTGTAAGCAGATGTTTAGTGTGTCAACAAGTCAAGACGGAGCATTTCAGACCTGCAGGGAAATTAAAACCACTTGATATACCTCAATGGAAGTAGGAGAGCATTGGTATGTATTTTATCATGGGTCTACCTAGAACTCGTGGTGGATTCGATGCAATATGGGTCATTGTCGATAGATTGACTAAGTCTGCCCATTTCTTGTCCATTAGGTCCAGATGGACAGTTGATGTTTTGGCTGCTTTGTATATGAAGGAAATTGTAAGACTTCATGGAATACCAGTCAGTATTCTGTCTGATAGAGACCCAGGTTCACTTCGCATTTTTGGAAACGATTACAAGAATCCCTGGGTACTTGTCTGAATTTCAGCACGGCTTTTCATCCACAAAGGTACGAACATACTGAAAGAATCAACCAGATTGTGGAAGATATGCTTAGAGCTTGTGTGATGGATTTCAGAGGATGTTGGCATGAGCATTTGGCTCTAATTGAATTCGCTTACAACAATAGTTACCAGTCCAGCATCCAGATGGCCCCGTTTGAAGCTCTATATGGAAGAAGCTGTCGATCCCCATTATGTTGAGATGAGGTAGGTGAGAAACAATGGTTGGGACCAAATCTCATTTCAGAATCATCTAAGAACATCCGTATTATCAGAGACCATTTTCAAGTGGCACAATCCAGACATAAGGGTTATGCTGATAATAGGAGGAGAGCCTTAGAATTTCAAGTCGGCGAGCATGCGTTCTTGAAAGTTTCACCAACAAGAGGAATCCAAAGGTTTGGCGTTCGTGGCAAGCTAAGTCCAAGATATGTTGGTCCATTCGAGATTCTGGAAAGAATTGGAGAAGTTGCATACCGTTTAGCTCTACCACCCCAGTTATCTAGAGTTCATAATGTCTTTCATGTATCGATGCTACGAAAGTATGTGTATGACCCCACTCATATCATCCAGCATGTGGATTTGGAATTGAAGGAAGATTTGACTTATGAAGAAAGACCCATCAAGATTTTGGACCGCAAGCAGTAGCAACTCAGAAACCGATCTACACCTATGGTTAAGGTTCAGTGGAGTCGGCGAGGAACAGAAGAAGCTACTTGGGAATCTGAGGACGTTATTCAGAAGCAATATCCTGATTTATTCTAAGGTTAGTTACCTTACTCCCCATTCCGATACGTGCAGTGAATTTGGAGGATCAAATTCTTTAAAGTGGGGGAGGGTGTAGCACCCCGGTGTATTATTAAATAAAATAAAGGAAAATTATAAAGAAAATTATTGAAAAATACAATATGTCAAATTTTAAACAATTTATAAAAATCCCGAAAAATGATATTTGTTAAAAAGACTAATTGCTTAGCAAGTTTTTCTTCTACGACCAACCCAAAAGAAAATCTTATGAAATCCGAATTAGCAGATTTATGCCCAAATCAACACTTAATCTAATCGGACCTTAATTCACGAAATTGGAGCCCAATTCTCGATCAATTAAGCCCAAATCAGACGCAAATGAATGGCCTAGATTAGCTAATCATTTTCCCTCTCGATCACCATCAAAACCCTAACCCTAAGAGGAGTATTTGGAAGGGAACGGCGGCGGCGACCAGGTCAAGCGTGATTCGCGCACCCCACGATTCAGAGGACTCTATCCACCCTAATCGACCCTTCTAGACTCAATTGACCCTATATAATCAAATGCTAGTCGACCTAGAAAAGATTGGATGCTGTGGCGGCCGACGAGGAGCGCGGACGAGGGTGAATTCTGGCGATCCTCAGAGAGGTGTTCCGGGCGCGATCGGCGATCTTCTTCCCCTTCTTCCTTCGATTAAGGTAGGTTCTAGAAGACCAAACCCTAAGTGCCATATACTGTTAAAATCATCTCTGAGTCCTCTTTCCAGTGATATATGAAGCCCTAAAATTGGTTAAGTATCTCGTGTGTATTAATCGAATTAGTAGAAGCATGTCAATCTAGGGTTCCTTTGTTTAACCTTGATTAATGTAGGGATTAGCAAGCCTAAATCTTAAATTGGTCATGCCATCTTTTACATCTTCTTGTTCTCATTCTATTGATGGGTGTTTTCCCAATTTTCATGCTTTACATGCGTAGTATTTCATCATTCTTGCTAACCCAAGCCGAGCTCTCCGGAGTCGGGCAGGGCGACCTTAGCGCGGTCCAACAGGAACCGCCATGTTCTGAATGGCCCATCGATAGACCATGTGGTTGGTATCGACGACCAGTAGATAACCGCTTATTGTCCCTGCGTTTTGAATCTTTCATGAGCAGAGCGGCCATATCCAGACCGTGCAGAGACCCCCGCGGCCCCTCGATAGACCGCTCAAACCCTGTCTGGCCCCCTAGCTCTAGGGATTGAACGGACTATCGACCGACCGCTGAGGCCTATGAGCGGTTCTGTACGAACCGTTCTGTCCCGCCGAATGATTTATCTTTATTCTAGCAGGATTCATCTTAGTCAACTAAGGTTAACGATAAATTAGCAACCCACATATTAATGGGAATGTATGAAAGTAGAAATTATAGTTTTCATGCTTAAATTACTCTCTTATGACCTTGTTCATCATTCCAATGAAGTTAATCTGAAGCATAACGATACTAGGATTGTTTGACAGTCATTCTACTCCTGGGGAATTGACTGACCACCGTACACTCGTTTTTCGATGATTTTTAGCCTTCAATTCTTGTAATGGTTGAAACTCTCCGCCGGATATTCCTTCCATCGGACTAGGACCTCTATTATGAGACCTCCGTAAGCCCCTGCAAGCCTGAGATTCCCACTAGGACGCCGGGCAGGTTGTACCATAAGTCCTGCACCTGTTGACTTGATTGAATCGTTTGGATTACCTGGTTTGAGCCACGAATCACATTGAACTATCCGAGTTATTGCGCGGCCAGAACTAAACCGTGTAACACTCGGGATGGCCCAATATGAACTGTGCAATTCTGGCAGAATGTCCTATCTTGTTGGTCGATTGCCCTTGCTCTATCTTCGACCTGGTTATGTTTTAGTCGACCCAAAAAGCCTCAAGGCTGACCAATGGATAATGGGCTGGACCCTGGTTCAGTTTCACCCCACCTATGGCAACCCAAGAGCCCATTTGGATGGACTTTCCCTTGGCTAGTTAGGCCCAGTATTGAACAGACGGAATAGGCCCGTCCAGTTCGTTAAGCGGATCAAATCGGACCGTTCCGTTCCTGAGTGGCCCCATCCAACCCGCTTACTATCGTCTTGGGCTTCAGATCGTTCCTGTCGTGAACGGCCCAGAGTAGACCGTTCAGATCTGTTAAAAGGCCCCCTTTTGACCATTCTATAATTGGAGCGGCTCATAATAGACCGTTCATCCTTGGCTTCTATTAGGCTGTTCTTCAGCCCAATCCTGTTAGCGCGGTCCAGTTAACGACCGTCCATTCTCTGAGCGGCCCAATTTGGACTGTGTATCTTCCATAAATGTTTTCCGTGATTCTTGGTGTTAGAATGCAAGGACATGTTGGTTCTTGATAACTTGAACTTTCTGGTCAAAATTTCAACTTCACTTACCCTTGGAATTTTCCGAGGTAAGTTCTATACCTTGAAATTATTGGCCATTTAACTTGATTAATGTCTAGACATAACTTGGGATCTTGGATCCATTAAATCAATGCCAACGCATCATAAGGGCCCAGTCTGGTCCTGAGAGGAGTGCCCGAAAAGTACTAGTGTCCCGAGGAGTTGTAATGACATGGTGAGGCATTGCACCGAGTGCATGACTAGCGTGATGTCTATGACATATTCTTGTTCATGATCTCTCTCTTGTATTCTAAATTGCTGAATTCCTTCAGAATTAGTTACATGACTTGGTTATTTCATGCTTGATTGGCCAATCCCAGTTATACTTTGTTCTTATTCTCTTACTATCCTTATTCAGTTATTTATATCGTATGTTCTTTTTCTTTCTCATACAACATAAATGCAAATTAATTAATTACTTAAACTTGCATGCTATTACCTACTGAGCATTCGCTCACCCAGTTGTTTCCCCCTTTTCAGGTAGCTCAGGTGAGGACTCGCAAACTGATGGGGACGGGCAAGAGTGAAGCCTTGGAGTGAACCAGTTAGAAGACTATGTAGAGGCGTTCGTAGAGTCTTTAGTCGAATTGTGGTTTAGAATGTTGTCTAGTGATGTTGTAATAAAGTTGGTGGATATAACTTTGATTAAGTCGAATGTCGTGTTAGAAGTTTTTCTTAAGTTCTTTTGTTTGGGATTGATGTAAAACTTGGTTCTTGATAAATTAGAAATTATTAGATTGGTAGAATCTTTTGGTTTTGTGATGAATGTTCGATTCTCTAGCGCAGGTCATAGCATGTCTGGAAATCAACATATTATTATTAACTCTTTCTACTATCGGTCCCGATATTCTACGTCGAGGCATGACAATGGCTTTCTTTAATTGTTAATATTTCGTGCCATTGCATTATTAACTGCTTTGTTGTGACCTTAGCTATGAGGTAGGGATCTGCGTGACCCCTACTGAGTCAATAAAATGAGACTCACCCTGAATTTTTAGTTGCGGCGTAGCGACAGTAGTCTGCTGGTTGTTCCCATGCTTTTGGCAGGCAGTCTTAGGTGCCAGTAGTGGTCCCCTTTGCTCTTTTGACCAAGGTATGCCCCGCGTAGTTGTCTTCTTTTGACTCTTGTGCAGTGTTTGGACTTGTAATAGCTAGATCTGGACTATTATATGAATATATCACTCTGATTTGTAAATTGCTTCCGTTTGAAGTTATTATCTTAAAAATGTGCATGTGATTCTGACTTATTATGCACCTCCTCAAACAATCTTCCCAACCCTTACGGGGCCTCATCAGCCTCTTGGGTGGCGTCTCCGAGTTCTTGGTATCGATTTACCGGTATCCGGATCTCCGGGTCATTACAAATATTGTTGTTAAGGAAAGAACAATCAAATGCTTTCACTGTGGTAAATTTGGACACATGGCTACATATTGTTGGTTTTTCAAGGGAAGAAAGAAGTTTTATTCTGAACATGCCAAATTCCTTAAAAATAGAAATGTTTTTGATGAAAATAAAGTTGCTTCAAAAGGAAGGCATATTGTGTGCTTCAACTGTCGGAAGTCAGGCCACATAGCCTCTAAATGTTGGCTGGCCATTGGTAACAAAAATGCTAGAGTTGAAAATGAAAAATTCCATGTTCAATTCTTTAACAAGAATGTGAAACCAGTAATGAACTGCCATCACTGTGGCAAGGCTGGACATGTCATGAAAGAATGTTGGCATGTTAAAGGAAATAAGAATTTTAGTGTCAATAAATAGAAGTTAAATTTTGCCATGCACAAGAAAAACATAAGGTCTTCTGTTTACTGTCATTATTGTGGCAAGTCTGGGCACACCATGCATGAGTGCTATATGATGAAATGTAATGACTTTAATGCTCAAAAAATATGGAAAACACCTTTTAGAGGTGTTGCTAACTCACAAGGACCCAAGAAGTCTTGGGTACCGTTGCATGCAAAATGAGAATATGTTTTGTAGGTGTGCCTTGAAGAAATAAAGAGAAATAAAAATAAAGGGGTTCAATAAAATCAAGGCACCCGTAGTTGGTAGAACCCCATTTTTAATTTTAATCCCATTACTATTTTTATCATTCTAGTCAATGCTTTGAAGAACTTCCCTCTAAATAAATTAGATATCATGAAAATCTGTTGCATTTATATTTACATTTGCATATGTCAATAGCATTACCTTCATGCATTCTCATGTACAAAGAAAAATCTGCATTGCATACAGGATTGCATTGCATTTGTCATGCATTTTCTTGCATGACCTATGGTATATTAAATGGTGTTGGGAGAAGGACAGATGCGGTCTGTCTGGAAACCCACACTATGCGAGAGGTGGTCTTAAGATCTATGTTCTGTGCCTAGTACCATGGGTCTAATTTGCACATAACAGTATAATCATTCATGAGTTTAGTTCAATAACTCCTGCACAGTCTTCATGTCATATTTGATGATCAGTGCAATGATCATGCATACATTCATTTGATTGCACATTCTTGTGTCAAAGACTCAAAAAGATTGTTTGATAAGCTTGCATACATTTAGGGGGAGTCAGCACTTACATATGACTTACTTGAGATAAAGGGAGTCAATGTATGCATCAGTTTGCTCATGATTGAACCAGTTACACATCAATTGTGTCAAATTCCAAAAGTTCATTTGAAATGGATGCACACCCCATTTTGTGCTAAAAAAGAAACACAATTCTTGTAAATCTCATTTGCTAGAGAAAGGAGTCGGCACTCCTCTCAGCTGCACTAACCTCATAGTTCATTTCATCAGAAATCATGGTCTGTAAAATGCACTACGTTGGCACTCTGTCCATGCTGCATCGACCTATGAGTGCATTTCTATCCAAACAGACGCTCTGGGATATTGCTATGCTTCGACACAGTTAATTCATGTTGACTGCATCGATGTCTCTTTGCATACTCATGCACAGCTTGAAGAACTAATTTAGAATGCATAGCACTTTCATCATGTCTAAGCTAATGTCTCAATGCATTTAAATTGGAGGAGTTAGAGCATATGCCTTCAGAATCATGCACACATTTAAGGGGGAGTAAGTGTATTCAGTCTTTTGAATTAAATATTTAGGATGCATGTATATGTTGTTTTAAATTGCACTTATTTTCTTTCTTGCTGAAGGAGAGTCCTATTTGAAAATGCTTTGAACTGCATTGTCTCAGGGGGAGAGTGCTTTAGTCTTCATGTTCCTTCTTTCATGAGATTTGCTTTTAACTACTACACCTTGAATCCTTCTTAAAGCTGTTGTTTGCTCAGGGTCCTGCACAATCCCTAAAACCTTCTACTTCATTGTCAAATTGGCTGATCTTGGCTTACCCTTGAGCTAGCCACCTTAAGAGTTTTGTATAGCTGCTGTCTTCTCTACATTTTTGAATATTCTTGAAACATCATGGACTTGCTGAAGGAGTTCCTTTCAAGAGACTCTGATTCTAAAAATCTATTCCTCTCATTCATGAAAATTCTATCTTGCAATCTCTGTAATTGTTTAAGAGAGAGCTTCTTTGAAAAACACCTGATCACATTTCCTTCTTAACCTTCAACTCTGAAAAATTCTGATTTCAAATTCCTTGCATTTGCTGAAATACTTCATCTCTGAAATTTCAATCTTCCAAAATCCCAGCAAATGTCTGAAGGGGAGCTAATTTACATTTCCTTAGGGGGGGTTTCCTTCTATCTGAATGAAAGTTTGAACCTGTCATTCACCTCAATTCTAGACAGATTCCTGAAGCATGTTCCATACGTCATGATACATTCTTCTAACTCAATACATGTGATCACTCTTGAAAACTGTCATGTTTACTGAAATCACTTGAAAAGATATTGAGTTTAAAAGAATTTCAATCTGTTCATCAAATTCATTAATCTGAGCAAATCAGATATAAGAATCTTTTTTATAAGGGTTTATGATTGCCCATCAATAAATCTGTTAGTTTAAGCCTAATAAACTCAAGAGTTTTTAAAATGAATTCATTGAAAAAGGTTGTATTCAGAGCTTAATAGATCCCAACCAACTCTCACATGTTGTGCCCCTGTGAAAACTCCTAGAACTTGAAAATTTTAAATTTAAGGCAACTTTGGTTGAGAAACTCAGATTGAGTATTGTCCTTAAATATGAAACAATCTGAAACATTCTAAAGGGCAGCACATGATAGAAATTGTGTTTCAATGCTCAAGGCAGAGCAATGGCTAAGAGTCACTGAGAAACTAAGCCCTTCATCAAAGAAATAACGGTGACTCAGTCTTGAAATGTCGTTGCTATCTCTGTTCAAAATGAAGCAATATAGTTAGTCTCACTGAGCAACTAGGGGGGCTAGTGTCTAAACAACGTGCACTCTTATGTACAAAGGTGTGGGCTACAATTGAATACTCTTAAAAAATTATGAGCACAAAGAAAAATATGGAAATAAGACCAATGGCCAGTAAAAGTGATGTAACTCTAAAGATAAAATTTAGTAATGCTATAATGTTCAATTTCAATACTAGCCTTTAGTTACTCCTAAGTGAGTTATTAAGTTTAAAATGTGGAGAGGGGAAATCTAACCGCCCGAATGGAGAGGCCAAACGAGATCTAATTTGACCCAACGAGGCCCAGCTCCCTGAAGTGGTAGCCCCAGGGCCCACTTATTGTAAGCCTAATAACTTACTCGGATCAAGCACTTCCTAGGCGGCCTTCGGGTTGGGAAGTCCAAGCATCAGTTCGATCAGGAAAGCTCCTTCGGAGCCCAGTATTCCTTGCCCAATCTATGCATTCATCGCTCGGGAAGTATCTCCTGGGGCAGTGCCTCATGCTCGGGCTGACTAATAGAAGCTTATCTGTACGGCCGTTACGCGTCCCTTAAAAGTTGGGAGCTCAAGGGGATAAGGGAGATCAAGAGCCCACAAGGAGGACATAAACTCCCCCCAAAACTCTTCAGCATACAGGGATCAATCACTCAACGAGCCATTATTTAAACTGGAAGAACCCTACTGTGGAGGCCAAAAACCCTGAGCAGGAACCCCAAAAGGACAGGGATCTCGCGCCCTCATCTTCCTTCTGAGTCTTCCCTGCGCACCAGTGCTCTACTACGTTTGCTGACTTAAGCATCGAAGGGTCTTCCCCGGGGATTCATCCCTGGGCATCTCTAACTCGTTTCCCTTCTTGCAGTTCATACTTCAAGGATACGTGGTAATCTTCCTCCCCGCTCAGGAGTAGCGCAAGATTGCCCCTCTTCATCTGGCGCCATCTGTGGGAAATGAACAAAGAGCCATCATAGTGGGAAGAAGTTCTGACAGGAGGACTGCCGGCGATAAGGGAAAGGCCATGGCGAATGGAAGAAGGCGCACCTTCCCTCCCCATGGAGAATTCCCCGTCAGGCAACCATGCCAATGAAATACCTCCGTCGGTGGCGGGGGAACAGCTTCCTGGCGGGAGTACCGACGCCCTCCAAACTCTCAACGCAAAACTGGATGTCCTCGTGGATCTCATGAGGGCCCAGGAGGCTAGGGAGGATAAGTTGATGTAGAGATGCCTCCCAGCAAACCGCTGGAGGCTGTTTTAACCTCCGGGGGTGGTGGCTCATCCATAACCAGTCAAGAGGACCATGTTTGACACATTTATTTTATTTTTGGTTTATTTTATTTATTTATTTATTTATTTTATTATTTATTTATTGGCGTGCCAGTCACCGAAGTGACAATTTTATTGTGCGCTCGATCTGACATGGTCAGTCGATTGTGAAGTCCGAGTCAGGACCCGAAGTCCGTCATACCATGAACGCTATGACGTTAATTACGTCCTTCCAAAGAAGGACAACCCTTGATTAAACGCTAAAAATAGGAGGCATCGAGAGGCAAACGTATATTCATGTGCGGAAATGGAACTTCATACCGAAGCCAGGAAGGCGGGCAAGATAATGACACCAACCGTAGAAACAGATGATATCGCTAAGTCAGCGGTTCAAAGCCCGGGGTTAAGGGGGGAAGGAGGATCTCAATCACAGGTAGCCTGAGCCGCGACCGTGATGAGGTTTAAAACATCGATCAGTATTTCGACAGCATCTTCCCTTTATCTGGGTTATGCCCAGGGGGAAATAGGCTGTCACCCACGGAGTGCCGGGATGAAAGCCAAGAGAGAGAGAAGTGTTGAACTTCCCGAATCGCATATTTGCCATGGGGCAATGTTTGGTATTCCCTGTAGAAGCCGGTGGAACTCATGCAGTGGCAGAGCCCTCCCGAGCTAAAGGGGTTATTCATGAACCCGATGCGGGACGACGGAAAGTGAGCGAACGCTCAATGTTGCGCCCTCGCACACAGATCGACCTGCGCGGTCAGGTCGCGGGGATCGACCTGCGCGGTCAGGTCGCGGGGGTCAAGGGGGCAGCGCCCCTTGCTGGGGTTTCCGGGGGCGGAGCCCCCGGAACAAAATTCAGATTTAAGATTCAGTAACAACATTTGAGTAGGTTATCAATGCAGTTCAAGTGCGCAAAGGTTCCCGGGGGCAGCTTAATATTGGCTTTCATCATCCTGGGGGAATTTTGGCAGCACCTCCCCTAGACTTAGCATCTGCCAAGGGATGATATAGGCTGACATCGACGGAATGCCGGGATGAAAGCCGAAAAGCGGGGGAGCACTAAGGCTTAAGGAGACTGTACATGTCTCTATCATCAATCACTATTCCCCGTCTCGGAGGTCGACGAGACCCTTGTAAAGACAAGGTCAGCCGAACCCGCGGGGTTGCATGTGAATCCAGTTAGGGACCGCATAATATAGGGGAGGCCAGTTGGGCAGCAGAGCAGGCTCTCGGCACAGCAAAGTGGGAAGGGAGGCTCCCGGCACGAAGGCAAGGAGGCAAAGGGGTTCCCGACGCGAGGTTCTTGGCGCAGAGGGAAGACGGCAGAAAGCTCCCGACGCGAGGGGCTTCTCGACGCGCTATTCCCTGGCCGAAGGGAGCTTCTCGGCATGGGCTATAGTAGGGGCTTCTCGGCGCGCCAATGAAGTGGCCAGGAGAGGCTCTTGGCCTGGGCCTAAGTGGCAGAAGGGGGGGGCTCTTGGCGTAGGGCTTCCCGTCGCGCTCCTGGGCGCGCCGGGAGCCTGGCGCCGGGAGCTTGGTGCCGGGAGGCTCATGTGGAAGGGTTTGAAATAGGTTTTTTGTCGTTTAGCAGGAGAGGGAGGCCTCTCGGCTGAGGGGTTTTCGGCGGGCAAATGGCACGCCGGGAAGGCTGAATTGCTACGAGGTTTCAGGGTTTACAGAGCTCAAACGGTACTCTGTTTCTGGGATTTCTGGGTTTTATGGCTCAGACTGAGACCGAATCAGGGGTGCATGAGGAGGTTTCATGAATGCCTCTGCTAGAAGGACGCCAAGGGAGCTGAGAGGCCGAATCATCAGGGGGAGGAGAGACCATCATCGGGGCATGAGTAGCTTTTATCTGTCTACTGCCAGACGTCTGGGGGGGTCAAGAGATGGCTGTCTCTGATTCCCCAGACTAGCGTAGTACCATCTGGGAAGCAAAACGGCGATGAAAGAACCCTCGATGCTGGGACCCCAGGCCTTAGTCATCCAACGATTGGAATGAGGATCCAGGGTTGCATTCGTCTGCGGGTTCAAATGCATCTTTTATAGCCGGCAGTCCGGGGAACCAAGAGATTGATGTCTCTAGTTCCCGGACAGCACAAGAGGCTTGAGGGCAAGACTCAAACACATACGGAGGGCATACCATTGAAGCAGGAAGATAGAAGAGAATAGAACCCAGCAACCCACTAAAGAAGGGTGGGGGTTCTACCTTCATCCCTGTTCAAAGAACAGACTCGACTCCGAAGCCTGAGTCATTTCGCCCATGGGGCATTCATACAAACAGTACACATACATATGGAGACAGGGGAAGATCGTATTGCCTAATATCCATCACGGCAACTGCATTTACTTCATCTCACCATCATTTACATCGACTGCAGAACTGAAGCCGAGAAACATAAAGGGGAGGAACAGGGAGAGAATCGTATGAGTAATCTAAACATCAAGACTTCGACTACCACATACGAAGAATCAGTAAGAAGAAAAAAAAGAAACATCGAACATGGGGGGGGAGGGTGGAGCATTGACTCCTCTCCCTCCCCCTATCAGCCCACCTGGAGCCTTTCTTCCTTCTTTTCTTCTGCTTCTTCTTTCGGCGGAGACTCTCTCCCTCTCTTTTCCTATCTCTTTTTCTTTCTGGCTATCTGTTCACTCTTTTTTCTTCGTCTCTTTGTTTTCTTCTTTTCTGTCTGTCCGCCCTCCTCTGATGTCTTCGAAGGAATTGGTTTATATAGACTCCTCCTCTTCTTGCATCTCGGCAGATGATAATCGGCGTGCCTCATTCGTTCGCAATAGCTCCCGGCGCGCCAAGTGGCCTCCTGTTGAGGTTCTCGGCGCCACACTCGGAAGCCCATTTGGCTGGCCCATTTAGGGCTTTTAAGCTTTGCACGTGCCTTGGCCTCTTTTAATCCCTTAAATTGATATTCATCAGAACTAGAGAAGGCCCTGTATTGGTGACATAACCTTGCTGAGATCATCTTAAGATTTCATCAGTCAGCAGGCTGGGATTTCATCAGTATTGCCATCTGAATGACGACAAAATCGGATATGGTTTCATCAGCATTGTCATCTGAATGATGTCAAGACCAGATGTCATCTTTAACCCGGGAAGGCTTCAGCAGGGCACGCAGTACATGAAGACGGTTCTTCTTTTATTTTGACTTTGTAGAAGTCTTCACAGTCTTCATTTGCTGGCTTTGGCTTCATCTTTGTCTTTGCTCCCACCTCATCTGTCAATAAGTCAACATCTGACCCATTCTGACATGTCATCTGTAGATTCTTGGATAGGGCAGCAATACAGCTCTTGTTAAAATATGGTAGGAGGTCTCATCAGTCAGGTGACTGCTATTTCATCGGTGCCGTCGTCTGCTAGACGACGACACTGGACATTAGCCTGGCCGGATGGGTGGTTGATGAGCTTCATCATTGATCTTTCACTGTTGGTCTGATCTTCTTTTCAATTTCTTGTCTTCGCCATTGCTCATTTTCCAGGCGTCAATAGACCATCACATGCCCCTCCCCTAGAGGAGGAAGTCCGGAGCACACAGACTGTTCCCAGAGATCGAGGCCCCTGAGGAGCGCTGGGACAACATGCAAGTGCGTCCCCCCAGCCCCTCGGGCCAACGATGACAGGAGCTGTCCCTCTGACTGTGAGACTTTGAGAGGCGTTTCGCAGAGCAAGAGCGTGCCCTCTGTGCCTTGAAGAAGACCTCTCCTATGGAGGGTGAGGAGCGATCCCCGTTCTCTGATTATATCTTGAAGGCCGAGATTTCCCCCAGGATCTCACTTCCAACCTTCAAGTCGTATGACGGCCAGGGAGACCCGGCCGATCACTACGACAACTTCGACGCCCTGATGACCTTGCATGGGGCGTCTGACGTAATCAAGTACCGAGCGGTCGTGACCACTCTAGTTCAGGGCGCTCAGGCCTAGTTCAGGGCCCTCGCCAGCATCCACAACTTCAAGTAATTCGGGCGAGTGTTCAAGGAAAGCTTCACTGGCAGCGGTCCACCCCGATCGATAGCGGGATTACTGGCCCTCAAGCAGGAACTGGGGGAGAAGTTGTCGGGCCACTTGGGACCTGTTCGTCGACGGGTCCTCCAACTCAGCGGGATGAGGTGCTGGTGTCCTTCCCAAGTCCCCCGAAGGAGAGGAGCTGTGGTACGCCTTGAAAATCAATTTCCTGGCGTCCATCAATGCCTCCGAGCACGAAGCCTTTATCTCAGGGGCCAGGATGGCCCGACGACTGGGAGCCGAGCGAGTCAGGATCCACACCGACTCCCAACTGGTCGCTATCCAGGTTAACAGTGATTACGAAGCTCGGGAAGGACAAATGATCAAGTACCTCCAGGTGGTCAAGAGGATGGCCTGACTCTTCGAGAGCTTTGAGGTAGTCCGGATAGCCCGGGAGGAAAACTCTCGAGTGGACACCCTCTGTCGCCTGGCCTCCTCCCTCGACCCCAAAGGTACTCGGTCGGTCTTCCTCGAAGAGCTCGAGCGACCGAGCATCAAATCTGAGCTTATGACCGTTGACCCGGCACCCCCGAGCGACTGGCAGACCCCCTACATATCCTAGCTTTGAGATTCTCAAGAGCTCCCCGACCCTCGAGAGGCTCGGAAACTTAAGTACCAAGCTCGGCATTTCGTCATGCTGGACGATGCCTTGTACCACAGATCGTTCTCTAGTCCCCTCCTCAAGTGCATCAGTGCTGACAAAACCAGCCGAGCGATTTAGGAAGTACACGAAGGCATCTGCGTTATGCACCAAGGAGGAAGATCACTCGCCAAGATCTTGCTTCGGCAAGGCTACTGGTGGCCCACTCTCTAGCGCGACTGCACGACCTATGTATAGAAGTGTGAACGATGTCAAAGCTTTGACCATCTGATCCACCAACCCGCCACGGAGCTCATCACCCTTGCCGAGCCGTACCCCTTCGCTCAGTGGGGGGTTGATATTTTGGGACCATTCCCCATGACCCAGGCTCAGAAGAAGTACGTCATCGTCGCCATCGACTATTTCACCAAATGGATCGAAGCCGAGGCCACCACCAGGATCACCGAATCAGTCGTATGGAGTTTCGTTTGGAAGTCGATCATTTGTCGTTACGGTGTCCCCCAAGTGATCGTGAGCGATAATGGTCGGTAATTTGATTCTCATTACTTTCAAGATAGATGTGCCGACCTAAACATTCACAACCACTTCACTTTGGTAGCCCACCCTCAGGCCAACAGACTGGTCGAGAATGCCAACAAAACTATCTTGAAAGGCATCAAAACCAAGCTCGACAAGGCCAAGGGAAGCTGGCTCGAGGAATTACCGAGCGTACTATGGTCGCACCAAACTACTCCGAGAACGGCTACAGGTGAAACACCTTTCCAGCTGGTGTATGGCACAGACGCTGTGATTCCATTGGAGGTCAGCAATCCTTCTCTCTGAGTTGTCCACTTCAAATCCGAGGTGAACGAGCAGAAACTGCTGGAAAACCTCGACTTAGTGGACGAGACCCGAGAGATTGCACATATCCGGCGCATCACTCGATACTACAACTCCAGAGTCTGAGACAGACATTTCCAACCAGGAGGCTTCATCCTGAGAAAGGCCGAAGCCTCTCGACCACTGGAGGCGGCGGGAAAGCTAGCCCATACCTGGAAAGGCCCCTACCGAGTGGTCGAGATGCTCGGGAAAGGGGCGTATCGACTGTCCACCATGGAAGGAACACCCGTCCCTCGGACATGGAATGCAACAACACCTCACAAATTCTACTTTTGAACATCTGGCAAGCATACACATGTAAGCAAAGTAGAATGAACACTATCCTTTTCTTTTCATTAAACTTTCGTGTACATCAAGTAGGCCGCAACCGATACAATACGTTTCAGAAAAAAGAAAAGTGACATCCACTGGTACTATGACACGAGCAGAATGCTCGGCCAACTCGGTAAGCACTCCTGCGTCCAGCCACTGACTCTGCCTAGTGCGAAAATTGGCTCGGATAAAGGATAGTCGGCCCCGCTGGTTTAAGAAGCTCGGAGAAAAGGTGTGATACAAGAAATATGAAGTGATCTAGAAGGGGAGGGGATGAATAGATCATTGTTTTCAACCGATTAAAAACTTACTGAAGAATGGTTCACTTAAAACAAGCAATCTCGGAGTTGAACCCACAAACACGCAGTGCGGACAATAGCTTGAGAGGATAGAATGCACACCACACAATCACCACAGATAATCACACGAGTACTCAAAGGTTTTTAAGGTGGTTCGATCAGACCTCCAGTCTGCCTACATCCACCCCTCACTTCAAATCGAAGTAAGGCTTCCACTAGCACCTGCTAGCAAAGCAGACTCAGTCTGCAACAACGGCTAATTCATAGCTTCACAGGGGAACACTCTCCCCTCTTCCTCAACACCCGGAGGGAACCCTAAGGACGCCAAGTCCCTAGAAACAGGAAACAATTTCCTCTTCCTCCAACCGGAGGGAATACTAGTGATCTACAGTCACTAGAACCAGAGACCAAGGTCTCTCTTCCTCTGAAGCCTAGAGGGAACACCTCTTCTTCGAGAGGGAACAATACTGCAACCTCTGTTGCAAGTGAACTAGAGAGAACACGTCTCTCTCTTTCCCTGAACACCAGGAGGAAACACAGAGAACTCTCAATCAAGAAAGAAAAATAGACAAAAATGAAAACAAGAAAGAAGGAATCCAAAACTCAGAAACTGGAAACAATGTAGCTCAAACTGAGCAGCAGACTTCGGATTTGATCCGTAAGTCAATACCCATCTTCTGATCACTCTTCTGCTCTCTCTTCTCTCTCAACTGGAACACTCTAGTTTCTCAGGGAGGCTCTTTCTCTTCAGCTCTCACTCAAATTTCTTCTCTTCTTTTTTCTACATCGAACTCTCTGCACTTCTGCTTTTTACTTTTCCCTTTCGATCAACCTTCATCTGTGGACGAACGCTTCAATATATAGCAGCAGCAGCAGGTGGATAAGGTGCAGAATGCGTGTGCCTCCCACACTTCATCCAGAACCTTCTTGCCACGTGCCTTTAGCATTGGTTCCTTTAGCATTGGATCACGTGTAGCCCAGTCACTGGGAATATTCTTCCTCGGACCACTTTCTTCTTTTTGTTTTTCTTCTTCTCCTACAAATAAATAAAACGATTAAAACTCAGGGCCACAAAAACTAAAACTGCATGAGGTATGTGATAGCAATACGAGATGCACTGTACTGAGAACGACATGAGATACACAAGATTACTACCGTACGAAATAAAGAGAAAATGACACGAGGTCAGATTAAAACAGCACGAGGTAAAAAGAGACGACACGAGATACATACTAATAAGGCTAACACTACAAAGAGAACGACACGAAGTATCACTGTAACAAAACAAACACTACGAAGAGAACGACACGAGATACACAATAATAAAGCTAACACTACAAAGAAAAACGACACGAAGTCAGAAGAGAACAGCACGAGGTGAGAAGGAAGTCTCACGGAGTGAAACGGTAGACAAACACGCGATCAGAGGGAACCTGGACGAAGATAGAAAGAAACAACACGAAGACATAAACACACGAATAACACGAAGACACGAATACAAAACCAACACGACATAACAAACAGCAAAGAGAACGGCACGAGGTGAAACGACACTTTACTAAAAAGACTTGAATACACACGAAAACAACTCGAGTACTAAGTTGCTCGAATCGTACGAACGACTCGAAGACGAGGACGACACGAAAATAACATGGACTGAAACCAACTCGAAGACGAAAATAGAAACTGACACGAAGTGTGGTCACAAAACAAGAAGGACACTTGCAACGTACAGCCTTCATATGATGAGGCGATGTGAAGACTTTGCGTTCAACAGGATGTATAGACTTGGAACGGCTTCAAGGCAACGCAATCGAATGTATGGACTTTCACAAGGTATAGACTTGCCAAAGAACTGGACGATGTATAGACTTGAACAAGGCAAAGTCTGTACAGACTTGAGGGTTCACAACGTATTTACTTTGGTAAGACAATGGCTGTACATACTTGAAGTGAAGACCAATGTATAGACTTCAAAGTTCAGCTGCCAATGAATAGACTTGGAAAGCTTGAAGGCCAATGTACAGACTTGGATGCTTAAACCAATGTATGGACTTAGCTTCGAACATGCTACAGTGCATTGTATGGACTTTGAAGACTGATGCATGATGCTAAGCCAATGTGTAGACTTTGGCTTGGAACGAAGGTAAAGATGAGGCTGTATAGACTTGGCTAGAACATAAGACACGAAGACATAGGGGTGACACAGATGGAGCGACATGAAGACAACCAACAAACATAGTTGGAAAAACATGACGAGCAAAGGGACAACACGGAGTGTAGTGAACACAAATAACACGAAGTATGAAGGGAACATTACGGACATGCAAGGTATTATCACATGGCAGTTTTCCTGTTAATCATGGAAATTTCGAATGCATAACATTACTCAAGATATCTTATTAAAATAACAATATTTAACATAGTGATGCTCATCATCAAAACACTAGGGAAGTCACAAAAGTCCAACAATCTCTCCCTTTTTGATGATGGCAACACTATATTAAATAACAGAGATGAAGTGCATGAAGATAAGCTGTGAAAATAAGCAATGCAGACACACAACACACTCGCCTCCTCTGACGACTCCCAAGAGCTCCCCCTGAACACAACATCTACTTTACTCTGACTAGATAACTCAGGGCACTTATCTTTCGCTCCCCCTCAGCAAAGCACAAGCAAGACACTAGCAAGACACTCTCCCCCTTTGACATCATCAAAAACTAGGGCAGGTCTGAAGATATCACGAAAAGAAAATTGCTGACAGTGGAGAGAAAACAATAGAGAGTATGGCTGATAAAGGAGAGTTATTGAGGTGTTTAAGCAATTAAGAAAGCCATTAATTTTATGTGAGGATTTTGAGGATCAGTTAGTCAGACTGCGTGCAAAATGGTGAATGAAGAGTTGCTCCATACATAGAACCAGATTCTAAGCAAGTAAGGTACAAGATACCACTATGGTCAGAGTAAGTCATTACTCAGAGCGTATAAAGCAAGGAAGTCAGGAAAAACGAAGACCTGTGGTATTGAAAACAAACAAACCAAGACCTAAATGCCAAGTGAACATAATCTTGATACCAAGAGGGAGAAAAATTTTTCAAAGATGGTCAAGATCAAAGATAAATCTGTCAAGTACACCTTTGACATTAGGGAGACACCATGTTTAGAGGCAGGAATCCCCAGTTACTTGGTGGCAAGACCACATTACCCCTTCTGACAAGAGGACAGAGATAGTATTCTAACTGGTGTTGACATTAAGGTGACACCTTTACCAGAGGCCAGACACCCCAGTTACAAACCAGATATGTACCATTGCTCTGTATGATCAAGACATCTAATTAAGCTTTGATTTATACTGCCATCTCATGACATGGGATACTTTCACTTCATTGATGAAAGTCCCAGTTTCTCAATGAACAGTTAACAAGGTTGTTAAAACTTCTTTCACGAATTTTTCATTAAACTGCACTTGAAACCTTGCAAATTAGTCTTGATTCAGTTTGAGAACAATACACCAGCTCCAAAGTTTTTCTGACACAAGCACTATATACCTCATTTCGGACTTAACTAGACTAAGTAGGTATGCTGTACTGGCTAGATCAGAAGTCAGTTACAGTGTAGGAAGATAGTCTTGAATTCAGATTTTGATCTCAGTGGGACTAACAGCTGAAATTCCAACAAGAAATTAGATGAACAGTCTTAACGGATAAAACATTCAAAAATTTCTTTTATCCACCTACTCAAACTGATTCTCTTATAAGGTCAGCAAAAGTCCGTTCAAAGTATGTTCAGATTTGGCCAAAAGAGCATGACATCAATTATTAATCTAGCTCCCCCTGAGACCTTGACACCAACTCAGACTTAACCAAGACATACCTCAAAACAACTCAAGGAAAAACAAAGTGATATCAATCAATACGAGTGAATCAGCAAACACTCATAATGAGGTTATTTTCAGCAACAGACAATGAGTATAGGTAAGCACAAGAGCACATGACAGATTATTCAGAGATCAATTATTCAATTATGAAATTCTGTAAATACCTAATTCTCTGTGCAATGTGCTAAATTTTTCAGTATCCAGTGGCTTAGTGAAAATATCTACAATTTGTGAGTTAGTGCCAACATGGATCAACTCAAAGGTCTTCCTAGCTACTTCATCTCGAATAAAATGATGCCTGAATTCGATGTGTTTAGTTCGAGAATGAAGTACAGGATTCTTTGAAATGTTTATTGCACTAGTATTGTCACAAAAGATGGAAGTGCAACCTAGCTCAACTGAGTAATCCAGAAGTTGGTGTTTTATCCATATAACCTGTGTGCCACAGCTCCATGCTGCCACATTCTCAGCTTCAGCAGTAGAAAGAGCCACAGAGTGTTGCTTCTTGGATCCCCAAGAGACTAGGCACCCTCCTAAAAATTCGCTGTGACCACTAGTACTTTTCCTGTCCAATTTACATCCTGCATAATCTGCATCTGTATATGCAATGAGATCTAAACTACATGATGCAGGATACCAAAGACCTAGATCATGGGTAGCAGATAAGTATCTAAAGATTCTTTTTACAGCTGCCAAATGCAATTCAGTAGGCCTAGACTGGTATCTGGCACACATCCCTACACTAAATTGAATGTCAGGCCTGGATGCTGTTAAGTAGAGGAGTGAACCGATCATACCTCTATATAATTTAGCATCCACCTCTTTACCTTTTTCGTCTGAATCCAGTGAGGAGTTGGTGCCCATGGGTGTTGAGATAGTCTTGAGGTTGGTCATTCCAAACCTTTTCAGCATCTCCAGAGTATACTTGGTTTGATTTATGAAACAACCATCCTCCATTTGTTTGACCTGCAGCCCAAGAAAATACTTTAGTTCGCCAACTAAACTCATTTCAAATTCATGAGACATAGATTCAGAAAATTCTTTACATAATTTTGAATTGTTAGATCCGAAGATGATATCATCAACATATACCTGGACCACTATTAAATCCTTTCCGAGATTTTTGGTGAAGAGGGTTTGGTCAACCTTACCTCGAGTGTAGCCCTTGCTCAAGAGGAATTCAGAAAGTCTCTCATACCAGGCTCGGGGAGCCTGCTTCAATCCATAGAGGGCTTTATTCAACCTAAAAACCATGTTAGGCTGAACAGAGAAATTAAAACCTGGAGGTTGTTCAACATATACCTCTTCCTTCAATACCCCATTTAAGAATGCGCTTTTGACATCATCTGCTGCAGCCGAATGTTCCTAGAGCATGCAAATGCAAGCAGAATTCGTATAGCTTCCATCCTAGCCACTGGGGCATAGGATTCATCAAAATCCACACCAAATTCCTGACTGTAGCCTTGAGCTACAAGTCTTGCTTTGTTTCTAGAAATAGCTCCATTCTCATCAACTTTATTCTTGAAAATCCATTTAGTGCCAATGACATGAGTGTTATCAGGTCTGGGAACTAGTTCCCATACAATATTTTTCTCAAATTGATTTAATTCCTCACACATGGCGGATACCCAAGAATCATGTTTTAAGGCTTCTTCCACAGATTTGGGTTCCACCTGAGATACCAATGCAGCTAAGTCCTGTTCTTGGACAATTCTAAAATGAGACCTAGTCCTAGGAGGATCATGCAAATTGCCTATGACATTTTCACTAGGGTGGTCTTTGTGAAATATTATCTCACCTGAGGGTTCACCTACCTCAGCTGCTCCTTCTTGCTGTGAGTTTTCTGGTTGAGCAGCTGGCTGCATTTCTTCTTCTTCAATTCTCTCCAAGAAATCTCCCTCATTAGATGGCTCCCTGTCATCATCCATCACTTTGTTAGAGAAATCATTTTCATCAAACACTACATGCGGTGTTTCTTCAACAGTTTGGTCAGCTTTATTGAAAACTCTGTAAGCCCTTGAGGTTTCTGAATATCCGAGAAAAATTCCAGGAGAGCTCCTAGCTTCAAATTTGTCCAAACCATTCTTACCATTATTGTGGATAAAACATTTGGAGCCAAAAACTTTAAAGTAAGAAATGTTTGGCTGCTTACCCTTGAGAAGTTCATACAGGAGTTTTCCTATGAGTAGGTCTTACCAAGGCTCGGTTTAGAATGTAGCATGCAGTATTCGCAGCTTCAGCCCAAAATCTCCTTGGAAGTCCACTCTCAATCAGCATAGTCCTGGCCATTTCAATTATTGACCTGTTTCTTCTCTCAACAATTCCGTTCTGCTCCGGTGTCCTGGGAGAAGAGAATTTGTGAGTCACTCCCTCTCTTGAGCAAAATTCAGAAAATGAAGAGTTCTCAAACTCTCCTCCATGGTCAGACTGAATTGTAATGATGTTATGTTCACCTTGCAATTTGATTTTATTGAAAAGTTCTTCAAAGTGAACAAAGGCATCATTTTTATTTGCTAAACAAAACAACCAAGAAAATCTAGTGAAGTCATCAACTATGACTAATCCATATCTCTTACCTGACAAACTTTGTATGCGGGTAGGACCAAAGAGATCCATGTGCAAGTGCTGCAGCGGTTTAGATGAAAGATTCTCAGTTCTCAACTTAAAAACTGCACGAGTCTGTTTACCTAGTGCACAAGCATCACATAGCTTGGACCCTAACTGAAATCTTATTCGGGGCAAACCTCTAACTAGGTTATGCTTAGACAGTTTATTCATTGTAGACAAACTAGCATGGCCTAGACGCCTATGCCAGTCAAACGCAACCTGTTCAGAATTAGCAGACATACACAAGTGAGTTTCAGGATTATCATCCAGGTCTACGATGTATACATTGTTTACTCTATGACCTTTGAACATGACGTTATCAGAATTCAGCTCAAAAATAGTACAGGAATTGTGGTCAAAGAGTACCTTGTGTCCTTTGTCGCAGAGTTGACTTATACTTATCAAGTTGTGCTGAAGTCCTTCTACAAGATACACATCTTCAATGGAGTTAGTAGAGGACTTACCAACTGTACCAATTCCAATTATTCTTCCTCTGTTATTTCCACCGAATTTGACCAGGCCCCCAAACTTCATTTTCAGTTTGCTAAATTTGGACCGGTCTCCTGTCATGTGCCTGCTACAGCCGCTGTCAAGATACCACTTGTTATGCTCGGCTGCCAGGCTAACCTGCGAAAGTTCAGACAAAGTGATGTGGGACCCAATTCAAATTGGGTCCAAAGACAGTTTTCAATTTATCCAAATCACACTTAGGAACCCACATTTGTTTTACTGTTCTTTTCAGAGATTTCATGTAGATTGATTCTTCCTTCTTGGCATTTCTCAGTGGGTGTTGAATGAGCCTATTCCTATTAAAATTATGTTGTTTCCGAGCAGAGAAATTGTTGTTTGGCCTCTTAGAGGAAACACGTGTGTGCTGAGCATAATTCATGTAGCCATTTTTATTCAAATGAAAATTGTGCTGAAGGTGATGCATGTTCGCATGCTTTCCTTGATAACTATCATGCTGAATTTTCTTAGCGAAACTGTTCACCTTTCTAGTGACATCAATAGGAATGGTCGTGTGAAAACCCTTGTTCCACACCTGTTGCACAGGAACAGTTCTAGTCTCAGGATTTCCTGACTTAGTCTGCTGACCAGTGGATTGAATAGATTTGCTGGTCGAAACCTTCAATGTAGAGACAGATTTGGAGCTGGATGGGGTTTCCAGTTTTTCTTTGCCCTTGGCGGGGCAGAACGTGACAGTTTTGAATTCAAAGGGTTTTTTACTTGTGGGATTGTATCCTAATCCCTCCCTATTGAAGTTTACCCTCGACCCCAGAAGGGCATCCAGATTGTTTCTCCCCTCTGTAAATTTTTCTAGCATTTTTCCTTTGTCCTCAATCTCCTTCTGAAGTTCATTACATTGGTCCTGGAGTTCCTGATTAACTTTTCTAACCACCTCATATTTTTCTGCAATCAGTCTAAACTCCCTTTTACTCTCTTCAGTTTTACTCTTCAGCTCATTCATCCTACCTAGATTTTCCTCTCTTTCCATTCTAAACTTCTCGATCTCACTTCTAGCCTGATCTAGCTCAATGGCCATCTCCTTGTTTTTCATGTTGTCCGTAACAGCAATAGAGTGTTCCTCAGAAACTGAGTGAAACTTTCGTTTAAGCATTCTGTGCTCCTTGGTTAGAAAATTATATTTAGCTAACAGGTCGCCATAGGCGTCCTCCCAATCATCCAAAGTAAAATTCTCAAATAAGTTCGTTACCTCTTCCTCATGGTTGGCCATGAGGCAAGTCTTTTCTTCACCTTCACTGGACGAGGTGGCTTCTGGATCCTCCTCCTCGTCGCTCCATGTGCACAGCATGGCTTTCTTCTTCTTGTGCACCATCTTCTTCTGGTATCCGGGAGCCTTAGCTTGCAGCTCTGGACATTCACTTTTCATGTGGCCAGGTTTCTGACAATGGTAGCATGTAACTTTTTTAACAAACCGGTTCTTCTCAAGTTCTCGTTCAGGAGACTTCCTTGTAGCATTAAATCTCTTTCTCCTGTAGAATTTCCCTTTAGTTCTCAAGAACTTTCTGAATTGCCTGGTGAGCATGGCCTGCTCGCCCTTGTCCAGGTCTGAGAATCCGTCAGAGTCTTCGCTGCTACCACCACTGTTGCTGCTGCTGCTGCTCTTCTTAGTATGTCGTGAGACTTTCAGAGCAACATTCTTTCCCTTTCTGTCATGTCCATCATTCCCTTGTCTGAAGTTCATTTCGTGGGTCATGAGAGACCCAATCAGCTGGGTTACTGACATGGTGGATAAATCTCTTGATTCCTCTATGACGGTCACCTTAGTATCCCAGATGGGAGTTAGGGACCTAAGGATCTTCCTGACAATGTCTTCTTGCTGAATCTCCTTTCCAAATCCTCTCAGACTATTGATGATCACAGACAATCTAGCATACATTTCTGTGATCGACTCCTCTGGCTTCATCTTAAACAACTCATACTGAGTTGTAAGCATATTGATCTTGGTAGCTTTCACTTGAGATGTGCCCTCATAAATTAACTGCAATTCATCCCACATTTTCTTTGCAGTCTTGCACGCTGAAATCCTCAAGTACTCTTCGGGTGGACGGCGCACTGTATGATGCTAAGAGCCGTCCAATTCAGTGCGGAGAGTTTAACCTGTTCCTCTGTCCATATGTCTTCGTTCGGTGGAAGTTGGTACGGACCATCTGTAATTACTCTCCAGAGCTTGTGGCTTTGAGCCCTGATGAAGACTTCCATCCTGTTCTTCCAAAAGAAATAGTTATTACCATCGAAGAAAGGGGGACGGGTGATTGACTGCCCTTCAGCAATGTAGCTGCGAGGACCAGCAGATCCGTTTCCCTGGCCGTTGGACCACATATTGGGAAATACCCGCTCTGATACCAAGTGATACAAGAAATATGAAGTGATCTAGAAGGGGAGGGGATGAATAGATCACTGTTTTCAACCGATTAAAAACTTACTGAAGAATGGTTCACTTAAAACAAGCAATCTCGGAGTTGAACCCACAAACACGCAGTGCGGACAATAGCTCGAGAGGATAGAAGGCACACCACACAATCACCACAGATAATCACACGAGTACTCAGAGGTTTTTAAGGTGGTTCGGTCAGACCTCCAGTCTGCCTACGTCCACCCCTCACTTCAAATCGAAGTGAGGCTTCCACTAGCACCTGCTAGCAAAGCAGACTCAGTCTGCAACAACGGCTGATTCACAGCTTCACAGGGGAACACTCTCCCCTCTTCCTCCACACCCGGAGGGAACCCTAAGGATGCCAAGTCCCTAGAAACAGGAAACAATTTCCTCTTCCTCCAACCGGAGGGAATACTAGTGATCTGCAGTCACTAGAACTAGAGACCAAGGTCTCTCTTCCTCTAAAGCCTAGAGGGAACACCTCTTCTTTGAGAGGGAACAATACTTCAACCTCTGTTGCAAGTGAACCAGAGAGAACGCGTCTCTCTCTTCCCCTGAACACCAGGAGGAAACACAGAGAACTCTCAATCAAGAAAGAAAAACAGACAAAAATGAAAACAACAAAGAAGGAATCCAAAACTCAGAAACTGGAAACAATGTAGCTTAACTGAGCAGCAGACTTCGGATTTGATCCGTAAGTCAATACCCATCTTCTGATCACTCTTCTGCTCTCTCTTCTCTCTCAACTGGAACACTCTAGTTTCTCAGGGAGGCTCTTTCTCTTCAGCTCTCACTCAAATTTCTTCTCTTCTTTTTCTGGATCGAACTCTCTGCACTTCTGCTTTTTGCTTTTCCCTTTCGATCAACCTTCATCTGTGGACGAAGGCTTCAATATATAGCAGCAGCAGCAGGTGGATAAGGTGCAGAATGCGTGTGCCTCCCACACTTCATCCAGAACCTTCTTGCCACGTGCCTTTATAGCATTGGTTCCTTTAGCATTGGATCACGTGTAGCCCAGTCACTGGGAATATTCTTCCTCGGACCACCTTCTTCTTTTTGTTTTTCTTCTTCTCCTGCAAAGAAATAAAACGATTAAAACTCAGGGCCACAAAAACTAAAACTGCATGAGGTATGTGATAGCAATACGAGATGCACTGTACTGAGAACGACACGAGATACACAAGATTACTACAGTACGAAATAAAGAGAGAATGACACGAGGTCAGATTAAAACAGCACGAGGTAAAAAGAGACGACACGAGATACATACTAATAAGGCTAACACTACAAAGAGAACGACACGAAGTATCACTGTAACAAAACAAACACTACGAAGAGAACGACACGAGATACACAATAATAAAGCTAACACTACAAAGAAAACGACACGAAGTCAGAAGAGAACAGCACGAGGTGAGAAGGAAGTCTCACGGAGTGAAACGGTAGACAAACACGCGATCAGAGGGAACCTGGACGAAGATAGAAAGAAACAACACGAGGACATAAACACAAGAATAACACGAAGACACGAATACAAAACCAACACGACATAACAAACAACAAAGAGAACGGCACGAGGTGAAACGACACTTTACTAAAAAGACTTGAATACACACGAAAACAACTCGAGTACTAAGTTGCTCGAATCGTACGAACGACTCGAAGACGAGGACGACACGAAAACAACATGGACTGAAACCAACTCGAAGATGAAAATAGAAACTGACACGAAGTGTGGTCACAAAATAAGAAGGACACTTGCAACGTACAGCCTTCATATGATGAGGCGATGTGAAGACTTTGCGTTCAACAGGATGTATAGACTTGGAACGGCTTCAAGGCAACACAATCGAATGTATGGACTTTCACAAGGTATAGACTTGCCAAAGAACTGGACGATGTATAGACTTGAACAAGGCAAAGTCTGTATAGACTTGAGGGTTCACAACGTATATACTTTGGCAAGACAATGGCTGTACATACTTGAAGTGAAGACCAATGTATAGACTTCAAAGTTCAGCTGCCAATGAATAGACTTGGAAAGCTTGAAGGCCAATGTACAGACTTGGAAGCTTAAACCAATGTATGGACTTAGCTTCGAACATGCTACAGTGCATTGTATGGACTTTGAAGACTAATGCATGACGCTAAGCCAATGTGTAGACTTTGGCTTGGAACGAAGGTAAAGATGAGGCTGTATAGACTTGGCCAGAACATAAGACACGAAGACATAGGGGTGACACAGATGGAGCGACACGAAGACAACCAACAAACATAGTTGGAAAAACACGACGAACAAAGGGACAACATGGAGTGTAGTGAACACAAACAACACGAAGTATGAAGGGAACATTACGGACATGCAAGGTATTATCTCATGGCAGTTTTCCTGTTAATCATGGAAATTTCAAATGCATAACATTACTCAAGATATCTGATTAAAATAACAATATTTAACATAGTGATGCTCATCATCAAAACACTAGGGAAGTCACAAAAGTCCAACAAGGTGCTATAAGGATTGGGGGAAGAAGAAGAAAAACAAGAGAAGGCCTCCCCTGCCAACTCTTTGGAAGAAGGATGGAAGTGGAACAGAAAGAAAGCGCCCTCGAGTGGTGCAGGCAAGGATAAAGGCATCCTCCAAAGAGTGAAAGAAAAGGGGAAAGATGAGCGGTAGGGATGGAAAAGGAGGGAGAAGCGGGCTAAGGTAAGGAGGGATCTTGAAGAGCTCCCCCTCCCCTCAGGATGGCGTCGGCGGGTCAGGAACAGGAATGCGACATGCTCTAGCATGTCGAACCCTCTCCTAAACCGACCTCCGACTGTCGAACCCTCTTCCAAACTAGAGTAGCAGGAGCTTCCCTCCTATTACTGTCCGCATCATCATCTTCTGAAGCGCTTTCCATGCTCCGCCGAGATTGACAGCACAACGTTTTCAGGAAAAGGGAAGAAGAAACTGTCAGGGATGGCCTTAAGCGATGGTAAGAAGAGGAGACGCCCCGCGGACCTTTTATTGGTCGAAGGGGGAGCTGATCGCCTTAAATGACTCTCCCCTTAAAAACACGCTAAAGTAGCCTTCCCTGAGATGGTTACCTTATTTCCCAACATCCCCCCCAGCGGGACGCGAGAAGAGGAAAGTCATTTAGGGTGACATGGAAAAGTGGAAAGGTGCCAACGCCATTTAAGTTATTTGACAGATCAGCACGCGTGATATCTGTAGAGAAAATTGGCGCCTTCCCCAACAACTACAGATACGGTAGTCAAATCATGCCAAAAGTGGTAAGGAACAGTCAATTCAGCACTTAATATTGCCACTATTATACTTTTCAAAAAGGATTTTCTCGCAACGACATAAGGGAAAAGGAAAAGAAAGAAAGAGATTGTACATCAGGCCTCGAGCCCATCTCGAAGCTCGGTAGATGAGGGCCCCTCAGCACCAGACGATATTCCCCCGGTACTCTCGGTGACGGCCGACCCAGGCACTGACAGGTGAACTGTCTTGGTCGTGTGCCCTCCCGAGGCTACAAGAGTTGGCGATCGCTCGGGCGAGGTCGAGGCTGCCCGACCCTCCTCTTCGATCGACGTATATTGGGAAGAGTCGGTGGAACCCCAGTCCGAGTCATACCGTTGACCGGAAGGAAAAACGGGCCCAGATGCCTGGGCCTTAGCCTCAACGATGGCCTGATTAAAGTCTTGGAAGAAGCCCTTCCGAAGGCCCTGATGGTAGCCTGACTCATAGTAGGGGAAGGCAGCCGTATGAAGAGCTGTGTGGTAAGCCTTTGAGCATTTATATTGCTCAAACGCTTCCACCCCGGCCAACTCCACCTTCCCCTCAAGCTCGGCTATCCTCTATTCTGACTCAGACAGCCTCCTCTCAGCCTCGGCCCATGCATCCTCAGTCCCCCGGACTCGGCCCTCGAGCCCCTCTCGCTCAGCCTTTCACTGCTTGTCGTGCTCAACCTGAACTCGACGCTCCGCTTCCAGGAGCTCATTCTTCAGATCGACCATACGACGGGCCTGAACCAGTTTCTTAACCAGCAACCGAGCCTCCACCTGGCTCGACTGCACCTGTGCCCGAAGCGGGGCCACTTCCCGATGAAGATTCCCAAGATCGAGGGTCAAACGCTCGACCTTCCGATCAGGCGCACCATGGGCCCATGAAAAAGTCTCCCGCTCTAACTCCACCCGAGCGTACGCATCCATTGCCTTAGCTCCAAGCTGGGCCAAGACCATGCCACCTTTCATAAGTTGCTCGAAAAGCGTGGAGGGGGACCCTTCTGGAGTTTCTCTCACACAGCTCCTGAAGCTATGGACGGGCACCTCCGATACAGAGAGGCCCGGACGCTGAAGGCACTGGTCGAGGGAGGGGAAATCCTCTCCAGAGTGACCGGGATTGGGGCATCTCCCCCGAGCAATCCCACTTCGGGGGCCCCACCAGTCAGCTAGGGCTAGGTTGCCTCACCGCGTACCTCCCCGGCCTCGATCAGCTGCGATCGAGTCACTTCATCCTGTGACCCTCCAGCCTCGACCGGCTCGGACCGGACTCCTCCGTCTGGCGCCCCCTCTGTTCCACTCGAGGCCCCGACATCAGCCGCGATCCCTCCGACATCTGCTCCCTCTTGCTCCAAAGAGAGAGAAGGCAACATGGGAACCTCATTGGCTGGGCAGGCAACCTCCGCCTTTCTAGGCTATTTCTTCTTAGCAGACAAGGCCTGCAAGGAAAACCTCATCAACTTCGCCACGTGATCCTTGCGCTTGACTCCCCGACGTTCGGAAGCATCGTCCCGGGTGACCCACTTGCCCATATCTCGAGCCCGGGAGGAACCTTCCGAAGCTTGAAGATCACTTGGAGCCTGTGTACCATCCACGTCAATGACCTCCAACTCGACTGGCGGTGCCTCATCCTCAGCCGCACGCCTCAATTCTGAACGAAGGAGAGCGAATTATGAGAAGGAAGGCACTCACCTAATAAGAAGATAACGAGCCCCTGAGACCCTTACCTATCGGCAACAGTGCTCGAGAAACGTACTCCTCGATGTTGGACAGGGTCAACAACTCAGCAGTCAACTCGTGATTCTGCTGAAGGATAGCAGCATCCCTCTCCACCTCCGGGGCGACCTCTGTTTGCTTCAGAGGGATATTCGGGTGAAAATTGGGCACCGTCAAAAAATCCTAGACTACACCGACCGCGGACACATCCACCCAGAAATATTGAGTCTTCGATCCCTTATGAGAAGAATCCTTCATGGAAAGGGACACGCAACTCCTTTTTCGCTTTGCCTGGATGAAAAAGAAGCCCTTCCCAGCAAAAAGGTTCTCCTTCAGCTCGAAAAAATAATGGAAGAGGTCCAGCGAGGTGCTCACCCCACTCTGGCCGTAGAGGAAAATGAAGGATAAGATCAGGGTATAAGAGTTGGAGACCAGCTAGACAGGAGCCAGCCGGTAGAACCGAAGTAAATCGGCCACAAAGGAATGGAGGGGTAGGCGGAAGCCGCTCTTCCAGGCCAAGAGAAAAGAGCAGAAGAGGCCAGAATGAGTGGCCAGACTGGACTCGTGAGGTTCAGGCGCAAAGAACTGAAATCGCCAAGGTAGCCCATACTGGTTCTCCAGTCGCTTCACATCAGCCTCACCCAGCTCACTGCGAAGAGGCTTCGACGGCACTAGAAAAGCCCTTGGGGCCTGTCCTTCACCTCACCCATCGGCCTTAAGACTCTGGTCCACCATGGAACAGACAGAAGAACTGGAAGAAGAAGGGGAAAGCTCTAGACCAGAGGACTCTGGAGGAGAAGGGAGCTGACGGATCGCCACCGCGTTAATCTCTTCCAGCTCCGTGAAAGCCACTGCGATTCTCCGCTCCTCCGAACTACTCTCACGGCGCATGAGCCCCCCTCAAAATATAAATGCAATAAAAGGCAAAACCCTAAACCTCAGAGATAAAGGGACGCAAACAACATGCAATGCTTATAACCTTTAGCTGGAAGCGGCGCGGTGTTCCGATCTTCCGTAGAGGGGCCTTCTTGATATAATTTTCAGAATTATCATCATGACGGGCATATTTTCAGGACAAGCCGCATCATGTGGCCCCTACTAGAGAGAGATCTCTACCCAACCAGAGCCACAAAAAGTCCAGCCCAAATGCTACTCATCTGAGCCTAATTTTGGCTCGGGAGTAGGAGGGGGACAAGTGGAGAGGGGAAATCTAACCGCCCGAATGGAGAGGCCAAACGAGGTCTAATTTGACCCAACGAGGCCCAGCTCCCTGAAGTGGTAGCCCCAAGGCCCACTTATTGTAAGCTTAATAACTTACTCGGATAAAGCACTTCCTAGGCGGCCGTTGGGTTGGGAAGTCCGAGCATCAGTTGGATCAGGAAAGCTCCTTCAAAGCCCAGTATTCCCTGCCCAATCTATGCACTCATCGCTTAGGAAGTATCTCCTGGGGCAGTGCCTCATGCTCGGGCCGACTGATGGAAGCTTATCTGTACGGCCGTTACGCGTCCCTTAAAAGCTAGGAGCTCAAGGGGATAAGGGAGATCAAGAGCCCGCAAGGAGGACATAACCTCCCCCCAAAACTCCTCAACTTACAGGGATCATTCACTCAACGAGCCATTATTTAAACTGGAAGAACCCTACTGTGGAGAGGTAAGCCAAAAACCCTGAGCAAGAACCACTTCACCTTTTGGTGGAGAGGGATCTCGTGCCCTCATCTTCCTCCTAACTCTTCCCTGCGCACCAGTGCTCTACTACGTTTGCTGACTTAAGCATCGGAGGGTCTTCCCCAGGGATTCATCCTTAGGCACCTCTGACTCGTTTACCTTCTTGCAGTTCATACTTCAAGGATACGCGGTCATCTTCCTCCCCGCTCAGGAGTAGCGCGAGATCGCCCCTCTTCAAAATGAATAGGGCAAAGGGAGATTAAATAGGATCTGAACATGTAACTTTGGTTTATTTGTATTAACCCTGAATGCAAAATGCTTCAAAAACTTAACTGGTAAACTCTAAATTTATTACACTTAAATCAGGCAGTAAATAAGGGTTGTGTCATAGAAAACCTTATCCCAGAAGAATCTAAAAATTGAATGCTTGACTAATGAATAATATTTCAGATTATGATTCTTCTGATGCAATGTCCATCATGAGACAATTCTTCCACTTCATGCACTTTTCATGGCACATTACTAATGAACTTTGGATGGTGACTGCTGCTAAAACTATCATTTCAGAATCTTGACTCTGTTCTCATTTTCTGAAATACTAAAATACTATTTCTCTACTACTGCAATTTTTTGAAAATTCTTCCAAGTGAAACACCTTACTGGTTGTTCTCTACAATTGACTGGTGTTCTGCTGACATCATGATTCTTTATCTGCTGCTATCCATATTGCAATTCCTTGTCTAGGTTATGCCTTGCTCAGTTTCTTATTCTGAGCAAACCTACTTGCGTTCCTCTGGTATCACATGCCTTGTCTAGGTTAGGCTATGTCCATGCCTCCGAACACTTCTATTTCACATTTAACCATGCTAGTGTTGATGTGATCCTATTCAACTCTGTAGAGTTCTTGATTGAACTTGTTCATCTCCATATTATCAACCGAGTTTCAAACTCATTCTTTTAGCTGAAGACAAAGGGGGAGAAGAATTTGATGAGTCATTCATTTGAAGAGATGGTGTGAGTGAGTATATGAGTGGGCATTCATTTAGAAGAAACTTGAACATGGATTTAATCATGTATTACATTGTTCATAGGACTATGTTGTTCACAATGACTCATAGTGTAGCACCCCGATTTCTTAAGGAATAAATTTTTTTTTCGAGAAAATTAATAAGAAATTCCTTAAGAAATAAGATAAGTAAAAAGTCGACCATTTTATAAAAATCTGGAAAAATTAGAATCTTGTAGAGGATAAAACGTTTAGTAAAATTATCTTCTACGCGCAACCCAAATAAAAATTTTAAACAAGTCGAATTAACCGGTTAAGGCCCAAATCCACACTTAACCTAAATGGACCTTAAAACGCTAAATTAGATCCCAATACCCGATCATTTAAGCTGAAACTAGATTCAAATGAACGGCTAGGATCAACTCATCGTTTCCACTCTAGTTAATCTTCAAAACCCGAACCCTAGGAGAAGTATTTGGCGGCGGAGTGACGGATTAACCCTATCCTGCGCGATTTGCGCTCGTCCGCGTTGCGTGGACTCTATCTCCACGATTAGAACTCCCCAGACTCTATAGAACCTATAAAAATGAGCGTAAGCCACCCTAGAAACATTTGGAAGCTGTGGCGGCCGGAGAGGAGCTCCATCGAGGCGAAATCGCGGTGATTACCGGCGGTGTGTACCTAGCGCGATCGGCTTCCCTCTTCTTCCTTCATCCTTCGATTAAGGTAGGTGATAACCAGCCAAACCCTAAGTGTAATATATGGTTGGGAGCATAATCGTGTCCTCTTTCTTTTGGTATAAAAAAACCTAATTTTCTTGTAGCATCCTGCGATAATTTTAAGTTCTAGTGGAAGCATGTCATATCTAGGGTTAGCTATGTTCCACCTTGATTTAAGTAGGGATTTCAGTCATTAAACGTTCAATTGATCATGCTATTTGGTATAACGTTTCATGCTCGTTCTATTGCTAGTAAAAGACCTAAATTTCATGGTCTATATTTTCCATCTTTTATCGATTAAGCTAACCCTAGCCAACTCGCCGAAGGTGGGCATGGCGATGTTAGCAGAGAATTATTTTGGCATGTGCGGCCTTACGATAGACCGCCCATCAAGGATAGGCGGCCTTTTTTTTGACCGTTCGTGTGTTCCTATCTCTCATATGTTCGGTGGGACGAGCGGCTGACCTCTAATCGCCCTTCCTTCTGGCGTCCAATGCCATACCGCTCATCTTCCCCAGCGGCACTCTACAGACCGCTCATCCCTAGCAGGCCTGTGGACCTGAGGGGGCATGAACAGCCTGTCGCGCGACCGCCGAGGCAGATGAAAGGTTCTGTTGGGACCGTCCATCTTTACAGAAGTGCTCATTGTCATGTTAGCATGAATTATTTTAGTAGATTAATGGTTAATGGCAAACTAGCGACACACATAATGAACTGGAGACTATAGAAGTAAACATTTAAAATTCCTACTGGATTATTCTCATTTTTGATCTTGATTCATCTTCCAATGAAGTTAATATTCATTATGATTCATTAATAATTGAAATTGTTACTAGGATTGTTTGACAGTAGTTCTACTCCGGTAGGATTGACTGACCGTTATACTGGTTTCCGATGATTTGATAGCCTCGTTTTCTTGTAATGGTTGGGACTCTCCGCCGGATACTCCTTCCGTCGGACTAGGACCTTCATTACGGGACCTCCGTAAGCCCCCGTGAGCCTGAGATTCCCACTAGGATGCCGGATAGGTTGTACCATCAAGACGTGAACATGTTCACGTGATCGAACCGCTTGGATTGCAGTGTTGTGAGTCACGGCTCAAATTGGACCGACTGAGACTTGAACGGCCGGAATCGGACCGTTCGTCTTAGTGGGCGGGGCATGAGAGACCGTGCATCCCTGGCTAAATGTCATTTCTTATTGGTCAATTAACCTTGTTTCATTTTCGACCAAATCATGATTTGATCGACCCAATAAGCCCTAGGTTGACCAGTGGATAGTGGGCAGGACCCTGGTTCAGTTCTGCCCCACTTATGGCAGCCTGAAGCCCATTTTTGGGTGGAGTTCTAGTCTTCTAGTTAGGCCCAGTTGGAGCGGACTGATTAGGCCCGTCCATGTTAAAGAGAGGATCCTATTGGACCGTTCATCCTCCGAGCGGCCCTATCAGGCCCGTTTATCTTGTTCTTGGGCTCAAGTTCTTCTGGCAATGTGCGGCCCATTCTTGACCGTCCATACTAGTTGAGAGGCCCATTTTTGACCGTTCTTATAAGAGCGGCCTAGAATGGTCCGTTTATCTTTGACTTCATTGAGGCTGATCCTCAGCGCAGTTCTTTCTAGTTCAGCCCATATGAGACCGTGCATATCTTGAGCGGCCCAGTTTGGACCGTGTATCTTCCAGAAAATGATTTTCGTGGTTATTTGTGTTTGAATACAAGGACCTGTCGGTTCTTGATAATTTGAACTTTCTGGTCAAAGTACCTCTTCGACTTATCCTTGGGTTTTTCGCGGTAAGTTATACCTTGACATTATTGGCCATTTAACTTGATTAATGTCTAGACATAACTTGGGATCTTGGATCCGTTAAATCAATGTCAATGCATCATAAGGGCCCGGTCTGGTCCTGGGAGGAGCGCCCGAAAAGTACTTGTTTCCCGGGGAGTTTTGATGACATGGTGAGGCATTGCACCGAGTGCATGACTAGCGTGATGTCTACGACATAATCTCTTACTTGAATCTTCTTGACTTGGTTAGTTTTTGCTTGTTGGCCAATTTCCAGTTACTTCATAGTATCGCCTTCTTTTTATTATATTACTTTGTCATATCATTATTTCATTTCGTTCTTTATTTTCACACTTAAAAAATGCAATTAATTGGTTAATTGTTTAAACTTGCCTATTATTACCTACTGAGCGTTCGCATACCCAGTTGTTTCCCCCTTTTTCAGGTAGCTCAGGTAAGGATTCGCAAACTGATGGGGATGGGCAAGAGTGATGGCCATGGAGTAAACTAGTTAGAAGCCGTGTGGAGCCAGTCATGGTCGTTTGTGTCCAGCTATGTTTTAGAGAGTGTGTTTTGATAGAGTTGTAGTTACGAAGTCAGAAAATGTAATGATGTTATGTCGGAAGTTTGTTTAAGAGAGTTTATGTGATTGGAACATGGATCTTTTAAATGCTATTTACTTATGGAGTTATTTCTATTCATGGTGTTGTGTTGATCTTTAGCTTTAGCATAGCATGTCTATAAATCAACATATTGTCATTAATTGTTTCTACTGCCAGTCCCGATATTCCGCGTCGGTGTGTGACAGTTAGGTGGTATCAGAGCCTAGGTTTCTAATATTCCTAGGTTTTCTAAGTTCTAGGATCCTAAGTAATGTCGTGAACCTATAACCTTGTTATAAGTCTAAGAACCCAACCTAGTGAGATTTGGGTAGAGACTTGGGTTGAGTTAATAGTCTAATTCTAAAACTATTCCTTCTAAATGATCTTAAAATAATTTATTCTACGTGTAGGACATTCTAATGGCGACAGAGCATGCGCAATGGCGAGACATGCAACGAACGGTTCAAGGAATTACTCGGGCCTTGTAGCAAGTGGCCCAAGGAGGAGCAGCGAACCACGGAGCTGGCAATCTTCATCGAAACTTCCATGGGATGAATCCCCCGTGTTTTAAAGGCTCGACCGATCCCGATGAAGCCAAGCGCTGGCTAAAAGAGATGGAGAGGATCTTTGAAGTAATGCAGTGTAGTGACCAGGAGCGTGTCCTTTTAACGGCCTTCCAGCTAGAACGTGATGCACAGACATGGTGGGATGCAGTGAAGGCTACCCTTAGAGATAGACAAGTTTCCTGGAAGGAGTTCGAGGAACTCTTTAACAGCAAATACTTTTCTGATAGAGTGCAAGAAAAGAAAGCGGCTGAGTTTGTTGCTTTGAAGCAGCGGAATCTTTCTGTAGCTGAGTATGAAGCTCAGTTCTCTCGGTTATCTCGTTATGCCACTCACTTGATATCTACAGAGAAGATGAAAACTAAGCATTTTCTCAACGGGCTGAATTTGCAGTATATTAACCAGTTAGCGCCATTGGAAATTCAGACTTATGCGGAGATGGTAAGGAAGGCTCAAGTCTTGGAAGACACCTTAGAAATGACGGAGAGAATCTGTGGGAAGAATGTTAAGAAGGAACAACCTACTTGTTCCGGGAGTATCAAACCCGGCAATGGCAAGAAGAGGCCCAATGGCGGGTCTGGTTTGTGAAAAGGCAAGGTACCGAAGAATGATGACAAGAAGCCTGGCCCGATTGTGCCATTTAAGGGCATGTGCAAGTATTGTGACCGTCCAGGTCACAAGATGGAAGAGTGATGGCGCAAGTTGGGCGCCTGTTTACGCTGTGGAAGCAGGGACCATCGCATTCCTGAGTGTCCCCTTTTGTCAGATCAAGCTACTCCAACCAAGCCTCAAGGAAACAGGAAGCAGCAGGGCAAGCTCCAATCCCTATAAGAAGATGATGCCGGAACCACCGAGGAGGGTGGACTTGTCGAAGGTACTCTTATTATACATGATAAGCCAGCATTCATTCTCTTTGATACCGGTTGTAGATATAAGTTTCCACTCTTCTCTCTCACTCTCCACTAAGAGGGGGATCAAAAGTACGCCAAAACGCATGAAACGAATGAGAGAAAGAAGAGGAAAGAGGAAATGAAGCAAATACCGTGATCGCCACCAAGATGCCGTACGCGACGGGCACGCCGTACCTTGGAAAATGGGGAGACACTCGCCTTAGTGCAGCGTTGGGTATGAACGGCTTGATTAGGACCGCTCTGGGATGAGCGGTCTTACGATAGACCGCCCCAGGACGCTGCGAGGTACGCGGGAGTAACTGCTGCAGTGAGATGGACGGCGCTTTAGGGACCGCACTCCAGTGAAGGACGGTTGTTTAGGCACCGCACGAAACGTTGAACGGCTGGAGGATGACCGCTCAAGACCTTCACTCAGCAAGTTGAGAAGGGTTCGACCTCCACCCTCTCCGGCCGGCCAGAGGGGATGGGCCTCGCGCTGATTAGATACTGACCTGCGAAACAACGTATAGACACAAAAAAAAGATACCCAAATTAGACCTTAATGATGCGGTACATGTCCAAACGAGAAGAACTGAGCATGAACAAATGGAAAGGGGAATACCTGGAGGGTTTTAAACCCCTAGGGTGACAAAAAATGGGATGATTGTGTGCATGATGATGAGAATGAGGGAGCACGCAAACGAAGAGCAATGCATGCAATGAAAGACAACGGCAAAAACTACGGAACGAAAGACTATGAGGACTGGGCTACTCCCTTGACCGGAGGCTCATATGGACGTAGAGAGCCTCCCTCCCTGGTGCTAGCTCGTTCAAAAACGCGGCAGGGCTTCGCCGTCGATCAAAATTTCTCCCCCCTTTCGACGTCCGGCCAATAGGGTCTATTTATAGAGCCTAGAAAGCCAGCCCCAAAACTAGGGTTTAGAGCCATTTTCGGGAAGAAATCTTTGAAGATAAATCGTAGATAATAGAATTATCTCTCATCCAGTCAAAACGGCATCGAAAATGGTTGATTATCCACGGAGAAATCACCAAAATAAGTTAAGGATAAAACCATAAAATAAACAGGCTAAAATCAGTTGAAAATCAACAACCGATGTCTTGAACGGTCTTACGATAGACCGCACAAGGCATGGGCGGTCTAATTCGGACCGTCCATTCTGTTGGTGGAAATTCGAATAATCAGAATATTATCCCAACTATCTCTCCAACTGGCCGAAACGTCCGCCGTGGGACCCTGAACATATGAACGATTGAAATTAGACCGTTTTAATGTAGGGCGGCACGAGCACGGCCGTTTTTCCCTGTCGGTGATAATTCAAATATTCGGATAATTATCTGAGGAAACGGGCCCGCGTAGGACTCTGAGATATGGGCGGTCGTATTATGCCCGTCCATGGATTTGAGCGGTCCTAATAACACCGCCTAAGGCCCTGTCGGTGCAAATTCAGAAAATTCTTAAAAAATCCGCCAAAATATATGAACGGTCGAGATTCAACCGCCCATACATTGAACGGTTGATATCATGCCGTTTATGATCTTAGGCATTTGATAATCACAGCCGAGGACCCATTAAGCCCCGTATCACCGCAAATTGCACTAAGGAAGGAGACGACCCATAAAATGAGCCCGAGTCATGCCTCAAAAATGGCCCGACAGATAATGGATAACTTAGGGCATCAATCAATGGAAGTAAGAGAAACTGCTAAACTTATCGGTAGAAAACGGGTGTCAACAGATGCCCCTCCTTAACGTCCTCTTTGCAGGGGAGCGAGCGGAGGTGAAGCGGCGGTGACACGGATCATGGAGACGAAGCGAAAATGTAGCGGAGTGGACCGGAAAAGCGGGCGTTAAGGTAAACGACACCCATTCCTACCAATAAGCGATGAGAATCTTTTGAAAAACCTTGAACCGAGCGTTAGGAATAACTGACCAAAAGGCGACGCCAATCTGGAGGGACTAAACTAAAGGAAACCAACCGACAAAACCAACCTCATGGGGGACACAATCCCGCGGTCCAATGAGGGGGCCACAAAAGAAAAAGATGCTAAAGCTCCAGACGGGGATCTTTCAGTCAACCGACTCCAACGAACCGACCAAAGAAAACCTTCGAATTCAGAATGGAATTAGCTCATCTTACTCGAGCCTCTTAAACACATAGCTGACCATTACCGACTGGACATTTCTGAAGAAAACCATGGGGCATGAAAGCTCAAAAGGATGCGTATGATGCATGCTGGGCTAAAACAAAAAGAAATCATTAAAACAAATGCCAAGAAAGATTAAAATATAAAATATTTGAGAGTAGTATTGTTAAGCCGGGAATATCAGAGTCAAGATACCGTCCGCGACCACAGCGTGCGGATAGAACCGTCCTCCCCGTGACATCCCAATCTTATCGGCCTATCCGAAGGTCAGGTACATGAATCCTGGATCATCATTGTTTTTGTTGAAGGAGAACATCAGATCCTGGAACACGTAAGAAACCTGCCGGCTCTCGAAATAGTATATATATAATATCATATAGTAATGCAATAAGGGATCTAGGGACAGAAGGCCATACCTGACTTACCTGTGCAGGCGAAGCGGCGAGACAAGCTGAAGTGATGCTGCAAAAGTGGTTAAGAGATGCATTTCCCAAGAAGATATTCAATATTCATGATTTAAAACACATCAACGAAATATACGGCTGGGCTGGAACCGTTCTACCTTCCAAACGGCTCTATGTTAACCGTACGCGTCTGACATTCAAACAATTCTTTCAGGGTCGGTTGCCAGTGATGAACGGTTGGTTACCGTTTTAATAAGAACGGCCCTGTGAGAACCGCTCTTTCCCAGAATATCAACCGACTCAGAGGTAACGGTCAAGAAAGCAATACGGTTAGGAATAAACCATTCATACAGTGAACGGTCTAACGATAGACCGTTCTTCTCTGGGGGTTCGAAAAAAGAAGAACCCCTTCGTCTCCCTCCACCGTAACCGACGGTGGAAGGGACGAAGGGGCAAAATGACACCCACACTCTCCCTCTCTCACTCTCTCTTCTCAACTCCCCCCCTCTCCCTCTCTCAATCTTCACTACGCCCCCCCCAGCCCATTAGATGACCCGGACGAAGCATCAAGCGGCCCGGCCGTCCGCCGCCGGCGAGGGTTCGCCGCCGCCGGAGCACCCGCCACCACCGTCGGAGGAGGAGGACGCACCCGAGGTGACGATGGAGGAGCTTGCCGTCGTCGTCGCCGACGAAGAAGTCCCTGCCGGCGAGGAGGAAGTGGCTGGAGGGCCATCGCCCACCGGGGCGGCCAAGAAACCACGGGACCCCGAGGTAGGTTCCCCTTACCTTTTCTTTCATTTCCAACCTCTACATTCCATGCATGTTAGCTTTAGGGGTTTAGAGGGGCCTAGGGGGCTGTTTTAGGGACCACGGAGGTCTCCCAGCCAGCTGGGAGGCCTCCACCGTCGTCGGGGACGACGACGGTAAAACGGTTTAACAGAAACCGTCCTGCCAAAACAATGCGGTCCCCAAAGGACCGCCCCAAACAAACACGGTGCAGGGAGCGCCGTTCATACTCACATAGCCAACGGGTTCTTAAAAGCCCCAATACGGTGAGACTGTCACCATTCAAAACATAGACGGACCATATAGGTCCGTCCAACCATGTAGCCAAGCGAAACAATACGGTCCTTACAGGACCGTCAAGAAAACAATACGGCCAACGGTGGGCCGTTATTCCTTAGGGAGCCGGGAAACTAGACGGTTCAGGGTGATCCGTCCATGATTAAGACGGCTAGGGATAGCCCGTTCAAACTGGGGGACCTGAGAAACAAAATGGTTAGAATGAAGCCGCTCATATGTGGAGCGGTTAGGGAGTAACCGTTCTTCGAATCAGTAATTGGGCTTTGGACATTTGTTAAAGTGAAACCAAAGGTGAAACTAAACGACTAATGCAAATTAAAATGGATGAATGCAAGGGAAACGTAGGACTCGCACCTCCTGGTTGCAGGTTCGGGCAGTGTACCTCGCACTGCCGGACTTCCAGAGGGAGCGACTGACTGCCATGGGGTTTGCCCCCTTCCTGAGCATCGAGGTGTGCCGCTTTGACGCAGCTCTGCTCTATGCTCTGCACGACCGCTGGGACCCAGTGAGTCGGACATTCTTATTCCCGTGGGGGCACATGGTTCCCACGTTGGAGGACGTGGCCAGGCTCACTGGCCTACGAGTGCACGGGTCGTCGGTCAGCGGGACCACTTTTCCGGACTACCGGGGGCTAGCTCGAGAGCTACTCGGGCTTCAGTTACGGCGCCCCGAGAGGCAGTCTACTCTCCTTCCCCGGGCTGCTCTCCGGGACAGCTTGGGCCTTCGACGAGCTGGCGTTGCAGTGGGTGAGCGACCAGAGGAGCACCTGGAGCGGCTGGTCGGGTTGGCGAGACCGAGGGTCGCAGCGGCACCAGGACCAGAGGCAGACCGAGTACTTCGACGATTTCTGATGCTGAAGTTCGGGCGGCTTCTCTTCTCCACACGGGCGGACGTGATGAGCTGTCGCTTCCTCCCCTTCCTTCAGGAGCTCGAGCATGTAGGTGACTATGCTTGGGGAGCGGCGGTCCTCGCCTTCTTGTTTGACACCCTTAGTTCGACGGCGCGTCGGACGATGCTGGGGGGCTTCTCTCCCTTACTCCAGGTGTGACTCTCTTCCCTAGGCTTAATTATGCAACTCTATATGCTGACTGAAATACTGACATGACCTTGTGACACAGGTGTGGGCCTACGTGCGCCTACGCGGGTTGGGGAGAGGCGAGGAGACCCGCCCGGGGCTCCTGCCGATAGCGCGGAGGTGGACAGCACCCCAGGAGATGATGGCCCTGAGGAGGCAAGTTCGGGAGCTGCAGGACGACCTGGACTCGCTACCGTACACCTCGGTACGCTTTTAAACTCAAACTCTATAAATACATGCTATTCTGATGATACTGATGCAGTTTCCTATTCCTTGCAGGTACGGTGGACCCCTTACACGGAGGAGAGTCCGGAGGGACAGCCGTGGGTGACCGAGGCCTTGGCCTTCTCTGGCCGGGACGTGTGGCTTCACTGCATGAATGTGGTGGAGCCACTACACTTTAGGTTGGTAATGCGGACCATCGGGGTCCACCAGCCGGCTGTGGAGTTCCCTGCGCCTGAGAAGGCGGGGGAGCGAGTGACGAGGACGACCCGGGGACTCCGCGAGGCGTTCGACTGGACAGCGAGGAACACCGAGCAGGTCGCCGACTGGGCTGCACGAGGGCGAGCGGTGACCGCCCGGGCAGAGAGCGACAGCGCGTAGTACACCGCGTACGCACGGCATTACCGAGATCAAGTGTTTCGAGGCGCCCACCGACCGGTACGACTTCTAAACTTAAACCTTGTCTATTATGCTTATGAATGATGCACTAACAAAGGACTTTTAAAATGTAGGTTGACCCCGCAGGACGGGTGGCAGAGTTGCAGGGACTCCTGCACTCCACCATCCGAGAGAGAGACGAGGCTCGGCAGGCCTGGCCCTACTGGTGAGTTTTCTAGACCCTAGACTCCTTAAATTATGCAGTCCTATATGATTATGATTATGCTTGTGACTGACCTGGAGTATTTGGATGCAGTGCGCCGAGGGCGTTCAGAGGGCGGGACCAGACGCTCCTTCTTCCTCCTCCGCCCAGACCCCAGCAGATCGAGCCGATCGGGACGCGGATTTTACCCGGATGGTAGAGCGGGCCAAAGCGGCCGAGGTGGCACTCGTGGAGAGGGTACACACTCTAAACTTCCTCTTGTTTATTTATGCTTATGAAATATATGAAATGTGACCAACTAACAACGATGTGTGGATGCAGACGTCCGAGCTGACTCGCCTTCAGGCGGAGCTGGAGCGGAGCCGAGTAGCGGCCAGGGAGGAGGCAGTCCGGGCGGTGGAGCTGGAGCGGAGCCGGGTGGCGGCTCTGGAGGAGGTGGCCCGGGTGCGAGAGGAGGCTACACGGAGCCGACCGGTGGACACCGTGGAGACGGCACTCCTTCGGCATGACCTAGAGCGACTCTGGGCGGATGCGGCGGAGCTGGTGCGAGTTCGAGCGGAGCGGGATCGTGCCTGTTGAGTCTTGTAGAATCTTTACATGTTTTGCTGATGACAACATGATAAGTCTTAGTGGTCTTCAAAAATTATGTCTATGTGAAAATTTAACAAAAATATTGTTTCTGTGAAAAAATGAACAAAGAACATGTTTGTTGAAGGATGAACCTTCATTTCACTTCAGGTATTGTTCAGGGACTGTATTCGTGTTGATTGGCACTTCGTCATGTTTGTATATAACACCTCGTGTTGAACTGTTTGTCTTCGTGTCGTTTCTTTTTCTCTGAAGTGTTTGTTTTGATTCAGTAACATTTTTCGTGTCATTTGATCCTTACCTCGTGTTGTTTTCATCGTCTTCGTATCATTCTCCGTGTAGTGTGTGGTTCTGTCAGAATTCACTTCGTGTCTGTCTTATGTTGAAACCACATTTCATGTTGGTTTCTGTTTTGATGAACTTCGAGTCGTTTTTCAGTGAACCCCGTGTTGTTTTGTCCTCCTGCGTCATCCTTGTTTTCACTCCGTGTCTATTCTCTGTTCTCATCATACTTAGTGTTGTTTTTCATTTCATGTCAACTTCACTTTGTGTGGTTTTCAACCCGTGTCGATTATTGTTACGACTTCGTGTTGTTTTCAGTATGTGTCAACTCTGTCTTCGTGTTGTTTTTCACCTCGTGTCATGTTACCCCGTGTCAATTACTGTTTCGACTTCGTATCGTTATCAGTCCGTGTCTCTCTTATGTTGAAATCACACCTCGTGCTGATCACTATTCTTACTTCGTGTTGTTTCTTTGTATTCTGTCTTCGTGTTGATCTTTCGTTATTTAGACTTCGTGTCTTTATCACTTTGATCACACTCCGTGTCGCTTCTCCTCTCATAACTTCGTGTCGTGTTTCTCTACACCTCGTGTCGTTGTCTCCTTGTGTCTTCACCTCGTGTTTATTTTTGTCTCTTCGTGTCGGGTTTGTTCTAGTGCGTACAGGACATCGCAGCACTTCATGTTGCTTCCTGTTTCACTTTCGTGTCATTTGTTTTGTTGTATCTTCGTGTCGTTTTTATTCTTCCTAGTCCTCGTGTCCTTCTTGTATTGAAACCATACTTAGTGTTGGTCTCTGTTCTTGTCTTCGTGTCTTTGCGTTGTTTGTCTGTCTACCTCGTAAGGTTCTCTTAGTAATGTTCATTGTGTCACCACCTTATCTCGTGTCGTTCTCTGTTTAGTATCTCTTGTCGTGTCCACTAACCTCATGCAGTTCTAGCTATTTATGACACTCAATACTAATGGCTCTTATCTCGTTGTAGGTCCGAGGAAGAACATTCACCAATGTCCGGGTGCACATGATCCGATGCTAAAGGAACAAATACAAAGAGGGCACGTGGCAGGAAGGTTCTAGGATCGAGCGTGGGAGGCACACGCGTTCAGTGCCCTATTCATTTGCTGCGGCTATAAAGAAAAACCTTTCGCCCACCGATGAAGGTCGATCTGAGCCAAGAAAGAAAAGGCAGTGTTACAGAGAGCTCGATCTAGCAGTAGAAGAAAAAGTGAGAGAGAGAGAGATAGTGCTCGTGTGAAAAGAGGAAGAGAGTGTAAGAGAAAGAAAGAGAGATAGAGAGTGAGTGAGAGAGCTCGTGGAGAAGAAGAAAGAAGTTTACCTGAAGATCTGTCTTCACTGGACCGTGGATCAGATCCAGGCCAGTCAGCTCTGTTAGGAGCCAAATTGTGCATTTTGTGTTTCAGCTTCTGTTTGCTGAAGTTATTTTCGTTTATTGTTTTTTCCTTTGTTTTCTGGTTTGTTGTGCTTTCCGATCCTCTGGTCTGAGGTCGTGTTCCCTCCGGTTAGGAGGAAGGGAGATCTGATCTCCAGTTGCAAGTAGCTGGGAGCTACTTGTGGGTTCCCTCCGGCTTGGAGGAAGGGAGACTTGTCTCCGGTTCTGGGCTTGTGGATTCAAGTCCAGAGGTTCCCTCCGGTTTGGAGGAAGAGGGGAGGTTGTTCCCCTGGTCAAGCTGTGTGGCAGCAACTGTTTGCAGACTGAGTCTGCTTGGTTCTAGCGTTCGCTAGTGAAGCCTCACTCCGGTTGGGAGTGAGGGGTGGATGTAGGTCTGAAGGACCGAACCACCTAAAAATCTATTGAGCAGTGGCTTGATTGTCTGGTTTGCTTCCGCTAGATGCTTGAATAGGTGCGCTCAATGTGATTGTATTTGAGTTGAATAGAATTGGTTCCATTCTGTTTCCTTATCTAGCATCCGATTTTTAAATTTAATCCATTATTCGTAGAAGGATTCATTCACCCCCCCTCTGTATCCGGGCCAAGCACCCTAACAGTGCCCTGATCGAGATGGCCGGGCTAAATGGAGAGTTGCGGGTTTTTAGAGAGATGAGCCGGTGATCGCGCAGCGGGACTCCGAGTGGCAGTCACGGCACCCACGGCTCCGTGAGGAGTTACTTCACTGGTTCTTCCGGCCATCGGAGGAACGAGGAGGAAGAGCGGCGCCGGCGACGGCGTGATGAGGCGACTTCAGCGATGCCTCCTCCAAAGAGGCATGAGGGTGAGGGGGACAGTGACGGGAGCCAGGGAGAGGGAGCTGCTTGACTTGTTGTACTGGGCCCATCTTTTGTACATGATATGATATGATAGTGATATGCATATCTTTGTTTTTTTTCATTTGTTTTGTGGATGAATGCATGCATGAGTGGGTAACATGATTTTGAGGAAACTCGCTTAGCCCGAGAGAGACGAGCGACGCACACGCCGACTTGAGTGAGATGAGTGACGCACACGCCGACTTGAGTGAGATGAGTGACGCGCACACGCCAACTTGAGTGAAATGAGTGACGCGCACACGCCGACTTGAGTGAGATGAGTGACGCCTACGCCGACTTGAGTGTGATGAGTGATGCCTACGCCGACTTGAGTGAGATGAGTGACGCCTACGCCGACTTGAGTGAGAGGAGTGACGCCTACGCCGACTTGAGTGAGAGGAGTGACGCCTACGTCGACTTGAGTGAGATGAGTGACGTTAAATGGTTGAGACATGAGAGCAGCAGGTTAATTGAGTGGTAGAGCGTATGAACGGCTCTCTCATAGCCGTTTTGCAGCTAAGAACGGTTCTCTAAGGGCCGCCTGAATTAGGTTAGACGGTTTCATGTAAACCGCCTTAATGGTGTAACGGCGGAGTTCAGGCCGCCCAAGTCACCGAGCTCGGATTTCCTTAGAGAGAAGGACGGTTTATAATGGGCCGTTCAATGAATCGGACGGTCTATCGTAAGACCGTCCAATCCCACGTCCGATTTGCTCAAGGAGGGACTCCCTGAAGAGTCCCCAGCCTGAGGGAAAGGTGCTTTGATCTCATCATAACCCTATCTTAGCCCGCCCTAGACTTATCTAGGCCCAATCCTAAGAGGCTTAGGCTCTTAATGAGCCCTATAAATAGTAGGGGGGCCTCAAACTTCAACTCATCCATCTTCTTTCTCCTAAAACCTTAAAACCTTTGATTCTCGCCTCCTCCTCATGAAGAGGGCTTATGATGGGAGTTCTGCGGAGGGCGTGCCGTTTGATGGACCGCGGCCGGCTAGAAAGGAGCGGGAAGCGATTCAACGACTAGGCTCGATTCCTCAACATCTCAGCGCCGCCCCTATGAGAGAGGTAAGTTTGATTAGAATATGTTTAAGGTCCATCTTCCAATTTCCTCTCATATCTTTTTACGCCCCTTGCTTTCTCCTTCTTTTCAGCTTCTTCCCGGCCCGAGACGCTTCTCTAATTTAAAGTGGGTGGCTCCCATGGTCCGTGCATTGCCCCTCGGGGTGACTCACCTTCTCAAATCCTGGCATCTACACTCTCTCATGGTCTTAGGCCAGAACTACCCCAAACTTTCCTTAGATTGGCATGGTATCTCTGCTTTGGTGGAGATCTGGCATCCTCAGACCCATACCTTCTTCTTCCCATCTTTTGAGGCCACTGTCTTGCTAGAGGAGGTAGAGACATATTTTGGGCTCCCTAGGTCCAAGGTGGGGGAGGAAGACCTGATATGCCATACTGTTGCCCCTATAGATCCAAAACTCATTCTAGGAGGGTTCATACCCAACAGCGGAGATGTTTGTATCTTCATTGGCCCTCGCCACATTCACCTCCTTCCTCTGAGCCAGTGGGTGGTAGAACATTGCCGGAACAAGTGCGGGTGGGTTGAGGCCATAGCCAAAGCTGCGTCCATCTGCCTATGCGGGGCCATCCTTTTCCCTTCAGCCGACCATGTCTTAGAGATTCCTTTACTCAGCACCATCAGCGGCCTTTGGCAGGGGTATTCCATTTCTCATGCTGTCCTAGCTTACCTGTATGAGGGCCTTTCTTCAGCAGCCTTAGGAGGTCCTCTCTTTGGTTCGATGATCCTATTGGAGTGCTGGATGGGAGTCAGGATGAAGTTCACAGTGAGGGAAGATATTACTTCAGTTAGCAGGATCTTTGGGAGCCACCCCCTTTACTTCATAGGGGGCGCCTTCGGGTTTTCTCCACAGGTTGAGTGCAGGACGGCTGAGTTGAAGACCAGGGACGAGTGGCGCCCGTATATCCACAGGCTGCCCCTGGATAGGTTCGTGATGCGCCCGAGCTTCCTCCATGATACCACCATCAGGCTACCGAGGAGAGCTGGCTTGGACTTGAGGCTTGTGAGCGACACCACTTTGGCGATGTACAGCCCACACAGATGCTACCTGCAGATTGGGCTTCCTCGGACGGTGCTACCCACGCTACCCCACCTTCCCATGCTACAGATGCGGAGGATCGGGACAAAGGAGGACGAGCAGGCGGTCAGGAGCGCGCTGATCATGTGGGAGGTGAGCAGGGTGCGTACCCTACCAGCAGAGGTCGAGGAGGCTTCAGAGACTAGATAGGCTTATCTTAGGGAGTTGAGAGAGATACGTCTTCGCGGGGATGCCCAGCGGCGGACTGAGTGATCTTCTTTTGTTTCTACTTATGATGATATGGGATAGGATTTACGTTCGGACAACTTGATATATGACATGAATAAGATTTGAGGATATTGAGTTTGAGCTTGGCAATATGATCATGATGTGATGTGATTGCAAAAACCAACATGAGGTTTAAATCTTCATGTGGTCCTGAGCTAACTGTCCTTCCAATCTGCCCCTGCACACATGCAAACATGAAACAGATTAAATCTATTTTAGGCTCAGCCCCTTGCCTACAGCAAGTTAGGAGGTGTCCCTTTCTTGACTAGTGGTCAAGGGGGGTGAGCCTTATTAAATAGGCAAATATCAAAGTGCGAGAAAATGCGGATGAATGCAAGAAGGAAACATGTAAGCACAATTTTTGTTGGATTTTGAAATATTTGATTTGTGTTGGGTTTTGAAATATTTGATTTTTGTTGGATTTCGGAATATTTGATTTTTTTTGGGTTTTGAAATATTTGATTTTTGTTGGATTTCGGAATATTTAATTTTTTTTGGGTTTTGAAATATTTGATTTTTGTTGGATTTCGGAATATTTGATTTTTTTTTGGGTTTTGAAATATTTGATTTTTATTGGATTTCGGAATATTTGATTTTTTTGTTGGGTTTTGAAATATTTGATTTTTGTTGGATTTCAGAATATTTGAATTTTTTTGGGTTTTGAAATATTTAATTTTTGTTGGATTTTGGAATATTTGATTTTTTTTGGGTTTTGAAATATTTGATTTTTGTTGGATTTTGAAACTAGCTCGGGTCTCGATAACAGGGACCTTCTCGTCTTGCCACGGAATTCCAAGGCTCAGCGCGTGCAGGAAGAGGGACTGCCCGTGATCGGAGTCAGCTTTGCTCGACGGTGCCTCTGCTGAGGCCATGCCCGGGGTGGGATTCATTCCTTGGGGAAAAAAAAAATCGAGTAGGGAAGCCGACGATAGGTGTAGAGGTTTTTAGGGCTTGAGTTCTTTCCCGAGACCCTCCCTTTTCTCAAGGAATTTGGTCTGTTGCGCCGGGGCTTTGTATCCGTCATCGAACCTTCACCCGCTCTAGGCACGCATGCGACCGGGCTCATGACGTCCCGCGGGGAAACTGTACTGCCACTCTTGCCATGCCTAGTTGCTTCCTTTTAGGGATTCAGAGAGCTTTGAGCTTTGTGCTTTCGGCTTTTGCCCCTGTTCTTTTCCTTTTTTCTTCTTTTGGTTTGCTTTCCTTTCCTTTCTCTTTTCTTTTCTTCTTTTTTTTTTCTGCTTTTGCGGAGTGAGGTCTTGACGGATTGTCCCTATTTGAGACCCTTCTTAACGGGGGGCCTGGGTCAGTCCTCGCCCCCTTATTCGCCACTTGCCCCTATCTTCAGTCGAGAGAGAGGAAATACAAGGATTTCCACCATCCCCGAGCATGGCCAAAGGAGAAACGGTGTCGAGTAGCATGAGGATGCCGCGCCACGGGGTCGTGTAGTGTGTGAGATGCTGGACCTGAGTCCTCCTTTCGCAATTTGGTGGGGTATGCCCCGCCATCGAGCCGCTCGCTGGTTTTATTTTTTTATGGATGAAAACGTTTTAAATACAGCCCATTCCACGGGTTCGACAATTCCTCCCCCTCCGAGTTAATTAGACGATACGCGTTGCCAGGATAAGCTTCTTTAATTACGAAGGGCCCTTCCCAGTTGGGTTGCAACTTAGACCTGGGACCTACAGACCTGATGAATTTGCGTTTTAAAACCATATTCCCCACTTGAAATTTTCATTCGATGACCTTCTTTTGAAAATATCGCGAGACCCGCTTTTGATATGCTGAAACATGATTGGCTGCATTTAACCTCTTCTCGTCTAAGAGTTCCAGTTGGACTAACAACGCCTCTCGACGGTCGTCGAGATTAAGTTCCTTGTCCAACTGCACCCTTAGGGAAGGGATTAGAATTTCATACGGGAGCACCGCTTCCATTCCGTAAGTGAGGGCAAAGGGGGTCTGCCCCGTGGGAGTGCGGACGGAGGTGCGGTAGGCCCATAGAGCCTCTATCAATTTGTCGGCCCAATCAGCAAATTTATGTGATTCGCACGTTTTCTTGATAATTTTGAGAAGGGTCTTATTCGTGGCCTCAGCCTGGCCATTACCTTGGGGGTAGTATGGTGATGAATGATGCAAAACTATATTGAACTTCTTACAGAGGTCATGGAGTTCTTGTGAGATGAATTGAGGCCCGTTGTCGGTGACGATGCTGCTTGGCACTCCAAATCGTGAGATAATGTTCTTCATGATGAAGCGGCATACTGTGGTGGCCTTGATATCTGCGTAAGCTTCAGCCTCGGCCCACTTGGTGAAGTATTCTGTAGCCGTCAGAATGAAGGATTTCTGTTTAACCACAGAGTTCGGATCACCGAGGGGCCCGATGATGTCAAAGGCCCACATAGAAAATGGCCAGGGGGCCGTAATGGGATGAAGAGAAGAGGCCGGAGCGTGGATTTTGTCGGCATGGATTTGGCACGGAAGGCACCTACGGACATAGGTAGAGCAATCTTCTTCTAAGGTTGGCCAGTAATAGCCCTGCCTAAGAATCTTCTTTGCTAAGGCCTGTCCGTTTACATGCCCCCCACATTCGCTAGAGTGGGCTGCTTCCACAACCTTCCAAGCTTCTTCGTCATCGAGACACCTCATGAGAATTCCATTCAGGGCCCGCCTATACAATTCACCGGCGATGATCGTGTACCTGGCGGCGACTCTTCTAATGGCTCTTCGCTGCTCAGCGTTGGCCGTTTCTGGAAATGTACCATCCTTGCAGTATTGTTCGATCTCATAGAACCACGGCAATTCTTCCTCTTCAATAATCTCCTCGAGCTCAGTTAACGAAACCTCTTTTATTTCCTCCCTTTCTGCTTTCTTCTCTACGGACATCCTAAGGTTGTTGAACCAGGGATCCTGCAGGGAAGGAACGTCTAGCCTTTGGACCACAATGGTCTCAGTGGCGCGACTTAGGGGGAGTGATAGAGAAGAGGCGAGAGACGCGAGGGCGTCGGCCAAGATATTCTGAGAGCGAGGAGTATGAATATAGACGAGTTTCCTAAATTGCCGGGCCAAGAGTGTGACCAGATCTTGGTAGGGTTTGAGCTTAGGATCACGGGTGCGGTAGGTTGACAAAACTTGACGTAGCACTAGCTGGGAATCTCCTATGATGTTTAGGTATCGCGCACCCAAGATGTAGGCGTGCTTCAGACCGGCAAGGAGAGCCTCATACTCAGCTATATTGTTGGTGGCGGGAAACGAGAGTTGATATGCCATGGGGATGGTCACCCCTTCTGGAGTAAGGAGAACGGCGCCGACTCCGCTGCCCTGGGAATTAAGGGCACCATCGAAGTGGAGGGACCAAAAAGGAAGATGAGTGATCACCGCCAGGTGTTCATCGGGGAATTCATCCTGAATGGAATCAGTGCGAGGGATAGGAGAGTGAGCTAGGTGTTTGGCAATAGCATATCCTTTGATTGCTTTCTGCATGATGAAGGTGATGTCGAACTGGGAAAGAAAACTTTGCCAGCGAGCTAGCCGGTTAGAAAGGACCGACTTTTCCAATAGGTAACGAATGGGGTCCATTCTAGAAATGAGCCTAACCTCGTGGGCGAGAAAGTAGTGTTTAAGCTTCTGTGCTACCCACACTAGCGCTGCACAGGTTTTCTCCATAGCAGTGTACTTGGATTCATCAGGATTAAATAACCTTGAGAGATAGTACGTCGCTCTTTCTCTTCCTTCATCATCTACCTGTGCCAAAACAGCTCCTAGGGAGTCCTCAATTACAGAAATGTACAGGATCAGGGGTTTCCCAGGGACGGGTGGTTGCAGAACCGGGGGATTAGAGAAGTACACCTTGAGTTCCTCATAGGCCTTTTGACATTGTTCATTCCATTCGAATTTCGCGCCGGCTTTTAACAGGTCATAAAACGGGCGGCATCTTTACGAATGCTGAGATATAAATCTCCTGATAAATTACAAACGCCCGATCAAACCTCGAAGCTCAGTGATGTTCTTCGGCGGTGGCATTTCCATGACGGCCTTTGCCTTGTTTGGATCGATCTGAATCCCCCGTTTACTAACTATAAACCCATGTAATTTCCCTGATGCAACTCCGAACACACATTTCTTTGGATTCATCTTTAACTTGTATTCCCTAGCCCTTTGCAATACCTTGGCTAGAATGGCGGGGTGCTCTTCCTGTGACCTCGATTTGACTAGGATATCATCCACATAGGCTTCTAAATAAACGTGCATCATATCGTGGAAGATAGCCATCATCGCCCTTTGGTAGGTGGCACCTGCATTTTTCAACCCAAATGGCATGACGACGTAGCAGTATGTGCCCCATGGTGTTGTGAACGAGGTCTTTTCTTGATCTTCCGGAGCCAAAAGGATTTGGTTATACCCCGAGTAGCCATCCATGAAGGAGAGGGCTTCGTACCCAGCTGTATTATCGACCAAGACATCAATGTGAGGAAGTGGAAAATCATCTTTCGGACATGCCTTGTTTAAGTCCCTGAAGTCAATACAGATTCGAATTTTACCATCCTTCTTCATCACCGGGACTATGTTTGCCACCCACTGTGGATACAACACCACTCTAATGAACCGGGCCTTGTGCAATTTGTCGACTTCTTCCTTAATCTTTAAGGCCATTTGCGGGTGGAATCTCCTTGCCTTCTGTTTAACGGGCGTTGCCCCTGGTTTGAGAATCAACCTGTGTTCAACCAAGGCGGGGTCAAGGCCTGGCATGTCCTCGTAGGACCAGGCGAAAGAATCGCTGTACTCCCTCAAGACTTCGACCAATTCCTTTTCGACTTGAGGAGGGAGATTGGCGGAAATAAGTATGGGCCTGGGGTCCTCTATTGTCCCGAGGTTAATCTCCTTAGTGGATTCATCCACTGCCAAGGAGGGTTCGTTGAACTTTTTCAAGCCTTGGGCATATAGGTCGGCAGTGTCATCCATTTCATCTTCCTCATCATCTGCTGGGTCTTTCTCATTCACGATTTCATATACTCCTAATCCATCCTTGCCCCATACCTCCTCAGCTCCCTCATCATCTTCCAAGACAATCGCGGTCTCTATAAACTCCGGGCACTTTAATAGAGCATGACATCTTCTAGCCAAATCTTGTAGAAACCTATCAGGAATGGTTTTGAAGGGGCGCGACATGGCGGGTGCCGCAGACGTGGGTGGGCTGACAGAACTCGAACTAGACTCTACCCTGACTGACTTGACCATCCTAGGAGCCTCGATACACTGTACATCTAACCTAGGGGAGCAGAAATCTACCGGAAAAGAAACAGGGGTCTCGTGCCCCTGGGAATCTGGGTAGAACATAGCGTAATCTTCCATGGAGACCTCCGTTTTGAGATTGGCGTTTTTTTTTGGAGGTCGGAAGTGATCATACAACAGGAGGAAGAAGGCGGAGGGGGAGGCAGTTGCATGGGAAACAATTCCGGGAAGATGCAGTCAAAGAAAGGGTCAGAAGACTTGAACCACATTTCGTTGAGCTGAGCTCCTGGAGGAGGAGGAGTGAATAGGGTTGACAGATCAATGGACGGGCAGCGCCCGCAAGCACATGGAACGAATAAAACTTCGGGTCTCTCCGCAAAGTATGGGTCGACCAGGAGTGGAGGGGGACGGGGAACAGAATCCCGCTGTTGAAACCAGGAAGCGAGACAGGATGGGGACATAGAGTAAGTAGTGATAGAGCTCCCCGTCTTCCGGGGCCCCTGGCGGGCCAATGGCATCGGTGGGCGCTTTACCAGCTGCGTCTCCCTTTTCTTCGGGTCGCCCTCTTCTTCATAAAACATTCTTGCAAAGTAATTGGCAAAGTCTTCCAAGTCGCCGGCTAGCCCCTGCGGTGGTGGTGGAGGATCGGCAACAGCACAAGCTTCATCTATCTTTTCTTCAATGCGGGATGGCGAGGTCTTCAAGGTGCCGGGCTGCAACGGACCCTTCACAAAATGTTGCCGGTAATCCCAGGTCAACGGCCCAGAGTCCCCAAGCACCGACACGGAGGTTTCATGGTAGCCGAGGCCCCGGCGGCCCATCTTCCTTCCCCTAGGAACGGGGTTGGTTCGGCCTTGCAGCTGTGCGCCGAGTCCTCGGCCTGGCTGATAGCCCAATTTCAGAATTATGTGCCACCCTTTAGAGTCTCTCATCTTGGGCTTGACCTTCACGTCGACTGGTGCAGCGGCGGGTTTGCGCGACGCATACGCCCATGAATAGTTCAAGTCCATTACAGATAAAACAGGTCTGTTGCTCGGCCACAGTGTGGGCAGAATCTTGGCTGCTATAGCGTCAACGTTTTGAATTGTGGAAACACTCTTCACCTTGACCACTCGCCCTTGGAATGGGAACTTCAGACACTGGTGGGCGGTCGAGGGGACGGCGTTCAAACTATTCAACCATGGATGACCCAGAATGGCTTTGAACATTGGGTCTATGTCCAACACATAAAATTCTACATCCATCACCAAGGGCCCTAGCTCGGCCTGCACAGTTACTACCCCGTGACAAGCACGTCTGGAATTGTCATATGCAGCTATCGTGGTTGGTGTCGGCTTGAGCATGTCCTCCGATATGTTACAAGCACGAAGAGTACTCAATGGGCAGACATTTATTGACGCCCCTGTATCCACAAGGGCGGATTCCATGGTCGTCTTGTTTAAAGAGATTGTAATACACAATGGCATCTGCCACGCCTCAGGAGGAGCTAATTCTGACTCAGCGAATGCAATAGATGGCCCCTTTGTGATCGTGGCCAAAACCGTGGGCAGGCTATCCACCGCCACATCCTCGCTCACCATAACTTTCTGTAGGAAGATTTTCAGGGCATCTTGGTGGAGCGGCGACCTCTTGATCAGCTCTAACACTGAGATTTTGGCCGGCAGCCGGTCTAAATGCTGTAATAAGTCATATCTTGTGCCCAGCACCGGATCTACCTCCTCTGGTTCAACTGTAGGGGAAGAAACTGCAGGATTCGGTGTAGACGCACCTGAGGAAGGGAACATTCTCTGGAAAGGACGCCCGCTCCGAAGGGCGCATTGTGATGCTTGCACGGCCTGGACTGGGCCCCCGCTTGGCCTGGTGGGGTAGGCGGATGGCGTGGAGATGGGGGTGAGGATGACGGGAATAGGCTTAATGGGCCTTGGAGGATGGGATACGGGCGAAGGGTTAAGCTTAGGGGGAATGATGGGAGGCATGGCGGGTGGTGGTGATAGGACGGATGGAGTAGGGGGGAATGTGGAGGGCCTAAGAGGCGACGCGGGAGAAGTGACGGGCGATGTAGCGGCGGGTCTAAGGATGGAGGGGATGGCTGGTGTGGGAGAGTAGTGGTGGTGTAAGGCCAAGAGATGGGCGGGGGTTTCATCATCAAACATCCACCCAGCGTTGGGGGCTGGGCGTTGGACTGCATTCATGCTGGGGCCGGTGCCGGCGGTTGCTGTTGTTGCTGGGGAGCGGGCTGATGCATCGGCATGGAATTTTGATGGATCCCAAGGTCTTGCTGCTGCGGTGGGGGCTGCGGTTGCTGTTGGTGTTGTTGCTGCTGCTGCTGCTGGGGCGCCGCCTGTTGCGGCCTGGCCTGTCTCTGCCTTTGCTTGATATCTTCAATTAGTTGGTGCATCTGGGCCCAATCAATTCTCTGGCCCTCATGCAAATCATACACCAGGTCCCTGAATTGATAACATCGCTCTATTGTGTGCCCCGGCTACCGATGGAATATACAATATCGGGACTGGTCGGCAGTCGGACTCCAGTTCAGGCGCTCAGGCGGCAACTGAAGGTCGCCAGTATACATTAGAGCAGAGAAAACATCTGACAAGGTCTCTGGGAGAGGGGGGTAATGAGCTCTCTTTGGAGCTGGTCGGGCAGAGCCGTAGGCGGGAGGCGGAGGAACATTATTGTATTGCGGGGGCCGCTGAGGCTGTTGGGGTGGCGGAGGCGCCTGTGGAGGGTATTGCGGGACTTGGAAGGTAGGTTGGGGAGCTTGCGGGGCAGCGAACTGGGGGTTACGCTGAGATGGCGGGAAGCGGGGTGGAGCGGCGTGTTGGGGGAACTGAACGGCCTGGACCTGCTCCTTAATTTGTACCCCCTCAGTGACGGGGCCCTGGGATTTCTTAGTGGCCTTGGGCTTCTGGGCCTCGAACAGAGAATGGATGGGGGAATCTTTAAATTGGGTTTGAATAAACCTAGCCCTGCTGTATAGTTGGTGCATGTTTGAAATGTCATTCATTGCTAGAATGTTTCTGAAAGTTGGCGTAGCGTTGGAAATCAACAACTTTACTTTTTCCTCTTCCGGAATCTGCCCGGGCACCCGCGAGGCCATCTGTCTCCAGCGATCTGCATAAGTTGCGAAGTCTTCCTCCGGCTTCATCTTCTCCACCACCAGGTCAGTGAAAGAGTACTCGGGTCCGACCCGATCCTGAAACCTCTGTATGAACCTCTCCTTGACGGTCTTAAAATTCTCAGCCTCCTCCAGAGGCAGGGTATAAAACCATTCCAGCGCGACCCCCTCCAGGGACCGACGGAACAAATACGCCATCAAGCGATCATCCTATTGGAACTGCGCAGACTCGTACAAGAACTCCCGGACATGGATGAACGGGTTGCCATTCCCATCATATTTGCGGTACACGGGGAGCTCCGACTGGGAAGGAAAACATAGGTCCCTGAAGTTAGGGATAGGGACATCGGCAAGAGATTGCGGGCCGACCCGCTTGTGGAGGAGATCAATTTGTTGCTGCATAGCAGCCCACTTGTCAAGGATTTCTCGTTCCCGGGAAGAAGGGGGAGGAGCAAGAGGGGTGGCACCTGGATAAGCGACCAAAGGATAAATTGACGAAGGAGGCGGCCCATAAGAAGGGTAATGGGCCGAGGAAGGGCCCATATCTGCATGAGTGACCTGAGCCGCCCCCGACTGCGACCTAACGAAGTCGGCCGGGGCTATGAGGGCCTGGGGCGATGGAGAAATTGTAGGGTACGGCTCAAGATAAGGAACAGAGGGGATAAGGGATTTCCCTTTATCCAGTTGCTGATGGACGGATGTGGATGCCTGGCCCATTTCCATATTGGGATAGCGAAAGTTCTGAGGGCGCACTGGAGTAAGGTCAATGGGAGCCGCGGAAGTGGTCCCGACCACAGGAGCTGAAGTGGTGACATGGGCCGTGGCATGAGCCAGAGCTGAGGCCGGGGCATCGCCTCCCTGCAAAGCTTGCCTGATGAGATAGAGTTGGGTGGGGTCCAACTGGGCCATCATGTCAAGGATCGTACTGGCTGAATTCTGATTGGACAGGTTTGGAAAAGAGGGTCGGGGACCCTCGCCAAGAGAGGTCGGGAGCGAAGGGGCCGTCCCCTCTCCCCCTTGCAAATGGGTGACCCTAGGTGGGTCCTCAAGGAGACCACAAGGAAGGGAGTCCTCATGGGCCGCAGAGAAATCGTATGACGACATGGAAGAAGAAGCAGAATCGAACAAGGGGTTGGAATAGGAATGGAAATAAGAACCAACCCTAGGAAGTGATCGTGGGGGCAGAAGGCAGCCCCACATACACCAAGACACTTGGTCCTAGAACAGGCAACACAAAATCAATCCAATTCACCAAACAAATAACAAGCACACAATGGAGCGAGATGAGAGTAGAATCACTCAGTAATGCAATCAAGTTCTTAAAATGATGCTCGTCAGTTCCTTATATCTTCAGGTTTGAACCTTAGTGGATTAATAAAATGTCAATTCTCTCGACCACTAGGTGCCTGCCTGGGATGAGAATGAGGAACCGTTTGACTCTATTGGGATCTCTCACTCGCGGATGCAACCCTAGACGGGGGTGGATACGGTACAACCTGCCCGGCGTCCGTGTGGGAATCCACGGCTCACGGGGGCTTACGGAGGTCCTTGGCAAGGTCCCTAGTCGGCTCCAAGGAATATGGAGACGAGAGGAAACCCTACCTCGGTAGGAATGCAACTAATATGGGAAAATATCGATGCTCCTATGCGCACCGGAGTGCATGCACAAACTAACCTAGCAGCTATCAATCAATGAGCAAATATACACATGAATACCAAAAGCATGGTGATGCAATAACAATAAGATGGCAGGGGGGAACCAACGAACAGCACCAGGAGCAATATATATATCAGCCAAAACACTAAGCAAGAAGACAGAAACGTACTGTGACAGAAGATGTGCGGTCCTCCTCTAACCGCTCTAAGTACTCAGGCGGTCAATTTCCAGCCGTAATGTATGGGCAAAAGGCACAGGACATACCAGACAGACGGCCAATAATCAACCGCTTGCGCACTTGAACCGCCGCCTCACAGCCGTGTATCTGCCACCAGAAAGTGCAGCGTACCTGTGATTGGGAGTTGGACGGCTATATGGCAGCCGCCCACAGAGATGAACGGCGGGTACAGAGCCATCTGAGATGGAAATGCCGACGCAGATAAACCAGAAGGCAGAGTATATGAACGGTGTAGAGTCAACCGTTCTCAGAATTAAGCGGCTCTACACGAACCGCGTGTGCTCCAGAAGACCGCAAACCGCGTCCGACCTGTAAATCACTTCAAGAATAGAAGCTTGACAACCGCTACGAAAGGTCAGCAACTTAAAAGCACGATGGGCATTAGGCGTCCCACCGTGATCGCCATAAAAGGGGGTGTAGATATAAGTTTCCACTCTTCTCTCTCACTCTCCACTAAGAGGGGGATCAAAAGTACGCCAAAACGCATGAAACGAATGAGAGAAAGAAGAGGAAAGAGGAAATGAAGCAAATACCGTGATCGCCACCAAGATGCCGTACGCGACGGGCACGCCGTACCTTGGAAAATGGGGAGACACTCGCCTTAGTGCAGCGTTGGGTATGAACGGCTTGATTAGGACTGCTCTGGGATGAGCGGTCTTACGATAGACCGCCCCAGGACGCTGCGAGGTATGCGGGAGTAACTGCTGCAGTGAGATGGACGGCGCTTTAGGGACCGCACTCCAGTGAAGGACGGTTGTTTAGGCACCGCGCGAAACGTTGAACGGCTGGAGGATGACCGCTCAAGACCTTCACTCAGCAAGTTGAGAAGGGTTCGACCTTCGCCCTCTCCGGCCGGCCAGAGGGGATGGGCCTCGCGCTGATTAGATACTGACCTGCGAAACAACGTATAGACACAAAAAAAAGATACCCAAATTAGACCTTAATGATGCGGTACATGTCAAAACGAGAAGAACTGAGCATGAACAAATGGAAAGGGGAATACCTGGACGGTTTTAAACCCCTAGGGTGACAAAAAACGGGATGATTGTGTGCATGATGATGAGAATGAGGGAGCACGCGAACGAAGAGCAATGCATGCAATGAAAGACAACGGCAAAAACTACGGAACAAAAGACTATGAGGACTGGGCTACTCCCTTGACCGGAGGCTCATATGGACGTAGAGAGCCTCCCTCCCTGGTGCTAGCTAGTTTAAAAATGCGGCAGGGCTTCGCCGTCGATCAAAATTTCTCCCCCCTTTCGACGTCCGGCCAATAGGGTCTATTTATAGAGCCTAGAAAGCCAGCCCCGAAACTAGGGTTTAGAGCCATTTTCGGGAAGAAATCTTTGAAGATAAATCGTAGATAATAGAATTATCTCTCATCCAGTCGAAACGGCATTGAAAATGGTTGATTATCCACGGAGAAATCACCAAAATAAGTTAAGGATAAAACCATGAAATAAACGGGCTAAAATCAGTTGAAAATCAACAACCGATGTCTTGAACGGTCTTACGATAGACCGCACAAGGCATGGGCGGTCTAATTCGGACCATCCATTCTGTCGGTGGAAATTCGAATAATCAGAATATTATCCCAACTATCTCTCCAACTGGCCGAAACGTCCGCCGTGGGACCCTGAACATATGAACGGTTGAAATTAGACCGTTTTAATGTAGGGCGGCACGAGCACGGCCGTTTTTCCCTGTCGGTGATAATTCAAATATTCGGATAATTATCTGAGGAAACGGGCCCGCGTAGGACTCTGAGATATGGGCGGTCGTATTATGCCCGTCCATGGATTTGAGCGGTCCTAATAACACCGCCTAAGGCCCTGTCGGTGCAAATTCAGAAAATTCTCGAAAAATCCGCCAAAATATATGAACGGTCGAGATTCAACTGCCCATACATTGAACAGTTGATATCATGCCGTCATGATCTTAGGCATTTGATAATCACAGCCGAGGACCCATTAAGCCCCGTATCACCGCAAATTGCACTAAGGAAGGAGACGACCCATAAAATGAGCCCGAGTCATGCCACAAAAATGGCCCGACAGATAATGGATAACTTAGGGCATCAATCAATGGAAGTAAGAGAAACTGCTCAACTTATCGGTAGAAAACGGGTGTCAACACCAGTGCCACTCATTCTTTTATTTCTCAGAAATTTGCTAAGTCCTTATCTGTGAAGCCGGTCTAGATGAATTCTCCGTTAGAGATTTCAACTCCTATTGGTTCCAGTTCAGTAATTAAGTATTTCTATCCTTCTAGTAAGGTTATGATTAATGAACAGAACTTGCCAGCTGATTTAGTTTATATGGATATGAAAGGTTATGATATAATTCTAGGAGCAGATTGGTTGAATAAGTATGAGGCCAATGTTCATTGCAGTTCTAGTTCTCTGTCTTTTTCTAGACACCCTGGGCTTTCTTTTATAGGGGTTAGGCACCATAAGTCTGTGCCACTTATTTCGGCCCTTCGAGCTGATAAGTTGACGAGGAAAGGATGTCAGGCTTTTCTAGCCTTTGTTTATGTGACCCTTGAGAAGAAGATCGAGGTTAAGGGCATTCCTGTCGTCCGAGACTTTCCAGATGTCTTTTTTGAGGAATTGCCAGGACTTTCGCCAGAGAGAGAGGTTATCTTTTCTATTGATTTAGTTCCTGGCGCGACCCCTGTTTCTAAAGCTCCTTATCGTATGTCCCCTCCGGAGCTGAAGGAATTGAAGCAACAGTTAATGGAATTACATGAGAAGGGGTTCATTCATCCAAGTACATCCCCGTGGGGAGCCCCAGTATTGTTCGTCCGAAAGAAGGATGGTTCGATGAGGTTGTGCATAGATTATCGACAATTGAACCAGCTGACTATCAAGAACAAATACCCATTGCCGAGGATTGACGAATTATTTGACCAGATAGCAGGAGCTCAGTATTTTTCTAAGATTGATCTTCGATCAGGATACCATGAGTTGCGGATCAAGGAAGATGATATCTATAAAACGGCCTTCTACAGCAGGTATGGGCATTTTGAATTTGTAGTAATACCTTTTGGACTAACGAATGCACATGCAGCTTTCATGCAGTTGATGAATAATGTGTTCCGACCCTATCTTGACCAGTGGGTCGTTGTGTTTATTGATGACATCTTGATTTATTCTAAGAGTAAGGAGGAGCATGCTGAACATTTGAGGATGACGTTGCAAATATTGAGAGACCATCAGCTATACGCCAAGTTTAGTAAGTGTGAATTCTGGCTGTAAGAGGTGTCCTTTCTAGGGCATATTATTATAAGGGAAGGTATTTCTGTTGACCCCTCGAAGGTAGAGGCAGTGAAGAATTGGGATAGGCCTACTAATGTAACTGAAGTTAGAAGTTTCCTAGGCCTAGCAAGTTATTACCGAAGGTTTATTAAGGATTTCTCCAAGATTGCGATGCCTTTAACTAGATTAACCCGCAAGGAGAACAAATTTGATTGGTCAGAGGATTGCAAAAGAAGCTTTCAGACCTTGAAGGAGTGTTCAACTACTGCCCCTGTTTTGGCTTTACCATCTGGAGAAGGAGGTTTTGTGGTATATACTGATGCTTCAGGCATTGGTCTAGGTTGTGTGCTCATGCAGCATGGGAAAGTGATAGCCTATTCTTCTAGGCAGTTGAAGAAGCATGAAGAGAACTATCCCGTTCATGATTTGGAACTAGCAACTGTAGTGTTCGCCTTGAAGATATGGAGGCACTACTTGTATGGAGAGACATTTACAGTGTTCTCTGGCCATAAGAGTCTGAAGTATTTATTTTCTCAGAAGGAACTCAATATGAGGCAGAGAAGATGGCTTGAGTATTTTAAAGACTTTGACTTCTCCATTGAGTATCATCCTGGAAAAGGGAATGTAGTGGCAGATGCTTTGAGCCGCAAGCCAATAGCTAAGTTATCGCATCTCATGTTGCAAGAATGGAGACTGTTGGAGCAGTTTGCTAGTTTGGATCTCAATGTTGACAAGGATCGGGTTACGATTGCTCAGATTGAACTTAAACCAGAATTCTTGATAGAAAACAAGTCTTTGCAAGACAATGACCCAGAGTTGGTAGAGATCAAGGAGAGCTTGAGTAACAGACCTGATTTCATGGTAACTGACGATGGCAGATTGTTGTTTCAGGGAAGAACCTGTGTGCCTGATGTAGCTGAGTTAAAGAATAAGATTCTCGAAGAAGCTCATAGATCCAGATACACTATTCATCCGAGAGGTACTAAAATGTATAAGGACTTGAAAAGATCCTTTTGGTGGCCGAAGATGAAAAAGAAAAATACAGAATTTGTGAGTAGATGTTTAGTATGTCAGCAAGTCAAGGCAGAGCATTTCAGACCTGTAGGGAAATTGAAACCACTTGATATATCTCAATGGAAGTGGGAGAGTATTGGTATGGATTTTATTATGGGTCTATCTAGGACTCGTAGTCGATTTGATGCAACATGGGTTATTGTTGACAGATTGACAAAGTCTGCTCATTTTTTGTCCATTAAGTCTAAATGGACAGTGGACATCTTGGCGGCTCTGTATATGAAAGAAGTTGTAAGACTCCATGGTGTTCTAGTCAGCATTGTGTCTGATAGAGACCCCAGATTCACTTCACATTTTTGGAAAGGATTGCAAGAATCGTTGGGAACCTGTCTGAATTTCAGTACTGCTTTTCATCCACACACAGACGGACAGACTGAAAGAACCAACCAGATAGGGAAAGATATGATTAGAGCCTACATGATTGATTTTGGAGGTGGTTGGAGTTATCACTTGGCTTTGATTGATTTCACCTACAATAACAGTTATCAGTCCAGCATTCAGATGGCTCCGTTTGAAGCCTTGTATAGAAGAAGTTGTCGATCCCCATTATGTTGGGATGAGGTAGGAGAGAAGCAATGGTTGGGACCAAATCTCATTTCTGAATCGTCTAAGAATATCCGTATTATCAGATATCGGTTGCAAGTAGCACAATCAAGATAGAAGAGCTATGCTGACAACAAAAGAAGAGCCTTGTAATTTCAGGTCAGTGAGCATGTGTTTCTGAAGGTTTCTCCCACGAGAGGGATTCGAAGGTTTGGCATTCAAGGCAAGCTGTGTTCAAGATATGTTGGTCCATTCGAAATTATAGACAGAGTAGGGGAGGTTGCTTACCGTTTAGCACTACCGCCTCAGTTATCAGGAGTACACAATGTCTTCCATGTGTCTATGTTGCGAAAATATGTGTATGACCCCACTCATGTCATTCAGCATGCGGATTTGAAGCTGAAGGAAGATTTGACTTATGAAGAAAGACCAATCAAGATTTTGGATCATAAGCAGTAGTAACTCAGGAATCGTTCCATACCTATGGTTAAAGTGTAGTAGAGTCGGCGTGGAACTGAAGAGGCTACTTGGGAATCAGAAGATACCATGCGAAAGTAGTATCCCAACTTATTCTAGGTGAGTTATCTCGCTCCCCGTTTCCGTAAGTGCAGTGAATTTGGAGGACCAAATTCTTTAAGTGGGGGAGGGTGTAGCACCCCGATTTATTAAGAAATAAAAAAAATACAAGAAAATTAATAAGAAATTCCTCAAGAAATATGATAAGTAAAAAGTTGACCATTTTATAAAAATCTGGAAAAATTAGAATCTTGTAGAGGATAAAATTTTTAGTAAAATTGTCTTCTACGCCCAACCCAAATAAAATTCATAAATAAGCCGAATTAGCCGGTTAAGGCCCAAATCCACACTTAACCTAATCGGACCTTAAAACACAAAATTAGAGCCCAATACCTGATCATTTAAGCTGAAACCAGATCCAAATGAACGGCTAGGATCAACTCATCATTTCCCCTCTGGTTAATTTTTGAAACCCTAACCCTAGGAGGAGTATTTGGCGGCAGAGTGACGGATTAACCCTATCCTACGCGATTCACGCTCGTCCGCGGTGCGTGGACTCTATCTCCGCGAATAGAACACCCCAGAATCTATAGAACCTATAAAAACAAGCCTAAGCCACCCTAGAATCGTATGGAAGCTGTGGCGGCCGGAGAGGAGCTTGATCGAGGGGGAATCACGGTGATTACCGGCGGTGTGTACCTAGCGCGATCGGCTTCCCTCTTCTTCCTTCATCCTTCGATTAAGGTAGGTGATAACCAGCCAAATCATATGTGTAATATATGGTTGGAAGCATAATCGTGTCCTCTTTCTTTTGGTATAAAAAGCCCTAATTTTCTTGTAGCATCCTGCGATAATTTTAAGTTCTAGTGGAAGCATGTCATATCTAGGGTTAGCTATGTTCCACCTCGATTTAAGTAGGGATTTCAGTCATTAAACGTTCAATTGATCATGCTATCTGGTATAACTTTTCATGTGTGTTCTATTGCTAGTAAAAGCCCTAAATTTAATGTTCTATGTTTTCCGTATTTAACCGATTAAGCTAACCCTAGCCAACTAGTCGAAGGCGGGCATGGCGATGTTAGCAGAGAATTATTTTGGCATGCGCGACCTTACGATAGACCGCCCATCAAGGATAGGCGGCCTTTTTTTTGACTGTTCGTGTGTTCCTATCTCTCATATGTTCGGTGGGACGAGTGGCTGACTGCTAACCGCCCTTCCTTCTGGCGGCCAGTCCTAGACCGCTCATCTTCCCCAGCGGCACTCTACAGACCGCTCATCCCTAGCAGACCTACGGACCTGAGGGGGCATGAACGGCCTGTCGTGCGATCGCCGAGGTAGATGAAAGGTTCTGTTGGGACCGTCCATCTTTACAGAGTGCTCATTATCATGTTAGCATGAATTGTTTTAGTAGATTAATGGTTAATGGCAAACTAGCGACACACATAATGAACTGGAGACTATAGAAGTAAATATTTAAAATTCCTACTGGATTATTCTCATTTTTGATCTTGATTCATCTTCCAATGAAGTTAATATTCATTATGATTCATTAATAATTGAAATTGTTACTAGGATTGTTTGACAGTTGTTCTACTCCGGTAGGATTGACTGACCGTTATACTGGTTTCCGATGATTTGATAGCCTCATTTCCTTGTAATGGTTGGGACACTCCGTCGGATACTCCTTCCGTCGGACTAGGACCTTCATTACGGGACATTCGTAAGCCCCCGCGAGCTTGGGATTCCCACTAGGACACCGGGCAGGTTGTACCACCAAGACCTGAACATGTTCACGTTATCGAACCGCTTGGATTGCAGTGTTGTGAGTCACGGCTCAAATTGGACTGACCGAGACTTGAACGGCCGGAATCGGACCGTTCGTCTCAGTGGGCGGCCCATGATAGACCGTGCATCCCTCGCTAAATGCCATTTCTTGTTGGTCGATTAACCTTATTTCATCTTCGACCAAATCATGATTTGATCAACCCAATAAGCCCTAGGTTGACCAGTGGATAGTGGGCTGGACCCTGGTTCAGTTCTGCCCCACTTATGGCAGCCCGGAGCCCATTTTTGGGTGGAGTTCTAGTCTTCTAGTTAGACCCAGTTGGAGCGGAGTGATTAGGCCCGTCCATGTTGACGAGCGGATCCTATTGGACCGTTCATCCTCCGAGCGGCCCTATCAGGCCCGTTTGTCTTATTCTTGGGCTCAAGTTCTTCTGGCAATGTGCGGCCCATTTCTGACCGTTCTTATAAGAGCGGCCTAGAATGGTCCGTTTATCCTTGACTTCGTTGAGGATGATACTCAGCCCAGTTCTTTCTAGTACGGCCCATATGAGACCGTGCATATCTTGAGCGGCCGAGTTTGGACCGTGTATCTTCCAGAAAATGATTTCCGTGGTTATTCGTGTTTGAATACAAGGACCTGTCGCTTCTTGATAATTTGAACTTTCTGGTCAAAGTACCTCTTCGACTTATCATTGGGTTTTCCGAGGTAAGTTATACCTTGACATTATTGGTCATTTAACTTGATTAATGTCTAGACATAACTTGAGATCTTGGATCCATTAAATCAATGCCAACGCATCATAAGGCCCCGGTCTGGTCCTGAGAGGAGAGCCCGAAAAGTACTTGTGTCCCGGGGAGTTTGAATGACATGGTGAGGCATTGAATCGAGTGCATGACTAGCGTGATGTCTACGACATAATCTCTTACTTGAATCTTCTTGACTTGGTTAGTTCTTGCTTGTTGGCCAATTTCCAATTACTTCATAGTATCACCTTCTTTTTATTACATTACTTTGTCATATCGTCATTTCATTTCGTTCTTTATTTTCACACTTAAAAATATAATTAATTGGTTAATTATTTAAACTTGCCTGTTATTACCTACTGAGCGTTCGCTCACCTAGTTGTTTCCCCCTTTTTCAGGTAGCTCAGGTGAGGATTCACAAACTGGTGGGGATGGGAAAGAGTGATGGCCATGGAGCGAACCAACTAGAAGCCGTGTGGAGCCAGTCATGGTCGTTTGTGTCTAGCTATGTTTTAGAGTGTGTGTTTTGATAGAGTTGTAGTTACAAAGTCAGCAAATGTAATGATGTTATGTCGGAAGTTTGTTTAAGAGAGTTTATATGATTGGAACATGGATCTTTTAAATGTTATTTAGTTATGGAGTTATTTCTATTCATGGTATTGTGTTGATCTTTAGCTTTAGCATAACATGTCTGTAAATCAACATATTTTCATTAATTGTTTCTACTACCAATCCCGATATTCCGCATCGGGGAGTGACACATAGTTGTCATCATCAAAAAGGGAGAGAATGTTGTAACTGTGACTTTGATGATGTCAAACCTTGACTCATCTTTATGCTCTTGATGATGTCAATGCAAATAACTTCTTAACTCGGTGGAAGTTTAGTTTTTCTAAGGTTCAGAAATCCAGAAGCACAGAAATTGCAAAATCTAAAATTCAGAAGTACGAGCAAACTCTTTGGAAGATCAGTTGAAGGCAAGTTTGCATAAATGGATTGCCATGCCAGAGATCATACAAGGTAGCAGTCACATGTCTTCGAGCTCTTAAGTTCAGTAGGCCAAAAAGTTGTTTTAGCCAAGACAAATCCAAGATGTAGAGTTGACACAGTCAAAATGATGAAGAGGGAAAGATGGAATGAAGTTGGCGGCTGGTGCCTAGCTTAAAGCCAAAGCCAGTCGGCCGGCTTGCTTCTATTGGTCGACCGAAAGTCTCAAAAGGTTCAGAAACTGAAGATAGGTCAGCCAAAAGTGCAAGGATGCTAAGCAGCAATTATGAAGTCATGCACATATCAGTTTACAACATCAACACCATGACGATTCAAGAAGAGAACTCAAGAGAACAAGAGTTCTATTTGCCATGAGAGTGTCGAAGCTGGATCACCACTGCCTTGATGCAGTCATGCCCACAGAAGCGATTTCCAGAGTTCTGCATCGACGCAACAGAGAACTACACTGATGCACCAGGCACAAAACTGGAACTTAAATGTGACCACGTCGAAGCATCAGAGAACTACATCGATGTGACCATGTCGAAGCATCAGAAAACTGCCTCGACTCTCTAAGCCTAGAACCAGAAAATGATGCCACCATGTCGAAGCATCAAGTGATGCATCGATGCAGCATAACATATCAAAGTACCAGTACTAGACAATAGGTCGAAGCACAGTGCAGTGCATCTATGTAACAGTGTGATGAATCGATGCAACAATGTAGTGCATCGACACAGTCATGCACACAGAAGCTATTTCTAGAAGCTCGCCTACAGTAGTGCACCGACGCACTAAGCCCAGGATCTACATCTAAACGTTACTACGTCAAAGCATCATGGAACTGCATTGACGCACCAAATGTCTACGAGAGGCCATGGGTCTAAAAGCCTTTTCATTCTCACTTCACCGATGCATCAAGTTTCTGCATCGACGCAGCTTCACTCCTTTCTCGATAATGTGAGAACCCGAGTGGATCACATGCCAGCGACTTCAAGCCAGTAGGCGCTCTGCTCAAATCACGTTGCTGAATTATTGAGAGATAAAGTTGACAAAATATTCTCTTGCCACCTGGACCAATGGAGTAATTCGTCTATGGATCTATTTTTTAAGTGGAGAATGATTTCTCTACTCTCTATATAAGAGGTCATCTTCTTCCAAAAGAGAGGGCTGCTGAAAAAGGATTCCGTGAAGAGAAAGAAAGGGAAGGGGCCACAGAAGAAAGCCAGTTAGAGTGATTTGAGAAGAAAAGAGTGCAGTACCCATTCCAAGAGATTGAGAGAAAAAATCTGTGAGAAGAAAAAGAAGAATAGAAAAAGAGAGCTCGAGAGAGTGAGAGAGAGAGAGTCTAGATCCCAAGGCCAATTCGTGAGCGAAGATAGAGTGCAGCTAGAAGTTCAATTTGAAGATTTGTCTGGTTCATCAGTTCGTGGATCAAATCCAAAATTGCCTTGCTCCTTTGGAGTTATCTTTCTTTTGTGCCTTTTGTTTTGTTACTTTCGTTTCAACTATGTTCTTCCGATACCCTATTTGAGGGTCAGGTTCCTTATGAGCATTCAGAAGAAGGGAGAAGTGTCTTCTCCGGGTTCCCTCTAAGGTTTCAGAGGAAGATAGGATTGTTCCTCTGGGTTGTGAGCAACTGGAGTTGTTCACGGATTCCTTCTGTGTCTACAGAAGAAAAGGGAACTTCGTTCTCTGGTCACTACTAGTGGTAGTGGGGGTTGATCTCACTGGGTGTGAGATCAGGTCGAGGGATTTGTCTCCCTCAAGTTCAAGATGTGTCATCAGCGGTTGATGCAGACTGAGTCTACGTCTTGCATATGCAGGGGAAGCCTCACTCAGGTTTGAGTGAGGGGTGGACATACATCTGCTTGTGGCAGACCGAACCACCAAAAGAATCCTGTCCTCTGTGGTTTGTCTTTCACATACTCCTTATCTTCTACCACCTTCATAGGTTGGCGTGAATGTTGTTTCATCACTCCATCATGACATAGTGCTAAGCTCTCGCTAGTAATTCTGTGTGAACCGTTTACTGCTGTGTATGAATTGGTTTGCTGGTTGTTGGGAGTTTACTAGTTGTTTGCGTTATTGCCAACAGTGCAGTTGATCTCATGGTGTGTTAAGTGTTTGAGTTTTGTCCTGCGTGGATTGATTCAATCTCAGTGCTATCTGCTAGTTACCTTTGTGCATTGGTTTGATCAACAGTAGACTGGTTAGTCTACAACGTTAGCTTTTGTTGCATTTTAATTAAGTATGCCTTTTAGTTGAAAGAAGTTTTTTAATTGAGGGATCTATTCACCCCCCTCTAGATCCCGACTTTGCACCTAACACAAATCAAAGGTCAGTTATGTCATGATGGCCTTAACAACGTGTTAGGAGTAAAAGCCCCCTATTTCCTCTTTATTTCATGCTCTATACACATCATATTATATGTTTTCCCCAGACTGCACATCTAGGTCCTCCCTGCATGAATGTCCTTGCAAATTAATGGAAAAGATAGTAATTTGGCCAAAGTTATCCAAATTCACGCATCTCCATGCATTAGTTCTATTGTATCATGCATTATCATCTTATTCTCCAAAGTTTTCATGCGTTAATTACCCCTAGATTGGCCTTGCACATCAGTTTGACCTTCTGTCTATGCACACAGAAGGCGGTTCACCAGAGACCGCGCCCATTAGAAGGCGGTTCCCAATAGACTACTTTATACAGAAGGCGGTAACCTCTAGACCGTGTTTTACTCGTTGTTCTGAGAAATAGTAACCAGAATAAACCCTTTCCTTAGTTGTAGTTCTACTGCCTTATGCTATATTCTCCTATCTCTCCTTGTAGTTATGTTACTGATTATATTATAGATATGATGGTTCCAACTTCATGCCATATCATGTTTTAGAACTTATTTTAATCTTATACTAATTTCATGCAAAAACCATATCGTCTTGTATTAAAGATATTTTTCCATAGTTTGTAGAACTTGCCATATTAGTGTTTTAATCGCTATTTTACACGTTTCCTACTCGTCTCCATGTCTTTATTAAGTACATAGCATGTATCCTGGTACGATGCTATTAGTTATACACGCACTTGATAGGCACATCTCTTGGACTTGAGATCCTCCCCATCGGATATTCCTTCTGCCGGACTAGGTGATCTTATTTCAGGGTCTTCGTAAGTCTCCGCGAGCCTGTGATTCCCACTAGGACGCCGAGATGGTTGTACCTTAAAACCCAATGGTCTACAATGCACTTGAGTTCCCTGCGTTTTTCTGTGCACGGGCCTAAAGGCGGCCATCAGGACACCACTACTTCATGAAGCCGTTCCTGGCGGGACCGCGTTCTGCTAGTTTGTTCATTGCGTTGACCTGTTATTTCTTCTGCGTCGACTCATCCATATAGCGGTTCCCACATGACCGTTACTGCCTAATAGTGGTCCTGCCATGACTGCGTTATGTCAAAATATTGTCAAACCCATGGTTTGACCAAAGGGTTAACTCTACTCCGTTCCTAGATGGTCTTCTGATTATCTGGAACCTAACACCTTATCCAATAAGCTATTAACGAATTATAGAAATCTATGAATGTACCGTTATGCTGTTGGAATCCCTCCGTGGCATAATGTCCAATTAATTCATCCTTGATCTCATGCTTTTCATTTTTGGTACGTTCATACCTTGATCTTGCTATCATGAAACTATAGTTGGAATTGTTATTATTGGCCTATATTTATATTTCTCGTGGAAGTAACTTGATTTATAACTTGAAGAAGCAAGAGTGGGCACGGACATTGTCCAAGGGCTCGACACTATCCCCCTCTGCGGATGGCCAAAAACATACCGTAAACCATCGGGTATGATGCTTACTGGCGTCGCATTGTGCTGGGAGTACTTTTTTTATTAACGTGTGAAATCCACGAGGCTCATCATGAAATTATACATACTTGGTACATGACTTTCTAGAACATAGCCTTTATGGTTATGAAAAGTACATTCTTGTTACATTCTGGTATATTCTTGTTACATGAAAGGCCAATCTTACATCTGTATCTCATTCTTGCTTGATCATGCTTGCATATCTTGTTCCTACCTTGTTATTAATGTTACTTTGGTTTTTATCACATGTTTTATCACATTTTACATTATTGACCTTTTCATAGAGCTAAAATGATAATTACTTAAACTTGCCATCATGTTGATACGAAGATAGCTACTAGGCGAGTGCGCTCATTCCCTACTTTCTAATCTTTTCAGGAAATTCTAGTGGAACAGATTCAGATTACTCGAATGACGGATCCGAGGGCGAGTGCGATTGATGGATGAGAGAAGCCATAGCTAGTCTAGTCATGAGTCCTATTGTAATTAGGTTCCTTCACTGTAATAGACAGTGAAGTCAATCATGTTATGTAATTTTCTTTATTTGAGTCTAGTGAGGTGTTATGTTAAAAGAAGTCAAGAGTCATTGTAAACTCAAATTATTATTTAATAAAGTTTGATATTTGAGTCCATTATCTTGTGTTCACTCTTCTTATGTGTGAATGTTTTAGCGCTCTGATTCTATTACTAGCTTGAGGCGTATTGCCGACTATTCACGTTCCCGACTTAATTCCGCTGCATATCTCGGGACGTGACAATTAAGTTGGTATCAGAGCCTAAGCTTAAGTAAGTTCTAGGAAAATGTCATGTCGTTGGTTAAGTCCAAGGTTTAGGACCCACACCTATGCACTAGGAAAAAAATTCCAAACCCATATGAGATTGGGTAGAGCCCGGGATGAGATAGTTTATTTAAAAATTAATCTCTAGTTCCTCATAAATTCTAAAAAAAACAAGTAATTAATTATTTTCTCAGGCACCTCATTCTCACAATGGCTGGCAGCCACGCAAATTGGGAAGCAATGAAATAAACTGTTGCGGGTCTTACCCAGGCCCTCCAAACTGTGGCACAGGCTGGCGGGTGGGCAGGCGTCGGTGATTTACATCATAATTTTCGGAGCATGAACCCTCCACGATTCTCAGGCTCGTCAAACCCTGACGAGGCAGAAAATTGGATTAATGAAATGGAACGAATCTTCAATGTTATACAATGCATGGACTAAGAGAAGGTCCTATTGGCCATGTTTCAACTCAATAAAGATGCGCACACGTGGTGGAAGGCCACTTCGGCCCATCTTCATAATGCCCAAATTACTTGGGAGGAGTTTCTTGAACTCTTCCGATAGAAATATTTTTCTGAACATGTACGTGAGAGGAAGGCTACGGAATTCGCCTCCCTTAGGCAAGGGATGATGTCTGTGGCGGAATACAAACTTCAATTCTCAAGGCTGGCCCCATATGCACCACATCTAGTCACTACAGAGCTTCTAAAGGCTAATCGCTTTATGGACGGATTAAGGCCCATCTTTGTCAAACAACTCGACCCCCAAAATATCTAAACCTATACGGAGATGGTTCACCGAGCCCATCTATATGAAAGAACCTTGGAAAAGGTCGAGAAATTCCAGGGCAAAGGAGATGAAACTAGCCGAAAGCATGATAAGAGAGGAAGGAGAGAAGAAGAAGAGAAGTTTAGCATCACGGAAGACTATGAATCCCGTGACAACAAGAAGAGGCCTTGTAATGGTAATCGTAATGGTAATGGCAAAGGCAATGGTAAAAATAAAAGAGTCAAGGAAGAAGAAAATCAAGTCATGGCAGCTTGCATATTTTGCGAGAAGTTCGGTCATTCGACCGAAGAATACTGGAAGCGTCTCGGCATATGTCTCCGATGTGGAAGCTGGGAGCACAGGATGCCAAATTATCCTCTCATAAAGGAAGAACCCTCGAAGAATAATGGAGGACATAGGCGACAAGGCCGTCTCAATGTTGTTATGGGTGATGAACCTACGAGGGGCAATAACGTAGTTGGAAGTATTGTCCTAACCTATTCACATCTGGCTTTTTCTTTATTTGATACCCAGAACTGTTTAACTATAAGTAAAATGAACACTCCCAAAATTCCATGCGATGAATTTGGGGACCAAATTCTTTTTAAGGAGGGGAGGGTGTAGCACCCCTTCCTGGAATTAAAAAGGATTGTTTAGATATTTTAAAAAGCTTACTGGGCTATTTAATGAAATCTGAGTTAATTAATTAAATTAAAAGGTCAAATAATTAACCTAATAAGTAAGCCTACTTAAATTGGGCCCATAGATCAATTTCTAAGACCTTTTGGCCAAAGCCAACTTCTAGAGACGTAATTAAGGTTATTTTCTAATTTAAATGGATAAATAGGATAAATAGGGGATACATAGCGGAGATTAAGATAAAATCTGATTTTTTAGATTTTTTCCCAGAGGGCGATCTATCGCGCGATTGCGTCTTCCAAGAGGCGGTCCAGACACGACCGCGTTCTGCTTCCGAGAATGGGTGATTGAGAGGCGTAGAAAACCTAGATTTTTGCCATCCCAATTGCCTAGGACCGAAGTGCTCTGGCATTTAAACCTATCTAGGACTCTTGGGGAATCCGATTGGTACCCTATAGGACTCATAATTCAATCTAAAACTTTAGCCCTAGGTCATTCCCTGGAAATAGGGCCCAGAATCAACCTGCGCGAACCCTCATTTTGGCTCGCGTGGTTCGATGGTAAGATGTTGTTGTTTCATGTTAGTCTTTAAGAATTTTTTATTCCCTTTAGTATCTTCTAACCCTCTTCCAAATTGCATGATAGGAGACCAAGCATCCAGAGAGTTAGAGGGATCAGAAGTAGCTATTTCTCTATAGAATGCACAGGAACGAGCGTGTTCTTCCAGCAAAGATCCAAAGTTTAGGAGCCATAATAGAGGTACTTTCAAGTTCAGCCTTTAGAGTTAATTGTTCCCCTTTATGTCTTTTAACTTCCCTCCAAATCTCATGAAATAAGATCAAGCAGTTAAGGAGATAGAGCATCTGGAAGTTGTTGATTCCACATAGGACGCGCAGGAACGAGAACCTTCTTCTAGCAACAAATTTGAAGTCTAGGGATCAAATCAAAGGTAGGTTATCTCATGATGGCTTTAACAATGCCTTAAGAGTAAAATCCCCCTCTTTCCTCTTGATTTCATGCTCTATACACGTCGTATCATATGTTTTCTCCAGACTGCACATCTAGGTCCTCCCTGCATGAATTTCCCTACAAATTAATGGAACATATAGTAATTTGGCCAAAGTTATCCTAATTCACACATCTCCATGCATTAGTTCTGTTGTATCATGCATTTTCATCTTCTTCTCCAATGTTTTCATGTGTTAATTACCCTTAGATAGGCCTTGCACATTAGTTTGACCTTCTATCTATGCAGACAGAAGGCGGTTCACCAGAGACTGCGCCCATTAAAAGGCAGTTCCCAATAGACCGCTTTATACAGAAGACGGTTACCTCTAGACCACGTTTTACTCGCTGTTCTAATAAATAGTCATCGGATTAACCCCTTTCCTTAGTTGTAGTTCTACTGCCTTATGTTATATTCTCCTGTCTCTCCTTGTAGTTGTGTTACTGATTATATTATAGATATGATGGTTCCAATTTCATGCCATATCATGTTTTAGAACTTATTTTAATCTTATGCTAATTTCATGCCAAAACCATATAGTCTTGTATTAAAGATATTTTTCCATGGTTTGTAGAACTTGCTATATTAGTGTTTTAATCGTTGTTTTACACATTTCATTCTCATCTTCATGTATTTCTTAAGTACATAGCACGTATCCCAGTACGATGCTATTAGTTACACACGCACTTGATAGGCACATCTCTTGGACTTGAGATCCTCTCCGTCGGATATTCCTTCCGCCGGACTAGGTGATCTTGTTTCAAGGCCTCTGTAAGTCTCCGCGAGCCTAGAATTCCCACTAGAACATTGAGTTCATTTTACCCTAAAACCCAATGGTCTAGAAAGCACTTGAGTTCCTCACGTTTTTCTGTGAACATGCTTGAACGCGGCCATCAGGCGACCGCTACTTCATGAAGGCGATCCTAGCACGATCGCATTCTACTAGTTTCTTCATTGCGTCGACCTATTCTTTCATCTGCGTCGGCTCATCCAGATAGCTATTCTCACATCACCACTACTGCCTAATAGAGGTCCTAGCAAGATCGCGTTATGTCAAAATGTTGTCTAACCCATGGTTTGACCAAAGGGTTAACTCTACTCTATTCCTAGATGGTATTCTGATTATCTGGAATCTAACACCTTATCCAATAAGTTAGTAATGGATTATAGAAATCTATGAATGTACCGTTATGCTGCCGGAATTCCTCCGTGGCATAATGTCCAATTAATTCATCCTTGATCTCATGCTTTTCATTTTTGGTACGTTCATACCTTGATTTTGCTATCATGCAAGTATAGTTGGAATTGTTATTATTGGCCTATATTTATATTTCTCGTGGAAGTAGCTTGATTTATAACTTGAAGATGAAAGAGTGGGCATGGATAGTGTCCAAGGGCTCGACGCTAGCCCCCTTGGCGGATGGCCGAAAACATACTGTAAACCATGGGGTTTGATGCTTACTAGCGTCACATTACGTTGGGAGTACTTTTTTTATAAATGGGTGAAATCCACGAAGCTCATCTTGAAATTATATATGCTTGGTACATGCCTTTTTAGAACATAGCCTTTATGGTTATGAAAAGTATATTCTCGTCACATTATAGTACATTCTTGTTACATGAAAGGCCAATCTTACATCTGTATATCATTCTTGCTTGATCATGCTTGCACATCTTGTTCCTACCTGGTTATTAATGTTACTTTGGTTTTTATCATGTATTTTATCACATTTTACAGTATTGACCTTTTCATAGAGCTAAAATGATAATTACTTAAACTTGCCATCATGTTGATATGAAGATACCTACTGGGCGAGTGCGCTCATTCCCTTCTTTCCAATCTTTGCAGAAATTATAGTGGAATGGATTCAGATTACTCAAATGACAGATCCAAGGGCGAGTGCGATTGATGGACAAGAGACGCCATAGCTAGTCTAGTCATGAGTCCTATTGTAATTAGGTTCCTTCACTGTAATAGACGGTGAAGTCGATCAGATCATGTAATTTTCTTTATTTGAGTCTAGTGAGGTGTTATGTTAAATGAAGTCAAGAGTCATTGTAAACTCAAGTTATTATTTAATAAAGTTGGATATTTGAGTCCATTATCTTGTGTTCACTCTTCTTATGTGTCACTGTTTTAGTGCTATGATTATATTGCTAGCTTGAGACGTATTGCCGACTGTTCACGTTCCTGACTTAGCTCCGCTGCATATCTCTGGGCGTGACACTCTGGCCTACAATGGGAGTAAATTTAATGATCAAACATTTATCAAAACTTAAATCTAACTGTCAGGTTTAGATTAGAAGTAAATCTAACTGTCAGATCTTGATCAAATTTGAATGAGACCATATTGAATTAGGTCGGGAGTTAATCCAACAGTCAAATCTTGATCAAAGTTAAACTATGTGGTCAGATACTACTCGGGAGCAAATCCAACGGTTGAATCTTCTTAATGCTTAGTTGGGTATCGTTTGCCAACGCTGGCAGATTAAATTAAATTATTTATGTTGATAGGGTGCAAGGCCCTGATTCAGAGGGGGGGGGGGTGAATGAATCAATCTTTAAAACTTTGCCCAATTAAAGCTTATAACAAACAGAGATGCGGAATTAAAGCTAACATGTGCCTTCATTGACTTGGATGCTCTCTTCGAATGACGAGAGGAAGATCATATAGCCTGACCTTTTGATCAACTCTATATACACTAAAGAGATGACTCAGTTCATCTGATCAGATTGGATCACTCTCTCGATACCGGAGTCAAATGCCCGGTATGCAAACCAAATACCCACTAGATGAGAAAAATAGATCGAGCCTAAGCATACATCTAGCGGATCAGACAAGGCAATCAAACCACGATGGACAGAAGGTTTTTAGGTGGTTCGGTCCCCCAGACCTACGTCCACCCCACACTCAAACCAGAGTATGGATTCCTGTTGATACACAACTTAACCCGCTGGGCCTCACAGTTTCCCTACAACTACTGATTCACAGCTTCAACCACTGAGCATTACAGCTTGAGCCAATCTAGCCGACCACAGGAACCGATCCTCTGCAACTGCTGAGCGACACAGCTTGCTCTGCTGACTTATAGCTTGAAATAGAGGTATAAAAGAAAACAAGAAATGAAGAATCACAGCACTGGAAAGCTGAAAGAAATTGCAAATCAATTATAGCTCTCGCAGGAGCTGACTGGCCACGATTTGATCCAAGGTCGAGTGGAATAGGTCTTCAGGCTGCTTCAATCTTCTCTTTACTATCTCTCTCACTCTTTCTTCCTTTTCTTCTTTCTCAAATTCTCTATCTTTTCTTCATCGTACTCCTTATTTCTTCTTCTGTCTCTCCTCAGATTTCTATTTTCTTCTCTTAATTTCTATATCAGTCCATCATCTTCTACTTTACGCAGAAGAAGGGTCTTATATAAAGCTTCAGTCTGGGACCCACGAGCTCACACCCTAGGCGTGTGGAGGGAGCACTCCCGCCAAGAAGCTACAGGAATGTATTAGCCACGTGTCAAAATCTGGATCTGAGAATCCACGTGGTGACTTCTTTCAGGGACAGTTCGCTTTGGATCACGTGCCCTTCTTAATAGGTCACGAACATTTGTCATGTTAAAATGTCAAAACATTTGACAGTTAAATAGGTATGAGTATGACGTATATGAACTAATGTGTATGGACCTTGTTTTTCATCAAGCTAAACTGTATAATGACATTATAACCACTAGCATAAAATATGCACAGACACAATATCAATCGGTGTGAAAATATGCACATGCTTTAGGCATGTATGGAAGATGTCCACAGACCTTGGGGTGCTTATAGTAAGACATGCATAGACTCACTTTATGGATAAAGAAGATATGCATCGACCTAATCCCAACTGACATGAAATGGTGCACAACCCTCGGTGACATACAAGTAGAAATGCACAAGCTAGCATAGTGCAGAGACATTATATATGTGAGATGCAAACGTTGCACTGACATGGTGTTTACTAGCAAGGAATGCACTGAGTATGTATAATCAAAAAGCGAACGATGCACTGATCCAATGTCCCGTAAGCAACCTTGCACAGACTTTGTGCGTGCAAAAGATGAGAGTTGCAAAGGCTCAGTTATGACCATGTGAGACTTGCCTAAGAAAAGTGCATAGACTTTATGTGCACGGTGCGAGAGTTGCACCGACTTGATCGCATGTAACTATAGATGCTGCTCTGACTACGTGAGCCTAGATCTCGCATGCACCGACTTGGTCGCGTGCAGCAATGAAGATTGCACCGACATGATGTCCCTTGGACGCAAGCATGCACAGACTGTTTTTGCATGAGACACACATATGCGCGGACTTAGTCGCGCGCAGCAACGATGGTTGCACCGACTTGATGCAAGCATGCACAGACTTCATTTACTTGAAGTGCAACATATGTGCGGGCACAACATGGTATGAATAGGGAATAGCACCGACTTGATGTATGCGTGCACAGACCTTATTCGGTTGAAATGCAACATATGCACATACTCAATACAGAGTGAATTTAGTGTAGCACTGACTCTATTCTATGCAATGCGATCTTGCACCGACAAGATGTCCACCCGAAAATGCATGAAGTGCCACTTGCACCGAGTTCGGTCTCGCACAAGCCAAATGTGCACCGACTCTCATCTGCCAAGGCAGTGTACACGAACTTGAATGCACAGACATAGATGCACATGAGCAGTGACATGCACTGACCTTGAAATGCACATTGATAAGGTCTGCATGGACCTTGGTCCCTAAAATGCATATGAGCTAAAGCACCAAGTTTAGAAGTTTATGCACGGTATTCATATACATAGACCAACAGACTACACCAAGATGTGCACTGACCCTGAACATATACACTGGCGTAATGTTCAGATAGAGTTATGACATATGCATGATGAATATCGACACTTTCTATATACTCAGTAAGTATGCATGGACCCTCTGAGTGGAGCAACATTCAATCTTTCATATGCAGACACATGGTGACTCATAGTGTTTGCTATCATCAAAATCACAGGGGCACAACAATCTCCCCCTTTTTGATGATGGCAACATTATGAGTCACACTGACTCAAACTATTCTCCCCCTTTGACTTCATCAAAAAGAAAATAGTTTGAGAGAGAAAAATAAGCAGGTATGAAAGGATTGATATAACATATCCCTGGATAAAAAGGAAGGACAACCATACATGAAACTCCCCCTGAATAAAGGAATACAATCAACAAGTATAGGGGCAGTTAGACAATCAAGCATCAATCCTCCCCCTTTTAAGACAGAATAAATACAGTCTACTTCAACACCTATCCTCTCCTAAAGACAGGAAAACGCTGCTTGCTCAGAATGAAACAAGGCTTTGAAGAAGGTATGGAAGGAGTATGTCAAGACTAGATTGAAGAAAAATGTTGAGGCAACGAGCAGAGCACAGAATCTTTCAAGAGCAATTCAGCTGAAACAGTGAGCAGGTTCAAGTGATGATCAAGAAACTTATATGCAAGTTGATGAAGTTGTCAATAGTGTAACTGATCAGACGAATTTTATAGTAGGTGTTGTGCCTCTTAGGCACAAGCATGTGCTATGTTGATTTGATGATAGCAATGCTGTTTTGGGGTTAGATCTGTACCTTATTTGCTTTCGGCCATCACCAGACTTTCCTTCTCTTTTTCTCATAAATTTCCTGAATTCACTGGTCAGCATTTCAATGTGGTCTCCATCAATTTCAGACCCCGAGAAGCTGCTTTTCTCACTTAATGATCCACTGTGGCTGGATCTGTTTGCTTTGCTGAAGCCAGCCTTCAGCACGATTGGTTCCATTACAAATAATCTGAAATCACAGAGAGACTGAAGCACCTAGACCAAATGAGCAAGGCAAGGCACTAAGTTGGAGAACCAAAATAACGAACACAAAAAGCACACTATGAAATGCACCAAACAGAAATGCACTAAACCAGATGATCAAAGTAAAGCAGTAAGATAGTGAAACAAATCAACGAGCAGACGAAGCCCACTCTGATGTGCACCAAAAGCTAGCAGGAACTGCTTCGGATTGTTAGATCCTATGCACAGCAACCCACTCTGATATCAAGTGTTGGAAGGCTGGCCATGTGAAGACTGACTGTCCAAAATTCTCGAAATTCAAAGGGAACACTTCGGACAGTGATGTAGAAGGAGAAAAGTCCATATGCTTAATGGCCAACCGGGGAAGTGATGATGAGGAAACCTCATCTCAGGTAAGCTCCGGATCAGATGGAGTTTCTTTTGATGAATTGATAGTGATGTATGAAAATCTGTTTAAAGTGTCTAAGAAATTAAAATCTGAAAATAAAAATTTATGAAAAGAAATGAATAATTTGAAATCTGAAATGATTAAAGAAAAAGATGAGTTGAATAGGTTGAAATCTAAAAATGAGAATATTAGAAACAAACTCATCGGTGAAAATAATCCTTGCAAAGCTTGTGCCATTCTCGAAGACATGATTAATGATTTTGATTCTGATGACAGTTCTCAAAAAGAACAAATCAAATCTCTAAAAGAAGAAAATGTCTACTTGAAAGATCAAAATAAAAGGCTAATGGTTCTTAATACTATCTTCTCTGAGAGATGGCTGTCAATTGAAAAAGGAAAATCAGTTGTGAAGGAAAATGAGAACAACATTGAAATAATGGTTCAACAAGAAAATGAAACTCTGAAGAACTTGAATGATACTTTGCAACAGCAGCTAATTGCATGTGAATCTGAGCTATCCAAGTATGAAGTGAGTATTGCTTTACTGAATTCTGAAATTGAAAATCTGAAAAACACTCTGTCTAAATTTGTCAAAGGTAAAAACAATTTGAATAAACTGCTTGGCTCCAATGTGAAAAGTTCAGAATGTGCTAGTACCTCAAAATGTATTTCATATAAGAAATCTCAGAACAATAAGCACAGGGCTGAACAAAAGAAAAAGGAAAATTGCTGTGAAAAATCTTCTCATAAAATTCAGTTTAAAAAGGAAAAGAATGTGTAGTGTTTCTATTGTAATAAGATAGGTCATATGATGCATGAGTGTAAGATGTTTGAATTAGATGACCTAGCTGCTACTACTGCACAGAAAATTCCTGCTAGAAATCATGTTTTTCAAAGAAGGAAAATAGAGTGTTTTCATTGTGGCAAGAAAGGGCATATCATGGATGATTGCAGAATACTGAAAGAAGATGAGCATGCTAGTAAAACAGTGCATTCAAGGAAATCTTTTGATAGAAACCATGCCACTAAGAAATCTAATGTATCCTGTTATTATTATGGTAAGCGTGGTCATTTAATGAATGCATGTTTCAAACTGAAAGAAGATAACAATGTGAATTCTAGATCTTTTGCACATGCTCATGACCCACATAGACACAGATCTACTTCAAGCCAGCATACTATCTGTTTCACTTGCAACAAGCCTAGGCATAAGGCAAATGAATGCTGGTCAGGAAATCACAGGGGCAAAAATGAATCAAACAGCAAGCATCTTAGATGCTTTGAATGTGGTAAGTATGGGCATGCAGTCAAGGACTGCTGGTTTGCTCAGGGAAATCATTTTAATTCCAAATTTATAAGATTCCCTCCAAACAAAAATTTCTTGGGCAGAAATAAAGCTGGTCTTAAAGAAAAGACTCTTGTTTGTTATGAATGTGAAAAACCTAGCCACCGAGCTTCTGAATGCTGGTGGGCAGGTAATAGTAAATTAAAAACTCATGCTTACAACAGAAAAATTCATGCTCAGTTTCATAGGTCCCATGTTGCTGTAGATATGCATCATAGGACTAGAAAATCTGTTGGTTCATGTCATTATTGTGGAAATTTTGGACATTCTATGTCTGATTGCTCTCTAATGGAATTTGATGATAATATTGCTAAGAAATTATTTAGAACACCTGATAGGGGTAATTCAGGACCCAAGACCTCTTGGGTTCCTGCAGGATCAACTTGACTTTATCTTGAAGGTGTGTCTTGGAAGCTGAAGAATAAAAGGGGTTAACCAAGGCACTCAAGAATGAAAATCTCATGACTACACATCAGGTCAGTTCTGAACCTTGTTTAAATTTCTCCATCTGATATTGTTGATTTGTCTGATTGACTTCTGATGTCTTCTTCTTGTCTAGTTGATCAGTCTGCATTCCAGACTCAGCTATTGAATTCATTTCTACATATATCTGATGCTCTTCTGTTGCCATCTCGTGCAAATTGCTGAACTGAATTTGAATGCTTCTTTAGTGTATTCAGTTGATGCACTATATAGACTTTGTGTCAATGCATGTGTTTTGTGTTAATGCATTGCATACTTGTTGTTAAATGCATAACTTGCTGATTGTGAATGGTTCATTTAGTGTACACAGTCAATGCATGTGTCTTATGTCTACATACATCATTTGCATGACTGTCAATGATGCTGTTCAATGCATGTAGGACTGCTTTATGTTGCATTGTCTTGCATAACCCTGGTATATCAAATGGTATGTTACTAAAAGGTAGGGAAATCTATCCGGAGGTTTCTACCATGTGCGAGATGGTCTTTGAGACCAGGTTCTCCGCCTAGTACCATGAGTCCTGTCCTCATGAAGAACATTGTACTGCATTATATTTTTTTTTCTGAAAAAGGATAAAAATGCTCATGACTTGGATGCATAAACCTGAATTGATTGCATACTTGTCTCATGTATCCTTGGTGCATAGTTTGCATGTAGAACAGTGTGTTGCATAGCATATCTCTTGCCTCATGATGTTAGAGGGAGCTGAGATTTCTGTTCATTACATTGATTCCTTTTCACTTCTCATTGTTCCCATTCAAATGATTCATATTCTTTGACATCAGTTGCTCTTGAACCTTAATGCCAAATGCTATCTTTTCCCCATCATTTTCACTGAACAACAGCTATTGTTTCTGGTTTAGTATATTGAGTTGTGATTATTGCAAGTGTTCACTTATAAGAATCACTCTTACAAATTGAAAGGAATTAAAGGTTTAACCTTTATAAATTGAAGAGTTAAGTATCTGTACTTCAGAATTTGAGATAAAAGAAAACTCTTATAGCTCTTAATCTTTGTCTCATGGCTAAAATAGAAAAAGTTTTTTATACCTGAATGTGTTAATCTGGAAATGTCTAGAACAAGTGAACAAGAGTGTGTACTGTTTGTCAAACAATCACTCTAAAAGAAATAAGGGCAGCAATAAATAAGATGTTCAAGTAAAGAACTGAACATTGTGACAGAGCAATGGCTGATTGCACTGAGAAACTATGAACTCCTCCAAAGAAGCAGGAGAATTCGTATGTCATGAGGTGCTTCAAGCTAACTCTGTTCATAGGGTCGAATCTATAAGGGGAGTCCTCACCAAGTAACTGGGGGTACTGGCCTCTGATCAAGGTGTGCCCTTAATGTCAAAGGTGAAGATTGTTCCTTGTAGGTCTTGACCTGAAGTAGATCTTGTAGTTTATGTCTAGTAACTAGGAGTACCTGCCTCTAATCAAGGTGTACACCTAATGTCTACAGCATAAATGCCGCAGGTCTATTCACTTAGTTCAGTTTCTAAAAATTCAAAAGTGAAATACAAACTGCTGTAACTCTTTGAAAATCAAAAGTCAATGAGTGAAAATTATTTTTATTAATACATATTCAAGTTACCTTTCTTGAATTTCCTTGTTTAATCACAAAAGGGTATTATTTCTGACTTATCTATTAATACCATGTGCCCTAGATTCATTGCTATAAATGGAGTCTATAAACTCTTTTTCAGGGGTCAGGTGTTTTACTCTAGATTTATCACTGTTAAACCTGAATTTTTGTCAAAACTGTATGTTGCTGATTCTTATACTTTAACTATTGTTTATAATCAGGCTTACTTTCTGAACTAATGATTCAGCTATTGTCAAGTGACCCTCCTACCTTCTCTACCTTTATTTACATGTTCATATTCCTTCTCAACGGGGGAGCAATTATTTAAGGGGAGAACCAATTCAGGGGGAGTCATACATTCAGGGGGAGAATGAGGTGCTCTAAGGGTATTTGCATGCATACTGCCATGTTGCACACATGTTCATACTATTTTTCTCTTTTTGATCATGTCAAAGGGGGAGAAAATTTTGTGTGTGACTTACTGTCACAGTGTGTTGCCATCATCAAAAAGGGGGAGAATGTTGTGCCTCTTAGGCACAAGCATGTGCTATGTTGATTTGATGATAGCAATGCTGTTTTGTTTTGATGATAGCAACACAGTGAGTGCTTTATGAGATTGTGTTTTGATGATAGCAACACAACTTGTTTTGTGGAGAATGCATGTGTATGACTGATATATTGGTTGTGCATGTGCGTTGCTTTTCTGTCTGCATGTAGTTTGATGACTAGCAAGTCTATACACTGTAGGGTAAAGCATTTCAGAGTCTTTACATCGTTCATGCATGTGCACAGTTCGTGGACAAAGTCTGCACATCGCCCTAGATTGCATTAGCAAGTCCATACATCATCAGGGCTCTTCATGCATGTGCATAGTCTATACATTGTGCATCTTGTTGTCAAGTCTGCACATTCATGAAGTCTGTACAGCCATCCACTTGAAGCATTTCTCAAAGTCCATACAATGCATCTTCTTAGCATCTCATTTAGAGTCTAAGGCATTGTCTATACACTGGACTTAAAGTGTGTACAGCGTCTGTCTCTGTTAGCGTCTAAGGCTTTGAGCAAAGTCTATACAGACCCCACCGTCTCATTCAGCATCTTAGGCTTGCCAAGTCCATACATCGGACTATTCATGCTTTCATCATGAAGTCTGTACATTGCATGACTTCCACCAAGTCTATACATTGGAGTCTTTACCTACGATCAGCTTTGAAAGTCTGTACATTGGGAGCTTTACCGACGTTGCCTTGCCAAAGTCTACACACTGTGAATCTTCAAGTCTGTACAGACTTCACCTTGTTTCAAGTCTGTACATCGTCCAGCTCTTTGGCAAAGTCTACACATCTTAAAGTCTGTACATCCGTTAGGCTTGCTCATGCATTGTTCTTCTGAAGTCTGTACAGCCGTGGCTTCTGCCTCAAAGTCTGTACATTTGTTTCAAAGGTGAACTCTATACATTGTGCATCCTTGGGTTAAAGTCCATTCATTGGAAGTCTGTACAGAGTTTCTCTTGGCTTTAAGATGAAGTCTGAACATTGCATAGTCTGTACATTGCTTCTTCAGTCTGCCTCGGCCAAGTCCATACATTGCTTGCTTAGCAGACTGTGAAGTCTATACATCGGTTGTTCAGCAACAGACTGCTCAAGTCCATACACTGGCTGCTGCACTCTCATGAAGTCTTCACCTGTACTAGTGTAAGTCTATACAACGCCCAGTGTTATGCTTGCAAAGTATGTACAGCGGTTGCCTTCTTACATAAAGGCTATACATTTGCACTGTAGATGCACGCACTGTTCATAAGTCTAGATATTGGAAAGTCTGTACATCGTGCATCTTTAAGTTGAAGTTTGTACAGAGTCAGCGTCTCGTTGACCGTCTCTTGATGTGTCTTACGAAACATTTCATTTAGCAAGTATGTACAGTTGATCGTCTCAGGCAGTGTCTCTTTGTGCGTCTCTTGCAAGTCCATACAACGCTTCAGACTAAAACCTGTACATCGAACAGTGTTTAGGCGAAGTCTATACATCCGTCCGTACAATGTCTTGGCCACCGTCTCACGACCACCAAGTCTATACTTTGGTCGGTGGCAAGTTTGCACATTGGACTCTTGATCAAGTCTACATATTCAACAGTGTTCTTCCAAGTCTGTACATTGGAAGCTTCACCTATGTTTCCCTTCAAGTCTATACATCGGTAGCTTTACCGTCGTTTCCCTTGAAGTCTATACACTGTTGACTTTACCGTCGTTCCACTTTGATGTCTATACACTTGACTGCCTTTGCCTTGATCAAGTCTGTACAAAGCTCCCGTGTTCAAGTCTGTACAGCCGTTTGCATTAGATCTCAAGTCCATACATTGGTCTGCAACGGCTAAGTCTGTACACTGGACTCGTATTCACAACGTTCATTCAGCAAAGTTTGTACATTGAAGTCATGCTTCACAAAGTCTGTACAGACTTTCTCATTTGCACAATGCATTTCATTCATAAAGTCTGTACACTGTCCATGTTTCATGTAGCGTCAACTCAATGTGTCTTGTAGCGTCAACTCAGCAAGTGTGTACATTGCTTGGTTAAGTCTATACGCTGCTTCATATGCAGTGAAGTCTGCACATTGCTGAATGCTCTTCAAAGTCTGCACACTGGTAAAGTATATATAGACTGTGTTTGCCCAAGTATGTACATCGTTCATTCATCTTGGCAAGTCTGTACATCGTGAAGTCCATACATTGTCAGTTGTCTGTCCAAGTCTTCACATTGCCTAAGTCTGTACAGCGAGTGCCTTCATATATGAAGTCTGTACATCGCACAACACTGCATATAGGAACTCTATACATTGGGCAGAGTCTATACATTGCTCTTGGACCTTGGCTTGAAGTCTACACATTGGGGCAAAGTGTATACATTGTTGTTTGCATTGTAAAGTCCATACATCGAAGTCTATACATTGGATTTGAAATAAAGTCTATACAGTGCACTTCATTTCAAAGTTTATACAGAGTTCTTCACTTAAACTGATGACTTATGCGGTACTCTGTCTGACAGGTGCTCTGATCGTGAAGCTTAAGGAGGGCACGTGATCCGAGGCTGAAGGACTGACAGAAAGCTGACACATGGCCAAAAGTTCTGGGCGAGAAATGTGGAAGCCACACGCGCCCAGTGCTGCCCTCCTGCTGGCTGCTGTTATAAAAGGAGGTCTTCGTCCACAGATGAATGTTGATCAAGTTGGCAAGAGGTGAAGTCCATACAGAGAGCCACGATCCAGACAGAGAGTGAAAGAAGAAGAGAAAGAAGAGAAAGAAGAGAAAGGAAGAGATAGAGAGCTCGAGAAGAGAGTGAGAGATTAGCAGAAGAAGAAGAGAAAGAAGAGAAAGAGAGACAGTGAGATCGAGAGAAGAAGAGTGAAGTCTGAATATTTGTTTACTGGACCGTGGATCAAATCCAGGCCAGTCTGCTCTGTTGAGAGCTATATTGTGTTTTTCATTTACAGCTTTTCGATTGCTGTCTTGTTCTGTTTTCATTTTCCATTTTATCCCTTCTTCAAGATGTTAGTCAGCGGATGCAGTGGAGGTCTCCACTGGACAGGTAAAGCTGTAATCCTCAGCTGGAGAGACTTGGTCTCGGACGGGTTAAGTTGTAATCCCCAGCGGGTTCAAGCTGTGAGTCAGTGATGGCTAAGCTGTATTGCCCAGCGGAAGCAAGCTGTGATGCTCAGCGGATGGCAAGCTGTGAGGCCCAACTGATGTATGGCAAGCTGTGATGCCCAGCTGTTCAAGCTGTGAGTCAGCAGGAAGCCACACTCGGGTTGAGTGTGGGGTGGATGTAGGTCTGCTGGACCGAACCACCTAAAAACCCTCTTGCATTGTGGTTTGTTTTGTTCTATTTGTGTTTCCGCTAGATGAATGCATAGGGGCGCTCAACTGTTTGCTTATAGGTTCAGTAGATGAGTGTTCTAATTTGTCTTGTTAGCATTCCAGTTTTTAAGTGAGTGAAATCTTATTTTGGGCGAAAGTTTTTTAAAGGGCTATATTCATTCACCCCCCCTCTGAATAATGCACCGAACCCAACAGTAGGTACCATTGCTATAAACCCAGGTATAGATAGACTCTCCTATCATAAGGGGTTATGAATTAAACTTCATGATAAAATGGGTTTAAGCATGGTGTATACCAAATTTATCAATTATATTCAATACTCATATCTGAAACTGAGTTTTAATAAAGGTGAACCAATTATTCATATAACATTCTAGTTCAATCCTCTTCTATCTTACTCAATTAATCTCAATGACTCCTTTATGAGTTACACATTGTAGTATTGAGGTTAAACGCCTTCAATGGTATATGAAGTTAACTATTTTTAATGAATTTTCTAAATTTTTCTATTGTTCATCAATTTATTTTTCTGAGCAATCTTAGTTGATCAACACCTTTTTACATGAGGCACAACACGTCTCAGGTGAAGTGACCCAGTTACTCAGTGTGATAACTGTATTGCCTCTCAATTATGAGAATGGAGTTAGTAATAGAAGTGGAATTGATGGGGACATCAAAGCAAGAGCACTGAAATTTTAATTTGCATTTATATCCCTTAGTTTATTTTCATATCCTTGGGAAAGTATATGTGCAATTGTAAGGCTTTATAAGCCAATGTGTCATTCCCTAGGATTATTTGGGTTTTTATGTAAAATGTCAGTAGGTCCAACAAGGGGGCCCTCACTCCTTTCCCAGTGGTCCACCTAAGCTATTTGGGTCCATGTATGGCTGGTCAACCATCCTAGGTGGCTTCTAGATGCTTGGACTTTAAAAGGGGGACAAGGGGAATACAAAGTCCACATTGGAAGCTAGCTTGGTCAAGCCCCCCCCCCCTTTAATGTATTTAATTGTGGTTCCAAACCACATGGGAGAAAAGGTTTTGAACTCCCGCTTTTGCCCCTCCCAATTCTAGATCTAGGGTTATTTAGTGTATTTTTACATTTCTTATAAATGGCATGTATTTCCATTTTTACTAGAATTAATGAAGTGAAAAATTTTGTGAAAGCTTGGAGCCTCCTTGGAGGGTGCGCCCCTCTCTCCCTCTAGTTCTTCTTCTTCCTCCAACAATCCAGGGTGTGAGACCCTTTCTACCTCTCCCTCTCATCCTCTGAGTTCTATTTCTGCCACCGCCGACATCGCGCCGCCATCGCACCGCCATCGCGCCGCCGTCATCCACTTCTGAGTTTTGTCTACATCAGTATAGATCCTCAAAGATTGAATTTTAGCTCTCTATCAGGAGTTCAGATCGAGTCCAAACTTGAAGGGTGAGTCATCCACATCCACCCCAGCCTCCAAAAAACAAATCCAGTCATTTACCCGTCGTTAAGTATTTTTCCATTTTCGTGTCTCTCAGTATTTCAGTTCTATCTTCTGTTCAGATCCTGTCATAGCAACCCTGTGTTTCCAAGTTTCGACCCCATTTCCCTTATTTTCTTGGGTCATCAATTTTATTGGGAGTTCTGTCCACCAACCCCATCATCCACGAATTTTCTTGGAATTGTTAGCGCCCTTTTTGTATTTTTAAAAATTGCTGTGTTTTCCCAAATCTATTCTATCCTGTGCAGTTCAGATCCGACCCCCAGTCAGTATAAAATCCTCAAACAATCAAAACCTCCACCAAAAGTCAAATAAAAATTATCCCCATCTTCCTTGTTTCCACCTCTATACCTTTCATGAAGAGTCCAAGTTCCAGATCTGAGGTTTGAGGCACGGTCAATGCCAACTCTCAGGAAAACATAGTTCTGTCCTGAGATTTCGGGTTCGGTCCAACAACAGCTTGTAAAATCGATCAAGGCCAGATCCAAGAAATTCAAAATTCTTTCTCTGGCCATAATTGAGGTATTTTGAAAGAGCTTTCCAACGGTACCTCTTGTGCGTCGATCCGACACCGGGAGTGATCGCAGTAGTAGATCTCGCCGGGTCGCGTGCTGTAAAACAGCAGCTTCAGATCCGTGGGCAGCAAGGTCAACCAGTGAAGACCGGAGCCGACTCGCCTTTCGCGAGGCGAACTGACATGCCGACGTCCCGGGGAGCGCCTCTCCAGGAGCTAACGTCATAGCGGTACCACTTCGGGCCCACTCAGACCCGCCGATGAGCACGTGGGCCCTACATTCATGAATACGCGTGCCGCTGAAGCTACATCAAAACGCTGCCCGTCAACCCAAGTTCAATCCTCCCGGGCCCCATTTGTAGCCCGTTACCTCCCTGCGTGGAGTGGGCAGTAGAAACCATTTCTGTAATTATTGTAATAATTGTTTAACCGGGAGTTACTATCTTGGTCGGGATCGTCTTCCCCACGCCCGGAGCGTGGAGGTAAACTCGCCCCCTCTCTCTTATCGCATTTGCTTTACTCGTATATTTTTGAATGCTGCTGCATGAGTGATAGGTTATTCTAGGTCAATCATAATTATTATCACCGCTGCGAGAGAGAGTGAGTGACCCATCCCGTGACTCGATCCGAGTACACGCGGAAAATCGATACCCGAGACTCACTGCGGGTTTCTCAACCGCGCACGGTCCCACGTCTTCCCTTACATAGGGACGATCACGAGCTAGAGTCCCAGGTCGTGTGTCGGTTCCGCATCAATTTGGTATCAGAGTGCCAGTTGAGTCTAGGGTAGTCTGGTGAAAAAAAAGTGTCATTTACATCTAGTCATTGTCTAAGTAAGTCTAAGTGTCACATCTGCATACCATTAATCGGTATATCAAAAGGTGTTGTCCGAACGTTAGGCTACGCCTATCGGGAAGGCCGCACACTTGCGCGAGTGATCTTCAGATCGATTAACTCTGCCACGTACTGAGTCTTGGTTTAAGTCTAGGGTCCTTAGTGTGCATTAGTTAGTGCATTCCAACTTTGCATTACTTAGGGTCATGTCTAGTGTCTTGTCACCAATTGTTTGCATGTCCATTCACTAGCGTCCCCGTGTCCCATGGATGACCAAGGGGCCGCATCTTCTGCATGGTGGCGATACTATCTAAGATGGGAGAACCACCAGGACCACCCTTGTAGACCCGTAGCCCGGGACTTCTATGGCTCCGAAAACCCGAGTGACTACCTAGAGTGGAAAGCCATTATGGACGACTACTTTGAGGTGTACCTTATGCCCGGTCCCACGCAAGTTGACTTTGCCAAAAGGTGACTTTTCTATGAAGCCGCCGAGACATGGAGGGACATCAAATACTTCCGGGAAGATAGGAGGCTAAGGCCCATCGAGTCATCATGGGATATGAAGAGAGCGCTTAGGAGGGTCTACCTTCCCTGCCCACCTACCTCCAACAACAGGGGTCATACCACTAGCCAACCCCACCAACTCACCCGCAATCAAGTGGGCCACACCTCTAACCAACCCCACCCCTTCACCCCCATCCAAGCCCTCGAAAGCAACCACAATCAAGTGGTCTGCCCAGTCACCTCCCACTAAGTGGAAGTCTCGCTTCTAGCCGAGCCTAGGTCCACACCCGAGCCAAGAGACGAGGAGCGAGTCCACCACGGGGTCCCTACTCCAACCCGCACCTTTGATGAAATCGAGAAAATATTTTCGGATTGGTTAGAAAGGACACGTGCCTCTTCACCACCCGTCAGTGCTCCTTTGCCACCCTCTACTTCCGAACCTTATTCGGAACCCTCTTGTTTGGAGCCACTAAAACCCGAGCCACCTGTGTTTCTAACGGGTACGCTTTTTATAGCCGAGCCACTTCTTAGTTGGCTAAAAGATGGTTTGGTCCCACTTCCTTACCCATCCATGGATTCCACCTTACCTCTAGTGCCTGTCAACTCCTACCACATGACATTCTGGTCTGGTCACCATGTTGATACATTGGGTGACCTTATTTTCGGTTTAGGTTGGCAATGGAAGTTGACGCACTTATTGGCCCGAGGCTTCGACCAACCCACTAGTTGTAGCTTCACCCACCTGGCCATAGGGTCTATTACCTCCGTGTGCACCGTGGGTTCTGTCACCACAGAGATTCTTCTATTCCTCCCTATGCCGGCCGAACCATACTTCATACCTGTTTGCCCAAGAGAGGAATCTTATTTTTTTCACATGACCACCGTCCCATTCACCATGACGGATGAAGGTGACCACCCACACCTTCAAGAATTTCACTATTGGGACCGTGTCATACGGGAGTCCATCTCATGGGGTCATACCTTCTTTGACCCTTTTGACCCCTTCACTAGTGAACCCCCCGAGCTATCATCTTCACTCCACTTCTTCCGCGGAGTTCACTATCACACCTTTTTCACTCGGGCCAAACAACCTCCACATAGCAATAGGTTCGAACCATCATTTGGGGGCAATGAAAACTTTGGTTCCCCCGGCCCACCTAAACCATCCGAACCTCCCGGACTTCCCACATCCCAGCCCAATATCCATGAGTGGTGCATCGTAGGATGTCTTGGAGTTCCCCATGGCGTTAACCTCCGGTTACGTCAAATGCATGCATGGCACATATTCGGGTGTCCTGGTCCACCATCGCCTATGCGTAGGTCGGACTAACATTAGGTTTGTTTAGGGTCATGTGTGAGTCTTTGTTTCGTCCGGTTTGTTTGTCGAGTGCATTATGTGTCTATGCATACATCGAGTTGAGTTGGTTTGTACGCTCGCGTTGTTAGTCCCTTTCGAGTATGAGACTTGTCGGACTTCCAAGATCGGTTCTACTTCATATCGGATCTAATCACATAAGGGACAAGCGGTGATTCCTAGTGAGCCTTTGAGCCGCTTCCTTCATTTGAGAGTGACCCCACCCCGGAGTGTCCACCTCTAGCCTCCTCCCAGCAGCGTGTGCATATCGAATCTATACGGGATGAGCAGGTGTCGATTACTTGGAGTGGAGCGTACTCCGCGCTTCCAAGTTCGGTGATGCATCCGCCGGAGCTACTCGAGCAGTCGTACCCCTTACTCGACGGGGTCGAGTTCTTCCCACCCGGGGAGAATTGATGGGGATATCAAAGCAAGAGCACTGACATTTTAATTTACATTTATGTCTTTTAGTTTATTTTCATATCCTTGGGAAAGCATATGTGCAATTGTAAGGCTTTATAAGCCAATGTGTCATTCCCTAGGATTGTTTGGGTTTTGTGCAAAATGTCAGTAGGTCCAGCAAGGGGGCCCTCACTCCTTCCCCATTGGTCCACCTAAGCCATTTGGGTCCTTGTGGGGCTAGTCAACCATCCTAGGTGGCTTCTATATGCTTGGACTTTCAAAGGGGGGCAAGTGAAATACAAAGTCCACATTGGAAGCTAGCTTGGTCAAGGGGGCACCCCCCCTCCCCCCCCCCCCCCGCCCCCCTTTAATGTATTTAATTGTGGTTCCAAAAAATATGGGAGAAAAAGATTTGAACTCCCTCTTTTACCCCTCCCAATTCTACATCTAGGGTTATTTAGTGTCTTTTTACATTTCAGATAAATGACTTGTATTTCTATTTTTACTAGAATTAATGAAGTGAAAAATTTTGTGAAAGCTTGGAGCATCCTTGGAGGGTGCGCCCCTCTCCCCACTCTCCCTCTGGTTCTTCTTCTTCCTCCAACAATCTAGGGTGTGAGACCCTTTCTACCTCCCCCTCACATCCTCTGAGTTCTATTTCTGCTGCCGCCGCCATCGCACCGCCATCGCGCCGCCGTCATCCACTTCGGAGTTCTATCTACATCAGGACAGATCCTCAAAGCTGGAATTTTAGCTCTCCATCAAGAGCTCAGATCGAGTCCAAACTAGGAGGGTGAGTCATCCACGTCCACCCCAGCCTCCACAAAACAAATCCAGTCATTTACCCGTCGTTAAGTTTTTTTTCCATTTTCGTGTCCCTCAGTATTTCAATTTTGTCTTCTGTTCAGATCCTGTCACAGCAACCCTGTGTTTCTAAGTTTCGACCCCCTTTCCCTTATTTTATTGGGTCACCAATTTTATTGGGAGTTCTGTCCACCAACCCTATCATCCACAAATTTTATTGGAATTTTTAGAGTCCTTTTTGTATTTTTAAAAATTACTGTGTTTTCCCAAATCTGTTTTGTCCTGTGTAGTTCAGATCCGACCCCCAGTCAGTATAAAATCCTCAAACAATCGAAACCTCCACCAAAAGTCAAATAAAAATTATCCCCGTCTTCCTTGTTTCCACCTCTACAACTTTCATGAAGAGTCCAAATTCCAGATCTGAGGCTTGAGGCATGGTCAATGCCAACTCTCAGGAAAACATAGTTCTTTCCTGAGATTTCGGGTTCTGTCCAACAGCAGCTTGTAAAATCGATCAAGGCCAGATCCAAGAAATTCAAATTTTTTTATCTGGCCATGGATCGAGGTATTTTGAAAGAGCTTTCGAACGGTACCTTTTGTGCATCGATCCGACACCGAGAGTGATCGCAGCAGCAGATCTCGTCGGGTCGCGCGCTGTAAAACAACAGCTTCAGATCCGTGGGTAGCAAGGTCAACCAGTGAAGACCGGAGCCGACTCGCCTTCCGCGAGGCAAACCGGGATGCCGCCGTCCCAGGGAGCGCCTCTCCAGGAGCTAACGTCACAACGGTATCACTCCAGGCCCACTCGAACCCACCGATGATCATTGGGCCCCACGTTCGTGAAAACGTGTGTCGCTGAAGCTGCATCAAAACACTGCCCGTCAACCTAAGTTCGGTCCTCCCGGGCCCCATTTATAGCCCGTTACCTCTCTGCATGGAGTGGGCAGTAGAAACCATTTCTGTAATTATTGTAATAATTGTTTAACCGAGAGTTACTGTCTTGGCCGGGATCGTCTTCCCCACGCCCGGAGCGTGGAGGTAAACTCGCCCCCTCTCTCATCGCATTTGCTTTACTCGTATATTTTTGAATGCCGCTGCATGAGTGATAGGTTATTCTAGCTCGATCATAATTATTATCACCGCTGCGAGAGAGAGTGAGTGACCCGTCTCGTGACTCGATCCGAGTACACGCGTGTTGTGTATGTGATTTTGATGATTACAAAATGATTTTGTTGCTTGGCCTTGTACTTTATTGATACTTCATGTTCTCATGTGCTTGAATCCTTCTTGTTCTCTTGCTATGGGGTTATGTTCTAGAATGAGAATGAATTTGTGAAACTTGCTTGAAAGAATGCATATGTTGTGTACTCAATGAGAATTCATGATAGAACACGTTTGCATGATTGAACACATGAATGAGTCTTTATGCTCACTTGAATGCCCGTTATGCTCATTTCAATATAGTGTGCTAATCTTCTTGCATTACAGGAACGAGTCATGATGGACATCATCTTGTTGTCCACCATTCAGAACTTGTGTTAATTACATCTCCATTCTTCAAAGAACCATTGGTAAGGCTTTGCAATTCACATATCTTCAATTAAGTGGATTTTGGGTAAGAAAGCCACAGTGTGTTGACCCAGAGTACTTGTGCATAGATATACATGATGTGATTTCATGTACCTCCTACATGAGTCATTAAGGTTTGAGGATGTATGCTTCATGCATTTCCTACATGAGGTTTTGATGGTCATACATGTTATTCAAATGCATGGGTTATGTTGTTGACTTTTGGTTGAGATGTCTTGGGTTTCATGCATAATCTTCTAAGTTGCTGTGAAAGAATTGTATGAACTTGGCTCTTATGAAGATGGCTTCAATTAGGTCTCCATCAAGAAGATTATGTTCATTGAACACACCCTTCTATTAGAATGGTATCATTCATGAGGTCATCAGGGTTTCAATGTCTGGATGCATTTGTGATGTCGTATGGTTCCTCATACCTGTGTGATTGCACATCATATGATCATGTCATTGGTCTTGAGCTATATATTTACTTCTTACATGTGTAAATGAATATCCCTCATTTGATGCTATTTGATGTTGAGCATTTGGTAAATACAAGAATGCTAGTTGAAAGTTTGAGCTCCCATGTCAATATATTTGATTGAATGATAGATTCATGCTTATCATTTCAAAACCTTGTCATTTGGTCATATATATTTTTGTTAAGTGATATGAGAAGCAAAATGCATGTTTGAATAGGTTCAATGATGTATTTTATTGTGAACATGTTCATAGTGTTAATGCTTTATGTAAAGATCTTGATTTTCAACTAACCTCTTGTTTTATCATATTTTTCAGGATGAAAAATCATGGTTGTTCTTCATGGGATTATGGGTCGCAGTAGTTGCTCCAAGGGCTTCTTCCACATTGTTCTAAGCTTGTATGTGAAGGGAAGAAGGTGGATTCAAGTCTCCAATCGATCCCCTACTGGAAGCTGCGTGGGAGATCAAGTTACAACCTCATCTTTGCAATAATCGTTCATCTTCTTTCAAGAACCGTCCTCATCCTACAGAAGCATTCAAATAAGTTCAAAGGAGAGAAAGGGGGAGCTCTAATCACTGCAAAATCTTCCTCTTTCTGACTTCTCAATCTCCTTGTTGGTAGAGCTTGAATATCTGCTTTAAGACATCTTAGGATGGTTTTATATGTCTTATGTCCACTCTCTCTTACATATATATATGAGCTGCAATTTTTGTGATACAACAATCTTAATGCTCATGTGTTCTTTCGTATAGGTTGAAGATGAAGATGGAGATCTCTAAACCATTCATTTCTGTATTCTTGTTTGAGATTAGCTTAAAGTTTGAACTTATTATTTCTATCTATTCTTTCAGGTGAAGAAGAGATTGGAAGAAGGAAAAGAGGAGTGCCTCGAGGAGAGGAAGAAGATGATGTTGAAATCATGATCATCCATCAACAAGCCAAGGAGAATCAAATTTTGTTGATGAAGGGGGAGCCTTATTCTTGATGCATCTTTCTAGTTTCCATCTACAGAATTTGTTTGGAGGGTCATAGCATATATTTGTCATTGCCTCATAAACATTTGACAGAATACTTTGTGTGGGTGTTCGGAGAAAGGGTTCTCCGAGTGTGTATGTTGTCGTGTGTGCGTCGATTTGTGCGGAGTATATCCGCATGTGTGGTTGGGCGTAACTTGGGGTGCGTTCCCCATGTGTGGTTGGGAGTTTACTCCCGTGTGGTGGTGTAGGCATTGCTCTACGTGTGTGTGGACGGAGCTGTGTCTCTGTGTGAGGTATTTTGTTCGAGGTGTGTTCCCCAACGGTGTATGTGTGTGTGTGTGCGTGCTGCTGTGGCAGCAGGTTGAGGCAAGGCCTCGTGTGTGTGGTTTGCTGTAATATCAGCGTGTGTGTGTTGGGGTTCGTCTCCGTATTGCTACATTTTGTAGCGTGTAGTGGAGCCTCACCGGTTTGGTGAGGGGTGGACGTAGGGAGCCCATCGTGGTCCCGAACCACCTTAAAAATCCCCGTGTCTTGTGGTTTGTTCCTTGTGAATGTGTGTTTCACTATACTATCTATTTATGCAATCGTGTGAGCTCGGTGAGATTGAGTGAATTATGTTTAAACCTATTTAGATTAATTTCCTCAATCCTATCAATCTTGTAAATTCCGCTGTGTGCTAGTTTATGTTTTTAATTGGACACGTATTTTAGCAGTAAGATCTATCCACCCCCCCGCTAGATCGGTGTTCCTGCACTACGGGACCCAACAACATGGAAAACCGATACCCGAGACTCACTGCCGGTTTCTCAACCGCGCACGGTCCCACGTCTTCCCTCGCATAGGGACGATCGCGAGCTAGAGTCCCAGGTTGCGTGTCCATCCCGCATCAGTCTTTTTACATGATGCGACACCTTGATTTGAGGCAAGAATCTCCAATTACTCAACACAATTATGCCATTGCCCTGTCAGATTTTTTTAATTATTTTTATACCAGAGATAACTGTGGCACTTCATGACATGGGTTTACTCCATTTCTTTGAGAGAGGACCCAGTTTCTCAGTGATCAAGGTCATTGCTCTGATTTTTGTCTTTCTTTTTAGTCAACTTCAGACAGATTTAATGTTTAAGAATAATACTACCAACATGTATCTCAACCAAAGTAGCCTTAATTTCAAATTTTTAGATTTCAGAAGATTTAGTCCAGAGATTACATGAAACGGTTGGTTAAAATTTACTAAAACTTGTGATTCAGATACTTTCAAGTCTTTCAAATACAAATTGAAGAAGACATTAGACTTATACCAGTTTAGATCAGTAGACATTCTTAAACCTATATGATAGGAGTTTCTTTTAAGGTTTCAGATCTATAAACAAGGTACACAAATTTAGATTTCTTCAATATCAGTTCAATCAATATATCTAAACAACTATCATTAGCAGAAACAATGATCAGTTGCCATGAAAGCATTTGTGAGGATTAGGCTTGCACATAGTGTGATCAAAGCAACATGAATCAGAAAGCAGAAGAATTCTTCAGAATTCACAACGAAGAGCAAGATTAGTCAGGTCATTTCGACAAGAGAAATCACAGCAAGCAACCAATACTGACTTAATCATCAATAGTGAGAACAGCCCATAGTGATACCAGAAAATGGGTCTAAAGAATTGATGGAGATAGCTGGAATTGACTGAAGTCAAATGGATGTGAGTCACTAGCAAGAGAGGTGAGGTAGAATAGTGAGGCTTGCTAGGCAGAGAAGTTTCAGTCAATGAGAAATAGATGAAATGAATATGCTCCCCTTGCCTATATGCAATGAGTCAATCTTTTTGAAATTTTCAATATGATGATATGCAATCATATGTGCACATGGGTTAACTCCCTCTATCTGAATGCATGCACTTAACATTCTTTTTGGTGTTTTAAAAATTAATGAACTGCTATGCAATTTACTACATGTATACAAGTGCATTAACCACTCATGAAAGACATGAAAATCATACATGTAATTAGCCTAAACAAGTATGCATGATACACAAGAAATGCTTTGACTCCCCCTGACTATGTGCATTTTGACACAATCATTTATGTACTGCAAATAAACAAATCATAGGAACATCATGAATTATGCTCATGGAACAAATATGCACTTCCAATTGAGACAAGCTACAATCATCTTGATGATTAATTCAGATTTTTAGAGAAGATCAGTTAGAAGACGCACAAATGAATTAACATGGTATGCAAGTGATATGCAATGCATATAGTGCTGAGCTAAATTTATCATGCTATGCAATCAATCAATTTAGCTGACAAATTGAGCAATGAATGTAAAGACAGAGAATATAGTGAATTTGCCTGGAAGGCTCAGAAATGGGGTCATTTTAGGTGCCCTGGTTTATTACCCCTTTATTCCTCTCCAAGGCACACCTGCAACAACTGGGTTATTTTGATCCAGCAGGAACCCAAGCGACCTTGGGTCCTGTATTACCCCCCAGCAGGTGTTCTAAACAGTTTTTGTGCACCAAGGTCATCAAGTCTCATCAATTTGCAGTTGGACATGGAATGTCCAGACTGACCACAGTAATGACATGATGCAGCCATTTGAGAATTCTTCCTATGCACATTATTATTAACATGGAACCTTTGTGCATTCTTATGGAAATTTTTGTTAACAAAACGAGTATCTCATTTTCTATAACCTGCCAACCAACATTCAGAAGCTCTGTGGCTAGGTCTTCCACATTCAAAACATGCAGCAGTTTGACTTTTAAAATCAGATTTATTTCTATCAAGGATATTTTGATACACATGGGCTTTAACAAATTCGTGTTGACTATTTCTCCCCTGTGCATGCCAGCATTGTGTAGCAAAGTGACCCAATTTGCCACAATTAAAATAGTGAATCTTTTTATTCAGATAGGCATGATTCTTGACATGAGATTTCTTAGCTTTCATGTCATCTTGTTTCATTAAACTACACTCATGCATGACATGACCAATTCTATGACAATAAAAGCATTGAATTCTCTTCTTTTGAGCAAAAGAAGGTTTCTTAACAAGAAATCTACTACTCTTCAAATCATCCTTCTTCATAACAAAATAATCAAATATCTCATGGCCAAATTTTCCACAATAAAAATATTTATCCTTCTTTTTCTGAACATCACGAGTTTTCTTAATATGAAAAGATTTTTCACAGATATTATCCTTTTCCTTTTGTTCAGACCTGTGCCTATGAGTATTTTGAGATTTCTTAGGTGAAACAGACTTTGAAGTACTCGCACATTTTGAACCTTTCACAAATATAATTTTTTCTTTTCCTTTTGTGTTTCTTTTATTATCTGGATTATAGCCTAATCCTTCCTTCTAAATGTTCACTTTATGATGTGAAACGAATTAACGTCGGGCATAAAACTGACTCTTCTTTCATATTTCTCCAAATTCTTTTATCAGCCCGGTTCTGGAATCTGTGACCAGCAGCTGTTGAAGTGACTGTAGATCGCACCCTGGAATTTTTCCGGAGGCGCGGTTGGTGCCGTTGGCTTCGTAACAGGGTAGGGATGCAGCACAATTTTTCTGAATTTTGGTTCCGCCCGAACCTGGTCGCCACGGACGACTGAGCGGGGACCCCGTTCTGGTTCTGTGCAGGGGCAGCTTCTGAACAGCGGCTTGACATGGACACCACGAGCAATCCCGAACTCCGTTTGGTGCACAGCAGGTGGCGTTGGAATCGTGGGGACGACTACTTTCCAGCGGCACTGGTCTCGCCTCAGTCGGATGTCGGTGTGGACGTGCAGGTCCCGTTGAGTGGGGACGGGTCGGAGGAGGGGATCGGTGGACAGAATGACCCAACAGTGGTAGGAAATTGATAACTTCACACCTTGAGCTCCGATCGACGAACCGCCTTCTGTTCCTGAGAGCTGACAGAGAGGGGAGGAACTTTGCTGAACAGCTCGGAGTCGGATTCCGTCAGGGTTGGGCGTGGTGGTGGTCTTCCTCAGCTTCTGGTCGGGTTCAGGAGCCTCCTGCGCAGTCGTGGGAGATTGGCCACTGCCGATGCTCACGAACTCGGAAGAGGACGATTCCACCTCGCCTGGTCAGAAGACTCGCCAACGTACGTTTTTGATGAAGAACCCGGAAGCCGATTCTGCCTGGAACTGCTCCCAATATCGACTGCAACTCGGGCTTGATTTCTGCCTGCGAATGGAGCTGATTGAGGAGGGGGGATTAAGGGGGATGGAAGGGATTTGTGGGTTTGGGTTAAGGGAGGGGGGGGGGGGATGGACGTGGCTGGGGTTGCAGGGGGGTGCTTTTGGGAGGTGGGGAGGTAATGGGGTGGTAAGAGAGAGAGGAGGGAACACCCAAATTCGAAATTGGGCCTTGGGGAGATGAAAGGGTGCCTGGGAAGACGAAAGGTTGTGTGGGGAAGGGGAGAGAATGCCTAGGGAGTGGGAGTTCTACCTAGGGGAGGGGAGGGGACTTAAATGAGGGGTATAGGGAAGGGGGAGGGGTCTTAATTAGAGGTGAAAGAGAGGAGAGAGAGTGGATTCCGAATTTGGGGTGGGGATGAGAGAGAATTGGAGAGAGATAGAGAGAGAGAGAGAGAGAGAGAGAGAATTAGACGAAGGGCATCACTCACCCGTGGTTGAGGAAGGGAAGAAGTGGGCATCGCACCCGTGGAGAGGGAAGGAAGAAAAGGCACTAGCGGCCATGGGAATTGCAGGGGGGTGAAGGGAAGAAGATAAGGGAGGGGGAAAGGTCCCCCTACGTGGGACTCACATGGGTTCCAAAAATAGATCTTCATTCACTGTTTTTCAAATGAAAGATACATGACTCTTTTATAGACTCTCAAAGAAGACCAAAAGACACTATCCTAAACACTTAATGTCTACTTATTATAGTTCTCTTGGGGAGACCAAAAGACACTATCCTAAACACTTAATGTCTACTCATTATAGTTTTCTTGGGGAGACTAAAAGACACTCTATTGGAAGACTTAAAGACAAAAATATGAAAGGACTATTACATAATTGCTACGGACATAACCCATAAGGCCCATAAAGAGGCCCAATTATCATGAGACAAATAGATTGGCCATTTGATTGTGTTGATGAAGTTGATTGCCGATCCCCGTCAAATTTTTAAATTTTGAATCTTGAACCGAGGATTCCATCATACTCCTCCGCTTGGAGGAGGTTCGACCTCGAACCTCAAAGCTCAGGATCTCGGTCCGATGGGACGGCCCGATTCCCTAAGCTCTGATACCACTTGATGTGAAACGAATTAACGTCGGGCATAAAACTGACTCTTCTTTCATATTTCTCCAAATTCTTTTATCAGCCCGGTTCTGGAATCTGTGACCAGCAGCTGTTGAAGTGACTGTAGATCGCACCCTGGAATTTTTCCGGAGGCGCGGTTGGTGCCGTTGGCTTCGTAACAGGGTAGGGATGCAGCACAATTTTTCTGAATTTTGGTTCCGCCCGAACCTGGTCGCCACGGACGACTGAGCGGGGACCCCGTTCTGGTTCTGTGCAGGGGCAGCTTCTGAACAGCGGCTTGACATGGACACCACGAGCAATCCCGAACTCCGTTTGGTGCACAGCAGGTGGCGTTGGAATCGTGGGGACGACTACTTTCCAGCGGCACTGGTCTCGCCTCAGTCGGATGTCGGTGTGGACGTGCAGGTCCCGTTGAGTGGGGACGGGTCGGAGGAGGGGATCGGTGGACAGAATGACCCAACAGTGGTAGGAAATTGATAACTTCACACCTTGAGCTCCGATCGACGAACCGCCTTCTGTTCCTGAGAGCTGACAGAGAGGGGAGGAACTTTGCTGAACAGCTCGGAGTCGGATTCCGTCAGGGTTGGGCGTGGTGGTGGTCTTCCTCAGCTTCTGGTCGGGTTCAGGAGCCTCCTGCGCAGTCGTGGGAGATTGGCCACTGCCGATGCTCACGAACTCGGAAGAGGACGATTCCACCTCGCCTGGTCAGAAGACTCGCCAACGTACGTTTTTGATGAAGAACCCGGAAGCCGATTCTGCCTGGAACTGCTCCCAATATCGACTGCAACTCGGGCTTGATTTCTGCCTGCGAATGGAGCTGATTGAGGAGGGGGGATTAAGGGGGATGGAAGGGATTTGTGGGTTTGGGTTAAGGGAGGGGGGGGGGGGATGGACGTGGCTGGGGTTGCAGGGGGGTGCTTTTGGGAGGTGGGGAGGTAATGGGGTGGTAAGAGAGAGAGGAGGGAACACCCAAATTCGAAATTGGGCCTTGGGGAGATGAAAGGGTGCCTGGGAAGACGAAAGGTTGTGTGGGGAAGGGGAGAGAATGCCTAGGGAGTGGGAGTTCTACCTAGGGGAGGGGAGGGGACTTAAATGAGGGGTATAGGGAAGGGGGAGGGGTCTTAATTAGAGGTGAAAGAGAGGAGAGAGAGTGGATTCCGAATTTGGGGTGGGGATGAGAGAGAATTGGAGAGAGATAGAGAGAGAGAGAGAGAGAGAGAGAGAATTAGACGAAGGGCATCACTCACCCGTGGTTGAGGAAGGGAAGAAGTGGGCATCGCACCCGTGGAGAGGGAAGGAAGAAAAGGCACTAGCGGCCATGGGAATTGCAGGGGGGTGAAGGGAAGAAGATAAGGGAGGGGGAAAGGTCCCCCTACGTGGGACTCACATGGGTTCCAAAAATAGATCTTCATTCACTGTTTTTCAAATGAAAGATACATGACTCTTTTATAGACTCTCAAAGAAGACCAAAAGACACTATCCTAAACACTTAATGTCTACTTATTATAGTTCTCTTGGGGAGACCAAAAGACACTATCCTAAACACTTAATGTCTACTCATTATAGTTCTCTTGGGGAGACTAAAAGACACTCTATTGGAAGACTTAAAGACAAAAATATGAAAGGACTATTACATAATTGCTACGGACATAACCCATAAGGCCCATAAAGAGGCCCAATTATCATGAGACAAATAGATTGGCCATTTGATTGTGTTGATGAAGTTGATTGCCGATCCCCGTCAAATTTTTAAATTTTGAATCTTGAACCGAGGATTCCATCACTTTATTTCCCAGTAATTTATCCAGATTCTCCTTTCCCTTAACAAACTTGGACAAGGATTTGTTCAGTTCAACAATTTCATTTTTGAGTGAAGAAATCTGCATTTCAGAACTTACTAGATCTTCTTCATAGGTGACAATCTATTTCTGCATAGCATCATTAAGATTTTTCAGAATTTGAATCTCATGCAAGAATTTTTATTCTTTTCCATCATTTGTTTTATTCTTAGCACAGTTTTCTCTTTTAACAGTCATGCATCTTTCAGTATCCACAATGTTCAAAACCATCAACTTCTTATTTTGATCTTTCAACATTTTGTTTTCATCAATCAGAGTTTCTTCAGATTCTTCTACTTCCTTTTTCTTTTCAAGCAACAAATGATTTTCATCTTTTAAGGATTCATTCAAATTCTTCAGCATATCAACCTCAGAATAAAGATCTTCAATCACTTCTTTTATAAAACACATTCATCATTTTCTTCTTTTGAGCATGTGTTTTCTGCTTCAAGGGATTTGTTTCTAAGACTATCATTCTCAGATTTTAATCTGTTCAATTTAGATCTTTCATTATTAACCTCCTGTAATCTCATTTTAAGTTTGTCAATTTCAACTCTCAGAACTTCATCTTCAACATAATCAGATACAACATTGTTGACAGATTTCAGTTCCTCTTTCAATGATTTATTTTCTTTTCTCAAATTTTCAATTTCTTTTTCACAAGTGGAAACCATAGATTTTTCTTTCTCAATACTGAGCAATCTGTCAGTCATGACAGCGTTCAGTTCCTCCAAATTCAACATTTCATCATTACTTGTACTCAATTTTTCTTCTAATTTAGAAATTCTCAGATTATGTTCTTCATTCTCATCTTTTAATAAGCATAGTTGTTTCTTGTATGTATGAACATTTGATGAGCATTCATCAAATGATTGTTTCAATTTCGAACAATTTTCACAAGAAGCATTAGAACTAATCTGATTTATCTTTTTCTTCAACTTCTTATTCTCAGATTGCATCATTATCGATTTCTCTAGAAGTTCATCATACATCACTATCAGTTCATCAAATGAAATATCTTCTGATCTGGAGCTTACCTGAGATGATGTTTCCTCCTGTTGATCAGAGTTGTGATCACCCTGGTTGGCCATCATACATTCTTCTCCCTTCTTCTCATGAATGGCAATCACTGCATCCAGGATTTCCTTTCCAGAATTGCATCTGAGAACAAGAGGAAATCTATCAACATTCATTGCAGCTCTCAAAATATAATGAACCATATTATTTTCTCTGTCCTTCAATCTGTCCTCATCAGACCACTTAGTATGGTCATGAGGCAGTTTATGTGGGCCATTTGATAAAAGATTCCATAGATTGGAGTTAATGGAATTCTTGTAATTACATAGGCCACCTAGCTAGCTGCTAAAATTATAACCATTGAAAACCATAAGAGAAGCCATTGAAATATAGCCGAATAGATTCAGATCTTAAGAGCTCGAAAATAATATCTGAAACATGCACCACACTGGAACAGTAAAGCACAAAATTGAACAAGCAGGAATGTAACAACCCTGATAAAAACAAGATTTTTAAATAAATCAAATTAAAATAAAAGATAAGTAAAGAAATGACAAAGATCCTAAATGAGTAAATCATTGATCAAGAGGAAAATAACGCCTTTTATCAAGACGCTGATTCAAAAGGAAACGCCTCTGTATAAAGCGTTAATTTAAAATGGACGCCTAGACAATAGGGCGTCAAATTTCAAACGACGAAAGATAAAATTTAGGAAAGGAAATGAAACGCCCGCTACTTGGGCGCGTTTTACATAAGTAACGACGCTAGACAAGGCGTCAATTTAAAATCGACGCCCTCGCTTAAGCCGTTAATTCAGTTCGAGTTTCGTTCGACCCAGGAGTCTATCCAGAGCAAGTTATGGATAACTACGTCGAGGGTAGAATATAGTAAGGACTCTATCAAGGGAATACTACCCTTAATCAAATTCTAACTCTATTAGGATGCCCAAAATCCTATAAATAACCCTGTCTGATCAAACCCTAAAGCTGTTGCTGCTGCGTGAAGAACAGGTGGTTCTTCGTACCATTTTCTTCCTCTGTCCGTAATTCTTAGTCATGAAGGATACTAATATTCTTCATGTGTTCTGTAGGTTGACGTGCTGAAGAACGAAGGGTCTTCATCATCGTCTACATCTTCTTCAAAATACCAAATTGTCGGAGGAGTTTTTCCTTATCATCTTCCTCTGCTTCCGGAAGATCAGAGCATCGTTATTATTGAACCTTCATCCGTTCGTCGGTCAAAATCTTCATAAAGGTAGGTTTTCTCAAGATCGTAGCCCAAAAAACTAGCTTAATATCTTAATAATATCATCTTTCGTGCATGCATATAGTTCTTTTGTGGCTTCAAGATGTTTTCTATGTAATTTCAAAAAAAAAATAAACGCCCTTGACCAGGGCGCTAGTTTGAAGAAGCGACCCACACTAGGGCTCTAATTATTGTTTGACGCCCTTCACAGGAGTCGTCAATTTCACATAATTAATAAATACCCATGTTTAATAATCGATGTAACCATGAATAAAATATATTGCATGAGTATACATGTGGAATCCTGTTATTTTTCCTGTCCCTCTCTCCTGAAATTTAATCATTTGAAAATTGATAAATTTTTGAATTCACGACCTTGTCCAGGTCGTCTCATGTTTAACTGACGCCCCAGACTAGGGCGCATATTGAAGAGTCACGCCCCTGCCAAGGGCGCGTTTCTGTTAAAAATTCTAGATTATTAATATTCTGTAAATTAGAAATATTAAAAGGGCGACTTCTATGTACGTCGTCAAATGTAATATAAACGCCCCTGATTAAGGCATTAATTTCATGAAAAATGGCTTTACCAAAGTCGCTATTTTTCTACATTACTATTTCACTTATTACTGTTAACCGAGAGTTTCATTATATATATATATATATATATATATATATATATATATATATATATATATATATATATATATATATATCGGCACTATATTCCAGTCCGTGAATATAGTCCCATGTTTCATGATGTTTTATCGCACTACCCTCAATTCTCATTGACATACAAGCTCTCCATTGGACATTCCGTTCCTTTGGACTAGCGAGTTAGTCATAGAGACCTCCGTAAGTCTCCTCGCAGCCTTGGATTACCTCAAGGCCGACTGAGCTGGTTGTACCATAAAAACCCATTACACTATTTTGCCATGTCACTCTAAAGAAATATGGTATACCGGCCCTCATGTTATGCAAAGTGTGTATCATGAGAATTCTCTTAATGGGATGAGGTTATCATGCCATTTGATGTTGTTCTTGTAAACCCCAATTCTATATTCAACATGATGTTCTTGTGGACCTCAATTCTATATTAAGAATGAGGACGTCTTGCCATTGATGTGCTGTTCATGTGGACCTCAATTCTATATAAAGAGTGTCCATACTTGCTTGTCATGGTACCCAAGTTAGGGAATCAATTCCACCTAGTTTTATCAATAATCGTGATTGTACCGTTATTATCGCCATTCTATGTCAAGTGTCATATTTTTTGGACTCTACTCTATCCAAGTTTACCCTACATGTCTACAAGTTTTATTCTTGAAATTCCATATTGGCTATACACAAAAGTGGATGTTAAAATACATGATTAATGCCTGCGCATATAGGGCCCGATCTGGTCCTGGTAGGAGCACCCGAAAGTACTTGTGCCCATGAGAGTTGATTGATCACGGTATTGGCATTATACCGAAGTGCATGACTAGCTTGATTGAACATTCCACAAATCTTGTACTCGTACTTGACTTGATATTACATGACTTGCGTGGCCCGAGAAAGGGTAATTGTATACTTGCTTGACTTGAAACAAAATAGCCAAATTCCAACATGACATGATGAGTTTACTTGCTTGAATATCTTGATATCTTTTTGATATAAGTTCCTGAAAGTTCATGACTAGTTCTTCTTGCTATCGTATTGTTATACACTCTCTCTATCTTGTCGTTTTATGCGAGCATGCATAGCTATAGTGCATTCATGAAAGATGTAATTACTTAAACCCATTGCTAGTTCTTGAGATATAATTTCCTACTGAGCGTTCGCTCACCTAGTGTTTCCCTACTTTTCAGGTAAGTCCGACGATGAGGGAACTCAAACGGATGGGGAAAATCAAGAGTGAAAGAGATAGAGCTTCTTCCGTGTTATCTAGACTTTTTCATGTTTTCTTGAGTCAACCTTGTATTTTTCCTTTATTTTAGTCAGTACTTCAAAGGTTTGTAATAGACATATTCTTATTAAAGGAATTAATGGATTGGGTTATCTTTACTTTTGCGCATCTCTGATTTTGGTGTCGAATACACTAATACTCTGATTGACATGATTGATATAAACTCGTCGCGCATCTCCGGATACCTTCCGCGCTCGGGGCGTGACAGTTTTTGTGGTATCAGAGCCTAGGGTATTCAATTCCTAGGAAAACCCAAGTCCAAGGATAGGTTTAACCTTTAACCGGTGAGATTGGGTAGAATCAAGGGGTAAAGTTAACATAGAAATGCTAGCTTTTAAATGAGATCACGTATTGATCTAGTTATGGTAATTGTAGGACGATGGCTGCCGAACGTGCTCAGTGGCGCAACATGCAGCGTACACTTCAAGGCATGACTCAGGCGCTGCAACAAGTAGCACAGGGAGGTGCACAACGAGCCGGAAGTCTCCACCAAGTCTTTAAAAACATGAACCCGCCTAAATTCACGGGTTCTACCGATCCGGACGACGTAGAGCACTGGGTCAGGGAGACGGAACGTATATTCCGTGTTATGCAGTGCACGGATCAAGATAAAGTCTTATTAGCTACCTTTCAGTTGGAAATGGATGCCCGATGTTGGTGGGAATCGATAGAAGCTACTTTAAATCAAGACCAAGTTATTTGGGAAGAATTCATTGAACATTTCAACGCTAAATATTTTTCGGATCGAGTCCAAGAAAAGAAAGCTATCGAATTTGCCGCACTCAAGCAACGGTTATTATCGGTGGCGGAGTACGAGGCACAATTCTCTAGATTGTCTCGGTATGCTAAGCACTTAGTTAGCACTGAGAAGATGAAAGCTTGGAGGTTCCTAAACAGACTCAGACCCCAATATATTACCCAGCTGGCACCAATGGATATTCAGGTCTACTCAGAGATAGTACACCGAGCTCAATTATTAGAAGATGCCACGGCGCTATCAGATAGAATCCGTGGGAAGGATAAGAAGGAACAAGTTACAAGTTCGGGTTCCTTTAAACCCAACTTCAAGAAGAGGCCTAGCACTGGAAGTACTTCTTCTCAAGACCAAAAATTTAAGAAGACCAAGCCCTTCTCTATCACTACTACACCTTCGAATATAATATGCAAGCATTGTGACAAGGCTGGTCATAAAGCCGAAGAGTGCTGGAGGAAACTTGGAGCATGTCTCCGTTGCGGGAGCCGTGAGCATCGGATTCCCGATTGTCCATTACTTAATGATCAAACTGGTGACGGAAAGCGCCCGGTAACCAAGAACGCTCGTCTTCACGAAATTAAGGAGACCGAAGAAGAAGAAGGCGGACTAGTAGAAGGTACACTGAAAGTTTGTTCCAAGCATGCACATGTCTTATTTGATACGGGTGCATCACATTCTTTTATTTCCAAGAAGTTTGCTAACCCCCTACCTATGGAACCGGAATGGATGAAAATAATTTTATCTACTCCTCTCGGAAACGAAACCGATATTACTCACCATTATCAAAACTGTGAAGTCTTGGTGAAAGGAAGAAATCTTCCTATCGATCTCATATGTTTAGATCTAAAGGAGTATGATGTCATATTAGGAGCGGATTGGTTATCCAAATATCAGGCAACAGTCGATTGCCACAATAGCAAGGTTACTTTCAAGGACTTTCCAGAACTAGTCTATTCTAGCCCTAAGAGTCGGAGCGAGTCACCTCTTATTTCGGCTCTCCGAGCTAGCAAGCTAATAAGGAAAGGATGTGTATCTTTCCTTGCATTTGTCACCCTTAAGGAGAATAAGAAAACTAAGATAGAAGATATCCCAGTTGTGCAAGAATTTCCGGATGTGTTTCCGGAGGATTTGTCGGGATTACCCCCACAAAGAGAAGTGGCCTTCACCATCGACTTAGTCCCTGGTGCTGGACCTATTTCTAAGACACCTTATGGAATGTCCCCTGCTGAACTCAAGGAGTTAAAGGAGCAATTAATGGAACTTCTTAAGAAAGGATTCATTAGACCGAGTACTTCCCCGTGGGGAGCGCCTGTGCTATTTGTAAAGAAGAAGGATGGATCCATGAGACTATGCATCGACTATCGACAGTTGAATCATCTCACTATCAAGAACAAGTATCCACTACCGAGAATCGATGAGTTATTTGATCAAATATCTGGATCCAAGTATTTTTCAAAGATTGATCTCAGGTCAGGATATCACCAACTAAGGATCAAGAATGATGACATTCATAAAACCGCATTCAGAAGCAGGTACGGCCATTATGAATTTGTTGTTATGCCTTTTGGACTAACAAATGCCCCTGCTGCCTTTATGCAGCTAATGAATAGTATATTCATGCCTTATTTAGATCAATTCGTGGTGGTCTTCATCGATGATATATTAATTTATTCCAAGACTAAGGAAGAGCACGAGGAGCATTTGAGGATTGTATTACAAATATTAAGGACAAACCGATTATATGCCAAACTCAGCAAGTGTGAGTTCTGGCTTGAGGAAGTGACCATTCTCAGACATGTTATATCAAAGGATGGCTGATCAGTAGATCCATCAAAAGTTGAAGCTGTGAAGAATTGGGAAAGACCGACCAATGCTAGCGAGATCCGAAGTTTCTTAGGTCTTGCGGGCTACTATCGGCGATTCATCAAAGACTTTTCTAAGATCGCCGTACCACTTACGAGGTTAACTCGCAAAGAGATCCGTTACGAATGGAGTGAGGAATGTAAAAGAAGCTTCCAAACTCTCAAGGATCATCTTACTACAGCTCCTATCTTAGCATTACCAATGGAAGGAGAGAAATTTGAGGTATACACTGTTGCTTCTGGCATTGGCCTCGGATGTGTTCTAATGCAACAAGGAAATGTTATAGCTTACTCTTCTCGTCAATTAAAGAAGCATGAAGAGAAATACCCCGTCCATGACTTAGAATTAGCCGCGGTAGTATTTGCACTCAAAATATGGAGACATTATCTTTATGGAGTACAGTTTACTGTATACTCTGATCACAAGAGTCTCAAGTATCTTTTCTCTCAAAAGGAACTAAATATAAGGCAAAGGCGTTGGCTAGAATATCTCAAGGACTTCGACTTCAATATACAATATCATCCCGGAAAGGGTAATCATGTAGCAGATGCCCTTAGTCAAAAGCTGAGAGCACTGTTAGCCAATTATATGATTCAAGAATGGAAGTTGCTGGAGCAATTCTCTGAGTTCAATATAAGCGTGGACACAGACTTTCAATGTGTCACATTATCTCATATAAGCATTCAGCCAGACCTATTAACTGAAATACAAGCACTTCAGGATAATGACCCAATATTAGTGGAAATCAAGGGCAAACTGGAAGGACAATCTGATTTCCAAATAACTTGTGAAGGAAGATTAATGTTCAGGAATAGAACTTGCATACCGGATTGTCCCGAGTTAAAGAAGAAGATATTAGATGAAGCTCATAGATCAAGGTACACGATTCATCCTGGATCTACCAAAATGTACCAAGATGTGAAGAGGAATTTTTGGTGGCCCAACATGAAAAGGGAAATAGCAGACTATGTATCACGCTGTCTCACTTGTCAACAGGTCAAGGCGGAACACCAAAAGCCTGCTGGAAAATTACATCCTCTAGATATTCCCAAATGGAAGTGGGAGAATATTAGCATGGATTTCATTATGGGTTTATCTAAATCAAAAGGAGGACATGATGGAATATGGGTTATTATTGACCGATTGACTAAATCGGCGCATTTCTTGTCAATAAAGAGCCGATGGTCAGTTGATGTTTTAGCTGCATTATACATCAAGGACATAGTCAGATTACATGGTATTCCTGTTTCAATCGTGTCTGACAGAGATCCCCGTTTTACTTCTCATTTTTGGAAGAGACTACACCATTCGTTGGGAACAAGACTTAACTTTAGTACAACTTTTCATCCTCAAACGGATGGTCAGACCAAAAGAACTAACTAGGTGGTTGAAGATATGCTCAGAGCTTGCATCATTGATTTCGATGGAAGCTGGCATGATCACTTGCCGTTGGTGGAATTTGCATATAATAATAGCTACCAGGCAAGTATACAAATGGCACCTTTCGAAGCTTTATACGGAAGGAGTTGCCGATCACCCTTATGCTGGGACGAAGTTGGAGAGAAACAACTATTAGGTCCAGACATGGTAAGGGATACCACTGAGAAGATACAATTGATTAGAGAAAGACTGCGAGTTGCTCAGTCTAGGCAAAAGGCTTATGCCGATACAAGAAGGAGAGATCTTGAATTCCAAGTTGGAGATCATGTATTTCTCAAGATATCGCCAGGACGTGGCATACGGAGATTTGGTGTTAAGGGCAAGCTTACACCAAGATTCATCGGACCCTTCGAGATACTGGAACGAGTTGGCGAGATTGCTTATCTCATCGCATTGCCTCCTCAACTGTCCGATGTACATAATGTATTCCACATATCTATGTTGAAGAAGTATGTACACGATCCATCACATATTATTGATCATGAAGACTTAGTGATCCAGAAGGATCTCACATATAAACAGAAGCCTATGAAGGTACTAGATCGTGAAGTACGTACCCTAAGGAATAAGGTTATTCCCATGCTTAAGGTACAATGGAATAAGAACTCCGAACATGAAGCTACATGGGAGACCGAGGAATCCATGAGGAAGCAATTTCCAGAATTATTTTAAGGTATATACTCTACACTCTCCACTTATATATACGATTAAATTTGGGGACCAAATTCTTTTAAGTGGGGGAGGGTGTAGCAACCCTGATAAAAATAAGATTTTTAAATAAATCAAATTAAAATAAAAGATAAATAAAAAAATGACAAAGAGCCTAAATGAGTAAATCATTGATCAAGAGGAAAATAACGCCTTTTATCAAGGCGCTGATTCAAAAGGAAACGCCTCTGTATAAGGTGTTAATTTAAAATGGACGCCTAGACAATAGGGCGTCAAATTTCAAACGACGAAAGATAAAATTTAGGAAAGGAAATGAAACGCCCTCTACTTGGGCGCGTTTTACATAAGTAACGACGCTAGACAAGGCGTCAATTTAAAATCGACCCCCTCGCTTAAGCCGTTGATTCAGTTCGAGTTTCGTTCGACCCAGGAGTCTATCCAGAGCAAGTTATGGATAACTACATCGAGGGTAGAATATAGTAAGGACTCTATCAAGAGAATACTACCCTTAATCAAATTCTAACTCTATTAGGATGCCCAAAATCCTATAAATAACCCTGTCCGATCAAACCCTAAAGCTGTTGCTGCTGCGTGAAGAACAGGTGGTTCTTCGTACCATTTTCTTCCTCTGTCTGTAATTCTTAGTCATGAAGGATACTAATATTCTTCATGTGTTCTGTAGGTTGACGTGCTGAAGAACGAAGGGTCTTCATCATCGTCTACATCTTCTTCAAAATACCGAATTGTCGGAGGAGTTTTTCCTTATCATCTTCCTCTGCTTCCGAAAGATCAGAGCATCGTTATTATTGAACCTTCATCCGTTCGTCGGTCAAAATCATCATAAAGGTAGGTTTTCTCAAGATCGTAGCCCAAAAAACTAGCTTAATATCTTAATAATATCATCTGTCGTGCATGCATATAGTTCTTTTGTGGTTTCAAGATGTTTTCTATGTAATTTCAAAAAAAAATAAACGCCCTTGACCAGGGCGCTAGTTTGAAGAAGCGACCCACACTAGGGCGCTAATTATTGTTTGACGCCCTTCACAGGAGTCGTCAATTTCACATAATTAATAAATACCGATGTTTAATAATCGATGTAACTATGAATAAAATATATTGCATGAGTATACATGTGGAATCCTGTTATTTTTTCTGTCCCTCTCTCCTGAAATTTAATCATTTGAAAATTGATAAATTCTTGAATTCACGACCTTGTCCAGGTCGTCTCATGTTTAACTGACGCCCCAGACTAGGGCGCATATTGAAGAGTCACGCCCCTGCCAAGGGCGCGTTTCTGTTAAAAATTCCAGATTATTAATATTCTGTAAATTAGAAATATTGAAAGGGCGACTTCTATGTACGTCGTCAAATGTAATATAAACGCCCCTGATTAAGGCGTTAATTTCATGAAAAATGGCTTTACCAAAGTCGCTATTTTTCTGCATTACTGTTTCACTGATTACTGTTAACTGAGAGTTTCATTATATATATATATATATATCAGCACTATATTCCAGTCCGTGAATATAGTCCCATGTTTCATGATGTTTTATCGCACTACCCTCAATTCTCATTGACATACAAGCTCTCCATTGGACATTCCGTTCCTTTGGACTAGCGAGTTAGTCATAGAGACCTCCGTAAGTCTCCTCGCAGCCTTGGATTACCTCAAGGCCGACTGAGCTGGTTGTACCATAAAAACCCATTACACTATTTTGCCATGTCACTCTAAAGAAACATGGTATATCGGCCCTCATGTTATGCAAAGTGTGTATCATGAGAATTCTCTTAATGGGATGAGGTTATCATGCCATTTGATGCTGTTCTTGTAAACCCCAATTCTATATTCAACATGATGTTCTTGTGGACCTCAATTCTATATTAAGAATGATGACGTCTTGCCATTGATGTGCTGTTCATGTGGACCTCAATTCTATATAAAGAGTGTCCATACTTGCTTGTCATGGTACCCAAGTTAGGGAACCAATTCCACCTAGTTTTATCAATAATCGTGATTGTACCGTTATTATCGCCATTCTATGTCAAGTGTCATATTTTTTGGACTCAACTCTATCCAAGTTTACCCTACATGTCTACAAGCTTTATTCTTGAAATTCCATATTGGCTATACACAAAAGTGGATGTTAAAATACATGATTAATGCCTGCGCATATAGGGCCCGATCTGGCCTTAGGAGGAGCACCCGAAAGTACTTGTGCCCATAGGAGTTGATTGATCACGGTATTGGCATTATACCGAAGTGCATGACTAGCTTGATTGAACATTCCACAAATCTTGTACTCGTACTTGACTTGATATTACATGACTTGCGTGGCCCGAGAAAGGGTAATTGTATACTTGCTTGACTTGAAACAAAATAGTCAAATTCCAACATGACATGATGAGTTTACTTGCTTGAATATCTTGATATCTTTTTGATATAAGTTCTTGAAAGTTCATGACTAGTTCTTCTTGCTATCGTATTGTTATACACTCTCTCTATCTTGTCGTTTTATGCGAGCATGCATAGCTATAGTGCATTCATGAAAGATGTAATTACTTAAACCCATTGCTAGTTCTTAAGATATAATTTCCTACTGAGCGTTCGCTCACCTAGTGTTTCCCTACTTTTCAGGTAAGTCCGACGATGAGGGAACTCAAACGGATGGGAAAAATCAAGAGTGAAAGAGATAGAGCTTCTTCCGTGTTATCTATACTTTTTCATGTTTTCTTGAGTCAACCTTGTATTTTTCCTTTATTATAGTCTGTACTTCAAAGGTTTGTAATAGACATATTCTTATTAAAGGAATTAATGGATTGGGTTATCTTTACTTTTACGCATCTCTGATTTTGGTGTCGAATACACTAATATTCTGATTGACATGATTGATATAAACTCGTCGCGCATCTCCGGGTACCTTCCGCGCTCGGGGCGTGACAAGGAATCTCTGCAGATCGTTGGATCTGGAAGTCAGAGACCGCTCTGATACCAATTGATAGGGTGCAAGGCCCGGATTCAGAGGGGGGGTGAATGAATCCCTCTTTAAAACTTTGCCCAATTAAAGCTTATAACAAACAGAGATGTGGAATTACAGCTAACAGGTGCTTTGATTGACTTGGATGCTCTCTTCGAATGACGAGAGGAAGATCATATAGCCTGACCTTTTGATCAACTCTATATACACTAAAGAGATGACTTAGTTCATCTGATCATATTGGCTCTCTCTCTCGAGACCAGAGTCAAATACTCGGTGTGCAAACCAAATACCCACTAGATGGGAAAAATAGATCGAGCCTAAGCATACATCTAGCGGATCAGACAAGGCAATCAAACCACGATGTAGAGAAGGTTTTTAGGTGGTTCGGTTCTCCAGACCTACGTCCACCCCACACTCAAACCAGAGTGTGGATTCTTGCTGATACACAGCTTAACCCGCTGGGCCTCACAGCTTGCCTACAACTGCTGATTCACAGCTTCAACCGTTGGGCATTACAACTAGAGCCAACCACTGACTAACAGCTTGACCGTTGGGTAATACAGCTTAGCCGACCAGAGGAACCGATCCTCTACAACTGCTGAGCAACACAGTTTGCTCTGCTGACTTACAGCTTGAAACAGAGGTATAAAAGAAAACAAGACATGAAGAATCACAGCACCAGAAAGCTGAAGAAAATTGTAAATCAATTATAGCTCTCGCAGGAGCTGACTAGCCTAGATTTGATCCAAGGTCCAGTGGAATAGGTCTTCAGGCTGCTTCAATCTTCTGTTCACAATCTCTCTCACTCTTTCTTCCTTTTCTTCTTTCTCAAACTCTGTATCTTTTCTTCCTCGTACTCTTTCTTTCTTCTTCTGTCTCTCCACGGATCTCTATTTTCTTCTCTTAATTTCTCTATCAATCCATCATCTTCTTCTTTGCGCAGAAGAAGGGTCTTATATAAAGATTTAGTCTGGGACCTACGAGCTCACACCCTAGGCGTGTGAAGGGAACACTCCTGCCATGAAGCTTCAGGAATGTATTAGCCATGTGTCAAAATCTGGATCTGAGAATCCACGTGGTGACTTCCTTCAGGGACAATTCGCTTTGGATCACGTGCCCTTCTTAATAGGTCACGAACATTTGTCCTGTTAAAATGTCAAAACATTTGACAGTTAAACAGGTATGAGTATTGCACAGACTCGATGACGTATATGAACTAATGTGCATGGACCTTGTTTTTCATCAAGCTAAAGTGTATACTGACATTATAACCAATAGCATAAAATATGCACAGACCCAATAGCAATCTGTGTGAAAATATGCACAGGCTTTGGCATGTATGGAAGATGTCCACAGACCTTGGGGTGCTTTTAGTGAGACATGCATAGACTCACTTTATGAATAAATAAGATATGCATCGACCTAATCCCAACTAACATGAAACGATGCACAAACCTCGGTGACATACGAGCAGAAATGCACAAGCTAGCATAGTGCACAGACATTATATATGCGAGATGCAAACATTGCACTGACATGGTGTTTACTAGCAAGGAATGCACTGAGTATGTATAATCAAAGAGTGAATGTTGCACTGACCCAATGTCCCGTGAGCAACCTTGCACAGACTTTGTGCGTGCAAAAGATGAGAGTTGCACAAACTCAGTTATGACCATGCCAGACTTGCCTAAGAAAAGTGCATAGACTTTATGTGCACGGTGCGAGAGTTGCACTGACTTGATCGCATGTAACTATAGCTGCTGCATTGACTACGTGAGCCTTGATCTCACATGCACCGACTTGGTCCCGTGCAGCAACGAAGATTGAACCGACATGATGTCCCTTGGATGCAAGCATGCATAGACTGTGTTTGCATGAGACGCACATATGCGCGGACTTAGTCGCGTGTAGCAATGAAGGTTGCACCGACTTGATGCAAGCATGCACAGACTTCATTTGCTTGAAGTGCAACATATGCGCGGACACAACATGGTATGAACAAGGAATAGCACCGACTTGATGTATGCGTGCATAGACCTTATTCAGTTGAAATGCAACATATGCACATACTCAATACAGAGTGAATTTAGTGTAGCACCGACTCTATTCTATGCAATGCGATCTTGCACCGACAAGATGTCCACCCGAGAATGCATGAAGTGCCACTTGCACCGAGTTCGGTCTCGCACAAGCCAAATGTGCACCGACTCTCATCTGCCAAGGCAGTGTACACGGACTTGAATGCACAGACATAGATGCACATGAACAGTGACATGCACTGACCTTGAAATGCACATTGATAAGATCTGCACGGACCTTGGTCCCTAAAATGCATATGAGCTAAAGCACCAAGTTTAGCAGTTTATGCACGGTCTTCATATACACAGACCAACAAACTACACCAAGATGTGCACTGACCCTGAACATATACATTGGCGTAATGTTCAGACAGAGTTATGACATATGCATGATGAATATCGACACTTTCTATATACTCAGTAAGTATGCATGGACCCTCTGAGTGCAGCAACATTCAATCTTTCATATGCAGACACATGCATGGTGACTCACAGTGTTTGCTATCATCAAAACCACAGGGGCACAACATATGTCACGTCTCGATGCTGAAACTCGGAGTGCGGTAGTTATCTCTAAACAATCAATCCACCATTACTTAAAAATGCAACACCAATTTGTTTTAACAAAATAGGCATAGCCAGCTTTTATTAGTAAATTAGGTTCCAAAATATTTCATAGAGACTCGATATTGACTGAAATTACAATTTCAAAATATCCAAAGACTCAGTTACATGAATCAAACTAACTCTAGACTCAATAAATAAAAAATATCGGGTCTTCTAGACTTGACCCTCATTCACTCTTGACCCTCCCCATCAAACTGATTCTCCTCATCAAACTACTTGAAAAATAATTAAAGAACACTAAATGAGTGAAAACTCAATAGGAATTATATCTTTTGCACTAGGCAAAGTTTAAGTAATTAACATATTGTCAGTACGATAATAATGCCATGATTTACTTCATAAGAAATTCGTATAATCTAGAACAATATGATGACATGATTTAATAGGATCAAAGAATACAATAGGCACAAGTGAAGTAACAAGATGTGGAGGGGCAAATCAAGGATATAACAATTTCAAATGAACAATATTCAAGGAAACATTTCTATGATTGGACATATTTAAGAACAACATATCAATATGTCTCATGTCAATCATAAAATAAATGAATTATTCATATCAATCTAGCCATTCATATCAGTGTAATGACACACCACAAGTCATTTGACTCCCGCGGTTAGGAGCAATTCGGGTGCTCCTCCCAGGACTAGACATGGCCCTATATGCACAGGCATAAGGGTCATTGGACTGAAGTCCCATATAAAATTTTCTAGATAATTCCATATAACAATTATGGGCAAAAATAATTTCAATAGTCAAGCTCATATAACTAAGGAATAAAACTTTAGTAAGATTCATCATTCATGAAGGAAATTCAAAAGATGACCAAGCTTGTCTGTAGAGAAACCTTAGTTTACCCCTAGATCAAGAATAGAAGTGGAAATAGACATGATTTCACAATAACCAGACAAAAACATGGCCAAATCTTACTCATGCAGTCAAATCCTAACCCACAGAACCATGATATAACGTGGTGAATTGTATGGGCGTGTTTCATGAAAGATAGGTTGAACTCGGTCTACAACATGGGCGCTGTCATGCCCTATTTTTTGGATCTTGCATCCGTAGGTTTCATAGCGTTCCCGTGAGTTTCGGAATACGTTTTCTAATTGAAAATGAATTTTGAAAATATTGGATTTTCAGGTCCCTCAAATAAGGGAAAATAAAATGTTTCTGGTTTTCTTGTGTGACCGACGAGTTGTGCATTTTTTGAGAATCATCAGGTCAATTTTTTGGATTTTTCCCACATCGTTTGGATTTTCAGAGAATAAAAGAAGAAGAAGAAGAAGTAAATATAATAAAATAATAATATTTTTATTATTTAAACCTCCCTCCCCCTCTCTTCTCTCACTCTCTCGTTCTCTCTTCTTCCCCTCTCTCCCATTTAACTCTCCCCTCTTCAGTGTCTCCCTCTTCTTCTCACGTTCCTCCCCATCTCCTCCCCATTTGTTTGGATGGCCGCCAGAGCACACCGAGGAGGAGACGGTGAGCGACGTGGGGTGACATGTGGCGTGCACGGAGGTGAGGAGTATGAGGTGGTGGCGAGATGAACCGTGCATGTACTCACGAAGAACTTTGGTGTTTCGACGTGGATCAACAATGGCCTTGTGTGGATTCTTTGATCAAGGTACGTGGATGGATCACAACCCCTTGCACTTTATTTTTCCCGTGGTTTTATGCTGATCCGGCTGAGTGTAGAGTGGGTTTTATTTTGTTGGGAAAATATGTATGTTTTGTGGCGAGTGACAATTCCCGCCGATTTGGGTTGTACTTTCTAGTTAATCAGGTGGCATTGCTGTAATGGATGGTGGGGAATGACTTCCCCTTTTTTTTCCGCGTTTTCATGTGAGTCGGTGTAGACATGCCAAAATTAACGCTAAGTTGAGTAGAATTCATGTCACATCATAATGCACCGAAGTGAACCTCATTACTGATTTAATAAGATTATTATTTTTATTTTTGGGGCATTTTCAAAATTTGCGTCTTCGACATGGACGTCATTTCTTAGAATCTACGCCTTCGCAGAGAGGCGTAAATTAATTCACATCAATAATCTAGGACGTAGATTCTTTTACTTTTTTTGAATTTTATTTCAAATCAAAATTCATAATTTCAGCGAATCTGCGCCTCTTTGTAGAGACGCATATTAATTCATGTCTGTAGCAGCAGACGTAAATTTCCTTGCTATTTTTAGATTTTGCTTTGAATTTAAAATTCGTATTTCTAAACACTCGTGTCTCTCTACGAAGAGGCATCTTAATTAACATCTTTATCATTGACGCAAATTCTAAATTTAATTTTAGAAAACTTTTTTTATTCCCTTATTTTGTTCAAGGAAATAGCGTCGTCGACATTGGAGGCGAATTTAATCAACTTCACAAGTTCTTGATGTCGTTTTCGTTCTGTGTCCGATTCTTTCCCTACCTTCTTTGCATGGCTTTCCAATTGGGATTAGGATCCTGGGGCCTTCGATGGAAGGGGAGCCACGCCATGGAATGGTTTCCCTATTCTAAAACCTCTTAGAACAAGGATTCTCACCCTATAAATACCCCATTTGAGCTCTTTGGCGAGAGGTTGGAAGTTAGAGAAAAAGGTTAGAAGAAAATAGAGAGAGAGAGAGAGAGAGAAAGTGAAATACAGAAGGAAGAGAAAATAGAAGAGCGAGAGAGAAGCACAAAGAGGAGCTCCCCCTGTGAGCTCCCTATTCCATAGATTGGAGGAGAGAGAAGCCTTCAACCCTTTTGCTATGAAGGAAGGCCATCGGAGCCTTATTCTGGGTCTTGGAGGACCAACCTCCCTTTCTTTCCCCCCTCCTTTATCTTGATTTAATAGTCTAGTTTGCATCGCATCAATTCATCCCTAGCAATCCCTTTGCTAGGATTTTATTTTTTTTAGCATTCATCTTCTCCCTCCCTTAACCTTTAATGGGTTTAGAAAACACAAAAGGTGTGTCCTTCTCCATGTTTTTTTACTCTTATTGCATTAAGGATTGATCTTACACTATTGAATTATAATCCAATCATTGTTTTTCTTGTTTTGTTCATATTTTAAGGGTAATCAAGATAGACCTTCTTCATCGGCCGGCCGATCGGAAGATGAAGACTCACAAATCTCCCCGCATTTCAAGGTTTTTTACGATCACTCCATTTTTTTTGAGGTATTCACCTCTGGCGATCACAATCTCTTTAGTATCTACATGCTCCCTTGCACACTTTAGTTGATCGTTTAATCATCTTTTCACATCATCATCACTAATCACTCTTTTTTAATTTAATTTCTCTTTCTTCTCTCTTTTTGTGACATTCACAAATTGACGATCACGGTGGGACCACTTATCATTTTTATTTTGATTATCCCTCCATCGGCGCCCACGTGTGCCCTTGCTTAGTGCTCCGCCTAGCATGCTTGTTTCTTCCTTTATTTCCTTGTACACCACATGCACACCTTCCCCAATGAATTGCCAGTTTGTAATTGTTTCAAAAGACCAAAAGAAGAAGAGAATGCATTAATTCATGTTTACCTGTTTCATTTTTGTTCCTGTGAAAAGTTACATCTCCTCAGGCAGGTGCCAATTTGAAAAATTCACATCTAACACCAAGACACAAATTCTTTTCTAATTAATGTTCCTCTGAATCAGCGCCTTTTCGAAAAGGCGCGGATTAAGAATTGACGTCTGCTAGAGCATTCGCCAATTTCTGTTTCCATGTCTTCTATGCAAGATGCCAATTTCTGCTATTTCACAGCGCCTGTTTCCTATCTTGCGTTGATCTGATTATTAATTCTCTTGACTATTTTCTTGCTGATACTTGCATTAGGTTGCATTTTAGGGCATCTTGGTTGAGAGTCCTCCTCTCTCTACACTTTTTTAGGAACCCCCCACACTTTCTTGGGAAAGGAAGGACCCTCCGATTGAGTACTCCTCTCATCAGAGTGAAAAATCCTTAATCAAGGCCTCCGTAAGTCCCTGACATCGAAATACTCCCTCTTCGATCATTTGCTTGATTGTACCTTTTGGAAGCACCCCTGAGTTTAGTTAACCCATTCGTTGTGAAGAGAGAAAGAACCTAGTTGTCTCGAAGGAAAATCAAAATTGAAACTATGGTGCACTGTAGCACCCCGAAAATTTAAATAGGAAATAAATGAAAATAACTATAAATATTAGACATTGAAATTTTTGAAAAATTAAAATTTTGATGAAGGAAAAGTGATACCAGTTATTTAGCCTAAATGGTAATAAAAGGGGCACAAATAAAAGTATAAAGAAATGATCGAGAAATCAAAATTTAGTATATCTTTATATCTATTTATGGTTTAAATATGACCCCAGTATTTAGAAGGAATCTTACCCAAAAATATATTTACTCTCATAGGATCGAACCCGACTCTGATACCCGAGACAGCAATGCAAATTTAATAAGGTATATAAGTAAATAAAGTTAAAGGGAATAGGGTATATATATAAAGTTCTACCAATTAAATTGGACAAAACTATTTATAAGTCTATTAAATACAATTAATGGGCATCTCTTATCCATTAATCTAATTATATAAAATAGAGAAATGCTTAATATTAGTGGGCCTCAATTAAGCCTTACACTCATATTCAATGTATAAAGACCAAATCATTTTTAACTCGACTCAAAGCCATGCACTAAAACCCAAACCCTCATGCTAAGCTCAACCAACACCTGTAACCATTTAAAAGCCCAACAATGCATATACCCCAATGCTTTATCTTCTTTATATGTGCCACCCACACTCACGTGACCTTCATACAAGCTAACCCAACATCGATACATACCAAACCCAATGCACTAAATCTTCTTCCAAAATCTAAAACTCAAAAACCCACGTAACAAATCTACGCGAGAGTCATCAAAGCCCAACAATCACATGAAGCCAACCCACCTATCGGTTCGACGTTGTCTGTGCTGCAGTTAGGGTTTTGCATGAGAAAAAAAGGGGCAGGCGGCGTATGTTTTGGAAGGGTCCACTGTAACGCATGGCAAGGAATAAGCCTTGCTCTTGATTAGCATTTGACCCCGTTAGGATCCTGTCTTTCCTATAAATAAAAACCCCCATCAAATATATGAGACTTTGTTGTGCTGCCATCTTCTTCCTTTTCCTATTCTTCCTCATGTGGCCTGCATCGCAACCAGAAGAAACGAAGGAAGCCATTCATTCTTCTTCCTCTTCTTCCTTGCAAGACCGGCTACTGCATCCCCTTTCTCCTTCTTCTTGCTGCTACTGCTGCATAAAGAAGGCCCTTCTTCCTCTGCAACCTCCAGGGTGTGAAGGCGTGAGCGCCTTCTCCTTCATCTCCTCTGCTTCCTCCTGTGATCCTTCTAACAGTAAGAAAGCCAAGGCGTTATTCTCATCTCTTGCAACTCCTTCAACCATAAACACATCAAGGTAGGCAATCTCCCAAACGCAAACCCCTAATAGCATATGTTAGAAGTTAGTCATGTTTCAACGTCTTTCTGGTTTAATTTTAATTCATTTTGCATATTTTATTTTAGTTCATTAATAACTACATCATGTTTAGAGAATTTATATCCATATAATCAAATATCTAAAAATCATAAAATATAAGTGACTACAATCCCCATGATTTATCCTTAATTTCTATGTAGTTATATGGTGTAATACCTAGTTAATAATTAAATTTAGAAAAAATAAATAGGTTGAAACATTTACACGGTGAATCACGGTTCACTATAGCATAGTATTTATACGGTTTTGCTTTGTTTAGACTTTTCATGGGCGTCGGGGTGTCCTTTGGACATGAAAATTTATTGACGTATTATTGGGGTGGTGACCGGGGTAGTGAGAGTGGTAGCATCATTTTTCGTGCCCCCTATCTCAAGATCTCCCGCCTCTCAACAAAAAATTATTTTGAACACTCGGTTAGGTAGAGTTTTTCGAGTCCGTCATTTCGGTATATCATATGCGCGATTCCGACGTGGTTACTGTAGACACGCCGTTCCTGACATTATCTTGAGTAAATATCATATTACAATATGAAAGCCCCGAAGTGGCTTTCACATTCTCGAATTACTTGAGTGATTTCCTTTTTAGGGTTCCTTTCGCCTTTTTAGAATTTTCTTTTCGGCAGGGGAGGGTCAAGCCTCTGTTACGGAGTCTGAAAGGAATCGTGCTTCACTAAGGAGATTGTGTAGCACGCGGAAGGCACCTCTCCCAATCGGACGTTCCGAAAGAATCCGAATACGAAAACATTTAACGGTTAGATGACGAAGGCTTTTTGGTGCTGATCAAAAGTATTTTGTTTTAGGCGTCTTGGACCCTCGACGCCTCACGTTGAGGCGTCTGGGACCCCAGACACCTCCTTGATTCACCCCCCGACCGGCACCGATCCACCACTCGTTTTGGACGTTTCGAAAAAATCCAAACATAACAACGTCTTGTCGATCAGACGAACCCTTCGAGAGTCACGGTTACTTGCCGAACCCACTCGCTTTCTCCGTTGTCGACGATTTTCGATAGCGTTTCGGTGGGTAGTAATGGGCGCATCTGGGTTCTAGCACGCCTCAAGATTGAGGCGTCCAGGAGATTAGATGCGACCATAAATTTGAAATTATAAAAAATTAATAGAGGCGTTTGGGACCCAAGACGCCTCAACATGGAGGCGTCCAGGGACCCAGACGCCCCAATGAAAATTTCCCCTATAAATAGAGGACCCCCTCCCTCGAAGGGAGAGAGCTTCAGATCCGACAGAGGAAAGAGAGACTCTGCCATATCCCTTTCCTAACCTGTGGGCTTTTGTAGGAGGAGGTTCTATCGAATTTCCCGGTGCCCGCGCTCGCGAGAGGAAGGCTAACTCCATCTATCGTTCTTCCACGTCATCCCTACCCTGCTGAAGCTCCGTCGGATCCCACCATCGGCACCTTCAATAAGCCATTCTCTTCCACTCTCTTTTGTCATTTCCGTTGCATGCATTATCTCATCATCTGTCATCTCGCTTCATAAGAGAGACATATTTTTATGCACGTTTGCATGATCTTCCATCCATCATAGCATTTTCCTCCTACTCGTGTCCGAGAGGGGTTTAAAAATAACACCAACCAGGTGTGTGTCTCACCAGGATTTCATCAGTTTTCATCATAAGGGACTAATACTACACTGCCATTTTTCTGATTCACTTGTTATCTGTCTGTTTTCTCTTTTACAAGGGTAACCAAGGAAAGCCCTCTCCATCGGCTGGCCGAAGGGAGAGGAAGAAGCAACCCGCCATTTCCTGCTTTTGAGGTAAGTGCGATCACTCTTCTTATTTTGGGGTCTCCGGCCCCTAGCGATCGCATCATATCTTCGAGGCCGCGGCGAGTCACTTCCTGCAATGGCCGTTTAAATTTCTTTCATTTATATCTTGTGTCATTTTAATATCTCCTATATCTTCGAGGCCGTGGCGAGTCACTTCCCGCAATGGATGTTTAAATTTCTGTCATTTATATCCTGTGATATTCTCATATCTTTGATATTCTTGAGGCCGCGGTGAGTCACTTCCCGCTATGGCTGTTTAAATTTCCGTCATTTATATCCTTTGATATTCTCCTATCTTCGATATTTTTGAGGCCACGGCAAGTCACTTCCCACTATGGCTACTTAAATTTATGTTATTTATATCTTGTGTTATTCTCATATCTTCTCATATCTTCGAGGCCGCGGCTAGTCACTTCTCGCTATGGCCGTTTAAATTTCTGTCACTTAAATTCTGCACCATTCCCGTCCCCCGAGGTCACAGAGAGTCACTTCCCGCTATGGCCGTTTAATCCCCATATCTTGTTACGATGTATCTATTCTGCACACCCCACCGGAGCAATCTTCCGTGGTGGTTTCTCTGCTTCTCTCTTTTTTCTGTGTCGCAGCAAAATGAGCCTGCGCGCTCCGCTCGCCGCTGCATCCGCGTGACGTCGCTCACATCTTGGCGATCACGGTGTGACTACTTTCACTTTCTCTTGGCTACTCTTGCAATCTTGGCATTGCTGTGTGCTCCTCCACCTTTACGCCCTCGCGCGCTCCAGTTGTGCTCACATTAGCACTTTCAATTCTTATCCCTCGTGCACCTCGTGCACTTCACCCTCAATCCCTTATGATTCCTTGAGGTTTACATTATTATCTCTCTTGGGTGTTGATTATACCTTTGTTATCTCTGTTATTTTATTATCTTCTGTATATCTGTTCAGCACTTCATTGCATGCATCCACCCCTTTTCTTTTTTTTTTCATTTTTTTCTAAGGATCACCCTTTCTCGGTGAAGGAAGGACTCTCCGTTCGGGAATTCCTCTCGACGGACTAGGATTTCCTCCATCGGGACCTCTGTAAGTCCCCGACAGTGAAGGATTCCCTCTTCGTTCACTGAGCTGGTTGCACCATTGAAGTTCCCCGGAGTTAGTTGACCCATTCGTGGTGAGACGAGTGACCCTAGTTGACACGGTGGTGAAACAAAAACTAACTAGGGTCCATATTTTTGTGTGAACTACAGATCTGGTTAAAAACACACAAAAAAATATCAAAATCAAAACAAAAAAAGGGGCGTAAAGGCATCCACTTGTTTGATAATCTCTGTTATATGTTTGTTGGTGCATGTTTTTGCGTTCTGGAAGAACTTTGAAAATGGCCCACGAGTCTTTTGAGGAGAACCACCCTGGTCGTGGTCAGTCAGTCGAGCCGCGAGTCCATGCTATGGACTCGGGCCCTTCCTATGAGCCCTCACGCGAGGTGCAGGTTACCGTAGGGGACACATCCCCACCACAGGACATCTCTTCTTTGCTGGGTGTCCTTGTCAACACGGAGGTCACCTCTGAGCAACTCCGGGCCTTCCAGGTCATTCTGAAAGGGAAATCTATTTCTCCCACCCCTCAGGAGTCAACTCCAGCCATCGCACCTCTCCAAGAGTCGGTGCAGGCCATCCCATCTCCTTCACCGGTGCAAGCCATCTCTTCTCCCTCACTTCAAGGGCAGGCAAGCCAACAACCTCCCTCGTTCCAATTCACTTCACAATCTCAAACCCCTGCCATTCCTCACACGCCACTCCGGCCAAGGCTAGCTGTCGACGGCCTGGTAGCTCCCTCCCATTCGGAGTTTCCTCCTCAGGTCTCCGGGAGACATCTCCCTCACCAGTGGCAGGTGCCACCTTCACCTCCCGAGGAGCTCACCCATTCGCTTCTCAACAAGTTCAATAGAATGGACGAACAGTTTCAGAATCTGAAGAAAATGGTGGACGTAAAATCCACCCCGGAGGTTGCTTTGCCAATCCTTCCACTGATCCATCTTCCTCCCTCTGAAATGCCTACGTACCGCAGGTACAATGGCACTGGCAACCCCTTTATTCACCTCAAGGACTTCATGTATGAATCCTCCTATTGGCAAAATGACTAGAGATCCCTGGCATACCTCTTTTGGAGATCATTGGACGGTCCTGCGCTATAGTGGTTCTATTCTTTGGAGCCCCGGTGAGGCCGAGAATTTTGATACAGTGCAAAGAAGATTCTTACAAAAGTATCGGGATAGGGTTGGTCCCTCTCTTACCATTACCGATCGAGTAGCCGAGAAAATGAGGCCCGATGAAGATTTTATCCGTTATGCTGACAGATGGAGGTCTCTGGCAGAAAGGATAAGAGATACCCTCTCAGATCCTGAACAAGTGAAAATGATTGTGTCCAATGCAACCCCACAGTTCAGGCACGTCCTTGCCATGAACAAGCTCACTACAATGGAAGAGCTCTATGAAAGGGCCCGGTATATCCAAACCCAATTGAAAGATTCCCCCATTACGCACATGTTTGAGCCGCCGAAGCCCAAGGTGGTCAGAAAGATAGGCACTGGTGTCCCAAGTGGAGCGACAGAAGGGGTCGTAACAAATGAGCAGGTGAGTGTAGTCAACAATGCCAACTATGCAGCTAACCTAAGGCCTCCACAAATGCCCCGACTTCCCCTCCAGAAAGGTCCTTTCCTCTCTCATCCTCCATCCCAAAACAATCCACCCTAGAACAATATGCCTCAAACATTTCAACCCCAGCAACAACCCCGACCCCAGCAACAGCAACCACCACTTCAGTACCACCAAGTTCCACCCCCAGGGAATTACGGCCCCCCACAACAACAAAGGAGGGCGATTGGCCCCAAGAGAGCCTATTACCCACCATTGCTAGAAACTTTGGCAGATATTTTCAGCGCCCTCATGGCCTCAAATACCCTCATCCTACACAGGGAAAGGCTCGCATGGCCCCCGAATGTTGATACCTCCAGATACTACGTCCACCACATGCAGCCAGGACACACAGTAGAGAATGGTTTCCAGTTTAAAGATTACATCTACGATATGAATGATGAAGGCGGAATTGACTGGGATGAAATGAGGTCATACATCGCCACTCTCAAAGCCAGGAGACCTCCTCCTAGGCCACAGTTCCAACAACAACAACAGCTACAACAGCAGCCGTAGCAACAACCACAACAACAACAACAGCCTCAGCAGGCCCAACCACAACAACCCAGCATGGGCATAATCCAGAATCCATTATCGGAGCACCAACAACCCAATCACCAGGTCAACCCCATCTCCTCCTTCCCGGAAGTCGGGAGAGAACAGGGTTGGCACTCAGAAAGTACCTCCATTCTTTCTACCGCCAGCCCTATCATCAGGCAACTCCCTCGCCTTGCCCGGGTAGCACCTCTCTCTCATTAACCCACATCACAACCAATAGTGCGGCCTTCACCATTTCCACAGCCATCACGGCCTCTCATCCACACCCTTCCCACTAACCCACCAATGACCTATCAGCCAACGACCTCCACTGTGCCCTCGCACCCTCTCATCTTCTCTCACCCCTCCATTTTGCCATCCACCCCTACTACATCTACACCTATGCCTTCCAAACCTCTTATCATCCGCCAACTATACGTGACCCTGCCTATCTCCACCATACCTCCACCAACGCCCTCAAGACCACCCATCACCCACCATCCATCTCAGAACCATTATCCATCTCAAGCCTTATCCACTTCGACTTTACCTCCGCCTCCACCTTCTAAGCCCCTTATCCTCCATAGCCCACATGAGATCCCCTCTACCTCCACCATGCCTCCACCTAACAAACCCCTCATCAGAATCACCGCTCCCATCATCACCCCTGCTTCATCAACCATTCCTCCACCACTACCCCTCAAACCCCTGCTAAAACCCACATCTAACCCCATAGAGGTGCAAAAGTAGCAAGCAATGGTGCTCCGGAGTGGAAGGATTTTCCATAGGGTTTTCCCCCAAAACAGTCAGGACCCCGAGCAGTCTCAGCCAGAGAAGGACAATGGAGGGCAGCCAGACAAATCCGTCCCTGGGACACATTATGATTTGTTAAAACACCTAGACAAGACGCTTGCTCGGATCTCCATCCTTGAGTTGCTTCAGAGATCCACATCCCATCAGACGGCCTTAATGGAATACCTTCAAAAAGTCATGGTGAATGAGAACCTCCCTGTAGAGAAGATTTCGGTCGTTCTGACGCCAATGGACACATAGCCAGCCAATATGTTCCACAACCACGAGCTCGCCCCCAAGGAAGCTCGAAAGTATGCATTGTGTGTTTCAATAAAAATCAATGGAGTGTCCATACACTCGTGTTTGGTTGACACGGGCGCATCCATAAATGTGATCTCCATGAGCACCCTTCAGTTACGTGAGGTCGGTGAGGAACAGATAAGACCTTCCTCAATCACAGTCACGGCTTATGACAATAGCAAAAGGCCACCACAGGGAATGATTATCCTTAAGGTAGAATTAGGCCCTGCGTCAGTCTCTACAGAATTCCACGTCCTCGACATGGATCCCACATTAAAGGCTATACTGGGTCGCCCCTATATTGAAATCATGGATGATGTGCCTTCCACCAACCACCAATGCCTAAAGTTTCTGTACAATGGGAGGATTATTAAAGTAGTCAGTACACCTGTCCTTCATACAGTGGATGCTATTAATACCTCTCTGCCATCTGTTTGGCTGTCTCATCGGCCCATACTATCACTACTGGATGTGTGGCACCCACCCCGCATTCCGCTAACATCAAAAAAGCCACCATCAGTACCAACATCACGTCTCCCTTCTCATTCTAAAGGGTGGGAGATAATGAGAAATATCGGCTATCAACAGGGTAAAGGCTTGGGCACGCAGCTACAAGGAAGGCTGAAACCGCCAAAGGAAAAAAGGTTGAGCCACAAGTTTGGCCTAAGTTTTGAAGGACCACTCGAGACAGATGGGAAACCCCTCACATGGACCCAATCCTCTCATTTCAAGAAGGGGTCCATTGTTCAGATAGGGGATTACCCGTAAGAGACAGACGGAGGATTGCATGTTGTATACTCGGCTGAAAAATGTTCAAGGGCCACTAAGAAAGGCAAGATCAAAGATCCGGAATGCGAATGGGGTAAATAGTTTGACATACAAGATATTACCATTGCACTATAAAGAATGTTCTCACCCCCGCAGCTGGAAGGGCCGCCATTGATCTCTTAAATGCCATGGGATATCACTACTGTTGCCAGAATTCCAAACCATCCTCGCCAAAAGGACTCTGTCACCAACGGATCTTCATCCGTCATCAACATTACCATCGACAGCTCATTAGCCGTCGTCTTCTCCATTCACTCACCTCAGCCTTCGCTGCTGTCTTCTTCCTGCGCCAGACAATTGTCTGATAATCTTCCCAGGTCCCCTTCTCTACTTACATACCTACGCGGGTTTCTCACGCGCCAGGTTTTCAATCATGATCTTCTCTACTAGCCTCCCAACCCTTTAACCATAATCACTTTTCCCCCTCCTCCGATTTCTTTTCACTACTTTGTCGTCAAAAATGAAAACGAAAAAAAAACGTCAATTTTCAAACTCCTCCAAAACACATCTTCGTTGAAGAAAAACCTCCTACATCTCCCGCGAGTGCGTCCCGACATACGGGCCACTCATCCAAGGTCCTATGAGCGACCTTTTCTACCCCTCCTCTGAGGGGCCCTTCCCTGTACATTCTTTGGCATCTTCTTTAGCTTCTTCATCTGTAAGTCAGCTCAGTCAACCTAGGAATAATGGGTCCAGGGTCGTATCCAAAAGGAAATCCAAGGGTAAGCAGATCCCTCGTCGATTCCTTCTAGATCTAGCCAGTAGGTGTCAAGCGTGCCTATCCATTTCTTAATTGCTAGAAAATCTCATCTAATTGCCAGAGATAGATTGTGAAGAGAATTGCACAATTGATGAAGGGTATAGAGTCTACGAGATCACAGATGAAGAATGCCCAATTGAAGAAGATGATGAAGAATATGAGGACGTGCCCGGCGCATATGCTAGTGGGATGAAGAGATTCGACGAGCCGTCAGCTGCCGCAGAAGAGTCCACCAAAGAAGTCAACCTGGGAACTAAGGAAGACCCTTGGATCGTCCTCATAAGTGATAATTTGACATAATTTGAAGAAGAGGCATTAATTAAAGTTCTCAAGGAGTATAAGGACATGTTTGCATGGAGCTACGAGGATATGCCGGGTCTGGATTCCACCTTGGTCGAACACTGCTTAACTCTAAAACCAGGGTCCGCCTCGGTAAAACAAAGGTTAAGGCGTTTCCACCCTCAGATGGCTTTGAAAATAAAAGAAGAGTTCGACAAGCTCCATAAAGCCAGGTTTATTAGAGTCGTCCTTTATCCTCAATGGGTGGTGAACATTGTCCCGGTCATGAAGAAGGATGGGAAAGTCAGGATTTGCATCGACTTCTGGGACCTTAACCGCGCGTGTCCAAAGGATGATTTTCCCTTGCCTCATATTGATGTGTTAATCGATAACACGGCAGACTATGAAACCCTCTCATTTATGGATGGATTTTCAGGATATAATCAAATTTGTTTGGTAGAAGAGGACCAGGAGAAGACGTCATTCACTACACCTTGGGGAACATATTGTTACGTGGTCATGCCGTTTGGGTTAAAGAATGCTGGAGCTACTTACCAAAGAGCTATGATGGCCATATTTCATGACCTGATGCATATATATCTGGAAGTGTATGTGGATGATTTATTGGCAAAATCAAGAACTAGGGCGGAACATCCGAGTGCCTTGGCTAAGGTATTGCAGAGATCAAGGGAGTTCCAATTGAAAATGAATCTGAAGAAGTGTGTGTTTGGTGTATCATCGGGCAAGCTGCTAGGTTTCATTGTGAGCAAAAGGGGGATTGAGATAGATCCTAACAAAGCTAAGGCCATCAGGGATATGCCGCCTCCCAAAAATTTGAGGGAAGTCCGAGGTTTAATTGGGAGGCTACAATTCATTCGTCGGTTTGTGTCTCCGCACTCACAAAGGTGTAGACATTTCTATGAGTTGACCAAGCCAGGAGTAGAATTGCATTGGGATTCTAAATGCCAGAAAGCTTTTGAAGGATTAAAAGAATACCTGGCTAATCCACCCGTTCTCATTCCACCCAAGCCAAAAAAACCTCTGATCCTTTATATTTCAGTCTTGGATGACTCTGTGGGAGCCGTCCTCGCACAAGCCGATGAAGAAGGTAAGGAACGGGCAACCTATTACTTGTCCAAACTCCTCAATCCCTGTGAGCAGAAGTACACGGCCATATAGAAAACCTATGCCACCCTCGTTTGGGTAGTGCAGAAATTGAAGCACTACTTCTTGGCTCATGAGGTCCATTTGATTGCTCGCATGAATCCTATCAAGTTTCTCCTGAAAAAAATTCATCCTTATCGATAGGCTAGCACGCTGGCAGAGTTTCTTGTCTCAATTTGACATCACCTACATCCAACAAAAGGCAATTAAAGGCTATGCTATAGCTGAGCATCTCGCTCACCATCCTCTCCCCAAGTTCGATCCTGTCCGATCAGAGTTTCCAGATGAGGAACTAATGTCTGTCACTCAATCCGATGAGCCAATGTGGACATTATATTTTGATGGAGCTCTGAATTCCCAAGGGAAGGGTATTGGCATTGTCCTTCTGACGCCTGAAGGCGTTACCATCCCAGAGGTGTTTCATCTCGCATTCCTAGTCACCAACAACATTGCCGAATATGAGGCTCTTCTAGCTGGTCTGGAGGTAGCCCATTCTTTCTATATTACCGAATTGTGGGTCGTGGGCGATAGCCAACTCATTCTCCGCCAAGTGCTTACTAGGTATCGCACCCTCGATCCCAAGCTCGAGCCTTATCAGGAGATGGTCTCCGCTTATGCCAAATTATTCACCAAGCTGATCTTTGTCCATGTTCCTCACGAGCAGAACATTCTGACCGATGCCCTCGCCTCCTTGGCATCATCTTTTAAATTCCCTTTAGGTGTTTGGTCTGAATCCATCACCATCTATAAGCGCCTCGTCCCTACTGTTCAAGACCCTTACCTTTTAAAGATCAAAGAAAGAGTACTATGGAAGATTCAGGAAGGGGAAGTCCTTGAGAAGAGGGAAATCATGTGGGCAGAATTTGAAGAAGAACTGGCCGATGAGGAGAAACCTTGGTTCTATAAAATTGTCAAATATTGCAAAGATCAATCTTATCCTGAAGGAGCCACCGTAGAAGATAAGAAAGCCATAAGAAGGGTGGCCCAGAAATACACGTTGGTTGGGGGTCTACTGTATAAGGGAAGTCTCAGTGGTGTTCTTTTAAGATGTCTCGACGATAATGAGGTTTGGAAATGTGTAGAGGAAGCACACTCGGGTGTGTGCGGTGGCCATGTAAATAGCCAAATGCTCGCTAAGAAGATCATTCGGTAAGGCTTTTACTGGCCCACTATGGAAGATGATTGTGCTATCTATATCCGTAGGTGTGTCAAGTGTCAGCTTCACGCCGATAAGATTCATTCACCATCTTCCTCACTTCATCCAATATTCTCCCAATGGCCTTTCTCCATGTGGGCGTTCGACATCATTGGTCCCCTAGGTGACCCCAACTCCCTCACCAAGCAGAAATCCTTCATCCTCACTACGACGGAGTACTTCACAAAATGGGCCGAAGCCGAAGCTTACGCAGAAATCAAGGCGTCAACAGTCTGCAAGTTCATCGTGAAGAACATCCTCACCAGATTCGGCATCCCAAGCATAATCGTCACCGACAATGGACCACAGTTCATTTCTCAGGACCTTCAAGACCTCTGCAAAAGGTACGCAATCGCATTGCATCATTCGTCACCTTATTATCTACAAGGTAATGGCCAGGCAAAGGCCACCAACAAAACACTGATCAAAATCATAAAGAAAACATGGGAGTCTAGAAAGTTTTCAGACCGGACAGAAAAACTTATCGAAGCTTTATGGGCCTATCGCACTTCGATCCGTACCCCCACCGGGCAGACTCCATTTGTCCTTACTTATGAGATGGAAGCGGTAGTCTCATACGAGACTCTGATTCCTTCTCTCATGGTACAATTGGATAAGGAATTTCCCCTCGACGAACGTCGCAATTCACTCCTTGCCCAGTTGGAACTCTTAGACGAGAAGCGGCTGGCCGCTGCCGAGCATGCACGTGTTTATCAAAATAGACTCGCTCGCTTTTACCAAAAGAAAGTCATTGAGAGAAAATTCAAAGTCGGTGAGATTGTCGTGAAAATTTTTTTTCTCAAATCGGGAGGGCCGCGTTCTAAACTTTAACCCAATTGGGAAGGACCATTTGTGGTTCAGGATGCGTACACCTACAAGTTAGTTAATGTCGGAGGGACCGAGTTATCCCACCCTTGGAATGGGCTTTATCTTAAGAAATACCACCCTTAGATAAGTATAAAAATCGGCATGGTACGAGGACTATCGGGGCCAAAAATTCACTTTTCAATCTTTGTAGCATAACTCAGGGTTAACCTGCGCACTCTCCCACACCTCGCTTTCGGGATCAAACGAAGCGGAACTCGAGTGAAGCCCAAAAAAAAGAGAAAAAGATAGAGAAAAAGAGAAAAAGGAAAAAGAAGAAAAGAGATGCCTGGTGTTCATTATGCAGTCAAGTCTTTGCATCTGTCCTTCATATTAGGATAGGACCCATTAAGGTTTGGTAGGTCTCAGGTCTTGGCCGGCCAGAACTGTGGAGATTCCTGTCCGGTCATGTTGGCTTACGTCCACTAAAAGGAGACAACACACACACACACACGCAGCTGCTTTAGCAAAAAAAGTTGGTAGTACGGCTTATTGTGGGGCTATACTCGAAGGTCTCCAGGAAAGTCGTAATCTTTGTTCTCTTCTTTCTCGACCCAATGAGACAGCCGATGCCCTTAAAACGCTAAGCATAAGGGAACCAAAATACCATACTCTGAAGGCGAGAGTAGGATTCATCTCCTCGAACTCGAGTCAGAGCACGAGAACAGGGCATTGTTGTTGCATCCCTACGGTTTTGATGATGTCTCTCACTATAAATCAATTTATTATACGGACCATCTTCTTGGTTCAAAGCATGAAGGGAGTCTGTTGCAATACCTTTATGGTCCGTGCATATCATGACCTTGCATCTCATCTCTCAAGTCGGTGCAAGCTCTAGTCGGTGCAATCATTATCTGGTATGGACCGTTAGATCTTGTCCTTTTTCTTTTCAGTGCAAATTCATCTCGGTGCAAGCGATGTCTTGTACTTCTCCTTATCAATTCGGTGCAAGTCTTCATCTCACTCACAAACGCTGTAGCCCCATTTTCATCTCGGTGCATTTCGTGTCTAGACATATATTGGCTCAGTGCATTTCATTGTATTTCTTTGCATCATACACTTTTAGGTTCGTGCATATCTTGTTTGTGCGTCTTTGTGCGTCTCGCCTTTCAGACTCGGTGCAAGGTCTGTCTTGCATCCGTCTTTGTTCGTATGTTTCTTCTCTTTCATTCAGTGCAATTCTGGAATATTCAACTTGGTGCATCTACTGTGTTACACAACTGTTTTAGAAGTCCGTGCAAATCTTTGATCCTTTCTTTTGACACTGTACAAAGTCTTCGTCTTGTGCCTCTTGGATCCATGTCTGTGCACATCAACTGCACGGGTGGACGCTAGAGTCTGTGCATGTGGGGTCAAACACTTTAGTAGGTCAATTCAATGGTTGACTTGAATATCTCTACTCAGTGCATGCTATGTCTAATCACATTCGGTGCAACATTTGCTTCATGTTTTATATAAACGGTGCATCCCTCCCAGTTCATGCATTCAGCACCAATATGCCCAGAGCAATGTCATTCTTCTTACTAGTATCCGAAATGCTTTCCTCTGATTGTTTGTCATGTATTTTTTCTCCTTCGAGAAGAATAAGAATGGCTCGCGATCCCAGTATGGAGGAGGTGGCAAGATCGTGACACATGGAAAGAAGTGTGCAGGGATTCTGCCACGTGGGGTAAGGCCTTTGAGCGGGAATAATGGAAAGCATACGCCCATCCTCTGATGCTCTATAAAAAGCAAATGCTGAGCAGAAGAAATAATAACAACGAGAACAGAAAAGAGAGGAGAAGGAGAAAGAGAGCCAGCAGAAGCAGAAGAGAAATAAAAATTTCTGAGAGGGAGAAGTGTTCGTGAATGAGAAGATCTGCTTCTATGGAAGCTACATTATCTTTGTTTCTAGAAAATATTATCGTTTATCGATCGCTGTGTTTTCAAGTTTTTTTTTGGTCATCTTCATTCCATATTGTTACCCTCCACTGTTCGGAGGAAGAGAGAGGTTCTCTAGTTCCCTCCATTGTCTTGGAGGAAGAGAGGTTCAATCCTCTGGTTGTGTGAGTTACTTGGGAGTAACTGCACAGGGTTCCCTTTGCTGCGTGCAAAGGAAGGGAGATAGTTCTCCGGTGTTCTTCTTCTGGTTGATCAGAAGATTGAGGAGGCTATTCCTCTGTACAAGCTGTTTGGCAGCAGTTGTTGCAGATTGAGTCTGCTGTGTGTGACTCAAGTGCAAGGAAGCCTTACTCGATTGAGTAAGGGGTGGACGGAGATTGCAGATTGCAATTGAACCACCTAAAAAATTCACTGTCTCATTTGTGGTTTGGTTGTTTTCGTGTGCTACTCTCCAACTTCTTGAGACTTTGCTTATTTGTGGTTGCTTTTCTCGATATCAGTTCTCCTCTTATCATCTTCGTTGTCTATTTACGTGGCCTTTATCACTATAGTTTGAGGGGCTAAGAATTTATGGCTGTGTTTATCGAATTGGGGAGTGATCTATTCATCCCCCCCTTCTTTCTCACTCTCCGCTGCGCGTATGATTTGGTATCAGAGCAGTTTTTTTTCACAATGTGGGCCAACGGTCAGGCGAACCCTAATGGTCCTCGAAGCTTTATGGCTGAGGGATAATCTATCAATCGTCCTCCTTTCTTTGATGGTAATAATTATCTATTCTAGATAAATATGATGGAGGTATTCATCAGGGCGCAAAGCCACAAGTTGTGGAGGGTGATTACCACAGGGCCATACGAGCTACCATCGAACGAGGATGCATGGACAGATGATCAAGTCAAGCAATCATCGCTCAACTGGACAGCCCTAAACATCATCCAGTGTGCTGTACACCCAGACGAATACGCTCGCATCTCAGCATGTAGCACGGCCAAGAAAATGTGGGACGAGCTGGAATTAATCTACGAAGGTACAGCTCAAGTGAGAGCAACAAAGGTAAATCTCCTCACCTCTGAATATGAGATGTTTAAAATGAAATCAGAGGAGACCATAACTGAGATGTATGCCAGATTGTCTCTGATCATGAATAATCTTAAGGGGCTTGGAAAAGAGATGGCTGAGGGAGACGTAGTCAGGAAGATACTTAGATCTATAACCCCTTCATGGCATACAAAAGCCATTGTGATAGAAGAGTCAAGGGATCTGACGACTACGACTGTCACTGAACTCATAGGATCCCTTATGACGTATGAGATGAACATTAAAAGGAATGGTGAGGGAAGCGACAGAAAAAACAAGAATATTGCCCTCAGGGCGTCCCACAGCAAGGGAAGTAGCAGTAGCGGGAGTAGTAGTTGCGAGTCTGATGGATTGTCAGATCTCGACCAAGAGGAGCAAGCAATGCTTACCCGCAAATTCAGAAAATTCTTAAGGTCTAAGGGAAAGACCTTCAGGAAGAAGAAGTCATACCCTTATGGTAAGAACTTCGATTCCAACAATGACAAAGATAGGAGTACTAAGAGAATTACATGTTTTCATTGCAGGAAACCCGGACACATGAAAGGGAACTGTTAGAGTGTGGAGTCAGAACTCTTCATCGTGCGCCTCTGCACGGGATCACACTCTGCCTCAGGAGCGCATCCTCTGTTTCAGGGGAGCATTCTCAGCGTCAGCGGAGCATGGGGAGCACATGCTATCTCTGGGGAGCAATCGCTGCTCCAGGGGAGCATCCTCAATGTCAGGGGAGCATGCATTACGGGCTCAAGGCATTTCGATGTCACTTGGAGCAGGCCAACCTGCATGAAGAAGTGTCGACTCTTGTCTTGGCAATGCATTAACCTGACTGGTGGTGGGGGAGCATTAGCAGTCTCAGGAGGGCATACTCGGTCTCGGGAGAGCATCCTTGGAGACAGGCGAGCATGCACGTCTGATGTATCCCAGAAGAGGATTTCTGTTGAACAGGGGCATTATTGTCCTTAATGTCCTGACTAATGATGCCCTAATCTCCTAGTATAAAAGGATGGGCTCTCTCCTTGTATTGTAACTCTGGTTGGTAGCTTTCTTAGTGGAATCCTGTTGCGGCCGTGTATGTAGGAGGCATCTTGCCTCCGAACCACGTAAAAATCCATGTGTATTCTTGTGGTTTGATTTCTCTTCTCTCATTTATTCTTCCTCCTCTGCTGGTTGTCCTCCTTGTCTAGGTACTCCTCCATATCCCCAACAACTGGTATCAGAGCCAGGTTCTGGTTTGAGGAGAACAGTGGGAGCAATGGCGGCAGATGAAGGAAAGGTGAGGATCGACAAGTTCGATGGCAAGGACTTCGGTTTCAGGAAGATGCGAATCGAAGACTATCTGTATCAGAAGAAGTTGCACGAGCCGCTTCTTGGAACGATGCCGGTAGGGATGAAGAAAGAAGATTGGGATCTATTAGACAGACAAGCACTCGGAGTTGTTCGCTTGACGTTGGCTAGAAACGTCGCCTTCAACATCGTGAACGAGAAGACCACGGCAGGATTGATGAAGGCGCTATCAAATATGTATGAAAAGCCCTCGGCTTCAAACAAGGTATATTTGATGTGTCATTTATTTAATCTGAAGATGGCCGATGGTACATCTGTTACAGATCACATCAATGAATTCAATGTGATTACAACTTAGTTGAGTTCTGTAGAAATAAACTTTGATGATGAGATTCGGGCCTTGATTCTTTTTTCCTCCTTACCTGAAAGTTGGGGTGCTACTGTGACAGCTATAAGTAGCTATTCCGGTTCAAGTAAATTGAAGCTCAATAAGATTCAAGACTTGATTCTAAGCGAAGATATTCGCAGAAGGGAATCAGGTGAAGTCTCAGGTTCTGCCTTGAATACAGAGAGCAGGGGGAGAACAAAACAGCGAGGTCAAAATAGGAGCAGATCTAGGTCTAAGAAGAAAGGTCAATCAAAGTTTGGTGGTGATGAGTGCTGAAATTGTGATAAAAAGGGGCACTTAAAGAAAGATTGCAATGCTCCAAAGAAGAAAAATCATAATGAAGAGTCCGTCAATGCAACTGCAGCAGAGCAAGTTCAAGATGCTTTAGTTCTTTGTGTTGACACTCCTTTAGAGTCATGGATTCTTGACTCAGGTGCGTCGTTTCACTCTACCTTACATAAATAAAGTATGCAAAATTATGTTGCTGGAAACTTTGGGAAGGTTTATCTTGCTGATGATGAGCCTTTAGATATTGTGGGGAAGGGTGATGTCAATGTAAGGACCATAAATGGCACTTTGTGGAAGTTAAAGAATGTAAGGCATATACCTAGCTTGAAGAGGAACTTGATATTTGTGAGATAGCTTGATGATGAAGGTTATGTCACAACCTTTGTGGGTGGATCTTGGAAGATCACCAAAGGTGCTATGATTATAGCACGAGGCAACAAGATGGGTACTCTCTACATGACTAGCAACAACAAAGAGATAGTGGCAGCGGCAAATTCAGGAGTTGACTCCAACATATGGCACTGCAGGCTTGGTCACATGAGTGAGAAAGGGATGAAGATACTGTTGTCAAAAGATAAATTTTCTGGCTTGAAATCTGTGGAAGTTGGTCTTTGTGAAGACTGCATTTTTGGGAAGCAAAATAAGGTTGCATTCTCAAAGACAGTAAGAACTTTGAAGACACAGAAGCTAGAACTTGTGCATACAGATGTATGGGGTCCTTCACCAGTACCATCTCTTGGAGGCTCACTCTACTATGTCACTTTCATTGATGACTCTACTCGCAAGGTATGGGTTTATTTTTTGAAAAAAAAATCTGATGTATTTGTTACTTTCAAAAATTGGAAGACCCTTGTAGAGAATGAGGCAGGTTTGAAGGTGAAGTGTCTGAGATCAGACAATGGTGAGAGTATGACAACAAGGAATTCAAGGACTTTTGTGCAGCTAGTGGTATTAGATGGAAAGAACTGTTCCAAGAACACCACAGCAGAATGGAGTTGCCGAGCGCATGAATAGAACCTTGAATGAACGGGCTAGAAGCATGAGGATACATGCTGGACTGCCTAAAACATTCTGGGCAGATACAATTAACACATCAACTTTCTTGATAAACCGAGGACTATCTGTCCCTTTGGATGGTGAAATTCCAGAGGAGGCCTGGACAGAGAAAGAGGTAAATCTTTCACACTTGAGAGTCTTTGGCTGTGTTTCATATGTGCATGTAGATTCTAATGACAGGGATAAGCTAGATGCTAAGTCTATAAAGTGCTTTTTCATTGGATATGGTTCTGATGAGTTTGGATATCGATTTTGGGATGATGAAAATCGAAAAATTCTCAGAAGGAAAAATGTTATATTCAATGAAAATATCTTGTACAAAGACAGGACTGTTGTAGAATCTGACAGTGTAGGGAAACAAAATGAGAATGGTGGACAGGTTGAGCTAGAAGAAATTTCACAAGATGATGTGAATGACAAGATACAGGATGTATCTGAAATAGAAGCACAACCTTGTACACCGGTACAACTGAGAAGATCTGCAAGAATACCTAGGCCTACACAAAGGTATTCTCCATCTTTGCATTACCTACTGTTGACTGACGAAGGTGAACCCGAGTGTTATGATGAAGCAATGCAGGTTACAGATTCTGTTAAGTGGGAGTTAGCCATGAAGATGAGATGAACTCATTGCAAAAGAACCAGACTTGGGAGCTAACTAAACTCCTAAGAACAAGAAGGCATTGCACAATAAGTGGGTTTACAGAGTCAAAGATGAACCTGATGGCAGTAAGAGGTACAAAGCAAGGTTGGTAGCGAAGGGCTTCCAGCAGAAGGAAGGTATAGACTACACTGAGATCTTTTCTCCAGTTGTGAAACTAACCACTATTAGATTGGTGTTGAGCATTGTTGCTGCTGAGAACTTACATTTAGAGCAACTAGATGTGAAGACAACTTTTCTCCATGGTGACTTGAGGAAGACATCTATATGTTGCAACCAGAAGGTTTTTAGTCCCAAGCAAAGAAAACCTTGTGTGCAAGCTTAAGAAAAGTTTGTATGGTCTGAAACAAGCCCCCAGACAGTGGTACAAGAAGTTTGATGGATTCATATGTAACAATGGTTTCATTAGGTGCAACATGGACCATTGTTGTTATCTTAAGAAGTTTGATAATTGTTATATCATATTGTTGTTGTACGTGGATGATATGCTTATTGTAGGATCAAGTATGAAAGAGATTAACAATCTGAAAATACAATTATCAAAGGAATTTGCTATGAAGGACTTAGGAGCAGCAAAGCAAATTCTTGGGATGAGAATTGTGAGGGATAGAACAATTGGCACTGTGAAGCTATCTTAAGAAGGTTACATCCAGAAGGTGTTGGGCAGATTCAACATGCAAGATGTAAAACCAGTTAGCACTCCTTTGACAAGTCACTTCAAGCTGTCTAAAGAGCAGTCACCAAAGTCTACTGAAGAGTGTGAGTCCATGAAGAAAATTCCTTATGCATCAGCAGTAGGAAGTCTGATGTATGCCATGATTTATACAAGGCCAGATATAGCACATATAGTGGGAGTTGTGTGCAGACATATGGCAGATCCAGGTTAGCAACACTGGGAGGCAGTGAAATGGATTCTGAGATACCTAAAAGGCACCTCAAGGCAAATCACTTTGTTTCAGGAAAAGTGATGTTATTCTACAAGGTTTTGTTGATTCAGATCTTGGTGGTGATCTGGACACCAGAAGAAGTACCACTGGCTATGTTTACACCTTGGGTGGCACTGCAGTGAGTTGGGTTTCAAAACTTCAGAAGGTTGTTGCTCTCTCAACAACAGAAGCAGAGTATGTAGCTATCTCTGAAGCTAGCAAAGAGATGGTATGGCTGAAAAATTTTCTGAAGGAATTGGGCAAGGAACAAAGCAATAGTGTGCTGTTTTGTGACAGTCAAAGTGCAATTCACCTTGCCAAGAACCCAGTCTTTCATGCAAGGACTAAGCACATACAACTGAAATATCACTTCATTCGTGGTTTGCTTGAAGATGATGTTTTGCTGCTGGAGAAAATACTTGGTGCAGAGAATCCAGCAGACATGTTAACCAAGGTGGTAACCACAGAGAAATTGAGGCTGTGCAAAGCCTCAGTTGGCCTCCATGGATGATTAATGGAGGGATGTCGTAGCAGTATTTCCATTGTTATATTGAGCAGGGTTAATACATTGAGAGGTTTGCTTTCTTTGGAGTTCAGACTCCAAGTGGGAGATTGTTAGAGTGTGGAGTCAGAACTCTTCATCGTGCGCCTCTGCACGGGATCACACTCTGCCTCAAGAGCGCATCCTCTGCTTCAGGGGAGCATTCTCAGCGTCAGGGGAGCATGGGGAGCACATGCTATCTCTGGAGAGCAATCGCTGCTCCAGGGGAGCATCCTCAATATCAGGGGAGCGTGCATTACGGGCTCAAGCTATTTCGATGTCACTTAGAGCAGGCCGACCTGCATGAAGAAGTGTTGACTCTTGTCTTGGCAATGTGTCGACTCTTGTCTTGGCAATGCATTAACCTGACTGGTGGTGAGGGAGCATTAGCAGTCTCTGGAGGGCATACTCGGTCTCAGGAGAGCATCCTTGGAGACAGGCGAGCATGCACGTCTGATGTATCCCAGAAGAGGATTTCTGTTGAACAGGGGCATTATTGTCCTTAATGTCCTGACTAATGATGCCCTAATCTCCTAGTATAAAAGGATGGGCTCTCTCCTTGTATTGTAACTCTAGTTGGTAGCTTTCTTAGTGGAATCCTGTTGCGGCCGTGGACGTAGGAGGCATCTTGCCTCCGAACCACGTAAAAATCCCTGTGTGTTCTTGTGGTTTGATTTCTCTTCTCTCCTTTATTCTTTCTCCTCTGCTGGTTGTCCTCCTCATCTGGGTACTCCTCCATATCCCCAACAGGGACTACCCTGATCTTCAGAAGAAAGGTCCCTACCCTCAGAAGAAGAGCTCAAAAGTGCATAAGAAGAAGCCACAGGCAATGGTCTGCACCTGGAGCGATGAGGAAGAGGATCCGGAAGACAATTCCTCAGAGGAGGATGAAGAAGGAATTTGCCTGATGGCAAACAGCGAAGAGGAGATAACAAATATTTTTGAGAATTTCTCTATCGATGACTGGGAAGACGCCTATGCAGAACTGTTAGATAAGTTCAATTCACTTAGTAAAGAGCATAGGGTTCTGAAGAGAAAATTCAATACCAATGTTGAAGAACAAACGCAAATATGTAAGGAAAAATAGAAACTAAAAGAAGAATTAGAAGAAATGACTTCTCTGGAAAAGGAGAATGAAAAGCAAACCCTTGAGAACCAGGAAGTTCACACACAGCACAACCAACTCAAGATTAAATTTGATGAATGTCTGAATGAAAATAGTGTGATCACAGAGAAGTATGAAGCTGTTAAGAAAGTCAACTCTGAACTCTTGAAAAATTGTGAGTCTATGCAAAGAGAGTTGGAGGACAAACAAAAAGTTTTAGAAAATTTTGTTCAAGGAAAATCGAACCTGGATTCTATACTAGGTACAAGAGTTAATTTCAACAAGGAGGGTTTAGGCTATGACCCATCCAACAAGAGACCATTTCAGTTTAAGACTACCACCTTCTGCCCAGAAAAGGGAAAAGAAAAGCTGGACACTCCATCCAGCTCAAATAGAAACCAGAGTGTTCAATGTCCAAAAGAAAATTTAACAAACAATGCTGGATGATCATCCAACATAGGAATGAATTTGGTGAAGAACTTCACTAAGCTCATTCGCCAGAACATAAGTAGTAGCTGGACCAAGGAAATGAATCAGAATAAAAGTTGGAACTACTACAAAAGAATGGGTCCTGACAAGAGTTACTGGAGAAACAACACTCATCCTCAAAAATTTGTTAATCAACAAGCTCACAGGAGATACCCCAAGGATGAGAAACCTAATAACTAGAATAGATTTCATTTCTCCAGACCAACTGGACATACCTCCACTCATAACTTCTATAGACCAGAAATTAAGGTACAAGAGAAAACCAAGTTGAGACAATTCTGGATCCCTAAACATCTGCTTAAAGATTTGAATGATGTCTTTGGACCCAACTCATCTTGGGTTCCGAACTACTTTGCTTGATTTTGCTTGTGTAGGTGTGCTTGGCAGCTGAGAACAACAAATGGTATCTCGACAGTGGCTGCTCCAGGCACATGACAGGAGACCGATCCAAGTTCAGCAAGTTAGAAATGAAGGTAGGGGGTCTGGTCAAATTTGGAGGAAAGAACAAAGGTAAGATCATTGGGGTCGGCACTGTTGGTAAGTCTTCCACTAACTCCATTGAGAAAGTTTTACTTGTGGAAGGTCTTCAACACAATCTGATTAGCATAAGTCAATTATGTGATAAGGGTCACAGGGTTGTGTTTGACAATAATTCATGCAAAATTTTTGAAATAAATTCTGATAGCATTAAATTTGTAGCCAACAGGACCAATAATGTTTACTTGGTAGACTTAGATGTTGAGTATGATTCTAATCTATGCTTGTCTGCCAATTCTGAAAGTGACGCGTTTGATTGGCATAGATGTTTAGGCCATTCTAGTTTTTCTACTTTAAATAAATTGATCAAGCATGATCTAGTTAGAGGCTTGCCTAGAAACAAGTTCAGTTCAATTTCAAAAGTCTGTGATGCCTGTGCTTTAGGCAAACAGACCCGAATGTCCTTCAATCTAAGATCTGAGCCATTGTCGTCTAGACCAATGGAACTTCTTCATATGGACCTTTTTGGTCCTACTAGAACTCAAAGTCTTAATGGAAGTAGATTTGGTTATGTGATCATTGATGACCACTCCAGATTTTCATAGATCTTTTTCTTAGCCAACAAAAATGATGCATTTAAAAAATTCAAACAATTTTTTAATAAAGTCAAACAAGAAGGAAAACATAGAATTTGTTCAATTCAATCTGACCATGGAGGTGAATTTGAGAACTCCATGTTTTCTGAACTGTGTGAAAGAGAGGGACTAACACACAAGTTGTCTTCTCCCAGGACACCAGAGCAGAATGGAATTGTGGAGAGAAGAAATCAAACCATTGTGGAGATGGCCCGGACCATGCTGATTGAGAGTCAACTACGAAGAAAATTTTGGGCAGAGGCGGCCAATACAGCAACTTATACAATCAACAGGGCCATGGTAAAACCAATCCACAAGAAAACACCCTATGAGCTGTTGAAAGGTAAGAAACCAAATCTGACTCATTTCAGGATTTTTGGAGCTAAATGCTTTATCCATAATAATGACAAGAAAGACTTAGATAAATTTGATGCTAAAAGCTGTCCTGGAATATTTTTAGGATACTCTGAGGTGTCAAGAGCATATAGGGTCTTTAACATAACTGATCAGAAAGTTGAGGAGTCTCCACACATTATTTTTGGTGAAGCAAAAGGTGTTACTAACATTGAAAACACTGATAGGGATTCTGAGCACAATGGAGAATTCCTATAAGATAAAGAAGAAGAGGAGATTCAGCCAAATGAGTCATCAAATGCTCCCAACCATGTAGAGCCGGCTGAGACAGGTGAGTCTTCAATAAACGTTAGATATCTTAAAGATCACCCAATAGATAACATATTAGGCAATCTTAAAGAACCTCTTAGAACTAGGTCTCACTTTAGGAATGTTCATAACCAGGACCTAATTGCTCTGGTCTCTCAAATTGAACCTAAATCAATAGAAGAAGCCTTAAGTGATCAGTCATGGACTAATGCCATGTGTGAGGAGTTAGGTCAATTTGAAAGAAATAATGTCTGGGAGCTTGTTCCAAGACCAGAAAATACTAATGTCATAGGAACTAAGTGGGTGTTTAAGAATAAAATGAATGAAGATGGAATCATTTCTACAAATAAAGCCAGACTAGTAGCCAAGGGCTACTGTCAGGAATTTGGTGTTGATTTCGATGAGTCCTATGCACCTGTTGCTAGGATGGAAGCAATAAGAATATTGCTAGCATTTGCATGTTCCAAGAACATAAAACTCTAGCAAATGGACGTGAAGAGTGCCTTTTTGAATGGTGTTATCAAGGAAGAGATTTTTGTTGAACAACCCCCTGGATTTCAGTTTTCTCCTCAACCTAACCAAGTTTTCAGGTTGAACAAAGCCCTGTATGGCCTAAAACAGGCCCCTCGAGCATGGTATGAAAGACTGACATAATTTCTGATCAGCAAGAGCTACCACAGAGATAAAGTAGATCAAACTCTTTTTTCGAAGAGCTCAAATAAAGACCTCATCATAGTTCAGGTATATGTGGATGATATTGTCTTTGGGTCAACTAGCTCTGAACTATGCAATGAATTTTCTAAATTGGTGTCTGCTGAATTTAAAATGAGCTTGGTAGGTGAATTAAAGTATTTTCTTGGCTTACATGTACAACAGTTAGAGGATGGATGCTTCATCAACCAGACCAAGTACACATTGGAAATTCTCAAGAGGTTTGGCATGAACAACTTGAAGCACATTACAACACCAATGGGTATCAACACCTCATTGGATGGAGATGAGACAGGTAAAGAAGTAGATGCCAAGCTCTATCGAGGTATGATTGGATCTCTACTTTATTTGACTGCTTCAAGACCTGATATTCAATTCAGTGTAGGAATGTGTGCAAGGTATCAATCTAGACCCACTGAATTGCATTTAACTGTAGTAAAAAGAATCTTCAGATACCTGTCCACTACACACACTCTTGGTTTATGGTTTCCTGCATCACACACACTTGATTTAGTTGCATACACAGATGCAGTTTATGCCGGGTGTAAACTAGATAGAAAGAGCACTAGTGGTCACAGTGAATTTCTAGGTGGGTGTTTAGCATCTTGGGGTTCCAAGAAATAACACTCTGTGGCCCTCTCCACTGCAGAGACAGAATACGTAGCTGCAGGGAGTTGTGGCACCCAAGTCATTTGGATTAAACACCAACTTCAGGACTATCAAGTAGACCTGGGGTGCACACCTATTTACTGTGATAATACTAGTGCCATCAACCTAGCCAAGAATCCTGTTCTGCACTCCCGCACCAAACACATAGAAATCAAGCATCATTTCATAAGAGATGGGGTTTCTAAGAACAACTTTGAACTGATTCATGTAGGCACTGCTAATCAAATTGCTGACATCTTCACCAAGCCTCTGGATAATGACAAATTCATCACATTAAGGAGAGAACTAGGCTTGTTCAAATTATCTTGATTTTTTTAATTGATCTATCTTGGTAAAATGCTGTGTGAAATGTCTGTCCTTATTGTGAGGGGGAGCTTTGTGTATCCTCTAATTAGTTTCATTGAGTGCTTCATTTAAGGGGGAGCTGGAAAGGTAGTGATTTTGTCTGATTCAAAAAGACTGACCAGAGGTGTGTCATTGCTGGTTCTCATGATTGAATGAGTGTAGTTCTCTCAGTCAGTAGAATCTCATTCATCTCTTAAGTCTATAAGTTTGTGTTACTAAAGTCCGGCTAGAATTATTCCTCTAGTAGTTTATCAGAGATTTGGTTTAAGTGGTCAAAGTATATCTTCCTACATTGTCAATGATTTCAGGTAAGGCTAAAACCTGCATGTCTTGATATTTGTTCAGAACAACTTGAAATCTAGATCTCAAGATTCATTACAAAGAAACAGTCCTTCTGGTATTATCTTCAATCATTTCCCCTCCACATTATAGGGATCAACTAAATGAACAAAGGTGATGAGGGCATCACTCACGATTCCCTCTGGCTCGGGACCTCCCTCCCCTCCGACGAGATCCAGTCCTGAGCTCCATCACTTCACCGCTCACTGCAGCACCTTGAGGATCATCTTTTGTGCACTTGTTATCTTTATTTTGAGTCATAATCATGTAATTTGCCGTTTATTTGAGTCTTATACCTAGGTTATTATGTCATTTCCCTAAGTTGAGTCTCATTGGGCTTGGGTGCTTACTATTGGGCCTACTTCCTTGGGCTAGGCCCATGGGCGCACCCCCCCCATTCCTTGGTTATTTGTTAGTGTGTTAAGAGTCAGGGACTTATATGTAATAGTGGGTTTCCTATAAATAGGACCCCAATCCCTCTTTTGAAGGGGAATGAACATTTGAATATTTGAGCATAAGTGCACCCCTCTCTCTCTCTAGCTCCCTCTTCTCTCTCTCTCTCTCTAGGGGGCGAACCCCTCTCTCTCTCTTCCCCCCTTCTCTCTCTCTCCCTTGGGCGAACTTGCCCTTTCACCTCCCCCTTCCCCTGCCACCTCAGCTGCCACCTCACCCTCCACCACTTCACCTCCCCTAGGCCACTTAATACTCATCAATTTCCTCCACTTCCCAAGCAACCCTTCCTATTCCCCATACACCTTCCCCACCTCCAAGACACCCATCCCTCTTCCCCAAGCAACCTTCCCACTCCCCCACACCCTCATTCATATCCCTTGACCATCCCAACCCCCACCCCACCACAAGTTGCGCACCACCCCTCACCATCTACACCCACCCCCTTGCCTTGGCCGACCCCTCCACCCCCCCCCCCTTCTCCAAGCTTTGGCCCTCTCTCCCCTCCACTCTCCTGCACCTCCATACTACCTGCTCCACCCCTCTCTTTACCCCCACACAACCCTCCCCCATCTGCTATCACCACCACCCTTCCCTCCATTACCAAACTCCAGTCCCCCTTAACCTAACCCCACCACCATCCCCTTCATTTGGACACGTCTGCAGGTGGCAGAAGAAGGCCCGTCTTACAGAAGCTCCCCTGAGTTCACACAGCGACATCTGATGGCGTATCTTACCTTTCTGGAAAGGGAGTCCAGTCATCTTCGCAGGCGAGGTGATCCCATCCCGTTCCGAGTTCGGGGCTGTCCGGGAGAGCCAATCTCCCCCGACTGCGCAGAGCTCCATCAGCAGAGTTCCTGAACCCTGTTCAAAGCTACACCACGGCCGACGGTGGAAGATTCAAGCCGCGAGTTCTTCTACAAATATTTTCTTCCACCAGTCTTCTTTCTGGATCAAGAAGCGGGAGTGCATTTGGCATCCGGAGGTCAGAGTTTTGGTCTTTCTTCCTCGACTGGTCGGGTCTGCCTCCCACAGTCGGCAGTGGCCTGCCCCCACTCATCGGCATCCCCCAGTCCTCCCCGACCACAGACGGCTTCCCCACCAGTTTTTCCGGGAAGGGGGATCGTCCACAGATCCATAACCTCTGACGGTTTGAGATCTGGCATCCGGGAGCGGCCGGGACAACTTCTGCAAGCCACTGTTTGTATCTGGTAGCTGCTGCAGCCAGACTCTGCAACCCGGTTCGTCGCTGCACCGCGACTAACAGTGTAGGATTCCGACCAAGGCCCCTTCTTCAAAGTTCTTCCTCCACCTGTCTCCGACCAGAAGCAGGAAGCGGAACCACAGTCGGCATCCGGGAGCCAACGTTCCGATTTTTCCCCTTCAGTCGCGCGGGTCTGCCTTTCCCAGTCTGCAGCGACCAGCTCCCATTCATCGGCATCCCCCAGTCCACCCCGACATCGGACGGCTTCCCCGTCAGTTTTGCAGCATAGAGGGATTGTCCACGGTTCCTGCAACCCTGACAGTTTGTGATTCGGAGTCCGGGGGCCACCGGAGCAATCTGTGCAACCTGCTGCATCAGAACAGAAGCTGTCAACCCCAAGTTCCATCGCCCTATTCGAACCCCCGCCGTGGCCAGCGACGGCATCAGAAGAATTCAATAAAATTCAGAGGTGTCCTGGTTCCTGTTACAAAGAATTTCCCCCTGGTCTCGTCATCAGCAAGATTTCTGAGTAGGAGCTACGGTTGCAACAGCGGCTTCCTATCGCTTCTCACAGCAAGCGAGCAGATTCAACATCGGCTTCCTCTCCCACGATTTCGGCGAGTTTCCCCTCCCACCTGGCCGGCTTAGCGCCCCTCCCTGCGTGGAGGTAGTGTTTGCATGTAAACTTTACTTCCCCATCCCTAGTCCAACCCTCCTGTGTGAGGAGTAGTGTTTGTAATAAACAGCTCAAGCTTCATCGGCGCAGTGTGCGGGGAACCACACTTCCCCGCTCGCCCTCGTCTCCGTTCGGGGTTGGTTTCTTCAAACCAACCAGGTGAGCTCTACCCTTGCTCCTTATTCTTGTTCATTTAATATCTGCAAAACTTATTCGCTGGTTGGTGAGAGAGTGCCTGATCCCGGAACCACCACCCTTGTGTGGTCACCGCGGCCTTAGTGAGAGGAGTGTCCTAGTGCCCCCAAGGCACCCGGCTGCCCTTGTTTGTGGGCTTCCTATCTTCGGGAGGGTTAACTTTAGTGGTGCTGGTCCTCTAACCAGCCAGGGGCTTTCTCCACTACCTCGGCTCGGCATCATCGAGTCACCGCGGGAAACGGGTGTGTGCGGTGTAACGGCGACTCTCAAGTTGCTCTCAACCTTGTTGATTGTTGCGAATAAATTGTCCAAAGGTCTTTTGCTTGCTGCATTATTTGTGTCACATCAAGTGGTATCAGAGCAAGTTTTAGACTTGTCTCTACAAGCCTAGGTCCTAGGGTCTTTGCATTTTCATCATCCGTATGCATGTCCACCCGTAGTGGTGCCTTGTACCGAGCCGACCCCTCTACCTCGGTTCCCCCATGAATCCCATTCCCCAAGGTTACCCAAACATCCCTAGGGAGGCTTCCCAAGCTCCAATGGATCGACTTGAGGCTGTCATTCAAGCCCTCTCGGAGAAAATGACTGGGATTTCCACCCGCCTAGAGAGACTCGATGAACCTAGGGCCCCACCTAGGAACCATGCCCAAAGGGCACCCCCTCCACCAGTTGAACTTGATAGGGAGGACCTTGAGGATGACTTCCACCGTGAGTATGAGAGGCCCCGCCAACCTAGACATTTTGAAAGGCGACCACGGGAGGACCCAGATGACTACCTCTTGAGGATGATTAAGGTTGAGGCTCCTAACTTTGATGGGTCACATAATCCACATGTCTACCTAAAATGGGAGAGTGCTATGGACCGATACTTTGGTTGGTGTAGACACGCTAAAATTGACATTATTTTGAGTATATTTCATATTGCCGTGCAATACCCCATTTGACCCTCAAATTAGCTTGTTTGAGTGGTTTTTCCCACTTTTCTTGAATTTCTCCTATTTTTCCCTCATTTCCTCCTTTTTCCTATTTTTCTAGATTTTCTGGGCATTTATCTCAATTTTGAAATTAACGACCTGGGAAAGGGCGTGTTTTTGAAATATACGACCTGATCTGGGGCGTTTCTTTGAGAAAGGATGCCCACACGTGAGGGCGTCAATTCTTTGGCTTGACGACTTCCCCGTTTTCAAGACTTGAAATTAACGCCCTTCCCAGGGGCGTGTTTTTAAAAGTGGCTTTGCCTGAGGCGTGTTTTACATTTTTTAAATATGGGAAGTTTTTATTTCTAAAATTGGTTTTGAAAGAAACGCCCTTGTGCAGGGCGTGTTTTTAAGAAACGCCCTCTGGGCAGGTCGTCAATTCAACAATTGACGCCCTGAACCAAGTCGTGTTTCACTTTTGTGCTCCGAACGAACGCAGCCTTTCCCAGAGAGACTTCTGCTTCGTTTGGGCTCTTGCCCAGCTTAATCCTCTCCTCCTTGGGCTCTTGCCCCTTCTTATCTATTCCTCCTTTGGACTCTTTCTTTCTTATCTCTTCTTAGATCCTATTTATAGAGCTCCTGCAGCTCTGTATGAGGGTTCGAATTCCCCTTCTTCTTCTTCTTCCCCGTTCTTCTGCCTTCTTTTTGTTTTTGTTTTTTGTCTTGTTTTTTCTTCTTTTCCTTCTTACGCAGGTGTTGTTATTGACTGAAGGAGAAGGCTCTTGGGCGCTTCATGTCATCATCCAATTAAAGCCTTTCTCCCCATCGAGCATCAAAGCTACAAGCAACAGGCTCTTTCTGTTTTATTTTTATTCTTCTTTTTACTATCATCATTCATATGCATGCATGTTCATACATGTTTATATATATTTCTTCAACTCAACTACGTTGAGTATCTCCCTTAGTGCAACACTTGCACACCTCTCTATTTGCATAGCATTCATCATATCTCCCATACCCTCTTTGCATAGGGGTTTAAGGGCCACCACCCTTAAGGTGTGTTTTTCACCATATTTTCATGCTCATTTTCACATATAGAATTTGATGCTACACACCATATTCTAATCCATATTTTTTTATTGGTATTTGTCTTTTTTGCAAGGGTAATAAAAGCAAGAACTCTCTTCATCGGCCGGCCGATTTGAAGAGAAAGGAAGCACTCACATCCCCGCATCTTTTGAGGTACTTTTCGCGATCATTCCTCCCATGTTCTTATTGATTATATTTTTGAGACCTAGCGTCTCTGGCGATCACACACTCCCCTTGTGCACCTCGTGCATATATTTTCCTCCATATTGATGATTATTGCATGTCTTTTCTTTGATATTTTTCTTAAGTGGATTATTCTAAATTAGAGATCCACAAATTGGCGATCACGGTGGGACACTTTGCATTCTCTTTATTACCCCTTTTCCCCTTAGGCATCCGCGTGTGCCGTCTCCCCTATTGCACCCTCGGTGCGTCTCCTTTTGTGCCCCTCGGGCACCCTCCATTGGCTTTGCTTTCTTCCCTAAAGTGATTTGCCATTTTGTTTTCTTTTCCTTAGAATCTCCACTTATTTAAAATTTTTGACGAGCATGCTTATTCATATATTTGTTGATTGCCATGATCATCATGTTGTGACTGTGAGTGTTTGATGTTTCTGGCCGCGGAGTTTCTCTAGAGACTGAGGGAATTAACGCCTCTGACAGAGGCACTTTTTTATTTAACGCCCTTACTCAGGGCGTGTGATTTATATATAATGCCTTCTAACAGGGCGTCTTTCAACATATATCCTGGTTTCTCCTGGTTTTATTACGCTGCTTGTGAATTCACGCCCTCCCCCAGGGCGTTTTTTACTGCATAGTGCCTCACATCAGGGCGCTTTTTGTTGATTTGACGCCCTCACTCATGGGCGTCCTTTTATTTATAGCGCCTCACCCTAAGGCGCGTTTCTCACTGTTGCTTGTGGGCCCTCACAGTGATTCACGACAGTGACCCTGTCGTTTCTTTTCTGGATAGCGCCCCCTTCCAGGGCGTCTTTTACTGTGGGTTTGCAGAACCCTTCCTTGCGTGATTTTTCATCATGATTCATGCCATGCTCATATTCATTGATTGATTATATTGTGGTCCTGCTTGTTTGTGAATTCACGCCCCTCTCCAGGGCGTCTTTTACTTGGTAACGCCTCACGCCAGGGCGTTTCTTTGTTTGGCCGTGTGTAGCCCTGATGGTTTACGCCCTGCCCCAGGGCGTCTTTTAGATTTGACGCCCTCTCACTGAGGCGTCTTTTCTTTGGATAGCGCCTCACTCAGAGGCGCGTCTTTATTAGTAGCGACCTTCCACAGGTCGTCTCTTTCTTGTGATTTCACAGAGCCTCCGCTTATTCATGCTTCGTTGATTTATATTATTATTTGGCTGTATTGGTGATTTGCCTATCCCCTTGCACATATTGCATTCATTCATTTGCATTGGTTTGGGAGACCTCTTCTCTCCTCACTAGGATTCCACACCCCCTCTTGGAATCGGGACGACCCTCCATTGAGCATTCCGTCTCTTTGGACCGGAGATCCCTTTTCCAAGCCTTCATAAGTCCCCGCACCCATGGATTCCCTCACGGACGCCGGGCAGGTTGTACCCTTTGAAGTCCCGAATTAGTTGGCCTAAACGTGGTGAGAGAGTGTTCCTAGTTGGCATTGGAGTTAAATCACATTTGAAACTAGGTGCCTCCCCTTGTGTGAATCATATCAATTTGCATAAATTCATTAATTCACCGAGGATCGAACATAAGAAATCAAGGTAACCATCACAACTTGTGTGTTTCTTTACAAATTGTTTGCATATTAAATTGCTTGCATAATGGCTTACTTTGATAGACAAAATAACATGTTCAATTCAATTAATATTCATGAGGGTGATCAACCTAGCACATCTTATTCCCCTCAAATTCAACATGTTCATCATTCTCACCATACTTTCAAGGGACCACGTCCTCATTCTTATGGTCATGCCCGACCCATGGGCAATGTCCATCCTCATGGTCCCCCTACTCAATTTCAAGCCACTATTCCTTCGGGACCCTCTCGTCCCAATGATGAGAAGGTCTCCCAAATTTTGCATGCATTAGATCATCTCACCTCTCAACAGATCCAAGCCCTTAAGGCCGCTGTTGAGGGTGCATCTCCTTCATCTCCCCCTTCCAATCCTAATCGGGTGGCCCATCACCCACCTCCCTCTTCTATTCATCACCCACTTCCCTCTTCCACTCATGTTCCTAATCAGGTAGCCCATTACCCATCTCCTTCTATTCACACTCCTCCTCGGGTGGTCCGACACCCGCCTCCTTCTATTCCTCCTCCATCTCGGCCCCGAGGCCCATTTACTCCTTGCAATCCGGCCCGTCCGGGTTCTTTTACGGGTCATCCCGTCAACTCCCCTCCACGGCCTTTTTATGCGGCCCCTCCTCCTTCAAGGCCCTGCCAGCCCTCGGTTGTTCGAGTCACACCCCTCCAACAATCTCTGCTTGATAAGATTACTTTGATGGAGGAACAAATAAAGAGGGTCACGGCTCCTCCTACTCCAGTCAATCCTCTCCATGTCGCTTTGGACGAGATTACAAAGATGGAGAGAGAATGGAAAGACAGGAGGGATGATTACGGCGTCGGCGGCTCAAGTGAGCAAGAGCCGGCATTCGAAGAGTCCGAGGCAGTATACGATGATGATGAAGCTCCGCAGGCACCACTTCCGAGTTTCCTTAACTTTTCGCTTTCCCCATTTTCATTCGATGAACCCCCTGCTCAGGAGGAAACCACTCCTAATTCAACCCCTGTTTATGAGACTAGTTGGTGTTACGACGATGGGTCGATATTCCAATCGCCCGCGCCGGTGCCTATTGAGTCTCTTCCCATTCCCACTCCCACTCCTAACACCGCTCGCCCCGTCCGGCATTGCCTCCGCACCAAACCGTCACCCATTAAACCTCCACTAATTACACCTCCATCTACTATGCCATCAACCTCCACACCATTAGCCTCCATCGAACCCACCATTGAACCTTCCCCAATTAACCTCCCATTACCGCCACCTCGGCCTTCCATTGTCCCTTTAAAACCCACTTTGCCTATTCCACCATTTAACCCTTTACCCTTACCCATGGCTAATCCTGAGCAGGATCCACCCCTTTTTGCACCCGAGCCAATCCCAACTGCTTCCGAGCAAAGGGAGAAACTCGACGTGTTTGAACCCCCGCTTACGCTCACCCATTTGCCAACGCTTTCCATCATGCCTCCACCATTCATGGAGCCTTCCGCCTCCGCTTCACCTCCCCTTACTACTCGGAATGGGGGGCCTTCTACAAGCACAGGTGCCGAGGACGATCAAGAGCCGGGCAGCAAGGATTTGGCCGCGCCATTCAAGATTCAAGAATTCATTTGCCGGATGCCAATCCGGGTTATTGTGCCAAGCACGGTCGAAGAAGCCAAGTCGCCGACATGCCAAGCATTGATGCTGTGCAAGGGCCGGGCAGGGCACCCTTTGTTCCAATTTCCAAATTTTGAATCTTTGGGCAACATAATGTTTCCGAGCCCAACTTTCCAACTCCCTCACACCATTACTTTGCACTCTCCAAGGGAGTTGACATTCACCATTGAAGCTTCGGCAGGGGCTATTTCTCATACACTTTCACTGCCGTGGAGGGGCAGTTATCTTAATGCTAAGGGGCCATCCCTTATTTGTTCCACTTTCTATTCATCCATCTCTATCACTTTTTCTTCATGGGCCATTCCCAGGGTTAGGAGGAGGATATCATCCTCTCGTCCTTCACATTCTTCATATTCTTTGCATTTCATGCATTCATCGCATCCATCCCATTGCATGCATTTGCACCTCCTGCTTCCCGGGTTTCCAAACCCGTATCTTTCCCGCCTTCCGGCACCTCCGGATATTCCGCACTTCCCATCTTATTCATCTTCATCTTTTTATCCACTATCCCTGGGGCATCGCGTCCCTTTTCCTGCTATCTCCCTGGAACCTCCAGGAATTTTATCCCTCCTCTTTGGGCATCTCGCCCTTTCTGATTCTATTCCTCTGGAACCTCCGGATTCTCCACCTGATTGTCTCCATCTTTTCCCCGGGCATCGTGCCCCTTTCCATTTGCTTCCTCCGGAACCTCCGGACTTTCCCTTTGGGCACGACGCCCCTTTCCACCTTTTTTATTTTCCTCCTCCGGAACCTCCGGACTTTCCCTTTGGGCACGACGCCCCTCTCCACCTTTTTTATTTGCTTCCTCCGGAACCTCCGGACTTTCCCTTTGGGCACGACGCCCCTCTCCACCTTTTTTATTTGCTTCCTCCGGAACCTCCGGACTTTCCCCTCGGGCACGACGCCCCTTTCCATCTTCTCCTTCTTGATTTGCTTCCTCCGAAACCTCCGGACTTTCCCCTCGGGCACGACGCCCCTTTCCACCTTCTCCTTCCTGATTTCATTCCTCCGGAACCTCCGGATTTTTCTCTCCTCCCTGGGCATCGCGTCCCTCGGCATTTGCTTCCTCCGGAACCTCCGGACCCTCTATCTTTCTTCCGATTCATCTTTCTAATCTTCCTGAACATCACATCCTTCATTTTTTTCTTCCTTTTCCATCATCTTTTTCCCTATTTCGTCTCAGGGCATCGCGTCCCTTCTTTTGTCATCCCTCCGGATGATTTCTCCTCTCACGATTCTCCTCCGCCTCCGGACCCTCCGGATCCTCCTCTTTCTATCTACCAATTTCTTCTTCTAATTCCTCCAGATTCTGGGTCCGACCCAACTTCTTCCACATCCACTGCCTTGGGCATCTGCCCTTTCTCCCACTGCTTTCGAGGCTTTAGTCCTCACTCCTCCTTCTAATTCTCCACTTCTTCTGTAGACCTTTCATGTGATCAGGGTCTCCACACCTTAGTGAGGGAGTTCTAGCCCCCGCCTCTCTTCCTTTTTTTCCTTATTCGTCTGAGTCTGGTCTGAGCACCACTCCTTCTTGTTAAGCCACTTTCAATCATTTGCTTCCAATCCTTTTATCTGCCAAAGAGGACTATCCCACGATGATCAACCTCGCCTCTGACAGCTACTTCTACAAAGGTTGCGAGGTAACATATTGGCGTAAGTACTCATTTCATGATATCATTATCTCATTAATTCACGCATGATTTTCAAAATGAAGTGCTTCTTAACAAGATTAAAAGTGGTGTTTTAGACCTTTATCTTAGGTTTTTGTTTAATTAAAAATCATTGTCAAAAAGAGTCTTTAGGCTTGCTATGCAGCACTTTGGTTATAAGAACCCCGCGCTGGGAATTCAACGTTCTCTCCCCGCTTGTTAAGATCAACCCTCAGCTGGGCACCTCACACACTTCACGGCGTCCTTAGCCGGGTCCTTTGGTTAAACACCGTTGCTACCTTGGCCATGCCATGAGTATATCTGAAAGTCTTTTCTCTTCTTTACTCGGCCACGTGCAGGGGCAAGAGATTGACGGATGAGATGACCAACCTTGGTAATCCCCAATACGAGAGGAGTCTCAAATAGGGGCAGTCTTGACCCAAAATCAATATGAGTTTTCATATGAATTTCATGATATACATCTCGCCAAAAGGGCTATTATGAAAATCAAGTCAAAAATTTTGATAAAAGCAAAATATGAATTATGGCATGTCAAGAGAGGCAAAGTCCACGCAGGAAAAACCCTGGTCGCATGCATGTCAAGGGTCTAAAAATCAAAGGCACAAAGCCCCGGCACAACAGACTACCTCTTTGAGGGGAAACACCTTGGAAGGAATTCAAGTCCCGATATCTCCCATCCTGCACAAAGCTTATCTCCAATTGTTCTTCTCTTCTCCCTCCAAGACCGAACATTTCTCGGGTATGGCCTTGGTAGGGGCACCGTTGATCAAAGACGGTCGGTTATAGGATGCCACTTTCAATGCACGTCCAGCTTTGGGCAGTTTTAGCGAAAAGGGAAGGAACGAGGACCCCTAGCCAACGGTTCAAAACAACCCTTTGATGCTGCATTAACAATGTCTAAGCCAAAATCCAAAAAAAATTGAATATTTCCCGATCAAAATCCCAACAAAAATTCAAAATATTTTTCAAAAAAAATCTCCATAAAAATTCAAATATTTTCAAAACTCATAAAATTTACATATTCCAAAACTCATAAAAATTTGCATATTTCAAAACTCATAAAAATTTGCATACTTCCAAAATCCAAAAATTTGCATTGTATTTTCTGATGGTGTTTTGCAGGAACAGCTTTGCAGAGACCAAAAGCACGGGATGGGTCCTCTCTCTACTTATTACTATCAATCTATTGATTCTTCCCAATATTCTCATGACATGCCACCCAGGGGCATCATCTCCCTATATCATTCTGATTATCATATCTCATGATTATTCATCTCAAAATCTTTCAATCAACTCCTGCTCGTTTCATCTGATTACTCCGCCGATGGGCATTATCAGATCCTGATTATTTAACTCCAAAACTTGATTAGCCAGATTGTCATCCTCATGACAAACAACAAATAATGATGCTTTGCTATGCCATGATTTGACTTATGCTGTTCATGATATATGCTATGATTGGTTGCTTTGATTCATGCTATGCATGCTATGATTAAATGCCTTATTCATTACTTGTTATATCTTGGCTAATGAATTTTTGAGCGCAAGAAGAGGCTCTTGGTCCCGCCGGCAGGGCATCATCACTCAAAGCCCCACGGTGCTCGCAGCTCAGTTCTCAGTTCCCATGCTTATTGATATCACCATCTCCCTGTATGCATTCTACTATATGTTACATATGTTACTAGATTATATCAAGGACCTTGTGGCTTTGGTAAATCTGGGATTTGAGTTCCCCTTCATCAAAAATAATGATGATTCCAGAGAAGTCTTAGTCACACGGATAGGCCGTTGAGCCGTCCAAGACTGGGGACGATGGTTCCCTTTTTACGAGTTGGTGCGTGGATAAACGGGCTTCGGCTTAGTATCAGCTCGCAGAATTAGTTTCTTGACCCAGTCTGGGCAGTTTAACAATATTGTCCTTGATTATATTATATTTTCATTTGTTATTTTCCCTTTAGCCCAGCATGCATTCATGTAGGACTTTGAATTAACATTGGAAAATTATTCTGATAAGCTGATGTTGAGAGTTGAATTGATCTTAATCTTTCTCGATATGAGATTTTCATTGTCGAATTGGATCCTCAGTTTGTTTTATCGCTATTTTGGGTCTTTTCTTGAGAGCTCCTTGTTTAGATTTTTATCATCTTATTTTTAATCATTTCCCTTTGATCCACCTTGGCTGCAGCACGTCCACATTGGCTGGTAACCGCTCCCCAATGGTGAAATCTACAGGTTTGTGACCTAGGGTACTTTCACCGCGCTGGAAGTTGATCATTTTATTTTATCTCCTTCGTGCACCGCGTGCACATCTCCCCTTTTATCCAAACATTGTTGATTTCGTTGGATTTCCCGAGATTGCTTCATCTCGAGCTTTTGATTTGATTCTTATCAAGTGATGTTGATTGCGTGTCTCATCACACCTTGACATCTACTTTTCAGTTTGCTACGCTCCCTTGCAAAGCAGACGCCAAGGCGGGGCAGCTGTAGACACACTAAAATTGACATTATTTTGAGTATATTTCATATTACCGTGCAATACCCCATTTGACCCTCAAATTAGCTTGTTTGAGTAGTTTTTCCCACTTTTCTTGAATTTCTCCTATTTTTCCCTCATTTCCTCCTTTTTCCTATTTTTCTAGATTTTCTAGGCATTTATCTCAATTTTGAAATTAACGACCTGGGAAAGGGCGTGTTTTTGAAATATACGACCTGATCTGGGGCGTTTCTTTAAGAAAGGACGCCCACACGTGATGGCGTCAATTCTTTGGTTTGACCGACTTCCCCGTTTTCAAGACTTGAAATTAACGCCCTTCCCAGGGGCGTGTTTTTAAAAGTGGCTTTGCCTGAGGCGTGTTTTACATTTTTTAAATATGGGAAGTTTTTATTTCTAAAATTGGTTTTGAAAGAAACGCCCTTGTGCAGGGCGTGTTTTTAAGAAACGCCCTCTGGGCAGGTCGTCAATTCAACAATTGACGCCCTGAACCAAGTCGTGTTTCACTTTTGTGCTCCGAACGAACGCAGCCTTTCCCAGAGAGACTCCTGCTTTGTTTGGGCTCTTGCCCAGCTTAATCCTCTCCTCCTTGGGCTCTTGCCCCCTCTTATCTATTCCTCCTTTGGACTCTTTCTTTCTTATCTCTTCTTAGATCCTATTTATAGAGCTCCTGCAGCTCTGTATGAGGGTTCGAATTCCCCTTCTTCTTCTTCTTCCCCGTTCTTCTGCCTTCTTTTTGTTTTTGTTTTTTGTCTTGTTTTTTCTTCTTTTCCTTCTTACGCAGGTGTTGTTATTGACTGAAGGAGAAGGCTCTTGGGCGCTTCATGTCATCATCCAATTAAAGCCTTTCTCCCCATCGAGCATCAAAGCTACAAGCAACAGGCTCTTTCTGTTTTATTTTTATTCTTCTTTTTACTATCATCATTCATATGCATGCATGTTCATACATGTTTATATATATTTCTTCAACTCAACTACGTTGAGTATCTCCCTTAGTGCAACACTTGCACACCTCTCTATTTGCATAGCATTCATCATATCTCCCATACCCTCTTTGCATAGGGGTTTAAGGGCCACCACCCTTAAGGTGTGTTTTTCACCATATTTTCATGCTCATCTTCACATATAGAATTTGATGCTACACACCATATTCTAATCCATATTTTTTTATTGGTATTTGTCTTTTTTGCAAGGGTAATAAAAGCAAGAACTCTCTTCATCGGCCGGCCGATTTGAAGAGAAAGGAAGCACTCACATCCCCGCATCTTTTGAGGTACTTTTCGCGATCATTCCTCCCATGTTCTTATTGATTATATTTTTGAGACCTAGCATCTCTGGCGATCACACACTCCCCTTGTGCACCTCGTGCATATATTTTCCTCCATATTGATGATTATTGCATGTCTTTTCTTTGATATTTTTCTTAAGTGGATTATTCTAAATTAGAGATCCACAAGGTACCCTATGACGGAAGATAGGAAAGTTAGGCTCGCAAAAATGCACCTTACCAACCTTTGCTAAGACCTATTGGATGAGTGTGGAAACTAGGAAGAGGATTATGAGGGAAGAACCAATCCATACCTGGGAAGACATGAAGACCCAACTTAGGTTCCAATACCTCCCCAACTCCTACCGTGAGGACCATAACCCGAAGAGCACTCCCACTCCCCCGTTTCCTCCCAGCCAACCCAAGACTTCCCTTAGGACCCAAACTCCACCACCCCAAATGATTCCTATCCTGATCACCACCACCATTCAAACCAAAGTGACCCTCACTCCACCTAGGCCCATGACGACCATCACCCAACCTAAAATTCTCCATCAAACCCACACCCCACAAGCTTCCACAGTCCCCACCAATACCCCTCCATCTTCCTTTAAAAGGGACACACCTCCCAAAATCAATCAACCCAATCCTCCTCGACCCACCCATCTTCCACTACCAACCCCAATCCTACCCCAACTTAGGTCTCCACTTCTTCCACTCCTAAACCCAACCCAAGTTCAAGCACCCTCACCACCCCGGGTGCACCATACCCCAACCTTCATCACCCCATCCACAAAAGACCTTCCCATTCCTTTGGAAAGCAAAACCCCCACACCCCAAAAGGATGAGAGCGTGATTGAGGAATATGAGGCTTCCCTAGATTGGGAGGAAGAATATGAAGCCCAATGCCAAAGGTTGGGTCAAGAAGGCTCCTCTTTATCCAAAGAGACCACAACGAGCCTAACTAGGAACATCCTCCCCCGTGAGTTGCCAGATGACCAACCAAGTCCCCCCACCCACCCTTCCATAAGAACTGTGATTTTAGGGGAACCTCTCATTGAGTGGCTTAAGCAAAACCTCCTCCTCCACATCATGCACCCCTCTATGGAGATTCATTACCCAATTTTGCCCACTCCTCCATTCCACACAACCTACCAATCGTTCTCCTTTGTGGGAGCCATGAGGGACTTGATTAAGAGTGTACTTTGGCAAATAGAGGTGACAAACATGTGGGCCTTAGAAGCAAGCCACATGGGGTACCTTAGTTTCTCACACTCCTCCCTCGGGACCATCACCTCCATTTACACCAAGGGTCCTTGCATAAGTAAATTCCTATTATTTCTACCCGAGCCTAATGAGTCTTACATCACCCCCTTACCCTCCTACAAGGAGCATTGCATTGGGTCCCACCAGGGTCATGACTTCCACTTCCCTATGTGTGCTAGGGACCCTAGGGCAATCACTTGGATTGAAACCCCCCTCCACGTCACTCACCCCTTAACCCATCTTGATCTGTTTGGCCACCCCCTATGGGCTTCCAAGTACCCATCACTCACCACCCACTCCCTCCTACCCTCACCCACCATGTCAGTCCTAACCCACCCATTCTGAAATTCCGCCCACACTATGAGAGTCAATACCAAGGGTGACATCAACCTTGGAAATAAGGGAGTGACCCATCCCAAGAACCGCTTCGATCCCCATGAGTGGAAACCCCCAAAACTCACAAATGGGACCATCTTGATAGGAAACCATGTATCACAACCTTTCGCATCATGTGGTCAGACTAGTCACATCATTTGCGTCACTCACGCAATAGGACCGATGCATGATAGGTTTACATCTGGATGTCCAGGCCCCCCAAAGTCAGTCATCGTGAAGTCTAAGCATGAAGGAAACATTCATGGATGTCCGGGACCCCCGACATCAAACACCCTTTTGCATAATAGGTTCACCTATGGATGTCCCGATCCTCCTAGGTCCATCAAAGTCTACGTAGCACCATGGCATGCTAGATCCACTTTTGGTTGTCCAGGACCCCCATTATCCACTAAGAGTCAACACCTTAGAGAGTTGCATGAGGATATTCGCAAAAACATCAACAAGAGCAATGAGATTTACAAGAGGTCAGCTGATTCCCCCCACCGCCACCAAGAATTCCAAGTAGGTGATTTTGTGATGGTGAGAACTGAGAGGCTATTCTCTGGGAATACATCTAAGTTGAGGTCTCGTGGAGCTGGCCCCTTCCAGGTGCTAAGACGACTTGGCACCAATGCTTATGTGTTAGACCTCCCTGAAGAATACGGAGTAAGTCCCACATTCAATGTGGCTGACCTAGTACCCTACAAGGGCCCCACGGTGACACCCAGTGAGGAATTCCAGCCTACTCCACCCCTTGAGAGCGCCCCCACACCTCAGAGAGCTCCACCCAGCTTGAGGAACCAGCGTGACAAAGTGGAGCGGATATTAGATGAATAGGTCACCAATACACGGAGCAAGGCGTATGAGCGATACCTGGTCAGGTGGAAGGGACGGCCCCCTTCGGATGACGCATGGGTGACTCGAGAGGACCTCTAGCGGTTGGACCCCGACCTCTTGGAGCAGTATCACAGTAGGGAGGACCCCTACTCGACAGAGTCGAGCTCTTCGCGGCGTGGGGGAATTGATGAGGGCATCACTCACGATTCCCTCTGGCTCGGGACCTCCCTCCCCTCCGACGAGATCCAGTCCTGAGCTCCATCACTTCACCGCTCACTGCAGCACCTTGAGGATCATCTTTTGTGCACTTGTTGTCTTTCTTTTGAGTCATAATCATGTAATTTGGCGTTTATTTGAGTCTTATACCTAGGTTATTATGTCATTTCCCTAAGTTGAGTCTCATTGGGCTTGGGTGCTTACTATTGGGCCTACTTCCTTGGGCTAGGCCCATGGGCGCACCCCCCCATTCCTTGGTTATTTGTTAGTGTGTTAAGAGTCAGGGACTTATATGTAATAGTGGGTTTCCTATAAATAGGACCCCAATCCCTCTTTTGAAGGGGAATGAACATTTGAATATTTGAGCATAAGTGCACCCCTCTCTCTCTCTAGCTCCCTCTTCTCTCTCTCTCTCTCTAGGGGGCGAACCCCTCTCTCTCTCTTCCCCCCTTCTCTCTCTCTCCCTTGGGCGAACTTGCCCTTTCACCTCCCCCTTCCCCTGCCACCTCAGCTGCCACCTCACCCTCCACCCCTTCACCTCCCCTAGGCCACTTAATACTCATCAATTTCCTCCACTTCCCAAGCAACCCTTCCTATTCCCCATACACCTTCCCCACCTCCAAGACACCCATCCCTCTTCCCCAAGCAACCTTCCCACTCTCCCACACCCTCATTCATATCCCTTGACCATCCCAACCCCCACCCCACCACAAGTTGCGCACCACCCCTCACCATCTACACCCACCCCCTTGCCTTGGCCGACCCCTCCACCCCCCCCTTCTCCAAGCTTCGGCCCTCTCTCCCCTCCACTCTCCTGCACCTCCATACTACCTGCTCCGCCCCTCTCTTCACCCCCACACAACCCTCCCCCATCTGCTATCACCACCACCCTTCCCTCCATTACCAAACTTCAGTCCCACTTAACCTAACCCCACCACCATCCCCTTCATTTGGACACGTCTGCAGGTGGCAGAAGAAGGCCCGTCTTGCAGAAGCTCCCCCGAGTTCACACGGTGACATCTGAGGGCGTACCTTACCTTTCTAGAAAGGGCGTCCAGTCATCTTCGCAGGCGAGGTGATCCCATCCCGTTCCGAGTTCGGGGATGTCCAGGAGAGCCAATCTCCCCCGACTGCGCAGAGCTCTGTCAGCAGAGTTCCTGAACCCTGTTCAAAGCTACACCACGGCCGACGGTGGAAGATTCAAGCCGCGAGTTCTTCTACAAATATCTTCTTCCACCAGTCTTCTTTCTGGATCAAGAAGAAGGAGTGCATTTGGCATCCGGAGGTCAGAGTTTTGGTCTTTCTTCCTCGACTGGTCGGGTCTGCCTCCCACAGTCGGCAGTGGCCTGCCCCCACTCATCGGCATCCCCCAGTCCACCCCGACCTCAGACGGCTTCCCCACCAGTTTTTCCGTGAAGGGGGCTCGTCCACGGATCCAGAACCTCTGACGGTTCGAGATTTGGCGTCCGGGAGCGGCCGGGACAACTTCTGCAAGCCACTGTTTGTATCTGGTAGCTGCTGCGGCCAGACTCTGCAACCCGGATCGTCACTGCACCGCGACTAACAGTGAAGGATTCCGACCAAGGGCCCTTCTTCAAAGTTCTTCCTCCACCTGTCTCCGACCAGAAGCAGGAAGCGTAACCACAGTCGGCGTCCGGGAGCCAACGTTCCAATTTTTCCCCTTCAGTTGCGCGGGTCTGCCTTTCCCAGTCTGCAGCGACCAGCTCCCATTCATCGGCGTCCCCCAGTCCACCCCGACATCGGACGGCTTCCTCGTTAGTTTTGCAGCACAGAGGGATTGTCCACGGTTCCTGCAACCCTGACGGTTAATGATTCGGAGTCCGGGGGCCACCGGAGCAATCTCTGCAACCTGCTGCATCAGAACAGAAGCTGTCAACCCCAAGTTCCATCGCCCTATTCGAACCCCCGCCGTGGCCAGCGACGGCATCAGAAGAATTCAATAAAATTCAGAGGTGTCCTGGTTCCTGTTACAAAGAATTTCCCCCTGGTCTCGTCATCAGCAAGATTCCTGAGTAGGAGCTACGGTTGCAACAGCGGCTTCCTATCGCTTCTCACAGCAAGCGAGCAGATTCAACATCGGCTTCCTCTCCCACGATTTCGGCAAGTTTCCCCTCCCGCCTGGCCGGCTTAGCGCCCCTCCCTACGTGGAGGTAGTGTTTGCATGTAAACTTTACTTCCCCATCCCTAGTCCAACCCCCCTGTGTGAGGAGTAGTGTTTGTAATAAACAGCTCAAGCTTCATCGGCGCAGTGTGCGGGGAACCACACTTCCCCGCTCGCCCTCGTCTCCGTTCGGGGTTGGTTTCTTCAAACCAACCAGGTGAGCTCTACCCTTGCTCCTTATTCTTGTTCATTTAATATCTGTAAAACTTATTCGCTGGTTGGTGAGAGAGTGCCCGATCCCGGAACCACCACCCTTGTGTGGTCACCGTGGCCTTAGTGAGAGGAGTGTCCTAGTGCCCCCAAGGCACCCGGCTGCCCTTGTTTGTGGGCTTCCTATCTTCGGGAGGGTTAACTTTAGTGGTGCTGGTCCTCTAACCAGCCAGGGGCTTTCTCCACTACCTCGGCTCGGCATCATCGAGTCATTGCGGGAAACGGGTGTGTGCGGTGTAACGGCGACTCTCAAGTTGCTCTCAACCTTGTTGATTGTTGCGAATAAATTGTCCAAAGGTCTTTTGCTTGCTGTATTATTTGTGTCACATCAAAAGGTCTATGGCTTGTTCACTGAGAAACTGGGAGCTTCATCAATGAAGCGAAGTAACTCCTATGTCATGAGGTGTCAGCATTTTTAAAGAAAAATCTGCATGCAAAATGACTTTAATGTCTCTGATCATCACAGAGCAATGGTGACAAGGTGGTGAGTAACTGGGGACTCTGGCCTCTGATCAAGGTGTTTCCCCATGTAAAAAGCCATAGTTACTAACTATGTTCTTCAAAAGGAAGAAGTAATGTGGTACTCACACTGAGTAACTGGGGATTCTGGCCTCTGATCAAGGTGTCTCCCTAATGTCAAAAGTGTGATTTACCAAACTACTCATTGATCTCATTGCAAAACTCTATATTAACCCCTTGTTTCTGTGCAAAGGTCTGGAATGCTTGTCTTCAATACTATGAGAACACCTTCTCTGATTTTGTCCCTTATCGTCTACAAAGTACTGTTGTTTTAATCAGAAATCTTGCCATGCTTGTTCACCCATGTTCTACATCATACACCATGTATGTGGCTAAACGTTTCCTTCATACTAATTCTCTATTGATTACCAGAGTTCAAGAATCTTCACTTGACTTTAGCATCTCACTTATTCTCTTAAGATATGTTGTTGGGTCTTTCTACACTAAGAAGTCACTATACTTCTTCCTCATGTCTCCAACAATTTCATACACCTTTCATTACCTTTTGATGATGTCAAAGGGGGAGAGAGGTCATGAGGTCTCACAATATCCGAGAGATCATTCATTTTCTGCAAAAAAATGTTGGGGAGAGAGGTCATGAGGTCAGACAATATCCGAAAGATCATTCATTTTCTGCGATCATTCTTTTTCTACGAAAATATTGTGGGAGGAGAGAGGAGAGAGCTGAGGTTCAGAAGTTGTGCTTGATTGGTCTGCATGCGCTTGTTTTGATTTTTAAAGCTGTGTTCGTTTTATCTGTATGATTGGCATTTTTTTTTAACTGATTATTTTTAATGCCTTGATATTGCTTGATTCATAGTGTTGCCATCATCAAAATGGGGGAGATTGTTGCATCCCTAAGGTTTTACTGATGTCTCACACTATAAAAAAATTTATTATACGGACCATCTTCTTGGTTCAAAGCATGAAGGGAGTCTGTTGCAATACCTTTATGGTACGTGCATATCATGACCTTGCATCTCATCTCTCAAGTCGGTGCAAGCTCTAGTCGGTGCAATCATTGCCTGGTATGGACCGTTAAATCTTGTCCTTTTTCTTTTCAGTGCAAATTCATCTCGGTGCAAGCGGTGTCTTGTACTTCTCCTTATCAATTCGGTGCAAGTCTTCGTCTCACTCACAAACGCTGTAGCCCCGTTTTCATCTCGGTGCATTTCGTGTCTAGACATAAATTAGCTCAGTGCATTTCATTGTATTTCTTTGCAGCATACACTTTTAGGTTCGTGCATATCTTGTTTGTGAGTCTTTGTGCGTCTCGCCTTTCAGACTCGGTGCAAGGTCTGTCTTGCATCTGTCTTTGTTCGTATGTTTCTTCTCTTTCATTCGGTGTAATTCTCGAATATTCAACTTGGTGCATCTACTGTGTTACATAGTTGTTTTAGAAGTCCGTGCAAATATTTGATCCTTTCTTTTGACTCTGTACAAAGTCTTCGTCTTGTGCCTCTTGGATCCATGTCTGTGCACATCAGCTGCACGGGTGGACGCTAGAGTCTGTGCATGTGGGGTCAAACACTTTAGTAGGTCAATTCAATGGTTGACTTGAATATCTCTACTCAGTGCATGCTATGTCTAATCACATTCGATGCAACATTTGCTTCATGTCTTATATAAACGGTGCATCCCTCCCAGTTTGTGCATTCAGCACCAATATGCCCAGAGCAATGTCATTCTTCTTACCAGTATCCGAAATGCTTTCCTCTGATTGTTTGTCAGGTATTTTTTCTCCTTCAAGAAGAATAAGAATGGCTCGCGATCCCAGTATGGGAGAGGTGGCAGGATCGTGACACATGGAAAGAAGTGTGCAGGGATTCTGCCACGTGGGGTAAGGCCTTTGAGCGAGAATAATGGAAAGCACACGCCCATCCTCTGATGCTCTATAAAAAGTGAATGCTGAGCAGAAGAAATAATAACAACGAGAACAGAAAAGAGAGGAGAAGGAGAAAGAGAGCCAGCAGAAGCAGAAGAGAAAGAAAAATTTCTGAGAGGGAGAAGTGTTCGTGAATTAGAAGATCTGCTTCTATGGAAGCTACATTATCTTTTTTTTTAGAGAATATTATCGTTTACTGATCGCTGTGTTTTCAAGTTTTTGTTTGATCATCTTCATTCCATATTGTTACCCTCCACTGTTCGGAGGAAAGGAGAGGTTCTCCAATTCCCTCCATTGTCTTGGAGGAAGAGAGGTTCAATCCTCTGGTTGTGTGAGTTACTTGGGAGTAACTACACAGGGTTCACTTTGCTGCGTGCAAAGGAAGGGAGATAGTTCTCCGGTGTTCTTCTTCTGGTCGATCAGGAGATTGAGAAGGTTGTTCCTCTGTACAAGCTGTTTGGCAGCGGTTGTTGCAGACTGAGTCTGCTGTGTGCGACTCAAGTGCAAGGAAGCCTTACTCGATTGAGTAAGGGGTGGAGGTAGATTGCAGATAGCAATTGAACCACCTAAAAAATTTGATGTCTCATTTGTGGTTTGGTTGTTTTCGTGTGCTGCTCTCCAACTTCTTGAGACTTTTCTTATTTGTGGTTGCTTTTCTTGATATCAGTTCTCCTCTTATCATCTTCGTTGTCTGTTTACGTGGCCTTTATCACTATAGTTTGAGGGGCTAAGAATTTGTGGCTGTGTTTATCGAATTGGGGAGTGATCTATCCATCCCCCCCCTTCTATCTCACTCTCCGCTGCGCGTATCAATTGTCCTCGTAGGCATATAAGAGGGATTCCTACATATCAAAGTATCGTGTCTCCCTCAAAAAAAAAAGTCAAATAAGAGCCTGGTTGTGGCCGTGCCTGATTTTGACAAGCGAAAACCCCTCAAAACAAAGGCTAAATTCCACAAAGGGGCAATGCAATCCTGTTTGAGTTTTGGTCCGAAGTCGCCAAAAAGGGAAAGGTCGAGTAGGTACCGGTTAGCTATTTGGGTTAACGGTTTTGCTGGTCCTCTCAGAAGGTTTCCCTCACCATACTCTTCTTTCTCCTCTCAAAGATGAAAGCTTAGTGAAAATCCTGAAAGGCGCGCCCCGCTAAGGCAAGCGACCTCATTTTAGTAAAACACACATGTAATTGTCTACTTCGAAAAGCAAAAGGCATCGCCGCGAAGGAGTCTCGGTGTTTCTGACCGGTCAAGACCTCTATCTACCACCTCGGTGGATTCTTATTTTAACCTCAGGCTTAGGTCAACGCAAGCGCGTCACCAATATGTGTGACGGCGTCTGATTCCGGGTCAGCGTCGCGCGGTTGGCCGTTTGGGTTCCAATGTGTTCCATCCTATACCATCTAGAGTTGTGAGGAAATAGGCCCGGGTCCGGCAAATCCTTTACCTTGAACACTGTTTCGGTATATCCTTGCGGTCGGAAGCAACTGGGAGCCTAAGCATGTCATGACGATTTTGTCATCAGGTTAAGTCTTAACCGGCAGGATTATCATTTGAGAAGTCTAGGGGCACAAACCAATCTAGATGTGCACACAGGATACCTGGGAGGTTAGTAGGAAACCCTGTCTTCATAAGAGTCAGGTGCCATAAGAATGGTCACTAGGCATTAGTTACACAAAAAATAAAATTTGAAATGGCTCTCGGAAGACGCCGTCAGCTGAATCCCCAAGTGGGAATTCTCTTGGAGCACGTTAACCCTATTTTGAGCCGCTTAAGAACGATTTAAACACCCCTAGTCCAAGAACCATACCCATTGTAATATCAAGTGTCTTTCAAAAAAAATCAAATAAAACAAAAAAATAGACAAACAATAAAAAAAAATAAAACAAAACAAAACAAAAAAAAATTACATCCGTGTGATCTCATTTGTGTGCTATTTTACATTTTGTTCCCATTTGTGTGTCCGTATGTTGCATTCATCATCTTTGCTTTTACCTTAATTGATAAAGGCTTGGCCCCTTGACTCGTTAACAAGGCTAGTCTCAAAACAATCACCCACTCTTTGAGCAAGGGGCCAAGTCAGAATGGAAAAACTGACTTGTTTCATTAAGCCATGTGTACAGGATTGAAAAGCATGAACGAAGGCAGGAGACAGGAAATCGAACATTCCTTCCTTTATTTCCTTCTAGAAATTGTACATTAAGTTCCATCCTCTCTCTCAGTGTTACCCCTTTCTCCACTCTCCGGGCGAGGAACCCTGGACGCTGTTGCTAAACCATGCGAGGCGGTGCCTCTGCTGCTCTGTACCCCTCTTCCCGTCTCTGCTCCTTGTCGATGGACAGGGGCGGCAAAGAATCTACTAACACGAAAGCCACGCTCTCGTGCTCTTCAGTAATGCTCTTCACCATCTCTTAGCCATTATTCAGTGAGACCAAGGGTGGTTCAGAGTTCAAATAGTTGGGCCTCCATGGCCCTCCGCTCCTCCCTCTCAGCCAATCTGTCAGCTCTCGCGCTTTCGGTGTCTCTTTCCCTTTCTGCACGTTCTCTCTCTCTGTCCTCTCTTTCCAACTGAAGGGTAATCCTCAGCTCCACGGCGTCCCGAGAAGAACCATCATCTAGACGACGCCGCAGTTCTTCCTCTAGTTCTGCTATTCTGGCTTCTCCGTGTGCTGTACGGGCAAGTGCATCTTGCATCTCCTTCGTCTTCCATATCCGCCTTTCAGATATGTGGGGGCATGAATAAGTGAAATCCAAGGGCAAGACTCTCACATGTATGGAGAACATTCCTTCTGCCTCCGCGGCTCGCTGCGTAGTATGAGCAAGCTGCTCATGAAGCAAATCATGATCGGAAGTGGGGATCCATAAGCTGGAAGAGTCGCCATCCGCTCCCATTGCTGAGGAAGCTACGTCAAGCTGGGCACGCTGCAACACACATAAGGTGGCATTAAGGGCCTAGCACCAGAAATCTTGGCCTATGATCACATGTATGAAGGCTTACCGAAGAACTCAAGGCTACGCGAGTATCACGTAAATGCCGCTCCGTGCCTATCAGGCGAGCTTGCAAGATCGCTATCATGGTGTCACGAGCATCCTTGGCCAGGGCACGGGTTAACATACAAAAAAACAAAAATAAAAATAAAAGCACAAAACAAAAATATATATGTTCACCTCCACAAGCCCCCCGGGTTGGAGTCGCTCTGCATACATCGCCTTCTAGAGGCGTAGATAATCCTCGCTGTCTTGAGCATGTGACTCCATGAGTGTGCCAACCCGTTGCTAGTCTTCATATTGCTCGGGGAATCGCACTCGCCAATCAACTGCCACGCATCTTCCTCTCGACACGCGGTGTTGTAGTCATGTCCACCCATTCCTGGGCGAGCCCTAACATCCTCATAGCCAATCGTAGCCGAAGTGGCTCGATTTCGTTCACACAGTGCATCCAGAGGTCACGCCCGAACCGGGCACGAATCGTTATGATCCATGGCTGATCGGCATCGGTCATACCCGCGTAAGGCCTCCAGACCACCTAGGTCAGGTCACACATATCTTCTTAATCATAAAAAAAATATGATGAAATAATAACCACCATCGCTGTGGGAAACTCTTGCAACTCGCGTCTTAACACCATTAGCTAGTAAGATATAGGGGTTGGGCTCGTGATAGGCTGCCACCGCCTCGCCAGTGGCACCGCCATTGGGCGCCAATGACAGGCCTTTCCCATTGGGAGGTAATAATAGCTCCACTACTGCACCATCGTGTGCCATTAACACGACAAAAAAAAAAGGAAAACAAAAAAAAGAGAAGGGGGATACCTAGATGAACGGCGTGAAACCACTCACTGTCACCTCTCGGTCTGCTCTTTCAGACAAACCCGCAAATAGATGTGCCAGCATGGCTGCTCCCCAGGCATATCGCCCCACTTTCTCAGGGTCTACCAGGAATTCTAAGAAGCGGCAATGAATGTTGTCTTCTTTCGAGCCCAGTAATAATTTCCCCAACAGGAAGAAGAGGAATATCCTCGAATCCATGTTGGCTCTTTCCCAATTACTCACGTCTACGCAGTAGACGGCGCGGCATCCTCTTTCAGTCCTCTCCATGAACTCTTCTGAGGACTCGTCATCACGACGACGAACATCAGTAAGCCCCAGTGTCTCCATGATAGGCGTCTTGGCTATGGACCTGTTCTTGCGATCATCTAGGTCCACCCCTAGTAACCTCTAGGCAGCCTCTCTATAGTCAGAGTACGTGATACCAGTCAGTGCCTCGCCATCCACTTTCAGGCCCGTAATTCGGACCACATCTTTCAGGCTGGGCACCATGTGCCCCCAAGGCATCAAGAAGGCACGGCTCATTGGATCCCACCTTTCACGTAATGCTTGGACGAGGGAGAGGTCGAGCTTGATTGGCTCGATCCGGAGAAAGACTCCAAGCCCCATCACACCTAGCCTGGCCTTCTAAAAATTTGGGAGACCTCTATATGCTGCCACTACTAACCCCCATGAAATATGTGATTTCATCACACTCTGTGCATACACAAGGAATGGAGAGGGGTTTTTGTCAAAAGAGAAAAAGGAAGAAAGAACTATAAGAAGAGGCAAGAAAACTCAGCTTACGAGTTACGATTGGGTCCTCTCACTGAAGTGCCCTTCGAGGTCCGAGAGTTTCCTGGAACTACTACCACTGGACCTGCTTCTCTTCGAGGAGTGGAAAGATTCGCCCTCCATCCCAACCTTAGAATTCTTAGTTCCTCCTCTTCCGTGCAAACTTGTACTCGTCGAGTGGGCTCTCGATGTCCCTGGGAGAACGAGGGCGGGAGGTATTTATAGAAATGGAGAAGTACGAGCCATGACTACCTCCATCACCTTTAACAATGACCCTCGTCCTAGGGCACCTTCTTTGTGGTCCCATGTGTTACTTCACCGCTTGCGCAGGGTAACTGGGGTGATGTGACGACTCTCTCCCTATGCAACCTAGGGATGCCCTGTCATGTTATAAAAGTCATTAGGGAAGGTCGAAAGGTCATCCCCAAGAGGGGCTAAGAGCCGTCGTTGTTGACTTTGATGGCAGATTCTCGTGGAAAATGGTCGCAGCAAGACGCGATTCTCTGTTTCACGGCCGGGTCCTGTCGAGCGCATCACATGGGACCAGTGTAAAGGAGAAGAAGCGTAGGGGAGAAGGAACGCGCAAGAGAACAAATGAACCTCAGAAAGCCGAATCACTCCATTCATAGGTCTAGATAAACTGTCATAAACATCATAGTCATGAACATCGCAAAAGAGAAGACATGTATGCTGGCCCGCCACCTCTCGTCATCACCTTCACACTAGTGCCACCGGGCATTCCTCTCCTCTCCTCCAAGGCAGAGGGTCCCTCAGGGGCCTCCTGGAGCTCTACGAGGTAGCAGTCGCCTCACCCCGCAATGCCTGCTCAGCAGCGGCGACTCGCTACTGCCCCCTTGGCGTGGCGAAGAAGCCACCAACAGGAAGGTGGCCAGACTGGCGGAGTCTGCCCCGAACTCTCGTGCTCTCTCGCAACGTGTCTTCATGACTCCTAGCCTCTGCTCCATAACTCGGAGGCCCAACTGGAGCTCCATCACCTGGGCCTCCAAGGCCTTCCTCTCATCCCAATCCTGCTGTTGCTCTGCCTTTCTTTCCTCCCTCTCCGCTCTCTCCCTCTCTGCTTCTCTCCTTGCCACCTGGAGAAAGACCCCTAACTCTAGGATGTCTAGAGTCGGCCTCTCTTCATCACGACGCCGCAGCTCTGCTATGGTTGCTGCCCACGCATCACGCTCCTCTTCAGCCCGGGTCACGCGGACCACTGCACTGGCAAGTTGCTCCCGGAGGGAGGCGATCTCCAGAAAAAGAGCCTGAGAGCTGGAAGACGATCCGCTGGCCATCCCTGCCATCACTGCCTCCTGGGCACGCTGGAATAGACAAACAACAGCCCTCAGCTAAGCCCCGGGATTTCAAATAATAATAATAATAATAATAATATATATATATATATATATATTGGGGCCCTTCTTTTACCTATGTCCGTCTCCTGAGCGGAAGAGGCCTCACATGGCTCACCCGGCACTGCCGCAGGAAGTCAACACTCTCCTGCACAGGCCCATCACCTTGCTGCCCGTCCTAGAGATGAGCAGGGAGACGTATGTGCCAGTCTTCAAGTTTTGCCTTCCCGCGCCTCTCTCCCTCGAAGCGGCTCGGTTCATCCGCACTCGCCCACTCATCAGCCAAGCCCGAGATCCCTGTCATACCCTATGTGTCAAAAGGAAGGGCCAGATAAAAAAAAAGCATCTCTTGTCGAAGACGCGTTCATCATTCAAATGCAATACTCACCGAATCCTTTTCACCTTTCACACGGCTCACTACAAAAGTAAAACAAATTTAAAAAGTGGAGATCGAAGGAGCCTACCAGGCCGTGCTCGCCTCCCTCCACCCCATCGGGCCCCTCCGGCCCCTCGATAGCCAGAAGGGGCCCTTCCTCTTCCGTGGCCACCCCTCCGTGCTCTTGCACAGCCCTCCTCGGGCAAGGAGTTCCTCGCCCCCCTCTCCCTTCCCCACGGTTTGGCCCGCCGTATTCCATAAATCAAGAGTGGGAGAAGACGAAGCAAGGTGAGAAAATCTTAGAAGAAGAAGGTGTGTTTACAAGTGGAAGAGGAAAGAAGAAGGGCCATCCCATGGTTTTCTGTTGTTTAAATTTGAATTCAAAAGGTTAGAACGCGTCTTCGCGCCCAGACGCCCCAAAAAGGGGGGGATGGTATGCCTTCCGCGCAAGGCGTAATTCCCCATCTTCGGGGAAAGATCCTGTAAAGCATGTCACGAGGAAGTAAGTAAAAGAAGAAAAGGCATGAAAAATAGTACGTGCACAAAGGACAGTCAAGTGACAGAAAAGAAAGCATTCCATATAACAAACTGTCTGTCATATACATCATAAGTGAGGATGGTGGGTGTATAAATCACTCTCTAACTCTCACCACCACCCTCCTGGTCATCCCTCTGATCATCCTCTCCTCTCTCCTCTGGCGCGGATCCCTATGGGGCCTCCGTGAACTCTGAGAGGCGGTGCTCCCCTCGCCCTGCGGTGCCTGGCCGGCCTCGGACGTGCGGCGCCACTCCACGACCGAGGAGACTAAGAAGCTACCTACGGAGAAAGAACCAGACTGACGAAGTCATGCCCCGCGATCCTTCGCCCTCTGGTATCGCTCCTCACTCTCCCGTAGCCTCTCCTCTGCCGTACCAAGACTCACTCGGAGCTCTGTCATCTGGGCCTCTAAAGCCCTCCTGTCCGCCCTCTCCTTCTCCCTCTCCTCTCGCTCCCTCATCACCTCTCTCCTCGACACCTCGAGGGTAATCCGTTGCTCTAGTACATCGCAGGGAAGCTCCTCAGCCTCCCATCATCATAGGTCCTCCTCCAACTCCGCTATCCGAGCGTCGCGCTCTGCCACTCGAGTCGCCTGGTCACGCTCGGCCTCCTCGGCACAGACCGCACGAGCCAATGCATCTCAAATCTCTACCACCTATCAAAGCCCATATTCCCCTTGAAGTTAATAAAGGAAAGAGAACATGTGAAAGGGGAGTGCGGGTCAAGCAAACACTCACCCGAGTCGCCTGGTCGCGCTCGGCCTCCTCAACACGGGCCACCGCGCCCGCCAACTGCTCCTGGAGGGAAGAGACCTTCGGAGGAGGGGCCCGGGAGCTAGAGGCGACACCACCAGTCATCCCGACTGCCGCCGCTTGATGGGCACGCTAAAACATAGAGACAAACGACAGTCAGAGGCTAAGCATCAGGAATCCAGGTGACAAAAAATAGTAATGCATTTGTATAGACTCACCAGGATGTCCAGCTCCTGACGAGTGACTACTAGCTGCTGCCTGGCGTCTGCCAGTTGGGCCCGCAGGTCAGTGATAATGGTGTCCCAAGCATCCTGCATTCATGAGCATATAGATTAATGTCACATGCATTTTTACAAAAAAGGAAAAAGAGAGACTCATTTCATACTTACCCCTGCTGGCCTCCCTAAGTGGAGGCGTCCTGCGTACGTGTCCCGATACCGTAGAAAGTAGTCGGTACTGTCCTGCACCTGGGACACCACCGGGATGCCACCCTGCTGCTAGTCCTAGTACTATGCAGGAAAGCGCGTACGCCAGTCCACGAGCTTCGCCTTGCCCCGGGTCTTCCGCCCGACGCGGCTCGGCTCGTCTACCTCCAGCCACTCCTGGGCAAGTCCCAGGGTCCTCATAACCAACCTGAGTCGCAGTGGCTCGATCTCTTTCAAGCAGTGGACCCACAGGTCCAGCCTGAAACGAGGTCGGCCCACTGCAACCCAAGGCTGGCCAGCATCGGCCATGCCCAGGTAGGGCCTCCATACCACCTGCATCGTCATACATGCAACATGTCAGTCCCCACCTCAGTAAACAAGATAAATACAAAAAAAAAATCATACATCATACCATGGCCTCAGGATACTCGGTCAGCTAACGTCGAAGCGACGCCAGCTGGTAGGTGCACGGCGCCACGGTCGTCACCGGCCTCCACCTCCGAGCTAGGGGTACGATCGTCAGATTCCACTACCTGGCTCTCCCCATCGGGAAGAAGTAGTAACTCCATACCTGCATCCATCATATATCATTAGTAAAAATAACTGCACGACCATAAACTAGGATTCACTATAAAACACATAAATAAAATGTTTACCTGGAGGAAAGGCGCAAAGCCGCTGACTGTTGTCTCCTTCCCTGCCCCTTGAGAAAGATCAGCAATCAAGTGGGCGAGCAGGGCTGCTCCCCACGCGTAGCGCCCCACTCGATCTAGGTCTGCCAGGATCCAAGGAAACAACAGTGGATGTCGTCCCCCTTCGTCCCCAGCAGAAGGCGGCCCAGTAGGAAGAAGAGGAACCTCCGCAGGTCCAGGTCCGCCCGCTTTCGGACGCCCGCGTCCTAGCTAAAAGCTCCCCGAGCTGCTCCCTCTAGCCGCGCTAGGAACTCTGCTCCGCTCTCGTCGACGTGCTGGCGTGAGTCCACAAATCCAAGCGCCTCCATAATGTCTGCCCGGCCGACTGTCCTGCTATCTTTATCAGTCGCGCTCGTCTCCAGCCCTAGCAGCTCCAGGGCACTCTCTCTGTGATGTGGCACAACCCTAAGATGATAATGGATGAATTGATGAACCTAGGACTTAGGCTCGCAAGCATACACAGACAATCAACAGACTTACGCTAGCGGCTCACTCGCGTGGCACTCACTATCTCCCGATGGCTACTGGGGGATGGTGGTGAGGATCCGGGGTGGGACCCAATTGTTCCGAGATGTGGCTTAGCATGGGCGGACCCCCTAAGGGGCTGGGAGTCCCAACTTCGTGGGAGGCCGGCACGCCGGGGCGTGGGGTTGGGTGGCTCTCACTCACTCTCCGCAGTGGGCACACAAAAGAGAATTATGGGTCCGGGCACTCCCTCATCGTTCGACGGGCATGAAAGACAATACTAAATTAGCAAAATGTAGACCAGCAAGGGAGGGACCAGTCGCTCACCCGATCGGTGTGAAGACACCGATCCCGGTCGAAGACGAGGGCGAGCGGCGAAGCATGGGTACGCACCCGCACGCCGCGTCGGTGGCGCTTGACCTGAAAATAAAATAGTTACAACACTACACCTCGTGCAGGAGGGGGGTTCTTGGGGTGGGGGTTAAGTTGTTTACAACCAAAACTACCTCCACGTAGAGAGGGAGCTTCAGCCGGCCAAGCAAGGGGAGGGGAAAAGCCGATGCACCCGAATCTGCCCGATGTGACCAGCCGGGGTAGAGAGTGGATGTTGAGCTGCTGTGGGCGTCTCCCGGTGCTGCAGGAAGGCGGGAGTGATGTTGAGTCAACTAGGGGGGAGGTAGAAGCAAGCCGTAGGAGCTGGTAGTCGTCCGGAGGTCAAGCCGAGGTGCTACGTCATCATCTTCACAAGTTGTTCTATTCTGCTAGTTTTGGGACTACAGGATTGGGTGTCGGTGTCGGGACAGCCACGAGCTCGTCTGGAGGTTTCCGGAGGCGGGATAAGCGCTGAGACGACTGGGACAGACCAGGGAATGGACCGTACAAGTTTGGCGCCGTTTGGTGGATGCCGGTGGTTACTGTAGTTCAGAGTACTCGGCTGGTCTGACTGAGTTCTAACTGATGCAGAACTGAAGGGTACTGATGTCGAAGCTGCCCCGAGCGCTACCAAACTCCGATGGAGGTGAAATTGGTGGCGACACGACTGTGGATGAAGTAGCTTCGAATGACAACTGGCGGGACTTCGACGAGAATGGCCGGAACTGGGTGTTGGGGTGGGCGAATCACGTCCTTCTTTCTGGTACTAAAAGAGGACTGGACGTAGTTCTTGCCCTCCGAAGATCGCACCAAGAGCTCAGCCGAGCTGGTCGAGGGATCCTTTACACTCAGCTTCAGGTCGCCGATTAGGGTCTGGCTATGCAGTCCGGTGAGATTCGTTCCTCCGATCAGCTTCGAGCTTGGATGCCAGTGGGACCACCTCCGTTGAGAAGCTGACTCGACGAGGTTTCTGCCGTTATAGGATACGCCACCTGAAGCCTGGAGGGAAGGTCGTGGCCGCCTCTGCAACTGGTACCTCTGCTGATGCCTGCGAGCTGCGAATAGGCTGGTGGTGTAGGGTTGTGTGTATGAGGGAGGGATGACCAAGGGAAGCAATGGGAAATAGGGAGGGCGACCAGGGGAGGAAGGGGGTGTTGGGGAGGGGTGAGGGGCAGCTATCAAGGGAGGGAGGTTGGAATGTGGCTTGGGGATTGGTGGGTTCTATCTTGGGATGTGGGGGATGGAATTCAAATTTGAATTGGAGAGAGGAAGGGGATTTAATTGGTGTCTAGGGAAGGGTGGGGATGCCTTGGGAGGAGGGAGGGTTCTCTTGGGAAGTGCGAAGGGGTCTTGGGGAGTGGGAATGGAGGGAGATACAAATTTGAAATTTGAATTGGGGAGGGGTTGGGGAGTTAGTGGGTGCCTAGGGAAGGGTGGAGGAGGTCTTGGGAAGAGGGAGGGGTGCCTAGGTAAGGGTGGACAATGCCTTGGGAAGAGGGAAAGGTGTCTTGGGAAGTGGGAGTGGAGGGAGATTCAAATTTGAATTAGTCTTGGGAGAGGTGAGTAGAGAGAGAGAGAGAGAGAGAGAGAGAGAGAGAGAAGGAGAGTCACACTCCAATTAGAGGGGGAGGGAGAAGTCACTCAAATGTGGATCTTAATTCTCAAGCATCAAGTGTTCCAAATGGAAGGGGGTTGGGTCCTATTTATAGGCACTCAACTCTTTACATGACCAAAATGCCTTTGGCATTTGTACAAAAGACCAAAGCTATCCTAAACAACCAATATGGGCCCAAACTAGGATACGAAAGCCCAATTAATACAAAACAAGGGAAATTGGACTCATGACCACATGACTCAATAAAGAAAAATTACATAAATAAGACATGAAAATAAAGATAACATGAGATCATCATAGCCGGTTCTCCTCAAAGTGATGCAGGCGATCCGAGCCAAAGAGAGCGCTGTGAGATGCCCTCATCAAATCCCCTAGGGTGGGGAGAACTCGACCCGTCGAGTATGAGTCCACCTGGCTGTGGTAGTGCTCCAAAATATCTGGGTCAAAGCGTAGTAGGTCTTCCCTGCTCACCCAAGTATCTTCTGTTGGGGGATGGTTCTTCCACCTCACCAGGTAGCGCTAGTACACCATGTGCCTAGTAATGGTACTTTGCTCATCCAGTATTGCCTCCACCTACTCACGTTGGCCTCTCAAGCTAGGAGGTAGAGTCCCACCGTGGGTGTCTGTCACGTCCCGAACCGATAGCAGCGGAACGTGTAGTTCGAAACGCGGCAGTGATATAGTCGTGAATAATCAGAGCATACATAAGACACAAAATTTCCAAGGCCAGACAATATGGACAAAATGTAATCTATATTGATAATCAAATGTCAATTACATAACTGGACTCCACTTATGTGGGAAAAAGAAAAAGCCTCAAATACTTTATAAAGGGAAAAGACTCAAGGACAAGATAAGACGCAAGAAAACTAAAAGACACCGGCTTACTTTTTCCACAACACTCAACACTCTTGCCCTTCCCCATCTAATGGACTATCTTCAATGTCGTTACCTGAAAAAACATTAAAGATAGGCTGGTGAGCGAAACGCTCAGTAGGAATTACATCTCTCATCAAGCAGAATATAAGTGATTAGCCAATTAACATGTTCATGACGATGCAAGGCATCGAACTAGAAAATCATGATGATCAATCTAACAGGAAAGACGAATATTAAAGTCAAAGGCTCCATCTACGGACGTGAGACGAGAGTGCCAAAAGACCTGAGGTATGGGTCAAAACCGGAAGAAAACGGTGAGAACATGAATGCGTTAATTATAGAATTCACGTCCATCTAATTCTATAATTAACTATAATTAAATAAACTTATTTAATTGACGTCCGTGTGTAGTGTCATTTATTAATTAGCGTGCACTTGGAGGGACGTTAATTCTATGATTTTTAACTTAATTTATATAACAAGAATTCACGTCAATATCTATTTAATTGAATAATTTTAAAACATACATTTAAAGAGATATTTATTTATTTAAAATAATTTAGAAAAATAAAATATATGATAATTAGGAGAAAAATTCAAGGATTCCAAATATATATTTTTTATAATTTTCTGTTACATATCTTAATAGATATGAATTTTTAAAGCTATAATTACAAGATATATATATATATATATATATATATATATATATAATTTGACGACTTTTGATTATGTCGTCAAAAGGTGGTTTTGACGACAATACACATGTCGTCATTTCATTAACAAATTGTGTTAACTCTTTAGTCCTCTCCTTTCTCGACGTAACCACGTCGGAATCGAGCCTATGATATATCAAAATGACGGGCTCGAAAAACTCTACCTAACCGGACGTTCAAAATAATTTTTCGTTGAGAGATGGGAGATCTTGAGATAGGAGACACAAAAAACGGTGCAACCACTCTCACTACCTCGGTATCCACCCCAATAATATACTCATAAAATTTCATGACCAAATGTCACTCCGACACCCATGAACTGGCCGACAAAGTAAAAATCCATAACTAGCATGCTACAGTGAAATATGTAATTCGCCGTGTCAACAAATTAACTCTAATAAATTACCAATTAATTAATATTTCTAATTATTGTTAGCATAAGGGGTATCAAAATTTAAATAAAAATATGAAGATTTCAATCATCTATATCTTTCAATTTTTAGATAGGTGCTTACATGGAAAAAAAAATTTAAAACATGTTATACGTATTACTTAACGAAGAAAAAAATAAAACATGCAACCCGATGAACCTGAGGTAGAGATAACTTATAAAACTACAACAAATATGCTCCAAGTACTCATGAAATATGCATAGAGATCATGCAAACTTTATTATTAACGTTTAGACTTGAGAGAGATCACCTACGGAAAATTAGAGACTATGAACTCAAACACAAGATATAAGCATGCTGTTTATGATCGTAAAAACATGTATTATCTTTGTTAATTTAGTTTAGTTGTCAGAGAGAACACCTACCTTTATGTGAAGTTTAGTTGATAGACATTGGAAATTGAGAGGGAACTTTTCTTCTATCCGATACTCTGTTTTGGTTAACAGAGGAAGAACAGCAGCACCCGTAACCGAGTGTTGCTGTGTTGAGAAAACAAAAGGAAGGAAGGAGCTTCAACGGTCAGCAGCCCCCTCCTTGCACGACCACGACCGGAAAGAGATAGCCTACGCGCACGAACTGCAGGAGGAAGATACTCCTTTCACGGTGACAGGGACACAGTTGGAGAGTTTAAACAAGAGTAATAGTAGCTCCTGTGCGAAGAGGATGAAAATAGTTTGAAGACGGCCACCTCTTTACGCAGTCTCTGCATAACAGGAAAGAAGAAGACATTAATCTTCTTCGTAGCATGCAAAAGACAAAAGAAAGAAAAATAAAACGACGGCCTTTACCCCTGATTGTAGCAGCGGTAGTAGCCTATGTATGTCCACGATGGGGTTATATTTATAGCCTAAGAAATCCTATAAGCTTATGAGTTTGATTGGGAATGAAATTTCCTTCGTAAGAGTTCCTTCTATAACACAACAACTCCACGTAATGATCCATTCGACAGATCTTTCCTAGTTCTAATTAAACTCATCATGCAGGAAATAGCGACTGAGACACGGGCGCATTTTCAAGAAATGGCGCCTTCGTACACGGTCTCTATTTCATTAAATAGCGCCTTAACTAGGGTTGCCTTTCATTTTTCCGTATTTAGTCGCTCTATTTCTAATTTTCCTTGGTACAAATTAGCGCCCATAGTTAAGTTAAGCCATTTCCTTTTTGACTTATTTCTTCAGTCTCTCTATTATTCATGTATTTATTTATATGTAGGGATATATATATATATATATATATATATATATTTGAATTGTCTAATTTTAATTTGGTTTGGATCTCTTTATATATCTATAAAAAATTATTATCGAAGACTTATCCTATGTAATTTTATCTGGGGTGCTACATCATCCCCCACTTAAAAGAATTTGGTCCCCAAATTCATATGAAATACATTTCCAATACATCAATGAGGTATCTAGTCCTATTCCCTAAAAACCAACAAAATCATCTAAGCATGCTTGCAAAGCATTCTACAATCTAAAGTAAGATAAGCTAAGCTAAGGTTAAGGGGTACCTCTAGCTACTTCATTGTCAGCATGTTCAATTTGTCTTATTGCTTGCAACCGTCCTTGACGTTGTTCTTTATTATGATCCTTTGCCTGGTGAGGTTGATCTTTAGGAAGGTGACAGTCGGCTACCTTATGTTCTTGGCTTCCACAACGAAAACAAGCTCCGTTCTTCCAGTGACACTTCTCGGATTTGTGACCATCATTCCCATAATGCTTGCACTTTGCTTCCTTAGGCTTCTTGCCGTTCGGAACGTCGTTTCTCTCATTGGGCCTCTTGTTGCCATTACCTTCTTTCTTCTTCTCCATTCTCGCCTTAACCTTGTCGGATAATTCCATAGCATCTTCCAATAACTGAGCTCTCTTAACCATCTCGACATATGATTGAATGTCCATTGGTGCTAACTGGGGTATGTATTACAGTCTTAGTCCATTTAAGAACCTCCTAGCTTTCATCTTTTCTGTCATGATCAAATGAGGCGCATATCGTGACAACCTCGAGAACTGAGCCTCATATTCCACCACAGACATACTTCTTTGTTTAAGTGAAGCGAACTCTCCCGCCTTTCTCTCCCGAACTCTCTCCGAGAAATACTTCTTGTTGAAGTGTTCTAAAAATTCTACCTAAGTTACTTGAATGTTTGGCAGAGTGGCTTCTACGGACTCCCCAAATCCTTACATCCTTTTCTAGTTGAAATATTACAAGAAGGACCTTATCTTGATCCGAGTATTGCATCACTCGGAAGATTCTTTCCATCTCCTTTGTCCAATCTTCCGCTATGTCAGGGTCAGGAGTTCCACTAAACCTAGGGGGATTAAGGCTCCTGAACTCACGATGCAGTTCTCCGGCTCCACGATTTGCTCCACCCTCGGCTACCCGTTGAAGAGCTTGGGTCAAACCCTAAACTGTCCTTTGCATCTCCCGCCAATGGGCACGCTCGGCGGCCATTGTTATCTATCTAGTTCTACAAGACACAAACAATCTCATGTAAAGATTGTCAAGTAATTCTCATGGAATTTTACTAAGCTATCTTCATAAACTAATCTTATTAGTATTTTAATTTCCTTTTTAGCTCATAACCCAAGGTTCTACCCAATCTCACCGGACAATAATGGGATTGAACCTAGAACTTATGGCAACCTATAGTCAAGACCTAGGGTTTAATATACCTAGGCTCTGATACCACAAACTGTCACGCCCCGAACCGATAGCAGCGGAACTTGTAGTTCGGAATGCGGCAGTGATACAGTCGTGAATAATCAGAGCATACATAAGACACAAAATTTCCAAGGCCAGACAATATGGACAAAATGTAATCTATATTGATAATTAAATGTCAATTACATAACTGGACTCCACTTATGTGGGAAAAAGAAAAAGACTCAAATACTTTATAAAGGGAAAAGACTCAAGAAAACTAAAAGACACCGGCTTGCTTTTTCCACAACACTCAACACTCTTGCCCTTCCCCATCTAATGGACTATCTTCAATGTCGTTACCTGAAAAAACATTAAAGATAGGCTGGTGAGCGAAACGCTAAGTAGGAATTACATCTCTCATCAAGCAGAATATAAGTGATTAGCCAATTAACATGTTCATGACGATGCAAGGCATGGAACTAGAAAATCATGATGATCAATCTAACGGGAAAGACGAATATTAAAGTCAAAGGCAATTACGAGCTCAAGAGAAATAGGGATGAATTTCCCATACAGAGTCAAGGACAAGTTATCAGAATATAATAAGGACAAATACTTAGATGAACATAACTTCAGAATTGGCCAGAATATAACTGAGTTTCAATAAATATAAGCAGAATTAAACAATCTAGCAGAATATCTAAATTATCAGAATAACCGAACAACAAAGTATCGGAATTACAGAACTTCTAGAATTAACAGAATTTGCAGAATGACAGATATAACAGAATAACGGAATATAACAGATGTACAGAGTTTGGTGCAATGCCAAACCCAGAATTACCATGGTTTACAGAATTGGACTTCCATCCTACCTGGCACTGAAAAGTTGCGGACCCACAGCCCTTAATGTTTCAGAATCAGATTTGGCCAAATACAGAGTCAAAGTGTTATGTTCTCGAATTGATGACAAGAAGATTCCAAAAGGAGTAGAGTGTTAAGACTAACGGAAAACCAAAGTGACATGGATCGGATCTCGAGGTTTTTAGGGTACAACCAGCTCGGCTGCCTTGAGGGAATCCAAGGCTAGCAGAGACTTACGGAGGTCCCAATGACTAACTTGCCAGTCTGAAGGAACGAAATGTCCAACGGAGGACTCGTATGTCACCGAGAGTTGAGGTGCATAACGTGAACCAATCCTGAAAAATGGCTCCATCTACGGACGTGAGACGAGAGTGCCAAAAGACCTGAGGTATGGGTCAAAACCGGAAGAAAACGGTGAGAACATGAATGCGTTAATTATAGAATTCACGTCCATCTAATTCTATAATTAACTATAATTAAATAAACTTATTTAATTAACGTCCGTGTGTAGTGTCATTTATTAATTTGTGTCCACTTGGAGGGACGTTAATTCTATAATTTTTAACTTAATTTATTTAACAAGAATTCACGTCAATATCTATTTAATTGAATACTTTTAAAACATACATTTAAAGACACATTTATTTATTTAAAATAATTTTGAAAAATAAAATATATGATAATTAGGAGAAAAATTCAAGGATTCCAAATATATATATTTTATAATTTTCTGTTACATATCTTAATAGATATGAATTTTTAAAACTATAATTACAATATATATATATATATATATATATAATTTGACGACTTTTGATTATGTCATCAAAAGGTGGTTTTGACGACAATACACATGTCGTCATTTCATTAACAAATTGTGTTAACTCTTTAGTCCTCTCCTTTCTCGACGTAACCACGTCGGAATCGAGCCTATGATATATCAAAATGACGGGCTCAAAAAATTCTACCTAACCAGACGTTCAAAATAATTTTTCGTTGAGAGATAGGGGATCTTGAGATAGGAGGCACGAAAAATGGTGCAACCACTCTCACTACCTCGGTATCCACCCCAATAATATACTCATAAAATTTCATGACCAAAGGTCACTCCGACACCCATGAACTGGCCGACAAAGTAAAAATCCATAACTAGCATGCTACAGTGAAATATGTAATTCGCCGTGTCAACAAATTAACTCTATTAAATTATCAATTAATTAATATTTCTGATTATTGTTAGCATAAGGGGTATCAAAATTTAAATAAAAATATGAAGATTTCAATCATCTATATCTTTCAATTTTTAGATAGGTGCTTACATGGAAAAAAAATTTAAAACATGTTATACGTATTACTTAACGAAGAAAAAAATAAAACATGCAACCCGATGAACCTGAGGTAGAGATAACTTATAAAACTACAACAAATATGCTCCAAGTACTCATGAAATATGCATAGAGATCATGCAAACTTTATTATTAACGTTTAGACTTGAGAGAGATCACCTACGGAAAATTAAAGACTATGAACTCAAACACAAGATATAAGCATGCTGTTTATGATCATAAAAACATGTATTATCTTTGTTAATTTAGTTTAGCTGTCAGAGAGAACACCTACCTTTATGTGAAGTTTAGTTGATAGACATTGGAAATTGAGAGGAAACTTTTCTTCTATCCGATACTCTGTTTTGGTTAACAGAGGAAGAATTGTAGCACCCGTAACCGAGTGTTGCTGTGTTGAGAAAACAAAAGGAAGGAAAGGGCTTCAACGGTCAGCAGCCCCCTCCTTACATGACCACGACCGGAAAGAGATAGCCTACGTGCACGAACTGCAGGAGGAAGATACTCCTTTCACGGTGACAGGGACACGGTTGGAGAGTTTAAACAAGAGTAATAGTAGCTCCTGTGCGAAGAGGATGAAAATAGTTTGCAGACGGCCACCTCTTTACGCAGTCTCTGCATAACAGGAAAGAAGAAGACATTAATCTTCTTCGTAGCATGCAGAAGACAAAAGAAAGAAAAATAAAACGACGGCCTTTACCCCTGATTGTAGCAGCGGCAGTAGCCTATGTATGTCCACGATGGGGTTATATTTATAGCCTAAGAAATCCTATAAGCTTATGAGTTTGATTGGGAATGAAATTTCCTTCGTAAGAGTTCCTTCTATAACACAACAACTCCACGTAATGATCCATTCGACAGATCTTTCCTAGTTCTAATTAAACTAATCATGCAGGAAATAGCGACTGAGACACGGGCGCATTTTCAAGAAATGGCGCCTTCGTACACGGTCTCTATTTCATTAAATAGCGCCTTAACTAGGGTTGCCTTTCATTTTTCCATATTTAGTCGCTCTATTTCTAATTTTCCTTGGTATGAATTAGCACCCATTTAAGAGTTAAGTTAAGCCATTTCCTTTTTGACTTATTTCTTCAGTCTCTCTATTATTCATGTATTTATTTATATGTAGGGATATATATATATATATATATATATATATATTTGAATTGTCTAATTTTAATTTGGCTTGGATCTCTTTATATATCTATAAAAATTTATTATCGAAGACTTATCCTATGTAATTTTATCTAGGGTGCTACAATGTCTCTCTCAAGGGAGGGTAAAGGCTCAAGCTCCTCACTAGGTCCCACCGTGGGGCCCTTGTAGAGTACCAGGTCTGTCACGTTGAAGGTAGGGTGTACCCCAAAACCCTCAGGCAAGTCCAACTCATAAGCGTTACTACCAAGTCATCTCAGAACTCGAAAAGGTCCCAAACCTCGTGCCCTCAATTTGGAGGCGGGCCCCGGGAGGAGCCGCTCCATCCTCACCATCAACGAGTCTCCCACTTGGAACTCGCAGTTGTTAGCGCAGCAAGAGTGATATAGAAGGGGGGGATGAATAGATCACTCCCAATTTGCAGAAACTTAGGCGGAAAATAGATTCTACTGCTAACGCACCTCCTTAACCCGTACACAGAGAAATATAGATGAGAGTGAAGAACTGATCACTTGAAGGCAAAGGGACAAGCAGATGAAGAGCACAGAAATCAATAGCAAACCACAGAGGAGGCACTCGGTTTTTAGGTGGTTCGATTGCAGTCCGCAATCTACATCCACCCCTCACTCCAACTAGAGTGAGGATTCCACTAGGCAAAGCTAGATCACAGCAGACTCAGTCTGCGTACAACATGCTGCCACACAGCTTGAACACCCAAGGGAAACAAATCCCTCGACCAAGCTCTGCTACCCACAGAACTTGAAACCTGTTCTAGCTCCCAGCTAGAACACAACCGGAGAATCCTCTCCCTTCCTCCACACACGGAGGGAAACTGTTAATGACAACCTGTCACTAACAACACCAGAGATCACCGATCTCTCTTCCTCTGCAACTCAGAGGGAAACTGGAGTAGTACTCCCTTCCTCCACACACCGGAGGGAAACCAATTCAAATCAGAATGGAAGAACAAAATAAACGAAAGCAAAATAGAAAGAAAAACCAATGAAGAAGAAATCGGTTCTGAAACACAATACAAATGTAGCTTCAAATGAAGCAATTCATCAACCCACACACTCTCTCTCTCTCTCTCGAACAAACTCCTCTTAGATATGGAACTCTCTGCTCCTTTTCTTTTCTGGATCGTGCAGACTCTCACCAATGGCTTCTGTTTTTTCTTTTCACGATCTAACTTCTGCTGAAGGATGAAGCTCTATATTTATAGCAGATATTGGCGTGTGGCTGCCAGGTTCCCGCCCATGCACTTTTGGCCAGATCATTTGAATTTCGACCACATGGCAGCATCCTGACAAGGTTGCCATCCACGTGTCATGCGCCTGTTGTCTTGGATCACGTGTCAGGTGCCAACCTCGATTCACGTGCCCAATCATCAGCCTGAATCGCCTGCAGACAGACAGATGGAATGTATAGACTTAGTTAGTTCAGGCTTTCAACATGAATGTATATACTTTAGAAACACAACAGAGTAAGTGTGCACACCGTGAGAGAGTGTATAGACTTACTGAATAAAATGCACGTGAAGGCAGTGTATAGACATGAACAATGCAAACGATTGTTACCAATGTGTACACTTTACAAGGCTCAGCCACTGTGTAGACTTCACGAAGCCTAAGCAGTGTACAGACTTGAAACGATAGTTAGCCAAGTGTGTATCATGTGAGAGTGTATTCACTTGGAGGTCTTCAGCATCTTCAGTGTATGGACTTAAGCATTTCAGGGCAATCCATAGTAATGTATAGACTTAGCCGTTCTGTTCAAATCAAAACCAATGTACAGACTTCATGCTGTACAGACTTGATGTTGATCAACAGATCTTTGAACATCAGCCCAAGGCGTCAACGCTTCCATCGAGCAGCGTCGCCTCAGCTTCCTCAGGCAAGATGCTCACGCCCTTGGTAACAGGCCAATGCGTCAACGCATCCAGTGTCAGCGTCGACGCAGTGAGCAAGACAGAAAGGTGTGCGTCTACGCAGTAAGCCAAGTGCGTCAACGCACGAAAGGCACACAATCCATGAAGACAGACAGGTTGTACAGACTTTGAAGCTTGCTGAATGAAACGATCGGTTGATGGACCAATGAACAGACTCTGAATGTAAAGGCAGTCTGTATAGACTTGAATCGCTTGAAGCGATGTATGGACTTTGTGAAGCTCAAGCACTGTACTGACTTGTGAAGACTTCAGCGATGTACATACTTGGTGTAACTCAAGTGAATGTATAGAGTTGTGAAAGCACTGTGGATGTGTGGACTTGAGTGAATGAAGCTGATGTACAGACTTGGTAAATCGAAGCCTCTGTACAGACTTTCCTAAGACGCAGTTCAATGTATAGACTTGAACGAAAAAAGGCCGATGTACAGACTTGCCTAAGACGCAGCTTGAGACGCTGGCTGAGACGGATGTTGTACAGACTTTGAAGAACATTGAACGTTTGAGCAGTATGCAATGTACACACTTAGTGGTGTACAGACTTGGCCTGGAAAGCGTAGGGAAAAGTTGAATGTATGGACTTGGCCAATGCGTAGGAAAAGATATCGAATGTACAGAGTTGGTGAATCACAGGCCAGTGTATAGACTTAGAGAAATGAAGTCTAGTGTATAGACTTGGAGAACTGTTCAATGTGTTGGGTTGGCGTTGTATAGACTTGGCTTTGAGCACTTGGGCTGAAGGCAATGTGCAGACTAAGCGATGTATAGACTTTGCCCAAGGAACCGAATGTGTAGACTTTGCTGAAGCTAACTCCGAAGCAATGTTCAGACTTTGCAAACAAGACTCTGGGCGATGTATAGACTTACACTATCGGATGTGTAGACTTCAAGACAATGCAGCAGCCAGTGTATAGACATGAAGTTTGACAATCCAATGTATAGAGTTGAAGCTTGGAAGGATGTATAGGGTTGAGCTGAACTGACTTTGGCAATGTGCAGACTTGACTGGTCGGGCAGTGTACAGACTAGAGTATTAGGATCAATGTGTAGACTTCAGTAAGAAGGTGCCCGAGCAGACTAAATGGAAGATATGCCAATGTACAGACTAAATGGATCCAGCTGGTGTATAGACTTTATGCCCAAGCTATCAATGCTCTGATGCGTCGACCCACCCTTTCTGATGAGTCGACCCACTGCTGTTCATATTAACCAAACAGTGCATATAGAATCAAGATTGCATGCATATCTGACAGCCAAATGAACTGTACTCACTCACATGATGAAACAGCATTAATCTAGAGATAGATGATTGATTTATAGTGTGAGACATCATCAAAACCATAGGGATGCAATAGCAGTGGCGTCGTCAAGCATCTGCCTGCCTTTTGTAAGCCTCATTGCTTTTCCCTATGTGCTTGCAGATGTCATTATGCAACTCTTTGATATGCTGTGCAAAGGACTCAGCTGAGACTGACACTCTAGCATGTGGGGGAAGGGGAATAAGATCTGAAGGCTTTTTAGGCCAATAATCATGCACGAACTCAAATGGGCTCTTGCCTATGGACCTATTGACAGAATCATTGTAGGCAAACTCGGCCTGAGGTAAGAGGAGATCCCAATTCCTGGGGTGGTCCCCGACTAGGCAACGGAGCAAGTTCCCAAGGCTTCGATTGTGATGCGGGATGGACACGCGACCTGAGACTCTAGCTCGCGATCGTCCCTATGCAAGGGAAACGCTGGACCGTGCGCGGTTAAGAAACCGGCCGTGAGTCTTGGGTATCGGCCTTTTCCGTGTTAACTCAGGTTGAGTCACAGGACGGTACACTCACTCACTCTCGCAGCGGTGATAGCAATATATATCGAGCTAAGAACCTACACTCGCAGCGGCATTCAAAGATATACGAGATAAGTAAAATGTGATAAAGAGCGGGGACGAGTGTACCTCCACGCTCCGGGCGTGGGGAAGACGATCCCGGCCAGTTACGGTAACTCCCGGTAACAACAGTAAAAAGTTAATTACAACCATGAATTTTATTGCCCACTCCAAGCAGGGAGGTAGAGGGCTACAAGTGGGGCCCGGGAGGACCGACTCTGGGTTGACGGGCAGCAATCTGGAGGTGCGTTCGGGGCGAACTCGGCCTGCTGGTCCGACTTGGTCCTGCGATGACTCAGTACTGACTCGCTGGACAGGAAGGCGCGGATTCCAAAAGAACATCGCCCTCCTGAGGTCTTCTGAAGGCACCGCTTGGCTGGGACGATGGCGAGATGTCCCTGATCGACTCCCTGAAGTGACGGTTCCAGAAGTTGACTTTTGATATTTTTGCACGAATTATTCTCGGACTGATTTTTCTGATCTGCACAAGGAACAGAATTGCGCGCCTCGGCGGCAAGAATTATGGTGCTCAGATCCGGAGGCCGATCGAGGAGTGGCCAATACCGTTGGAAAGAGCACTCACAAAAATACAACATATAGTTTTCACAGCTCCATCCACCGAACGGATTGAAGATGAGAATGACTGTAACACTGTTTTGTTTTCTGACCCGGACTGACAGACACAGGGCAGACTATGTTTTTCCTAAGACTGACCTTTGAACGAGGTGTAAATGATTTTTTCAGGGGCTAAAAAAACTATGGGAGGTAGTGGGAAAAGTGAGGAACATTGAGTAATTTTTGTGGAGTTTTTGGAAATTTTTAATGGGGTGAGAAAAATACGAATAGGTGACACTGTCCTGCAGATCTACAAAAGGACAGATTACTGAGAGGACAAACAAAAATATGGGAAAAATATCAAAATAAGTCCAAATGGCACGAAATTTGAACTGGAGATTAGGAGAGACAGTGGGAACAAACTCTCCAAATTAGGGCTCTAACAGATAATAATAAAAAAATATAAAATTTCAGAGATGAGGTTTTGTCCTGATTTAGACAGAACTCCGACATAGCAGCGGTGGCGGCGCGGTGGCGGCACGAACGGAAGGCGGTGGCCGGAAGTCGCATCCAGCGGAGGTGGAGATCTTGGAATCACACCAAGAGGAGGGCTTCACACCCTAGAATGGCAGAAATACATCTGCAAGAGGGGAGGAGAGACACGAGGGGTGCCCTTGGGCTTGCTCTTTGCAAAAATGCTTAATTCTTCATTAAAATCTCTAATGACACTATACATAGGCTTATATAGAGAATGACAAGGGGTGGGGGGCTGGGAATTTCGTGGGAGAGAGGGGATTTTCTTCTCCATGTGGTCAAATGATCCAATTAAATAAAAAATACAACATGGGATAAACTATATTATAAGGGGGAAGCATATTGGACTTTAAGGTTTGGAATATTGGACTTTTTAATCTAATTGTCCCCTTGAATGGTCAAGCCATCTAGAAGCCCACCTTGGACCTTTGATTGGCCCCACATGGGCCCTAAGGATTAGGTGGACCAATAGGAAAGGAGATGAGGGCCCCTTGCTGGTCCTACTGGACTTTTGCACAAAAACCCAAAGATCCTTAGGGAATGACACATTTGCTTATAAAGCCTTACAATTACATACATGTTTTTCCAAGGATATAAATGCAAATAAAAGGACTCAAATGCAAAATAAAAAGTTAGTGGTCTTGCTCTGATGTTCCCATCAATTCTCCCTAGGTGGGAAGAACTCGACCCCGTCGAGTAAGGGGTGCGGCTGCTCGGGTAACTCCGGCAGATGCTGTTACGCCCCGAACCGATAGCAGCGGAACGTATCGTTTGCTCGGAACGTGGCAGTTAAACAGTCATGTCAATCAGAGCGTAGTTATTTCCACAAAACACAATTTGAACAAATAACAAATTTCATTTCAAATATAAGTTCTTTACATATTCGGGCCCATAATAAACGAAAAGACTCAATAAAGAAAAACTACAATGAGACATAAGACACAAGATAGCCAGACTAGACGGTTCATCTAGATGTTAGAGTTCTCTTCACTCTTGCCCTTGCCCATCATGTTCGGTCTCGTCGTCACTAAGGTTATTACCTGAAAAACATTGGAAAACGTAGGGTGAGCGAACGCTCAGTAGAACTTAATATCTCATGCTTCCAAGCTAGCTTTAAGTCAATTACAGTTTAACATGCTCATGCAGGTCATGTAAGATATAGAAACCGAGAACTATAGTAACACGAGATAAATTCAAGAACTATAATAAACAAACGAGTAAGCTAGATGCTAGATAAACTCATGAAGAGTAAGGATGATGATAATCAAGAGAGTATAGCAAGATCTAATCAAGTACTTTCTCAAGTTAGGTCAAGAGCATTCATGAGGAAATATAACATTCATCTCTCTATGACGAACACTATCACGAGAGCTTTAATGTATCCATTATTATGAAAGATCTTCATGACAAGATAACGAGTACTATCAATGGGATAATTCAAGAACATTTATGATGATCGATATAGAAGTAGAACAATTACTTCTACAAGCACTATATAGCATTTGCCAAGACACTAAGGGAATATCACGACGATATGATAACCCCTCCAATAAGACAAATCAAGATCTTTTCATGACGAACAATAAGTTGTAGAAATGTGTACTATGATGGAAATTACTCCCGATCATCACTATCACGAGAGCGTTTGCACATCTAGCAGTACATAGGATTGGCTAATGCACTAAGGGGAAAATCACGACGATATGACCGCCCCTCATGGAAATAGAACTAGGTAGTATTTGGTCGTACACTTAGGAGTTCTCACGACTGTATGATTGCCCCTAAATGCCAATAACCGAGTTGGTGAATGCCAGCACCCGACCATCGTATACCGGCAACGTTTAGACTTTGCCTCACCCAATGAAGGTCAGATCAGGACCCGTAGCATTTAAAATGTCATTTTAGTGGGACCCATAGCCCCTGACATTTAGTCTAGACTAATTCCATATTAATGGCCAAGAATTTCAAGGATCAAGTATGTAAGAACATTAAGATAGATTTCATGGAACATAGAGTTCAAGGATAGAACTTGTAATAAAGATGATATATCAATAAATCATATGAAAACCAAGACATTCTGGAAATCTAGGTGATTATGTACAACCGGCTCAGTCGGCCTTGAGGGAATCCAAGGCTACGAGGAGACTTACGGAGGTCCCAATGACTAAGTTGCCAGTCCGAAGGAACGGAATGTCCAACGGAGGGCTCGTATGTCACCGAGAGTTGAGGTGTATAACGTGAACCAATCATGAAACAGGGACTCCATCTACGGACGTGAGATGAGAGTGCCAAAAGACCCAAGATATGGGTCAAAACCGGAAGAAAATGGTGAGAACACGAATGCGTTAATTATAGAATTCATGTCCATCCAATTCTATAACTAACTATAATTAAATAAATTTATATTAATTGACGTCTGTGAGTAGTGTCATTTATTAATTAGCATCCACTTGGAGAGACGTTAATTCTATGATTTTTAACTTAATTTATTTAACAAGAATTCACGTCAATATCTATTTAATTGAATAATTTTAAAACATACATTCAAAGACACATTTATTTATATAAAATAATTTAGAGAAATATAATATATGATAATTAGGAGAAAAATTCAAGGATTCCAAATATATCATTTTTATAATTTTCTGTTACATATCTTAATAGATATGATTTTTTAAAGATATAGTTATAAATATATACATATATTTATATATATATATATATATAAGATATGATGCCCTTACATGCTGGCGTCAAAATAATTTGACGACAATCACGTTGTCGTCATTTAAATATATTGTGTCAACTCTTTAAACCTCCCGTTCTCGACGTACACATGTCGGAATCACGCGTTCTATATATCGAAATGACGGGCTCAAAAAACTCTACCTAACCGGACGTTCAAAATAACTTTTCATTGAGAGACGGAGGATCTTGAGATAGGAGGCACGAAAAATGGTGCAACCACTCTCACTATCTCGATCTCTACCCCAATAATGCTCCCATAAAATTTCATGGCCAAAGGACACTATGGCGCCCCTGAACAGGCCATCATAGTAAAAACATATAACTATGGTACTATAGTGACCATTGCAATTCGCCGTGTAATTCAGAAACATTTATTAAATTATTTAACTAGTTAATGTTACTAGTTAATACCCATATCAAGATATGAAAATTTAAGGAAAACATAGAGATTCTAGTTATATATATTTTATGATTTTTAGATACTTGATTACACAGATAAAAATTTCCTAAGCATGTTGTAGTTATTAATTAACTAAAATAAAATATGTAAAACGATTAAAACGATAAGCAGGAGAGATTGAACATGATGCAAGAAAATTTATTAACTTGCTGTTTTGCTTGGGAGGTTGCCTACCTTTAAGTGAAGAAATGGTGATGAACAGGTTAAAGTTTTGCAGAGGAACCGGCACTCTGTTACGAACATAGGATGGAGGAAGAAGACTTGGCTTCCTTTGACGCAGGCAAACCGCAATAGGAAGAAGCAGGAAGGGGAAGAAGCTTTCTCCCGCGCACAGTAACAACAACATGCAGGAGGAATACTTCGATCTTCACAGCAGGATGAGGGAGAGGAAGAAGGAAGAAGACGTCGGCCTTCTCCACGCTTCACGTATCTGCAACAGGATGAGGAGGGCGCTTTGGTGGGGTTAGCATGGTTTTATAGAGCAAGGTTTCTGGAGGGTTCTTGGTGGGTTTGACGACTTAAAACTTGGCAAGGTTTTTAAAGCTTTCCGTTCGCTGCAAATCTCCATGCTATATCAACAGCCGCCTACTCTGTTTTGGTTTTCGAAACCCTAAGTTGTTCAATGCAACGTTCGAACCTGTGCCGGTGTGTGTGTGCAGGAGTTTGGGTTGGGCGGTCAGATTGTGGTTGAGAAGTCCCACGTGGGTTTGGGTTTGGCCTTGTGCACATGGCATTTGGGTTTGGGTGCAGTGGTTGTTGGGTAATAAAGGGTTACTTGATGAGAAGGTTTGCGTGTGTTGTATTGTTTGTTAGGTTGGGCTTTGAGTTGGCCGCATGGCCCTTTTGTTTTTGGTGTGTATGGGTTGAGTTGAGGGTGGCATATAAATGGGTCTAAATGGTTTGCAGTTTGTGGGTTTTATGCTTACACGGGTGGTATGTTAAAATGGTTTGGGTATATATATTCATATATTTATATATGTGGATTATTCATTTACATGATATAATATATATCTTTATATCTATATACATGTATATAGGCTTGGCCCATTTTATATATATATATATATATATATATATATATATATATATATATATATATATATATATCCCAAGCCCAAAGTTCTTAAGCCCATATATCTAGGTCCACTAATTAAAAACCCAATGTCTATACATGGATGAAGGTGTGTGGATGATGGGCAAAAGCCCATATACGTGGTTTACATCCATAGGTTACTTTTGGGTTAAGGCTTGGATTATATTAGTAAATGGTTAAATGGGTTTAGGCCCACTTATTACTTATGATGATTCGATTGGTAGAACTTTATTTATATCTCTTGTTTCCTTTATTTATGTGTCTTCCTTATTAATTCCATTGTTGTTTCAGGTATCAGAGTCGGTTTTGGTCCTATGAAAACCTTTATATGTATATGTACGTATTTATTCTTGAATTATAATTTTAATTTTAAACTAAAATAGACAAGGGTCATACTAATATCTATTTCTCAATTTATTTACTTATACTTTTATTATCATTTAAGCTCATTAACTATTTTAGCTAATTATCACTTTTCCTTTATCAAAATTGAATTTTTCATGACGAATATTTATTGCTATTCTATTTATTCTAGATTTAAATTCCCGGAGTGCTACACCCTCCCCCACTTAAAAGAATTTGGTCTCCAAATTCACATAACTTTCTTTCCATAGCAATGGGGTACAATCACCATATCCAAAGCATATATTCTAGCTAGATCATTCACATATCATGCTAAGTACTAAGATCACCATATCCTATTCATGCAGTTACGGATGAGATAGGTTTAAAGAGTTAGCCATTTTTCATCTACACCACAAGTTTTTAAATTAATGATTACTTATATCTTGACATTAACCTAGCGTGGATGAAACATATTTTATTAGTTAGCCCATAGCTCTACCCAAATCTCACGGGGTCCCTATAGGATAACTGACAAGGAAAACTCAATCTAGGACTTGGACTTAAGGACCTAGGGATTTAGAAAGCCTAGGCTCTAATACCACCTTCTGTCACGCCCCGAACCGAAGGCAGCGGAACGTGTCATTTGCTCAGAACGTGGCAGTTAAACAGTCATGTCAATCAGAGCGTAGTCATTTCCACAAAACACAATTTGGACAAATAACAAATTTCATTTCAAATATAAGTTCTTTACATATTCGGGCCCATAATAAACAAAAAGACTCAATAAAGAAAAACTACAATGAGACATAAGACGCAAGATAACCAGACTAGACGATTCATCTAGATGTCAGAGTTCTCTTCACTCTTGCCCTTGCCCATCATGTTCGATCTCGTCGTCACTAAGGTCATTACCTGAAAAATATTAGAAAACGCAGGGTGAGCGAATGCTCAGTAGGACTTAATATCTCATGCTTCCAAGCTAGCGTTAAATCAATTACAGTATAACATGCTCATGCAGGTCATGCAAGATATAGAAACCGAGAACTATAATAACACGAGATAAATTCAAGAACTATAATAAACAAACGAGTAAGCAAGATGCTAGATAAACTCATGAAGAGTAAGGACGATGATAATCAAGAGAGTATAGCAAGATCTAATCAAGTACTTTCTCAAGTTAGGTCAAGAGCATTCATGAGGAAATATAACATTCATCTCTCTATGACGAACACTATCGCGAGAGCTTTAATGTATCCATTATTATGAAAGATCTTCATGACAAGATAACGAGTACTATCAATGGGATAATTCAAGAACATTTATGATGATCGATATAGAAGTAGAATAATTACTTCTACAAGCACTATATAGTATTTGCCAAGACACTAAGGGAATATCACTACGATATGATAACCCCTCCAATAAGACAAATCAAGATCTTTTCATGACGAATAATAAGTTGTAGAAAGGTGTACTATGATGGCAATTACTCCCGATCATCACTATCACGAGAGCGTGTGCACATCTAGCACTACATAGGATTAGCCAATGCACTAAGGGGAAAATCACGACGATATGACCGCCCCTCATGGAAATAGCACTAGGTAGTATTTGGTCGCACACTTAGGAGTTCTCACGACTGTATGATTGCCCCTAAATGCCAATAACCGAGTTGGTGAATGCCAGCACCCGATCATTGTATACCAGTAACGTTTGGACTTTGCCTCGCCCAATGAGGGTCAGATCAGGACCCGTAGCATTTAAAATGTCATTTTAGTGGGACCCATAGCCCCTGACATTTAGTCTAGAATAATTCCATATTAATGGCCAAGAATTTCAAGGATCAAGCATGTAAGAACATTAAGATAGATTTCATGGAACATAGAGTTCAAGGATAGAACTTGTAATAAAGATGATATATCAATAAACCATATGAAAACCATGACATTCTGGAAATCTAGGTGATTAGGTACAACCGACTCAGTCGGCCTTGAGGGAATCCAAGGCTACGAGGAGACTTACGGAGGTCCCAAGGACTAACTTGCCAGTCCGAAGGAACAGAATGTCCAACGGAGGGCTCGTATGTCACCGAGAGTTGAGGTGTATAACGTGAACCAATCATGAAACAGGGACACCATCTACGGACGCGAGATGAGAGTGCCAAAAGACCCAAGGTATGGGTCAAAATCAGAAGAAAACAGTGAGAACATAAATGCGTTAATTATAGAATTCATGTCCATCCAATTCTATAACTAACTATAATTAAATAAATTTATATTAATTGACGTCTGTGAGTAGTGTCATTTATTAATTAGCATCCACTTGGAGAGACGTTAATTCTATGATTTTTAACTTAATTTATTTAACAAGAATTCACGTCAATATCTATTTAATTGAATAATTTTAAAACATACATTTAAAGACACATTTATTTATATAAAATAATTTAGAGAAATATAATATATGATAATTAGGCGAAAAATTCAAGGATTCCAAATATATAATTTTTATAATTTTCTGTTAAATATCTTAATAGATATGATTTTTTAAAGATAAAGTTACAAATATATACATATATATATATATATATATATATATATATATATATATATATATATATATATAAGATATGACGTCCTTACATGCTGGCGTCAAAATAATTTGACGACAATCACATTGTCGTCATTTAAATATATTGTGTCAACTCTTTAAACCTCCCGTTCTCGACGTACACATGTCGGAATCACGCGTTCTATATATCGAAATGACGGGCTCAAAAAACTCTACCTAACCGGACGTTCAAAATAACTTTTCGTTGAGAGACGGAGGATCTTGAGATAGGAGACACGAAAAATGGTGCAACCACTCTCACTATCTCGGTCTCTACCCTAATAATGCTCCCATAAAATTTCATGGCCAAAGGACACTATGGCGCCCCTGAACAGGCCATCATAGTAAAAACATATAACTATGGTACTACAGTGACCATTGCAATTCGCTGTGTAATTCAAAAAAAATTATTAAATTAATTAACTAGTTAATGTTACTAGTTAATACCCATATCAAGATATGAAAATTTAAGGAAAACATAGAGATTCTAGTTATATATATTTTATGATTTTTAGATACTTGATTACACAGATAAAAATTTCCTAAGCATGTTGTAGTTATTAATTAACTAAAATAAAATATGTAAAACGATTAAAACGATAAGCAGGAGAGATTGAACATGATGCAAGAAAATTTATTAACTTGCTGTTTTGCTTGGGAGGTTGCCTACCTTTAAGTGAAGAAACGGTGATGAACATGTTAAAGTTTTGCAGAGGAACCGGCACTCTGTTATGAACATAGGATGGAGGAAGAAGACTTGGCTTCCTTTGACGCAGGCAAACCGCAATAGGAAGAAGCAGGAAGGGGAAGAAGCTTTCTCCCGCGCACAGCAACAACAGCATGCAGGAGGAATACTTCGATCTTCACAGCAGGATGAAGGAGAGGAAGAAGGAAGAAGACGTCGGCCTTATCCACACTTCACGTATCTGCAACAGGATGAGGAGGGCGCTTTGGTGGGGTTAGCATGGTTTTATATAGCAAGGTTTCTGGAGGGTTCTTGGTGGGTTTGACGACTTAAAACTTGGCAAGGTTTTTAAAGCTTTCCGTTCATTGCAAATCTTCATGCTATATCAACAGCCGCCTACTCTATTTTGGTTTTCGAAACCGTAAGTTGTTCCATGCAACGTTCGAACCTGTGCATGTGTGTGTGTGCAGGAGTTTGGGTTGGGCGGTCAGATTGTGGTTGAGAAGTCCCACGTGGGTTTGGGTTTGGCCTTGTGCACATGGCATTTGGGTTTGGGTGTAGTGGTTGTTGGGTTATAAAGGGTTACTTGATGAGAAGGTTTGCGTGGGTTGTATTGTTTGTTAGGTTGGGCTTTGAGTTGGCCGCATGGCCCTTTTGTTTTTGGTGTGTATGGGTTGAGTTGAGGGTGGCATATAAATGGGTCTAAATGGTTTGCAGTTTGTGGGTTTTATGCTTACACGGGTGGTATGTTAAAATGGTTTGGGTATATATATTAATATATTTATATATGTGGATTATTCATTGACATGATATAATATATATCTATATATCTATATACATGTATATAGGCTTGGCCCATTATATACATATATATATATATCCCAAGCCCAAAGTTCTCAAGCCCATATATCTAGGTCCACTAATAAAAAACCCAATGTCTATACATGGATGAAGGTGTGTGGATGATGGGCAAAAGCCCATATACATGGTTTACATCCGTAGGTTGCTTTTGGGTTAAGGCTTGGATTATATTAGTAAATGGTTAAATGGGTTTAGGCCCACTTATTACTTATGATGATTCGATTGGTAGAACTTTATTTATATCTCTTGTTTCCTTTATTTATGTGTCTTCCTTATTAATTCCATTGTTGTTTCGGGTATTAGAGTCGGTTTTGGTCCTATGAAAACCTTTATATGTATATGTACGTATTTATTCTTGAATTATACTTTTAATTTTAAACTAAAATAGACAAGGGTCATACTAATATCTATTTCTCAATTTATTTACTTATACTTTTATTATCATTTAAGCTCATTAACTATTTTAGCTAATTATCACTTTTCCTGTATCAAAATTGAATTTTTCATGACGAATATTTATTGCTATTCTATTTATTCTAGATTTAAATTCCAGGGGTGCTACAGATGCGTCATCGAACCTGGAAGCGCGGAGTACGCTCCACTCCAAGTAATCGACACTTGCTCATCCCGTATAGATTCGATATGCATACGCTACTGGGGAATCACCGCTTGTCCCTTATGTGACTAGATTCGATATGTGAAGTAGAACCGATCCCAAAGTCCGACAAGTATCGCACTCGAAAGGGACTGACAACGCGAGCATACAAAGACCGACTCGACTTGATGTATGCAGACTCACTATGCACTTCTAATATGCTGGACACATGCATGTACAGACACACGAGACCCTAGACAAACCTATTGTTAGTCCGACCCATACACATGCAAGGGTGGAACAGGACACCCGAATGTGTGCCATGCATACACTAGATGTAACCGGTGGTTGGCAGAATGGGGAAGGCATCCTAAAGGGATCCATTCATGCACGAATGGCCTTTTAGATTTGGGAGGTTTGGGTGGGCCATCTTCTACATCATCCCGATATGTAGGTGTGTCGTGAATGGGCTTGGTGGGTGCAGATGGACCGGCCCTTGGAGAAGGGGTGTGATAGTGGACTCCCCCGAGAAGGTGGAGTAAAGGTGGTGGGTCAAGGGGTCCACAAGAGAATAGGTCGAAGGGATCAAAGAAAGTATGACCCCTCGAACTGGGCTCCTACAAATCATGGTCCCACATTTGGAAATCTTGAAGGTGTAGATGGTCACCTTCATGCATGTGGGTATAGGGGACCGTGATTTCATGTAGGAGGTATGGTTCCTCATTCGGGCAAAAGGGTATGAAGGTTGGCTCGGCCGGCAAGGGAATAAATATGAGAATCTCTATGGTGACACAACCCACAGTGCACACGGAAGTAATGGACCCGAAGGCCGGATGGGTGAAGCTACGACTAGTGGGTTGGTCGAAGTCTCGGGCCAAAAAGTGCGTCAACTTCCATTGCGAGTATAATCCCATAACAAGGTCATCCAATGTATCAACATGGTGATTAGACCGGAATGTGGTATGAAATGAGTTGACCGGCACTAATGGTAGGGTGGGGTCCATGGATGGGTAGGGAGGTAGCCATTCTTGAGCCAGCTAAGTAGTGACTCGGCGATGAAAAGTGTTCCCGTTAGAAACACGGGTGGCTCGGGCTGAGGTGGCTCCAAATGAAATGGCTCCGGGTGAGGATCGAAATGGGTGGCAAAGGAGCACTAGGGGAAGGGCTGTCCACTAGGCAGGGATGAGGCCCTTAGGACGCCATAGGTGGGGCCGGGTTGGGACTACCTGCTATGACCTCCGTAGATTTGGTGGTGGCTACGTTCGGACTCGGAGGTAGGCAAGGGGAGACCAACGACTCAAAATACGCACACCTCTTATTCACCTGATCCAAAATCATTTGCATAGGTTCGGCAACGGTATGGGTTGGAGTAGGGGTATTGCAGTGGACTCGCCCGTAATCAACCGGCCTAGGCTTGGGGACATGAGGGGCTTCTTGCCTCCCGGAATGACCCACTTGGTTGGAAGTGAGTTGGTGGGGTCGGCTGAAGGTGTGACCCACGGGGTTGGAAGTAAATGGGTGGGACGGGTTGGAAGGGACCGGATGGGGAAGGTAGACCCTTCTAAGCTTTCTCTTCATGTCCCACCATGATTCGATGGGCCATTGCCTCCTAACCTCTCTCAAGCCTTCGATGTGGTCCCACTTCTCGGCGGCCTCGTGTAGAAGCCGATCTTTGGCGAAAGAGCATTGCCGTGCCTCAGACATGTGGTAACAATCAAAATATTTATCCATAGCGGCTTCCCAATGTAGGTAGTCGCTTGGGACTTTGGAGCCATAAAAGTCCGGGGCTTCGGGCCTACGGAAGTGGAGAGGCTGGTTGCCAAGCCCATGGGTGGGCCAACGGTCATATGGCCTGGGCGACCGGGAGTCCATTGGAAACTGGGGAGCTACAACATGGACATGCCGACACAAGGAGACAAGACACTAGACACGACTATGCAAGGTTGGAATGCACTAACTAATGCGCACTAAGGACCCTAGACTTAAACCAAGACTTGGTATGTGGCGTAGGTTTGACCCGAGGGTCTCCTCGACGCGAGTGTGCGGCCTTCCCGATAGGCATAACCTAACATTCGGGCGACACCTTTTGATATAATGAATAATGGTATGCAAATGCACCCTTAGACTTAGACACTTTTTTTTTTGTTACGGACTTAGACACAAAGACTACCCTAGACTCAACTGGCGCTCTGATACCAAACTGATTCGGGACGGACACGCGACCTGGGACTCTAGCTCGCGATCGTCCCTATGCGAGGGAAACACTGGACCGTGCGCAGTTAAGAAACCGGCCGTGAGTCTCGGGTATTGACCTTTTTCGTGTTAACTCGGGTTGAGTCACGGGACGGTACACTCACTCAGTCTCGCAGCGGTGATAGCAATATATATCGAGCTAGGAACCTACACTCGCAGCGGCATTCAAAGATATACGAGATAAGCAAAATGTGATAAAGAGCAGGGACGAGTGTACCTCCATGCTCCGGGCGTGGGGAAGATGATCCCGACAAGTTACGGTAACTCCCGGTAACAATAGTAAAAAGTTAATTACAACCGTGAATTTTATTGCCCACTACACGCAAGGAGGTAAAGGGATACAAGTGGGGCCCGGGAGGACCGACCCTGGGTTGACGGGCAGCAATCTAGAGGTGCGTTCGGGGCGAACTCGGTCTGCTAGTCCGACTCAGTCCTAAGCCGACTCGGTTCTGACTGGCTGGACAGCAAGGCGTGGATTCCAAAGGAACATCGCCCTCCTGAGGTCTTTTGAAGGCACCGCTTAGCTGTGACGATGGCAGGATGTCCCTGATCGACTCCCTGAAGTGGCGGTTCCAGAAGTTGACTTTTGGTATTTTTGCACGAATTATTCCCGGACTGATTTTTCTGATCTGCACAAGGAACAGAATTGCGCGCCTCGTCGGCAAGAATTATGGTGCTCAGATCCGGAGGCCGATCGAGGCGTGGCTGGTACCGTTGGAAAGAGCACTCACAGAAATAAAACATATATGTTTCACAGCTCCATCCACCGAATGTATTGAAAATGAGAATGACAGTAACACTATTTAATTTGCTGATCCGGACTGATAGACACACAGGGTAGACTGTATTTTTCCTGAGATTGACCTTTGAACGAGGTGTAAATGATTTTTTCAGGGGCTAATAAAATTATGGGAGGTAAGGGGAAAGGTGCGAAACATTGATTAATTTTTTTGTATTTTCATGAAATTTCTATGGGGGTGGGAAAAATACGAGTAAGTGACACTGTCCCGCAGATCTGTAAAAGGGCAGATTACTGAGAGGACAAACAAAACTATGAGAAAAATATCAAACTAAGGCCAAATGGCACGAAATTTGAACTGGAGATTAGGGGAGACAGGGGGAACAAATCTTCCAAATTAGAGCTCGAACAGACAATAAGAAAAAAAAGATAAAATTTCAGAGATGAGGTTCTATCCTGATTTAGATAGAACTCCGACGTAGCGGCGGTGGTCGCGCGGTGGCGGCACGAACGGAAGGCGGTGGCCGGAAAGTCGCATCCAGCGGAGGTGGAGATGTTGGAGTCACACGAAGAGGAGGGCTTCACACCCTAGAATGGTAGAAATCCATCTGCAAGAGGGGAGGAGAGACACAAGAGGTGCCCTTGGGCTTGCTCTTGTCAAAAATGCTTAATTCTTCATTAAAATCTCTAATGACACTATACATAGGCTTATATAGAGAATGGCAAGGGGTAAGGGGCTGAGAATTTCATGGGAGAGAGGGGATTTTCTTCCCCATGTGATTAAATGACCAAATTAAATAAAAAATACAACATGGGATAAACTGTATTATAAGGGGGAAGCATCTTGGACTTTAAGAGTTGGATCTTGGAGTCACACCAAGATGAGGGCTTCACACCCTAGAATGGGCAGCAATCACTGCTGTAAGGGGGATAGGAGAGACTCAAGGGGTGCCCCTTGGGCTTTAATCCAATTGTCCCCTTGAATGGTCAAGCCATCTAGAAGTCCACCTTGGTCCTTTGACTGGCCCCACATGGGCCCTAAGGCTTAGGTGGACCAATAGGAAAGGAGATGGGGGCCCCTTGCTAGTCCTACTGGACTTTTGCACAAAAACCCAAAGATCCTATGGGAATGACACATTGGCTTATAAAGCCTTACAATTGCATACATGTTTTCCCAAGGATATAAATGCAAATAAAAGGACTCAAATGCAAAATAAAAAGTTAGTGGTCTTGCTCTGATGTCCCCATCAGATTGACGACTTCAGTTTGGCCATCGGTTTGAGCGTGATAAGCAGTGGAGAATTTGAGGAGGGTTCCCATCAGATGCTAAAGAGTTTTCCAAAAGTAACTATAATTTCGCATCCTAGTCGGAAACAATGGTCTTAGGTAATCCATGGAGTCGGACTACCTCATCAAAGAATAAACGGGCGACCCTAGAAGCATCTGAAGTCTTGGAGCATGGGATAAAGTGGGCCATCTTAGAGAACCTGTCAACAACTACAAAGATGGAATCGTGTTTGCGCAAGGTCCTAGGCAGGCCAATGATAAAGTCCATGCTCAAGTCCTCCCAAGGTCGATCTGGGATGGGAAGGGGTGTGTAAAGCCCAGTGTTTTGCCTCACTTACATGGCCGAGGCACAAATACAACATTGTCCCACAATGTTGGCCACATCCTTCTTGAGACTGGGCCAATGGAATTACCTCTCAACTAGCTCTATGGTCTTTTAGACCCCAAAGTGACCAGCTAGGCCACCACTGTGCAACTCCCAAACTAAGAAGTCCCAAAGTGAAGTTCGGGGTATGCATAGTCTAGCTCCCTTGAAAAGATACCCCTCTTGGAGTATGAATCCCTCATGTTTCCTGTGGGGTTGAGTGGCGAGGGTGCTGTAGTGAGTCCCAAAGTCGGGGCAATTTTGATATTCCCCTTTGATTCTCTCAAACCCCGTGACTTCCACCTGCACAGTGGAAAGTGAGGCTACCCGCCTACTCAGCGCATCGACGGCGCGATTCTCACTACCCATCTTGTACTGGAGGACAAAGGTATAGGCCTGAATGTATTCTACCCAACGAGCATGATGGGCATTGAGCTTTTATTGGGTGTTATGGTACTTCAAGGCCTCGTGGTTCGAGAAGATCACAAACTCCTTAGGTAGGATATAGTGCCTCCAATGCCGAAGGGATTGAACCACGCCGTAAAGCTCTTTGTCATATGTGGAGCGCCTAATCCTAGCCTCACAAAGTTTCTCACTAAAATAGGCTATTGGGTGACCCTCTTGGCTAAAAATTACTCCAATCCCTATCCCGGATGCATCACAAGTGACCTCGAAGACTTTAGAGAAGTCGGGTAGGCAAAGGACCGGGGCTTGGGTCATCTTTTCCTTGAGCTCTTGGAATGATTCGGAGGCTGCCCTAGTCCAAACAAAGGCGCCCTTCTTGAGGTAATCCGTGATAGGAGCGGTGATGGTGCTAAAGCCACAGATGAATCTCAGAAAGTGGCTAGCCCGTGAAAGCTTCGGGCCTCATGGAGGGTCTTGGGCTCGGGCCACTCAAGAATGGCTTGGACCTTCTCGGGATCCATGGATACCCCTTAGGATGAGACAATAAATCTTAGGAAGGCTAGTTTATTGGTCAAGAAATGACACTTCCCGGGGTTGGCAAAGAGGCTCTCTTTCCTAAGAACGGTGCATACTTGTTTGAGGTGATCAAAGTGGACTTCCTTGGACTGGCTATATATGAGAATGTCATCAAAGTAGACGACAAGGAAGATGTCAATGAAGGGCCGAAGAACCTCGGTCATGAGGCACATGAAGGTGCTTGGTGCATTGGAAAGGTCAAAGGGCATGACAAGCCACTCATAAAGACCGTCCTTGGACTTAAAGGCGGTCTTCCACTCGTCCCTGGGTCTAATGCGAACTTGGTGATAGCCACTCTTGAGGTCGATCTTGGAGAATATGGTGGCTCCAGCAAGCATGTCTAGCATGTCATCTAGCCGAGGGATGGGAAACCTATACTTGACCGTGATCTTGTTGATGGCTCGACTATCCACACACATGTGCCAAGTTCCGTCCTTTTTGGGTGTGAGAAGAGCCGGGACGGCACATGGGCTCTTGCTAATGCGGAGGAAGCCCTTCTTGATGAGCTCCTCAATTTGCCTCCTAAGCACGGCATGCTCGGTGGGGTTAAGGTGGTAGTGGGGGAGGTTGGGTAAGGTAGCTCCGGGCACAAAGTCGATGGCATGTTGCACATCGCACATGGGTGGTAGCTTATCCGGAAACTCATCGGGGAACACATCATGGAAGTCCTCAAGGAGTTGTTGGATTTCTTTTGGGTGTGGGTCGATTGGGGTGGATTCCCCAAGGCAAATGACAATGGCACACACTTGTCCCCCTTGGTTGACTTCTTCCTCAAGTTCTTTCCTAGTGATGAGGTGTAGGCTCCTAGTAGTCCCAATGGTCAAACTAGGGCTAGGATTTGATGGGGTGGGGTGTGGGGTAGAGGGAGGGGTTGAGGATTCCTCTAGGGGAGGAGGTATCTTCATGGGGAGGGAGCGGGATGGTGACGGGTTGAGTTGGATTCTCTTTCCCTCATGGGTGAAAATGCAAGTGTTCGCCCTCCCGAGGAAGCTGGCATCTACATCATAGATCCAAGGGCACCCTAGGAGTATGCTCCCTACTTCCATTGGTAGAATGTCACACCAAACTTGGCCTTGGTAGGATTGAAATGTGATGGGGACAAGGCAGCGAGTGCTAACAGGTATGGATGTAGCATCAATCCAAGCTACCCGATAAGGTTTTTGGGTGTGAGGAAATGGTGAGGCCTAGAAGTTTGACGGTGTCGGGGGACACCACATTCACACTACTCCCGTTGTCCAAGATGACCTTCCTAGCATGACTCCATATCTGGATGTAGGTATGAAAGATGGTGTTTCTTCTCCAATCATCTTTTTGGGCTTGAGTGAGTGTATACCTAACCACTCCAAGGTGAGGGTCGGTGGGTGAAGGAGGTTGTTCTTGATTGGCCTCATTGTAGTGGGTTTCATACTCCTCCTCCCAATCGGGAGAGGCCTCAAAAACCTCAACCTCTTCTTCAACCCCAACTTGGGGTAAGAGATTAGTCTCCTCAATGAGTAAACTAGATGCTCCCTTGGTGGGGCATTGGTTGGTGAAGTGCCCATACCCAAGGCACCTAAAGCATTGCTGCCCGCTATGGTGGTTAGGGGTTGCTCTAGTGGGACGGTGAGCGGGTCCCGGGTTGGGACGATTGGTAGTGGGGTTGAGAGGGCCATTTGTGGGCCGAGAGGAAGGGGTCCCACTAGGTGGGGCTGCTCGAATGGGGAGAGTTCCCATGGGGTTGGGAAGGATGCCCCATTGAGGGGGTGGTGTATTGGTCTGAGGCACCATGGACTTGGGGTCCATCACACGAGGAGGAACCATTCGGGGATATCGAGAGAATTTCTTGGCGTCCCGTGCTATTTGATAGGCTTGTTCCAAGGTGGTCACATGGCGCATGAAGAGCTCCTTCTTTATGTGAAATTGAAGTCCATTCCTAAACCGGGATAAGGTGACCACATGGTCCTCTTGGACTCCGCACTTGAGGAGGTAAAAATCAAATTTCTCGATATACTCCGTCACGGATTTGCCCTCTTGGGTTAGATCATGCCATTCATCTAGGAGGGTTTGGTGGTAGGAGGGGGGAACATATTTGAGCCTAAGTTGTTCTTTCATGCCCCCCCATGTGGTGATGGGAGCTTGCCTTCTAACCATTCTTAACCCTTCAATGTTCAACCAATGGGTCTTGGCCAATTTGGTAAGTTACATTTTGGCAAGCCGAACCCTCCTATCCTCGGACATAGGATACCAATCAAAGTATTGGTCCATTGAAGCCTCCCAATCTAAGTAGGCACTTGGGTGGTAGGACCCATCAAAGGTGGGGACATCAACTTTCACTAGTCTCAAGAGGTGATCATCTGGGTTGTCCCGGGGGCACCTCTCATTTCTCATCGGGGGTGGATCCCTTCCATGCTCGAGTGGATGGTCGGGGTTTAACTCTCCTATGGCTGACTACTCAAATGGGGGAGGTGCCCTTCTATCATCCACCCTTGGGGCATGCCTATTTTCCTCCATGTGGGTGAGTCGGACTGTTATGTCATCAAGCCGCCCTAAGATATTGGTCATGGCCTCCAAGAGGAAGGCGACTTGGTCGGAGAGCTCACGCTCGTTGGCAGCGGGGTTCCCTTGGGGATTGGGATCCATTGGAGGGTTTGAAGAAGATGGGTCGGGCTGATAATGGGTCCCTCTTCGTGTGCTCATGAAACAACCGGTTGGCTATGCACGGGTGTGTGTGTGCACCTAAGAGCGACCTAGTGTGAAGACGCCCCAAGACTAGACTTGTGAGAACAAGCCTATAACCGCTCTGATACCACTTGATGTGGCACGACCCTAAGATGATAATGGATGAATTGATGAACCTAGGACTTAGGCTCGCAAGCATACAAAGACAATCAACAGACTTACGCTGGCGACTCACTCGCGTGGCACTCATTATCTCCCGATGGCAACCGGGGGATGGTGGTGAGGATCCGGGGTGGGACCCAATTGTTTCGAGATGTGGCTTAGCTTGGGCGGACCCCCTAAGGGGCTTGGAGTCCCAACTTCGTGGGAGGCCGGCACGCCGGGGCGTGGGGTTGGGTGGCTCTCACTCACTCTCCGTGGTGGGCACACAAAAGAGAATTATGGGTCCGGGCACTCTGATGGGGACATCGAGGCAAGACCGTCCGTAATTTTTTTGCATTTATGTCCTTTCATATTTGTATGTATACCCTTGTGTTATATGGGTACGCAATTGTAAGTCTTAGTGGGTTTATATGTAAAATATCAGTAGGACCAGTAAGGGGGGCCCTCAGCCCTTTCCCATTGGTCCATGTCATCCATGTGGGGCTGGTCAACCATCCTAGGTGGCCTTCTAGAAGGGTTGAATGTCAAATGCCACATGGGTAGACAAGAGGGTAAGAATTTCCATGGTAGGCTACCTACCATGTCAACTTGTCCCCCTTGCCTCCCCTTGGTCAATAGGTTGCCCCCTTCTTTTTATTTAATTTTATTTTTTGTGTGTTGTTCACACTTCATCCCAGCCCTCCATTCCCCATCCCTAGATCCAAGGGTCTACATTTGATTTGATGTGAATCATATAAAAGGTTGTATTTTCATTTGGAAATTAATGAAAAGTTAGAAAATTTGTTGGAACCTTGAAGCTCCTTGCGCCCCTCCCCTCTCTCCCCCTGGTTTCATCTCCTCCAACCCCAATTCTAGAGTGGATATCTTCTATCTCCTCCCCCTCAATCTCTGAGTTCATCTCCGATGCCGCCGCCGCCGTTCGTGCCGTCTTCGAGCCGCCACGGAGTCGACTTCGGTGTTCTGTCCATCCTGGGTAGAAGCTTCTTCTCGGAATTCCTGCTATCAACTTCGACATCCTCTTGATCTGAAATTTTCAGATGTTGTTCCTATCTTGTATCCCCATCTCCATAAAACATTTCACGTCCAAAATCCTTCTTTTGATATTTTTACATTTTCGGTCTTCAATCATTCCCAGGTCTGTCAGCTGTCTGTCCACTGTAATAGTCCGCCTGAGTTCCCAATCTTCGGACCCTTTTGTGATTTTTCCTAGGGCTCCCAATTTTACTGGGAGTTCTGTCCATCAACCCGTCAACCCAAGATTTTTCTTGATTTTTGATCAGCCCTCCACCTATTTTATAAAAATCGTTTCCAGAGCCATCTACAGTGTTGTCTACCAGTTTCTGTTAAATCCCTAACAATTCGTAGCCACCTCCAAACTTGTCACAAAAAATATTGTCGTCTTCCTTGTTCCATTTCCTACAACTTTGATGAAGAACGCAACTTCAGATTCTGGCATCTATCTATCAGTCAACGGCAGTCCTCAGACAAGTTTCCTGCTAATCTGAGAGCTCGGGGTTGAAGCCCTTCGAAGCAGCTTTCCAACGGCGCCGGTTTCATCGCATTTCGACGTCGGGGCTGGTCGCAGTGAGCAATCTCGTCGGGTCGCGCCCTGAAAGATAGAACTGGCAGATCCACGGCCGATTATTCCGGCCGGTGTCGATCGGAGCCGCCCGGCCTCCAGTCGGCGAACCAGCGCGCCTCCACTCCAGGGAGTGCTCATCCAGGCATCCCCCACTATAGCGGTGCCACCGGGTCCCACACGGCCCCTCCAGACAGCACATGGGCCCCACGGTCGCGAGTACGTATGCTGCCGAAGCTACGCGTGAAGCCGCCCGTCAACCCGGAATCGGTCCTCCCGGGCCCATTTGTGTAGCCCTTTACCTCCCTGCGTGGAGTGGGCCATAAATTCATTGATGTAATAATTGTGTACTAATTATCCCGGGAGTATGAGTTTCAGCCGGGTCCGTCTTCCCCACGCCGGGAGCGTGGAGGTATCGTATTCACTCCCTGACTCGGCATTTGCTTTACTCATATATACTTGTTTATTCCGCTGCTAGAGAGCATGTGTAGGGATATCTAGCTCGCTATATGATGTTTATTACCGCTGCTGCGAGAGAGAGCATGACCATCCCGTGACCCGATCCGGGCACAAAAGAGAGCCGACCACCCTAGCTCTTGTCGGTTTCTCAACCATGCACGTCTGACGCTTCCCTCGTTAAGGGACAATCACGAGCTCACCTAGAGTTCGAGGACTGCATTCCTCATTCGAGTCGTGTCCGTGGTCTCGTCCCGCATCAATTTGGTATCAGAGCGTGTTTGAGTCTAGGGTGTCTAAAAAAAAAAAATAGAGTGTCATTTACGTATAGTCATTAGTCATTGTCTAAGTCGTGTTTAGGGTCATCATTGTTTTAAAACAAAAAAAAAGTGTCTTTTGGGTCGCATACATCTCTTTACTCGGTATATCAAAAGGTGTTGTCCGAACGTTAGGCTACGCCTATCGGGAAGGCCGCACACTTGTGCGAGTGATCTTCGGATCGGTTAGCTCCGCCACGTACCGAGTCTTGGTCGTCATGTCTAGGGTTGTAGTCTATTGTCTAGTTGGTTTATCTACTAGTGTCGGCATGGCCATCCTCTAGCTTCCCCGTGTCCCATGGATTACCAAACACCCGGATCTTATCCATGGTGGCGATACTATCTCAAATGGAAGGACCATCCGAATCACCCCACTAGGCCCGGGACTTCTACGGGTCCGATAACCCAGGTGACTACCTAAAGTGGGAAGCCATTATGGACGACTACTTCGACGTGTACAATATGTATGGGCCCATGCAAGTCGATGTTGCCAAAAGGTGACTTTTTGGTGAAGCCACCGAAACTTGGAGGGACATCAAATATTGGAGGGAGGATAGGAATCTAAGGCCCATCGAGTCATGGTGGGAAATGAAGAGAGCGCTTAGGAGGGCCTACTTTCCCCGCCCACCTACCTCCAACCACGGGGGTCATACCACTCACCAACCCCACAAACTCATCCACAATCAAGTGGGCCACACCTCTACCCAATCCCACCCCTTCACCGCCATCCCAACCCACTCAAGTACCACCAACCGAGTGGAAGCCCCGCTTATAGCCGAGCCTAGCACCACACCCAGGCCGAGGGACGAGGAGCGAGTCCACCCCAAGGTCCCTACTCCAACCCGCACCCTTGTCGAGATCTTAAAATAATTCACGGGTGGGCTGGATAGGATTGAGAGGTCACTACTCCAACCCGAGCCCAAGGAGGTCATAGCCGGTAGTCTTCACCCGGCCCCACCTCTAGCATCCCCAAGCCCTCTTCCCACCATGGAGACCACACCTCCATCACCCTCGAGAGCTCCAATGCCACCACCCTCTATGTCCGAACGTGATTAGGCACCATCTCATTTGGAACCACCAAGGCCCGAGCCACCCGTATTTCTAACGGGTACACTATACATCGCCGAGCCGCTTTTTAGTTGGCTCAAGGATGGCTTGGTCCCACCTCCCTTTCCATCCATGGACCCCATCCTACCTATATTGCCGGTCAACTCATTCCATACCATATTTTGATCTCGTCACCATGTTGATACGTTGGACGATCTTGTCATGGGATTAGATTCACAATGGGAGTTGACGCATCTTTTGGCCCGGGACTTTGACCAACCCGCTAGTCTTATCTTCACCCATCCGGCCTTCGGGTCCATTACCTCCGAGTGCACCGTGGGTTGTGTCACCACGGAGGTTCTTCTACTTCTCCCGCTACCGGATGAGCCCGAATTCATACCCTTTTGTCCGAGGGAAGAATCATACTTCTTGCCTACGATCCCCGTCCCACCCGTCATAATTCAAGAAGGTGACTATCCACACCTTCAAAACTTCTACATGTGAGACCGTGACTTTTGGGAACCCACCACAAGGGGTCATACCTTCTTTGATCCCTTTGACCCATTCCCTAGTGGATCCTTAGACCATCCATATATACTTCACTTCTTAGAGGGAGTCCACTATCACACTCCTACCCCACGGGCCGGGTCATCTACGCCCACCAAGCCCGTACACCTACAAGATACACCATCATCTAGGGGAAATACTCTTGGTCTTCCCACATCCACATCCCATATGCATGCATGGCCCACCTTAGGAGGTCTAGGATTTTCGCATGATGTCAACCACCGGTTACGTCAGATGCATGCATGGCATACGTTCGGGTGTCCTGGTCCGCTGTCATCCATGTACGGGTCGGACTAACCATAGATTTGTCTAGAGTCATGCATGAGTCCATTTCTTATTTGTGTGGTTTGTTTATGTGGTGTGTTTTGAGTCGCTTGTTTGTGTGGTTTATATACGTGTGTTAGTGCTTGGTGAGTCAGCATGTGTCTTGTGCTCGTTGACAGTCTCTTATGAGTGAGAGGCGAGTGGACTCGCTCAATGAGTATGGGATCGGTTCTATATCTACACCCAGATCTAGTCACCTACAGGGACTCAGCGGTAATTCCTAGTGAGTCTTCGAGCCGCCGCCTCTCCTTTTGAGAGTGCCCCATTCGGAGTGTCCACCTCTAGCCCATAGCAGTTTGTGCATATCGAGTATATATGGAATGAGTAGGTGACGGTCACTTAGAGTGGAGCATACCCGCGTTACTTGGCATGGTGACGGATCCGCCGGAGTACAGGAGCATCCATACCCCTACTCGACGGGGTCGAGTTCCTCCCACCCGGAGAGAATTGATGGGGACATCGAGGCAAGACCGTTCGCATTTTATTTGCATTTATGTTCTTTCATATTTGTATGTATACCCTTGTGTTATATGGGTACGCAATTGTAAGTCTTAGTGGGTTTATATGTAAAATATCAGTAGGACCAGCAAGGGGGGCCCTCAGCCCTTTCTCATTGGTCCATGTCATCCATGTGGGGCTGGTCAACCATCCTAGGTGGCCTTCTAGAAGGGTTGAATGTCAAATGCCACATGGGTAGACAAGAGGGTAAGAATTTCCATGGTAGGCTACCTACCATGTCAACTTGTCCCCCTTGCCTCCCCTTGGTCAATAGGCCGCCCCCTTCTTTTTATTTAATTTTATTTTTTGTGTGTTGTTCACACTTCATCCCAGCCCTCCATTCCCCATCCCTAGATCCAAGGGTCTACATTTGATTTGATGTGAATCATATAAAAGGTTGTATTTTCATTTGGAAATTAATGAAAAGTTAGAAAAATTGTTGGAAGCTTGAAGCTCCTTGCGCCCCTCCCCTCTCTCCCCCTGGTTTCATCTCCTCCAACCCCAATTCTAGAGTGGATATCTTCTATCTCCTCCCCCTCAATCTCTGAGTTCATCTCCGGTGCCGCCACCACCGTTCGTGCCACCTTCGAGCCGCCGCAGAGTCGACTTCGGTGTTCTGTCCATCCTGGGCAGAAGCTTCTTCTCGGAATTCCTGCTATCAACTCCGACATCCTCTTGATCTGAAATTTTAAGAGGTTGTTCCTATCTTGTATCCCCATCTCCACAAAACATTTCACATCCAAAATCTTTCTTTTGATAATTTTACATTTTCGGTCTTCAATCTTTCCCAGGTCTGTCAGCTGTCTGTCCGCTGTAACAGTCCACCTAAGTTTCCTATCTTCGGACCCTTTTGTGATTTTTCCTAGGGCTCCCAATTTTACTGGGAGTTCTATCCATCAACCCGTCCACCCAAGATTTTTCTTGATTTTTGATCAACCCTCCACCTATTTTATAAAAATCGTTTCCAGAGCCATCTACAATGTTGTCTACCAGTTTCCAGATCCGACCACCCTCCAGTGTTAAATCCCTAACAATTCGTAGCCACCTCCAAACTTGTCACAAAAAATATTGCCGTCTTCCTTGTTCCATTTCCTACAACTTTGATGAAGAACGCAACTTCAGATTCTTGCGTCTATCTATCGGTCAACGGCAGTTCTCAGACAAGTTCCCTGCTAATCTGAGAGTTCAGGGTTGAAGCCCTTCGAAGCAGCTTTCCAACGGCGCCCATTTCGTCGCATTCCGACGTCGGGGCTGGTCGCAGTGAGCAATCTCGTCGGGTCGCGCGCTGAAAGACAGAACCGGCAGATCCGCGGCCGATCATTCCAACCGGTGCCGATCGGAGCCGCCCGGCCTCCGGCTGGCGAACCAGCGCGCCTCCACTCCAGGGAGAGCTCATCCAGGCATCCCCCACTACAGCGGTGCCACCGGGTCCCACACGGCCCCTCCGGACAACACGTGGGCCCCACGGTCGCGAGTACGTGTGCTGCCGAAGCTACGCGTGAAGCCGCCCGCCAACCCGGAATTGGTCCTCCCGGGCCCATTTGTATAGCCGTTTACCTCCCTGCGTGGAGTGGGCCGTAAATTCATTGATGTAATATTTGTGTACAAATTTTCCCGGGAGTACGAGTTTCGGCCGGGTCCGTCTTCCCCACGCCGGGAGCGTGGAGGTATCGTATTCGCTCCTTGACTCGGCATTTGCTTTACTCATATATACTTGTTTATGCCGCTGCTAGAGAGCATGTGTAGGGATATCTAGCTCGCTATATGATGTTTATTACCGCTGCTGCGAGAGAGAGCGTGACCGTCCCGTGACCCGATCCGGGCACAAAAGAGAGCCGACCACCCTAGCTCTTGCCGGTTTCTCAACCATGCACGTCCGACTCTTCCCTCGTTAAGGGACAATCACGAGCTCACCTAGAGTCTGAGGACTGCATTCCTCATTCGAGTCGTGTCCGTGGTCTCGTCCCGCATCACACTCCCTCACCGTTCGACGGGCATGAAAGACAATACTAAATTAGCAAAATGTAGACCAGCAAGGGAGGGACCAGTCTCTCACCTGATCGGTGTGAAGACACCGATCCCGGTTGAAGACGAGGGCGAGCGGGGAAGCTTGGGTACGCACCCGCAATCCGTGTTGGTGGCGCTTGACCTAAAAATAAAATAGTTACAGCACTACACCTCGCGCAGGAGGGGGATTCTTGGGGTGGGGGTTAAGTTGTTTACAACCAAAACTACCTCCACGCAGGGAGGGGCCTTCAGTCGGCCAAGTTAGGTGAGGGGAAAAGCCGATGCACCCGAATCTGCCCGATGTGACCAGCCGGGGTAGAGAGTGGATGTTGAGCTGCTGTGGGGGTCTTCGGGTGCTGCAGGAAGGCGGGACTGATGTTGAGTCAACTAGGGGGGAGGTAGAAGTAAGCCATAGGAGCTGGTAGTCGTCCGGAGGTCAAGCTGAGGTGCTACGTCATCGTCTTCACAAGTTGTTATGTTCTGCCCATTTTGGGACTGCAGGATAGGGTGTCGGTGTAGGGACAGCCACGAGCTCGTCCGGAGGTTGCCGGAGGCTGGATCAATGCTGAGACAACTGGGACTGACCAGGGAATGGACCGTACGAGTTCGGCGCCGTTTGGTGGATGCCGGCGGTTGCTGTAGTTCAGAGTACTCGGCTAGTCTGACTGAGTTCTAACTGATGCAAAACTGAAGGGTACTGATGTCGAAGTTGCTCCGGGCGCTACCAAACTCCGATGGAGGCGAAATTGGTGGCGACGCGACCGTGGATGAAGTATCTTCGAACGAAAACTGACAGGACTTCGACAAGAATGGCCGGAACCGGGTGCTCGGGCGGGTGAATCACCTCCTTCTTTCTGGTACTGAAAGAGGACTGGACGTAGTTCTTGCCCTCTGAAAGATCCCACCAAGAGCTCAGCCGAGCTGGTTGAGGGAGCCTTTACACTCAGCTTCAGGTCGCCGGTTAGGGTCTGGCTGCGTAGTCCGGCGAGATTCGTTCCTTCAATCAGCTTCGAGCTTGGTTGCCGGTGGGACCACCTCCGTTGCAAAGCTGACCCGACGAGGTTTCTATCGGTATATGATACGCCACCTGAAGCCTGGAGGGAAGGTCGTGGCCGCCTCTACAACTGGTACCTCTGCTGCTTCCTGCGAGCAGGGAACATGCTGGTGGTGTAGGGTTGTGTGTGTGAGGGTGGGATGACCAAGGGAAGCAAGGGGAAATAGGGAGGGCGACCAGGGGAGGAAGGGGGTGTTGGGGAGGAGTGAGGGGCAGCTAGCAAGGGAGGGAGATTCAAATTTGGCCTAGGGTTTGAGCCCCTTCAGCCTTGTGATGTGGGTTTGTGCATGGGGAAGGGGAGTGAGTGGTTGGGGTTGGAAAGTGGCTTGGGGATTGGTGGGTTCTATCTTGGGTTGTGGGAGATGGAATTCAAATTTGAATTGGAGAGAGGAAGGGGATTTAATTGGTGTCTAGGATAGGGTGGGGATGCCTGGGGAAGAGGGAGGGTTCTCTTGGGATGTGTGAAGGGGTCTTGGGGAGTGGGAATGGAGGGAGATATAAATTTGAATTTTGAATTGGGGAGGGGTTGGGGAGTTAGTGGGTGCCTAGGGAAGGGTGGAGGAGGCCTTGGGAAGAGGGAGGGGTGCCTAGGGAAGGGTGGGGGATGCCTTGGGAAGAGGGAAAGGTGTCTTGGGATGTGGGAGTAGAGGGAGATTCAAATTTGAATTAGTCTTGGGAGAAGTGCGTAGAGAGAGAGAGAGAGAGAGAGAGAGAGAGAGAGAGAGAGAAGGAGAGTCACACTCCAACTAGAGGGGGAGGGAGAAGTCACTCAAATGTGGATCTTAATTCTCAAGCATCAAGTGTTCCAAATGGAAGAGGGTTGGGTCCTAGTTATAGGCACCCAACTCTTTACATGACCGAAATGCCCTTGGCATTTGCAAAAAAGACCAAAGCTATCCTAAACAACCAATATGGGCCCAAACTAGGATACGAAGGCCCAATTAAGACAAAACAAGAGAAATTGGACTCATGACCACATGACTCAATAAAGAAAAATTACATAAATAATACATGAAAATAAAGATAACATGAGATCATCATAGTCGGTTCTCCTCAAAGTGATGCAGGCGATCCGAGCCAAAGAGAGCGATGTGAGATCCCTCATCACTCTGTAGTCAGGGTAGGTGACCCCACTGACAGCCTCCCCCTCCACCCGTAACCCGGTGATCCGGACAACATCCTCCATCATCGGCACCATATGCCCCCAAGGCATCAGAAACGCTCGACTCGGCGCGTGCCATCGCTCCCTCAACGCCTGGACGAGGGGCAAGTCGAGCCGGAAGGGCTCAATCTGTAAGAATGCCCCGAACCCCATGGCGTCCACTCGGGCCCTCTGGAAGTCCGGCAGCCCTCGGTACGCCACCACCACTATCCTCATCACGCCCTGCACACCACAATCCAAAGAAGAGTGGAATCACATCAGTAAGGAAAATAGAGCCACAAATGATGAACAACACACTGTATATATTTAAAAAAAAAATTGACACATCCAGGCGCTTGGACGCCTTAATCTTTTCATACTTTCTTAATTAGATTTAATAATTATAAAAATGTCTAGGCACCTAGATGCCTTTATATTTTCATATTTTTAAGTATGTATAATAATTCTAAAAAAATGTCACCACGCCTGGATGCCTTCATGATTTTCTAAATTATTTAATTAAAATTAATTAATAAAGGCATCTTCACCCTAGACGCGTCAGCAATATTAATTAAAAAAATTAAAAAATATTGAGGCGTCCACTGGTTGGGACGCCTCCATCCCGTCATACCCGCCGTCATTTTAACCCCGTCTCCCTCCCCATTTTTTGCAGAGAATCACGAAGTAATGCAACAAAAAGAAGTTCTAGGGGCCTACCGGGTCGTGCTCCTCCTCTCCCGCGCCGCCGGGTCCCTCGGGGCCTTCCACGGCCAAGGGAATCACCTCCACCTCCACTGCGGCCTCATCCGCACGGTCCCGGGGCCTCCTCGGGCGATGAGCGACTCGCTTCCGCTTCTCTCCACCTTGGCTTGGGCCGCCGCGCTCCATAGGGATAGAGAATGGGTCGTTTAGGGCCGGAATCAGGGAAGATTGGGCAGAGGAGAGATAGGTTTGATCGGTTATGAACAGTGAAGGGGAATGACCGTCGCGGGCGGCCTTAAAATTTGAAACTTGAAGTCTGGACACGTCCAGGCGCGAAGACGCGTCACCTTGATGCGTCCAGGCGCCTAGACGCGTCAGCAAAATTAATTAAAAAAAAGAAAGGGGGACGAAAACTAATAAAAAATCAAAAATCATGAAAATAAAAAAAATAAAGAAATAGGGGCTAAAAATCCAAGGAAAACCTTTGCACACAATAACTTCTCATTTATTTCATTAAAATAGCAGAGTGAGCTACATCAGGGGTTTAGACGCTTCAGGCCTTAACTTTCCCAGTTCGGTTACATAAGCCCTCCATAGCTCACGTTCTTCCTCTACATGCACCAATACCTTTTCCCGAAATGCTCATCTTCCATGACACTTTGATGGCCCTCACACCCCTCGCATCTTCTTCCGTGCCTAATTCTCTCCTCCTCAGAGGAGCAACATCAGATAACGCTGGGAACAAATGGCGGGGAAGGCCGATTTGAATACAGCACCGATGTGCGTTGTAAAGAACAAACTCCGTCACGCCAATAAAATTGGAGTTCAACTTCAGGGGAAGACCTCGTGAGAAGTTCGCGCGAGAGCAGACATGTCGGTGCACAAGTGAAGAAGCTTTGCGTCATAGTTTTGAAGTGAGACCTCCAGTATTCACGTTTCTTCAGCCATGGACCGTGATTTACTATATTGCCTCTAAAGCCTAACACATCGACTATGTGGTAAAGGGGGCTTTATTGGAAAATCTTCGAGGCAGTTGGCATCCCCTCACGATGATCAAATTTGAAATACAAGTCAACCCAGCAATTCAGAAGAAGCGCGTAACCAAAAGGAGGCTTACCCATGCTGGAAGCAGTAAGGCCACTGTAGAGGTAAGCAAGAATAGCAGGTCCCACCCTTTTGCCATTCCAAATTCTGTAAATAGTGCTCAGCTGATCCTCCTCCACTATGTTGTCGGTAGAAGGGAATAAGAGAGCACCCGCCAAACAGATTGTGAACCCCTTCATAATTTCTTCCAAATGATCATCGTCGCGCAATCCTCTCAGGGCGTCCATGACCCATTCTGCGAGCTTTTGCAGGTTAATTCACTTCCGAGTCTGGACGTTCCTAGCAGCACCAGACGACATGAAGCTTCCAAGAACATCCTCGGAAGTCACCTTCTTCAGCATCGGCATGATCTTTATCATGCCATCCCTTTTGAATCTTTTCAACCCAAGCAAGAGTTCCACCTCCTCAAGAAGGATGGCCGCCTCGAAAGTGGGGAAAATGAAAGTGTGAGTCTGAGGATGCCAGATCTGCACCAGCGCACCCATAGCCTCCCAGTCCATGTGAATCTTTTCGTAATGCTTGGCATGAACCAGGAGCCCTTGAAGATGCCGCCTCGTGATTATGGCCCTCATGCCGATGGAGATGTTGGAAGTTAGCTTCGAAAGCCACGACAGTTTGGAGAATTTCGTCGGGCCTGGGAAGAGGGGGTACGGCTGGAAAAGAAGAAGAAAAACAAAGGAGGAAAGAGGTGAAAGAGAGGTCATACAAGAAATTTGAAATGGATCAACTCACCATACGTGACTGGATCATCTCACTCAGATATCCTTCGAGGTCGGAGAGCCGCCTGAATTCGCTGCTAGGCCTGCTCCTCTTCATAGGGCGGGAAGACTCGCTTTCCATCTTGAAAAAAACCAAGATTCTCCTCCGCCTCCCCTTAAGCTTCAAGGCTCTCAATTCACTCTTTGGTGCACTTGGCTAAACTAGGCAAGGGGGAGAGTACTTATAGGAAGGGAGAGGTGTAAAAGCCAAACACGTCACATCAATGATGAGTCGTCATTGTTGACTTTAGCAAAAGATATTTTATCTTGATCTCCCTTGTGCTGTGGTGCAATTATGCTGCTTTTAATAACGTTGATCAGTGCAGGTTTCACTAATGGACACCACTATCCCATCTTGTACCGTCATCATTCGGTGACTGGTCCCACCATGTCATGCATTGTATTATATGATAGTTACGCTACTAGAACATGTCAAGGACCTTACGACCTGAATGAATCTGGAATTTGAGTTCCCTTTCAACAAAAACAGTGATGATTTCAGAGGAACTTGAGTTGTATGGATAGGCCGTTAAGTTGTGATAGCATGGGGACAATGGTTCCGCTCAGTGAGTTGGTGCGTGGATAAACGGGCCTCAGCTCTGTATCAGCTCACCAGATCGGTATCCTGACTCGTTCTTAACAACTTAACAATATTATCCTTGGCTATCTTCTATTTCAATTTGTTTTAAGTTTTTCTTTAAACCCAGCATGCATTCATGTAGGACTTTGATTCCACTGTGAAAGATCATTCAAAGTAATTCTATTGCGAAAGTCGCTGTGCTTAAGTCACTATAATATGAGATATTCCATTCCGAATACCGAGTTTCCTTGAGACAACCCTGGGCTATTCTTTCTGACGAAACCCGTGCTTGGACTGATCCTCAAACATTCCTTTACTTTTTCTCTATTTGACCCACCTTGGCCGCAGCACTTCCACATTGGCTGGTAAGCGCTCCCCAAAGGTGAAACCTGCAGGTTTACGACCCAGGTACATCCACACAGAGAAGTTGGTCCCTTTTCCTATTCGTGCGTGAGCGTACATGTTCCCCTTCCTTGTTTGATTCTCGTTCACGCGATCGCCAAATTTGGAAGCCCCTCTTCAAGGTCGCCCCGTTGAAACTCCAAAAAAGATTCAAACCATAATGTTGGAAGCGTGTCTCATCGCACCTTGGCATCAATTTTTCAATACATTCTCACTCTATTCCATTACACTTCCCCCATTCCACTGCGCATCACTCCCTTGCAAAGCAGACGCCAAGGCGGGGCAGCTGTAGACACGCCGTTCCTGACATTATCTTGAGTAAATCTCATATTACAATATGAAAGCCCCGAAGTGGCTTTCACATTCTCAAATTACTTGAGTGATTTCCATTTTAGGGTTCCTTTCACCTTTTTAGAATTTTCATTTTCGGCAGGGGAGGGTCACGCCTCTGTTACGGAGTCTGAAAGGGAAGCCGCTTCACTGAGGAGATTGTGCAGCACGCGGACGGCGCCGCTCCAAATCGGACGTTCCGAAAGAATCAGAATACGAAAACGTCTAACAGTTAGATGACGACGGCTTTTTGGTGCTGATCAAACGTATTTTTTTTGAGGCGTCTTGGACCCTCGACGCCTCACGTTGAGGCGTTTGGGACCCCAGACGCCTCCTTGATTCACCCCCCGGTCGGCAATGATCCGCCGCTCGTTTTGGACGTTTCGGAAAAATCCAAACATAACAACGTCTTGCCGATCAGACGCGCCCTTCGAGAGTCACGGTTATGCGTCGAACGCACTCACTTTCTCTGCTGTCGACGATTTCTGACAGCGTTTCGGTGTGCAGTAATGGGCGTGTCTGGGGTCCAGGACGCCTCAAGATTGAGGCGTCCAGGAGATTAGACGCGTCCATAAATTTGAAATTATAAAAAATTAATAGAGGCGTCTAGGACCAAGGACGCCTCAACATGGAGGCGTCCAGGAACCCAGGCGCCCCAATGAAAATTTCCCCTATAAATAGAGGACCCCCTCCCTCGAAGGGAGAGAGCTTCAGATCCGACAGAGGAACGAGAGACTCTGTCGGATCCCTTTCCTAACATGTGGGCTTTTGCAGGAGGAGGTTCTGTCGAATTTTTGGGTGCCCGCGCTCGCGAGAGGAAGGCTAACTCCGTCCATCATGCTTCCACATCATCCCGAGGCTGCCGAAGCTCCTCCGGATCCCGCAATCGGCACCTTCAATAAGCCATTCTCTCCCACTCTCTTTTGTCATTTTCGCTGCATGCATCATCCCATCATCTGTCATCTCGCTTCATAAGAGAGACTTGTTTTTATGCACGTTTGTATGATCTTCCATCCATCCTAGCATTTTCCTCCTACTCGTGTCCGAGAGGGGTTTAAAAACAACATCAACCAGGTGTGTGTCTCACCAGGATTTCATGATTTTTCATCACAAGGGACTAATACTACACTGTCATTTTTATGATTCACTTGCTATCTGTCTATTTTCTCTTTTGCAATGGTAACCAAGGAAAGCCCTCTCCATCGGTCGGCCGAAGGGAGAGGAAGAAACAACCCGCCATTTTCTGCTTTTGAGGTAAGCGCGATTACTCTTCTTATTTTGGGGTCTTCGGCCCTTGGCGATCACATCATATCTTCGAGGCCGTGGTGAGTCACTTCCCACAATGGCCCTTTAAAGTTCTGTCATTTATATCATGTGTTATTTTCATATCTTCTATATCTTGTCGAGGCCGCGGCGAGTCACTTCCCATAATGGCCATTTAAATTTCTGTCATTTATATCTTGTGTCATTTTCATATCTCCTATATCTTCGAGGCCGCGGCAAGTCACTTTCCGCAATGGCTGTTTAAATTTCTGTCATTTATATCCTGTGATATTCTCATATCTTTGATATTCTCGAGGCCGCGGCGAGTCACTTCCCAATATGACTGTTTAAATTTTTATCATTTATATCATGTGATATTCTCCTATCTTTGATATTTTCGAGGCCGCGGCGAGTCACTTCTCGTTATGGCTGATTAAATTTCTGTTATTTATATCTTGTGTTATTCTCATATCTTTTCATATCTTCGAGGCCGCGGCGAGTCACTTCCCACTATGGCCATTTAAATTTCTGTCACTTAAATTCTACACCATTCCCGTCCCCCAAGGTCGCGGAGAGTCACTTCCCGCTGTGGTCTTTTAATCCCCATATCTTGTCACGCTGTATCTATTCTGCACACCCCGCCGGAGCAATCTCCCGTGGTGATTTATCTGCTTCTCTCTTTTTTTTCTATGTCGCAGCAAAACGAGCCCGTGCGCTCCGCTCGCCGCCGCATCCGCGTGACGTCGCTCACAGTTACGTCAAGAAACGAAGGGATTTAAGAAGTTGATAAATTCCCTATTTAAAAAGCGTTCAACCCCACCACCGCTGATTCATTATATATATATATATATCTTGTGATTATCTCTTTGAAATTCTATATCTACTAAACTATGCAACATAAAATTATAAAAAATATATATTTAGAATTCTTATATTTTTCTCCTAATTATCATATATTCAATTTATCTAATTTTTTTATATAAATAAATGTTTCTTTGAATGTATATTTTGAAATTATTCAATTAAATATATATTGACGTGAAATCTTAAGTTAAAGGTTATAGAATTAACGTCCCTCCACGTGGATGCTAATTAATAATAACGCCACTCACGGACGTCAAATAATATAAGTTTATTTCATTATAGAATTGGATGGACGATAAATGTTATACGCGCCCTGTACACAGGACACCAAAAACCTGTAACAGTTGATTGATATAGAATTTCTACCTCTTCACTGTTCACCAACCAAATCAACCCAGAAAGGTAGGTCTTCTCTCTGATGGCTAAACTAATTAAATAAAGGCGATATCATAAATAGCATGCTTTTGTCTAGTTCATATCCTCTAGCTTCTTGTTAGAGATTTCCATGTATTTTTGTCGAGAGCATGCACATATATCTTTTATTTCTGTGAGAATTCAGGATTTTAGCAAACGACGCCCTATTTTAAGGCACGTTTTTAATTTGAGACAACTTGTCTTAAGACGCTATTTAATTTAACGCCCATGAGTACAGGCGTCAGTTTACCAGTTAACTGAAAATTTCGTATGTTTCAAAATTAATAACTATAAATCCAGATAAGATAACCAAGTCATGATTATGTTAGTGAGTTACTATTATTTTTCTTGATTTATCCGCGCCTCTAGTTTGCAGATTAGAAGTACTCCAGAAATCTATGTGTCTGTGATCACCTAGCCATTTAAGAAGAAAAAACCTAGATGTTGGAAATAACGACTTAAACGCCGCCGTCTCTTTGATATACGACGTTTCTGCCCAGGGCACATTTGATAAAATTAAAGACTTAAAGCCAGACGTCAATTATCCAATATCTGAAATCTGGAAATATTAATAGTAATAGTAACGACTGGGAAGCAGTCGCTATTTACTGAACTGACGACCCTGAAGAGGGCATCAATTCATAAATAACGACTCTAGCCCAGGCGTTATTTTCTTGTTTCATGTTTCCGTGGATTTCTGTAACCTATGTAATCACACAGTTCATGATTTGCACTGTTTTACCGATCACCCATAATTCTCATTGATAGATGAACCCTCCGTCGGACATTCTGTTCCTTCGGATAGGTGACTTTATCATAGAGACCACCATAAGACTCCGCTTGCCTTGGATTCCCTCAAGGCAGCCGAGCAGGTTGTACCCTTTTTAACCCATGTTAGTATTTAACGGTCATGTCATTCTAAGGAAATATGGTATACCGGTCTACATAACATATTTTTGGATGCCATGAGATTATTTTAACAAATAGAATTGGAAAACCATACCTTATCCAAAAGATCAAGTGACCACATAAAGTATTGTTAACCAGTTCACCTCGGATTCAACACAAGTAGACATCATGCATAATCATGGTCAGTTTCTCTAGTATTCCATGACATTGGGATCCTTGGAACCTATTCTTAATTCGAGAACATAACCCTTTGACTCTGTATTTGGCCATATCTGATTCTGAAATATTAAAGGGGTCTGGGTCCGCGACTTTTCAGTGCCAGGTAGGACGGAAGTCCAATTCTGTAAACCATGGGAATTCTGGGTGTGGCATTACACCAAAGTCTGTACATCTGTTATATTATGTTATTCTGCTATATCTGTTATTCTGCAAACTCTAATAAATATGTTAATTCTGTTATTCTGATGATTTGTTGCTTGGTTATTTTGATAATTTAGATATTCTGCTTTATTGCTTATATTTATTGGAACTCTGTTATAATCTGGCCAATTCTGAAGTTATGTTCATCTGCGCATCTGTCCTTGTTATATTCTGATAACTTGTCCTTGACTCTGCATGGGAATTCATTCCTATATCCCTTGATCTCGTATCTGCCTTTGACTTTAGTATTCATCTTTCCTGATAGTTGATCATCATGATTTTCTAGTTACATGCATTGCATCGTCATGAAACCGTTAATTGGTTAATCACTTATATTCTGTTTGATGAGAGATGTAATTCCTACTGAGCGTATCGCTCACCTACCTATCTTTAACGTTTTTCAGGTAACGACATTGAAGATAGTCCATCAGATGGGGAAGGGCCAGAGTGTTGAGCGTTATGGAGAATAGTGTCGATGTCTTTAATTTTCTTGAGTCTTGTTCTGTTATTTGAGTCTTTTATCTTTATTAGAATGTAATAGTGAGTCCTTTCTTCACTTATGTAAGTTGAGTCAAGGTATGTAATTGAATATTTGATTCTCAATGAAGGTTGTTTAGGCCCACATTTGTCCAGTTTAAATTTTGTATGCTCTGATTATTCACGACTGTATCACTGCCGCGTTCCGAACTACACATTCCGCTGCTATCGGTTCGGGGCGTGACAGTTTGTGGTATCAGCGCCTAGGTATATTAAATCCTAGGTCTTGACTATAGGTTGCCATAAGATCTAGGTTCAACCCCATTATTGCCTGGTGAGATTGGGTAGAACCTTGGGTTAAGAGCTAAAAAGGAAGTTAAAATATTAATAAGATTAGCTTATGAAGATAGTTTAGCAAAATTTTATGAGAATTACTTGATGATCTTACATGAATTATTTGTATCTTTTAGAACTAGATAGATAACAATGGCTGCCGAGCGTGCCCAATGGCGTGAGATGCAAAGGACGGTTCAAGGGTTGACTCAAGCTCTTCAGCGGGTAGCCGAGGGTGGAGCTAATCGTGGAGCTGGAGAGTTACACCGTGAATTCCAGAGTTTAAATCCCCCTAGGTTTAGTGGAACTCCTGATCCCGATTTAGCTGAAGATTGGACTAAAGAGATGGAGAGGATCTTTCGGGTCATGGAGTGTTCGGACCGGGATAAGGTATTATTGGCAACCTTTCAACTTAAGAAGGATGCAAGGGCATGGTGGGAGTCAGTAGAAGCCACCTTGCCAGATGACGAGGTTACATGGGAGGAATTCTTAGAACATTTTAACAAGAAGTATTTCTCGGAGAGAATTCGGGAGAAAAAGGCAGGAGAGTTCGCTTCACTCAAACAGAGAAGCATGACCGTGGCCGAGTATGATGCTCAATTCTCGCGGATGTCTAGATATGCACCTCACTTAATATCAACGGGGAAGATGAAAGCTAGAAGGTTCATGAACGGTTTAAGAATACAATACATTCCCCAATTGGCACCATTGGATATACCAACATATGCGGAGATGGTCAAAAGAGCACAGTTATTCGAGGATGCTATGGAATTATCTGACAAAATTAGGGCAAGAATGGAGAAGAAGAAAGGAGGTAATGGCAATAAGAGGCCAAATGAGGGAAACCACGTTCCGAATGGCAAGAAGCCTAAGGAAGCAAAGTGCAAGCATTGTGGGAATGATAGTCACAAGTCCGAGAAGTGTCGCTGGAAGAACGGAGCTTGTTTTCGTTGTGGAAGCCAAGAACATAAGGTAGCCGACTGTCCCCTTCCAAAAGATCAACCTCAATTGGCAAAGGACGGTGATAAGGAACGTCGTCAAGGGCGACTTCAAGCAATAAGAGTCACACCTGCTGGTCAAGGAATGGATGGAGGTATTCCCCTTTAACTTGAGCTTTAGTCCCTTAGTTCAATTTGCTAGTCATGATTGTTGAATTGAGGAATATGGATTAGATGAACATATGATGTGCATAGGAAATTGAATTTGGGGACCAAATTCTTTTAAGTGGGGGAGGATGTAGCAACCCTGGTAAATTTAAGGATTTGAAAGTCTAAATAAATTTAAAACTAATAGATAAACGAGGCCCAGACCTTGTACATAAACCTCTTACGTCCTTATAAGTCTTACAAAAAGAACTCGTGAACCCTACTCTAGTATTATAATAAATTTAAGAATAACATGTTATTGTATGGAAGCATCCAATGCACAACATAATTTTTATTGAATTAAGAATCATTAAATCTTGAAGAAAATGTCAATTTATATTTTATTACTATTTTATAAAATTTAATATTCTATATTTACTATATTATAATCTTATTAAAAGGAAGAAAGATATATAAAGGATAAAAGAATGGACATATATGCAATTTCGATTCTTTCAAGGGCATTGAGAAAGGGCCAAAAATCGAATAACGCCCGTCTGCTTGGGCGTGATTCACATAATAAACGACGTACAGTATGTCGTTATTTAAAGTACAAATGACATAAAATAAGACATATAGATAAGGTTTATAGGGTATAAATACAATTTTGGTCCTTACAAGGGCTTGGAGAAATGCCAAATGCTAATTGACGCCCATACGTATAGGCGTTGATTCCATAAGAAACGACTTAAACAAAGTCGTTATTTTATTGTAAATGAATAGTGCTAATTTTTCAATTAAAGAATTTTGGAAAACTAATTATATGGAAAAATAGAGAAAAATGGAAAACTAATACCCTGAAAATTTCCCATCTAGATCACATCCAGAAAAAAAGATAAAAATCAGGAAAGAAAGTGACAAAAGTGAATAGCGCCCAACTATTTAGGCGTCATTTTAGAAAGCAACGACATATGCCATGTCGTCAATTCTTTTAGGAATGAATAGTGTGAGTGAATAGTGCCACCTTTTGATTTAAAGGAATTTTTAAAAACTAATTATATGGAAAAATCAATAAAAATGGAAAAATATTACCCATAAAATTTCATAACTAAACCTAATCAAATAAAAAAGATAAAAATCCTCAAATATTGTAACCAGCATAAGTTAACGTGAAATCATGAATAGCGCACGACGGAAAGGCGTTATTTCTTTAAAAACGACTTTTGCATAGGCGTTATTTAGTAAAAACGTGACTATGACGTGGACGTCAATTTCTTAAAATTAAAATAAGGAAACCACATTCCAGTAACATGATTGAATTGGGTAGTTGGGTGCAAACCAAGGAAGGATTGTTCACGGAAGAAATAATACATGGGAAGTTACAAATCCGTAGGAATCTTACGTGGGAATACTACTCCTTAACAAACTCTAATTCTCCAATAGGATAAATACCCTACTCCTTCGATCGAACACCGACTAATGCTTCCTCTACCTCTGGTGTTCTTCCTTTCTGCTACTAATGTTGTTGTTGTTGCTCCATCCACTCGAGTTCCCTTCCATCAGCACGAGAAGGGAGAAAGGCCTTTGTTTCTCCTCTACTTATTCCTTATTAGAAGGAGACTTGCTGCTGATCGTGGGTTGAGGGGGAGTTATTCATCCTCTGCTCCTACTATTGAACGAGGAGAGCTACTTCATCTTCTGAGGTTGTGAGAGGAGGAGTCTTCTTCCTCTGTTTTGTTGTCGTAAAGCCGCTTTTCTGCATTGGATTACCATCAACTGGTTTTCCCAGAAGAATAGAGTATCGGATATTTCTACCTCTCATCTCCGTTCTTCACTGTTCACCAACCAAATCAACCCAGAAAGGTAGGTCTTCTCTCTGATGGCTAAACTAATTAAATAAAGGCGATATCATAAATAGCATGCTTTTGTCTAGTTCATATCCTCTAGCTTCTTGTTAGAGATTTCCATGTATTTCTGTCGAGAGCATGCATATAGATCTTTTGTTTCTGTGAGAATTCAGGATTTTAGCAAACGACGCCCTATTTTAAGGCGCGTTTTTAATTTGAGACGACTTGTCTTAAGACGCTATTTAATTTAACGCCCATGAGTACAGGCGTCAGTTTACCAGTTAACTGATAATTTCGTATGTTTCAAAATTAATAACTATAAATCCTGATAAGATAACCAAGTCATGATTATGTTAGTGAGTTACTATTATTTTTCTTGATTTATCCACGCCTCTAGTTTGCAGATTAGAAGTACTCCAGAAATCTATGTGTCTGTGATCACCTAGCCATTTAAGAAGAAAAAACCTAGATGTTGGAAATAACGACTTAAACGCCGCCGTCTCTTTGATATACGACGTTTCTGCCCAGGGCGCGTTTGATAAAATTAAAGACTTAAAGCCAGACGTCAATTATCCAATATCTGAAATCTGGAAATATTAATAGTAATAGTAACGACTGGGAAGCAGTCGCTATTTACTGAACTGACGACCCTGAAGAGGGCGTCAATTCATAAAATAACGACTCTAGCCCAGGCGTTATTTTCCTGTTTCATGTTTCCGTGGATTTCTGTAACCTATGTAATCACACAGTTCATGATTTGCACTGTTTTACCGATCACCCATAATTCTCATTGATAGATGAACCCTCCGTCGGACATTCCGTTCCTTCGGATAGGTGACTTTATCATAGAGACCTCCATAAGACTCCGCTAGCCTTGGATTCCCTCAAGGCAGCCGAGCAGGTTGTACCCTTTTTAACCCATGTTACTATTTAACGGTCATGTCATTCTAAGGAAATATGGTATACCGGTCTACATAACATATTTTTGGATGCCATGAGATTATTTTAACAAATAGAATTGGAAAACCATACCTTATCCAAAAGATCAAGTGACCACATAAAGTATTGTTAACCGGTTCACCTCGGATTCAACACAAGTAGACATCATGCATAATCATGGTCAGTTTCTCTAGTATTCCATGACATTGGGATCCTTGGAACCTATTCTTAATTCGAGAACATAACCCTTTGACTCTGTATTTGGCCATATCTGATTCTGAAATATTAAAGGGCTCTGGGTCCGCGACTTTTCAGTGCCAGGTAGGACGGAAGTCCAATTCTGTAAACCATGGGAATTCTGGGTGTGGCATTACACCAAAGTCTGTACATCTGTTATATTCTGTTATTCTGCTATATCTGTTATTCTGCAAACTCTATTAAATCTGTTAATTCTGTTATTCTGATGATTTGTTGCTTGGTTATTTTGATAATTTAGATATTCTGCTTTATTGCTTATATTTATTGGAACTCTGTTATAATCTGGCCAATTCTGAAGTTATGTTCATCTGCGCATCTGTCCTTGTTATATTCTGATAACTTGTCCTTGACTCTGCATGGGAATTCATCCCTATATCCCTTGATCTCGTATCTGCCTTTGACTTTAGTATTCATCTTTCCTGATAGTTGATCATCATGATTTTCTAGTTACATGCATTGCATCGTCATGAAACCGTTAATTGGTTAATCACTTATATTCTGTTTGATGAGAGATGTAATTCCTACTGAGCGTATCGCTCACCTGCCTATCTTTAACGTTTTTCAGGTAACGACATTGAAGATAGTCCATCAGATGGGGAAGGGCCAGAGTGTTGAGCGTTATGGAGAATAGTGTCGATGTCTTTAATTTTCTTGAGTCTTGTTCTATTATTTGAGTCTTTTCTCTTTATTAGAATGTAATAGTGAGTCCTTTCTTCACTATGTAAGTTGAGTCAAGGTATGTAATTGAATATTTGATTCTCAATGAAGGTTGTTTAGGCCCACATTTGTCCAGTTTAAATTTTGTATGCTCTGATTATTCACGACTGTATCACTGCCGCGTTCCGAACTACACGTTCCGCTGCTATCGGTTCGGGGCGTGACAGTTTGTGGTATCAGCGCCTAGGTATATTAAATCCTAGGTCTTGACTATAGGTTGCCATAAGATCTAGGTTCAACCCCATTATTGCCTAGTGAGATTGGGTAGAACCTTGGGTTAAGAGCTAAAAAAGAAGTTAAAATATTAATAAGATTAGCTTATGAAGATAGTTTAGCAAAATTTTATGAGAATTACCTGATGATCTTACATGAATTATTTGTATCTTGTAGAACTAGATAGATAACAATGGCTGCCGAGCGTGCCCAATGGCGTGAGATGCAAAGGACGGTTCAAGGGTTGACTCAGGCTCTTCAGCGAGTAGCCGAAGGTGGAGCTAATCGTGGAGCTGGAGAGTTACACCGTGAATTCCGGAGTTTAAATCCCCCTAGGTTTAGTGGAACTCCTGATCCCGATTTAGCTGAAGATTGGACTAAAGAGATGGAGAGGATCTTTCGGGTCATAGAGTGTTCGGATCGGGATAAGGTATTATTGGCAACCTTTCAACTTAAGAAGGATGCAAGGGCATGGTGGGAGTCAGTAGAAGCCACCTTGCCAGATGACGAGATTACATGGGAGGAATTCTTGGAACATTTTAACGAGAAGTATTTCTCGGAGAGAATTCGGGAGAAAAAGGCAGGAGAGTTTGCTTCACTCAAACAGAGAAGCATGACCGTGACCGAGTACGAGGCTCAATTCTCGCGGCTGTCTAGATATGCACCTCACTTAATATCAACGGGGAAGATGAAAGCTAGAAGGTTCATGAACGGTTTAAGAATACAACACATTCCCCAATTGGCACCATTGGATATACCAACATATGCGGAGATGGTCAAAAGAGCACAGTTATTAGATGATGCTATGGAATTATCCGACAAAATTAGGGCAAGAATGGAGAAGAAGAAAGGAGGTAATGGCAATAAGAGGCCAAATGAGGGAAACCACGTTCCGAATGGCAAGAAGCCTAAGGAAGCAAAGTGCAAGCATTGTGGGAATGATAGTCACAAGTCCGAGAAGTGTCGTTGGAAGAACGGAGCTTGTTTTCGTTGTGGAAGCCAAGAACATAAGGTAGCTGACTGTCCCCTTCCAAAAGATCAACCTCAATTGGCAAAGGACGGTGATAAGGAACGTCTTCAAGGGCGACTTCAAGCAATAAGAGTCACACCTGCTGGTCAAGGAATGGATGGAGGTATTCCCCTTTAACTTGAGCTTTAGTCCCTTAGTTCAATTTGCTAGTCATGATTGTTGAATTGAGGAATATGGATTAGATGAACATATGATGTAAGGCCCGTGCCTTAATGGATTCTTATTGGATTTTGTTCTAATATTTGTTCTGGAATTTTCGGCTATTTTTTTGGATTTTTAGGAATTTGTCTGGTATTTTTTCGGATTTATTTGGAGCTTTGAGGGTTATTAGAGATTAATAAGATTTTAATATATATAATAATTATATTATATATATTTTAATTTTCTTTTTTTTTCCTTCTCTTTTAATCCCTCACCCTCACTCTCTCTCTCTCCCTGTCGATCTCTTTCACCCTCTCTCTCTCCTCCGCGATCGCCTCTCCCCCCTCTCTTGGGTTGCAGGCTAATCGCCGGTGGATTGAAGCGTGGTTAGCTTCGTTGGATTCCTCGCGTTGAGAGGAGCACGTAGGTGCCCATTTCGGCGTGGTTTGGTGATCGTGGGAGCGAGGTAGAGTGTGAAGGCCCCGTGACTCTACCTCCTTGCTTGCGGTGTTTTCATCGGTTTCGGCTCGCAAGAGGTAGGGGGATGGAATCCCGATCTCGCTAGGATCATTTCCTATAGCTCGTTCTGTTGATTAGAACCCCATTGAATGCTTAATGTTCATATTTCATAATTTTGGGGTTTTAGCTTAATCCTTGAATTTGATGCATTGTAGGCCTTGCACGTGATGTATTTAGGCGTTAAATTGTTGTATGGGTTGTATGGTTTGACAGGTTATAGGTTTCTACGTCGTTACCCGACGATTCCTTTCATCCGGGAGGGCTTCGGTTTTCAAACCGTACCCGCCCGTGCTCGAGGTGGTGTGACGGCCCTGCCAGGAACTGTCACACACCTGACGGTCCTTAGTGGACGCGTTAATTCCAAACAACGGCCCATCGAGGGTGCGTTATTTGGGGAGTAACGGTGGGGCTCCCATCCGTTACTCGTCCGTTGTTTTACGTTGACCAGGTGTGACAGTTACCCCGGCGGCCTGTCGGCCGGCCGTCGCTTCCATCCGACGCACCTGGGCGAGCGCGTCGCTTCGCCTGCGTCTGATTTCGAACGTTGTATGCTGGGTTTTGGCCTCGGGTGGATGTAACGGCGGTGACCCAACGCGTTGCATCGAAGTAACGCACAGGGCCCCTACCGTCACATTCCCTCTAAGGCCCTTTGAGCTGGAACTCAGGCGGAAGTAACGGATGGAGGCCGGTGCGTCGTTCTTGGTGTAACGCGCCAGCCCCCGACCGTCACTTTCATGTAGCGCGTTGGCTCCCGACCGCCGCTTGCCTGTTGGTTTGGAATAGTTCCCAGCCTTCTTGTTATGCGTTCCTCTATATATATGTGCCATGTTTACATTGTTTTATTATACGATGGCATGTTTTTCATACCAATAGAGTAGCTTTTCTTTCCATGCAATGGAGCCACTGTTGTTGCCCTAGGTCTGTTGAGTACCGACCCGCTTGAGGATAGCGGAGGGGTGTTTCCCATACACGGTTTGTAAGCTAGTTCCGTGGGCTCCCAGCCAATGGTAGCGTCCTACCAAGGGAGAAAACTAGCTAGAGGGCCTGGCTCAGGCTAGACTCAGTGTGTGCACGCGTGGTCGGAGACTGTGGACTGACACCGACGGGTGCCACTCCGACTGGTCACTTGGTTTGGTACTATTTGCGCGCTTTGCTTGTCGCCTCGCCGACTGCAAGTGCTGGAGACGCAGTGTAAGTCGTCAGTGGACGCATCTGGTTTCTGTTCCGGTGGTTGTCCTTCCTTATTATTTGGATTAGTTAAGGCTCATTCTATTTGGTAGATTTAGTTTCAGTCGCTTGCATTTCGTTAGCTTTGGCATGGGGTAGCTGTTATACCTGCTTAGTTAGAGTTTACAGGTTTACTTGAGTAGTTTATTCATGCCAATGCCTGCTAGTTTAATTAAATGCATGCTCTAATTACCTTTATTTATGCATGAATGCTTGTTTTGTGCGAGGTAGGGATCCGCGTGACCCCTACCGAGTCTGGCTGTGACTCACCCTTCTCCTTTCAGGTGAGCCGCGCACGTCGTCTCCCGGTGCTTCGTGAGCCGTTTTGGGGACCGCTTCTAGCTGCCAGCTGTAGTCGAGCCGCCTTTTTGAGGCTTCTCGTGTACTTTTGCCGGGGTATGCCCCATGTTGTTGTACCTTGTGGACTAGTACCTTGGTTTATCTAGACTAGTATATATATATCACTCTGGTTATTTGTATTAATTTTATCTCTTAATCATAAATTGTGCGTTCCAAATTGCAATTCGTTATACATACCCTCAGCACTTTCCTCCTAACCCTTCAAGGGCCTCATCAGCCTCTTGGGTGGCTTCCCCAGTTCTTGGTATCGGTACATCGATGTTATCGGTGTATCGGTATCCTGAACTCTGGGTCGTCACAGATGGTATCAGAGCGTTAGTTGAGGATCGTATAAGGAATTGGAATTTGCGCTTGTCCAGAGCTAGTCCTTGGTGTCGTCTACTGCTTGCTTAGGATGTTTTCTGCGTGATTGATGGATTTATTATTGTTTTATGTTGTTGGCAGTGCAATTATGCCACCTCGTCGAGGAAGACCTCCTCGAGTTCCTCGTGTTCCTTGAGATGCGCCCCAGGAAGATAGTGGTTCTGCACCTCCTCCTGCAGTTCCAGCTGTTCCAATTGCTCCTCCAGCGCCGATCATTAATCCTCCTGTTGAAGTGCCTGGCAGTCGAGGCAAGGCTTTAAAGGAATTACTGATGTTCAACCCGCCTGCGTTCGATGGTCAAGCTGATCCAGAAGTGGCAAGGCAATGGTTGGATGCAATTGAGCGGGTGTTTGTCTCGATGGAATGTGCTGAAGATGAAAAAGTTATGCTTGCTGCTTTTCAACTCCAGGGTGCAGCCATTACGTGGTGGAAGGCCGAGTGGCAGATCGGTTTTCATTCAAGACCTCTTCGGCAGATCACCTGGGCAGAGTTCGTTGCTGCTTTCGAGCGTGCTTACACTCCTGCCTGTTTACAAATGGCGAAAATGTATCAATTTATGGAGCTGACGCAGGGCAGTATGACGGTGCTTCAGTATCGGAATAAGTTTATGGAATTGGGTCAATATGCGCCCCATGTGCTGGCTAGTGAAGCTTTGAAAACCCAGCAATTTTTGTGAGGTTTGAGGCCCGAGTTGAAGATGCCCCTCATCGCCAGTCGTGTTGCAGACTTGGATAGTGCGTGCCAGACAGCGGTGGCACTTGAGCTGGAGATGACGAGACCGGGTGGATATCCTCAGGCAGGGTTAGTTCAGCCCGCAATATAGTCTCAACAGGCTTACCGACCGCCAGTGCCAGGTGTTCCCTCAGTCCAGTCAGAGGTCTGTGGCTCTTCCTCTCCTTCCAAACCCAAGTTCAAGAGGTTCAAGAAAAAGAAGAAGTTTTTCCAGCAGCCGTCCGGTACAGATTCTGTTCAGCAGCCGACAACACCTTCTTCTCAGACTCGGTAGAGCTCAGCTGTCAGTCAGCCATGGACGTGTCGGAGATGCGGTGGTCATCACAAGGGCCAGCCGTACTCTCTTCCTGTGATGTGTTTCGTTGTGACCAGCCTGGTCATGTGGTTCGAGATTGCCCGCTGAGGCCGAAACCGTTGCAGGTTCCCAAGTTTTCTCAACCTCAGCAGTCGCAGTTCAGACCTCCTGCACCACAAGCTCAACAACAATTTTTCTCTCAAGGGTCGGCGTCTTCTCAGCAATCCTCGGCCGGATCAAAGAAGCAGAAAGGCAAGGTTACTCATTTGAATAGAGCTGATGCTGTTGCTTCCCATTTGGTTGAAGGTACGATTGTGCTTTATGGTCATTCAGCTCGTGTCTTATTTGATTCTGGTGCTTCTCACTCTTTTATTTCTGAGGATTTCATGGCATGTATTGAGGAACCGACTTCAGAGATAGCTTGTGAGATGTATGTTGAGATGCCTTCTGGAGATTTCATGATTACACCTTTGTGTCTAGAAGAATCTCCTGTGATGATTGATAATCACCAGTTGCCGGCAAGATTGTATGCATTGCAGCTGGTAGATTATGACGTTATTCTGGGAATGGATTGGTTGGAGCATTATGGAGCTGTGGTTGATTGCAGATCGAAGAAAGTCTATTTTCAGCCACAAGGGAAATCAGCCTTTTACTTTCAAGGTATTCGATCCCGTTCTTCTCGTATGATTATTTCTGCTATTCGAGCCTTCAGGTTGCTTAGTGCAGGTTGCCAGGGATTCTTAACTTCTGTGGTTGCTGTTGAAAAACCACGATGGGATGTTTGTGATATTCCGGTTGTTTGTGAGTTCCCTGATGTGTTTCCTAACGAGTTGCCAGGGATTCTTAACTTCTGTGGTTGCTGTTGAAAAACCACGATGGGATGTTTGTGATATTCCGGTTGTTTGTGAGTTCCCTGATGTGTTTCCTAACGAGTTGCCAGGCTTGCCTCCAGAGCGAGAGATAGAAATGGTGATTGAACTGATTCCGGGTACCGGCCCCTTAGCGAAGGCACCGTACCGAATGGCTCCAGCTGAATTGAAAGTACTGCGAGCACAGCTACTTGAGTTATTGGAAAAGGGTTATATTCACCCCAGCTTTTCTCCGTGGAGTGCTCCAGTGTTGTTTGTGAAGAAGAAAGATGGAAGCCTGAGACTTTGTATTGATTACAGGGAGCTGTTTTGTGGCACAGCCCAAAGACCACTAAATATGATGAGATGACCCTAGGACTTAGACCCGCAAGCATACAAGCGCTCAATGATTCTCACAATGACGATTTTTGCTCACCCGATTCACACGTTCACCCGGTGGGTCCGGGAGATAATGATGATGGTCCGGGGCGGGACCCAATTGTTCTAATGGACTTACAATGCTAGGGCTGACCCCAAATGAGTCTAGGATACCCAACTTTGTGGGCGGCTGGCCCGCAAGGCGGGGGCTTGGTGGCACTCACTCATGATCCGCGGTGGACACCAACAAACTAGCATGCAAGTTCGAGCCCTCTTCTCACCACCGACGAGCAATCAAAGCAATACTAAACTAGCAGGAATAAGGCTACTAAGGATAGTATCAGAAGCTCACCTGATCGGTGTGAAGACACCGATCCCGATCGGAGACGAGGGCGCACCGGGAGGCGAGGGTATGCACCCGATCGCCACGGCGATGTAGCTTGACCTGAAATTGCAAACGGTACAGCACTACTCCTCACGCAGGAGGGGTGATCTTGGGGTGGGGGTTATGCTTAATACATTCAAAACTACCTCCACGCAGGGAGGGGCCTTCAGCCGGCCAAGCGGGGTGGGGAGAGATGCAAAGGAAACCGAGTTTCCGAGCTTCGCCGATTCTATCTAGCTTCTGTAATTCTGGACAGGGAGTCGATGTTGATGCAGCCAATAAATCCACCAAGCTCAGAATCTGATGAGACTAGCGCCAAAAGATTGCTAACCGGATAGGGGTGCGGCTTGAATTTTTGGACGACGTTCTGATCTGGGGGCTGACTGCTCCGGCGACTAGAAGATGGATGCAGCTCTGGTCGCTGGCCGAGCTCAATCTGAAACAGCAGGTTGCAGAAGCGGGCATGGTCGCTCCTGAGCTCCAAATCTGGCACCGCTGGACTCGTTGGAATCGTATACGAGTCTACTTTGCAGCAAAACAAACGGATAAGTCTTCTGATGTCGGAGATGAGCTGGGTGTCCATAGAAGTGGACGGTGGTCGGGGCAGACTGTGAGGAGGCAGACCGGCATGGTTGTGGTAGAAAAATGGTATCTCTGGTTGTCGGATGCCGAACGGGATTCCGCCTTCTGTTACTGGACGCTGACAGGGGGAGGAAGAACTTTTTAGAAGACCCTGAAGGCTGACTCCTTCAAGGTTCGTCGTGGGAGAGCTTTCTCTTTCGCTCTGGCTTCTGGTCTGAGAAGTTCTGCACAGTCGGAGAAGAATGGTGATTGCGGACAGCACCGAGCTCGGATGCCGACGAAACCACCTCGCCTTGAAAGCTCTCTGGAAGACCTTTCCAGAGATGTAGGCCTTGACACCAGGAGGAGCAGGGAGAGGCCGGGGAAGATGCGACTTCAGAGCCTCCTTCTGCTGCCTGCGACCTGCTACTTGAAGCTTCAATCTTTGCAAGAACAAGGGGAGGGGTAAGGGGAGTAGCACAGCTAGGGGTGTTGGCTGAGGATTTGGGGAGGGGGAGGGATGTGGTTAGGGCTCCCAAGGGGTCCTAGTGGGGAAGGGATGGATGGAGAGGGGGCTGAAGCTGCTGGAGGTGGAGGTGGAGAGGTGGGTGTGCACAAGAGAGAGGGTGTGGGAGGGAGAAGGTGGGGGCGAACTTGGCTTGAGGGGGAGGGGTATGGGGCGGCCTAGGTAGTGGAGGGAAGGTTCAAATTCGAAATTTGGCCTTGGGAGGGGTGGGATTTGTGTGGGGAAGTGGGGGGATTGTGTTGGGAGGTGGAAGAGTTGCTTTGGGACAAGGAGGGGGAGTAAATGAGGGGTTATGGGGAAGAGGAGGGCCTTAATGGAAGTGGGTGAGGTAGTGGAGGTGGTTGGGGGTTGGAGTAAGTGAGGGGGAAGGAGGAGAGAGAGGGAGGGTCGAACTCCCCTTGGGAGAGAGAGAGAGTGAGAGAGAGAGTGAGGGAAAGAGAGTAAGAGAGAGAGATTTAAGAGGTAAAAGGAAGTGGTTTTTTCAATATTCATCAAGAGTGAGTACAAGTGGAGAGATGGGGCCTATATATAGGCAACCACTCTTTACATGACCAAAATATCCCTGACAATAGGACAAAAGACCGAGCATAACCTAGACTCAATCCTATGGGCCCATAACTAAGGAAATAAGGCCCAATTAAGCAAAATAAGGGAAATGGACTAGAACCACATGACTCAATAAAAGAAAATACATAAGATAGGACTCAATAAAAAGAAAATACATAAAATAGACCTGGGAAAATGAAGATAACAAGTGGAGACCATGATCAATCCATATCAAGAGTGTATAGACGACCAAAGCTAGAGGGAGTGTCGTGAGATGCCCTCATCAAATCCCCCGGGGTGGGGAGAACTCGACCCTGTCGAGTATGGGTCTGCCTGACTGTCGTACTGCTCCATCATGTCGGGGTCCAGGCGCATCAAATCCTCCCGACTCACCCATGCATCCTCGGTCGGGGGACGGTTCTTCCACCTAACCAGATAGCGCTGATACACCTTGTGCCTTGTAATGATACTCTGCTCATCCAGTATTGCCTCTACCTGCTCTTGTCGGTCCGTCAAGCTAGAAAGTGGAGTCCCTCCGGGGGTGTCTCTCATAAGGGGGGGTAAAGGCTCAAGCTCCTCACTAGGTTCCACCGCGGGGCCTTTGTAGGGTACCAGGTCCGCCACGTTGAAGGTAGGATGTACCCCATAGCTCTCTGGTAGGTCAAGCTCATAAGCATTGCTGCCAAGTCGTCGTAGAACTCGAAAGGGTCCCGACCCTCGTGCCCTCAACTTGGAGGCAGGCCCGGGAAGGAGCCGCTCCGTCCTCACCATCACCGGGTCCCCCACTTGGAATTCACAGTGGCGTCGGTGAGCATCGGCCCGTCTTTTGTAAGCCTCATTGCTTTTACCTATATGCTTGCGGATATCATCATGCAACTCTTTGATATGCTGTGCAAAGGACTCAGCTGAGACTGACACTCTAGCATGTGGGGGAAGGGGAATGAGATCCGAGGGCTTTCTAGGCCTAAAACCATGTACTACCTCAAATGGACTCTTGCCTATGGACCTATTGACAGAATCATTGTAGGCAAACTCGGCTTGAGATAAGAGGAGATCCCAATTCCCAGGGTGATCCCCTACAAGGCATCGGAGCAAGTTCCCGAGGCTTCGGTTGACGACCTCAGTTTGGCCATCGGTTTGAGGATGATAGGCAGTGGAGAATTTGAGGAGGGTCCCCATCAAGTGCCATAGAGTCTTCCAAAAATAACTAGTGAACTTCACATCTCTATCGGACACAATAGTCTTAGGTAACCCATGGAGTCGGACTACCTCATCAAAGAATAACCGGGCGATCCTAGAGGCATCAGAGGTCTTGGAGCAGGGGATAAAGTGGGCCATCTTTGAGAACCTGTCAACCACTACAAAGATGGAATCATGTTTGCGCAAGGTCTTTGGTAGGCCAAGAATGAAATCCATGCTCAAATCCTCCCATGGTTGGTCGGGTATGGGTAGTGGTGTGTAAAGCCCGGTGTTTTGTCTTACTTGCTTGGCGGATGCACATATGCGGCATTGTCCGACAATGTTGGCCGCATCCTTCTTGATACTGGGCTAGTGGAATTGCCTCTCAACCAACTCTATGGTTTTGTGTACCCCAAAGTGACCAGCTAGGCCACCACTATGTAACTCCCAAACTAGGAAGTCCCTAACTGAAGTCCTAGGTATGCAAAGCCTATTCCCTTTGAACAGATATCCATCTTGAAGTATGAACCCCTTATACTCCTTGAGTGGCTGGGTGGAAAGGGTGTTGTAGTGAGTCCCAAAGTCGGGGCAATGTGGGTATTCCCCTTTGATTCTCTCAAATCCGGTTACCTCCACTTGGACGGTAGAGAGTAAGGCTACCCGCCTACTTAGTGCATCAGCGGCGCGGTTCTCACTACCCATCTTATACTTGAGGACAAAGGTGTAGGCTTGAATGTATTCTACCCATCGGGCATGGCGGGCATTGAGCTTTTGTTGAGTGTTGAGATATTTCAAAGCCTCATGGTCCAAGAAGATCACAAATTCTTTGGGTAGGAGATAGTGCCTCCAGTGCCGGAGGGATTGAACCACGTCATAAAGCTCTTTATCATATGTGGAGTATCTCGTCCTAGCCTCACAAAGTTTTTCACTAAAGTAGGCTACCGGGTGACCCTCTTGGCTAAGGATACCTCCAATCCCTACCCCGGAAGCATCACATGTGACCTCAAAGACCTTTGAAAAGTCGGGTAGGCAAAGGACCGGGGCTTGGGTCATTTTCTCTTTAAGCTCTAGGAAGGCTTTGGAGGCTGCCCTAGTCCAAACAAATGTGCCTTTCTTGAGGCAATCCGTGATAGGAGTGGTGATAGTGCTAAACCCACGGATGAATCTCCTATAGAAGGTAGCTAGCCCGTGAAAGCTTCGGGCCTCATGAAGGGTCTTGGGTTCGGGCCACTCAAGAATAGCTTGGACCTTTTCGGGGTCCATGGATACTCCTTGGGATGAGACAATAAATCCTAGGAAGGCTAGTTGATTGGTCAAGAAATGACACTTCCCGGGGTTGGCAAAGAGACTCTCCTTCCTAAGAATGGTGCACACTTGTTTGAGGTGATCGAGGTGGGCTTCCTTGGATTGGCTATATATGAGGATGTCGTCAAAGTAGACAACTAGAAAGATGCCAATGAAGGGCCGGAGGACCTCAGTCATGAGGCGCATGAAGGTGCTTGGTGCATTAGAAAGGCCAAAAGGCATAACAAGCCATTCATAGAGACCGTCCTTAGTTTTAAAGGCGGTTTTCCACTCATCCCCGGGCCTAATGCGGACTTGATGGTAGCCACTTTTGAGGTCAATTTTGGAGAAGATGGTGGCTCCCGCTAGCATGTCTAGCATGTCATCAAGCCGAGGGATGGGGAACCTATATTTGACCGTTATCTTGTTGACGGCTCGGCTATCTACACACATGCGCCAAGTCCCATCCTTTTTGGGTGTAAGAAGAGCCGGGACGGCACAAGGGCTTTTGCTAATTCGGAGGAAGCCCTTGTTGATGAGTTCCTCAATTTGCCTCCTTAGCTCGGCATGCTCGGTGGGGTTGAGGCGGTAGTGTGGGAGGTTGGGTAAGGTAGCTCCGGGCACAAGGTCGATGGCATGTTGCACATCGCGCATGGGTGGTAGCTTGTCCGGAAGCTCCTCGGGAAACACATCATGGAAGTCCTCCAAGAGTTGTTGAATTTCTATTGGGTGTGGGTCGGTTGGGGTGGATTCCCCAAGGCAAATAACAATGGCACACACATGTTCCCCTTGGTTGACTTCTTCCTCAAGCTCTTTCCTAGTGATGAGGTGTAGGCTCCTAGGAGGCTTGTTGACCATACTAGGGTTAGGGCTTGGTGGGGTGGGGTTTGGTGGGTTTGGAATAGTTGGAGGGGTAGGGGATCCCTCAAGGGAGGGAGATGCCTTCTTGGGAAGGGGGCGAGGTGGAGAGGGGTTGAGTTGGATCTTCTTCCCTTCATGAATGAAGATGCAAGTGTTTGTCTTTCCTAGAAAGGTGGCATCTACATCGTAGATCCAAGGTCGTCCTAGGAGTATACTCCCAACTTCCATAGGTAGGATGTCACACCACACTTGGCTTTGATAAGATTGGAATGCATTGGGGATAAGGCAACGAGCACTAACGGGTATGGAGGTGGTATCAATCCATGCTACCCGATATGGGTGGGGATGTGGGGAGGTGGTAAGGCCCAAAAGTTTGACGGTGTCGGGTGACACCACATTCACACTACTTCCATTGTCCAAGATGACCTTCCTAACATGGCTCCCTATCCGTATGTAGGTATGGAATATGGTGTTTCTCCTCCAATCATGCTCTTGGGTTTGAGTGAGGGTGCATCTAACCACTCCGAGGTGGGAGTCGGTGGGTGGAGGAGGTTGTTCTTGGTTGCTCTCCAGGTAGTTGTTCTCATACTCCTCCTCCCATTCATGAGAGGCTTCATATACCTCAACTTCTTCTTCAAATTCAACTTGGGGTTGGGGGTTGGTGTCCTCTATGAGTAAGTTTGATGCTCCCTTGGTGGGGCATTGATTGGCAAAGTGTCCATACCCATAACACCTAAAGCATTGTTGCCCACTTTGATGGTTTGGGGTCACCTTGGTGTGAGGGAGAGTGGGTGTCGAATTGGGCCTATTGGGAGTTGTGTTTAGGGGCCCACTTGCGGGGCGGAATGGTGGATTGGCATTAGGAGGGGTGACCCGTGTGGGAGGAGTTCCCATGGGTGTAGGAAGGAGACCTCTTTGGGGTGGTGGGGGGTTGGCCCGAGGTGCCATGGCTCTAGGGTCCATTCCCCGAGGGGGAGCCATTCGCGTGTACCGAGAGAATTTCTCGGCATCCCGAGCTACTTGGTAGGCTTGCTCTAAAGTTGTTACTTGACACATGAATAGTTCCTTTTTGATATGGAATTGAAGCCCATTCCTAAAGCGGGAGAGTGTGACGGAGGGGTCCTCTTGGACTCCACATTTGAGGAGGTAGTAGTCAAACTTTTCAATGTATTCCATAACGGTCTTTCCTTCTTGAGTCAAGGCTTGCCATTCATCTAGGAGGTTTTGATGGTAGGAGGGTGGGACATATTTGAGTTTGAGTTGGTCTTTCATGGTCCCCCATGTGGTGATTGGAACTTCCCTCCTAACTATCCTTAAGGCTTCAACATTCATCCAATGAGTCTTGGCAAGTTTGGTTAATTGCATCTTTGCAAGTCAGACTTTCCTATCCTCGGTCATTGGGTACCAATCAAAATATTGATCCATGGCTGCCTCCCAATCTAAGTAGATGCTCGGATGATGAGATCCATCAAAAGTGGGAGCATCGACTTTCACAAGTCTCATTAGTTGGTCATCCGGGTTGTCCCGGGGAGGCCTCTCATTCCTTCTAGGGGGTGGGTCCCTTTCTGGTTCGGGAGGGGGGTCAAGGTTGAGTCCTCCTATGGCTGGCTCCACATGTGGAGGGGGATCTCTCCTATCTCCTTCCCTTGGAATAGGTCTATTTTCCTCAAGTTGTTCAAGCCGGGCCGTAATACCGTCAAGCCTTCCCATAATTTCGGTCATGTAGTCCACAAGAAACCTCATTTGGTCGGGAAGCTCATGCTCATTGTGAGGGGGATTTCCTTGGGGATTGGGATTCATGGTGTTATTGGAAGAAGATGGATGGCCTTGATAATGAGTTCCACTACGGGTGGTCATGCAAGGTTGGGTGGGCTATGCAAAGGTGTGCGAATGCACCTAAGAAAGACTTAGTGTGACCCAAGACTAGACTTGTAAGGACAAGCCTATGACCGCTCTGATACCACTTTTTGTGGCACAGCCCAAAGACCACTAAATATGATGAGATGACCCTAGGACTTAGACCCGCAAGCATACAAGCGCTCAATGATTCTCACAATGACGATTTTTGCTCACCCGATTCACACGTTCACCCGGTGGGTCCGGGAGATAATGATGATGGTCCGGGGCGGGACCCAATTGTTCTAATGGACTTACAATGCTAGGGCTGACCCCAAATGAGTCTAGGATACCCAACTTTGTGGGCGGCTGGCCCGCAAGGCGGGGGCTTGGTGGCACTCACTCACGATCCGCGGTGGACACCAACAAACTAGCATGCAAGTTCGAGCCCTCTTCTCACCACCGACGAGCAATCAAAGCAATACTAAACTAGCAGGAATAAGGCTACTAAGGATAGTATCAGAAGCTCACCTGATCGGTGTGAAGACACCAATCCCGATCGGAGACGAGGGCGCGCCGGGAGGCGAGGGTATGCACCCGATCGCCGCGGCGATGTAGCTTGACCTGAAATTGCAAACGGTACAGCACTACTCCTCACGCAGGAGGGGTGATCTTGGGGTGGGGGTTATGCTTAATACATTCAAAACTACCTCCACGCAGGGAGGGGCCTTCAGCCGGCCAAGCGGGGTGGGGAGAGATGCAAAGGAAACCGAGTTTCCGAGCTTCGCCGATTCTGTCTAGCTTCTGTAATTCTGGACAGGGAGTCGATGTTGATGCAGCCAATAAATCCACCAAGCTCAGAATCTGATGAGACTTGCGCCAAAAGATTTCTAACCGGAGAGGGGTGCGGCTTGAATTTTTGGACGACGTTCTGATCTGGGGTTGACTGCTCCGGCGACTGGAAGATGGATGCAGCTCTGGTCGCTGGCCGAGCTCAATCTGAAACAGCAGGTTGCAGAAGCGGGCATGGTCGCTCCTGAGCTCCAAATCTGGCACCGCTGGACTCGTTGGAATCGTATACGAGTCTACTTTGCAGAAAAACAAACGGAGAAGTCTTCTGATGTCGGAGATGAGCTGGGTGTCCAGAGAAGTGGACGGTGGTCGGGGCAGACTGTGAGGAGGCAGACCGGCATGGTTGTGGTAGAAAATTGGTATCTCTGGTTGTCGGATGCCGAACGGGATTCCGCCTTCTGTTCCTGGACGCTGACAGGGGGAGGAAGAACTTTGTAGAAGACCCTGAAGGCTGACTCCTTCAAGGTTCGTCGTGGGAGAGCTTTCTCTTTCGCTCTGGCTTCTGGTCTGAGAAGTTCTGCACAGTCGGAGAAGAATGGTGATTGCGGACAGCACCGAGCTCGGATGCCGACGAAACCACCTCACCTTGAAAGCTCTCTGGAAGACCTTTCCAGAGATGTAGGCCTTGACACCAGGAGGAGCAGGGAGAGGCCGGGGAAGATGCGACTTCAGAGCCTCCTTCTGCTGCCTGCGACCTGCTACTTGAAGCTTCAATCTTTGCAAGAACAAGGGGAGGGGTAAGGGGAGTAGCACAGCTAGGGGTGTTGGCTGAGGATTTGGGGAGGGGGAGGGATGTGGTTAGGGCTCCCAAGGGGTCCTAGTGGGGAAGGGATGGATGGAGAGGGGGCTGAAGCTGCTGGAGGTGGAGGTGGAGAGGTGGGTGTGCACAAGAGAGAGGGTGTGGGAGGGAGAAGGTGGGGGCGAACTTGGCTTGAGGGGGAGGGGTATGGGGCGGCCTAGGTAGTGGAGGGAAGGTTCAAATTCGAAATTTGGCCTTGGGAGGGGTGGGATTTGTGTGGGGAAGTGGGGGGATTGTGTTGGGAGGTGGAAGAGTTGCTTTGGGACAAGGAGGGGGAGTAAATGAGGGGTTATGGGGAAGAGGAGGGCCTTAATGGAAGTGGGTGAGGTAGTGGAGGTGGTTGGGGGTTGGAGTAAGTGAGGGGGAAGGAGGAGAGAGAGGGAGGGTCGAACTCCCCTTGGGAGAGAGAGAGAGTGAGAGAGAGAGTGAGGGAAAGAGAGTAAGAGAGAGAGATTTAAGAGGTAAAAGGAAGTGATTTTTTCAATATTCATCAAGAGTGAGTACAAGTGGAGAGATGGGGCCTATATATAGGCAACCACTCTTTACATGACCAAAATATCCCTGACAATAGGACAAAAGACCGAGCATAACCTAGACTCAATCCTATGGGCCCATAACTAAGGAAATAAGGCCCAATTAAGCAAAATAAGGGAAATGGACTAGAACCACATGACTCAATAAAAGAAAATATATAAGATAAGACTCAATAAAAAGAAAATACATAAAATAGACCTGGGAAAATGAAGATAACAAGTGGAGACCATGATCAATCCATATCAAGAGTGTATAGACGACCAAAGCTAGAGGGAGTGTCGTGAGATGCCCTCATCAAGCTGAATCGGGTGACTATTAAGAATAAGTACCCGCTTCCCAGGATTGATGATTTGTTTGACCAGCTACAGTCTGCTACTATCTTTTCACGGATTGATCTCCGGTCTGGCTATTTTCAATTGCGGATCCGGGAATCCGATGTGGAGAAGACTGCTTTCAGCACTCGATATGGTCACTTTGAATTTCTGGTTATGCCGTTTGGTTTGACTAATGCCCCAGCAGCTTTCATGGACCTGATGCAGCGTATCTTTCATCCATTTCTTGATCAGTTTGTGGTGATCTTTGTTGATGATATTCTGATCTATTCTGCCTCTGGTGAAGATCATGTGCAACATTTGAGGATCGTTCTGCAGACTCTAAGAAATCACGAGCTTTATGCGAAGTTCGGTAAATGTGAATTCTGGCTTCGGGAAATTCATTTTCTAGGTCACGTGATTTCTGGTGATGGAGTGGCAGTGGACCCTGCAAAGATTGATGCTGTTTTGAGCTGGCAGAGACCAAAGACTGTGACAAAAATACGAAGCTTTTTAAGTTTGGCTGGGTATTACCGCATATTCATCCAAGATTTTGTGAAGATTGCAGCCCCGATGACTAGACTGACTCGTAAAGATATACCTTTTGTCTGGTCAGATCAGTGTGAGACTAGCTTTGTTGAATTGAAAAGGCTATTGACTTCTTCTCCTGTGTTGACTTTGCCTTCCGACTCGGGTGGTCTTCTGGTCTGTACTGATGCTTCTCGAGTAGGTCTGGGTGCAGTGCTGATGCAACATGGTAAAGTTATCGCATATGCATCTCGGCAATTGAAACGACATGAAGAAAATTGCCCCACTCATGATCTGGAGCTAGCTGCAGTTATTTTTGCCTTAAAGATTTGGAGACATTATCTGTATGGTGAGAAATTTCAGATTCTTACTGATCACCAGAGTTTACAGTATATATACTCCCAGAAAGATTTGAATCTCAGGCAGCGCCGATGGATGGAATTCATGAAAGACTTTGACTTTACACTCTCCTATCAGCCGGGTAAAATGAATGTTGTGGCTGATGCTCTGAGCAGGAAAGTGCAGGTCAGTCATTTGATGCTTCATGAATGGAAATTGTGGAAATGGCTTCCGAGCGAGGCATTCAGTGTAGAGTTTCCTTCTGATCCGAAGATGGCAGTTTGTGCTAGTTTGATTTTGGGTTCGGCTTTGTTTTAGCAGATTAAAGAAGCTCAGCAAGCGGATTCTGATTTAGCCCGTGTTATATCAAGATATGATGTGGAATTTGATGACGAGCTGGTTGTCAGTTTTCGGGGCTGATGGTATGTTCCCGCTGATGATGGTTTGAGACATGAGATTCTTAGTGAAGCCCATGGTTCCCGTTTTTCTATTCAGCCAGGTGTCACCAAGATGTATCAGAATTTGAAGAAGCAGTTCTAGTGGCCAGGTATGAAGAAAGACGTGGCTACTTTTGTTTCTAAGTGCTTGACTTGTCAGCAGGTTAAAGCCGAACATCAAAAACCAGGTGGTTTGCTTCAGCCATTAAAGATTCCGATGTGGAAATGGGACCATGTTACTACAGATTTTGTGGTGGGTTTGCCTCGGACTTCTCAAGGTTTTGATGGTATCTGGTTGCTAGTCGACAGATTGACTAAAATTGCCAGATTGTTGCCGATTAAGATTACTTGGAATGTGCAGAGGTTGGCCGAGCTGTATGTGCAGAAGATCGTGCCACTGCATGGAGTTCCTGTTTCACTTGTGTCAGATCGTGACCCACGTTTTAACTCCGGCTTCTGGCGTAGTTTCCAGAAAGCTTTGGGCACTGAGTTAGCTTTCAGTTCAGTGTATCACCCTCAGTCAGATGGACAGTCAGAGAGGACTATTCAGACTCTGGAAGACATGCTGAGATTGTGTTGCCTTGATTGGCAGGGGTCGTGGAGTCAGCATTTGCCACTTGTTGAATTTGCTTATAATAACAGTTTTCACTCCAGTATTGGAATGGCTCCTTATGAAGCACTTTATGGTCGTCCTTGTCGAACTCCTCTGAATTGGTTTGATGTTGGGGACAGATTGTTGACAGGACCGGACATGGTGCAGCAATGTTCTAATGTGGTTCGTCTGATTAGGCAGAGATTGTTGACGGCTCAGAGTCGACAGAAAAGTTATGCAGATCAGCGCAGACGTCCACTACAATTTGAGCCAGGAGATATGGTGTTTGTTAAAATATCTCCGATGAAGGGTGTTTCCAGGTTTGGGAAGCGTGGAAAGCTTAGTCTGCGGTATGTTGGCCCTTTTCCAATTGTTGAAGCTATTGGTCAGGTGGCTTATCGTCTGCAACTACCAGCGGCCATGCAAGCTATTCATGATGTATTCCACGTGTCACAGTTAAGGAAATATGTGCCAGATGCTTCTCATGTTCTCGATGATTCAGTATGGCCTGAGGTGACTGCTGATTTGTCCACGCCAGAGTTTCCTATCAGAATTGAAGACCGTCGTGAGCAGCGGTTGAGAAATAAGGTTATTCCTCTGGTAAAAGTTGCTTGGCAGTGTCACTCTGGTAATGAGTCCACTTGGGAGCGTGAAGATGAGATGCGTCAGCTTTTTCCCTTTTTATTCCAGTGAGGTATACGTCCTTTCTCAGTTTCCTCCTGTTTTTGTTGTTGTAAATTTCGAGGGCAAAATTTTTATAAGAAGGGAGGGACTGTAAGGCCCGTGCCTTAATGGATTCTTATTGGATTTTGTTCTAATATTTGTTCTGGAATTTTTGGCTATTTTTTTGGATTTTTAGGAATTTGTCAGGTATTTTTCCGGATTTATTTGGAGCTTTGAGGGTTATTAGAGATTAATAAGATTTTAATATATATAATAATTATATTATATATATTGTATTTTTATTTTTTTCCTTCTCTTTTAATCCCTCACCCTCACTCTCTCTCTCTCTCTCCCTGTCGATCTCTTTCACCCTCTCTCTCTCCTCCGCGATCGCCTCTCCCCCCTCTCTTGGGTTGCAGGCTAATCGCCGGCGGATTGACGCGTGGTTAGCGCCGTTGGATTCCTCGCGTCGAGAGGAGCGCGTAGGTGCCCATTTCGGCGTGGTTCGGTGATCGTGGGAGCGAGGTAGAGTGTGAAGGCCCCGTGACTCTACCTCCTTGCATGCGGTGTTTTCGTCGGTTTCGGCTCGCAAGAGGTAGGGGGATGGAATCCCGATCTCGCTAGGATCATTTCCTATAGCTCGTTCTGTTGATTAGAACCCCATTGCATGCTTAATGTTCATATTTCATAATATTGGGGTTTTAGCTTAATCCTTGAATTTGATGCATTGTAGGCCTTGCACGTGATGTATTTAGGCGTTAAATTGTTGTATGGGTTGTATGGTTTGACAGGTTACAGGTTTCTACGTCGTTACCCGACGATTCCTATCGTCCGGGAGGGCTTCGGTTTTCAAACCGTACCCGCCCGTGCTCCAGGTGGTGTGACGGCCCTGCCAGGAACCGTCACACACCTGACGGTCCTTAGTGGACGCGTTAATTCCAAACAACGGCCCATAGAGGGTGCGTTATTTGGGGAGTAACGGTGGGGCTCCCATCCGTTACTCGTCCGTTGTTTTACGTTGACCAGGTGTGGCGGTTAGCCCGGCGGCCTGTCGACCGGCCGTCACTTCCGTCCGACGCACCTGGGCTAGCGCGTCGCTTCGCCTACATCTGATTTCGAACGCTGTATGCTGGGTTTTGGCCTCGGGTGGATGTAACGGCGGTGACCCAACGCGTTGCATCGAAGTAACGCACAGGGCCCTTACCGTCACATTCCCTCTAAGGCCCTTTGAGCTGGAACTCAGGCGGAAGTAACGGATGGAGGTCGGTGCGTCGTTCTTGGTGTAACGCGCCAGCCCCCGACCGTCACTTTCATGTAGCGCGTTGGCTCCCGACCGCCGCGTGCCTGTTGGTTTGGAATAGTTCCCAGCCTTCTTGTTATGCGTTCCTCTATATATATGTGCCATGTTTACATTGTTTTATTATACGATGGCATGTTTTTCATACCAATAGAGTAGCTTTTCTTTCCATGCAATGGAGCCACTGTTGTTGCCCTAGGTCTGTTAAGTACCGACCCGCTTGAGGATAGCGGAGGGGTGTTTCCCATACACGGTTTGTAAGCTAGTTCCGTGGGCTCCCAGTCAATGGTAGCGTCCTACCAAGGGAGAAAACTAGCTAGAGGGCCTGGCTCAGGCTAGACTCAGTGTGTGCACGCGTGGTCGGAGACTGTGGACTGACACCGACGGGTGCCACTCTGACTGGTCACTTGGTTTGCTACTGTTTGCGCGCTTTGCTTGTCGCCTCGCCGACTGCAAGTGCTGGAGACGCAGTGTAAGTCGTCAGTGGACGCATCTGGTTTCTGTTCCGGTGGTTGTCCTTCCTTATTGTTTGGATTAGTTAAGGGTCATTCTATTTGGTAGATTTAGTTTCAGTCGCTTGCATTTCGTTAGCTTTGGCATGGGGTAGCTGTTATACCTACTTAGTTAGAGTTTACAGCTTTACTTGAGTAGTTTATTCATGCCAATGCCTGCTAGTTTAATTAAATGCATGCTCTAATTACCTTTATTTATGCATGAATGCTTGTTTTGTGCGAGGTAGGGATCCGCGTGACCCCTACTGAGTCTGGCTGTGACTCACCCTTCTCCTTTCAGGTGAGCCGTGCCCGTCGTCTCCCGGTGCTTCGTGAACCGTTTTGGGGACCGCTTCTAGCTGCCAGCTGTAGTCGAGCTGCCTTTTTGAGGCTTCTCGTGTACTTTTGCCGGGGTATGCCCCGTGTAGTTGTACCTTGTGGACTAGTACCTTGGTTTATCTGGACTAGTATATATATATCACTCTGGTTATTTTGAATTGCTTCCGCACTTGTATTAATTTTATCTCTTAATCATAAATTGCGCGTTCCAAATTGCAATTCGTTATACATACCCTCAGCACTTTCCTCTTAACCCTTCAGGGGCCTCTTGGGTGGCTTCCCCAGTTCTTGGTATCGGTACATCGATGTTATCGGTATATCGGTATCCTGGACTCTGGGTCGTCACATATGATGTGCATAGGAAATTGAATTTGGGGACCAAATTCTTTTAAGTGGGGGAGGATGTAGCAACCCTGGTAAATTTAAGGATTTGAAAGTCTAAATAAATTTAAAACCAATAGATAAACGAGGCCCAGACCTTGTACATAAACCTCTTACGTCCTTATAAGTCTTACAAAAAGAACTCGTGAACCCTACTCTAGTATTATAATAAATTTAAGAATAACATGTTATTTTATGGAAGCATCCAATGCACAGCATAATTTTTATTGAATTAAGAATCATTAAATCTTGAATAAAATGTCAATTTATATTTTATTACTATTTTATAAAATTTAATATTCCATATTTACTATATTATAATCTTATTAAAAGGAAGAAAGATATATAAAGGATAAAAGAATGGACATATATGCAATTTCGATTCTTTCAAGGGCATTGAGAAAGGGCCAAAAATCGAATAACGCCCATCTGCTTGGGCGTGATTCACATAATAAACGACGTACAGTATGTCGTTATTTAAAGTACAAATGACATAAAATAAGACATATAGATAAGGTTTATATGGTATAAATACAATTTTAGTCCTTACAAGGGCTTGGAGTAATGCCAAATGCTAATTGACGCCCATACGTATAAGCGTTGATTCCATAAGAAACGACTTAAACAAAGTCGTTATTTTATTGTAAATGAATAGTGCTAATTTTTCAATTAAAGAATTTTGGAAAACTAATTATATGAAAAAATAGAGAAAAATGGAAAACTAATACCCTGAAAATTTCCCATCTAGATCACATCCAAAAAAAAGATAAAAATCAGGAAAGAAAGTGACAAAAGTGAATAGCGCCCAACTATTTAGGCGTCATTTTAGAAAGCAACGACATATGCCATGTCGTCAATTCTTTTAGGAATGAATAGTGTGAGTGAATAGTGCCACTTTTTGATTTAAAGGAATTTTTAAAAACTAATTATATGGAAAAATCAATAAAAATGGAAAAATATTACCCATAAAATTTCATAACTAAACCTAATCAAATAAAAAAGATAAAAATCCTCAAATATTGTAACCAGCATAAGTTAACGTGAAATCATGAATAGCGCACGACAGAAAGGCGTTATTTCTTTAAAAATGACTTTTGCATAGGCGTTATTTAGTAAAAACGTGACTATGACATAGACGTCAATTTGTTAAAATTAAAATAAGGAAACCTCATTCCAGTAGCATGATCGAACTGGGGAGTTGGGTGCAAACCAGGGAAGGATTGTTCACGGAAGAAATAATACATGGGAAGTTGCAAATCCGTTGGAATCTTACGTGGGAATACTACTCCTAAACAAACTCTAATTTTCCAATAGGATAAATACCCTACTCCTTCGATCGAACACCGACTAATGCTTCCTCTACCTCTGGTGTTCTTCCTTTCTGCTACTAATGCTGTTGTTGTTGCTCCATCCACTCGAGTTCCCTTCCGTCAGCACGAGAAGGGAGAAAGGCCTTTGTTTCTCCTCTACTTATTCCTTATTAGAAGGAGACTTGCTGCTGATCGTGGGTTGAGGGGGAGTTATTCATCCTCTGCTCCTACTATTGAACGAGGAGAGCTACTTCATCTTCTGAGGTTGTGAGAGGAGGAGTCTTCTTCCTCTGTTTTATTGTCGTAAAGCCGCTTTTCTGCATTGGATTACCATCAACTGGTTTTCCCAGAAGAACAGAGTATCGGATATTTCTACCTCTCATCTCCGTTCTTCACTGTTCACCAACCAAATCAACCCAGAAAGGTAGGTCTTCTCTCTGATGGCTAAACTAATTAAATAAAGGCGATATCATAAATAGCATGCTTTTGTCTAGTTCATATCCTCTAGCTTCTTGTTAGAGATTTCCATGTATTTCTGTCGAGAGCATGCATATAGATCTTTTGTTTCTGTGAGAATTTAGGATTTTAGCAAACGATGCCCTATTTTAAGGCGCGTTTTTAATTTGAGACGACTTGTCTTAAGACGCTATTTAATTTAATGCCCATGAGTACAGGCGTCAGTTTACCAGTTAACTGAAAATTTCGTATGTTTCAAAATTAATAACTATAAATCCTGATAAGATAACCAAGTCATGATTATGTTAGTGAGTTACTATTATTTTTCTTGATTTATCCACGCCTCTAGTTTACAGATTAGAAGTACTCCAGAAATCTATGTCTGTGATCACCTAGCCATTTATGAAGAAAAAACCTAGATGTTGGAAATAACGACTTAAGTGCCGCCGTCTCTTTGATATACGACGTTTCTACCCAGGGCGCGTTTGATAACATTAAAGACTTAAAGCCAGACGTCAATTATCCAATATCTGAAATCTGGAAATATTAATAGTAATCGTAACGACTGGGAAGCAGTCGCTATTTACTGAACTGACGACCCTGAAGAGGGCGTCAATTCATAAAATAACGACTCTAGCCCAGGCGTTATTTTCTTGTTTCATGTTTCCGTGGATTTCTGTAACCTATGTAATCACACAGTTCATGATTTGCACTGTTTTACCGATCACCCATAATTCTCATTGATAGATGAACCCTCCGTCGGACATTCCGTTCCTTTGGATAGGTGACTTTATCATAGAGACCTCCATAAGACTCCGCTAGCCTTGGATTCCCTCAAGGCAGCCGAGCAGGTTGTACCCTTTTTAACCCATGTTAGTATTTAACGGTCATGTCATTCTAAGGAAATATGGTATACCGGTCTACATAACATATTTTTGGATGCAATGAGATTATTTTAACAAATAGAATTGGAAAACCATACCTTATCCAAAAGATCAAGTGACCACATAAAGTATTGTTAACCGGTTCACCTCGGATTTAACACAAGTAGACATCATGCATAATCGTGGTCAGTTTCTCTAGTATTCCATGACATTGGGATCCTTGGAACCTATTCTTAATTCGAGAACATAACCCTTTGACTCTGTATTTGGCCATATCTGATTCTGAAATATTAAAGGGGTCTGGGTCCGCGACTTTTTAGTGCTAGGTAGGACGGAAGTCCAATTCTGTAAACCATGGGAATTCTGGGTGTGGCATTACACCAAAGTCTGTACATCTGTTATATTCTGTTATTCTGCTATATCTGTTATTCTGCAAACTCTATTAAATATGTTAATTCTGTTATTCTGATGATTTGTTGCTTGGTTATTTTGATAATTTAGATATTCTGCTTTATTGCTTATATTTATTGGAACTCTGTTATAATCTGGCCAATTCTGAAGTTATGTTCATCTGCGCATCTGTCCTTGTTATATTCTGATAACTTGTCCTTGACTCTGCATGGGAATTCATCCCTATATCCCTTGATCTCGTATCTGCCTTTGACTTTAGTATTCATCTTTCCTGATAGTTGATCATCATGATTTTCTAGTTACATGCATTGCATCGTCATGAAACCGTTAATTGGTTAATCACTTATATTCTGTTTGATGAGAGATGTAATTCCTACTGAGCGTATCGCTCACCTGCCTATCTTTAACATTTTTCAGGTAACGACATTGAAGATAGTCCATCAGATGGGGAAGGGCCAGAGTGTTGAGCGTTATGGAGAATAGTGTCGATGTCTTTAATTTTCTTGAGTCTTGTTCTGTTATTTGAGTCTTTTCTCTTTATTAGAATGTAATAGTGAGTCCTTTCTTCACTTATGTAAGTTGAGTCAAGGTATGTAATTGAATATTTGATTCTCAATGAAGGTTGTTTAGGCCCACATTTGTCCAGTTTAAATTTTGTATGCTCTGATTATTCACGACTGTATCACTGCCGCGTTCCGAACTACACGTTCCGCTGCTATCGGTTCGGGGCGTGACATGAGAAGTACTTGATATTCTGTCATAAAAGTTCTTGGTATACCCACTTGTTATCCTTATCTCTACATTTCATAAATGTATCCAGCATCTTGCTTACTCGTCCTTATGATTTTAATTATCATCGCTTTATAACTCATGCCATTATAATGCTCGATTTGCTTTACTTCTTGCATGACCTGCCTGAGCATGATAAATTGTTAATCACTTAAAGCTAGCTTGGAGCATGAGATATTAAGTCCTACTGAGCGTTCGCTCACCCTGTGTTTTCCATTATTTTTCAGGTAATGACCTTAGCGAAGACGAGACCACTCAAGATGGGCAAGGGCAAGAGTGAAGAGTGCTTCGGCAACTTAGATGAACTTCATGGTCTTTATCATTATGTTCCAGTCAAGTCTAGTGAGAGAGTCCATTGTAACTTTTTAGTTATTGAGTCCTTTCTTGTATGTGGGTCCAATTTGTAATAAACTTATATTTGAAATAAAATTCTATTTTGTTCAATTATATACTTCAAATTGTATTTTGCTATGATCGACTCGACTGTTTAACTGCCACGTTCTGAGCAAATGACACGTTCTACTGCTATCGGTTCGGGGCGTGACAGAAGGTGGTATCAGAGCTTCGACTTTTCAAATCCTTAGGGCATTAAGTCCAAGAGATAGGTTGAGTTTCTCCTTGTCAGTTATCCTATAGGAACCCCGTGAGATTTGGGTAGAGCTATGGGTTAATTAATAAAATATGTCCATCTACGCTAGATTAATGTTAAGATATGGGTAATCATTAATTTAAAACTTGTTTTGTAGGCTAGAATGGCCGCCGAGCGAGAGAGATGCAATGCACTGTCTAAGGATTAACACAAGCATTGCAACAAGTTGAGCAAGATGGAGCACGACATGGAGCCAAGGATTTGCATCGGAAGTTCCAAAAGATGAATCCCCCTAAGTTTAGTGGATCCACTAACCCGGATGAAGCTGAGAATTGGGTGCAAGAAATAGAAAGAACCTTTAAGGTGATGCAATGCACAGATGAAGAGAAGGTATTACTAGGGACCTATCAATTAGAGAAGGATGCTCGAGCTTGGTGGGAATCTGTGGAAGCAATCTTGCCCAACGAACAAATTACATGGAACGAATTTCTAGAACACTTTAATGAAAAGTATTTCTCAGAAAGAATTCGCGAGAAGAAGGCTATGGAGTTTGCATCATTAAAACAACGCAGTTTATCGGTAGTAGACTATGAAGCGAAGTTTTCTAGATTAGCCCGATGTGCACCACACTTAGTATGTACGGAGAAAATGAGAGCAAAGAGATTTATGAATGGTTTGAAGGTAGAACTTATACCTCAGTTAACTCCACTAGAAATCCAAACATATGCGGAGATGGTTAGGAAAGGTCAACTCTTGGAAGATGCTATAGATATGATGGAACGAATCAAAGGGAAAGTCGCTAAGAAGGAATTCGCCAATGGATCCAACAATAAGGAACCCGTGGATGGAAAGAAGAGGTCCAATGGAGGTAATGGTTTCCGTAAGAACAAGAAACCCCGGAATGATGATCAAGCAATTATTCCGGCCAAGGGAAAATGCGAGCATTGCAAGAAGGGAAGGCACAATCCTGACGAGTGTTGGTATAAACTTGGAAAATGCATCCGATGTGGAAACAAAGATCATAAGATCCCCCATTGTCCACTCTTAAAAGAAGAAACACTACAGACGTCAGAAGGTAACTCTATGAACCCATCTTATCCATAATTGCATGAATCGAACACGGTGATCTTAGCACTTAGCATGCTATGAGAATGGATCTAGCTAGAGTACGTGTTTTGGATATGGTGATTTTACCCCACTAATTTTGGAAAGAAAAGCTGTTGAATTTGGAGACCAAATTATTTTAAGTGGGGGAGGAGTAGCACCCCGAAAATTTAAATAGGAAATAAATAAAAATAACTATAAATATTAGTCATTGAAAATTCTGAAAAATTAAAATTTTGATGAAGGAAAAGTGATACCAATTATTTAGCCTAAATGGTAATAAAAGGGGCACAAATAAAAGTATAAATAAATGATCAAGAAATCAAAATTTAGTATATCTTTTTATGTATTTATGGTTTAAATACGACCCCAGTATTTAGAAGGAATCTTACCCAAAAATATATTTACTCTCATAGGATCGAACCCGACTCTGATACCCGAGACAACAATGGAAAATTAATAAGGTGTATAAGTAAATAAAGTTAAAGGGAATAAGGTATATATATAAAGTTCTACCAATTAAATTGGATAAAAATATTTATAAGTCTATTAAATACAATTAATGGGCATCTCTTATCCATTAATCTAATTATATAAAATAGAGAAATGCTTAATATTAGTGGGCCTCAATTAAGCCTTACACTCATATTCAATGTATAAAGACCAAATCATTTTTAACTTAACTCAGAGCCATGCACTAAAATCTAAACCCTCGTGCTAAGCCCAACCAACACCTGTAACCATTTAAAAGCCCAACAATGCATATACCCCAATGCTTTATCTGTCTTTATATGTGCCACCCACACTCACGTGGCCTTCGTACAAGCTAACCCAACACCGATACATACCAAAGCCTCATGCTAAGCCCAACCAACACTTGTAACCATTTAAAAGCCCAACAATGCATATACCCCAATGCTTTATCTTCTTTATACGTGCCACCCACACTCACGTGACCTTCATACAAGCCAACCCAACACCCATACATACCAAACCCAATACACTAAATCTTCTTCCAAAAACTAAAACTCAAAGACCCACGTAACAAGTCTACGCGAGAGTCATCAAAGCCCAACAATCACATGAAGCCAACCCACCTATAGGTTTGACGTTGCCTTTGCTGCAGTTAGGGTTTTGCATGAGAAAAAAAAGGGCAGGCGGTGTATGTTTTGGAAGGGTCCACAATAACGCATGGCAAGGAATAAGTCTTGCTCTTGGTTAGCACTTGACCCGTTAGGATCCTCTCTTTCCCATAAATAAAAACTTCCATCAAATGTATGAGACTTTGCTGTGCTGCCATCTTCTTCCTTTTCCTATTCTTCCTCTTGCGGCCTGCATCGCAACCAGAAGAAACGAAGGAAGCCGTTCATTCTTCTTCCTCTTCTTCCTTGCAAGACCGGCTACTGCATCCGCTTCCTCCTTCTTCTTGCTGCTAAAATTTTTAAATATTCTACTATTTTGGTGATTTATAACCATATAGTATAGTAAAAAAAGTTCCACCGGTAATACCTACTTAATAATTAAATTTAGAAAAAATAAATAAGTTGAAATAAATAAGTTGAAATATTTACACGGCGAATCATGGTTTACTGTAGCATAGTATTTATAAGGTTTTGCTTTGTTTAGATTTTTCATGGGGGTTGGGGTGTCCTTTGGATATGAAAATTTATGGACGTATTATTGGGGTGGTGGCCGAGGTAGTGAGAGTGGTCGCACCATTTTTCGTACCCCCTATCTCAAGATTTCCCGCCTCTTACCGAAAAATTATTTTGAACACTCGATTACGTAGAGTTTTTCGAACCCGTCATTTTGGTATATCATATGCGCGATTCCGACGTGATTACGTCAAGAAACGAAGGAATTTAAGAAGTCGACAAATTCTCTATTTAAAAAAGCGTTCAACCCCACCACCGCCGATTCATTATATATATATATATATGGGTTTTTTGCATGGAAACCATTGTTAAAAGTGAATTTACAAAAAAATCATTTCTAAAAATGCATTAACAGGTATATCACTGTGTAATCTGAGTTGTGCAAAAATATCATATTTATTTGCATGCATATCACTTCTTTTTACCAACAACCTGCAAGAAAATCACGCTTAAATGACATTTATGCACTATTTGAATTAACTCAGTGATATACCTGCTAATGCATTTTTAGGAATGGTTTTTTTTTGCAAAATCACTTTTAACAATAGTTTTCATGCAAAAAACCCTATATATATATATATCTTGTGATTATCTATTTGAAATTCTATATCTACTAAACTATGCAACATAAAATTATAAAAATATATATTTAGAATTCTTATATTTTTCACCTAATTATCATATATTCTATTTCTCTAATATTTTTATACAAATAAACGTGTCTTTGAATGTATATTTTGAAATTATTCAACTAAATAGATATTGACGTGAAATCTTAAGTTAAAGGTTATAGAATTAACGTCCCTCCACGTGGACGCTAATTAATAATAACGTCACTCACGGACGTCAAATAATATAAGTTTATTTAATTATAGTATTGGATGGACGCTAAATATTATACGCGCCCTGTACACAGGTCGCCAAAAACCTATAACAGTTGATTGATATAACGAACGTAGTACCTATTTTCCTGAAAACATAAATGATATACGCCTGTCAACATGAACGTTAATTGATATTCACGCCTAACCATGTGGATGTTAATCTGTTTACATTTTTGAAAATATTAACTAGGCCTTAAAATTTACCCTCTATAAACTGTAAATCAAATCATAGAAATTGGAAATGAGCGCCTTCCTTGACGAACGCCATTTGTATTAAAGGAAAAAAAATATTTATTAGCGCCTGTAGTAGCAGACGCTGATTGTATTAGCGCCGGTGCTTCAGGACGCTATTTTCTGATCGGTGCTTTCCTGTGGTTTTAACCCTCACCGTGGGTTCGCTGGCACTCTCATCCCATTTCCATGGATGAGGTCCCCGTTTTGTTTTACATCGTGCACCCTTCACTCTCTGAGGTGATTGAGTTCTCCGCGGGACATTCTGTTCCTTCGGACTAGCAATTTCATCTTAGAGACCTCCGTAAGTCTAGGCTAGCATTGGATTCCCTCAAGGCAGCCGAGCTGGTTGTACCCTAAAAACCCTTAACACCATTTTGTAGTCATGTCCCTCTGAAGAAACATGACAATCTAGCCCTCATAAAATGTTGTTTCTGGCTTTTATGAGAATATAATCCCTTTCTAGAATTTACGTCCAGAATAGTGGACGCCAATCGTGAATGGCGCCTTGGTTGATGGATGCTATTTCTTCATGCATATTATCTTATTCCAGAATGAGCGCCCATTACTATGGACGTGAATTCTAATCTGCGGCGACCTTAATAGACGTCAATTTCCCTAGTTTCTTGAATTATCTTGGTTTTGTGTACCATCTTACTAGATTTGTCTATCTTGAATCAATATTCAATGAAAATCTACCTTAATGTTCCTACATGTCTTGATCCTTGGAATTCTTGGCCATTAAAGTGGATTTAGTCTAGATCAATGTCAGGGGCTATGGGTCCCAATTTAATGACATTTAAATGCTAGGGTTTAAGAGGTCCTGATCTGATCCCACGGGCGAGGCAAAGTCCAAACATATACCAGTATTATGATGATCGGGTGCTGGCATTCACCAACTCGGTTAACGGCATTTAGGGGTAATCATAAAGTCGTGAGAACTCCTAAGTGTATGACCAAAGTCTACCTAGTGCTAATCCATGAGGGGCAATCATATATTCGTGAGCACCCCTTAACGTAAGGCCAATCCTTCATTGTGCTAGTTACATGAAAGCTCTTGTGATATCACCGTCATAAAGAGAATATTGCACTAGTGTCATTAACTGCCCTCGTGACAATGCTCGTCATAAAGGGAAGATTGCTATTGTTTCCTCGTGAATGCTACATTATGAGAAGTACTTGATATTCTGTCATGAAAGTTCTTGCTATACCCACTTGTTATCCTTATCTCTACATTTCATAAATGTATCCAGCATGTTGCTTACTCGTCCTTATGATTTTAATTATCATCACTTTATAACTCGTGCCATTATAATGCTCGATTTGCTTTACTTCTTGCATGACCTGCATGAGCATGATAAATTGTTAATCACTTAAAGCTAGCTTGGAGCATGAGATATTAAGTCCTACTGAGCGTTCGCTCACCCTGCGTTTTCCATTATTTTTCAGGTAATGACCTTAGCGAAGACGAGACCACTCAAGATGGGCAAGGGCAAGAGTGAAGAGTGCTTCGACAACTTAGATGAACTTCGTGGTCTTTATCATTATGTTCCAGTCAAGTCTAGTGAGAGAGTCCATTGTAAATTTTTAGTTATTGAGTCCTTTCTTGTATGTGGGTTCAATTTGTAATAAACTTATATTTGAATTAAAATTCTATTTTGTTCAATTATATGTGTCAAATTATATTTTGCTCTGATCGACTCGACTATTTAACTGCCATGTTCCGAGCAAACGACACGTTCCGCTGCTATCGGTTCGGGGCGTGACATCCACATTGAGGAGAGAACTTACATTCCATCAAAAACACATTTGTTTAACATAAAGAAGAATTAGGCCTTATGTAATCATCAACTTGTTTGAGTATTTTATTTTGCTAGAAGCTCTTGTGTGAGTAGTTGTTTGATTTAAATTCTATCATGATGCTACGTTCAGACAAGATCATTAAAATGGCAAACTACGAGTATTCATATGATGGTTATGAGGATGGTCAATTCGACCAGTCTTATGATGTTTATCAAGAGTCTCTCCAATAGGAGGGATACTATCCTCCCTCTCACTTTAACAATTCTCAAGTCTACGCCGTAGACACCAATCAAGTGGTTGATTCCTCTCCTGAGGTTCAACCTCCAATCCAAGTCACATCTGGGGAAGCTTCCCCGTCTTTTGATTTGAATGCTCTCATCAATGTCCTATCCAATCTTGATGTACACCAACTCCAAGCGGTTCAATCCGCTCTTAAGGGGAAGTCTATCCCCTCTTCTTCCTCCAACCGTCTTCGGGCCACGGGTGGCCATGAACTCAATACTTCCAATAATAAATTAGTTCAGCAATAACCCCCATCCCGTCACCGTTCATGCCCTCAAACCCTAACTGTTCCTTCTGTGCCAGTACAACCGGTATGCTATTCCATTGCTAGGACGCAATACCCATCTCCATCTCATATTTTAAGAAGGCCTACGGCAAACCAAGTGCATGTCCCTCCGGCCCCTACTGAGTTTGTCACCCAAACCCTCCTCAATAAGATCGCTCAAATGGAGAAGCAACTCAAGAAGGTGTCTAGTGCTAAAGAAACTCCGGAAGTCACTTTGCCCACCTTGCTAGTCTTTCATTTTCCTCCTTCAGAGATACCCAATTTTGGACACTACAATGGAATAGGCAATCCGTTCATTTACTTAAAAGATTTCATGTACGAGACATCCTTTTGGCAAAACAACAAGGCATCCCTTAAATATATGTTTAGAAGGCCTTTAGGTGGTCCTGCGCTTGAATGGTTTTACTCACTAGAGCCAACTGAAGCAAGTGACTTTGATGTGGTTCAGAGAAAGTTTCTACAAATGTATAGAGACCGTGTAGGTCTTACTTTGTCGATTACTGGTCTAGTTGCTGAAAAGATGAGGCCGGAGCAAGATTTTGTCTAATATGCCGATAGATGGAGGGCAATGGCAAAAATGTTGAGAGATACACTCTCGGAACAAGTGTAAGTGAAAATGATTATGTCTGATGTCACTCCATAGTTTAGACACATTCTAGCAATGAATAAGCTCACCACCATAGAAGAATTGTACGAACGAGTGCGGTATATCCAAACTCAACTAAATGATTCGCCCATCATGAATATGTTTGAGCAACCGAAAGTGATGAAGAAGAATAATGTCAATACTAGTAACAGTGGAACAACTGAGGGCATGGTTACTAATGAGCAGGTGGGCGTGGTTGGCAATAACGTAACTTTATGAAATTCTTGTACCAACCCAACACCCCCACAATAGCAAGCCCCTTTCCATGCTCAACCTTCCCACCACACAAATAACCCTCCTCAACCGTTCCGACCACCTCCTCAAAAATAACCCATCCAACAAAACCTCCAAATACCCCCACAATACCATCAAGTGCCACCCCCTACCAACTATGGCCCCCGGCAGCCAAGAAGACCACCAGGCCCCATGAGAGCCCAGTACCCTCATTACTTGAAAGCCTTCCTGATATTTTCAACGCTCTTATGGCCGCCAACGTGCTCACTGCCCAAGGAGAGGCCGGCATAGCCCCAAAATGTGGATACTTCATGTTATTGTGTCTTCCACCGGCAGTCGAGTCATAACATTGATCATTGTTTCCACTTCAAAGACTACATCTATGACATGAATGATTAAGGTGGTATTGACTAGGATGAGATGAGAAGGTACATTGATACATTAAAAGCATGAGGACCTCCCCGACAATAACAAGTGCAGCAACCTCTTCAACAATAGCAGGCTCCAACACCTCAACAGGACATGAGGATTGTCCACAACCCGTTGTCGGAACACCCCACGCCAAATCTATAACACCCTGGATTTTTCGGATCAGAATCCGAGAGTTTTCGCAACGCTTTTGTGCGTCCCGCGTGGAGTTTGCCCTTTTAATTAGATTTTTGGGCTGTTTATCTTCTGATCCCCGTGGAGGATGAACCGTTGAGATTTCAGACTCCAGGATGCTGCACGTGCGCTGTGCTCTTTCCGAGGATCGTGAAGGTATTTTTTTCTTAGTTTTTAGATTTTTTAAAATTTTGAGCCCAAAACTATTTTTTGAATATTTTATTATATTTTTCCTTTTAACCCTCACCACCGTCTCTCTCTCCTCTCACTCACCTTCTCTCACTCTCCACCACCGTTCTCTCTCTTCTCTTCCTCTCTTCTCCGGCGGCCGACATAGGAGGTGCGGGATGACGTGGAGACAACGTGGAGGCGACGTTGAGCGTGGATGGAGCGTGGATTGAGGCGTGGCACAGCGCAATCCCATTCGTGGATTTGAAGCGTTGCCAGGGTTTGAAGCGGCATTTTCACATGGTAATGGCATTTTCGACGCGACAGATCATCGAGGGATGTAGGGGGATGGATTCTCAACCCTTGTTCTACGACTCCTCACGATTTCGTGCCGAACGGAGCGAGTTTGAGTGAGTTTTCCCATTTTAGGGCAAAAAGCATGTTATAGGGTGTGTGAGACGAATTCACTGTTCTAGGCGATGTTTTTCGATTCTAGTGGTAGATCTTGAACCCATGGCATGCCAGGATGCGATTGATGTCCATTTGGTTGAATTTACTCATGATTTGATGCCGATATGAGGCTGAATGTGCTTGTGAGGTGTTTTAAGGCATTTGGATGAAATCACCCTTTTCATGATCATTTTATAGTTTTCTTGATTCTTTCCGACTTGTGGAAGGCTTGTAATGGGTTTGCCATTGTTTTCCCTATCATTTGGAATGATTGGGGCATGGAATGATCAAGTTTTGCGAGGTCTTGCAGACTTTGTACCGGAAGTAGGTCGCTTTCGACTCAGTAACTGTGTTCTACTCTTGGTGCTGATAGCGGTCCAGTTCAAACCTCGATATTCTTTTATGTTGTGTAGGTAAGGCAGTTGAGGTCACAGTCTTGCAACTAACCTCTACCTGTAGGTAGCGGTTGGGGTGGATCCGCGACTTGGGAAGCCGGCCTGATGCTATTGGTCAGCTGATAACTGCTACCTGGAGATAGCGGTTATCACCCAACCGCTACCAGCCTACCATGTAACCCTGTAAATAGCTGTCTTCTGAGAACCACTACCTAATGGTAGCGGTTGTCTAGCAACCACGATCTGGTTTGCATCAACTCCGCTTCGTGAAGCGTCGACGCCACTCACCCCCTTTGTGATGGGATCATCAAGCGACGCCAGTAGCTATCAAGCTATATTAGCTATGTTTAAGAGTTTTATGTTAATAGGCCACATGAGATGATAAATGGACCTAATATGTGTGTTTTCTTTTATTAGGAAAACAGATATATGTATATATAATCCCCTCCTTAATGTAAGGCCTCCTCGTAGGAGCCCATGACCCATGGGTTTCCAAGGAGCCCCTTCCCCTCCCCACACAGTTCCTAGGCATCCTTTCCCCTCCCCATACAGTTCCAAAGCGTCCTTTCCCCTCCCCATGAAGTCCCTATTTAAGCAAGCATGTAACCCCCGTTAAAAGATAGAATGAAGAAAAAAATCAGTTTAGCTATGGCTATGAGTGTTCTTCCATATTTTTGCAACCCCTGGGGTGAGAAGTCCTAGTCCGCCCCACCATGGAGGATTGTATGAAGCTCCGGTTGCACCGGCTCTGCGATGGAGTCGGCGAGAGGCCCCAATCGCCACTTCGGATTCGTCCTCCTCCGCCATCCATCGTCGTCGATCACCTCCACCTCCACCACCATTCCAACTGCAACCACCATCGCCATCGTCAACGCAGAGAAGAAACAAAGAGCATGGTCACGTCGTCCCTGAGATGGGTATGGGTGTGAGGCCCCGACCGAGCTGCTCCCATCTTCTCTAGTCACTACGTCACCTCTGCCCACATCTACCTTCGCCGCTGTCCAATCCGCGATATCACCCCATTCACCCCTTGCTGCATCCTTAATATCCATATAATAACCTATAAACCTTCCCCTACGCTCCCTCACCCTCCCCCATCTCACAGTAGCCCTACAACTCCAACTCTGCCCCACGGTTGCCACAATCAGAAAAATAAATGCAGAAAATCTGAAACAGAGCATCATTGCTCTTCCCGACCATACACCTACGTCCCTCCTCACTCCTGCCATTTTTGAGATCTCAATCTATTCCTAAATCATTCCCACTCTTTCACACCTTTTCCTCGCCCTTTAGAACCCCTAAAACCCCCCCTTTGGAAGCCCCTCGGACGTCCACAGAGCAGCAGATAGATCAGAGTCTCATTTTGGCTTTCTATCCCGCCAGGCAGGATAGATGGGTCGACCCACCTCTCTCCTAGACCCCTACACCCTGCAATAGGTAGGCTGGGTCGACCCACCCTCACCCTGGGTCGACCCCCCCTCTTTCCAGAACAGCTGAACCCAGTTGAAACCCGCCCATACCCTACCTAACATCAACCTAACTTGATATCCATTCATCTCCATCTCTCACACCCCTCTCCCAGCCTCTTCTAAACCTGCAGAACCCCCACACATCCCTCTCCCATCTTCTAAACCTACAGATCCCTATCCCTGTCCAGGCAGCAAGCCAGCAAACCCTCCCTTTGCCACACCCACCACCTGCACGACCACCGCTCTGAGCCACTGCAGATCGCCAATAGCACTCCCTCCCTACAGGTCTGTGCAACATTTGGCACAGTAGCAAACCATCTTCCCCCCTTTTGTAGGTTGTTGTCCAGCTTCTGAAGGCCCGCCTCCTCGCAGATCCGTGCACCAGCAACACAGCTCGACGTCCATCTAGCTGATCACCATCAGCACCATGCCGCAGTAGCAACGGCCGGTGCCCTTCTGCTGGCCAACACAACTGGTCGCCAGCTCCCTACTCGATGCCGCAACCATGCAGGATGCTGCCTGTAGATAGATTTTTCCTCTGATCTAAAGATAAGAAAAAGAAGGAAGCGATGTGTGGGTGTGTGTGAACATGCCTAATATAGCATTAAAACCCAATATAGAAGAACAGAAAAAAACAATGAACTCATGCATCCACACACTATCAAGTTGTGATCGCCACCAAGATGTATAGTGCAAAGGAGTGTGCACTACGTACCTTGGAAATGGGAGAGGATGAGGACACTCGCCAAGAAAGGATGCAACACCGGCACAGGATGAAGACGATCTGGAGACAACCGCTGAATAGTGAAGACGGCCGATCGATAGGCCGCTACTGGCGCTTGAACGGTACGCGGGAAGAAGACACAGGCGCTGGAGTTAAACGGTTTCCAGGCGGCCGCATGCACCAGAGAGAGATGGTCTGAGGAAGATAGCTATCTCAGGTAAACGGTCGGAGGTAGACCGCAACAGCTTCCAACTCCTAAGCCGGGGAACTCGAACCTCCACCACTTCCAGCCGGCCAGGAGGGATGGGCCTCGCACTGAAACACTTGTTGACCTACAAAACAACACTAATGACAGACAAAAGACCCCATATTAGTTTATTAAAGTGTAGTATCTATAAACGGGAACTATGAAAAGAGTACATAATTGAAAGGGCGAAATACCTGGGGGCTGGGTTTTTAACTCCTATGAGGCATGAAAACAATAGGAGGTTGTGGAAATGACAGAATGCCAGTGAAAAATGCAGATAAAACGAGGAAGAATGATAAAGAAATGACTAAAAACAATGGCCAAAAAAGAACTTAAGCTATAACTCAACAGATGAAGGAAATGTACTACTCCCTGAACCAAAGACTTGGAGGACGTAGAATGCCTTTCTCCCTGGCTGGACTTCACTCAAGAAAGCGGCAGCACTTTGATGTCGACTTAGATCGCCCCCCCTTAAGCCATCACTCAAGGGTTCTATTTATAGACCCTCAAAACTGTTGAGTAGTGGACATCGGATCTAGAGGGGAGGGGTCAATAGATCTTCCCCTCTTTTCATAATGCAACTCTCTATATAGCTAGATAAAATAAATCGCAGTGGAATACAACTAGCTTAGCGATGTATAAAATGATTTGCTTAGAAATATGATTTCACAATATGGATATTGAACCTTAGCATGCATCTAAAATAAATCAATCACACAATCAAATCACAACATAAAGGATTTTAAGGTGGTTCGGACTGAATCCCCAGTCCTACGTCCACCCCTCACCAAATCCGGTGAGGCTCCACTAGTGCCATGCACTGAACAGCAAATCGGAAAGATCTTCGATTACCTTCCTACTAACCACAGGTAGGGACGTCAACACTGTAGATTGGACAACTTCCGATTGCCTTCCTACTAACCACCGGTAGGGACAATCTTCAGTTTCAAATGTTTGAATGAAATGGAAAAAGAACAAATATGAAATCACTCAAACAAGATATAGAATATGCTCAAAGTAAAAAGATCTTGTTTGAGTTGTAGGAGCTTGAATCTGATGCTTCTATGGTGTCTTCTTCTTTGAGAGATGATCTTCCTTGAGTTGATGAAGAAGACTATGGATGTAGCTTTGATCTTCCTTTTGATCTCCTTGAGTTGATGAAAAGTTTGATGCAGTTTAGACCACCCTTGAGATGATGAAGAAGATGAAGGATGCAACTTTTTCTTCTCTTGGCTTGGGCTTGATCTCCTCTTGAAGAAGCTTGAATCACTTGAGGATGAAGAAGCTTCTTCCCGTAGTACTGTTCACAGCTACAGTACTCGAACTCCTCTCCCTTGAACACACCCTTGTAGCCTCCCTTGAATCCCCTTGAAGCATTAGGGTTTCTAACCCTCCTTGTGTTGGTTTTATAGACTTTGAATGGTCCTTGGACATCCTTCAGACCAGATCCACAATCCATGGGGGATTGGGTGACTTTGGGGTTAAATAAATACAAGGAAAGGGGCTCTTCTCGAAGTGGAAAATAAAGTCAACATTGAAGGCTCGGGGCTGGCAGTCGACCTGCAGAAGCTAGCGGTCGACCGCTACTGAGAAACGCTATAGACGGATGGTCCCTAGAATTTTCGATCGACCGCTACTGGGCTGGCGGTCGACTGCCACTGAGACTCGTGCAGACTGGGAGCTGCTGGCTGGGGTGGTCGACCGCCCCTGTGCTGGCGGTCGACCGCCAGCTGGGCAGACCCCGGGTTTTCTCGGGTCGGTCCGTTAACCTCTTTAGCTCCGTCGCTTGAGTCCTTTAGAAGTCCGTTCTCATCTGTGGCATCAATCTTGACTGTCTTGAAGTTTTATTACTGAGTCTTCAATCAAAATTTTGTTCTAGGGGCTCCGCCCCCGGAAACCCCCGCAAGGGGCGCTGCCCCCTTGACCCCCGTGACATGACCGGGCATGTCGATCCCCGCGACCTGACTGCGCAGGTCGATCCGCGTGCGAGGGCGCAATCTTGAGCTTTCACTTTTGTCATCACTACACAATTCCTTGTCCATTCATTGGCATATCTGTCATGAACAAAACATCACGTTTGTCAGTCATATGAGAGTGGAAAATAATAATGACTTATAGTGTTTAGCTATTATCAAAACCAAGAATATCCAATAACTCAAATGACCACAGGATGATGTCGAATGACCCAAGTGACCACAAGATGACTCAAATGATCACAGGGGCACAACAGAAACCCTAGCTCAAATGGAGGGCTTTTAGGTGGTAATTAGACTTGGATTATGTTGAATAAAATAGAGATAATACTCCCAAGTTTTATTAGGATCAAACGGCGCTCCATTTGGCTGAGAATCCACGGAGAAAACCATGGATCAAGCAAGGGGTTTAACCACGGATAGAAAACGGCCCATCGCAGAACCGTTATTTAAGGTGGCCGTTGGAAAAGAGCCAATAAGAGGCAAGTAGGCACACTAATCCAAAGACCTAGTCGAACCAAATCTCACTAAGTCCAAACTCCAAAAAACATAGGAGCACACCCCAGCCAGGGAGAAAGTGGCCCACAAAATAGGCCCAAAACCATATGAAAAATGGCCCAATGAGCAATGGACAACCTTGGGACATCATAAATAAAGGTAAGAAAATAGCCTAACTCAAAGGTAAAAAATGGGTGTTAACAGATGTCCCACCTTAACGTCCTCTTTCCAGGGGAGCGAGCGGAGGTGAAGCGAGAGCGAGATGAAAACATGGAGACGAAGCGGGAGTGTAGCAGAACGGACTGAAAAGCGGGCGTTAAGGTAAACGACATCCGTTCCTAATCGATGAGCGATAGGAATCTTCCCGAAAACTCTGAACGAAACACATGAAACAGTCAAACCAAAATGACACCAATCTGGAGAAACTAATAAAATAAACGAAAGGAGAAAACATGGCCAACTGCATTAGGGGACACAATCCACAACCAATGAGGGGAGCGGAATAAACAGTAACGAAAAAAAGAAGAACGAGAGCAGCCTAAACTCTAGACAAGGACCTTCAGTCGATCGAACCAAGTGAATAGACCAGAAAAGACCTTCCAATCCTGAGTGGAATACCCTTCCTTACCAAAGACCATAGACGCACGAAGGTCCAGCACTGATGGGATATTTTGAGACAGATTAGGGACATGAGTGCTTAAAAATGTGTACGATACATGTTGGGCTAAAAATAAAAGAAATCGTTAAAATGAATGTAAAGAAAGATAAAATAGAGAATACTCGAGACTAATATTGCTAGACCAGAGAAATCGGGGTTAAGACACTATTTGCAACCACGGCGTGCGAGAAAGAACCATCGTCCCCTAACTCCTCCAACCTAACGACCTTATCCAGCGATTAAAAATGTGTACCTAGATCATCATCATTTTTGGTAAAAGGGAACATCAGATCCCAGAACACATGAATGACCAGTCAGTTCTCGAGATAATATTCCATAGGTATTGTTGGGTTCGGTGCGGTGGATTCAGAGGGGGGTGAATAAATCCCACCCTTAAAATTTTTCGCTCAAACAATATTGCGGAATTAAAAACTCAGATGCCTTAAGCAATTGAGCAAATATGTATAGCGCGCCTAAACAATCATCTAGCGGAAGTAAAGGACATCAGACAACCCACTGCACAGATGATTTTTTAGGTGGTTCGGTCCACAGACCTACGTCCACCCCTCACTCCAAATCGGAGTGAGGCTTCCACTAGTAACAGCTAGAATCACAGACTCAGTCTGCAAACAAATGCTGCCTAACAGCTTGACAAGGGGAACAACCTCCCCTCTTCCTCCAACCCGGAGGGAAACCACTAGTGACACACAGTCACTAACAAACCAGAGACCGAAGTCTCTCTTCCTCCCGACCAGGAGGGAACCCACAGGTAGCAGCCACTACCTGCAAACCCGGAGTCAGAGACTCCCTTCCTCTGAAACCCATAGGGAACCACTAGTGACACACAGTCACCAGCAAACTGGAGAACAGATCTCCCTTCCTCCAAACCGGAGGGGAACCACCAGTGACACCCAGTCACTGGCAACCAGAGACGCAAGTCTCTCTTCCTCTAAACCGGAGGGAACCCGACCTCAAACTAGAGGATCGGAAGAACAAGGATGGTAAAGGCAGAAAAGGGAAAACCAAAACACCAAAGGGAAATAACAAAAACCAGTTAGCTCTAATGAGCATAGTCGTTCTGGATTTGATCCACGAACAGACTAAACAATTCTTCAAGAAAAGCTCTCTGCTCTCCTCTCCTCTTCTCAATCTCTGGATCTCTCTTCCTCTTTCCTTCTCGAGCTCTCTTCTATCTCTGCTGCTCTCTCTTCTTCTCTTCTACACTTCTTTCTGCTTCTGCTCCTTTTTTCTGCTGCTCTCACTTGCTTGCTTTTTTCTTGTTATTTCACTCGAAGGAGAAGCTTCCTCTTTCTAGTAGGAAGGTGGGCGTGTGATTTCCATGAATTCCTGCCCTAACACATTGGCTACGTGTCAGCATTTCAGCCTGCAGGATGACACTTATCACGATCCTGAGCCATCTCCATTCTTGGATCATGTGTCTTCATTAATCTCCTCGAATCAGCAGTCCTGTTAGAACAGATTTGTTATCAGTGTGAGTTAATTTATCTGACAGGAAAGAACTGAATGCATCGAGTCATTTTGATAAATGAACTGAGCCTGTACAGACTTGATGCATCAATTGCAATGTGCCTATATGAGAAAGCAATGTACATACTTGCTGTGTCTCAAGACCGCCGTGTGCAGGCTTAGTATGAAAGATGCATATGCGATAGAATGTATAGACTTTGAATATGAATCCTTGGACATGCCTTCAACGAGTGTGAAGACTATGTGTGTATTGTGCAAGCGATGCACAGATATGCGACTGGGGGATGTGCATACGTTGAATGAGTGACATGCAGTTTGCAACAGGAAAGTATGTACATTGAACATGGATGCACTGACATGCCGCCAATCGAATGTACATACTTGCAGGTGTGTATCGCAGTGTGCGCAAGGTGAAGTATGCACATTGAAAATGAGTGCAAGACTATGCTCATGAATGTATAGACTTGTGCATATGCATGAAGAGGTGGCGATGTATAGACTTTAGAATGCAGTAGACTAGACAGACTATGTACAGACTTCACTAGTGCCAAGATGATGTAGAGACTTAGCGTGCCTGAAGCAGGGCAATGTACATACTTGCCACCAATGTATAGACTTGCTATGACATGTGTGCAACCGACACCAGAGTACAGACTTGCTGTGCTTACGCATGGACTAGGTCTGTATAGACTTGGTCTTGCGAGCACAGGCTGTACAGACTTGAATGCTCCATGCACAAAGATGCTAAGTGAGACGGTGGATGTACAGACTTGCTGTGTGTAATGCATGCGATGTATAGACTTGATAGCATGAGACGCTGAGTGAGACTAACCGATGTACAGACTATGAAAGATGATGCATACACAAGCCAACGATGTACAGACTTTGCCAATGTACAGACTTTGCCTGCATCCAATGTATAGACTTGATCTGAAGGATTGCACAACCATTGGAATGTACAGACTTTGAAAGTCTGTGCATATGCCAAGACCATGTACAGACTTGAAGAAATGCATGCAGCGATGTACAGACTTGACCGATGCAAACTATGCAGAACTTTGTACAGACTTTAAGTGATGCATGTAGCGATGTACAGACTTGAGACTCAACTGGGAGCTGAGCTAAAGAATGTATAGGCTTGCTCAGCTATCAGCTAACGGTTGTATAGACTTAGTGTGTGCATAAAGCAACATGCATAAAGCAACCGAAGGATGCACCGATGCAGTGTATGCAGGAGAACTATCAATGCAGTCTATACAACAGATCATGCATAATATGTTCGATGAAATGCCATGCAAACAAGATCAATTCATATGCAGACACAGATCACAATGGACGAACAATGTACTGACTATGCCATGCTCACAGTTAATGCATGTAAATGTTGCACAGAGACGCTAAGCATAGAGACGCTAAATGAGACGGAGCAATGTATAGACTTAACGATGCAATGTTCACACGACCTTGACGCTAAGTGAGACGAACACGGCGATGTGCAGACTTTAGTTGAACGATGCATGCAGAAGGAATGTACAGACTTTGAAAATGCTTGAAGCACACGATGTATAGACTTGTTCAATGAAGCAAAAGGGTTGCATGGACTTTGTGGAGTATACTGCCCTGAAAGCCTGCACTGACTTGTGTGTTTGTGTAAATAGTAAAATGGATGGACTTAGAACTAAGATGAACCAGTGAAACACAACATAAAGCAACTGAGTGAGTGCACTGACATTGTAGAATGCAGTTGTGCACGGACTATATGCTCCAGACAATCGTGCACCAACTATATGCAATGCTATATGAACTGTATGTCTGCACTAATGCAAGATAACACATTCATATGCCCAAAGCAGAATAATCATTCAGACACAGATGTTCATGATATGCAATGCTGACTCATAGTGTTTGCTATCATCAAAATCACAGGGGCACAACAATCTCCCCCTTTTTGATGATGGCAACACTATGAGTCACACTGACTCATGCCAAACTGTTCTCCCCCTTTGACTTCATCAAAAAGAAAATAGTTTGAGATGAGAAATACAAACATACATGACATGAATAAATCAAATACTCCCCCTTTGACTCAGTCATTTAGACATGTAAGACACAGAGGCAGTTAAACAATGAAGCACAAATCAAGTCTATGTTGCAGCCGTATGCTCTCCTATACCAGCCTGATAAGATCATGCACAACATGTGACCCTACTCCCCCTGAGAAACTGAGGTGAGAAGAAATAAGAATCGGGTATGGTGAAGGATAGCCAAGAAGTGACAAGCAGGTTAATCTCCCCCTTAAAGCCAGAAACATGTTGATGTGATAATTTCCCTGTCTGACAAAGCAAAGGAGTTGGAGTGGAAGAGGTGATAAGCATCTATCAGCAAAAACACATGGGCACTCAAGGATTATCACAATCTGTAAGCACAATGAATAAATGAGGAAGCAAGATTTTCGTTAGCACACCAAATTCATAAATCTTGATAACCGAATTTCAGACTCTTCAATTATAATAGATTATGAATGAGTTGAAACTTACTTTCATGATTTAAGAGTGATGTATTCAAAGTTTATCAAGAAAATTCAATACTCATATCTGAAACACCTTTTAATAGAAATGAACCAAAAACTCATATGATATTCATGTTTAACCTCCTTCCATCTTACTCATTTAAATTCAATGACTCCTATGGAAGTTACACAAGATAAATTTGAGATTAAACAGAGATAAATGTGTCTGAACTTGTCTTTAGTTTTTTAGAATTTTCTATTAAGCAGCACTTATTTTTCCTGAGCAAGTTTGGTTCAGTCAACACCTTTTTACGTGGGGCACAACACGTCTTAGGTGAAGTGACCCAGTTACTCAGTGTGACAACCATATTGCCTCTCAAAGAGAACAGAGTTAGCAATTTGGAGTGTGTTTTTACATGAGGAGACACCTTGATCAGAGGCTAGAATCCCCAGTTACTCAACACAACCATGCCATTGCTCTGCCAGATTTTCAAACATTTTTAAAAGAGAGGTAACTATGGCACTTCATGACATGGGCTTACTCTATTTCTTTGATAGAGAACCTAGTTTCTCTGTGACCAAAGTCATTGCTCTTGCATTCTTTTCTTTGTCATATTTTCAAGTTTTCCAGATAAAACTTAGTACACTTAATTGTTTAAGAACAATATTTTCTACATGTATCTTAACCAGAGGTAGCCATGTCTTTTAACATTTCAGATTTTAGAAGATTTTGCATGAAGTTGCATGAGACAATTGGTTAAGATTTATTAACAAAATGATTCAGATATTTTCAAGTCTTTTACATCAAAACCTAATAAATACATTAGTCTTAAATCAATTTGATTCATTCTTAAGCCAGTATAATAGAAGATTATTCTTTTCAGAATATGTCTGATTTATGACTAGGGTACACAAACAAAAATCTTCTCTCATTCAGATGAAACAACAAAACATTTTTATTGAGAGAACAGTGCAATTCAGAAGCCAGCATTAAAGACTAAAATCCAATCAGATTAGCTTGGACCGGTCTTGACAAGATATGAAGAAATGTGAATGATAGGAACAAGCTAGCAATTGAACTCATAGCAGACAGAATCAATAGCTGAGTCTGGAATACAGACAGATCAGTTGACAGAAGTGCCATGAAAAAAGTTGAGAGAAGCTCTTCTTCGAAAAACTTAATGAATAGAAGGCAGAATTCATTATCAAGAGAGATAGAATGAAATCAGATGAGAGTTATTCAAAAACTAAACCCCAATTTTTAAATGCTCCCCCTGTCTAGATGCATCATGTCTATATGCATGAAATGTATTGAAAGCACATCACATGATATCAAATTTTACATTCAGATATGATTCATGCAAATTAGACAGAAGAGAATTTCCATAAGCATGATTGTGCAATTCATATTTCAGAAAACTTCAGATCAGCATGATATGCAGTCATTTGAAGTTCACAATTTCATATAATAGAATTTAAACTGGATGGCCAGAACAAACCTGAAGAGCAGGATCCTGGGGTCTTCCTGTTGAGTGCCCTGGTTTATTTACCCCTCTTTTTCATACCAAGGCATACATGTAGCATGTTAATCAACTTGATCCTGCAGGGACCCAAGTAGCTTTGGGTCCTGCGTTAGCCCTGACAGGTGTTCTAAACAATCTCTTAGCAACATGGTCATCATGATCCATCAGGTAGCAATTGTCCATAGAATGTCCAAATTTTTCACAATATCTACATGAAATGACTGGTTTCTGGTTCTTATGATGCATAGTAATAGCAGTATGAGGTTTATAAACATGATCATAAGATTTTCTGTTGTATGCATGAACAGTTTGATTCTTATTCTTAATCAGCCAACATTAAGCAGATTTGTAACCTTGCTTACCACAGTTATAGCATGAAAATTTCACAAATAGTTTTGCAGGGAATTTGACAACATGGGGGTTAACAGAATTCTTCTGAACATGCCAACAGTCCTTGACTGTATGGCCATTTTACCCACACTCGAAGCATCTGATATGCTTACTTTTAAAGACATTTTTACCCCAAGTGGATCCAAACCAGCACTCAGCAGCCTTGTGCCCAGGCTTATTGCAGTTAAAGCACACAATGTGCTGACTAGACTTGTGTTTAGTTCCATATGGACCATGAAGATGCATGGAAGACCAGGCATGCAATTTATTGTCTTCTTTCATGATAAAGCATTCATTCATGAGATGACCATGCTTCCCACAATAGTAACATGAAGCATCAGGCTTTCTAGTAGCATGGTTTCTATCAAAAGAATTTCTAGAATGTGATGTTTCACTAGCATGCTCATCCTTTAACAACAATCTACAATCTTCCATTACATGACCTACCTTCCCACAATAATAACATGACCCCTTTTTAGTATGAGTGTGTGAGAGATCATGTGACTTGTGTGCATCATTCTTCGTACCAACAGGAGTGTCTTTGTCCTTTTTCTGTAGATTTTCATTCTTTTTCAATTTTTGAGTTTGTTCTACAATTTTGGGACTGACAGTGGATTTTTGTGCAGTAAATTGAAAAATAGAAGAACCAGAGGTTTTGTTTTGATCAGAAGCTTTTACAAACACAGTAGAAGTTTTATTCCCATTAATCCTCTTGTTTGTCGGACTATAACCCAGTCCCTCTCTTTGAGAATTAACATTATTTCCAAGAAGCTTATTCAGATTGTGCTTTCCTTTGACAAATTTTGATAGAGAATTTTTCAAATCTTGAATCTCAGAATTTAAGACATCAATATTAGCTTCATATCTGGACAGATCTGTTTCACAAGAAATGACTTGTTGATGCAAGGCATCATTCAGATTTTTGAGTTTTTCAACTTCCTGTTTTAATTTTATTTCATTGTCAGCTTCAGATAGGGACTTGTAAAGATCATCAACTTCTTGTTGAAGGGATGTGATTGTAAGCTCATATCCAGCAATCTTCTGTTCACGGCAAGTGACATTTCCACTCAACATTTGGTTGATGGTTTTTAGACTCTCAATTTTTTGTTCTGCATCCACCAACCTATCAGAATTATCCATACTCACACGCTTACCTTTTTTAATTGTCAATAGCCTATCTGACAGTTGGGTGTTTAGATGTTTCAGCTTGTTGATTTCCTCTTTCAATTTCCTATTTTTCTATATGAGATCATCATCAAACATCCAATCATTTAAGGAAGACTGACATTCATAAAACTTTTCTTGTTGTTTCTCAGATTGAAGTTTGTTGAGATTTTTCTGAATCACTAAATTCATTACTCTATCAACCTCCAATTTTTCAGAGATCAATCTGTTTTCTTTTTCAAGACTCATTGATTTGTGTTCAAATTTTTTGGACTGATTTTTGAGTTTTTCATTTTCAGATTTCAATTCTTCCAATTTAGAGCTGACACACTCTAAATCTCTCACCAATTTTTCATTCTGAATAGACTTAGATGAAGTCTTCTTCAATTTAAGGATTTCATTTTTTAAGGAGACAATAAGACTTTATGAATCAGCTTTCTCCTTTTCATAGACAGTCAGTATTTATTTTAGTCTTTCAAATTCACCTTCCAGAGATGGAGTCACTGACCTATCTCTTTCTATTGCAATCCATTTTTCAGAGAGAACAGTATTCAGAACCATTAACTTTTTATTTTGATCCTTGAGGTACCTATTTTCTTCAACCAGCTTGTTTTCAAATTCTTCAGCTTCAGTTTTCTTTTCTAGCAATGATTTATTTTCTTCTTTCAGAGATTTGATTAAATCCTTTTGAAGATTATCATCAGAGTCAAGATCATTTATCAAGTCTCTTAAAACTGCACATGTATTGCAAGAATCCTTTTCTTTAATGCGTTTATTTCTTAAACTCTCATTTTTCGAATTTCAAACAGTTCATTTCATTCCTTTCTGAACTCATGTCTGACTTTAGATTTTCATTTTCAACTTTTAGACTTCTGACCTGATACAACAGTTCTTTTCTTATTTCTTCTTCTCAGATTTAACTTTATTGTATTTCTCAATCAAATGCTCATTCAACATAATCAATTCTTCAATACCGAAATTACCAGTGTCAGAATTCACATGAGATGAAGTTTCCTCCTGTTGATCAGAATTGTAATCACCCTGGTTGCCCATCAAGCATTGATCCTCTTGCTCCCCATTTGTAGCAGTTATTCTATCCAATATTTCCTTTCCCGAAGCGCACCTGCGAACAAAAGAAAATCTATCAGTATTAACTACATCTTTCACAATATTAAGAACTTTGAGATTATCACGGTTCTTTACACTGTCTTCTCTAGACCACTTGGTCTCATCAAGAGGTAATTGGTGTGGGCCTTTTGAAACCAAACTCCATAGATTAGGGTCAATGGAATTCATATGAACAAATAGGCCGCCTAACCAACTGCTGAAATTAGAACCATCAAACACAAATAGAAGGGCCATTTAAACCAGATAGCAAATAGGTTCAACGCACAAGACAATCGATAAGTAATGCACCAAAAGCGATAAAGCACCGAAGTCAGTAGGATCCTCTACAGATCGTTGGATCTGGTAGCACAGACAACCCGCTCTGATACCAATTGTTGGGTTTGGTGCGGTGGATTCAGAGGGGGGTGAATGAATCCTACCCTTAAAAATTTTCGCTCAAACAATATTATGGAATTAAAAACTCAGATGCCTTAAGTAATTGAGCAAATATGTATAGCGCGCCTAAACAATCATCTAGCGGAAGTAAAGGACATCAAACAACCCACTGCACAGATGATTTTTTAGGTGGTTCGGTCCACAGACCTATGTCCACCCCTAACTCCAAACCGGAGTGAGGCTTCCACTAGCAACAGCTAGAACCGTAGACTCAGTCTGCAAATAAATGCTGCCTAACAGCTTGACCAGGGGAACAACCTCCCCTCTTCCTCCAACCCGGAGGGAAACCACTAGTGACACACAGTCACTAGCAAACCAGAGACCGAAGTCTCTCTTCCTCCAGACCAGGAGGGAACCCACAGGTAGCAACCACTACATGCAAACCCGGAGTCAGAGACTCCCTTCCTCTGAAACCCAGAGGGAACCACTAGTGACACACAGTCACCAGCAAACCGGAGAACAGATCTCCCTTCCTCCAAAACGGAGGGGAACCACCAGTGACACCCAGTCACTGGCAACCAGAGACGCAAGTCTCTCTTCCTCCAAACCGGAGGGAACCCGACCTCAAACCAGAGGATCAGAAGAACAAGGATGGTAAAGGCAGAAAAGGGAAAACCAAAACACCAAAGGGAAATAATAAAAACCAGTTAGCTCTAATGAGCATAGTCGTTCTGGATTTGATCCACGAACAGACTAAACAATTCTTCAAGAAAAGCTCTCTGCTCTCCTCTTCTCTTCTCAATCTCTGGATCTCTCTTCCTCTTTCCTTCTCGAGCTCTCTTCTATCTCTGCTGCTCTCTCTTCTTCTCTTCTACACTTCTTTCTACTTCTGCTCCTTTTTTCTGCTGCTCTCACTTGCTTGCTTTTTTCTTGTTATTTCACTCGAAGAAGAAGCTTCCTCTTTATAGCAGGAAGGTGGGTGTGTGACTTCCACGAATTCCTACCCTAACACATTGGCTACGTGTCAGCATTTCAGCCTGCAGGATGACACTTGTCATGATCCTGATCCATCTCCATTCTTGGATCACGTGTCTTCATTAATCTCCTCGAATCAGCAGTCCTGTTAGAACAGATTTGTTATCAATGTGAGTTAATTTATCTGACAGGAAAGAACTGAATGCATCGAGTCATTTTGATAAATGAACTGAGCCTGTACAGACTTGATGCATCAATTGCAGTGTGCCTATATGAGAAAGCAATGTACATACTTGCTGTGTCTCAAGACCGCCGTGTGCAGGCTTAGTATGAAAGATGCATATGCGACAGAATGTATAGACTTTGAATATGAATCCTTGGACATGCCTTCAACGAGTGTGCAGACTCTGTGTGTATTGTGCAAGCGATGCACAGATATACGACTGAGGAATGTGCAGACATTGAATGAGTGACATGCAGTTTGCAACAGGAAAGTATGTACATTGAACATGGATGCACTGACATGCCACCAATCGAATGTACATACTTGCAGGTATGTATCGCAGTGTGCACAAGGTGAAGTATGCACATTGAAAATGAGTGCAAGACTATTCTCATGAATGTATAGACTTGTGCATATGCATGAAGAGGTGGCGATGTATAGACTTTAGAATGCAGCAGACTAGGCAGACTCTGTACAGACTTCAATAGTGCCAAGACGATGTAGAGACTTAGCGTGCCTGAAGCAGGGCAATGTACAGACTTGCCACCAATGTACAGACTTGCTATGACATGTGTGCAACCGACACCAGAGTACAGACTTGCTGTGCTTACGCATGGACTAAGTCTGTATAGACTTGGTCTTGCGAGCACAGGCTGTACAGACTTGAATGCTCCATGCACAAAGACGCTAAGTGAGACGGTGGATGTACAGACTTGCTGTGTGTAATGCATGTGATGTATAGACTTGATAGCATGAGACGCTGAGTGAGACTGACCAATGTACAAACTTTGAAAGATGATGCATGCACAAGCCAACGATGCACAGACTTTGCCTGCATGCATTGTATAGACTTGATCTGAAGGATTGCACAGCCATTGGAATGTACGGACTTTGAAAGTCTGTGCATATGCCAAGACCATGTACAGACTTGAAAAAATGCATGCAGCGATGTACAGACTTGACCGATGCAAACTATGCAGAACTCTATACAGACTTTATGTGATGCATGTAGCGATGTATAGACTTGAGACTCAGCTGGGAGCTGAGCTAAAGAATGTATAGGTTTGCTCAGCTATCAGCTAACGGTTGTATAGACTTAGTGTGTGCATAAAGCAACATGCATAAAGCAACCGAAGGATGCACCGATGCAGTGTATGCAGGAGAACTATCAATGCAGTCTATACAACAGATCATGCATAATATGTTCGATGAAATGCCATGCAAACAAGATCAATTCATATGCAGACACAGATCACAATGGATGAACAATGTACTGACTATGCCATGCTCATAGTTAATGCATGTAAATGTTGCACAGAGATGCTAAGCACAGAGACGCTGAATGAGACAGAGCTATGTATAGACTTAACGATGCAATGTTCACACGACCTTGACGCTAAGTGAGACGAACACGGCGATGTGCAGACTTTAGTTGAACGATGCATGCAGAAGGAATGTACAGACTTTGAAAATGCTTGAAGCACACGATGTATAGACTTGTTCAATGAAGCAAAAGGGTTGCATGGACTTTGTGGAGTATACTACCCTGAAAGCCTGCACTGACTTGTGTGTTCATGTAAATAGTAAAATGCATGGACTTAGAACTAAGATGAACCAGTGAAACATAGCATAAAGCAACCGAGTGAGTGCACTGACATTGTAGAATGCAGTTGTGCACGGACTATATGCTCCAGACAATCGTGCACCAACTATATGCAATGCTATATGAATTGTATGTCTGCACTAATGCAAGATAACACTTTCATATGCCCAAAGCAGAACAATCATTCGACATAGATGTTCATGATATGCAATGCTGACTCATAGTGTTTGCTATCATCAAAATCACAGGCGCACAACAGGTATCATATAGTAATGCATTAAGGGATAGAGGGATACAGAATACTTACCTGACTTACCTGCTGAATTGAAGTCTATAGCAATGCTGCAAGAAACTGTAAAAAATGTTTTGCAATATAGGATAAACCAATCACGGCATAAGAATTGTCAATTAATCACATTATGCAGCCAAACATTTGGATTCAGACAATGAACAACGTAGGTTCTTTCAGAACAAATAGGCCACCTAGAAACGGTCGCATTCAGACCGCCTAAGAAATAAATGGTCGCATATGTGACAGCATAGATAAGCCATATTTAGACTTCAAGCGTCAACACTTAAATGGTCAAATGGAGGACCGTCAACAAAGTAACGGTCAGAAACAGACCGTTTCATGAAATGTGACATAACACATATATGTATGATTGCAAAGACGGTCTCCATATAACCGCCTGTGAACTAAAAACGGCCAGTCGCGAGACCGCCGTGGAACCATCGGTTTCAAAAGAAACTGTTCCCCTTCATCTCCCCCATCTTCCTCACTCCCATACAAACGCCTACGATCGAGCCTTCTCACCGATCCTCACCCCTAAACTCTCCTCCCCTCCTAGCTGCCCATCTAGCCCCCCAACAAACGCCAATGAGGCTTAAGAAGCAGGCCTTGATGAGGTTGAAGCGCCGATTGGCCCGAGAGAGGGAGGCCCACCCGCCGGCGAACCCTCCGAAGGAGGTGGCACTACCGCCGACCATGGCCGCGGAAGAGGGAGCTCCTGTAGTTGCCGGGTCACCGGAAGAGGTAGAAGCAATGCCGGGAGATGGAGCAGCCGCCATGGAGGCCGAGGAACTACCCCGAAGGGATTCCACGTACGAGGTAGGCCACGAACCCAAAACTCAAATTTTCAATTTTTAAATGGATGCATGGGGGTTTGGATGGGAGAATAGGGGTCACCCCAACCCCTAGGGACAGTTGTAGGGCCCATAGGTCCATTTGCAAAGAATGGGGGGATAAACGAATGTCATCGGTTGTGGAGAAATGAAAACAGTCTTAACAGGGAGCGCTTGGGTACCTAGGCGGTCTGCCCATGACCGTTAGACACGAACCGACATTGGGGGGTAGAAACGGTCTGGGCTAGACCGTATACAAACAAAACGGTCTCCAAAAGGCCGCAATGTGAGGACAGGCTCACGAAGGGTGAAATGGTCCTGACTGGGCCACTTAGAAAACCACACGGTCTCCAAGAGACCATTACTCAAACCAAGACGGCTAGGGGATGACCATAAAAAACCCAAATTAGCGAAGTGATAAGCGGTCTGTTGGGGACCGCGGGAAAGCAGAAATGGTCAGAGGAAGACCGTTAGGAGTAGGAGAACGGTCCTGTGATGACCGCTTATTTGACAGACTACATTTTCATTTTTCTTTTATTTTCTATGCAATGCATGACTCGTAGGAATAAATGACCGACCTATACTGCTAAATATATGTAGGGGAAACGCCGCACCTGAATCTCATGGCTCTAGGTCTGGGCAGTATACCTAGCACTGCCTGACTTTCAGAGGGAGAGGCTGGCGACCATGGGGTTCGCTGAGTTTCTGGGCATGGAGGTAGCGAGGCTCGACACCGCCCTCCTATACGCACTACATGATCGGTGGGATCCGGTCAGCCGGGCTTTTCTATTCCCATGGGGTCATATGATCCCGATGTTGGAGGATGTGGCAAGCGTCATCGGACTGCGGGTGCACGTCGCACCAATGAGCGGGAGGACATTGATAGATTACCAGGAGTTGGCCAAGCGACTACTGGGCTTGGGGCTGCAGAGGCCAGAGCTCCATTCGACGATCCTACCGAGAGCGAGGCTACAAGAGAGCCTAGGCTTGAGGGGAGCGGGGATTGCAGTTGGGGAGTTGCCGGAGCAGCACTTAGGGAGACTGATGGACCAGGCACGGGAGTGGGTAGCAGCTGCACCCGAACTAGAGGCAGACATAGTACTACGGCGGTTCCTGATGCTGCTATTCAGGAAGTTGTTGTTCACCACCAGGGCGGACGGAGTGAGCTGCAGGCTCCTCCCCTTACTCGAGAAGGTGAACCGAGTTGGCGAGTACGCGTGGGGTGCAGCGGTTCTCACCTTCCTCTTCGACACTTTGAGCTCGAATGGCCGACGCGCGATGCTCGGCAGATTCTCTCCACTACTTTAGGTAAGCCTTGAACTCTAAACTGATTTGTGCAATTGCTATATGATTCTATGAAATGCTATATGCTGACATTTTTGATGCAGGTGTGGGCCTACATGTACCTCCCCGGAATGGGGAGAGGATAGGAGGTGCACCCCGACCGGGTGCCCATCGCGAGGCGGTGGACAGCGGTTCAGGAGGTGGGGTCTCTGCGATGGCAGGTGCTGACGATCCAAGACGACCTCGACGCTCTTCCCTACACATTGGTAAGATTTTAATTTTGAATTTTTTTCAAATGTGATTATATGCTTGGATACTGATGCAACATGCCTATTTGATAGGTTCGGTGGACACCATACCAAGGAGAGGGGCACAAGGGTCAGCCATGGGTGGTGGCAGCCTTGGCATACGCAGGACGAGACATCTGGATCCACTGCATGAATGTGGTCGAGCCGCTCCACTACCTTTTGATCATGAGGACTATGGGCGTCCACCAGCCAGAGGTGGAGTTCTCGGTGCGGGAGAGGCCAGAGGAGCGCGTGGGATGCCACGCATGCGGGCTAGCGATGGAGATCGACTGGGTCACACGGGTGGTGGACCAGATCCGGGACTAGACCAGGCTGGGGCGAGTGGTGGGGGCCCGAGCAGCCAGCGATGAGGCCTACTTGACGGCCTACGCCCGTTGCTACAGGGATCAGGTTTTCCGAGGCGCACGCCGACCGGTATGATTTTGAAACTCATGCTTTCCATAAGTGCTTATGATTATGATGCTAATGATTGACACTTTGTTATGCAGCTAGACCCCTAGGGACAGATCACGGAGCTTCAGTGGTTGCTCTATTCGACGATCTAGTAGCGGGACGAGCTCCAGCGCTCCTTGGACCTTCTGGTAAGTTTCACTTAACCTTAGACATAAAATGTAATGCCATGAAACTAACATGCCTTCACATGCAGCAAGCCGAGGGAGCCCAGTGCAGGCGCCAGATGTACCATCTTCTTCCTCACAGCCACCGGTGGATCGGGCCGAGCGAGATGCAGACTTTGTGCGAGTGACAGCGCGAGCCGAGGAGGCTGTGGCCACTCTCGTCGAGAGGGTAAGTAAATCACCTTCCTCTTTCCTTTCCAAATTTTATAATTAGAACTGCAAAATGATTTATAAGTTGAATGCATATGCAGGCGAGGGAGTTGGCGGCAGCGCTGGGTGAGGCTGCCCGACAGAGAAAGGAGGCCGAGCGCTTCCGTTTTGAGACAGAGCGGCTCCACGCAGAGGTAGCAGAGGCAGCATGCCTTTGTGCAGAGATGGAGCTATCCCACATCGGGATAGTGGAGGTGGAGCTTCTCCGTGCCCAGGCGGCGGAGGCGGATAGATACCGAGCTGAGGCAGAGCACGCCCGCATAGAGGTGGCAGAGCTGCGGGGAGAGGTGCGAGCGTACCAGTAGATGAGCCAACGATCAGGACAGAGCAGGACCCATGGCGCGCCCAGCGTCACCTACCGAGACTACCTTACAGGTTCCTCCAGCCATCGGAGGAATGAGGACGAGGAGCGTCAGTGACGCCGGCGCGAGGAGGAGAGCACCTCCATGGCACCACCAGCGAAGCACCATGAGGGTTCAGGAGAGAGCAACGACCCTGGGAAGGGTCAGACTTGATGTACTCATGAGATGTATGCATCTATGGCTTTAGTGGAATTACATGTCTCTTGTGATTTTTAGAAATGCTTGAGTGTGTGCATGTTGATACTAACTAACTAACTTAAAAATGCTTCCTATGACTGACAACGTGAGGGGAGAACTATTGAGTCCCAAACGGTGGCAATCAAGAGGGGAGGGGTGAATTGATTGGCTAATTAAAATTCTTTCTGAGTAAAACAATGAGAAGTAAACATACAAGCACTAGGCCTCACTCGATCATGATCTCACTTGTGAATGCATGTATATAAGAGTAGGTTTTTGATTAAGGACTTGGGTACGCTCAACTCACCGTGAAGCCCACTCGACAATGAATCGGGAAAAACAAACCACAAGTAACACACGGAGTTTTTTAGGTGGTTCGGGTACACTGTCGTGTCCCCTACGTCCACCCCTCACACGTGAGGATTAAGACTTCACTATGAAGTGAGCCACACACACACGCTGTGTAGAACAGCAAACACACACACGGCACCCGATTTGGGCTGCCAAACAATACACACACACACACACATGTTCGTGTTTCCAAACACGAACTCCACACACAAGAATCTGATTTAAGATTTACAACAGATGCACAAGCTTAAGCACAAATATTCAAAAAATGGAGAGTAAAGAATTGTTTATCGTGGTTGAAGCTCCCCCTTTCGCTTCTCCGGATGTAGTTCAGCACTTCTGCAAGTGGAAGAACGATCTTGGAGGAAGTATGAAGCAGTGCCGCACGAACAAAGGTTGCAGCTTGATATCCGACGTAGCTTTCAGTTGTAGATGGTCTTGAGGCTTGATTCAAGCTTCTTCCCTTCGATTTCAGGTTCAGAACAAGGTTGAAGTGGAGCTTGGAGCTGCTGCTGTGAATCTGTACTCATAAGGGTTAGAAAAATAATACAACTTTAGATGCCGCTCCCCCCTCAGGGTTTCATACCCCAATAAGATGTATATAAAGAGTTTGGAACGTTCAAAGACACCCTACAGACCAGATCCACAATTCTGGGAACGATTTAGGGGTGTTAGGTTTGATTGGTATGACTTTTGGTGCATGCACACGCAAGTCAAAAATCACGGCTCGGGTTTGAGACTGAAAGGGTCGACCCTCGTGAGGGTTTAAGGGTTTCTGGGCCAATGGGTAAACCCTTGGGGTCGACCCTCGGGGCTAATCCGTGTGGGTTTTAAATAACATGATCAGGGGTCGACCCTCGGGGCTAATCCATGCGGTTTTAAATAACATGATCAGGGGTCGACCCTCGCGTGAATGGGTTGACCCTTGCAGGTGTGGTGAAAAGGATCCGACGGATTTTTAAATCAAACTACCAGGGGTCGACCCTTGGGGTTGACCCTTGCGTCCGGGGGTCGACCCAAGGGGTCGACCCTTTCAGCTAGAGTTCAAAAGCCTAAATGATATGCACCCAGGGAGCTAAGGGTCGACCCAATGGGTCAACCCTTGTTCCAGAACATCCAAATGGTAGATTAAAAAGCCCACTAAGTCCAAGAACAAGTCAGGGGGTTTCAAGATGGTTTTTAAAACATGAGAGGGAATGAAACCCAAACCAACTAAGCTTAGATAAGTCGTAAACCAATTTAACCCTTGAGATCAAAATAATGAACTTCAAATCACACAGTCAAAAGCCAATAAGTTGAAGTCGATCTCACCAACCGTCCTCGAGTTCCTTAAGCACTTAGGCACGTTCCTTGCCTTGTAAAGACATACATTCTGAATTAGATTTAGCATTGCAATTTAAGTTCAAACGCCTTAGTAGATGAAGTTACTCTTGTACCTCCAAAAACTCCAAGTCTACATCAAGGATGTGCATTTCCAAAGCTTTTCATGTTAGAACAACTCAATTTCAATTCACACAAATATATAGTGTTTGGTCATCATCAAAATCTATTTAGTATACCCATAAGGGGGGGGGGGGTTCAACAATCTCCCCCTTTTTGATGATGACAAAATACTATATGCCTTGCATAAACATATGACATCAAAAAAAGATGTAGCATTTATAGAATTCAACCATCAACCTCCATATCAAGAATAAAACATTCATACTTCACATGAATCATTCAAGAAATATCATTGCATGAACCATACCGATCCAAACATATAAGATTGACCATAAAAGGCAAGATTTCTGCCGACAACATAATTTAAAGGTGAACAAGGTCTGAGTTCAAAGGCAAATGACAATATGCAATGCATGAGATGGAACTGAGATGCAACACAACTGAAATGCAACACTACTAATGGACAGAAAGTATGATAAAGGCACACATGAATGCAAGCATACAACACACGATATCATATAAGTAGCCGAAGAGCCGAGGCACACATATAGGCCTAAAAATTCTCCCCCGTTGGCATCATCAAAAAGGAGGGGGTGAATATGGATAAGTAGGGTGCCATGCTGCAGGAGCATAACCGCTTCAATCATTAGCCAGAGTGGATGGACGTGATGGATGCCGAATATAATCCAGAATTTCCTGTAACATGTGGCTTTGATTGGCCAAGGTGTTGGTGAAAGACTGAGTGTACTCATCGTGAGAAAGCTTCAGATCATGAAGGTCCTTTGTTATAGCATCAAAAGTCTCCCCATACGTGTCTAACCGATCATCAATAGAATCTAAGCGATCCATGAGCAGCTGGACCGCCTCGGAGGGCATCTCTACAGCAGGAGCATGGGGTTGTTCCTCACCGGCCGGCTCTCCATCATCCTCATCTTCCTCATCAGAACTGTCGGCTGGAATGTCACTTTCAGTTGGCGAACAAGCTCACCATTTCTGAGTTCATAGCCCATGTTGTGACAAATGGAGTGCATTGTAAAAATATCAGCCTCTCGAATAGTTTGGGAGGATTTCTTGGACAGATCTAGCTCCATGTAGACAAAAATGGCACTCAATGTAGCGGCATATGGTAAAGTTTTTTTCTTGTGCTTCACGCTTGAACACATGTGTTCCAAAATAAGTGCGGGAAAACAGATTGAGATACCACCCAAGAAACAATAGAATAGGAACATATGAATTTCAGTGACTTTGTCATGTCCTCCCCCTCGCGGCAGTAGGATGGTTGTAATCATCCGATGCAATATGTGTTGTAGGGGAGGAAAATGATTAGCATTTAATCCAGCAAGTGACCTACCACGCTTATCTTCTGATGTCATGAATTGATAGACTGTTTCATCTGGAACCAAAATATCGCCAAAGGCATACCCCTCATTTGATAGACTAAAAGCAGCACTTAGAAGCTCCGGTGAGAGGATAACTTGAATCCCATTCACTTTTGTAATTGGTGTGTCGCCGGCCATAGACAAATTACTATAAAATTGATGCACCAGATTGGGATAAATGCGGCGATGTGCAGACATGAACAAATCCAGATTGGGTTGACTGCAAAGAATATCAACAAGGCTTGGCATATAGCGGCTTAGATTACCGAAATCGAGCGCCCGGGGATGGAGAACTTTCCGATCCAAGACCTTGCTGGCCGATGGTCGGCCTTTAAGTGCTTCAGCTTGAGCGGCCTGTTTAGAATGAGCTTCACTAGTAGAGCTCGATGCAACTCCTCTGCGAGAGGGGCGTCTCCTTGGGGCCATCTTGAACACAAATCGAAAGAATCACTTGATGGGGTATAGAATGAGATGGTTCAACTTGGAAGACTAAAACATGGATTAGAGATCCTCCACACTCACAAGAGTTTACCTCAGGTGGATTGAAGAGCAAAGAGCTACCCTTGGAGCCGCAAGAAGGAGATGCGCACGGGTGGCCACCGGAGAAACCGCAGCTAGGGCTTGGAGCATTTTTGGGTGCCAAGAGATGATTTGTGAGCTTGCAAGAGGTGGTGGCTAGGGTTAGAAGGGGGTTTTAGGGGTTTTAAGAGATGGGAAAGGGGAAACATAGGGTTTCCACCCACTTGAAAGGCGGTTCGGACGCGGCTAGAGTCGCCCGACCGTAACGGGTCGACCCTTGTAACCCCGGCCCCAGCCAGATATCGGATCCGCGAGGGTCGACCCTTCAGTTCAGGTCCGTGAGGGTCGACCCTTGGGGTTGACCCTTCCGTTGAATTTGACAACAAGGATTATGACTGAAGTGAAATGGAAGATCAACAAGGTTCGGCTCTAGTCCCCAATGATAAATTCATGTTGGAAACAAGGAAAATTGATTTGTTTAAGGGTTGAAATCAATTGGGGAGATGTTTGAGGAAACGACTAAGATTATATTCGACGTTTATGGTCCAATGATCCAGATTTCAGACATTGATCATTTTGTGCTCCGTTGTTGGCATGTAAATATATCCAAGGTGATTTCGGCCATTGAAATATCAATAAACATGTGTGTATACAATATACATAGAAGAAATGCAGAAACACATCAACATGATTGTTCACACAATTTGATTTTTCTTTTATTTTTCACACAACATAATGCACATGTATGACAAAGGAAAATTCAGTTATGCTTTACACTAATGCAAATGCAAGTTATGCAGCGACCTATACACACATTAATGCATATGATCATGATGCAGACTCATCTATCCTACAGACCCTTAGTTCTCTTCTAAAAGTAGTGAATTTCTCTTCACTAAGAGGTTTGGTGAAAATGTCGGTAATTTGACGATCTGTTTCAATAAAGCTGATTTCTACATCGCCCTTGCTTACATGATCCCTAATGAAATGATGTCTAATTTCAATATGCTTGGTGCAAGAGTGATGAACAGGGTTCTTTGACGGGTTTATGGCTGATGTGTTATCACAAAGGATTGAGGTGTTTTTGAAGGAAATGCCATAGGCAATCATTTGTTGTTGGATCCATAGCACCTGGGCAACACAGCTACCGACAGCCACATACTCGGCTTCGGCAGTTGATAGTGCCACTGAGTTTTATTTCTGGGAGGCCCATGAGACCACGCATCCCCCAATAAACTGGCAGTACCCGCTGGTGCTTTTCTGATCCACCTTACAACCCACATAATCGGCGTTAGAATAAGCAATTAAATCAATGCTCGAATTATGCGAAAATCATAATCCCAAATTAACTGAACCAGCAATATATTTGAAAATACGTTTAACAGCCGACATGTGTGATTCCTTTAGATTTGATTGAAATCGAGCACAAAAGCACACATCAAATTGGATGTCGGGTCTACTGGCAGTTAAATATAGCAATGAGCCTATCATGCTTCTAAAGAGTTTCTGGTCCAAGCATTTACCTGATTCATCTTGATCAATTTTTATTGAGGTAGACATGGGAGTTGGTTGTGGGTTGGCAGAGGTCAGATTGAACTTTTTCAGCAGCTCCATTGCATACTTCTTCTGATGTATGAACATACCGTAAGCCGTCTGTGTGACCTGCAATCCCAAGAAGAAGGTCAATTCTCCCATCAGACTCATTTCAAACTCACTTTGTATCAATTTGGCAAAGTCTTTGCTGAGAGCATCTTTGGTAGATCCAAAAATAATATCATCTACGTAAACTTCAAAAAATTAAGATTTCCTTACCATTCAACTTCGTGAAAAGGGTTTGATCAACATTACCTCGTTTGAATCCATTTTAAATGAGGAATTCACTTAACCGTTCATACCATGCCCGGGGTGCTTGTTTCAGACCGTAGAGTGTCTTGTCTAGCTTGTACACATGGTCTAGATGCTTTGTGTCCTCAAATCCCGGTGGTTGCTCTACATACACGTCCTCCTGTATGTAGCCATTCAAAAATGCACTTTTAACATCCGTTTGAAACAATCTAATGCTGTTACAGCATCCAAATGCTAATAAGACTCTCACTGTCTCGAGTCTTGCTACTAGAGCAAAAGGCTCATCAAAATCAATTCCAAGCTCTTGGCTATAGCCTTTAGCTACAAGCCTGGGATTATTCCTAGTTACCACTCCTTGATCGTTTGTTTTGTTTCAAAAAATCCACTTTGTTCCGATCACTGAGTGGTTTCTAGGACATGACACGAGGAACCATACTTTGTTCCGTTGGAACTGGTGTAGTTCTTCTTGCATAGCCATAATCCAAGACTCATCTTTCAAGGCCTCTTCTATAGAGTGGGGTTCAAACTGGGAAAGCAAGGCAATATAGTCCTGATTTTCAACTTCCCTGAAGGAGGCTCGTGTTCTTGTTCCGTCTTCAACATTGTCGATCACATTCTCCGGCAGATGGTCCTTTTCGAAAGTCCATTGCCTTGGAAGCTGATGCTCCAACTGATCTTCCTGATTTGCATCATCTTCTTGTAGTTCTTTTACTTCTTATTTTTCAGTTTTTCCTTCCATCATCTCGATATTACCATCATTCAGTTCATCGTCTTACAAAACAGATTTTTCATTAGTGCTTTTAGAAGATGATTCATCAATGATGACATGGGGGCTTTCCTCAACTACAAGAGTTCTCAAGTTATACACTCGATAAGCTCTTGAGCTAAGAGAGTATCCAAGAAATATACCTTTGTCACTTTTGGGGTCAAATTTAGCCAGGTCCACCTTACCATTGTTGTGAATGTAACAAACTGAGCCGAACGGTCTAAGATAGGAAATGTTTGGCTTCTTACCTCGGTACAGCTCATAAGGGGTTTTCTTCAACAGTGGTCTTACCATGGCGCAATTGACAATGTAGCAAGCAGTGTTCACTACTTTAACCCAAAAGTACCTCGACAAGTTGTTCTCGTTTAGTATGGTTCTTGCCATCTCAATTAGCGTCCTGTTCTTCCTTTCAACAACACCATTCTGTTCGAGGGTTCTTGGTACAGAGAAGTCATGCATATAGCCTTGAGCCCTGTAAAAGTTACTGAACTCATGGTTATCAAATTCTTTACCGTGATCACTCCGCACGGATTTGATGCAACACCCCTTTTCATTTTGAACTACCCTGCAAAATGCTTCAAATTCTGTCAGGGCATCATTCTTATGTGAAAGGAAGTAAACCCAACAAAATCTTGAGTAATCATCCACAATGACAAAGCCATATAATTTACCACCCAAGCTATGTGTTCTACTTGGTCCAAATAGGTCAATGTGGATTAACTCAAGGGGCCTTGATGTAGTTACATCATTCTTGCATTTGAATGATGTCCTTGTTTGCTTACCCATGCTGCACGCCCCACAGACTCCTTCACCAGTAACCTTCAGCTTAGGCAATCCAACAACCAAATCATTTCGAGACAGTTTCAGTAAAACATTAAAACTAGCATGCCCAAGTCGGCGATGCCAAATCCAAACATCATCATTATTCCTTGCAACCAAACACAGATTTTTATGAGAGGGTTCATCCAAATCTATCATATATACATTGTTATGCCTAAAACCAATGAACTTTATCTCATGAGTATTTTTATTCACAACGGTGCAGTGGTTAGAATCAAAAGTCACATTGCATCCTTTATCACAAAGTTGACTTATACTCAAAAGATTATGATGCAATCCTTTCACAAGCAAGACATTCTCAATGGCATGATTTTGATTCTTACCTATCTTACCTTCTCCGATGATTTTCTCTTTGTCCTTACCACCAAATGTCACTATTCCACCATCCTTTTCATGCAGGTCCGCAAACAATTCTTTGTTTCCCGTCATGTGCCGAGAGCATCCACTGTCCAAATACCACCTATTCCTTTGAGCTCTCAAGCAGACCTGCAATCACAACAAACGTACTTATACAGATTTTGGTACTCAAGCAAGCTTGGGTCCACGATGGTTAGAAACATGAGATGTGTATGATCTATTTCTCATTCTAGCAAAGCTTTCATCATTAAATTTCAGAATTCTTCAATCATACATGTCGTGCCCTAACCTTCCACAATAAAAGCATGTAGTGGCTCTATCCATGTTTCTTCTCCTTCCTTTATTCAAGAATGAATTATGCACATGTGTTTTTGACGTGGATGGAGATGAACTTCTGTAAGGCATATGAGTTGAATGTGTTTCAGATCGTAAAGTTGTTCCTTTTTCAAGAATGGCAATAGCATCTTTCAAATCATGGTTTTCATGCATTAGAGAATGGACTTGATTTTCGGCCTTTTCTTTTGCTTGATTACATGCCACACTTTCAAGCTTTTCTTGTTCCAGATTATTTTTCAAATCATCATGCATTTTACCTAGTATGAATTGCTCCTCTCTCATGCATGAAATCTCTTCTTCAAACAATTCATTTTTAGACACAAGAATTTGATGCGGGACGGACACGCGACCTGGGACTCTAGCTCGCGATCGCCCCTAAGCGAGGGAAGACGTGGACCGTGCGCAGTTGAGAAACCGGCAGTGAGTCTCGGGTATCGGCCTTTCTACGTTAACTCGGATTGAGTCACGGGACGGGTTACACTCACTCTCTCGCAGCGGTGATACAATTGATATAACGGGCTAATAACCTATCACATGCAGTGGAATATACAAAAATATACGAGTAAAGCAATACCTACGAGGAGGGTAGAGAGTGTACCTCCACGCTCCGGGCGTGGGGAAGACATTCCCGGCCAAGTACGGTAACTTCCGCTAACAACGGTAAAAGTTAATTACAACAGTAAAATCTATTGCCCAGTCCACGCAGGAAGGTAAAGTGCTACAAGTGGAGCCCGGGAGGACCGACCCTGGGTTGACGGGCAGCAATCTGGAGGTGCGTACGGCACGAACTCGGCCTGCTGGTCCGACTCGGCACTATTCTAACTCGGTGCTGCGCCAACTCGGTTGCTGACTCGCTGGATATCAAACAACGATTTCCAAAGGAGTGTCACCTTCCTGAGATCTTCTGGAGGCGCCGCTTGGATGGAACGATGACGGGATGTCCCTGATCGACTCTCTGAAGGGGCGGTCGCTGAAGTTGACCTTTGATATTTATTTCTGAATTTTCTCCCGGACTGAGTTGTGCTGACTGAATTCGGATCTGCTCTGCACACCTTCACGAAAAGAATTCCTACGACCAGATCCGATGTCGGATTGATGCACAAGAGGTACCGATGGATAGAGAACTCAAAGATATACAACATATATTTTTGGTGGCTCCATCCACAAAACGGATTAAAAATAAAAATGACTGCAAACGGCCTTTTTTTTCTGACCCGGACTGACAGACACACAGGATAGAGATAAATCTGCCTGAAACAGACCTTTGACCGAGAGCTCAATGATTTTTTTTGACTCAACGAGAATTATGATAGAAGTGGGTATACGTGAGAAACACTAGGGAATTTTTATGGATTTTATAAAAAATTTTAAGTGGGTGGGGAAATTGCAACAAGGAGACTTTGTCCCGTAGATCTGTAAAAGGGCAGATTATTGAGAGGACAAACAAAAATATGGAAAAATTATCAAATGGACTCCAAATGACACGAAATTTTAACTGGAGGTTAGGGGAGATGCACAGAACAAACACTCAAAATTACAGCTCAATCAGATAACAAGAACCAGAGATACAATTTTGGAGGAGAGGTTCTGTCCTGATTTGGATAGAACTTCGATGTAGTGGCGGTGGCGGAGCGATGGCGGCACGAACGGCGGCGGCGACAGCAGAGAGGGAACTCAGAGGGGCTAAGGAGAATATAAGAGAGGGCTTCACACCCTGGAGGGCTGGAGGAAGAAGAAGAGAACTAGAGAGAGGAGAGAGGGCACACCCTTCTTGCTTCAAGTAATTTTCACATAATTTCTTCATTAAATCTCTAATGACACTATACATAGGCTTATATAGAGAATGGAAAGGGGTGGGGGGCTGGGAATTTCGTGGGAAAGATGCCATTTTCTTCCCCCATTTGGTCAAAAACCTTAAATAAATAAATTACATATGGAGGGGACACTCCTTTGATAGGAAGGAAGGCATCTTAGACTTTTAAACCCCTTTGTCCAGCCCCACATGGACCCCTATGACTTAGGTGGACCAATGGGAAAGGAGTGAGGGCCCCCTTGCTGGACCTATTGATATTTTACACAAAAACCCAAACAATCCAAGGGAATGACACATTGGCTTATAAAGCCTTACAATTGCACATATACTTTCCCAAGGATATAAAAGTAAATAAAAGGACTCAAATGTAAAATAAAAAGTCAGTGCTCGGCGTCAATTCCCATCAACTCTCCCCGGGTGGGAAGAACTCGACCCCGTCGAGTAAGGGGTGCGGCTGCTCGAGTTGCTCCGGCGGATCCGTCGTACCATGATGCGCGGAGTACGCTCCACTCCAAGTAATCGACATCTGCTCATCCCGTATAGATTCGATATGCACACGCTGCCATGGGAATGAGGTTAGAGGTGGACACTCCGGGGTGGGGTCACTCTCAAAGGAGGGAAGGCGGCTCGAAGACTCACTAGGAAATACTGCTTGTCCCTTATATGACTAGATCCGATATGAAGTAGAACCGATCCCAATAGTCCGACAAGTCTCATACTCGAAATGGACTAACAACGCGAGCATACAAAACGACTCAACTTGATGTATGCACATGCACTCGACAGACAACCAGTACGAAACAAGGACCCACAAAGACCCTAAACAAACCTAATGTTAGTCCGACCTACGCATTGGCGGTGGTGGACCAGGACACCCGAACATGTGCCATGCATACACTAGTGGCAACCGGTGGTTGGCAAAAAGTGGGACTCCTAGACACCCTACTTTGTCCCTAGCATGCGGCTGCCTATGGGATTTGGGAGACTTGGGAGGGCTAGGAGGGCCGAATGTAGGTGGATCGGGCTTGGTGGGCGTAGATGGCCCATCCCGTGTGGAAGGGGTGTGGTAGTGGACTCCCTCAAAGAAGTGAAGTATATATGGTGGGTCACAGGGTCCACTAAGGAATGGGTCAAAGAGATCAAAGAAGGTATGACCCCTTGTGGTGGGTTCCCACAAGTCACGGTCCCTAGTGTAGAAGTCTTGAAGGTGTGGATAGTCACCTTCATGCATTGTAGGTGGGACGGTGATCATGTGTAGGATGTATGGTTCTTCCCTCGGGCAAAAGGGTATGAAGTCGGGTTCGGCTAGCATGGGGAGGAATAAGAGGATCTCTGTAGTGACACAACCCACGGTGCATACGGAGGTAATGGACCCTATGGCCGGATGGGTGAAGCTACGACTAGTGGGTTGGTCAAAGCTTCGAGCCAAGGAGTGCGTCAATTGCCATTGTGAATCTAATCCCATAACAAGGTCATACAATGTGTCAACATGGTGACTAGACCAGAATGTGGTATGGAATGAGTTGACCGGCACTAATGGTAGGGTGGGATCCATGGATGGGTAAGGAGGCGGGATCAAGCCATCCTTGAGCCAACTAAGAAGTGGCTTGGCTATGAAAAGCGTACCCATTATAAACACGGGTGGCTCGGGCTTTGGTGGCTCCAAATGAGAGGGCTCCGAAATAAGATCGGAAGGTGAGGGTGACAATGGAGCACTGTCGGGTGGTAAAGGATTCCCCGACTGGGGTGGGGGCCCAAGTGAGAGTCCGGTCGGATCGAGAATCGGCTGGGAGGTAGATGCTCACCGAAGGGCAGCATCGGCTTGCCATATGGCAGCATTAAACTGAGACTCAAATGGCTCGACCTCTAGAGTGACCTTATAGGAATCCCCCAAAGTTTTCACGTGGCGGCAAAATAATTCAAATTGGAAGTGAAGCCACGAACCCTTCCAGAACTGAGTTCCGGCCTCGATGTTATCCAGCCCGACCCCACATCTTAACCGGTACACTTCGAAGTCCCTAATGTACTCGGACACGGACAGATTGCCTTGGTCGGGCCGAAGGTATGGGTTGACCATAGTTGCCAAAAGATGGTAATGGATCCCTAGGAATGGTTATGCAATGGCATCTTTTTTTTGTTTTTATTTTATAAGAAAAATGTTATGCCAACTAATGCAAGCACCTAGACACGACTTAGAATGCGATGTAAATGCAAAGTTGAAATGAGACTCGACTACACACCTTAACACAACCAAGACTCGGTACGTGGCGGAGATAATCGATCCGAGGATCACTCGCGCAAGTGTGCGGCCTTCCCGATAGGCATAGCCTAACGTTCGGACAACACCTTTTGATATACCGATTAATGGTATGCGATGCAACCTTAGACCGACTAACACATACAGGGTGTTTGGTTACATTTTTTTCCCTTCTTTCTATTTGAAATTTAAAAAAGAGAGAGAAAACTCATTTAACCTTGTTTGGTAAGTACTCTCTAATTTTTAAAAGAGAAACTAACTCCATTCAAATCTCTTTCTAAAATAAAACAACTCCAGAGTAAATTTTTTTTTAAATCACCGGTCGAGGCCTCCCTATTCCCCCGCGTTTCGTTCTCCCCCCTCCCCCTGCGCCCCCCCCACCTGCGCCATCCTCCCTCTTCCCCCTGCATTTCCATCTCCCCCCTCCCCCTGCGTCCCCCCCTCTCCCCCCTCCCCCGTGTTGTGCACCTGTGGTTTTGATGATTGGCTTTGATGTGAGTTAATCATTTGATGATTGGTTTTAGATGTGAGTTAATCAATGTGACTCATCTTGCTGTTATTCAGTCATTTTGTTAGATCATAATGCAGTCTTTCATATGTTCAGTCATCTTGCTGTTCTGTTAGTTTATCAGAATTGCAACATTGCATATTTTATGATCAGTCATCACTACCAGAAAAAGCGGGATTTCAGATGGAATTTTCAGACGGAAATTTCCGTCTGAAATTTGTGACGGATTTTTTTCCGTCGGAAATCCCGTCTGAAATTTGCAATTACACACCGAATTTCAGACGGAAATTGTGACGGAAAATATTCCGTCACAAATTTCAGACGGAATTTGGGACGGAAAATTTAATCTGTCAGAAATTTATGACCAAGAATTTGTGACGGCCACATTTGTGACGGATCCGTCTGACAATCCGTCACAAATGTGTCTTCTCACAGATTTTCAGACGGAAATTAATCCGTCACAAAATGTTTGTGCCCCCAATCCGTCGCAAAGGCACATTTGCGACGGATTGGGGGCGCAAAAATTTTGTGACGGATTAATTTCCGTCTGAAAATCCGTGAGAAGACACATTTGTGACAGATTGTCAGACGGATCCGTCACAAATGTGGCCGTCACAAATTCTTGGTCATAAATTTCTGACAGATTAAATTTTCCGTCCCAAATTCCGTCTGAAATTTGTGACGGAATATTTTCCGTCACAATTTCCGTCTGAAATTCGGTGTGTAATTGCAAATTTCAGACGGGATTTCCGACGGAAAACAATCCGTCACAAATTTCAGACGGAAATTTCCGTCTGAAATTTCCGTCTGAAAATTCCGTCTGAAATCCCGCTTTTTCTGGTAGTGCATGTTATCTGCTGCATCAAGCATTCATATACACAATTGCATTGAGCATACTGTCAGCACTCTCGTTAAGCCATAAAGTCCATACATTTATCTTCTCTTCAAAGTCAGTACATTGACGTTGGGCATCCTAGTCTATACACTCCTCACCTTTCTCTACGTTTGGCCAAGTCCATACACTGATACCTTTCCCTACGTTTTCTGGCCAAGCCTACACATCGTTTGCCTAGCGTTTGCTTCAAAGTCTATACATCGGTTTGCTTGAGTAAGTCTGTACAGCGGTAGCTTTCATTGGAAGTCTGTACATCGCTGTTGTGTCAAAGTCTGTACAGCCGTTTGCTTGCCAAAGTCCATACACTCAACTGCCTTGTCTTAATCAAGTCTGTACATTGGTTCAGACTTTTCAGAGTCTATACATTGGGCCTTCAAGCTTTTGAAGTCTATACACTGGCTTACTCTTCTAAGTCTACACAGCCTGCTTGGGCGTTCAATTCCAAAGTCTATACATCCGTTTGTGCCTTGTCCTGGCCATCGTCTCTCAACCATCAAGTCTACACATTGGTCGGTGGCAAGTCTGCACATTGGACTCTTTCTCAAAGTCTGTACAGCCTGCCTTGATTCAGAGTCTATTCATCGCTGTTGAGTTAAAGTCTGTACATCCGTTCCTTTGGAAAGTCTGCACATCGTGAAGTCTACACACTCGATTGCCCAGCTTTGCTTCAAGTCTGTACAGTCTCTCCCTCAGCAAGTCTATACACTGGAGTCGTCAGCTGCAGGGACAGGATGTCTGTACATTGGGTGCTCATGCATTGCTCTCATCGAAGTCTATACATCCGATAGGCTTGTTACAAGTCTGTACACCGAGGACGCTTGAAGGCTTTCAAGTGTATACACTCTACACACTTGGTTAACTAATGCATTTAACTGCAAGTCTATACACTGAGCTCGCATGAAGATATCCAAGTCTATACACTCGATTCCTTCATGCATTTCACAAAAGTCTACACACTCCCTCCTGTTATGATAATGCATTCTTCAGCAAGTATATACACTGAGATCGCATAAAGTCTTACAAGTCTATACACTCTCTCAGTGTACACACTTACTCACTTACTGCTTCTAAAGTATATACATCCGTGGTTGTATGACTGAACTAACTAATCGCATTTACTTTGTCTCTGCCTGCAGAGGATTCAGATTATTGAGGGCACGTGATCCAAGAATGGATAAAGGCCCAAGATCGTGACACGTGTGCTGAAGCTTGCTGGAGAGCTGCCACGTGGTCCAAGGTTTGGGCGGGAGCTATGGAGACCACACGCGCCCAGTGCTGCTGCTGATATAAATAGAAGGCTTCGTCTTCTGATGAAGAGTGATCGAAGTGGCCAAGTATATATAGAGAGAATAGAAGCTAGTGAAGAAAGCAGAGAAGCAGAAGAAAGAGAGCAACGATCAAAAGAGCAGAAGAAGAAGAGAAAACAAGAGATAGGGAGAGCCTGCGAAAGAGAAGAAAATAGAGAGTGAGAGCAGCAGAAGAAAGAGAGAAAGATTGTGTGAGCTGAGAAGAAGAAAGAAGAGGAAGAAAAGAAGAGATGAGAGAGTTCTATTGAAGACCTGTTCAGTCTGTTTGTGGATCAAATCCAGAACGACTATTGTGTTTCATTTCCAGCCTTTGTCGCTGTTCCTTTTATGTTATCTTATTTTTCATTTTGTTTCTCTGGTTAGCTTTGTTCTTCCGATTGCCCTGTTGGGGATTGGGTTCCTCCTGTGGACTCAGGAGAAGGGAGATCAGATCTCTGGTTCTGGGCTTGTGGGTTGCAAGTCCAGGGGTCCCTCCTGGTCTGGAGGAAGAGAGGTCTTCGACCTCTGGTTTGTTGGTGACTGGAAGTCACTGGTGGGTTCCCTCCTGGTCTGGAGGAAGAGAGACTTCGATCTCTGGTTTCCAAGTGGCTGGGAGTCACTTTGGGTGTCCCTCCGGTTGGGAGGAAGAGGGGAGGTTGTTCCCCTGGTCAAGCTGTGTGGCAGCACCCTGTCGCAGACTGAGTCTGCAGGTTTCTAGCGTTGGCTAGTGAAGCCTCACTCCAGTTGGGAGTGAGGGGTGGATGTAGGTCTTGGTGACCGAACCACCTAAAAATCTAATGTGTAGTGGTTGTGCTTTGTGCGTTTGTTCCTTGCCTTCTACCTCCCATTCACAGGTTGTGCATGCTTGGTTAATGGTGTTATCTTGGGAGTAAAGTTTGAGCATTATATTCTGCTAAGTGTGTTTGGTTTGTTTAGCTCTGCCTGCGTTTCTGGTGTGATCAGATGGCTGCATTGTTGCAGTCCAACTGTTTGATCAATTGTTGAATTATCATCTCATCTTGGAAAGCTCATTAGTCTTTATTCCGCATATCTGGGCTTTAGAGTGTTAATTTGTGCTTTATCTTTAGAGGGATACATTCACCCCCCCTCTATATCCGTGCCTATCACCCTAACAATTGGTATCAGAGTGTTGTCTGCACATAAGGTCCAGCGACCTGCAGATCTGATCTTGCAGTCTTAGGTGCTAATTTTCTTTTGGTGCATCAATATTCTTGTTGCTTTATATCTGATCTGTTTTCATGGGTGAACCACCAATTTTCAGTGGTACGCATTTTAATGTATGGTTTGCTAGCCTGAAAAATTATGCTAAATCTGTTAATCCAAACCTGTGGAAAGTGATTTCACACGGTCCTCATGAACTACCAAAGAAAAAGTCCAAATGGACTGACAGTCAAAAATCACTGCATGAAGAAAATCAAATAGCTATAAATCTAATGAAGGCAGCTACTGATAGAGCCTTTCATTCATGTTTCTTTGATTACAGTTCTATTAAAGATATTTTGGACATGTTGAAGCGAACTCAGATAAGAAATGAGGACAGTTGCATGATGGCTGACAGAAATAATCAAGGCAGCAGTCAAGATGATGATGATGATGATGATGAGGTAAATCCCTTTGAAAACTATACTTTAGATGATTGGAAAAATGCATATTCTGAGCTACTTGAATCTCATGAACTGTTAAGAAAACAGTATAACAAATTAAAGAAGGGTAATGGGTCAGTTAGTTCAAGTTCTCCATGTAGAAATTGTGTTGAATTGAAAAATGTTCATGATGCCTGTATGTCTGATTTTCAAATGTTGAAGAAACAAATTTCATTATTGAAAACTGAGAATCAAGATCATATAAATGTGATATCTGAACTCAAAGAAAAATTCACTCAGATAATGATAATCAGACTCTTGTTAACTATCATGACCAGTATAAAAAATTGCTGAAAAACTTTAAAAGTGTGAACTCAGATTTAAACAAGCTAAAATCTGAAAATGATTCTCTGAGAAAATCTGTTAATGAAAATGATGAAAAATTTGAGAAACTTGAGCAGGAGAAGAACTTGTTTGCTGAAAAATTCAATGCCATAAAATCTGTAAATATAGAATTACAGAAAGATCTGGAGAAACAGCAAAAAGAATTAAAGGAATTTGAGGCTGAAGGAAAACTTGGAGTTAACTCAGATGATCAGACTCTAATAAATGAGTTAATTCAGAATGACAAGCTTAAGAAAGAAAATGAGAAGTTAAAAATGCTGAACTCCACTATCTCTGAGAGACTTCTAGCCTTAGAAAGAGGAAAAACTATTTGCATTGAAGATTCTGATAAACTGAGCAATCTGGAAAATGAGATTGAGAAATATAAAATTGCTAACAAAGTTTTGAATGAAGCTATGAATTGTAGTGAGCAAGAGATTGCCAGTTACGAGTTGCATATTTCCTTTTTAGAAAATGAAATTCAAGACTTAAAAAACTCTTTGTCTAAATTTGTTAGTGGGTAAGATAATCTGAACAAATTGCTGGGAACAAAAGTCAATGTCAAAAAGGAAGGGTTGGGCTACAACAATGTCAATAAAAAGGCTTTTCAGAACAAGCTAATGACATCATTTGTAAATGCTTTAAATGTAGCCACAACATCAAAAGACAAACAGCCCATTGTTCAGAAAAAGCTGGGAACAAAGATTAATTTTAAGAAAGAAGGACTGGGTTACAGTCCAGTCATGAGGAAGGTTAATGGAGCCAACCTAAAAACTATTTTTGTTAAATCTTCTGAACAGGAAAAGCCTTCTACTTCATCTCCAACTCAGTACAAGGCTAAGAAAACAGGAAAACAGGATAAAAATCAGAAAAGGACTGTAAATCAGAAAATAAATGAAAAGGGTTCATCAGTGCATATTGATCACAGTCCTCACACACACTCACAGGCATCTAAAAAGAAGAGTATCTATCATTACTGTCATAAATTTGGACATCTGATGCATGAGTGTAAGTTGATGGAGAAGGATGATAAGAATGCTAGGAGATCTCATGATAAAAATCCTTCACCTCAGAAAAAGAAAACTGAATGTTTTCACTGTGGCAAACTAGGACACGGCATTGCACAATACTGGTTTGCAAATAGTAAGAAAATATCTTTTTCACATCATGCTAAATTTCCTGCAAGCCATAATGATGTTGATAGGAATAAATTTGTTGTAAATAGAAAATATTCTGCATGTTTCAACTGTGGAAAGACAGGCCACAGGGCCATTGAATGCTGGCTGAATGCTGGTAGGAGAAATTCTATTTCATGCTTTGAATGTGGAAAGAGTGGCCACAGGGCCATTGAATGCTGGCATGCTCAGGGTAGAAATGAGAATTTTAAACTTGTTAAAATCCCTGCAAATAGACATGCTTTTCATGAGAATTTTAAGAGAATGAATTCTTCTCATTGTTTTAACTGTGGAAAGCCAGGTCACAGGGCTGCAACCTGTTGGCTGGCAGGATACCAAAGCAAGACTGGTTTTGGTAAACAGAATTTTAATTTTGTTAACAAAAATTTTCATACATATGCACATAAAAATCATGTTTATAAGAAGGTGCATAAATCTAATCTGAAACCTGCTGCATCTTGCTATTATTGTGGCACATCTGGTCATTCAATGAAAAACTGCTACTTGATGAAATCTGACGACCATGTTGTTAGAAAATTATTTAGAAAACCTGCTAGGAATGTCACTGTTAATTCAGGACCCAAGACCTCTTGGGTACCTGTTTGTGCAAAATAATTTGTTTTGTAGGTGTGCCTTGGGACTGAGGAATAAACAGGGGTAAATAAACCAAGGCACTCAAAGAAAAACCCCTTCTGAAATTTTCAGGTAAATTCTCTGCATTTCCTATTTTGAAATTCATTGCATATCTGATTTGATGTAATCTTGCATATCTGCCATTTGTAGTTGTTTGATAATTGTTGAAATGCATAAACTCTGAAAACAAATTACATTCTGAAAAATCTGGATTGCATATGAATGTTGTTTGAAATTTGTCTGTTGCATAGTTCATTGAAAACCTGAATTACATATAGGACTGTTGGTTTGCATTGTTATTCATGACCTCTATGGTATATCAAATGGTAAGCTACCAAAAAGCAGGAAAATCTGTCTGGAGGTTCTTACTATGTGAGAGGTGATCTTTTAGACCAAGTGCTCCGCCTAGTACCATGGGTCATTTTACTTGATAGGGCAGTCTGAATGTGCATGAATCAAAATCATATGTTCAATTTCTCATGGCAAACATTGCATGTTTTCAGGGGGAGTTAATTGCATGACTTTGCATAGCAATCAATGTTGAGTAAATTGCATATCCTTGCATACATATAGTGCATTGTATTTCCTGATATTGAAAAATGCCAAAAAGAGTGATTGAATGCATGTTGTCAGGCGGAGTCCATGCATTGCATATAGGTTGTCAAATGCATACTCTTGTGAGAATTCATTGCATACACTTTCTTATTGATTCTATTGACAAACCTTGATCACATTTTGAAAAATACTGGGCTTCAAAATCTCTCTTATCAATTGGTATCATTTGATTTCAGAATTCTATCAGTCTTTTATGAAGATTTCAATAGGCTATCTCGATCATAAATCTGAAAACTCTTGAACTAGAAATATTCTATTATATATTTTTATGAATGTCTGAAATAACTCATGTGGTTTAAGTTTAATGTTCATGAAGTTTGACTTTAAAATCTCTTAAAAATATCTGAAGCTTGTTTAATAAACCTTAACCATCTATTTTATGCTGTGTCTTGTAAAATCTTCTGAAATCTGCATTATTGAATTCATGGCTTTAATTGGTTAAGAACATGAAATTATTATTGACTTGAAGCTAATGAATTAGTCTGAAATGTCTAAAGGGAAAAGTGTTGTCAGAGCAATGACTTTGGTCACGGAGAAACCATGTCCAAAGGACTGTGTCATGAGGTGCCCTAATTAACTTTGTAAAATAAAATTCATTAAAAATCAGGCAGAGCAATGGCATGCACACTGAGAAATACAACTCACTCATCCAGAAATGATTTGGAGGGTGTCAGGATGTGTAAATGCTAGCTCTATTCACATAAAGCATGACAGTTAGTCACACTAAGTGCTTAGGGATATTGGCCTCTAATCAAGGTATATCATCTAGTTACAATGTGTGCACTGAACTAGAGTGCTCGTAAAATTTGTAGCAAGAAAATTGTTGAACAAATTGAAATATCTGAATAGTGATGCTAAAATCAAATTGCTACAACCCCAGACAAAATCATATGACTTCATAATTGCTTGATTTCAATACTAGTGCATGTAATTCCGAAAGAAGTCATTAAATTTGATTGTGTAAGAGAAAGGGAGATTAATCAAGATAAATATGAGGGCTTGGTTCATTTTTATTAAACCATGATTTTAGATATCAATATAGAATTTTATTGATAAACTCTGCATACATCATCTTTAAACCATGCTGTTCAATAAAGCTCATTTATAAGCCCTTATAAGGGAAGACTTTGAAAACTTATGTTTTGGATTTATGAGATTGATGTCTCTTTGAAAATCTGACTGAATTTCTTGTGATTGGAGCTTCTTTGAAAATATGCTACTTGAAACTCTTCTGCTCAATGTCATTGATTCTTTGACCTGAACTTCTCCTTCTCATTCATTTCATAAGATTCCACTTATTGACGGGGAGCTTCCATGTCATATGCATCATGCTGCATAGAAACTCTTAAAGAGGGAGAATTTTATTCAATCATTGCATGCTGGTTTGCTTTTAACTTCTCAAACTATTTTCTTTTTGATGAAGTCAAAGGGGGAGAATAGTTTGTGTCATCAGCATTACTCACAGTATAGTGTTGCCATCATCAAAAAGGGGGAGATTGTTGTGCCCCTGTGGTTTTGATGATTGGCTTTGATGTGAGTTAATCATTTGATGATTGATTTTAGATGTGAGTTAATCACTGTGAGTCATCTTGCTGTTATTCAGTCATTTTATTAGATCATAATGCAGTCTTTCATATGTTCAGTCATCTTGCTGTTCTGTTAGTTTATCAGAACTGAAGCATTGCATATTTTATGATCAGTCATGTTATCTGCTGCATCAAGCATTCATATACACAATTGCATTGAGCATACTGTCAGCACTCTTGTTAAGCCATAAAGTCCATACATTTGTCTTCTCTTCAAAGTCAGTACATTGGCGTTGGGCATCCTAGTCTATACACTCCTCACCTTTCCCTACGTTTGGCCAAGTCTATACACTCATACCTTTCCCTACATTTTCTGGCCAAGCCTACACATCGTTTGCCTGGCGTTTGCTTCAAAGTCTATACATCGGTTTGATTGAGTAAGTCTGTACATCGGTAGCTTTCATTGGAAGTCTGTACATCGCTATTGTGTCAAAGTCTGTACAGTCGTTTGCTTGCCAAAGTCCATACACTCAAGTGCCTTATCTTAATCAAGTCTGTACATTGGTTCAGACTTTTCAGAGTCTATACATTGGGCCTTCAAGCTTTTGAAGTCCATACACTGGCTTACTCTTCTAAGTCTACACAGCCTACTTGGGCGTTCAAGTCCAAAGTCTATACATCTGTTTGTGCCTTGTCCTTGCCATCGTCTCTCAACCATCAAGTCTACACATTGGTCGGTGGCAAGTCTGCACATTGGACTCTTTCTCAAAGTCTGTACAGCCTGCCTTGATTCAGAGTCTATTCATCGCTGTTGAGTTAAAGTCTGTACAGCCGTTCCTTTGGCAAGTATGCACATCGTGATGTCTACACACTCGATTGCCCTGCTTTGCTTCAAGTCTGTACAGTCTCTCCCTCAGCAAGTCTATACACTGGAGTCGTCAGCTGCAGGGACAGGATGTCTGTACATTGGGTGATCATGCATTGCTCTCATCGAAGTCTATACATCCAATAGGCTTGTTACAAGTCTGTACACCGAGGACGCTTGAAGGCTTTCAAGTGTATACACTCTACACACTTGGTTAACTAATGCATTTAACTGCAAGTCTATACACTGAGCTCGCATGAAGATATCCAAGTCTATACACTCGATTCCTTCATGCATTTCACAGAAGTCTACACACTCCCTCCTGTTATGATAATGCATTCTTCAGCAAGTATATACACTGAGATCGCATAAAGTCTTACAAGTCTATACACTCTCTCAGTGTACACACATACTCACTTACTGCTTCTAAAGTATATACATTCGTGGTTGTATGACTGAACTAACTAATCACATTTACTTTGTCTCTGCCTGCAGAGGATTCAGATTAATGAGGGCACGTGATCCAAGAATGGATAAATGCCCAAGATCGTGACACGTGTGCTGAAGCTTGCTGGAGAGCTGCCACGTGATCCAAGGTTTGGGCGGGAGCTGTGGAGACCACACGAGCCTAGTGCTGCTGCTGATATAAATAGAAGGCTTCGTCTTCTGATGAAGAGTGATCAAAGTGGCCAAGTATATACAGAGAGAATAGAAGCCAGTAAAGAAAGCAGAGAAGCAGAAGAAAGAGAGCAATGATCAAAAGAGCAGAAGAAGAATAGAAAAGAAGAGATAGGGAGAGCCTACGAAAGAGTAGAAAATAGAGAGTGTGAGCAGCAGAAGAAAGAGAGAAAGATTGCGTGAGCTGAGAAGAAGAAAGAAGAGGAAGAAAAGAAGAGAGGAGAGAGTTCTATTGAAGACCTGTTCAGTCTGTTCGTGGATCAAATCCAGAACGACTATTGTGTTTCATTTCCAGCCTTTGTCGCTGTTCCTTTTATGTTATCTTATTTTTCATTTTGTTTCTCTGGTTAGCTTTGTTCTTCCGATTGCCCTGTTGGGGATCGGGTTCCTCCTGTGGACTCCGGAGAAGGGAGATCTGATCTTTGGTTCTGGGCTTATGGGTTGCAAGTCCAGGGGTCCCTCCTGGTCTGGAGGAAGAGAGGTCTTCGACCTCTGGTTTGCTGGTGACTGGAAGTCATTGGTGGGTTCCCTCCTGGTCTGGAGGAAGAGAGACTTCGGTCTCTGGTTTCCAAGTGACTGGGAGTCACTTTGGGTGTCCCTCCGGTTGGGAGGAAGAGGGGAGGTTGTTCCCCTGGTCAAGCTATGTGGCAGCACCCTGTCGCAGACTGAGTCTACAGGTTTCTAGCGTTGGCTAGTGAAGCCTCACTCCGGTTGGGAGTGAGGGGTGGATGTAGGTCTTGGTGACCGAACCACCTAAAAATCTACTGTGCAGTGGTTGTGCTTTGTGCATTTGTTCCTTGCCTTCTACCTCCCATTCACATGTTGTGCATGCTTGGTTAATTGTGTTATCGTGGGAGTAAAGTTTGAGCATTATATTCTGCTAAGTGTGTTTGGTTTGTTTAGCTCTGCCTGCGTTTCTGGTGTGATCAGATGGCTGCATTGTTGCAGTCCAACTGTTTGATCAATTGTTGAATTATCATCTCATCTTGGAAAGCTCATTAGTCTTTATTCCGCATATCTGGGCTTTAGAGTGTTAATTTGTGCTTTATCTTTAGAGGGATACATTCACTCCCCCCTCTGTATCCGGGCATAGCACTCTAACACCCCGCCGGTCCCCCCACCCCCGCCGTCAGCCGACCTCTCCCTCTCCCTTCCCCCTGTGCGACCCTCTCCCCCCTCCCCCGCCGGTCTCCCCTCCCCCGCCAACCTCTCCCTCCCCGGCCAGTGCGTCGTGGTCATCACGCCCGACAACCCGAGCAACGCCAACGGCACCAAGAAGCCGCCTCCGCGGCGCCTCTATCCGCCCAGCAGCTCCAATAGCTTCGCCATGGCCTCGTCTCCTCCCTCTTCGCCATCGTCTCCTTGTTCCACGCCGCCTACATCAACCTCCAGGTGGCCCACGAGCCCTTGAACGCTAACGGCATCCTGGCCACCGACCGAACCGCCGTCTCCCACCTCCATCACCTCTCGGACCTCCGATGAGGCTACCACCATATACAGAAGGAGCCCATTACCACTGCTGCAAATGGGTTGCCCCTCGCCTCCCACCTGGAGGCGGAGGTGTAGGAAAACCCCCACCGGCTCTGCAAGTTCGAGACCGTGGTCAACCGTCTACAGGCCGGTATCGACCGGAGGGACGCCGAGGTGTTCGCTCTGAAGGAGCAGTTGAAAGAAGTGGAGACTTCCAATTTGGCTTTGGAAAGGAAGCTGGGCAACATGAGCACTTGCGCTGGTATAGAAGAGGGTGAGAAGTTTTTGCTCTGAATTGGGGTCTTTGATGCCATTCTGAAGGAGGCCTACTGTGCAGCACACAGGTTCACCAAGGTTCTGATCGACCTTCTGAAGAAAACTGGGTGGGACTTGGGGGCTGCGGCGAATTCTCTCTATCCAAACACGTTTACATAAATTTTAAAATTTATAATGTTACTGTCAAACAGGAAGCGTCAGTTTTTATTAATTTTAAATTTTAAATCAAAACTTGTGTTGAGACAATTTTTTAGATAGAAATAATTTTAAAAAAAATTATTTCCAAACACCCTATTAGACTCAACGTAAATGACTCTTTTTGTGTGTGTTTTGTTTCGGACTTAGACACAATGACTACCCTAGACTCAACCGACGCTCTGATACCAAATTGATGCGGGACGGACACGCGACCTAGGACTCTAGCTCACGATCGCCCCTAAGCGAGGGAAGACGTGGACCGTGCGCGGTTGAGAAATCGGTAGTGCGTCTCGGGTATCGGCCTTTCCGCGTTAACTCGGATTGAGTCACGGGACGGGTTACACTCACTCTCTCGCAACGGTGATACAATTGATATAACGGGCTAATAACCTATCACATGCAGTGGCATATACAAAAATATACAAGTAAAGTAATACCTACGAGGATGGTAGCGAGTGTACCTCCACGCTCCAGGCGTGGGGAAGACATTCCCGGCCAAGTACGGTAACTCCCGGTAACAACGGTAAAAGTTAATTACAATAGTGAAATCTATTGCCCACTCCACGCAGGGAGGAAAAGGGGTACAAGTGGGGCCCGGGAGGACCGACCCTGGGTTGACGGGCAGCAATTTAGAGGTGCGTACGGCACGAACTCGGCCTGCTAGTCCGACTCGGCACTATTCCAACTCGGTGCTACGCCAACTCGGTTGCTGACTCGCTGGACAGCAAACAATGATTTCCAAAGGAGCGTCACCTTCCTGAGATCTTCTGGAGGCGCCGCTTGGTTGGGACGATGGCGGGATGTCCCTGATCGACTCTCTGAAGGGGCTGTCGCTGAAGTTGACATTTGATATTTATTTCTGAATTTTCTCCCGGACTGAGTTTTGTTGGCTGAATTCGGATCTGCTCTGTACACCTCCACGAAAAGAATTCGTACGACCAGATCCGATGTCGGATTGGTGCACAAGAGGTACCTATGGATAGAGGACTCAGAGATATACAACATATATTTTTGGTGGCTCCATCCACATAACGGATTAAAAATGAAAATGACTGAAAACTGCCTTTTTTTTTCTGACTCGGACTGACAGACACATAATGTAGAGATGAATCTGCCTGAAACAGACCTTTGACCGAGGGCTCAATGATTTTTTTTGACTCAACGAAAATTATGGTAGAATGGGGTATCCGCGAGGAACACTAGAGAAGTTTTGTGGATTTTCTAAAAAATTTTATGTGGGTGGGGAAATTGTAACAAGGAGACTCAGTCTCGTAGATCTGCAAAAGGGCAGATTACTGAGAGGACAAACAAAAATATGGGAAAATTATCAAATGGACTCTAAAAGACAAAATTTTAACTGGAGGTCAGGGGAGATGGATAGAACAAACCCTCAAAATTAGGGCTCAATCAGACAACAATAACCAGAGATAAAATTTTGGAGGAGAGGTTCTGTCTTGATTTGGACAGAACTTCGATGTAGCGGCGGTGGCAGCGCGATGGCGGCACGAACGACGGCGGCGGCGGCAGAGAGGGAACTCAGAGGGGCTAAGGAGAATATAGGAGAGGGCTTCACACCCTGGAGGGCTGGAGGAAGAAGAAGAGAACCAGAGAGAGAGGAGAGAGGGCACACCCTTCTTGCTTCAAGCAATTTTCACATAATTTCTTCATTAAATCTCTAATGACACTATACATAGGCTTATATAGAGAATGGCAAGGGGTGGGGGGCAGGTAATTTCATGGGAAAGAGGCCATTTTCTTCCCCCATGTGGTCAAAAAACCAAAATAAATAAATTACATATGGAGGGGACACTGCTTTGAAAGGAAGGAAGGCATCTTAGACTTTTAAACCCCTTTGTACCCTTTGAATGTCAAACCATCTAGAAGCCCACCAAGGACTTTGACCAGCCCCACATGGACCCCTATGACTTTGGTGGACCAATGGGAAAGGAGTGAGTGCCCCCTTGCTGGACCTATTGATATTTTGGACAAAAACCCAAACAATCCAAGGGAATGACATATTGGCTTATAAAGCCTTACAATTGCACATATACTTTCCCAAGAATATAAAAGTAAATAAAAGGACTCAAATGTAAAATAAAAAGTCAGTGCTCGGCGTCGATTCCCATCAAAATTTCTTTCTCATTTATCAATTTCTCAGTTTCAGATTTTAACACATGGCAATTTTCACATGAGTTTTCAGCATGCACAAGATGTTCAATTTTCTTTTTCAAATGTCTATTTTCAGATCTGAATTTTTTACATTTTTCATATAACGACTCATATACAATTTGTCATTGTTCATAAGTAAGAGTTTCAGTTTCAGAATCTTCCTCATTTCCATCGTCGTCATTGGCCATGAAGCATAGGTTCTGGACCAGCTCATCTAGTCCATCTTCATTCCCGGACTCTTCCTCATCTTCATCGCTCCAAGTGGCCACCATGGCCTTGGGCTTCTTGAATTTTCATTTCTTCAACTTCTTCATCTGATCGGGGCATTCGCCCCGCATGTGACCGGGTTTCTTGCATTCGTAGCAGATCACTTCTTCTTTCTTACTACTTTCTCCTCTGTTCAGACCTTGCCTTCTTGGTCCCTTTCTGAGTTGACCACCGAAATTTCTGGTCCTTTTGACGAACCTTCTTGCCCTTCTTGTAATCATGCCAACCAGCTCTTCATCTTCAGTGTTGCCGGTTGAATCATTTTCACTGCCCTTTGACTCTTGTGGATTCACTTTTAGGGCCAAAGGTGTGACTACCTTCTTCTTTTTGTGGTCCTCCTCGCTCCTCTTGATGTTGATTTCGTAAGTCATCAAGGAGCAAATTAGCTCATCCAATTTCAAAGTGCTGAGATCCTTTGAGTCCTCGATTACAGTGGCCTTTGTGTGCCATTGTGATGACAAGGATCTCAGTACCTTTCTGACGAGTTCCTTATCGGAATACTCTTTACCAAGACCCTTTAATCCATTCGTGATTTCCGTTAATCTTGCAAACATATCAGAAATGGGCTCTCCTAGTTTCATCATAAATAACTCATAATCCCAGACTAACAGATTCACCTTGGTTTCCTTTACTTTCGATGTTCCTTCATAGATCAACCGTAACTTGTTCCACATCTCCTGCGCAGAAGAACACATGGAAATACGTGAGTATTCATTAGGATGAATGGCACACTTTATTATATTCATGGCTTTAAATTTTGCTGAACACTTCTTTATATCCTCATCATCCCACTCATCCTCAATTTGATACAGAGTATACGGACCCTTGCTTATGACGCGCCACACGTCATATTCTTGGGCTCGTAGAAAAACATACATTATGTTCTTCCAATAAGGGTAGTTTGATCCATCAAAGAACGGGGGTCTTTGGATCGAATGCCCTTCGGGCATCATCCCCTTGTTTGCCATAAAAAGGGATATGCTCTACGACCGTGTGGTCGAGTGAAACAGAGACCAAAGCTCTGATACCAATTGTTGAGTCCCAAATGGTGGCAATCAAGAGGGGAGGGGTGAATTGATTGGCCAATTAAAATTCTTTCCGAGTAAAACAATGATAAGTAAACATACAAGTACTAGGCCTCACTCGATCATGATCTCACTTGTGAATGTGTGTATATAAGAGTAGGTGTTTGATTAAGGACTTGGGTACGCTCAACTCACCGTGAAGCCCACTCGACAATGAATCTGGAAAAATAAACCACACGTAACACATGAGGTTTTTTAGGTGGTTCGGGTACACTACCGTGTCCCCTACGTCCACCCCTCACACGTGAGGATTAAGACTTCTCTATGAAGTGAGCCACACACACACGCTGTGTAGAACAACAAACACCCACACACACGGCACCCGATTTGTGCTGCCAAACGATACACACACACACGTTCGTGTTTCCAAACATGAACTCCACACACAAGAATCTGATTTAAGATTTACAACAAATGCACAAGCTTAAGCAAAAAGATTCAAAAAATGAAGAGTAAAGAATTGTTTATCATGGTTGAAGCTCCCCCTTTCGCTTCTCTGGATGTAGTTCAGCACTTCTGTAAGTGGAAGAATGATCTTAGAGGAAGTATGAAGCAGTGCCACACGAACAAAGGTTGCAGCTTGATATCCGACGCAGCTTTCAGTTGTAGATGGTCTTGAGACTTGACTCAAGCTTCTTCTCTTCGATTTCAAGTTCAGAACAAGGTTGAAGTGGAGCTTGGAGCTGCTGCTGTGAATCTGCACTCATAAGGGTTAGAAAAATAACACAACTTTAGATGCCTCTCTCCCCTTAGGGTTTCATACCCCAATAAGATGTATATAAAGAGGTTGGAATGTTCAAAGACACCCTAGAGACCAGATCCACAATTCCTGGAAAGATTTAGGGATGTTAGGTTCGATTGGTATGACTTTTGATGCATGCGCACGTAAGTCAAAAATCACGGCTCGGGTTCGAGACTGAAAGGGTCGACCCTTGGGGTCGACCCTCGTGAGGGTTTAAGGGTTTCTGGGCCAATGGGTCGACCCTTGGGGCTAATCTGTGCGGGTTTTAAATAACATGATCAGGGGTCGACCCTTAGGGTCGACCCTTGCAGGTGTGGTGAAAAGGATCCGACGGATTTTTAAATCAAACTACCAGGGGTCGACCCTTGGGGTCGACCCTTGCGTCTAGGGGTTGACCCAAGGGGTTGACCCTTCCAGCTAGAGTTCAAAAGCCCAAATGATATGCACCCGGGGACCTAGGGGTCGACCCAATGGGTCAACCCTTGTTCCAGAACATCCAAATGGTAGATTAAAAAGCCCACTAAGTCCAAGAACAAGTCAGGGGGTTTCAAGATGGTTTTTTAAACATGAGAGGGAATGAAACCCAAAATAATTAAGCTTAGATAAGTCCTAAACCAATTTAACCCTTGAGATCAAAATATTGAACTTCAAACCACACAGTCAAAAGCCAATAAGTGGACGTCGATCTCACTAACCGTCCTCGAGTTCCTTAAGCACTTAGGCACGTTCCTTGCCCTGTAAAGACATACATTCTGAATTAGATTTAGCATTGCAATTTAAGTTCAAATGCCTTACCAGACGAAGTTACTATTGTACCTCCAAAAGCTCCAATTCTACATCAAGGATGTGCATTTCCAAAGCTTTTCATGTTAGAACAACTTAATTTCAATTCACAAAAATATATAGTGTTTGGTCATCATCAAAATCTATTTAGTATACTCACAAGGAGGGGGTTCAACAAGAACGAAGAGCGAGAGAGAGGGGAAGGGAAGAGAAACTTAGGTGCGGTGCGATAAGATAGCAGAGGGAAACGGTCGTGGTAAGACCGCTGGACGAGCATAGCGGTCTCAAGATAGGCCGCTAAGCCACAGCCGAGTGAATGATAGAGATGGCTCATTTAAGACCGCAAAGCTGGAGAGATGGTCTCCTGTGGACCGCTTTGAAATGAAGATGGTCTGGCCGAGATCGCTTACCACCCAAGCAGATAAGGATTTGAGCAGAGATGAAAACGGTCTCGAGGAGACCGCTAAGAATGAAATAGCGGTCGCTTAATAGACCGCACAGGCCGAAAAATTGTTAACTCCGATCGGGACTCTTTTGGAGAGTCCCAACCCGTGGATATGCCTATCCAAACCGCGCTAAGAGCGATCCTAACCTTAATTGCACCTATGCTAACTAGATCCTAGCGGATAGAGGCTAAGAACTTGGGTCCTATAAGTAGAGGGGCTCTCAAATTCGCAACTCATACCAAATCTCTCTTTCTAGCCTTGAAAGCCTTAGTGCAACCATTCAAATCAACATGAAACGGGCTCTTGAGATTAGCACCATGGGGGAGAGCTTCTACAATGGCCCACAACCGGTTAGGAAGGAGCGTGAGGCGCTACATCGGCTGACATCCATTCCAAATCATCTGAGCACAAACCCTTTGAGGGAGGTAAGTCATATAATTGTATTCAAATTTGTTCACAATTCTTTCCAAAATTCTCATGTTGTTCCTTTCTTTCTTCTTTCCCTTTTCTTCTTTTCCTCAGCTTCTCCCCAACCCTAGGCGCTATTCCAACTTGAAATGGGTGGCTCCCATGATTCGTGAACTCCCATTAGATGTGATCTCCATCCTGAAAGCCTGGCACCTCCATCCACTACTTGTTCTGGCAAAAAATTATCAAAAGCTCTTACTCGATTGGCATAGTATTTCAGCTCTAGTAGAGATATGGCATCCTCATACCCACACGTTTATCTTTTCCACATTTGAGGCTACTATCCTTCTAGAAGATGTTGTGATGTTGCTAGCCTTCCCTAGGTCTAAGGTAGGAGATGAGGACTTAGTGTGTCACACCGTTGCCCCTATTGACCCTTCTCTCATCCTAGGGGAGTTCTTACCCAATTCGAAGGATATCAAGACCATGATTAGTTCTCAACATATTCATTTGCTTCCTATGGCCTAGTGGGTTACTGCTCATTGTAAGAATAAATGTGGGTGGAATGAGGCCATAGCCAAGGCCGCTTCTATCAGCTTGTGCGGGGCCATACTTTTCCCTACCACTGACCATCTCTTAGATATACCAAATCTGAGTGTTATTAGTGGGTTGTGGATAAGGTTATCCATTTCACAGGCTGTCCTTTCTTTCCTATATGAGGGCCTTAGCTCAGCTTCCCTTGGTGGGCCTCTCTTTGGGTCGATGATCCTATTTGAGTGTTAGATGGGAGTTAGAATGAATTTCACACCTAAAGAAGATATCTCTTCTCTCAACCGGATCTTCAGGAGCCACCCACTCTTCATCATTGGTGGCGCATTCGGGTTTTCTCAGTAGGTTGAGTGCAGGACGACAGACAGAAAGACTAGAGATGAATGGCGGATCTACCTCAACACTCTGCCCCTTGACCGGTTCGTGATGCGCCTGGCTTTCCTTGTCGACTCTACCCTCAGACTTCCTAGGAGGCTTGGGTTGGACTTGAGGCTTGTGGGGAACACCACTTTGGTGATGTATAGCCCCTACAGGTGCTTTCTACAGGTTGGACTTCCCCGTACTATGGTTCTGGCGCTACCCCATCTACCTACACTACAGGCGAGGAGACTCGGTACAGAGGAGGATGAGCAGGTGATGAGGAGCGCGCTGATCATGTGGGAGATTAGCAAGACGCGCATTCTACCAGCAGAGGTGATCAAGATTCAGGAGGAGTACCAGCTTTACCTGAGAGAGCTACGCGAGATCCAACCTCGTGTGGATGCCTGGCCGATGATTGAGTGATTTATCATGATGTATTAGGGATTGACAGCTTGAACTTGATGTTTTTTTGAGATTGAATAAATGAAAGAGTCTGATTGCTTGAGCTACCAACTTGCCTCTCTCTTTTTCTTCACATGTGTGGTTTGATGTGGCTCTCAGAAATGGAAATAGCATAACAAAGGACCGCTAAGACAAGATAAATGGCCTCCAACATGACCACTGCTAGGATTAGAGAAATGGCCTTAAATAGACAGCAAACAAGTGGACATCTGAACGGACCTCAGCCCCTTGGGAGGTAGAAAATGGCCTATCAAGGGACCGCCACATAACAAGACAGTCATAGTTTGACCATCGGGCTTCTAGAAACGGTCCTGGATTAGACCGCACGAGTATTGAAAGCAGAAGGGCCCCTTCATTCGGACTACGTGTAAATGGCGGCCTACCCAATGACCGTTGGAAGATGAGACGGTCCAAAGGTGACCGCTAAGAGAATAGAAACGGTCTGCCAGGGACCGCACATAAGAAAACATGAAAGAGGAGTCCGAGGGCTTGTGACTTGAACCGTGCGGACCTGTCTCTGCACACACTAAATAAATAAAACAGGTTAGATCTGTTCTAGGCTCAACCCCTTACCGAGAACAAGCATGATGTGAGACCAATTCTTGAGGTTTGGTCAATGGGTGAAGCCTTATTAAATAAGCAAAAATAACACACAAAAATGCAATGCATGCCATGAAATGCAGGGGAACTATGTGCCGATTTGAAAATATTTTTTTATAGCTTTTGAAAATATTATTTTTTTTTATTTTGAAATATCTAATTTTTTTGTTGGGATTTTGAACTGTCTGAATTTTTTTTGGATTTTGAAATATCTTATTTTTTTGGGATTTTTGAAATATCTGATTTTTTTTAGGATTTTTGAAATATTTGAATTTTTTGTTGGGATTTTGAAATATCTGATTTCTTTATTTTTTTTATTTTTTTTTGGGGATTTTTGAACCAGTTCAGACCCGATGACGAGAGACCCACCTATCTTATTAGGGGTTTCCCAAGTACAACGTGCATCAAGAGTGACCATCCATGGCCAGTGACCAATTTCACATAACGGTGCTTCTGCTAAAGCCATACCCAGGGTATGATATGGTCTTTGGAAATTAAAATAGAATTTGAAAGGTATGACTGGGATAGGTATGGAGGTTTTTTTTAGGGCTTGAGTTCTTCCCATGACAACCCCTCTTTAGAGATTCGGTCTGTTACGCCGGGGCTTTATGTCCGTCATCGAACCTTCATCCGTTCTAGGCACTCGTACAATCGGGCTCATGACGTCCAGCAGGGAAACTATACTGCCACTCTTGCCATGCCTAGTTTCATGCTTTGGAGCATTTGGACTGTTGAGCTATGGTTTTGATGATAACTAAACTTCATGTGTGATGATAATGGTTTTGATGTGTGAGTGATCTATGGAAAATGTCTTCAACATAAATGAACTCGTCGTCATGACAAACGAACTCACATGTTGATATCTTGCTTTGCAGGTACTGCTACTGGGCTAGAATGCATGCGCCTTCATGCATGTTTTACTGTGGGAATGTTAAGACTAATATTCTTGTTCTTTTTGCCCATACTAATGTAGATTCATTGAGTATTCGTTGATATGAATTGGTTGCTTGTCATTGTGTAAAATCATCTCCACTTCACTGTTTGTCTTTGTTGAAAGGATCCATCATCTTCCTCTCACTCATACAAAATCATGACTCAATGATGATTGGATACATGTTGCTCTGGACTGAAGTTGGAACTCATATGAGGTTTAATTGATTTGTATTGGCTACCCTTGAATCCATGGTAAGTATCCATGAGCTGGAAATGAATTTCCATGTGCCTAGATTGGGAGTGATTCATTAGTCGTTCTCTCAATTGACTTCATTGGATAGTTAAAGACTTAATGGTTTCAAAGTGTCTTATGCATATTCTTGGGGAGGTTCTTAAGATGAAAATGTTTTCAAAGCATCTATGTGTCTCATGCTAATGCTTTCATAATCATACTTCATGTCATTTGGGTCTCGGTCTCAAAACTAGCTCCATATGATAATGCATGACCCATATATTTTGATTCTGATCTAACCTCTTGCTTTATCATGTTTTTCAGGATGAAAATTCATGGTTGATCTTCATGGGATTATGGTAATATTTAATCAATTATTTCCCATTGATTTGATAGACGTTTTAGCTATTTTTCAGACCCAAATAAGAAAGGGTCGACCCAGTGGGTCGACCCTCTTAGGTTCTGTTCAAAACAGAACCAGTTTTATGCACCCTGCCTGAAAGGGTCGACCCCTGTAAACCAGAACCAAAACTTGGTTCTGTTAGCCCAAGGGTCGACCCCTGGGGTCGACCCCTGTAAAACAGAACATGAAAATGGTTCTGTTGGGGTTCTATTTGCCCGAGGGTCGACCCAAGGGTCGACCCTTTCCGGTACGGGGCAGCGCCGTCAAATATGACCTTCGTATAAGCGCGCCAAAAGTCTTCTAAATCCGGTCCAAAAGCCCCAAATCACTCCAGGATATGTGGATCTGGTCCCTAGGCTGTCTCTTGACCGTCCTAAACACATAAATACATCTTATTGGGTTGTAAACCCTAAGGAAAAACTAGTGAGATCTAAAAATCATTTTTCTTCTAACCCTTGTGTGTGCAGGTCGCAGGTAGCAGCTCCAGGACTTCTTCCACCCTATTTTGAGCGTGAATGTGAAGGGAAGAAGCAGCATACAAGTCTCTAATCGATCCCCAACTGGAAGCTGCGTGGAGAATCAAGCCATCACGTCATTTGAGAAAAGATCGTTCATCTATCTCCAAGGTGATTCAAGGAAGATCTAAAGCCAACCTCCTTCCAAGAAGAGAAAGCCAAGCAAACTTGAAAGAAGAAGAGCCAAGCAAGCACAGACAGAAGCTCCGATTAAGTGAAGATTGAAGCTACGTTCTAAATCAGTAGCATACATTCAAAGAGAAGCCAAATCAGGGGATTTCTAAACTAAGCCTCACTGTCATCATGCTTTGAGTGTCATATATGTATTTCTCATAAACTCTAAGCATTTGTGTGTGTGTGGATCGTCTGGATCCGTGGTCGTGTGTGTGTGTCACGTCTGATTCATGTGTTGGTGCGTGGATCTTACTAGATCTACGTGTGTGTGTGTGTCTCATCGTTCTTAGTGTGTGGATTGCTGCACTTGTGGCAGCGTGTGTGTGTGTTGGTGGATCCAGTTATCGGATCGTGTTGGAGACATCGTCTCCGTGTGTGTGTGTGTGTGTACTGGGGCGCATCCCCGTGTGTGTATGCAGGCGTCGTCCTGCGTGTGTGGTTGGAGCGTCGTCTCCGTTTGGGGATTTATCCCCGAGTGAAGCCTCACCTAGTTTGGTGAGGGGTGGACGTAGGGAGCCCGTCGTGGTCCCGAACCACCTTAAAATCCCTGTGCATTGTGGTTTACTTTACGCGTTGGCTTGGTTTGATTGTTGAATCCTTTTATATGATCGTGTGGGAATGGTGAGATTGAGAGAATCTACTTCTTGGCTTAATTAACTTCCTTAATTTTGTTGTAAGCAGTTTACTCCACCACGCAGCATTCATCGTGTCGTCTAGTGTGGGGGTTAGTGTAGGTTGTAATCTAACTTGCTAGTTCAACAGATTTGATGTTTTAATTGTTGTTTCATTACTCTTGTTAAAAGGGAAAGAGTTTCCTTAAAATTTGTAATCACCCAATTCACCCCCTTCTTGGGTGTCATTGATCGTGGGACCCAACATGGACTTTTGAGCCTAGAGCTTTTAGGTGAGCTTTTAGCTGTTGCCTTGATTTTTGCCCCTTTTCTTTTCTGTCCTTTTTTTTTCTCTTTCATGATTGCTTCATGCGGAACTTGGTCATAACGGACTGCCCCTATTTGAGACCTCCTTTCTATTGGGGTGTCTAGATTGGTCCTCGCCCCCTTATTCACCACTTGCCCCTATATTTAGCGGAAGAGAGGAAAAAGAACAAGGAACTTCACTTTCCCCAAATAAGGCCAATGGAGAAATGGTATTGCGTAAAGAGGAAAACCCAACCACGGATATCGTGTAATATGTAAGTGTTATGCTAGGGATCTTCCTTTATGATCAAGAAGAGGAACACCTCACCACCGGGCCGTTACTAGCTCGACTCTAAGGATGAAAGCGTTTGAGATACAACCTGTTCCATGCATGTGATAATTCTTCACCCTCTGCGTTGATTAGACGGTATGCGTTCCCTGGATAAACCTCTTTTACCACGAACGGACCTTCCCAGTTAGGTTGTAATTTAGACCTGGGACCTCCTGATCTAATGAATTTACATTTTAAAACCATGTTACCCACTTGAAATTTTCTTTCAATAACATTATTTTGAAAATGACGCGACACTCGCTTTTGATAGACAAAAACATGATTGGCTGTATTAAGTCTTTTCTCATCTAAGAGTTCCAGTTGGACTAGCAACGCCTCTTGACGTTCATCAAGATTAAGTTCCATATCAAGCTGTACTCTCAGGGAAGGAATCAAAATATCATACAGAAGTACCGCCTCTATCCCATAGGTGGGAGAAAAGGGGGTTTGCCTTGTGGGAGTGCAGACGGAGGTGCGGTAAACCCATAGAGCTTCTACTAGCTTTTCAGGCCAATCAGAAAATTTATGTGACTCGCATGTCTTCTTGATAATTTTAAGAAGGGTTTTATTGGTAGCCTCGGCTTGACTGTTGCCTTGGGGATAATATGGTGATGAATGATGCAATGAAATATTAAACTTCTGACAGAGGTCCTGGAGCTCTTGTGATATGAAGTGAGGTCCGTTGTCGGTGACGATGTCACTTGGCACTCTGAACCGCGAGATGATATTCTTCAAGATGAAGCGACAAACTATGAATGCTTTGATTTCTATGTATGCTTCAGCTTCGGTCCACTTAGTGAAATACTCAGTTGCAGTAAGGATAAATGATTTCTGCTTAATCTGAGAATTGGGATCACCTAGCGGGCCTACAATGTCAATGGCCCACAAGGAGAATGACCAAGGAGTAGAAAGAGGATGGAGGGATGAAGCAGGAGCATGAATCTTGTCAGCATAGAGCTGGCATTGAACGCACCTATGAACATAGGTGGACCAATCTTCTTCCAGGGTTGGCCAGTAATAGCCCTGCCTAAGAATTTTCTTTGCTAAGGCCTGACCATTAACATGTCCTCCACACTCACTTGAATGAGCTGCTTCAATGACCTTCAAGGCCTCGTCATTATCCAAACACCTCATCAGAATTCCATTAAGAGCATGCCTATAGAGCTCTCCAGTAACGATTGTATATCTAGAGGCGACTCTTCTAATGGCCTTACGTTGTTCGGCGTTAGCTGACTCCGGAAATGACCTGTCCCTACAATACTGCTCGATTTCATGGTACCAGGGCAATTCCTCTTCTTCCAAGATCTCTTCCAGTTCTGCTAACGACACTTCTTTCAAATCTTCCTTCTCAACCTTCTTCTCTAGGGACTTCTTGAGGTTATCAAACGAGGGATCCTGAAGGGAAGAGGTGTCTCACCGCTGGACCACAATGGTCTCAGTGGGGCGACTGAGGGTGAAGGAGAGGGAAGAAGCAAGCGATGCAAGTTCATCAACAAGAATACTTTGAGGTCGAGGGGTATGAATGTATATCAATTTGTGGAACTGCCTAGCCAAGAGAGTGACCAGATCTTGATAAGGTTTGAGTTTGGGGTCACGGGTGTGATAGGTAGAGAGAACCTGCGCAACACCAACTGAGAGTCTCCTACAATGTTCAAATATCGCGCGCCCATGATATAGGCGTGCTTCAATCCAGCAAGGAGAGCCTCATACTTGGCTATGTTGTTGGAAGCAGGGAAAGAGAGTTGATATGCAAAGGGGATAATTACTCCTTTCGGATTGAGGAGAACAGTGCCGATCCCTCGGCCCTTAGAATTAAGCGTGCCATCAAAATGTAAGTACCAGAAATGGTGATGAGTAAGTATGGCAAGGTGTTCATCGGGTAATTCATCCTGGATGGAATCGGTATAAGGAATAGGCAAATGGGTGAGATGTTCAGCGATAACATAGCCCTTGATTGCCTTTTGGGTGATATCAAATTGGGAGAGGAAGCTCTACCAGTGAGCTAACCTACTAGAAAGGACAAGCTTTTCTAAGAGATAGCGAATCGGGTCTATTCTAGAGATCAACCTAACTTTATGGGCAAGAAAATAATGTTTTAGTTTTTGAGCTACCCAAACTAACGTTGCACAGGCCTTCTCCTTGGTAGTGTATTTAGCCTCTATGGGGTTGAATAACCTAGAGAGGTAATATGCTGCCCTTTCTCTACCTTCATCATCCACTTGTGCCGGGACAGCTCTTAAGGAGTCCTCAATGATAGAAATGTATAAAATTAGGGGTTTCCCAGGTACATGAGGTTGCAGAACCGAGGGATTAGATAAATAAACCTTAATATCCTCATAAGCCTTCTGACATTCTTCATTCCATTCAAATTTAGCCCCCACCTTCAATAATTCATAAAATGGATGACACCTCTGAGAGTGCTAGGATATAAATCTTTGAATGAACTGCAAAGGCCCAATCAACCCCCGAAGTTCAGTAATGTTCTTCGGCGGGGGCATATCCATGATGGCTTTTGCTTTATTAGGATCAATCTGAATTCCCATTTTGCTAACTATGAATCCTAACAGCTTCCCTGAGGACACTCCGAATACACATTTTTTTGGATTCATCTTTAGTTTGTACTCCCGGGCCCTTTGCAACACCTAGGCCAAAATAGTGGGGTGCTCTTCTTTCGACCTCGATTACACTAAAATATCATCCACATAAGCTTCCATATACACATGCATCATATCATGGAATATTGCCATCATCGCCCGTTGATAAGTGGCACCTGCATTCTTCAGCTCGAATGGCATGACCACGTAGCAATAAGTGCCCTAGGGTGTAGTGAACGAGGTCTTCTCTTGGTCCTCTGGAGCTAGACGGATTTGGTTATACCTAGAATAACCATCCATAAATGAGAGAGCTTCGTACCCGGTGATGTTATCTACTAACACATCGATATGAGGCAGTGGAAAATCATCTTTGGGACATGCCTTGTTCAAATCCCTGAAGTCAATACAAATCCTTACCTTTCCATCTTTCTTCATAACATGGACTATATTTGCCACCCATTGAGGATATAAGACGACCCGAATAAATCTGGCCTTATGCAATTTGTCGACCTCCTCTTTCATTTTCAAGGCCATATGAGGGTGGAATCTTCTTAATTTTTGCTTAATAGGTGTTGCCCCGGGTTTGAGTACAAGTCTATGTTCTAACAAGGCGAGGTCAAGACCAGGCATGTCCTCATAGGACCGGACAAAGGAATCGCTATACTCCCTCAAAACTTTGACCAATTCTTCTTCAACCTGAGGAGGGAGATTAGCAGAAATAAGAATGATCCTGGGATCCTCTTCTGTTCCGAGATTTATTTCTTTCGTAGACTCATCCACTGCCACCGATGGCTCATCGAATCTCTTCAAACCTTGCCCGTACAAGTCGGCAGTGTCATCTACGCCGCTATCCTCAAAATATACCGGGTCTTTCTCATCCACAATCTCATAAACTCTTAGTCCGTCATCACTCCACACCCCATCTCACTCCTCATCTTCTTCTAAGATGATGGCCGTTTCTACGAACTTCGGACATCTTAGGAGGGCATGACAATGTTGGGCGAGATCCTGGAGGAACCTATCAGGGATGGCTTTAGAATGACGCGTCATTGGGCGCGTAGCAAGCTTGAAAGGGCTAGAGACACTAGAATAAGATCCTACTTTACTAGACCCGGCCGACTCATACTTCCTTAGACTCAGTAAGCCCTACACCTAACCTAGAGGATAGGAAATCTAATGGAAGGGAAACATGGGCCTCGTTCCCCTGGGAAGAGGACTGATAGAACATAGCATAATCCTCCACTGAAATCTCCATTTTAAAATTGGCATTTTTTTGGAGACTGGTGGAGACCATGCAACAAGATGGATCAGAGGGGGGAGGAGGAGGAGGAGGAGGAGGAGGAAGTGTAAGTGGATAGAGAGATAGAAAAAGGACATCGAAAAAAGGATCGAAGGAAGAAAATGACATGGTCGAAAGATCAACGGGTGGGCAACGCCCACATGAACATGGCACAATCAAAACCTCATGTTGTGCCCCTGTGATCATTTGAGTCTTCCTGTGGTTTGGGTCATTCGACATCATCTTGTGGTCATTTGAGTTATTTGATATTCTTGGTTTTGATAATGGCTAAACACTATTAGTCATTGTTGTTTTTCACTCTTATATGACTGACATACGTGATGTTGTGTTCATGACAGATATGCAAATGAATGGACAAGTGAAAGCTCAATGTTGCGCCCTCGCACGCGGATCGACCTGTGCGGTCAAGTCGTGGGGATCGATCTGCCCGGTCAGGTCGCGGGGGTCAAGGGGGCAGCGCCCCTTGCGGGGGTTTCCGGGGGGGAGCCCCCGGAACAAAATTCTGATTACAGGAGCGATATAATCAATAGAAATCTTCAAGACTGCCAAGGGTGATGCCACAGACATGAACGGACTGCTAAAGGAGTCAAGCGATGGAGCTAAAGCAGTTAACGGACCGACCCGGGAAAGCCCGGGGTCTGCCCAGCTGGCGGTCGACCGCCATCACAAGGGCGGTCGACCACCCCAGCCAGTAGCTCCCAATCTGCACGAGTTTCAGTAGCGGTCGACCGCCAGCCAGTAGCGGTCAACCGGAATTCCCAGGGATCATCCGTTTGCAAGTTTTTCAGTAGCGGTCGACCGCCACCGACCTCCGGTCGACCGCCAGTCCCGATGCAGCCATGTTTGACTTCAATTTCCACCTCGAGGCCAGCCCCTTTCCTTGTATTTGTTTAACCCCAAAGTCACCCAATCTTCCATAGATTGTGGATCTGGTCTGGGGGATGTCTAAGGACCATTCAAAGGTTATAAAACACATGCAAGAGGGTTAGAAACCCTAGTTGATCATTTGTGAATCCAAGGGAGATCAAAGGAGGCTACAAGGGTGAGAGGAGTTCGAGTACTGTAGCTGTAAACAGTACTCCGGGAAGAAGTTCTTCATCCATTCAAGGGATTCAAGCCTAGATCTGAAGCCATCTCAACCTCCAAGGAAGTAAGAAGCAATCAAGGCTCTCAAGAGTGATCTAAACTGCATCAAACTCTTCATCAACTCAAGGAGATCAAAAGGAAGATCAAAGCTACATCCATAGTCTTCTTCATAAACTCAAGGAAGATCATCTCTCAAGGAAGAAGACACCATTGAAGCATCCAACTCAAGCTCCAGCAATCTCAGACAAGATTTTTCTTCTTGAGCATATTCTATATCTTGTTTGATGATTGAGTGTTTTCATATTTGTTCTTTTTCATTTCATACAAACGATTGAAACTGAAGATCGTCCCTACCGGTGGTTAGTAGGAAGGCAATCGGAAGTTATCCGATCTGCAGTGTTGACGTCCATACCTGTGGTTAGTAGGAAGGCAATCGGAGGTCATTCCGATTTACGGTTCAGTGCGTGGCACTAGTGGAGCCTCACCAGATTTGGTGAGGGGTGGACGTAGGACTGGGGATTCTGTCCGAACCACCTTAAGATCCTTTGTGTTATGATTTGATTGTGTAATTGATTTATTTTAGATGCATGCTTAGGTTCAATATCCATATTATGAAATCATATTTTAAAGCAAATCATTTTATACGTCGCTAAGCTAGTTGTATTCCGCTGCAATTATTTTTAACTAGCTATATAGAGGGTTGCATTGCGAAAAGAGGGGCATATCTATTCACCCCTCCCCTCTAGATCCGCTGTCCACTACACAACACCTTAGTTGGCATTTCCATCAAAAATTGATCAATCATGATAGGAGGTGAGCAGGGTATGGGCTCCAGCTTTTGAAAAAAAGAAGCAAGGCGGGAAGGTGACCAAGAAAAGGTGATGAGGGAGCTCCCCCCTTTCCGTGGACTTTGAGCTGGCTTTCTTTGCGAGTACTCCATAATTTGTACCTCTGGTTTTTCTGGACGGCCCTCTTCATGGAACAAATTTTCTAAATCTTCACAGAAATCCTTCATATCATCTACCGGCCTCTTCAGTGGCGGTGGTAGGCCAGAAATAGTGTAGGTAGCACCTTTCTTCTCATTAGGATGGGCTGGTGTCTTCAAGGTGTCGGGTTGCAACGGTCCTTTCACAAAATGTTGGCGGTAGTCTCAGGTCAACGGCCCTGAGTCTCCCAAGACTGATAATGAAATTTCTCGTTATCCGAGACCCCTTCTGTTCATTTTTTTACCCCTCGGGATGGGCTTAGTCCGACCCTGTAGTTGAGCATCAAGACCCATGCCTGACTTATAGCCTAATTTCAAGATCATATTCCAGCCTTTGGGGTCTCTCTTCATGAGCTTCATCTTGATGTTGATCGGCGCGACAGCCGGCTTGCGGTGTGCATAAGCCCATGGAAAATTGAGGTCCATTACAGAAATAACAGGCTTGTTGCTCGGCCAGAGTGTCGGTAATATTTTGTTGGAGATGGCGTCAATTGTTTAGACTGTGGATATGCTCTTGACTTTTACCACCCTCCCTTGGAATGGGAATTTAAGGCACTGGTGGGTGGTAGATGGCACTGTGTGGAGGTTGTCAATCCACGGACGACCCAGAATAGCCTTGAACATCGGGTCAATGTCTAGCACATAAAAGTCTACAGGCATTGTTAATGGCCTGAGCTCTGCTTGGATAGTGATCACCCCGTGGCAGGCCCTCCTTGAGTTGTCGTAAGCTGCTATCGTCGTTGGAGCAGGCCTTAGCAAGTCTTAAGAGAGACTGCATGCCCGGAGGGTGTTGAGGGGACAAAAATTAATGGAGGCTCTAGTGTCGACCAAAGCTGCATCAATAACCACCTTATTAAAGGTGATGGAGATGTAGAGTGGCATTTGGTGTGCCTCGGGGGGTGCCAATTCAGATTCTCAGAAAGAAATGACTGGCCCCTTAGTGATAATGGCCAAAGCCGTTGGTAAATTGTCTACCAAATGGTGCAACAAATTGTACTGTGTGCTGGGCAAAGGGTCCACTTATTCATGATCAACAGCCTACTGCGGGAACTGGGGATTGGGTGCGGGTGCACCAGTAGTGGGATAGTTCCGATGGAATAGGCGCCCGCTCTGGAGGGCAAGGTTTTGTGCCGGCACGGCATTGGATGGTTTGATGAGCCAACCGGGTGGACAAGGGGGGTGAAAGTGGAGGTTGCGGACAAAATGGGGGTGATGACGGGAGAGGCAGGCTTAATGGGTCCCGCCGGAAGAATGATGGGTGAAGGGTTAGGTACGGGGGTGACAACGGAGGGTGTAGTGAGTGTTGGCATGGAGGTGGGTGAAATGTTGGGCAATGCGGAGGGTAGAATGAGGGGTTTAGCAAGTGTGATGTGGGTAATAGTGGCGGGTTGAAGGATAATGGGAGTAGAAGGCGAAGGGGAATTGCGATAGGTGTCGTGGAGGGCCATGAGTTGGGCTGATGAGTCATCATCATAAGACCACCCAGCGTTAGGAGCTGGGCGGTGAACAATATTAACCTGAGCCGGTGCCTAGGGCTGAGGTTGTGGAGTGGGCAGATGGTTGGGCATCGGATTCTGATGAATCCCCAATTCCTATGCAGGTTGCTGCTGCTGTTGCTGTGGTGCTGGCTGTTGTTGCTGTCGTGGCTGCTGTCCTTTCTCTTTGATATCTGTGATCACCTTGAGCATCTCAGCCCAGTCAATGTGTTGCCATTCGTGTAGGCCATAGACAAGATCTCTAAATTGGAAGCATCTTTCAATTGTGTGCCCGGGCTACCGGTGATAAATGCAGTATCTGGATTGGTCAACGGCCGGGTTCCAATTCGGCCGTTCTGGAGGAAGCTGTAAAGCCCCAATGCACATAAGGGCAGAGAAGATGTTGGGAAGGGTTTCTGGCAATGGGGGGTACTGAGCCCTCTTGGGACCCGGGCATGCGGTTGCATAGTCGTTCGGTGAAGGGACGTTGTGGTATTGCGGAGGCTGTTATATCTATTAGGGAGCGGGAAAGGATGGTTGTATATTTGGTGGAGTGGTGAACTGAGGGTTACGGGGAGGCTGCTGGAAACGAGGTGGAGCAGGTTGATTGGTGGATTGGAAATTGACGGCATGCACCTGTTCATTTGTCTGGACCCCCTCGGTGACCGGCCCCTGAGGCTTTTTGGTGTACTTGGGTTTCTGGGGTACAAAGATGGTGTGAATAGGGGAATCCTTGAACTGGGTCTGGATGAACCTGGCCCTACTGTATAACTGGTGCAAGTTAGCAATATCATTCCTGGCCAAAATGTTTCTGAAGGTAGGGGTGGAATTGGAAATGAGGAGCTTAACCTTCTCCCCTTCCGGGATATGACCAGGCACACGGGCAGCCATCTGCCTCCATCTGTCAGCATATGTTGAGAAGTCTTCATCAATATTCATCTTTTCGGCCACCAGGTCAGTAAATGAATATTCCGGGCCGACCCGATCTTGAAATCTTTGAATGAATTTCTCCTTCACCACCTTAAAGCTCTCCGCGTCCTCCAGCGGCAGGGCATAGAACCACTCCAAAGCGACCCCATCTAATGAGCAGCGGAATAGATACGCCATGAGGCCATCGTCATACTGGAACTGTGCCGAATCATATAAGAAGTCCCTCACATGGATGTAGGGATTACTGTTCCCATCATATTTTCAGTACGTGGGGAGCTTCGATTGAGAGGGAAAACGAATGTTATGGAAGCTGGGAACTGGAACATCAGCCAAAGACTGTGGGCTGACTAGCTTTTGGAGGAGGTCAAGTTGTTGCTGCATGGCAGCCCACTTATCGAGGAGCTCTCACTCTCGAGATGGAGGGGGTTGAGCAAGGGGAGCGGACCCAGTGTGAGGGGCCGAAGGTCTAGTGGATGAAGACAGAAGCCCATAAGATGGATATTGGGCAAAGGAAGGACCCATACCTGAGTAGGACAATTGGGCAGCCCCAGCCTGAGGGTGCAGAGAATCAACTGGGCCCGCAAGGGCCTGTGGCATTGATAGAATGGACCCATAAGGGTCAATCTGAGAAGATGGAAAGAGCCCGACCTTTCCTCTGTCAAGAGCCTGATGGGCAGAGTTAGAAGACTGGCCCGCCTCTATATTTGGAAAACGAAGAACCCTGGGCTGGACCGGGGTTAACTCAATGGGGGCGGTAGAGGAAGCTCCCGGCCCATTAACCATGGACTAGGAAGCAGAGGTGGCAACGAGACCATGCTGCGACGTAGCAGATGGTGGGGCATCTGACCCCTGTAAAGCTTGCTGAAGAGCTTGAAGCTGGGCCGGATCCAGCTGGGCCATCAACTGGAGGATCTGACTGACGGAGCCTTGAGTAGGAGGATGAAAAAGGGGGGGTTGACCACCCTCAATGATAGCAGATAGTGGAGGGGCGGACCCTTGACTAATGACCCTAGGTGGGTCCTCTAGGAGGCCCTGAGGAAGAGAGTCCTCATGGGATTGGGAAAAGTCGTAAGATGACATGGTGGACTCAATAGGGGATTGAGATAGCAAATGATGGAGGGATTGTTCCTAGGAGACGACCCTATGAACGGAAAACAACTCCACATGCAACGAGGTACCAAACATAGAGATGATAACACAAACAATAAGCACGCCTAGTAGGATGACTAAGAAAATGCACAAACAAGGGAGGAACTAAGTGGCAACCAAAGTCAATCAAGTTATGATGATGCACGAAAAATTTTAACTTGTTTTTCCCCTTTCGAACCTTAATGGTTTGAATTAGATCAAAGTTCTCTCAAAAAATAGGAATCTTAAACGGGAGTGGATTTGGGGACTTGGTTGACTCTATGTGTACACTCTCTCTCACGGATGCAACCTAAACACGAGGTGGCGAAGGTACAACCTGCCCGGCGTCCGTGTGGGAGTCCACGACTCACGGGGGCTTACAGAGGTCCCGGATAGGATCACCTAGTCGACTCCAAGGAATATGAAGGGTAGAGGATCTCCTACTAGGGTAGGTATGCAACTAAGATAATGAGAATGTATGATCCTACGCGCACCGGAGTGCATGCAAATTCTTGCCTGAAAGCTAACAAACAATGATCAAACAACGATATAAATATGGCAAATATGGTATGAACATGAATGATAACCAGGGGGAGATAAAACAACACCGAAAACAAGTAGCAAAATGATGGAGAGCAAAGCACAAGTGTAAATTCCGGGGTGTACTATAATAAAATAGCGGTCTGATGGGAGACCGCATAGGGAGTGAGATGGTCCAGGGAGGACCGTAAATAACCAGAGAACAGCGAACACAAACAACGGAGACTAAATTGACCAGTAACAGGGATGGTCAAGCGCGTACCTGAGTGATATAGGCGGTCTGATGAACGACCGTCACCTGCATAAAAAAATGGCCCTGATAGGACTGCAACAAGTAACAGGCACAGAAAGCAAATGACAGGAACTAGGCAGGGACAGACGTACCTGAGACAGGAAGAGGTGGTCTATCGACCGACCACTGGATACCAGAAACGACCCTTAGGGGACCGCAATCAACACAGAGAACGAAACATGGCAGGAAACAAAAATCGACAGTCCGTGGGGACCCAAAACGACTTAAACAACGACAGAGGAGCAGGTGAGCAATATCAGAAGTACGATGGGCATAAGGTGTCCCACCGTGATCGCCAAAAAGTGGGATGTAGATAGATTTTTCCTCTGATCTAAAGAAAAGAAAAAGAAGGAAGCGATGTGTGTGTGTGTGTGATCGTGACTAATATAGCATTAAAACCTAATATAGAAGAACACAAATAAAACAATGAACTCATGCATCCTGACACTATCAAGTTGTGATTGCCACCAAGATGTATAGTGCAAAGGAGAGTGCACTACGTACCTTGGAAAGGGGAGAGGATGATGACACTCGCCAAGAAAGGATGCAGTGCCGGCATAGGATGAAGACGGTCTGGAGACAACCGCTGAACAGTGAACACGGCTGGTCGATAGGCCGCTACTGGCACTGGAACGGTACGCGGGAAGAAGACACAGGCGCTAGAGTTAAACGATTTCCAGGCGGCCATATGCACCAGAGAGAGACGGTCTGAGGAAGATCGCTATCTCAGGTAAACGGTCGGAGGTAGACCGCAACAAATTCCAGCTCCTAAGCAGGGGAACTCGAACCTCCACCCCTTCCGACCGGCCAGGAGGGATGGGCCTTGCACTAAAATGCTTGCTGACCTACAAAACAACACTAATGACAAACAAAAGACCCCAGATTAGTTTATGAAAGTATAGTATCTATAAATGGGAACTATGAAAAGAGTACATCATTGAAAGGGGGAAATACCTGGGGGTTGGGTTTTTAACCCCTATGGGGCATGAAAACAATAGGAGGTTGTGGAAATGACAGAATGCCAGTGAAAAACACAGATAAAACGAGGGAGAATGATGAAAAAATGACTATAAACAATGACCAAAAAAGAACTTAAGCTATAACTCAACACATGAAGGAAATGTACTACTCCCTGAACCAAAGGCTTGGAGGACGTAGAATGCCTTTCTTCCTGGCTGGACTTCGCTCAAGAAAGCGGCAACACTTCGACGTCGACTTAGATCTCCCCCCCCCTTCAGCCATGGCTCAAGGGTTCTATTTATAGACCCTCAAAACCCTAGCTCAAATGGAGGGCTTTTGGGCAGGAATTAGACTTGGATTATGTTGAATAAAATGGAGATAATACTCCCAAGTTTTATCAAGATCAAACGGCACTCGATTTCGCTGAGAATCCACAGAGAAATCCATGGATCAAGCAAGGGGTTTTGCCACGGATAGAGAGAGAAAATTGCCCGTCAGCGCAGGAATCTCGGTTGAAAGAAACAGTCCATCGATAGACCGCCCAGTGTGCTAAGCGGCCTATCAAATGACTGTTATGCACCTGGCCGGCAATAAAATAAAAACAAGATAAATGCACCCATTTATCCAAAGACCAAGTCAAAAGGAATTCCTGCCAAATAGAAACGGTCTCTTAATAGACCGCCAGTTGCCTCAACGGCCCATTGCCTGACCGTTTCTTACCCTGGTCATTTGGAAGATAAAACAAGATAAATCCACTCAATTATCCATTGACTAAGTCAAATGGGCATTCCCACCAAGAAGAGACGGTTCTCGGAAGACCGCCACCATCACGGGACGGTCTATCGTGAGACCGTTTATAAAAGTAATAGGTCGACTCAGAAAATGACAGGTCGACGCGGGGAGCAAAAATGGTCACTCATCAGACCGCCACCTTCCCGAAAATGGCCCATCGCGAACCGTTATTTAAGGTGACCGTTGGAAAAGAGCCAATAAAAGGAAAGTAGGCACACTAATCCAAAGACCTAGTCAAACCAAATCTCACTAAGTCCAAACTCAGGAAAACATAGGAGCACACCCCAGCCGGGGAGAAAGTGGCCCATAAAATAGGCCCAAAACCATCTGAAAAATGGCCCAATGAGCATTGGACAACCTTGGGACATCATAAATAAAGGTAAGAAAATAGCCCAACTCAAAGGTAAAAAATAGGTGTCAACACTGCCCGGCCAGCCTCCCATTCTAGGATGGCCCTACTTGTTACTGTCCATCACACACGCCACCTGTTCGATATTAGCATTAGCATTCTTGAAGATTCGCATTCAGGCCTGCTGGCAGCACGTTTGGAGACCCCCAACCTCTTCTCACGTCAAATGGTTTCATAGCCAAGTTAGAGGCCCCATTCGGAGCTCCGGCCGTCCTCCTCCGCCATTCACGTCGCTGCCGCCAACCACCGTCGAGGAGAAACGAAGCCCAGCTACGTCGGCCCTAAGATGGGGTCGGGTGGAGGCCACAGCTGAGCCCCCTTTCCACCTTGGTTCACCCCCATCGCCGCCATTCACTGCCACCGTTCACCTCCGCCACTGCCGTTATCAAGTTATCCTAATAGTATTAGGTTAGTTTAATCATTGTTTTAGGGTCCCTATTCCATTTTCCCATCTTCCCTTGTGTCTCCATATGCTTTCCCCTCATCCAAACAACCCCAGAAGCTCCCAGCAGTTGCCCACGGACGCCCCAAGTCGAGCCACCACCATTCTGGATGCCCAAGAGTTACAGGGGTCGCGTGATGAACGCGCACGCACGATAGGGCGTGTTCACAAGACAACGCGACCAAGGAAAACACCGCATCAAAGATGGTTGATTGAGGGCCTGGAAGCAGAAGATCTCGAAGACCATGGAGCCTAGCCAGAACGTGCCCTCCTCTTGGTGCGCGTTCAGAACGTGAACTCTAAGGGCACCATGTTTATGCCAGGGCCCGTCCAGTGCTGCCACCGCCCTTCGGCTAAAGATTTGATAATCTCGTGCCCCTTCGCTCCATATCAAATGGTATCATAGCTTAGGGAACCGGGTTGCTCCATCCCATAGGGATCCTGAGCTGCGAGGTTCGAGGTCGAACCTCTCCCAAGCGGAGGGGTTTGATGGGATCGAGGAAGCCAACTGACCAAAGAAGAACGCGCCACTCTTGGGCAGCACATTCTGACCAGAACACGCCCCCCATGGGCAGCTCGTTCTGACCAGAACGCGCCCTCCATGGGCAGTGCGATCTGGGATGAACCCGCTCTTCCTAGAGAGCGCGATCTCAGAGCAGAGACACCTGCGATCGACCTTCAACCTTCCGACCCTTGTGACTTCAAGGGCTTCAATGGGTGTTGCTTCCCAATGTTGTAATTAATGTTTTAGGTCATTTTAGTTTCCCCCTTCCCCCTATATGTATCCCCCTCCTCATTTGTTCAATTTAAAAAAAAAAGGAAGAAGAAGTAATGATAATGGATTTGTAGCCATGGCTATCTTCCCCCTAATTTTTGGAAACTCTTCTTTCCCCCCCTTTGGGTAAGATGCTCAAAACCTTCATCCCCACTTCTATGGAGGAAGACCGAAGCCCCGGGTGCGTCGGCCCTGAGACTGGGTCAGGTGAGAGGCCCCATTCAGATCTCCGGTCGTCCTCCTCCACCGTTCACGTCGTTGCTGCCAACCACCGTCAAGGAGAAAGGAAGCCCAACTGTGTCAGCCCTGAGATGGGGTTGGGTGGGGGTTCTAGCTGAGCCCTTTTTCCGCCTTGGTTCACCCCCATCGCCGCCATTCTCCCCCACCATTCACCTCTGCCACCGCCGTTATCAAGTTATCCTAGTAGCATTTGGTTAGTTTAATCATTATTTTAGGGTCCCTATTCCGTTTCGCATCTTCCCTTGTGTCTCCCTATGCTTTCCCCTCATCCAAACAACCCCAGAAGCTCCCAGCAGTTGCCCACGGACGCCCCAAGCGGAGCCACCACCGTTCTGGATGCCCAAGAGTTACAAGGGTCACGTCATGAACGTGCATGCACGATAGAGCACGTTTACAAGACAACGCAACCAAGGAAAACACCGTGCTAAAGATGGTTGACTAAGGGCTTGGAAGCAGAAGATCTCGAAGACTGTGGAGCCCAGCCAGAACGCGCCCTCCTCTTTGTGCGCGTTCAGAATGTGCACTCCGAGGGCACCACGTTCATGCCAGGCCCCGTCCAGTGCTGCCACCACCCTCCGGCTGAAGATTTGATGATCCCGCTCCCCTTCGTTCCATATCAAAAGGTATAAGAGCTTAGGGAATCAGGTTGCTCCATCTAACCGGGATCCTGAGCTACGAGGTTTGAGGTCGAACCTCTTCCAAGCGGATGGTTTTGATGGGATCGAGGAAGCCAGCAGACTAAAGAAGAACGCGCCACTCTTGGGTAGCACATTCTGACCAAAGCGCGCCCTTCATGGGCAGCGCGATCTGGGATGAACGCGCACTTCCTGGAGAGCACGATCTCAGACCAGAGACACCTGCAGCTGACCTTCAACCTTCCAACCCTTGGGACATCGAGGGCTTCAATGGGTGTTGTTTTCTAATGTTATAATCAATGTTTTAGGTCATTTTAGCTTCCCCCTTCCACCTATATGTATCCCCCTCCTCGTTTGTTTAATTTAAAAAAAAAAAGCAAGAAGAAGCAATGATAATGGATTTTTAGCCATGGCTATCTTTCCCCTAATTTTTGGAAACTCTTCTTTCCCCCCCTTTGGGTGAGACGCCAAAAACCTTCATCCCCACTTCTATGGAAGATGACTGAAGCCCCGAGTGCGTCTGCCCATGATAGGGTCAGGTGAGAGGCCCTATTCGGAGCTCCGACCGTCCACCTCCGCCGTTCACGTCGCCGCCATCAACCACCGTCGAGGGGAAAGGAAGCCCAGCTGCGTCAGCTTTGAGATGGGGTCGGGTGGAGGCCCCAGCTGAGCCCCCCTTTTCGCCTTGGTTTGGCCCCATCGCTGCCATTCGCCGCCACCATTCACCTCCGCCACCTCCGTTATCAAGGTATCCTAGTAGAATTAGGTTAGTTTAATCATTATTTTAGGGTTCCTATTCCATTTTCCCAACCTCCCTTGTGTCTCCCTGTGCTTTCCCCTCGTCCAAACAACCCCAGAAGATCCCGACAGTCGCCCACGAACGCCCCAAGCCTACCGTTCTGGATGCCCAAGAGTTGCAGGGGTCGCGTCATGAACGCGCACGCATGACAGGGGGCATTCACAGGACAACGCGACCAAGGAAAACACCGCGTCAAAGATGGTTGATTGAGGGCTTGGATGCAGAAGATCTCGAAGACCGTGGAGCCCAGCTAGAATGCACCATCCTCTTGGTGCACGTTCAGAACATGCACTCCGAGGGCACCACGTTCATGCCAGGCCCCATCCAGTGCTGCCACCGCCCTCTGGCTGAAGATTTGACGATCCCGCGCCCCTTCGTTTCACATCACTTTGTGCCCATGTGTCCCCTGTTCGTGGTAGGTGGAGGTCTATTTTTGACCGCGACCTGGTCACTATTTGGAGGTAGCGGTCCTCTGGTAACCGTGACCTGTTGTGCCCCTGTGGTTTTGATGTCAGCAAGCACTATGAGTATGAATGATTGATCACCTTGTGCATCGGTGCAATATCTGCCATATGCATACACTACATCGGTGCATTCATCAGTTGCTTCAATACAAAGTCGATGCATGTTCATTATGCATACAAAGTAAGTGCATAGTTCATTGCAAAGTATGTACATTCTTCGATGGCATGTCTGTGCACCGCTTGTACATTGCACACACAAGTCTATACATTCTTCGACGGCATGTCTGTACATCTTTTGTACCATGCACTCCAAGTCTGTACATTCTTTGGTGGCAAGTCTGTACAACCGTTGTTGATATGAGCAAGTCTGTACAACCGTTGTTCATAGGAGCATCTAAGTTCGTGCATCATTTATCAAGTCTATACATTCATAAGCATAGTCAGTGCATTCGGTTGTTTCATGCATACACAAAGTCTGCACATTCTTTGCTGATATGTCTGTGCATCACTTGAACAAGTCTGTACATCGTCTTGGCGCATGCACGCAAAGTCTGTACATTCTTTGACAGCATGCCTGAGCATTCATCTTTGCTGTGCATACTTTGATAGATGCAAACTGCATTTCACACGTTCAACGTCTGTACATTCTTCAGTGGCATTTGTGCAATCTTTCAAAACAAAGTGTATACACTCTATACCATGCATTCAAAGTCTATACATTCCATTGCTGGTACGAGTGGTTAAGTTCATGCATCATCACACCAGCAAGTCTGTACATCGTTGTCGCATGCACACTAAGTCCATACACTCGTTGCTGGCATGTCTGTACATTCACTTTCAATGTGCATACTTCCCCATATGCAAAATGCATTACATGCATTCAAAGTCTGTACACTCGTGGATGACATGTCCGTGCATTCATTCTCATTGTACATACTTTCTTATATGCACACTGCATTTTGTGCATCAAGTCTGTACAGGCTCAGTTCAAATATCAAACTTACTCGATGCATCATTTCTTTCCTTTCAGATTAACTCACACTGATAACAAGCCTGATCTGACAGGACTGCTGCTCGAGGAGCTTAAGAAGGGCACGTGATCCAAGAATGGAGGAAGTGCCAGGATCGTGACACGTGTAGTGCAGCAGGCTGAAATGCTGCCACGTGTTCAAGGCGCTAGGGCGGGAATTCGTGGAGGACACACGCCCACCTATCTGCTCCTGCTATAAAAAGAAGACTTCTCTATCTGGAGAAGATGCTCGTGCAGAGAGGATCAAAAGTTACATTAGAAGAGTAGAAGCAGAAAGAGTCTGTACGATCGAGATAGAAGAGAAAGAGAGAAGAAGAGAAAAAGAGTTCGTGAAAAAAGAAAGAGAGGGTAGCAGATAAGAAAAGAGACAAAGAAGAAGAAAGAAAAAGGAGACAAAAAGAGAGATCAATAGTTAGAAGAGAAGAAAAGAAGCTTCATCTGAAGATTTTCCTCTACTGGACCATGGATCAAATCCCGGCCAGTTAGCTCTTTGAGAGCCACGTTGTGTTCTATCTTTTACAGCTTGCAGTCGCTGTGTTTCATCATCCTTTGTTTTTCTTTTTACCTTTGTTTCAAGCTGTTAGTCAGCAGAGCTAAGCTGTATTGCTCAACGGTTGCGGAGGAGGATTCCTCTGGCCAGCAAGCTGTGTTACTCAGCGGGCGAGGTGGATACCTCGGACAGCAAGCTGTGTTGCTCAGCGGGTAGAGGAGGATTCCTCTGGACGGGTTAAGCTGTAGTCCCCAGCGGTTGGCAAAGCTGTAATGCCCAGCGATCAAGCTATTAGTCAGCGGTTGTAGGCAAGCTGTGAGGCCCAGCGGTTTAAGCTGTGTATCAGCGGAATCCACACTCTAGTTGGAGTGTGGGGTGGATGTAGGTCTGCGGACCGAACCACCTAAAAATCCCCTTGTCTACTGTGGTTTGATTGCCTTATTCGATTCACTAGATGTATGCATAGGCACGATCTGTTTCTTATATCTAGTGAGAGATAGGTTTGCACACCGTGTGTTTGATTTTGGTCTTGATAGAGTCTAGTTGATTAGATGAACTGAGTCATCTCTTTAGCTTATATGGAGTAGATCAGAGGTACAGTCTATCTGATCTTCCTTCCATCATTCGAAGAGTGCATCTAATCTGATTAAGGGATCCGTGGGTTTTTAATTCCGCATCTCAGTTTGTTTAATTTTTAAATTGGGCAAAATTCTTAAGGATATATTCATTCACCCCCTTCTGAATCCATCGCACCAGTCCGAACATTTGGTATCAGAGCAGGTTACTGTGCATTGGATCCAACGATCCGCAGCAGATCTTGCAACTTCTGTGGTGCATTTCAGAGTGAGTCTCTTGTGTTCGGTGTTTTTGTTTCACTGATTTAGTGCCTTGATTTGCTCATCTGTTTACGGTGCTTCTATCATCTCTCGATGGCGCATCCCCTAATATTCAGAGGTAATGATTTTGATATTTGGTTAGAGAACTTCCATCGGTGTGTAAAATCAACCGATCCTGACCTTTGGAAGGTGATAACTCACGGTCCACATAAATTATCGAGGGATAAATCTAGATGGACTGATAAGGATAAATTGAAAGACTCTGTCAACTCCAGAGCATTAGATTTAATGAAAGCATCACTTGACAGAGCTCTAATTTCATGTGTTTCTTCTTGCAGGTCTGCCAAGGAGATTTTGGAGAAACTAAAGCTTACTAGGAATCACAACACATGTCTGATGGTTGACGATGATGGACAGCAAGAAGAAAATGAAGAAGAAGATGAAGATGAGGTACCTTTTGAATTTGAAAATTATACTGTGGCTGATTGGATTGAAGCATACAATGATTTACTTGGTTCTTGTGAAAAGTTGAAAAAACAAAATAAATCATTGAAAAAGAAGTTAAATAATCATGTGAATGCTAATTCTGAAGGTGAGGACATGGAACTCTTGAAAACAGAAAATGACATATTTAGAAGACAACTAAAAGAGTTTGATTCTATTAATTCAGATATAGATCATTTGAAATCTGAAAAAGAAATGCTTATGAAACAAATTAGTTTACACAAAAAGGAAAATCAAGAGCTTGCTTGTGAAATTGCTGAACTAAAGGAAAGACTTAGCTTGATTGATGATGATCAGGCTCATAACAATAATGTAGTTCGAATGAAAAACTGGTAAAAGATTTAGAGTGTGTTAGCTCTGAATTGAATGTCTTAAAATCTGAGAATGAATGTCTTAGGAAATAGAGCTTAAAAGTCAATGCTGAAACTACATGTGAATCTGCTTGCAAGGATTGCTCATGTCTGAAAGAAGTTAACGAGAGTCTTCATATTGATCTTAAATGGTATAAGAATCTTGTTGCCGCATTAAGAGATGAGAATAACTAATTGCTCAATAAAAGTTTGAAAGATGAACAGAGAGAAGAAGCTCTAATAGAATAGCTAAGTTCCATTACTAATGACGAAAAGTCTGCTGAACAAATAAAAAATTTGAGATCTGAAAATGAAAAATTAAAACTGATACAAAAAGGGAATGAAGAGTTGAAGCAGTTAAACACTGTTATATCGGAGAGACTGCTTGCTCTAGAAAAAGGAAAATGTGTTGTTGATGGAAATCAATTTGAAAATCAGCTCAAACTCAAACAGGAAAATGAAACATTGAAAAATCTGAATGATGCACTGCATAATCAGGTCATTTCCTATGAAACTGAAATTGTTGGCCTAGAACTTAATGTTTCAAAATTTGAATCTGAAATCTCTGACTTGAACAAATCTCTTGAAAAATTTATGAGTGGAAAGGATAATTTGGATAAGCTCCTTGGTTGTAAAACTAATTTCCAACGTGAGCGTCTGGGTTTTAACCCAGCAAATAAAAAGGGCCTTGATAGTAAGCTTCACACTTCATTCGTGTGTAGCTCTGAGCCAACTAGTACATCTAGTGTACCTATCTTCGAATTCAGTGCTCAGAAAAATCAAAAATTCACTATCAATTCCAAATCTGCAAAACAAATTCAGAAACTGAAAAGGAATGAAAATCTATAGAAAAAGAACAAAAACACTCCTGCTGGTACAAAGAACGCTGTACACAAGACACATTATCTCTCACACACTCACCTCAAAAAGGGATCATGTCATTATTGTGGAAGATTCGGTCATATGATGCATAACTGCTATATCCTAAAATCTGATGAATTGAATGCTCATAATAGAATAAAGAAAATTAAAAATTCAGGAAATACACATATGCCTTTTATTAAAAGCTCACCCAAGAATCAGTTTGCCCAGAAGAGGCAACTCAAATTTTCCCATTGTGGACGATCTGGTCATGCAAACCATGATTGCTGGTTCTTGAAGAAGAATGGGTTTAAGGCTCCAAGGAGAACCACTATTCCAAGGAGACCTCATGGCCATCCATCTAACAAATCTAGTAATATGGCTACTGAATTCTGGTCTAGTTTTCATAGAAGAGACTCTTCTGCTTGCTCTCACTGTGGAAAGTATGGCCACACAGTCAAGGACTGTTGGCACGCTCAAAGCGGAAAATTCAACTCTAAACATGTCAACCTTCCTACAAAAGAAAATACTTTTGGTAGAAATAATTTTGCTTTTAAGGAAAAATTGCTTGCATGTTTTGAATGTGGAAGGTTAGGCCACCGAGCCTATGACTGCTGGATGGCAGGTTATGGAAAACAATATGTTCATGCTAATAATAGAAATTTTCATATTAATGCACAAAAATTTCATGCAAATAATTGTATGCACAACAAAAAATCAAATCATGTTGCTTCCTGTCATTATTGTGGGCAATTTGGGCACTCCATGAATGACTGTCGTTCAATGCTATTTGATGACTCAAAAGCCCAAGGACTATGAAAAGCACCCATCAAAGGTGCTATTAACCATGCAGGATCTAAGACTATTTGGGTACCTGCCCATGCCAAATAGTTTGCTATATTGCAGGTGTGCCTTGGAAATGAATAAAGGGGGTTAATAAACCAAGGCACTCAAGAATGTAACCCCCAAGGTCCTACACTTCAGGTTAGTTCTGAAAACTTTGTTTAAATTCAGTCTTCTGAATTTGTGTGATCCAGATGCTTGAATATCATGACAATTCCGTTTAATGAATGCATTATACATCCTTGTTCATGATGCATAATTTGTCAAAACTCCCTGCATTCTGTCATTGTACTTGTTGCATTTAAAATCTTCATACATTGCACTTACCCAGGGGGAGTTCAACCATTCTTGGTTAGCCATACTGTTGCTCATGCTTTCTTGATTACATGATGCATCTAGACAGAGGGAGCTTTTTAGATCACCTTGTTCACTTTCACCTGAAATCTTCCTCTCTAGTTTATTGGTTCTTCTAATGCTCTCAATTTGTTTCAATTGAATTCTCTGCTGTCTTCACTGAAATAGCTGATCTGTCTGTATTCCAGACTCAACTACTGCTTGTTGATATACTCTCTTCTAATGCTTTTCTCTCTTGTTGTTGACTCTTCCACCAGCTCACACTTATCCTTCACATACTTCTTAGCTGGTGTGACTGATTTGTTTCTATTGTTGATTAGCTGGTCAGCTGTATTTTTGAACTGATCTGAGGAACACAAGCTGCATGCCTTGCAATTCAGTCTGAGAATCATGTAGAAACTCCTATCATATAGGTTTAAGAATGATCACTGAATCAGAATGATATAAGGTTTATGTATTCTCAGATTTGCATTTAAATAACTTGAAAATATCTGATTGATAAGCTTTAATAAAATTTAACCTCATGTGTCATGAAAACCTTAGACTCACTCATCTGAATTCTGAAACTTTGAAATCAAGGCTACCTTGATTGAGATACATAGAGTGAGTATTGCTCTTAAACATTAACTTTGAAGAGTCCGACTAAAAGGAAAATCAGTTAGTAATGTAATGACTTTGGTCACTGAGAAACTGAGTTTTCTATCAATGAAATAGAGTAAACCTACGTCATGAAGTGCCATAGTTATCTCTGGTGAAAATTTATTGAGAACCTGACAGAGCAATGGCATGTGTGTGTTGAGTAACTAGGGAGTCTGGCCTCTAATCAAGGTGTCTCCTCACGTAAAAAGACATTTCTATTGCTAACTCTAGTCTCAATGTTGAGAGGCAATGACCGTTATCACACTGAGTAATTGGGTCACTTCACTCTGGCCTCTATACACTCTTTACCATGCATTCAAAGTCTATACATTCCATTGCTGGTACGAGTGGTTAAGTTCATGCATCATCACACCAGCAAGTCTGTACATCGTTGTCGCATGCACACTAAGTCCATACACTCGTTGCTGGCATGTCTGTACATTCACTTTCAATGTGCATACTTCTCCATATGCAAAATACATTACATGCATTCAAAGTCTGTACACTCGTGGATGACATGTCCGTGCATTCATTCTCGTTGTACATACTTTCTTATATGCACACCGCATTTTGTGCATCAAGTCTGTACAGGCTCAGTTCAAATATCAAACTTACTCGATGCATCCTTTCTTTCCTTTCAGATTAACTCACACTGATAACAAGCCTGATCTGACAGGACTGCTGCTCGAGGAGCTTAAGAAGGGCACATGATCCAAGAATGGAGGAAGTGCCAGGATCGTGACACGTGTAGTGCAGTAGGCTGAAATGCTGCCACGTGTTCAAGGCGCTAGGGCGGGAATTCGTGGAGGACACAGGCCCACCTATCTGCTCCTGCTATAAAAAGAAGACTTCTCCATCTGGAGAAGATGCTCGTGCAGAGAGGATCAAAAGTTACATTAGAAGAGTACAAGCAGAAAGAGTCTGTACGATCCAGATATAAGAGAAAGAGAGAAGAGAAAAAGAGTTCGTGAAAAAGAAAGAGAGGGTAGCAGAGAAGAAAAGAGACGAAGAAGAAGAAAGAAAAAGGAGACAGAAAGTGAGAACAAGAGTTAGAAGAGAAGAAAAGAAGCTGCATCTGAAGATTTGCCTCTACTGGACCATGGATCAAATCCAGGCTAGTTAGCTCTTTGAGAGCCACGTTGTGTTCTATCTTTTACAGCTTTCAGTTGCTGTGTTTCATCATCCTTTGTTATTCATTTTACCTTTGTTTCAAGCTGTTAGTCAGTAGAGCTAAGCTGTATTGCTCAGCGGTTGCGGATGAGGATTCCTCTGGTCAGCAAGCTGTGTTGCTCAGCGGGCGAGGTGGAAACCTCGGACAGCAAGCTGTGTTGCTCAGTGGGCAGAGGAGGATTCCTCTGGACGGGTTAAGCTGTAGTCCCCAGCGGTTGGCAAAGCTGTAATGCCCAGCGGTCAAGCTGTTAGTCAGCGGTTGTAGGCAAGCTGTGAGGCCCAGCGGTTTAAGCTGTGTATCAGCGGAATCCACACTCTAGTTGGAGTGTGGGGTGGATGTAGGTCTGCGGACCGAACCACCTAAAAATCCCCTTGTCTACTGTGGTTTGATTGCCTTATTCGATTTGCTAGATGTATGCATAGGCACGATATGTTTCTTATATCTAGTGAGAGATAGGTTTGCACACCGTGTGTTTGATTTTGGTCTTGATAGAGTCTAGTTGATTAGATGAACTAAGTCATCTCTTTAGCTTATATGGAGTAGATCAGAGGTACAGTCTATCTGATCTTCCTTCCATCATTCGAAGAGTGCATCTAAGCTGATTAAGGCATCCGTGGGTTTTTGATTCCACATCTCAGTTTGTTTAATTTTTAAATTGGGTAAAATTCTTAAGGATATATTCATTCACCCCTCTCTGAATCCATCACACCAGTCCCAACACGACCTTCCCCTCCTGTAGGTGGCCGTTTACCCTTGACTGCTACCTGGTTCCCTTTGCAGATGGCATTCTGGCCTTGACTGCTACTTGATTACCTTTGTAAATAGCATCTTGGTGACAACCGTGACCTGGTTTATTTCACCCTATTTTGCTATTTGGGTCCTAGATCGACCCAGTTATGATCCTTTGGTTGACCTTTGACCTTATGAATTTCTTGGATACCTTGTGAGGACCAAGATCATATTTTGGGGTATACGAAAGAATCGCTATTTCTCTATTAGCATGCCCAAGTAATTTAGAGGGTTCGGATGACCCCTGTGCTCGGGCTTTTCTGTTATGCTAGATCGAATCATCATGTGTTTGCGTAGGTGCGGAGCGTTGTCCTTCCGCAGCACAAGATTCTTCGAATGATGGTTTTGACCCAGGGACTAGGCTGATTTGATGGCATGTTGTCGCATTGTACGATGGCCTTGACTAGAGTCATGTGACTCAAGGATTGTTGTTTTAGCATGTCTAGTTGACTGTCTGAGTCTCGTGGCATTGTGTTGTCTTGTGTTCCATGTTACTTGTGACAGGTGTATGTGTAACATGTCTATACTTCGGTGCTTTCTTTTAGAGAGTCTCAACGTCGAGTGACCCCCACTAGTCATAGCCTAGTTCGACACATGAGTGTTAACCCTACCAAGGAAGGGTAGTGTGGCTTCCCGTCAGAGATATTTTTAGACCGGTTACCATAGGGCCCCCTTGCCTTAGCAGCTATATTCCAGTTGGGGGGGAAACTAGTTATAGGACCCGACCTATCGTAGTAGGTTTGTGTGTGCACACTTGGTTAGGGGCAGTGGACTAGTGCTGACGAGCACTACCCTGACTAGTCCTTGTTGTTGTTGTTGTTATTGGTTACTTGTATGGTGTCTCAGTTTCCGCTTGGGGTGAGTCGGGAGACACTTGAGGCATGGATTAAGACGTCAGTGGACGCATCCAGTCTTACTTCTGGTGGGCAGGTACTCCTAGCACTTGACAGTGTGAGCCTCTTGACGTGTGGTTCTCGTGACAGCGTGAGCCTCTTGACGGATGGTTTTTTCTTGTGACACTCGTGGTTTGGTTTCCGTCTGTGATGACGTAATTCCTCGAGTGGTTTTTGTGTCCTTTCGATAATGAGGTCTAGGGTGCCGGTAGAGAGTTACCGTGGTTCTACCCATGGACAGTGTAGGGTGCACGACAGCGTAGTTGTGACTATACCTTTGGGCTGAGTAGGTCTTAGTGGGGCCTTTGTCTGTTTCCATAGGCCTTCGCGATAAGGATTCCATGGTTTATCGATGGTTCGACAACCTGACTATGAGATCAGGGTGTACTTTTGTTGCCGTTAGGAGTAGTTTGGAGAGCTGAGGTTATATCGACTGTCGTGTTTACGTTCTGTACGGTTGTTCCTTTCTTTACTTTTACTGTTGCTACATACTATTGTTATCTTGTTTATTGCTGCTATTTACCGCTGTTGTTTCGTGGTGGGGATCCGCAGGACCCCTATTGAGCCAATAAGATGAGGCTCACCCCTATCTTTTTAGGTGTAGTGGTTCCTCCTCGTGGCTCGGAGATGCAGTGTAGTGGTTCTTAGTGCCAGCTTGCCAGTGTCGGGTGTGTACCTGACTTCAAAGTACATTTCTTTCCATGTAGACTGTACTTTTATTGGAATAGACTCTGTAGTTACCTTTGTAGTTAATTTGTTAATTGAAAATGTAATTTTATTTCTGTTAATTTAACTGTCCTGTCCATAATTGTTTTCCGCATTTATTTTAAATTTCAATGTACCTCCACATACCTTTCTAACCATTCGGAGCCTTACAGCTCTTGGGTGGCGTCTCAGGATCTAAGTGGTATCGGGTTCACCTGGTATCCGGGATCTGGGTCGTTACAAAATCAGCAAGTGTACCCTCGTACCTCTTTTTGTGAAGTTGAGAGGGGATAAGGGTGTGAATGTGTCACATAGACATTAAAAAAAAGAAAGAAAAATTAATTAACTAGAAGTGTGTGGATTTATAGATGATGAAATAAAAACAAAGGTGGGGGTAGGGAGCATGAGATGCTACTCTAGGAGTGTGATCGCCAGAGGGGTTACCTCAAAAAAAAGGATGACCGCGAAAAATACCTTGTAAGCATGGTGTGGTGTGAGTTCAACTTGTTGCATCCCTATGGTTTTGATGATGTCTCACACTATAAATTAATCTTCTATCTCTAGATTAATTCATGCTTCATCATGTAGGACTGCGCAGTTCATATGGTTGTCAGATAGATATGCACTACTTGATCATGTCTACACACTGTCTGCATAGTCTGGATAGTGATGGGTCGACGCCCCCCTTCTGATGGGTCGACGCCCCCTTTACTTTCCAAGTCCATACATTGAATTTCATATTCAAAGTATGTACATTGGTCTTCACCTGAAGTCCATACATTGAACTTCATATTCAAAGTCTGTACATCCTCCGCTAAGCCTTCAGAGTCTGTATAGCCAATCCTTGAGATCAAGTCCATACAACGGCACTGTAGATTGCACATCTGAAGTCTATACACCCTTCAAGGGGCCAAGTCTATACAGTCTCCCGTTCACCTCAAAGTCTACACATCGCCTTTCATCTTCCAAGTCTATACAACCTCAGTTGAACTCCAAGTCTATACATCCTCAGTTGAACCACAAGTCTATACATCCTCAGTTGAACCCCAAGTCTATACATCGCCTGCCATTTAAAAGTCAATACATTGTTCTTCGTCTCACGCATCATGACCCAAAGTCTATACAGCCTCTAGTCACTGTACAAGCCCATACACTGGCAGCACTGTACAAGTCTATACATTGGCTTGGGCATCCAAGTCTAGACATTGTTTCACTATTCATGCCTTGATTCGAAGTCTGTACAGCGAGCGGCGTTCATCAAAGTCTGTACAGCCAACGCCTTCATTGATTCCAAGTCTGTACACTGGTCCTCAGGCGTTCCAAGTATGTACATTGGTTCAGGTTTACCAAGTCTATACAGTGCTTCAATAGTCTCCAAGTCTATACAGCATGCCTTCACGTTCAGAGTCTATACACCATTCCTCAAAGGCCAAGTGTATACATTGTCCATATGTTCAAAGGTTTCTAGTCTATACATTGGATAGACTCGTTCATGCTTTGTTCATCTCAAGTCTGTACACTGCCTTTCATGTGCACTCTTTAAGCAAGTCTATACATTCGACTGTTCAGCCTGTGATCAAGTCTGTATAGCCAGGGAGACCATTAAGTCTATACACTCAGTTATCCTTCAACCCTATACACTCGATATCACCTTCAAGTGTATACACTCTCAAGTTGTTCATACTTGCCTATATGCTGTTTTCAAGTGTATACACTCTCTCATTTGACACACTTGCTTATTTGCTGTTTCTAAGTCTACACATTCGATGCCTTCATGCATTGTTCTCATCGAAGTCTATACATCGACGTCTATACATTGAAGTCCATACATTGCATACAGTTGTGCTTCACAAGTCTACACATTGCTGCTCTTCATTACATGTCTTTACACTCATCCTCCTTCACTCGATCAACTCTATACATCCATTGTCTTGCCTGCTGAATGAAGTCTACACACTGAGGTCGCATGAACACTTACAAGTCCATACACTGAGCTCGCATGAAGAACTTCAACTCTACACACTCTCACACTTGACACACTTGCCTAATTGACATCTCTAAGTCTATACACTCGTTGGCTTTATACGTTTCACAGAAGTCCACACATTCCCCCTGTTGTGCTAATGCATTATTCAGCTAGTCTATACACTGAGGTCGCATGAGGACTCACAAGTCTATACACTCCCTCAGTGTACACACTTACTCATTTCCTATTCTAAAGTATATACATTTGTATCTGACTGAACTAACTAATCACATTTTCTTGTTTCTGCCTGCAGATGATTCAGGTTAATGATTGGGCACGTGAACTGAGGATGATACCTGACACATGATCCGAGAATGCTCTGGAAAAGGAGGGAACGAGATTCCCTCGTGTGAAGACCTGAAACTCAGGTCGAATGCCATATAAAAGGTGCCTTCTGCGATTAGATGGACAGAACTGGAGAAAAAGCTGAAGAGCAGAATCTCTGAGCAAAAGAAGAAAAGAGAGAGAGCCTCCACGTTCCAGAAAGAAGATAGAGAGAAAAGATTTGAGAGTAGTGCTGTGAGAGAAAAGTCTGAGTGAGAGAGAAGAGTCCAATTTGCTTGAAAAGCTACATTTGATTTTGGTTTTTCTGAAACGATTGTTGTTCGTCGTTGGTCTTGTTTACATTTTTGTTTTTCCTTTCATTTCTTCATATCTCTGATTTCGAGTTGTTACCCTCCAGCATTTGGAGGAAGGGAGAGTTACTCCGGTTCCCCTCTGGGCTGCAGAGGAAGAGAGATCTGTGATCTCTGGTTTTGCCAGTGACGGGTTGTCATTAGCAGGTTCCCTCCGGGTTGGAGGAAGGGAGAGGCATCTCCGGTTCTGGTCTTGCTGGTAGCAGGTCCAGGTGTCAAGCTTTGTGGGTAGCAGAGTTTGGTTAAGGGATTTGTTTCCCTTGGTTGTTCAAGCTGTGTGGCAGCATATTGTTCGCAGACTGAGTCTGCAGTTTTCTAGCAGTGGCTAGTGGAATCCTCACTCTAGTTGGAGTGAGGGGTGGATGTAGATTGTGGACTACAATTGAACCACCTTAGAATCTCTTGTATCCTTTGTGGCTTGGTATTATCGTTTGTGCTTTCCTTCTGTTCGGCATTGTGTTTGTGTGTGGACGGCCTCTTCCAATCGCACCTTATTATCATGTCTTAGTTTCTCACTGCGTTAGCTATATTGTTTAGCCATATCTGAAGGGTTGTATTTCGAAGTAGTGAGTTTCCTGTAGAAGTTCTGCAAATTGGGAGTGATCTATTCATCCCCCCCCCTTCTATATCACTCTTCATTGCGCTAACATTTGGTATCAGAGCGGGTTTGCAGCATGTGGACGAACGGTCAGGGAAATGCTAATGGTCCTAGAAGCTTCATGGATGAAGGTCAATCCATTAGTCGCCCTCTATTTTTTGATGGTAATAATTATCTCTTTTGGAAGAACAGGATGGAAGTGTTTATCAGAGCACAGAGCCACAAGCTGTGGAGGGTAATCACTGTTGGCCCGTATGATCTACCACCGAACGAGGACGCGTGGATAGATGACCATGTCAAGCTATCTTCACTCAACTGGACGGCGCTGAACATCATCCAGTGTGCTGTTCACCCAGAGGAATATGCCCGTATATCTGCCTACAGGACTGCCAAGCGAATGTTGGATGAGCTACAATTAATCTACGAAGGTACAACTCAAGTGAAAGCCTCGAAGGTAAACCTCTACACCTCTAAGTATGAACTGTTTAGGATGAATGCAGAGGAGAATATTTCTGAAATGTATGCCAGGTTGTCCTTGATCACAAACACACTTAAGGGGCTAGGGAAGGATCTAGCTGAGGCAGACATAGTCAGGAAAATTTTTAGATCCTTATCCCCAGCATGGCACACTAAGGCCATCGTGATTGAAGAGTCAAAAGATCTGACGACCTTGACAGTGAATGAACTCATAGGATCCCTCATGACCTATGAGATGAATTTCAAAGGAGGTGGTGAAGGAAGTGATAGGAAGGCTAAGAATGTAGCTCTCAAGACATCCCGCAACAAGAGTAGCAGTAGCAGCAGCAGCAGCAGTAGCGGTGAGTCTGATGGCTTCTCAGATCTTGACCAGAAGGAGCAGGCAATGCTCACTCGTCAGTTCAGTAAATTTTTAAGGAGAAAGGGGAAGACCTTTAGGAGGAAAAAGCCATACTCCTTTAACAAGAATGTTGAATCTACCAATCATAGGGATAGAAATCCTAAGAGACTGACTTGTTATCATTGTAACAAACAGGGACACATGAAAGGTGAATGCCCAGATCTTCAGAAGAAGGGTCCCTACTTCCAGAAGAAGAACACAAAAAGTGTAGAAGAAGAAGAAGCCACAGGCGATGGTCTGCACATGGAGCGAGGAGGAAGAAGATCTTTGAAGATACTTCCTCAGAGGAGCATGAAGAAGGAATTTGCCTTATGGCAAACAGTGAAGAGGAGGTAACCAATGTTTTTGAAAATTTTACGATTGATGACTGGGAAGATGCTTATGATGAGTTATTAGATAAATTCAATTCTCTTAGTAAAGAGCATAGGGTTTTGAAAAGAAAATTTAATACTAATGTTGAAGAACAAACCCAGGTCTGTGAGGAAAATCAGAAACTAAAAGAGCAACTAGAAGAAATGACCTCACTAAGAAAAGAAAATGATAAGCTCAAGGGAGAAAACCAAGAAAGTCAAAATCAGCTTAATGAACTCAAAATAAGAATTGAAGAAAGCTTGAATGAAAGTAGAGTGAACTCAAAAAAATATGAAGCTGTCAAGAAAGTCAATGGTGAACTTCTAAAAAATTCTGAGTCCCTTCAAAAGGAGCTGGAAGACAAATAGAAAGTTTTGGAAAAATTTGTCCAAGGAAAATCTAGCCTAGATGCTATACTGGGGGCTAGGGTTAACTTCAATAAGGAGGGTCTAGGCTATGACCCAACTAACAAAAGACCCTTACAATTCAAAACCATTACCTTCTCCCCAGAGAAGGGAAAAGAAAAGCTGGACACACTATCCAGCTCAAACAGCAGTAAGGGAACTCAAGGTCAGAAGGAAAGTTCTAAAAATAGTGCTGGTCAACCATTCAAAATGGGAATGAATTCTATGAAGAATTTCACTAAGCCTACCAATCCGAACATAAATGGTAAATGGACCAAACAAGTGGATCAGAAGAAAAGCTGGAATTACTACAATCAGATGGGTCCGAAGAGGACCTACTAGAGAAATGATCATCATCTTCAAAAATCTGTTGATCAACAAACTTACAGGAGATATCCTAGGAGTGGCAAGCCTAATGAATGGAATAGAACTTACTTCTCCAGACCAGCTAGACTTAATTTTAATAAACCAGAAGTAAAGGTGCCAGGGAAATCCATGTTGAAGCAAATTTGGATTCCTAAACATTTGATTAGAGATTTGAATAATGTCCTTGGACCCAACTCATCTTGGGTTCCAAATCACTCTGCTTGATGTTATTTGTGTAGGTTGGCCTGGCAGCTGAAGACAACAAGTGGTACCTCGACAGTGGCTGCTCCAGGCACATGACAGGAGACCGATCCAAGTTCAGCAAGATAGAGATGAAGGTAGGGGGTCTGGTCAAGTTTGGAGGAAAGAACAAGGGTAAGATTATTGGAGTTGGTACAGTAGGTAAGTCTTCCACAAACTCCATTAAAAAAGTTCTACTTGTGGAAGGTCTTCAACACAACCTGATTAGCATTAGTCAGTTATGTAACAAGGGTCACAGGGTTGTGTTTGATGATAACTCATGCAAAATCTTTGAAATAAATTCTGATGTGGTTAAATTTGTAACCAACAGGATTAATAATGTCTACATGGTAGACTTAGATGAGGAATCTGAATCTAATATTTGTTTATCTGCCAATTCTGAAAATGATGCTTTTGAATGGCATAGACGTCTAGGTCATGCTAGCTTTACTACTTTAAATAAATTGGTCAAGCATGATTTAGTGAGAGGCATGCCTAGAATAAAATTCAATTCTATTTCAAAATCATGTGATGCATGTGCTCTAGGCAAACAGACCAGGAATTCTTTCAAATTAAGATCTGAGCCATTGTCCTCTAGACCAATGGAACTCCTCAATATGGACCTCTTCGGTCCTACTAGAACTCAGAGTCTTAATGGGAACAGGTTTGGCTATGTCATCATAGATGACTTCTCTAGATATTCATGGATCTTCTTCTTAGCAAATAAAAGTGATGCATTTCAAAAGTTTAATCTGTTTTTCAATAAGGTCAAACAAGAAGGAAAACACAAGATCTGTTCTATTCAATCTGACCATGGAGGTGAGTTTGAAAACTCCATATTTTCTGATCTTTGTGAAAGAGAGGGACTAACACACAGATTTTCTTCTCCTAGGACACCTGAACAGAATGGAATTGTGGAGAGAAGAAATAGAACTGTGGTGGAGATGGCCCGAACCATGCTAATTGAAAGTCAATTACCAAGGAGGTTTTGGGCAGAGGCGGCCAATACAGCAACTTACATAATCAACAGGGCCATGGTAAGACCCATTCACAAGAAAACACCCTATGAGCTTCTAAAAGGTAAGAAACCAAACTTGTTTCATTTCAGAATTTTTGGAGCAAAATATTTTATTCACAATAATGACAAGAAAGATCTAGACAAGTTTGAAGCTAAAAGCTCCCCTGGAATATTTTTGGGATATTCAGAAGTGTCTAGGGCATATAGGGTCTTTAACATAACAGACAAAAAGGTTGAAGAGTCTCCACACATTATTTTTAGTGAGAAGAAAGGTGTTTCTAACAATGAAAATTTTGACAGGGATTCCAATCATGATGGGGAATTCCTAGAAGACCAAGAAGAAGAGAACACTCAGCCAAGTGGAACAGCAAATCCTCCCAACCAGGAAGAGCCAAAGAAGCAGGTGAGTCTTCAATAAATGTTAGATTTCTTAAAGATCATCCGATAGATAATGTCATAGGCAATCCTGAAGATCCTCTTCGGACTAGGTCTCATTTTAGGAATATGAATAATGAAGACTTAATTGCTTTAGTCTTACAAATTGAACCCAAATCAATAGAAGAGGCCTTGGCTGATCAAGCTTGGGTCAATGCCATGAGTGAGGAATTAGGCCAGTTCGAAAGAAATAATGTCTGGGAACTTGTTCCAAGACCAGACAATGTCAATATCATAGGAACTAAGTGGGTGTTCAAAAATAAAATGAATGAAGATGGAATCATTTCTAGGAATAAGGTCAGATTAGTAGCCAAGGGCTACTGTCAGGAATTTGGTGTAGATTTCGATGAATCCTATGCACCTGTTGCTAGGATGGAAGCTATAAGACTGTTGCTTGCTTTTGCGTGTTCAAAAAATATAAAACTCCAACAAATGGATGTTAAAAGTGCCTTTTTAAATGGAGTCATTAAAGAAGAGGTTTTTGTTGAACAACCCCCTGGATTTCAATTTTCTCCTCAACCTGACCAAGTTTTCAGGTTAAACAAAGCCTTGTATGGTCTAAAGCAGGCTCCAAGAGCATGGTATGAAAGATTGACTGAATTTCTGATCAGCAAGGGCTATAAAAGAGGTAAAGTAGATCAAACTTCATTTACCAAGGGTACAAATAAAGATCTCCTCATTGTTCAGGTATATGTAGATGACATTGTGTTTGGATCAACTAAGCATGAACTATGTGTTGAATTCTCTAAAATGATGTCTGCTGAATTTGAGATGAGTTTGGTTGGTGAACTAAAGTACTTCCTTGGCTTGCAGGTACAACAGCTAGAGGATGGGTGCTTCATCAACCAGACCAAATACACAATGGAACTGTTCAAGAGGTTTGGTATGGAAAACCTGAAGCACATTACAACACCCATGGGTACCAATACCTCACTGGATGCAGATGAGACAGGTAAAGAAGTAAATGCCAAGCTCTATCGAGGTATGATTGGATCACTTCTATACTTGACAGATTCTAGACCTGATATACAATTCAGTGTAGGAATGTGTGCAAGGTATCAGTCTAGACCTACTGAATTACATTTAGCTGTAGTGAAAAGAATTTTTAGATATTTGTCAGCTAATCATTCTCTTGGTTTATGGTTTCCTGCATCACACACATTTAACTTAGTTGCATACACAGATGCTGATTATGCAGGATGTAAACTAGACAGGAAAAGCACTAGTGATCATTGTGAATTTTTGGGTGGGTGTTTAGTGTCTTGGGGCTCCAAGAAACAACATTCTGTGGCCCTCTCCACTGCAGAAGCTGAATATGTGGCTGCAGGGAGTTGTGGAACACAAGTCATTTGGATTAAACACCAACTTCAGGACTACCAAGTAGACCTGGGGTGCACACCTATCTATTGTGATAATACCAGTGCCATTAATCTTGCCAAAAATCCTGTTTTGCATTCACGCACCAAACACATAGAGATAAGGCATCATTTCATAAGAGATGAGGTTTCTAAAAATAATTTTGAACTGATTCATGTAGGCACAGATAATCAGATTGCTGACATCTTCACTAAACCTCTGGATAATGAAAAATTCACAACACTAAGAAGAGAATTAGGCTTCTACAAATTGTCTTAATTGTGTAGTCTGTTCTTTTTGTGAGGGGGAGTTCTGTATGACAGTTGGTTAGCTTTCAGAAATGTTGTGAGTGAGGGGGAGCTAGTTGAGCTGTGAGAAGAAGTGTTCTTTGACAGTTTCAAAAAGATTGACCAGATGTGTGTCTTTGCTGGTTTTCATGACAGATCTAGTGTGGCTCTCTCAGACAGTAGAATGTCACTTAATTCTTAAGTCTATAAGTCAGTGATACTAAAGTCCAGTTAGAATCTTTCCTCTGGTATTCCTTCAGAGACCTGGATTAATTGTAAGAAGTATATCTTCCTACATTGTCAATGATTCTGGTTCAGGCCAAAACCTATATGTCTTGATATCTGACCCAATCAGCTTGAAATCTAGACTTCAAGATTCACTTCAAGTAATAGTCCTTCTGGTATTATTTTCAATCATTCCATCTCTTCAACACAAGGGCTTAATTAAACAAACATGTCTTATTTTGTTCACTAAGAAACTGGGAGCTTCATCAATGAAATGAATATTTCTCCTATGTCATGAGGTGTCAAATGCTTAAAATGAATGAAAAAGACATGACAGAGCAATGGTGGCTTGCTGGTGAGTAACTGGGGACTCTGGCCTCTAATCAAGGTGTTTCCTCATGTCAAAAGCCACAGTTACTAACTCTGCTCCTTTAATAAAAAAAAGGGATGTAATGAGGTACTCACTCTGAGTAACTGGGGATTCAGGCCTCTAATCAAGGTGTCTCCCTAATGTCAAAAAAGTGAATTACTAACTTACTCATTGATCTTCTTGAAAAGCATCTCAAAAAAATTCCTTGTTGTTATGCAACTAATGGATTGCTTGTCTTCAATACCTTGAGAACACCTCTTTGACTTTGTCTCTTGTTGTCTTTTTGGATTGTTGACAGTTCAACAATATCTGGCCATACTTGTTAATTCCTGCTCTAAATCATACTCCATGTATGCTGATAAACTTTTCTATCATTCTATTTCTCAAGTGTGTACTGGAGTTCAAGAATCTTCACTTGAGTTTAGCACCTCACTTATTTTCTTAAGACGTGCTCGTGCCTTTCTGCACTAAGAAGTTACTGTACTTCTTCTTCATGTCTCCAGCACTTTCCTATATTCTGCATTTCCTTTTGCTGATGTCAAAGGGGGAGAAGAGGTTATGCAATATCAGTAGATCATGTATTGTCATGATTTTTGGGGGAATTTTGTTCATGAGCTAAGTGGGAGATTACCTTGTCATGTGATGGCTTTATCTGAGAATGGGTTGTAGGGGAGCTGAGAGTGAGTTATGGGGAGTGGTTTTGGATAGAGAAGTGCTTCTGTAGTAGTGCTTAACTTGGCTGTGCTTTCACTTGCTTTGAATTTGCCTTGATTGTTGAAACTGCAGTTAATTTCTTGTTAACCTTTGATATTGCTTGATTCATAGTGTTGCCATCATCAAAAAGGGGGAGATTGTTGCATCTCTACGGTTTTGATGATGTCTCACACTATAAATCAATCTTCTATCTCTAGATTAATTCATGCTTCATCATGTAGGACTGTGCAGTTCATATGGTTGTCAGATAGATATGCACTACTTGATCATGTCTACACACTGTCTGCATAGTCTGGACAGTGATGGGTCGACGCCCCCCTTCTGATGGGTCGACGCCCCCTTTGCTTTCCAAGTCCATACATTGAATTTCATATTCAAAGTATGTACATTGGTCTTCACCTGAAGTCCATACATTGAACTTCATATTCAAAGTCTGTACATCCTCCGCTAAGCCTTCAGAGTCTGTACAGCCAATCCTTGAGATCAAGTACATACAACGGCACTGTAGCTTGCACATCTAAAGTCTATACACCCTTCAAGGGGCCAAGTCTATACAGTCTCCCGTTCACCTTAAAGTCTACACATCGCCTTTCATCTTCCAAGTCTATACATCCTCTGTTGAACTCCAAGTCTATACATCCTCAGTTGAACCACAAGTCTATACATCCTCAGTTGAACCCCAAGTCTATACATCGTGTGCCATTTAAAAGTCAATACATTGTTCTTCGTCTCACGCATCATGACCCAAAGTCTGTACAGCCTCTAGTCACTGTACAAGTCCATACACTGGCAACACTGTACAAGTCCATACATTGGCTTGGGCATCCAAGTCTAGACATTGTTTCACTATTCATGCCTTGATTCGAAGTCTGTACAGCGAGCGGCGTTCATCAAAGTCTGTACAGCCAACGCCTTCATTGATTCCAAGTCTGTACACTGGTCCTCAGGCGTTCCAAGTATGTACATTGGTTCAAGTTTACCAAGTCTATACAGTGCTTCAATAGTCTCCAAGTCTATACAGCCTGCCTTCACGTTCAGAGTCTATACACCATTCCTCAAAGGCCAAGTGTATACATTGTCCATATGTTCAAAGGTTTCTAGTCTATACATTGGATAGACTCGTTCATGCTTTGTTCATCTCAAGTCTGTACACTACCTTTCATGTACACTCTTTAAGCAAGTCTATACATTCGACTGTTCAGCCTGTGATCAAGTCTGTATAGCCAGGGAGACCATTAAGTCTATACACTCAGTTATTCTTCAACCCTATACACTCGATATCACCTTCAAGTGTATACACTCTTAAGTTGTTCGTACTTGCCTATATGTTGTTTTCAAGTGTATACACTCTCTCATTTGACACACTTGCTTATTTGCTGTTTCTAAGTCTACACATTCGATGCCTTCATGCATTGTTCTCATCGAAGTCTATACATCGACGTCTATACATTGAAGTCCATACATTGCATACAGTTGTGCTTCACAAGTCTACACATTGCTGCTCTTCATTACATGTCTTTACACTTGTCCTCCTTCACTCGATCAACTCTATACATCCATTGTCTTGCCTGCTGAATGAAGTCTACACACTGAGGTCGCATGAACACTTACAAGTCCATACACTGAGCTCGCATGAAGAACTTCAACTCTACACACTATCACACTTGACACACTTGCCTAATTGACATCTCTAAGTCTATACACTCGTTGGCTTTATACATTTCACAGAAGTCCACACATTCCCCCTGTTGTGCTAATGTATTATTCAGCTAGTCTATACACTGAGGTCGCATGAGGACTCACAAGTCTATACACTCCCTCAGTGTACACACTTACTCATTTGCTATTCTAAAGTATATACATTCGTATCTGACTGAACTAACTAATCACATTTCCTTGTTTCTACCTGCAGATGATTCAGGTTAATGATTAGGCACGTGAACCGAGGATGATACCTAGTACATGATCCGAGAATGCTCTGGAAAAGGAGGGAACGAGACTCCCTCGTGTGAAGGCCTGAAACTCAGGTCGAATGCCATATAAAAGGTGCCTTCTGCGATTAGATGGACAGAACTGGAGAAAAAGCTGAAGAGCAGAATCCCTGAGCAGAAGAAGAAAAGAGAGAGAGCCTCCATGTTCCAGAAAGAAGATAGAGAGAAAAGATTTGAGAGTATTGCTGTGAGAGAAAAGTCTGAGTGAGAGAGAAGAGTCCAATTTGCTTCTTCGGAAGCTACATTTGATTTTGGTTTTTCTGAAACGATTGTTGTTCATCGTTGGTCTTGTTTACATTTTTGTTTTTCCTTTCATTTCTTCATATCTCTGATTTTGAGTTGTTACCCTCCAGTGTTTGGAGGAAGGGAGAGTTACTTCTGTTCCCCTCTGGGCTGCAGAGGAAGAGAGATCTGTGATCTCTGGTTTTACCAGTTACGGGTTGTCATTAGCAGGTTCCCTCCGGGTTGGAGGAAGGGAGAGGCATCTCCGGTTCTGGTCTTGCTGGTAGCAGGTCCAGGTGTCAAGCTCTGTGGGTAGCAGAGTTTGGTTAAGGGATTTGTTTCCCTTGGTTGTTCAAGCTGTGTGGCAGCATATTGTTCGCAGACTGAGTCTGCAGTTTTCTAGCAGTGGCTAGTGGAATCCTCACTCTAGTTGGAGTGAGGGGTGGATGTAGATTGTGGACTACAATCGAACCACCTTAAAATCTCTTGTCTCCTCTGTGGCTTGGTATTATCGTTTGTGCTTTCCTTCTGTTCGGCATTATGTTTATGTGTGGACGGCCTCTTCCAATCGCACCTTATTATCATGTCTTAGTTTCTCACTGCGTTAGCTGCATTGTTTAGCCATATCTGAAGGGTTGTATTTCGAAGTAGTGAGTTTTCGCTGAAGTTCTGCAAATTGGGAGTGATCTATTCATCCCCCCCTTCTATATCACTCTTCGCTGCGCTAACAAAACTTCCTCCTTCTACCGGACGTCCAATAAAGAGGGTTTTTGTATTGATAACCCTTGAAAGACAAGCAAACACAAGCACATATATGGATTAAAAAAACTAATAGTGTAGTATCAATGCTCTACGAAAATCAATCTATGCAACAAGGGCATGAACACACCTTGTGTGTTTCATTTTTAAACACCTTGTGGAGCAAAAGGGAAGGAAGATATAGATGCAAATAAGCAAAATAGCATGCTAAAAGATCGATCCAGTAGAGAGGCGAGATTGATATGCAAACTAAAAATGGTAAAACAATTAAGAGCAAAGGGATAAAATCTTGATGAAGGTGGCCCTTCTACACTGCAGCAGCAAGAGAGGAAGCAATAGAGGAGAAAAGAGCTCCGGAGGAACCACAACAACAGCAGCTGTAGGGAAGCAGAGAAGGAAGAAGAGAGCTCCGGCTCAAGAACCTGCAATGTTAGGAAAAAAACTCAAACAAAAAACTCTCCATTGTGTTCTATTGTAATACCCCAAATTAATTTAGAAATTTAATTAGAATTATTTGAATTTATTTGAAATTATTTGGAATTATTTGAATTAATGAGAATTTATTCGTAATTAATTAGATTAATTCTTTAATAAATAGTATAAGTCACTTTTCAACTATTTTATAAAAATCTATAAAAATCATATTACTGTGTAATCCATTTTGTTTAACAATTTTGTCTTCTTCGACTAAGCCTAATAAAATCATTAACTAGGCCTAATCAGTGGATTAAGTCCGATTTCCACACTTACCTACCCAATAGTGAATGCAATAGTAAACCTCATCTTAAAACACCAAATTAGATTATAATACTCAACCAAATGAGCTCCTTTTGGTGGAAAATGAAAGGCCACGATCTAAGGATCAATAGCCATCTATCAATCGAACCTAAACCTAACCCTAACACATGGTGGTGGCCGAGTTTTGGAGTGGTCAACCTTGGCGGCGCCGTTTTCCAACACCTAACTTGCGTGGTCGATTCCTCCCAGCCCCGAAGTCTCCAGAAGCTCTATGATCTATCAAAATGAAGCTCTACGAGTCTACTTTCATTTGGTGGCTGTGGTGTTCGCATTGGATTCAGATCTAGGAAGTTCTTGGTCGTTTAGTGGAGGTGGGTTGACTGCCGTCGTCCTCCTTCCTCTCCTCTTTGATCCTTCGATTGAGGTAGGTTTCCTTAACCAAAATCAGCTTATGAATATATCAAATTGTTCCTCTCGACGAGATCTTTCCAATGGTAGTAAAAGCCCCAATTTTCATTAGGTATCCAAGGAGATATCACGGGTTTTCTAAGGTGCTGTCCAATTCGTTCTTCAGTCTAGGGCTTTAAGTTCTCTCTTCGATTGCTCTTCGATTGAGGTAGGATCTAACATCCAAACTCTAATTAATATACATGAATGTAATCAGCATCTTTTTAGCTTTCATTTGGCGTAGAAAGCCCCAAATTTCATTGAGCATGTTTAGAGAATTTTGGATCGAAGTAAGAGCATGTTTAGGCTTGATTTATGGCATGTTCTTCAAGTAGAAGCATGATTTTCAGGCTATTTTTGAGTTGGATATCTAGATCCACATATGGCATATCATACATGGTTAGAATCAGCATTAAGTTAGCTTTCTTTTGATATAAGAAGCCCCAAATTTTGTTGTATATATTGAGAGAACCATACGATTTAGTAGAAGCATGTCAAGAACTAGGTCTTCATGTGTTCATCATAGAATAGGTTGTGATTCATTTGATTTCTATTGAAATTCGTGTTTCAAAACTTTTGTTTTATGACCCTAGTATGTCTATTAAGAACCCTAGACCATGTGGTTAAGATCCCAACCCACAAATCATGGAGTTTTTCATGATTTCCGGAAGCCCGTTCTTGTTTGGAAACCCAGGGGTCGACCCCATGGGTCGACCCATACCACCCAGCAAGCAGAAGATTTCTGCTTTGCATGGGTCGAACCCATGGGTCGACCCACACTGCAGGGGTCGACCCAATGGGTCGACCCATGCCAGGGTAGCTCCCTGGAACCTCCAAGGGTCGACCCAATGGGTCGACCCATGCCTGGAAATTTCCAAGGGTCGACCCAATGGGTCGACCCACGTGTTGTAAGACCCGGTAAAAGATGTTTTTGACCCGAGGATCGATCCGGATCATTAGGGGATCGACCCATTCAACTTAGCCCAATTGAAAACTATATTTTTGAGGATCTAATGACCTATTCATGTACCCCTTTGATTTCAATTAACATTGGTCCCTACATGCAAACATAGTGTAAAAACATGATGTTTATCATCTTCATTTCAACGTATACAATGGTTAAATAGAAACCCACATAATTAGTGGTTAATTGTGTAACTAGATTTCTGTTAATGCATGCTATTTCATTCCTGTACGAGCTTGTTCCTTATCTCATCATCTTGAATCCGATTTTTGGCAATTGGCTAAATGCAAATGATAATAGATAATCTTTGATATATTAACTTGGTAATTAGGATTAAATTGATTGTTAAGTTGCTGTTTTAGTCATTATTACTCCAGTAGAATGGATTGCTTACACACTTGAACGGTACACTGTCAGCCGTTCTTTCTTGACCCCGTGGACCAAGTTTTGGTCCAATTCTTGTAATGCGGCCCAAAGTGACCATATAATCGAGTTTTTATTTTAGTGAATCCAAAGACAAGTTAGTCCTTAAATCTCATACTTGTGACAGTAATTCCTCTGATTAAATTGGCCATATAACTTGACTGAATGTCTAGACAATCGTGGGATCTTGTATCCAATAAATCGATGCCAACACACCGTAAGGGCCCAGTCTGGTCCTGGGGAGAGCGCCCGAAAGTTAGTGAGCCCATGGGATGTTAATGACATGGTGAGGCATTGCATCGAGTACTTGACTAGCTTGTTACGTCTATGACATGAAAAATCTCTTGTTACTCTTGTTACTTGATCGTGCTTGAGATGATGTTTAAAATACTTGCTTGTTGGCCAATTCTCAATTCTTTATTACTATCTCTTGCTGTAAATTCTTGTACTTGTTATCTTGTTATCTCTTGTCATCATTATATTTCTTGACCTTGCAAGATCTTTGTATTTCGCTGTTTATTTGTATCGTCATTTATTTCATTTCTTAGCATTGCATATGAAAATGTAATTAACTTGTTAATCACGTAAACTTGCATGTTATTTCCTACTGAGCGTCAACTCATAGTTGTTGTTTCACCCCTTTCCAGGCTATTCAGGTGACGATGTGCATACCGATGGGGAAGGGCATGAGTGATATCTCTTGAGTGTACTTGTAGTAGATGCCGAGTTGGCATGGTTGGTTACCTCTAGTTATTTCCTTAGAGTTGTGTTAGCAATTGTTACTCTTGGAGTTAGTTATTGTATTAGAATTCAGATTGGAAGTCATGTTTGATCGTGTATTAGCAGTGTTGGTTATTGTAATGATTTGGAATCATGTTGATCAATAGAGTTGTATCTTTCCTTAGCATTGTGTAATTGTTTAGTTTAGAATATTTATTTACTTTCTAGCTAGTTTCTAACTGTACGTCCCGATATTCCGCGTCGGGGCGTGACAATTTAGTTGGTATCAGAGCCCTAGGTTTCACATTCCTAGGTTTTCCTAAGTTCTAGGTTTTCTAAGTTTTAGGGTCCTATGGTAACTCCTAACCTTGTTTAGTCTAAGAACCTGACCTGGTGAGATTGGGTAGAAACTTGGGTTAAGTTCGTATCTTAATCGTGTTATTATCTATCTTATTGAACCTTAGTAATCTATTCCTCGTGTAGGCCATTGCAATGGTAGCAGACCGTGCGGAATGGAGGAACTTGTAGCGTACGGTTCAAGGCCTTACGCAGGCTTTACAGCAAGTGGCTCAAGCAGGAGCGGCACACCATGGCATTGGTGACTTATATCGGAACTTCCGAGGAATGAATCCGCCGAGATTTGGAGGCTCGACTGACCCTGATGAAGCCGAGCACTGGCTAGATGAGATGGGAAGGATATTCTAAGTGATGCAATGCAGCAATCAAGAGCGTGTCCTTCTCTCAACTTTTCAACTGGAACGAGATGCACGTACTTGGTGGGATTCTATCAAGGCGACTCTTGGTGATCAACAAGTTACATGGGAAGAGTTCGAGGAATTCTTCAACAGCAAGTATTTTTTTGACAGAGTACAAGAGAAGAAAGCGGCGGAGTTCGCGGCCCTGAAACAGTGAGGTCTGTCCGTGGCAGAATATGAGGCTCAATTTTCACGGCTATCTCGATATGCTACACAACTTATTTCCACCGAGAAGATGAAGGCGAAGCGTTTTCTCAATGGGCTGAAGCTACATTATATCAATCAGTTGGCACCGATGGAAATCTCCACTTATTCCGAAATGGTGAGGAAAGCTCAAGTTCTAGAAGATACTCTTGAGATGACAGAGAGAATCCGTGGAAAAGGTGCAAAGAAGGAGCTACCTACGGGTTCTGGGAATGTCAAACCCGGGTATAGCAAGAAGAGGCCTATTAGTGGGCCTGTTTCATGGACTGGATCTGGATCGTGGAAGGGCAAGATGCCGAGGCAGGAAGACAAGAAGCCTGGCCATGTTGTTCCATTCAAGGGCGTGTGCAACTATTGTGACCGTCCGGGTCACAAGATGGAGGAGTGCTGGCGCAAGCTAGGCGCCTGTTTGTGTTGTGGAAGCAAAGAGCACCATATCCCAAACTGTCCTCTTATATTGGAGCAAGCTACACCGGTGAAACCTCAAGTCTTCAAGAAACCACAAGGCAAGCTTCAAGCCTTGCATGCAGATGAAGCAGGAACCACCGAGGACGGTGGGCTCGTCGAAGGTACACTTATTATACTCGACAAGCCAGCATTTGTTCTTTTTGATACTGGTGCCACACATTCCTTTATTTCTCGGAGATTTGCTAAGTCTTTAGCTATGGAACCTGTTTTGATGAATTCTCTGTTAGAAATATCAACACCTATTGGTACTAGATCTGCAATCCAGTATTTCTATCCTTCTAGTACGGTTATGATTGGTGAACAGAACTTTCCAGCTGATTTGATTTGCATGGACATGAAGGATTATGATGTAATCCTAGGAGTGGATTGGTTGGCTAGATATGAGGCTAATGTTCACTGCAGTTCTAGCTCTGTATCTTTTACTAGACACCCTAGACTTTCTTTTATGGGAGTTAGTATCCCTTATCTCGGCTCTTCGAGCTGATAAGCTGATGAGACGAGGATGCGAGGCTTTTTTGGCCTTTGTCTGTGCAACCCCTGAACAGCAGATTGAGATTAAGGACATTTCTGTTGTCCGGGATTTTCCTGATGTTTTTCCCGAAGAACTACCAGGACTTCCGCCTAAGCGGGAAGTTATCTTTTCTATTGATCTCTTTCCTGGCACATCTCCTATTTCCAAGGCTCCTTATCGTATGTCTCCTGCGGAACTGAGGGAATTAAAGCAACAGTTGATGGAATTGCTAGAGAAGGGTTTCATTCGCCCTAGTACTTCTCCTTGGGGAGCCCCTGTATTATTCGTCAGGAAGAAAGATGGTTCGATGAGGTTGTGCATCGATTATCGGCAATTGAACCAGCAGACTGTCAAGAACAAATATCCATTGCCGAGGATTGACGAATTATTTGACCAGATAGCGGGAGCTCAGTATTTTTCTAAGATTGATCTTCGATCTGGATATCATTAGTTGCGGATTAAGGAAGAAGATATCTATAAAACAACTTTCCGCAGCAGGTATGGTCATTTTGAGTTTGTCGTTATGCCTTTTGGTCTAACGAATGCACCAGCAGCTTTCATGCAGTTGATGAACAATGTATTTCGGCCCTATCTTGATCAATGGGTCGTGGTATTCATTGATGACATCTTGATTTATTCCAAGAATGAGGAAGAGCATGCTGAACATCTGAGGATGGCATTACAACTGTTGGGAGATCATCAGCTATATGTCAAGTTTAGTAAGTGTGAATTCTGGCTACAAGAGGTGTCCTTTCTCAGACATATCATCACCAAAGATGGTATTTCTGTTGATCCTTCGAAGGTGGAGGCATTGAAGAATTGGGAGCAACCGACTAGTGTGACTGAAATCAGAAGCTTCTTAGGCCTGGCAGGCTATTATCGTGGATTCATTCAAGATTTCTCCAAGATTGTGGTACCTCTTACAAGATTAACTTGTAAGGAGAACAAGTTTGATTGGTCAGATGATTGTCAACGAAGCTTTCAGACTTTGAAAGATTGTTTAACTACTGCACCTATATTGGCTTTACCATTTGGTGAAGGAGGTTTTGTGGTATACACTGATGCTTCAGGTATTGGTTTAGGCTATGTACTCATGCAGCATGGGAAGGTGATTGCCTATTCTTCTAGGCAGTTGAGGAAGCATGAAGAGAATTATCCTGTTCACGATTTGGAACTGGCAGCAGTCGTGTTTGCCTTGAAGATATGGAGGCACTACTTGTATGGAGAAACATTCACAGTGTTTTCAGATCATAAGAGTCTGAAATATTTGTTCTCTCAGATGAACTCAACATGAGGCAGCGAAGGTGGTTGGAGTATTTGAAAGACTTCGGCTTCTCGATCGAGTATCATCCTGGCAAAGGCAATGTTGTGGCAGATGCATTAAGCAGGAAGCCTGTGGCTAGATTATCAAGTCTCATGTTACATGAGTGGAAGCTATTGGAACAATTAGCTAGTCTGGATCTGAATGTTGATAATGATCGGGTTATGATTGCACATATTCAACTTAAGCCTGAATTATTGATGGAAATCAAGTCCTTGCAAGATAATGATCCCGAGTTGGTAGAGATCAAGGGAAGCTTGAGCAGCAGACCTGACTTCATGATGGCTCACGATGGAAGATTATTATTCCAGGGTAGAACTTGTGTACCTGATGAAGCTGGAATAAAGAACAAGATTCTGGAGGAAGCACATAGATCCAGATATACCATTCATCCTAGAGGCACTAAAATGTTCAAGGATTTGAAGAGATCTTTTTGGTGGCCGAACATGAAAAGAGAAGTTGCAGACTTCGTGAGTAGATGCTTGGTTTATCAGCAAGTTAAGGCTGAACATTTCAGACCGGCAGGAAAGTTGAAACCACTTGACATACCCCAATGGAAGTGGGAAAGCATTGGCATGGATTTTATTATGGGTCTACCTAGGACTCGTGGTGGATTTGATGCAATATGGGTGATTGTTGACCGATTGACAAAGTCAGCTCATTTCTTACCCATTAAGTCCAAGTGGATAGTTGATGTATTGGCTGCTTTGTATTTGAAGGAAGTGGTAAGGCTCCATGGCATACCAATCAGTATTGTGTCTGATTGAGACCCCAGATTTACTTCATATTTCTGGAAGGGACTGCAAGAGTCTCCTGGTACTTGCCTGAATTTCAGTACTGCTTTTCATCCACAGACCGATGGACAGACTGAAAGAACCAACCAGATAGTGGAAGATATGCTCAGAGCATGCATGATTGATTTCGGAGGCAGTTGGAGTGATCATTTGGCTTTGATTGAATTCGCCTACAACAACAGTTATCAATCCAGCATCCAGATGGCTCATTTTGAAGCATTGTATGGGCGAAGCTGTCGTTCCCCATTGTGCTGGGATGAGATAGGTGAGAAGCAATGGCTTGGACCGGATCTTATTTCAGAATCATCACAGAACATCCGTTTCATCCGAGACTAGTTACAGGTAGCCCAATCAAGACAGAAGAGTTATGCCGACACAAGGAGAAGAGCATTAGAATTTCAAGTTGGTGAGCATGTATTTTTAAAAGTTTCTCCTTCGAGAGGGATTTGAAGATTTGGCATTCATGGCAAGCTAAGTCCGAGGTATATTGGTCCATTCGAGATCCTAGATAGAGTGGGAGAAGTTGCTTACAGACTGACATTACCACCGCAGTTGTCTGGCGTACACAATAATATTTTCCATGTGTCTATGTTACGAAAATATGTGTACGATCCCACTCATATCATTCAGCATGTGGATTTTGAGTTAAAGGAAGATTTGACCTATGAAGAAAGACCTATCAAGATTCTAGACCGGAAACAGCAGAAACTCCGGAATCGGTCTATACCGATGGTCAAGATTCAGTGGAGTCGGCTTGGAACCGTAGAAGCTACTTGGGAATCTGAAGATACTATGCGGAAGCGGTATCCCGACTTGTTCTAGGTGAGCAATCTCTTTCCCTATCCTCCGTATTTAGTGCAGTGAATTTGGAGGACCAAATTCTTTAAGTGGGGGAAGGTGTAATACCCCAAATTAATTTGGAAATTTAATTAGAATTATTTGAATTTATTTGAAATTATTTTGAATTATTTGAATTAATGAGAATTTATTCGTAATTAATTAGATTAATTCTTTAATAAATAGTATAAGTCACTGTTCAACTATTTTATAAAAATCCATAAAAATCATATTATTGTGTAATCCATTTCGTTTAACAATTTTATCTTCTTCGTCTAAGCCTAATAAAATTATTAACTAGACCTAATAAGTGGATTAAGTCCCATTTCCACACTTACCTACCCAATAGTGAACGCAATAGTAAACCTCATCTTAAAACACGAAATTAGAGCTTAATACTCAACCAAATGAGCTCATTTCGGTGGCAAATGAAAGGCCATGATCTAAGGATCAATAGCCCTCTATCAATCGAACCTAAACCTAACCCTAACACATGGTGGCGGCCGAGTTTTGGAGTGGTCAACCTTGGCGGCGCCGTTTTCCAACACCTAACTTGCGTGGTCGATTCCTCCCAGCCCCGAAGTCTCCAGAAGCTCTATGAGCTATCAAAATGAAGCTCTACGAGTCTACTTTCATTTGGTGACTGTGGTGTTTGCATTGGATTCAGATCTAGGAAGTTCTTGGTCGTTTAGTGGAGGTGGGTCGGCTGCCGTCATCCTCCTTCCTCTCCTCTTTGATCCTTCGATTGAGGTAGGTTTCCTTAACCAAAATCAGCTTATGAATATATCAAATTGTTCCTATCGACGAGATCTTTCTAATGGTGGTAAAATCCCCAATTTTCATTAGGTATCCAAGGAGATATCGCGGGTTTTCTAAGGTGCTGTCCAATTCGTTCTTCAGTCTAGGGCTTTAAGTTCTCTCTTCGATTGCTCTTCGATTGAGGTAGGATCTAACATCCAAACTCTAATTAATATACATGAATGTAATCAACATCTTTTCAGCTTTTATTTGGCGTAGAAAGTCCCAAATTTCGTTGAGCATGTTTAGAGTGCTTGATTTATGGTATGTTCTTCAAGTAGAAGCATGATTTTCGGGCTGTTTTTGAGTTGGATATCTAAATCCACATATGGCATATCATACATGGTTAGAATCAGCATTAAGTTAGCTTTCTTTTGATATAAGAAGACCCAAATTTCGTTGTATATATTGAGAGAACCATACGATTTAGTAGAAGCATGTCAAGAACTAGGTCTTCATTTGTTCATCATAGAATAGGTTGTGATTCATTTGATTTCTGTTGAAATTCGTTTTTCAAAACTCTTGTTTTATGACCCTAGTATGTCTATTAAGAACCCTAGACCATGTGGTTAAGATCCCAACCCATTTAGACCCCAAATCGTGGAGTTTTTCATGATTTCTGGAAGCCCGTTCTTGTCTGGAAACCCAGGGGTCGACCCCATGGGTCGACCCATACCACCCTGCAAGCAGAAGATTTTTGCTTTGCATGGGTCGACCCACACTGCAGGGGTCGACCCAATGGGTCGACCCATGCCAGGGCAGCTCCCTAGAACTTCCAGGGGTCGACCCATGCCTGGAAATTTCCAGGGGTCGACCCAATGGGTCGACCCACGTGCTGTAAGACCCGGTAAAAGATGTTTTTGACCCGAGGATCGATCCGGATCATTAGGGGATCGACCCATTCAACTTAGCCCAATTGAAAACTATATTTTTGAGGATCTAATGACCTATTCATGTACCCCTTTGATTTCAATTAACATTGGTCCCTACATGCAAACATAGTGTAAAAACATGCCGTTTATCATCTTCATTTCAACGTATACAATGGTTAAATAGAAACCCACATAATTAGTGGTTAATTGTGTAACTAGATTTCTGTTAATGCATGCTATTTCATTCCTGTACGAGCTTGTTCCTTATCTCATCATCTTGAATCCACTTTTTGGCAATTGGCTAAATGCAAATGATAATAGATAATCTTTGATATATTAACTTGGTAATTAGGATTAAATTGATTGTTAAGTTGCTGTTTTAGTCATTATTACTCCAGTAGAATGGATTGCTTACACACTTGAATGGTACACTGTCAGCCGTTCTTTCTTGACCCCGTGGACCAAGTTTTGGTCCAATTCTTGTAATGCGGCCCAAAGTGACTGTGTAACCAAGTTTTTGTTTTAGTGAATCCAAGGACAAGTTAGTCCTTAAATCTCATACTTGTGGTAGTAATTCCTCTGATTAAATTAGCCATATAACTTGACTGAATGTCTAGACAATCGTGGGATCTTGTATCCAATAAATCGATGCCAACGCACCGTAAGGGCCCGGTCTGGTCCTGGGGAGAGCGCCCGAAAGTTAGTGAGCCCATGGGATGTTAATGACATGGTGAGGCATTGCACCGAGTACTTGACTAGCTTGTTACATCTATGACATGAAAAATCTCTTGTTACTCTTGTTACTTGATCGTGCTTGAGATGATGTTTAAAATACTTGCTTGTTGGCCAATTCTCAATTCTTTATTACTATCTCTTGTTGTAAATTCTTGTACTTGTTATCTTGTTATCTCTTGTCATCATTATATTTCTTGACCTTGCAAGATCTTTGTATTTTGCTCTTTATTTGTGTCGTCATTTATTTCATTTCTTAGCATTGCATATGAAAATGTAATTAACTTGTTAATCACGTAAACTTGCATGTTATTTCCTACTGAGCATCAGCTCATAGTTGTTGTTTCCCCCCTTTCCAGGCTATTCAGGTGACGATGTGCATACCGATGCGGAAGGGCAGGAGTGATATGTAGCACCCGTGTACAAAAATAAATAAATAAATAAATAAATAAATAAATAAAGACATTAAATAAATAATATTTTCAAATACTAATAATAACTATAATGTTTATGATAAAAAAAAATAACAATAATAACATTTATGATTAAGTTTATGATATATTAAACTTATGAAAGAAATAGGAACTCAGGGTTATCAAATGTAAAGGGAATCCACTTAACAAAATGACCTCCTAGTGTAGTGGTTAAGTGTCTTGCCTTCAACCCAAAGACTAGGGTTCTATACACCCCATCAACATTCTTTTGCCAAGTCTCAATTTAACCCAATTTAAGGGGGCGACGTGGCCATCTTAGACACCAAGAAAAAGGGAAAAAATTCAAAATTTCCCAAGCCACTTATCCTCCATTATCCCCAACACATGTCACTATCTCATATCCCAGATCCTGAAATTTCGGATCTTGCCCCCCTAAGCCTGTCTAGTAGAGGGAATTGAATCTAGGCCTAGCTCTCCCATTGTGTTAGTTAGAGTTTCGAGATACGAGCCTAGGCTGGGAGGTTCTGTGCTGCGTACTAGGAGGAGAGGAGGTTGCTGGGGAAGCTTCTTCCTTCGCTAATTACCATCCAAATAGGTAGGTGTTCTCAATTTTAACTAAACTACTAGTTAATTAGTGCCTAAGCAGTGCATCTCCATGCGATTTATTGTTGCATAGCATATGTCAGCCTAGTAAATAGCCTGTACCCACTTAAATCGAAAAAGATTAGTGAAAGGATTAACATATATTAGAAATAATTAGCAGGTATTAGCTATAATTAATATGTGTTAGTAGGTCTTCTCAATTTTTAACAAAACCCATAGTTAATTAAGGCATAACAGGATATAAGTTCTTAGTTAGTCTATCTCCATGCGACGTTCTAGCATCAATCAGTATTAAACCTTGCATGGTATACATTCTATAATAACTATTATCATAATCTGCAGTAGGATTTCAAGCAACCCATATCTTACTTTAATTTTCTATTATTTAAATGCATTAACTTGTTAAGTAACTGTTAGATGCCATGACATTAAACTTGTCAGATAATCAGTAGTTAATATGGGAGTATTCAACTTGTTAAACTATCATTTAGTACTTAGTATAGTGAAACCTGTTAAACTGAGTACCTGTGGAAACCGTAAACAGTTATGTCTTTATGTTAAGTTAAGAGTAATGATCTTTGAGGATTTTTATTTTTTTTATTTGGAGGGGTCTTGATGTGAAATTTGAGGGATATATATTTTTCATTTTCATCTATTTTTTTATATAATTATTTTCATAACATTCCTTTAAAATAAAACGTAACACTATTCACTTTTACTATTCATATGACAGTAATTGTCTGTTAAAATATCATTTAATATATTGGAGACTCATCTAACCCGTTAAACTTAGTGTAGCACCCTGAGTATAAAATGAATAAAGATTTCTGACGTTATAAGTCAAAATCTTAATCCCTATATTTATTGATGTATTTATTACTTAAGGAAGTAACATGGCCTAGTGGTTAAGTAGCACATCCCAAATCTGAGGTCCAGGGTTCAATTCCTAGCACCAAAAAGTCCTTTTTGGCTGCCAGACATTCCTGCATGAAACTGCTGTAACAACACCTTGGGAACCCAAATTTTGTTAGAACAGTTTGTCTTTTCATTTCTGAACTTGTTCAAGTTGTGTCTATTCTGAGTCCACTCTCTTAAGTTCCAATTTCCATTCTGTTTCAGCTGAGAAAGTTTGTGGGTTCTGTTTGCGTGTCTGGTTGAGCCTCTGGTCGACAGAGGAGGGGTCTGTTGTCGACCAGCTTGTTTCCAGACACCTTGTTTTACAGGTTTGTGTTTATTAACATGATTTAATGCTTTGTTTGTCTGGTTACTTCTGTGAATTTGAACTTCTCGTCTGATATGACTGTTGTTTTTAAACTGATGTGGATTATCCATTTTCCCTTTAGAATTCCTCTCTTACAAGGTGACATTAATCTGTTTAGAGGAGCTTTCAGCTATATCCTTTTGTTTGTTTTGATATAAGTTTATCAAGGGGCCTTTTCCTTTAGAGTCAGCTATTTTATTTAAAGTTTTTATTTGGAATTCCTTTTTAGCCGTTGGGTTGTACCCTAACCCCTCTTTCTGAAAATTTACTTTTATTCCCAACACAGCGTTCAAGTTTTCTTGACCCTTAGTCATTTTTTTCAATGTTTCCTGTTTGTTTTTCAGTTCACTTTGGATTCTTTCTATTTCTTTCAGAAGTTGACTGTTTTCTTCCTTGAGTGAGTTGTTTCTTTCTTGAGTTAGCTTAGTTTCCTGTTCATATTCTTGAGTCTTTAATTTTAACTCGTCAATTGTGTTTTTCAGTACTTCATTTTCTTCTAATAGCCCTTTGACGTTTTCTTCATCTATCTCGCGTTGATTCAGTTTATTTTGCAAGGTGGTGTTCTCCAATTCTAATTCAGTTCTGTTGGCAATTGAGTTGCTGTCATTATTGAACTGATTAACCTTCTTCTTCAAACTTTTATTTTCCCTTCTTATTCTTTCATATGTATCAAGTAAATCTGAATAGGCTTCTTCCCAATCTGAGCTAGAAAAGTCTTGAAAATGGGAGGTTACCTCAAGATCGTTGCTGTCTCCTTTGGCCAAGTGAGGGGTATGAAAAACGACATGGAGTAGGAAAACAACATGGACTTAAACCTGTTATTTTTATTATTATTACATTTTGGGTAAAAATGGGGGAAAATACTTAAATCTGTTATTATTATTATTATTATATTTTTGGTAAAAATGGAGAAAATGCTTAAATTTGTTATTTTTATTCTAATGGAGAGAGTGCTTTAAAAAAAAGTAGGAAAAATGAGATAAATTCAATAAAAGTGGAGGTACTAATCTCGCACAGTTGTCCGTGGATTACTCGTCATTATACACCTTGGACTCCGTTCCAACTCCACCTTATTTTCCTACTGGTCAAGCCTAGCCTTGAAATTCTTTATTGGCTATAAATGAAATGGATGTCAAAAATATGACTTAAATGCTGGCAAAAGGGCTCGGTCCGGTCATGGGAGGAGCAACCGAAACCAAAGGGAAGAGATCTCTTGCTTGAGGGCGTCTAGCATTGCGTCCTAATACTTGCTAAATTGAGACATTCCATCAACACTTGCTTGGCCCGGACAGGGCAATACTTGCGTGGCCCCAAAAGGGGCAATACTAGACTTGAAATGTCATTGAGTGAATTGTTATATAAATAGCCAATTCCTACTGTACATGTTTCACCTTGCTTACTGATTTTAAATTACAGTCGTTCATTATTTGTTCAGTCTTGTATCACTTACTGTTAGATTGAATGTATATGCTTTCCTTGCTCTCATCCTGCGTTATCAATTTTTATAAATTCCTTGATCTCTACTGTCTGCATGCATGAAATGAAATATTAATCACTTAAAGCCTGTTAAGGTTTGAGATGTAATTCCTACTGAGCGATTCGCTCATCCAGTTGTTATCTAACCATTTCAGGTGATTTGGAGGACGACCCGATTCCAGGAGGGGATGAGTCTGAGTGATAAGTGTAGAATTAGAACTGCCCCCTATTATTGTAATTTCATTATGTTGGGTCAATGTTGGAATCTGAACTATGTCAGTATGTATGAGTTAGATCAATAAAGGGTATGAATTGATCCTTATATTTGTAGAATCATCGGAATTATCAAATTAAAGGTTTAGCTTGCGCGCTCTTTTACTTGTCTAAGGTAGAAGCCCTTAGAATCTCTAGCTTGCTTTGGTTCTATATAAAGCACTGTCGCGCCGCGGGCAGGCTTCCGTGCTCGGGACGTGACAGTACTTTCTTGGTATCAGAGCCTAGGATTTAAATTTTCCTAGGTAAAACATGTATTTAGTTCAAGGAGTAGAAATGTCTATCTAGGTAAACCCTAGCTAGAAGATAAAACTAGAAATGTCTTATTAGGATTTACCCAAGGGTAAAAATACATGTTATTCAGTGGTTAGATCGTACCCGGTGAGATGGGTAGAGACGTGGGCTAGTGTTGTAAAACCGACTACGTAAGATCTTTACCGTATTTGAATCCCTTGCAGGGTCATGGCTGGACACTGACGCGAGATGCAGTGCACGGTGCAAGGACTCACTGAGGCGCTACAGTAGGTGGCGCAAGGCGGAGCTTGCGGTGCTCACCGTGGAGCCGGTGATCTTCATCGGGATTTCCGTAACATGAACCCACCCAAGTTTACGGGTTCGGTGGACCCCGACGATGCCGAGCATTGGCTCAAGGAGACCGAGAGGATCTTCCGCGTGATGCAATGCACGGACGAAGAGAAGGTCCTACTAGCCACATTCCAACTAGAGAGGGATGCGCGAAGCTGGTGGGAGTCCGTGGAGGCCACATTACCTGACGATCATGTCACGTGGGCGGAGTTCGTCGAACACTTCAACGGCAAGTACTTCCCGGACCGAGTGCAAGAGAAGAAGGCCGCGGAATTTGCCGCGCTGAAGCAATGGACTCGAAAGGTGGCTGAATATGAGGCCCAGTTCTCCAGACTTTCCCGTTATGCACCTCACTTGGTGTGTACGGAAAAGATGAAGGCGAGGAGATTTCTCAACGGGCTACGGCCCCAATATATTACCCAGCTTGCGCCGATGGACATCCACGTCTACTCAGAAATGGTTCGTCGTGCTCAGCTATTGGAGGACGCCACCGAATTTTCTGACAGAATTCGGGGCAAGGACAAGAAGGAGCAGGTTACCAGTTCGGGAAGCTTCAAACCACCTTTTGGCAAGAAGCGAACCTTTAATGGAGGCGAGTCTTCCAAGGCAAAGAGGTTCCAGAAAAATCACAAGCCATACCTCGCTATCAGTAACAAGCCCTTCTCCGACGTTACTCCTTCTAAGGATAGCTGTACTTATTGTGATAAAGCTGGTCATAAGACCGAGGACTGCTAGAGGAAATTGGGAGCGTGCCTCCGATGTGGGAGTCGAGATCACCGAATTCCCGACTGCCCGTTGATGAAGGAGCAAGCCAGCAAGGACGAGAAGCGTCCATTTAAAAAGCAAGGCCGTCTGCAAGCTCTTCAAGGGACGGAATCTATGGAAGGAGGAATTGTGGAAGGTACATTGATTATTTGTTCTAAGCCTGCTAGAGTTTTATTTGATACTGGAGCAACTCATTCATTTGTTTCCAAGAAGTTTCCTGCTTCATTTTCTAAAGAACCCGAATGGATAGATTTAATTATAACTACACCTCTTGGAAACAAATCAGATATCATGTACCATTATCCAAATTGTGAGATTATGGTTCAAGACCACAATTTACCGGCCGACCTGATATGCCTTGACATGGAATGTTACGATGTCATATTAGGAGCCGACTGGTTATCAACCTACCAAGCAACGGTAGATTGTCGGCATGGCAAAATAGCTTTTAAGAATTATCCCGAGTTAGTTTTTAACAAATCTCGGAATAAAACCCTGCTTATCTCAGCTCTCCGAGCCAGTAAACTGGTGAAAAAGGGATGCATGGCTTTTTTGGCTTTTGTAACCACCACTGAAGTTGAGAAGACAAAAATTGATGACATCCGAGTGATTCGGGACTTCTCCGATGTATTTCCAGACGACTTACCTGGTTTACCTCCGGAGAGGGAAGTGTCATTCACCATAGATATTGTTCCGGGTGCCGGACCTGTTTCTAAAGCACCCTACAGGATGTCTCCTATGGAATTGAAAGAGCTGAAAGAGCAGTTGATGGACTTACTAAAGAAAGGATTCATTAGGCTGAGCACTTCCTCATGGGGAGCGCCTGTGCTATTTGTTAAAAAGAAGGATGGTACATTGAGATTATGCATCGATTATCGGCAGTTAAACAATCTTACAATCAAGAACAAGTACCCACTACCGAGAATTGATGAGCTGTTCGACCAATTATCAGGAGCAATGTATTTCTCCAAAATAGATCTTCGATCTGGTTACCACCAATTGAGGATCAAGGAGGAGGAAATTTACAAAACTGCATTTCGAAGTAGGTATGGGCATTACGAATTTACTGTTATGCCTTTTGGACTAACAAATGCGCCTGCAGCTTTCATGCAGTTAATGAACAGCATTTATCGACCTTACTTAGATCAATTTATTGTGGTCTTCATTGATGATATATTGATTTATTCAAAGACTGAAGAAGAGCATGAGGAACATCTCAAGATGGCATTATAGATATTGCGAGACAACAAATTGTATGCTAAATTCAGTAAATGCCAGTTCTGGCTTGAGGAAGTGTCCTTCTTAGGACATGTCATCTCCAAGAATGGGATTTATGTTGACCCTGCAAAGGTCGAAGCCGTGCAAAACTGGGAACGACCGACGAGTGCAACGGAGATTCGTAGCTTCTTGGGCTTAGCTGGTTATTACCGACGTTTCATCAAGGACTTCTCCAAGATTGCGGTTCCTCTTACCAGATTGACTCGCAAGGAGGTGCCTTATGAGTGGAATGAAGACTGTGGAAGGAGCTTCTTGACTCTGAAGGAACTCTTGACTACTGCACCGATCTTAGCTCTTCCAATTGAAGGAGAGAAATACGAGGTATATACCGATGCATCTGGTATCGGCCTCGGATGTGTATTAATGCAGAATGGGAGAGTTATTGCATACTCGTCCCGGCAATTGAAGAAACATGAAGAGAATTATCCTGTGCACGATCTAGAGCTAGCCGCAGTGGTATTGGCTTTGAAGATCTGGAGACACTATCTCTATGGAGAACAATTTACAGTCTACTCCGATCATAAAAGCCTTAAATATTTATTCTCTCAGAAGGAGTTGAACATGCGCCAACGGCGTTGGCTCGAATATCTCAAGGATTTCGACTTCACAATACAATATCATCCTGGTAAGGGTAATTCCGTAGCAGATGCCCTTAGTCGGAAGCCGAGAGCTCTATTAGCCAACTGTATGGTTCAGGAATGGAAATTATTAGAAAAATTTTCTGAACTTGACATCAACATGGGCGAGAATGATGGGAGTATTACTCTATCCCACTTAAGTATACATCCGGACTTGCTAACTGAAGTCAAGAGGTTGCAAGAAGAAGACCCGTTATTGGTGGAAATAAAGGAAAAGCTGGATGAGAAGACCGATTTCAAGATGGCACCCGATCGAAGAATCTTATTCCATGAAAGGACATGTGTGCCCGACAGTCCTGAGCTGAAGAAGAAGATTCTTGAAGAAGCCCATCGATCGAGATACACGATACATCCGGGAGCCACTAAAATGTACCAAGACATAAAAAGGACCTTCTGGTGGCCCAACATGAAAAGGGAAATAGCAGAGTTCGTGTCTCGATGTTTGACTTGCCAGCAGGTGAAGGCCGAACATCAAAAGCCCGCAGGGAAACTACATCCACTGGATATTCCCAAGTGGAAATGGGAGTATATCGGCATAGACTTCATCATGGGCTTGCCCAAGTCTAGGGGCGGATATGATAGCATATGGGTAATCCTCGATCGTCTTACTAAATCGACTCATTTCTTACCTATTAAGAGTCGATGGTCGGTTGATATCCTCGCTGCTCTGTACATTAAGGAAGTCACTAGACTCCATGGAATCCCTGTGTCTATAGTATCTGACCGAGACCCTCGCTTCACGTCTCACTTCTGGAAGAGTCTACAACTCTCTCTAGGAACGAAGCTTAATTTCAGCACAGCTTTCCATCCCCAGACAGATGGTCAGACGGAAAGGACTAATCAGGTTGTTGAAGATATGTTGCGAGCATGTATTATAGATTTCGGCGGGAGTTGGCATGACCACTTACCATTAGCCGAATTTGCCTACAATAACAGCTACCAAGCCAGCATTCAAATAGCACCTTTCGAAGCACTCTATGGTAGAAGCTGTAGATCTCCGGTATGCTGGGGGGAGGTCGGTGAAAGACAACTCCTAGGTCCTGATATTGTAAGAGATTCCACTGAGAAGATTCTCCTTATCAGAGAGAGACTCAAGGTGGCTCAATGCAGGTAAAAATCTTATGCTGATAATAGAAGAAGGGACTTGGAATTTCAAGACGGTGATCATGTATTTCTCAAGGTATCTCCCAGTCAAGGTATCCGAAGATTTGGTGTTAAAGGTAAACTTACACCAAGATTCATCGGTCCATTTGAAGTATTGGAAAGAGTGGGTGAGGTAGCCTACCGCATCGCCTTACCTCCTCAACTCTCGGAAGTGCACAACGTATTTCATGTTTCTATGCTGAAGAAATACGTGCATGATCCTTCTCACGTCATCGACCACGCCAGTTTGGTGATTCAAAAGGATCTGACCTATGAGCAAAAGCCGATGCGAATCCTCGATCGAGAAGCCCGAGTTCTAAGGAACAAGACGATCCCTATGGTTAAAGTTCAATGGAATCGATGCTCGGAGCAAGAAGCAACATGGGAAACCGAAGAATCTATGAAGAGAAGATACCCAGAACTGTTCTAGCTGGCAGGTATCTTATCCTTTACACAGTACTCTTATGTAGTTGAATTTATCCCTATACAGTTGAATTTGGGGACCAAATTACCCTATACAGTTGAATTTGGGGACCAAATTCTTTTAAGTAGGGGAGGGTGTAGCACCCGTGTACAAAAAATAAATAAATAAATAAATAAATAAATAAAGATATTAAAAAAATAATATTTTCAAATACTAATAATAACAATAATGTTTATGATAAAAAAAATAATAATAACATTTATGATTAAGTTTATGATATATTAAACTTATGAAAGAAATAGGAACTCAGGGTTATCAAATGTAAAGGGAATCCACTTAACAAAATGACCTCCTAGTGTAGTGGTTAAGTGTCTTGCCTTCAACCCAAAAACTAGGGTTCTATACACCCCATCAACATTATTTTGCCAAGTCTCAATTTAACCCAATTTAAGGGGGCGACGTGGCCATCTTAGACACCAAGAAAAAGGGAAAAAATTCAAAATTTCCCAAGCCACTTATCCTCCATTATCCCCAACACATGTCACTATCTCATATCCCAGATCCTGAAATCTCGGATCTTGCCCCCCTAAGCCTGTCTAGTAGAGGGGATTAAATCTAGGCCTAGCTCTCCCATTGTGTTAGTTAGAGCTTCGAGATACGAGCCTAGGCTGGGAGGTTCTGTGCTGCGTACTAGGAGGAGAGGAGGTTGCTGGGGAAGCTTCTTCCTTCGCTAATTATCATCCAAACAGGTAGGTGTTCTCAATTTTAACTAAACTACTAGTTAATTAGTGCCTAAGCAGTGCATCTCCATGCGATTTATTGTTGCATAGCATATGTCAGCCTAGTAAATAGCCTGTACCCACTTAAATCGAAAAAGATTAGTGAAAGGATTAACATATATTAGAAATAATTAGCAGGTATTAGCTATAATTAATATGTGTTAGTAGGTCTTCTCAATTTTTAACAAAACCCATAGTTAATTAAGGCATAACAGGATATAAGTTCTTAGTTAGTCTATCTCCATGCGACGTTCTAGCATCAATCAGTATTAAACCTTGCATGGTATACATTCTATAATAACTATTATCATAATCTGCAGTATGATTTCAAGCAACCCATATCTTACTTTAATTTTCTATTATTTAAATGCATTAACTTGTTAAGTAACTGTTAGATGCCATGACATTAAACTTGTCAGATAATCAGTAGTTAATATGGGAGTATTCAACTTGTTAAACTATCATTTAGTACTTAGTATAGTGAAACCTGTTAAACTGAGTACCTGTGGAAACCGTAAACAGTTATGTCTTTATGTTAAGTTAAGAGTAATGATCTTTGGGGATTTTTATTTTTTTTATTTGGAGGGGTGTTGATGTGAAATTTGAGGGATATATATTTTTCATTTTCATCTATTTTTTTATATAATTATTTTCATAAAATTCCTTTAAAATAAAACATAACACTATTCACTTTTACTATTCATATGACAGTAATTGTCTATTAAAATATCATTTAATATATTGGAGACTCATCTAACCCGTTAAACTTAGTGTAGCACCCTGAGTATAAAATGAATAAAGATTTCTGACGTTATAAGTCAAAATCTTAATCCCTATATTTATTGATGTATTTATTACTTAAGGAAGTAACATGGCCTAGTGGTTAAGTAGCACATCTCAAATCTGAGGTCCAGGGTTCAATTCCTAGCACCAACAAGTCTTTTTTGGCTGCCAGACATTCCTGCATCACAAATTACACAGAAACTTTTGGACCTAAATGGTACCCGAGTCCAAGATAGCTTGTGAAATCATGAAACTGCTGTAACAACACCTTGGGAACTCAAATTTTGTTAGAACAGTTTGTCTTTTCATTTTTGAACTTGTTCAGGTTGTGTCTATTCTGAGTCCACTCTCTTAAGTTCCAATTTTCATTCTGTTTCAGCTGAGAAAGTTTGTGGGTTCTGTTTGCGTGTCTGGTCATGGTCGACATCTGGTAAGTCTGTGGTCGACCATAGTTTCTCCAGATACCAGCATCCGTTCTGGTTGAGCCTCTGGTCGACAGAGGAGGGGTCTGTTGTCGACCAGCTTGTTTCCAGACACCTTATTTTACAGGTTTGTGTTTATTAACATGATTTAATGCTTTGTTTGTCTGGTTACTTCTGTGAATTTGAACTTCTCGTCTGATATGACTGTTATTTTTAAACTGATGTGGATTATCCATTTTCCCTTTAGAATTCCTCTCTTCCAAGGTGACATTAATCTGTTTAGAGGAGCTTTCAGCTATATCCTTTTGTTTGTTTTGATATAAGTTTATCAAGGGGCCTTTTCCTTTAGGGTCAGCTATTTTATTTAAAATTTTTATTTGGAATTCCTTTTTAGCCGTTGGGTTGTACCCTAACCCCTCTTTCTGAAAATTTACTTTTATTCCCAACACAGCGTTCAAGTTTTCTTGACCCTTAGTCATTTTTTTCAATTGAGTTGCTGTCATTATTGAACTGATTAACCTTCTTCTTCAAACTTTTATTTTCCCTTCTTATTCTTTCATATGTATCAAGTAAATCTGAATAGGCTTCTTCCCAATCTGAGCTAGAAAAGTCTTGAAAAGGGGAGGTTACCTCAAGATCGTTGCTGTCTCCTTTGGCCAAGTGAGGGGTATGAAAAACGACATGGAGTAGGAAAACAACATGGACTTAAACCTGTTATTTTTATTATTATTACATTTTGGGTAAAAATGGGGGAAAATACTTAAATCTGTTATTATTATTATTATTATATTTTTGGTAAAAATGGAGAAAATGCTTAAATTTGTTATTTTTATTCTAATGGAGAGAATGCTTTAAAAAAAGTAGGAAAAATGAGATAAATTCAATAAAAGTGGAGGTACTAATCTCGCACAGTTGTCCGTGGATTACTCGTCATTATACACCTTGGACTCCGTTCCAACTCCACCTTATTTTCCTTCTGGTCAAGCCTAGCCTTGAAATTCTTTATTGGATATAAATGAAATGGATGTCAAAAATATGACTTAAATGCTGGCAAAAGGGCTCGGTCCGGTCCTGGGAGGAGCACCCGAAACCAAAGGGAAGAGATCTCTTGCTTGAGGGCGTCTAACATTGTGTCCTAATACTTGCTAAATTGAGACATTCCATCAACACTTGCTTGGCCCGGACAGGGCAATACTTGCGTGGCCCCAAAAGGGGCAATACTGGACTTGAAATGTCATTGAGTGAATTGTTATATAAATAGCCAATTCCTATTGTACATGTTTCACCTTACTTACTGATTTTAAATTACAGTCGTTCATTATTTGTTCAGTCTTGTATCACTTACTGTTAGATTGAATGTATATGCTTTCCTTGCTCTCATCCTGCGTTATCAGTTTTTATAAATTCCTTGATCTCTACTGTCTGCATGCATGAATTGAAATATTAATCACTTAAAGCCTGTTAAGGTTTGAGATGTAATTCCTACTGAGCGATTCGCTCATCCAGTTGTTATCTAACCATTTCAGGTGATTTGGAGGACGACCCGATTCCAGGAGGGGATGAGTCTGAGTGATAAGTGTAGAATTAGAACTGCCCCCTATTATTGTAATTTCATTATGTTGGGTCAATGTTGTAATCTGAACTATGTCGGTATGTATGAGTTAGATAAATAAAGGGTATGAATTGATCCTTGTATTTGTAGAATCATCGGAATTATCAAATTAAAGGTTTAGCTTGCGCGCTCTTTTACTTGTCTAAGGTAGAAGCCCTTAGAATCTCTAGCTTGCTTTGGTTCTATATAAAGCACTGTCGCGCCGTGGGTAGGCTTCCGCGCTCGGGACGTGACATGATATCTCTTGAGTGTACTTGTAGTAGATGCGGAGTTGGCATGGTTGGTTACCTCTAGTTATTTCCTTAAAGTTGTGTTAGCACTTGTTACTCTTGGAGTCAGTTATTGTATTAGAATTCAGATTGGAAGTCATGTTTGATCGTGTATTAGCAGTGTTGGTTATTGTAATGATTTGGAATCATCTTGATCAATAGAGTTGTATCTTTCCTTAGCATTGTGTAATTGTTTAGTTTAGAATATTTATTTGCTTTCTAGCTAGTTTCTAACTGTACGTCCCGTTATTTCGCGTCGGGGTGTGACATCTATGGCTCTCTTTCTACTTTTCATTGGTTTTCTCTATTTTTTTTGGAAGGAAGCCCCGCGCAGGATTAACAGGGGGGTTTTATAGATGAAAAGATCCTTGTTTCAATAGGATTATAACAAGCAAAATAATCACAAGATGTGGATCTCCCTTCCAGAGAAGAACACGGAGCCAAAAATGATAAGGACACCATGCAGAGGAGGTTACAGACGAAGAGGACACGGAGTGGAAATGGCGACCGAACTGCTGTCATAAATTAAATGGGCGACCGAGAAACTGCCGCTTATTCCCAGATAAATTATAGAAATAACGGGCTTTCCATAACTTAAAATAAGAAATCGCGCTTGTTGAAAAAGGCGTTCATTAATGAGCGCCCGCTCAAAAGGGCGTCAATTATTTAGATTTAAATTCCAGTGGAAATCGAAAAACTAGGAATTAGCGCCCGCGTGAGCGGGCGTTTATTCCTATGAGTCGACCTACTGGAGGACCAGTCATCCTATAGTGGAGGTAAATGGCGACACTCTAAAAGGGTGTTCATTCAAATGGCGTCCAGAGCACGGTCGCCCATTCCAAATAAATCTAAAAAAATGAAAAAACCCTCATATTGAGTCAGTAATGAAGTCCACTTTGGGGTATTACATCGTGACATGAAATTTACTCAAGATAGTATCAATTTTGACGTGTCTACAGCTGTCCCGCCTTGGCGTCTGCTTTGCAGGGGAGTGAGACAGAATGAAGTATAGTGGAAATGAAAATGAAAATGAAGTGTAAGTGTAACGAAGCAGAATGAAGTGAGAAATGACTGAAAAGTAGATGCCAAGGTGTGATGTGACACGCCTCTGATACTAAGTGTTGAAAATCTTTCCACGGTTCTGAATAAAACAACATCGGATGATTTCAAGAAAGCAACGATTGTCTGGATGAAAATTAAGCTAATAAATGTGTACACGGGCACGAAAGGAGAAACACCATTGGAGAGTGATTACCAGCCAATGTGTACGTGCTACAACCAAGGTGGATTTGTAGAAAAATAAAGAGAAAGAGATAGGAATCCAGTCAAAAGATGCTTTCAAGGAACCAACCTGAGCAGCTTCAAGGAGAACATAGTACTCAATTTGGATTAGAATATCTCATGTCAACTTAAATCGAGAGCTAGTGGCCCTCATTACTGACTTAATATGAGGATTTTTCAACGTCAAAGCTCAAAGTCCTACATGATGCATGCTGGGCTAGAAGAAAAATTAAAACAAACTAAAATAGAAAATAATCAACGATAATATTACTAAGCTATCCAGACTAGGTTAGGAATCCAATTCTCTGAGTTGACACTAAGCCAAAGATCGTTTGTCCACGCACCAACCCAGAAAGTGGAACCGTCGTTCCAAGCCTTAGACGACTCAACGGCCTATCCGTGTGACTAAGACTCCCATTGAATTATCAATGTTTTTGATGAAGGGGAACTCAAATTCTAGGTTCATCAGAACCACAAGGTCCTTGATGTGCTCTAGTAATGTAGATAACATATAGTAAAAATACATACACGAAGGGGATACAAGGGAAGAGAGATGTCACCTCCGAGTGCCTTTGGTAACCCGCATAGCTTGTTCTTTCCTGCACTCAAAGATCATTAGTACAACAAGAAATTGATATGTATGATTCATGTAAATTCATGAAGATATGATGAATGTTAGCTCATTGCATAGTTGTCAAGCTCATTAAAATGCTTAACAAGTACAAGCTCATGACAATTCTTGCATTTATAAAGCCAACCCTCGTAATTCATATAAAATTTAGAAATAGCACTATTTAAAGAATTGGCGACCGCTTAAAGGGGCGCTCAATTAAGAATTGGCAACTATATGATGGGCGCTTTTCAAAGAATCAGTGGATACTGCGATGGTCACCAATTCTTCACGATTCCAGAAACTCGTTTCCTACTCGGACACTGAACTTTTGCTCCTATTCAAGCTCAAATTCGAGCTACTCTAGTAAATTGAAGCCTCCTCCTTATAAATAGCACCTCCATGGCCCCTCCTTTCATCAAATAGAAGGTCCAAATGTTCCAAAGAAGTCCTAGATCAAGATTTGAGTGTAGAAATTAAGAAAAACAAGGGAAAAAATAGAGATTTCAAGGTTTTCTCATGGAGAACATGATGCAATGCCCATTGAAGAGATCGAGGTGTGGATTTGTAAGGATCACAAAGATCGATGGTCATATTAGCGGAAGGATTGCAGCAAATCAAGTAAGCTTTCAAGAAAGATCTTAGTTCTATCTAATTCTTTTCTCAATTCTATCCAAATTCTAATAGCATTCTACCCTCTCTTCTCTTCTTTTTTTTCTTTTCTAATTTTCAGGATTATCCACTCATCCTGGGTGCTAGGAGATACACCGAGATCCAATGGCTCCCCCTACTCCTTTCCAAAATTACTCTTGACATGAGATCCTATCTCTCTAAGTGGAATCTATTAGGCTTAGTTACCCATGCCAAACATTATGATTCCATACACCTTGATTAGGCAGCTATGGGCGCTTTTATAGAGATTTGGCACCCACACACCCATACTTTCCTATTTCCCACCTTTGAAGCTACCATACTCCTAGAGGAGGCAGAAATGCTACTAGGATTGAAGACCATAAAGCAAGGAGATGAGGAAAAGATGGCGGACATGTGTGAGCCAATAAGCGCACTATAGATGTTAGCAAGCCTTATCCCAAGTCAAAATATGATAGATCAAATCCGGGCCACAAGAGGGATAAACTTGATGAAGCTTGTGGCGTGAGTGTACAAAGCTTTGGGGAAAGCCAAAGAGGAGGATATGGAAGGAGTTATGAAAGCTTTTGTGATTTGCCTCACGGGAGGATTGCTTTTCCCTTCGGCGGAGGACTTCTTAGAAGAGGAGCAATTGAGCGCCATATGCAAAGTTTGGGAGGGAAAGAGGATTGGGCCGGCGGTCCTAGCCTACTTCTATAGTGGGCTCACCTCGCCGTCTATGGGGAGGCCCCTATATGGGTCTATGCTCTTATTCACAAGTTGGATTGACCTCCACTTTAAATTTGATCCATGTGAGGAGTCCCAACAAGCCACTAGGATATTCTCTAAGTGCCCACTCCACTATATGACGGGCACACTAGGATTGAATGAAAGAGTTACTAACCGGGTACCCGAGCTCAAGAAGCGGGTGGATTGGCGCGGGCATCTGAAAGTAATGCCTCAAAATGCCTTCACATGCGCACCGGGATTCCTCAAGACTCAAGGCGCTACCGAGTTTGTGCTTTACAACTCCCACCGGTGCCTCTCACAACTTGGCCTTCCCCGCCATCTGTTTGAAGAGCCTTCTCATCTCCCACCAATCAAGAAGAGAGAATTTTGTTCAAAGGGCGATGAAGAGGAGATCAAGACAATACAAGCTTTATGGCGGGTCAGCAAGCTACTCCGGCCCATGGAGCGAGTGGAGGAAGACAAACATCAATGGCAGACTTATGTAATAGCTCTTAGGAATTTGAGTCTCAAGGTGACTCACTAAGCATGTAATGAAGATTTCCTTTAAGTGAATAAAAGATGTTTCCTTGATTGAGCCAATGAAAGTGTCTAAGCATGACTAAATCTTCAAAAATCTCTCAATTCTGTGTAAAAAATGAAGCTCTGTAAGAAACTGCGCCCGCCAAAGAGGTCGCTAATTCTTGGTTCTACGCCCTTCACACCGTCGCCAATTCATTTATCCTCTTTTTTCCCATAAAAAAAGAAATTCCTTAATTGGTGCCTTTCAAACAGCCGCTCATTCTATATGGACGCCCCTTCAAATGGGCGCTTATTCATGTTTATCCGACAATCCAATAATCCAAAATTACTTTAAACAACGCCTGCTAATAGAGCCGTTCATTTTGAAAATAACGCTCGTGTACACGGTCGCTCATCGCAAAGAAATTCCCAATAAAAATGTTAATGCCCTTCATGATTGCCTGATAGTTTTGCGTATTCCAACGTTTCCCAAGAAATGGTGACCCTACACGCTGTCATTCAATCCTAAAATGACGCCTAAGAAAAGGTCGCTGATTCTTGATATTTTCTAAAAAATCTGAAATTCCAAAAATGGACGCCTGCTCAAACGGTCGTTCATTATAAAATGATGGCATAGACGAGGGCGTCAATTCTTTCAAAATCACCGCCACAAAATCTTTCCGTTAAACCTTCTTTCCTAGCTTTATAACTCCTTTTCACATTCTCTGCATTTTCTCTTTTCTGTTTCTCTGCTACTCTGTTCTACAACTCCCACCGGCGACAACCACGATGATCTTACACTCTCTCTCACTCACACTCTGCCCATTCTCATCTGTCACCAATCTCCCCCACGATGGCCTCTACGAGTGGCTTCGGTGCCAGGAAGAGGCAAAGGGTGATGGCACCCGCCGTCGTTCACATCGACGGGGAAGACGATGTTGGCGAAGAGGAGGTTCCTCCCGTTGCGACTGAGGCTCCGGCGGTGGCGCATGGAGAAGAAGATGAGGTAGAAAATGAAGAAGAAGGTGAAGAGGGTGACAAAGAAGAAGAGGCATACGGTGATGAAGAAGATGAAGACGAAGGAGGAGAAGGGAACGAAGATGCAGAAGAAGGAGAAGATGGCGATGAAGAAGAAGAGGTAGAGGCTGGGCAACCCCCTCCTCTCCACTGGCCATTGTGGGGAGGCCTCATAGAGCCCGAACCCAGCAAGGTAAGCCCGTTCACCCTGCTGCTTTTTTCTTAAAGAAGTAACGATTGCTTAACAGACGTAATTTTAAAACTCTTTTTTTCTTTTTTCTCTTTTTTTACAAAAAAAGATTTTAAGAAATTAAAAAGTTTTTTTTCTTTATTTTTGTCGGGATAAACCAAACCGCCAAAGAATTGGCGCCTGGCTGCTGGGTGTCAAATTTAAAAATTGATGGCTACTATATTGTCGCCAATTTAAAACAGTCACATTTTTGTTTTGTTTTATTTTTTTTTGTTAATTGGTTAATTAACATCCTGGTTATTGACATATATTTTTTTCTTTTTAATTTTTTTTGTTGCAGGGACTGATACGGACTCGCATTTCCTGGGTTCAAGTGTTGGCTGCATACCACGGGTTGCCCGACTTCCAAAGGCCGATGGTGATGGCGATGGGATTCGGGCCCTTCCTCAGCATGGAGCTGGTACACCCTGACTTGATTCTGATTCAGGTGCTGAGAGAGAGGTAGGATCGAGCTAGTCGGGCATTTTTGATGCCCTGGGGGCACATGGTGCCGAGCCTGGAGGACGTGGCGAGGATCATCGGATTGAGAGTAGATGGAGAGGTAGTGAGCGGGGTGACCCTCCTAGATTACGGTGAGCTAGCTCAGAGGCTCTTGGATTTAGAGACAGTAGCTGACACCCCGAGGGCGTGTAGGATGGTATATCGTACTGAGCTGACGGGGGTCATGGGGTTAGGAGACTGTCGACAATGGTCTAGGGAGTCTTTAGGGGAGTTTACAGAGAGGCTGACCGCGAGAGCTCGAGCCGTTTATTGTCCTGATGCTCGGCTCAGAGGGAGAGAGTAGACATGGACTTGAGGAGGTTTTTATTCCTGATGCTCGGGAGATTGATATTGGGGACGAAGGGGGATGATTTGAACTACAGATTCCTAGGCATCCTAGAGGACCTGGATGGAGTTGGGTGATATGCCTGGGGTGCTGCCCTTCTAGCGCACTTGATAGCCGACCAGTCCACAGGGATAGGTCGTGAGACGACTGTCAGTGGCTTCTCACCTTTTCTTCAGGTATGCATTTTTTGTTATTTTAATGGTTATGAATATGATTGTGCATATTCTTATGAATGCTAATGCTAATGAAAATGAATGCAGGTGTGAAGTCACCTCTACATGCCCATGGACAGAGCTAGTCCCCGACCTGGAGATGCAGATGCCTACCCTCTGGCATGAAGGTGGCTGCCATGCTTGATTGGGGCGCCTCAGGCTTATACGCTACGAGTACTCAGGCGGGAGTTCTGCAACTACCCCGCTTCACTGGTATGTGCGTTAATATGATGCAATTATGCTTTATTTTTCTACTTTATGAAGATATGATGATATAATGATATGCCTGCAGGTGGTGTGGAGACCGTAGCTGGGGATGGCTGATGAGGGTCAACCTTGGGTCGTAGCGGGTCGACTTCATTTTGGGCGTGAGATCTGGGTTCACTACCTAAATGAGATCGAGCTGTTGCGGCTAAGGCTGGCGATGAGGACGCTCGGTCTGCACCAGGAGTGGGTCGAGGTAGCAGAGCCGCGCGAGATCGGGAGGAAGACCCGAGGACGTACCGTTGCGACCGACTGGCGGCTTCGGTTCTCGGAGTAGTTTGCGGACTGGCAGAGAGGCGGGACCCCAGTCGTCTCCCATGCGCCGGATAGTTCAGCATATTTGCAGTGCTACTGGGAGGCGTACGCTGGTCGACCTCAAATGAGGGTACTGGGGGTATGTATGAATGCATATTTTCTAATGTTAAAAACTTATATGCTTATTGAGATATGCAACTAATATGTGACAAATGCAGGATGCGCGGGATGTAGTGGTGGTGGACATGCAGGTCCATCTCCATAGTGTGGAGGCCCAACTTGCGACTACGCGAGCGGACTTAGAGGCCCTGGTGAGTGTACTTAACTATATGCAATTAATTATTCCTGAATTATTGATGCTGGCAACTGACAATCTCAATAAACGCAGCATGCCCAGCAGGGAGCAGCAGTTGGAGGGACGGGAGGCGCCTCTTCGAGCATGAGGGATCAGAGCGCCGAGGTTGCTTCTTTACAGGAGCGTCTCGCAGGAGCGCTAGTGCTTGTCGAGGCGGTGGAGCTCGACCTAGCTGAGCAGGTAAGCATTCAGATGATATTCACACATTACACATTATTTTTTTGCAAAAACAAAAGGTTCCATTATGCTTATGAAATGCAATGAATTACGCAGGCCATAGACTTGCAGGATGCGCTTACCCGGGACGCTCTAGCCGGGACAGAGGTCACGATCCGTGACCAGCGGGTCGTGAAGTTAGAGGAGGAGTGGAGGAGCCGAGGGACAAGGGTGCTTCCCCAAGAGGTAGTGGAGTTGCAGATCCTTCTGGAGGTTGAGAGAAGGGACCGTGCTCAAGAGAGGGAGGACCGGCTGAGGGAGCGTGAGGAGCGGCTCGAGCGCGAGCGAGAGCTGTCCGCATTGAGGCTCCGCCTTGGCGTAGCCCAGGAGCATGCTAGAGCAGTAGAGGAGCACTACTGGTGAGGCCGGGAGTGAGCACAGCGCGAGGGGCGAGCCAACGCTTATTCTAGCATAGGTTATCTTGCGGGTTCCTCTACTCAGCAGAGGAACGAGGCAGAGGTGCGAGCTCGAGCTGAGAGGTCAGCTGCCACACAGGGTTCGATGGGGCCCCCACCGCCTCCGGCCCAAGGTAGTGATGAGAGAGGAGAGGCAGAGAGTAGAAGGGAGGAGGGTGGCGGTGAGAGCTAGAGAGATTATCTTTGTACACCACCTCCTGCATCTTGTACACATATATATGTGAGCATGTTTATAGAAATGAAAAGCATGTTTGTTACCTGAGTTTATCTTTTTGTGTGCTTGTGTACCTGTGTCATCTGCTTCGTTCTATCCATGTATTCCACACTTAAGCAAATAGATTAGTTAATCTGTTTGGCTTGGTCCCTTTCTCGATATGCAAGGGGATATTATGTTGACCTTAATAAAGGGTCAAGGGGCCAAGCCTTTTAATCAACTAAGGTAAATAACGAAGAATAGAGGAAAATGTAACATGCAGGCAGGCAGATGCAAACTAGAATTGAAAAGGATGATCACACAAAATGCAAGCAAGTAGATGATAATAGCAGATAGATTAAGCAGGGCATTCTGTGGGAATTGGCGACCAGACAGATGGCACTAATTAACTAACTGGCGTCCTCTAATTGGGCGCTAATTGAAAACATTTTTTTATTTTTTATTTTTTTTGAAATGATGACCAGACAGGTGTCTTTAGTTAAGAAAATGGCGCCCTCTGGTTGAGCGTTAATTGAAAAAAAAAATTATTTTGTTTTGTTTTTTTTGAAATGACGACCAAGCGAGTGTCTTTATTTAAGAAAATGGCACCCTCTGGTTGGGCATTAATTGAAAACAATTTTTTTATTTTTTTTATTTTCTGAAATGACGACTAGACAAGTGTCTTTATTTAAGAAAATGGTGCCCTCTGATTGGGCGTTAATTAAAAATAGTTTTTTTGTTTTTTTAAATGACGACCAGACGAGTGTCTTTATTTAAGAAAATGGCACCCTCTGGTTGGGCGTTAATTGAAAACAATTTTTTTTGGTTTAGCATGGTACATAGATCCTAAAACCTTACACATTCACCATCTTAAATTCATTAATCATTCTTAAATAAATTAATAAAGGCTCAACGTGCTTGAAGTTTATGCTTTCACTCATAGCCTCGTGCGGCCCATCCTCCTAAGTCCGTCTTTGCCATCCTTCAAGCTTATGACATACCACAGAGGCGGAATGGAAGAAGATGTTGGGGAAGTTCACGAGGGGTTCCGAAAGACTAGGAAGCTTCCCTCCCTTACCCTATTGCCTGTTGAGGTTCGGTCTTTGGCTTAGAGAAATTTTTGTTACCTTTTGCCCTTTCAAGATGTATGCTTACGACCAGGGTTTTCCCTACGGGGACTCTGCCCTCTTTAAATAAAGACCTCTTATCAAAGATATTTTTTGTCTCATTGTATCTCGTTTGGCAACTGTGGACAGGCTTCAAATGGGACAAAAAAAATCTTCCTTTTGGTTGTGGAAGATTTAGACCTTGTTCTGGAAGAGATGCTAAGGAAACATATGATAGGGTTGAAATGTTTTCTCACTTGGTATAGGCTATACATGTTGAAAAAAAATCAGTAGTATGATATATATCCTCACGTCAATGAGGTGTGGGTTGTATTGAATGGCAGTTACCTGATTTACAGAGTTGTTTGGAGAGGGGTGAATATGAGTTGGTAGAAGTCATTTACCGTTCTGATTCTTTGATAAGAGTTATGGTTTGTAGTCATGGTATTTTTGTCCCATTATACCTACTCTTCATACTCATATTGCCAATGCTAAGCTGGATGAAGTCTCTATTTGGTATCCTAGCCTTTGAAGAGAGCCTAAACCTCACCTTCTCTAGGATACATCACATTAGAATTTCTTTTTGAACCTTTCGTCCAAGATATTAAGTGAGAGAACATACAGACATCGTCAGAATTTTTTGCTCCCCCAAGCATGAAGTTCCCACAACCCAATGGTAGTTTCTCATCCTACCAATCAATCTCAGCAGATAGTGCAAAATTTGGGATTCAATGACTCATCTAACTTCATTACATTATCTGCTTTGTTCTTTTAAGATTACTCAGGAGCTTTCTTAAAGAAATTTCTTATCTGACCAGATTCTTTAAAAGAGTTGGGATGCATTTATATTTTCTTACAAAAGGGTGCTCTTAATGCACATAACTAGAAGAAGACAATCTTTACTTAAGAGATAGGGACAGATGCAGCCAAATGCAATGAAGGGAATTTTTCTTTGTTGAGTGTGTGATTTTGATGATTACAAAATATTATTCTAGTGTGATTTTAAATGTTATTCTAGTATGGAAGTCTTTGATTTTGAATGTTATTCTAATGTGAAGAATTGGTCTTACATTGTTGCTGGTACTGCAATTGCGTCGACTCGATGGGTCGTTGCATCGACGCACCCTTTAAGCTTCCATAATTTCTTACCTTAAGATATGGAATTGATTTATGCATGTGGAGCCTTAAATATGGGTCGACCCCTACTATCCATACTTCTGTTTGGACATGTCCTGAGCAAAGATTGCTCAGGGGTCGACCCCTTCCAGACGGGGTTCGTAAAATTATTTCTAACCCATATTTAAGGCTTGGGAATTTTATCAAATTGCCCCCACTTCGTTTCTAACCTTGTAGAGTGACTCTTAGACCATTCTAGAAGGGGCATCCTTGTCTTTTGGCCTCTCTCTTGGGTATATATACTACTGTTTCAAATTTGGGTGATTCATCTAAGGGTTTTCTTGTTTCATGTGACAGCCAATTAGACATGCTCAATGGTGACCATCTCATCTTATAAGATAATTATTTCAAATCTTTCCATGCTAAAGATGTACACGATCTTTCTTTCAATTTTCTTTCCCTCACTCTACTGCATGCTATGCCTTCTTTTGGCTTTCTCAATCTACCAAGCCTGGAATGCATGTCCAATGCGAATACATGTCTGAATTTCTCAAAATGCACCAGCAGTCTATTATACTTGTCATAAACTATGCCATAAAGAATATGAGTGTAGGAAGAAATATATAGCCCAAGGGCTCAGGATAACAGCTATGGTAGAGACAATTTGGTGCCCATTTTCATAGCAAATGGATTCATATAATCTAGATGCACGCACTGGGTGTGATCGCATGTCAATATTTAATTGAAAGATTTACTGCACAAATACGAATTGTTACCTGGTCTGTTACTGTTTTCTTACTCGCTATTGACGAACATGCCTGTGATTCCACATTTCTTTGCATAGCTCCATTCCTTCCCTAGTTATCATAGACATACCATGAACTTTTGCATAGATTTAAATGGCATTCTTAAATGTGATTGCACCCACCTGTACAGATGATTTCTCAACCCTGGCCAACCTGGCTTCCAATTCCTTCACTCGATGTTTCATTTAGTTGTTCCGGCCTGCAAATTATGACATGTTCCCCACAAAGTAGAGGGAGTTGGCAATGTCCCTACACCACGAACACGGCCAGATCTATCCTTACCAAGAACCCGAGTGTATGCATTGCCTTTAACTGCAACTGGACGGGGACCGGTTGAGCTTGCATCACCTTGAGAGCGCTTTTTATCCTTCAACTTTTCATGTGATGTTTTTATCAAAGCTCATTTCTGTGACACGGTCCTGCTGACTTGTTTTTTGTATCAACATTTTCCTTTAATAAAACATACTATGTTATCAACGCATTCTTCATTGACAGGCTTTCCATCTCTACACACATGCGTAATTACGAACCAACTTGAGCGATCCAAAATAGTCCCTGTCTTATCGTACTAATGCATCAAAAAAAAATTCAGTAGACTTGTTAGATGCAACCAAAAGGAAGAAATTGAAAACTAAATTATTATATAACCTTCATCTTGTGGATGTCTGCCACTGTCCTTGTGCCAGCACAATGGAACCACTTTTTTTTTCTTTTATTCACTTTATTTGTCTCACTTTTTTTCTACATTGAAGTTAGAATAAATTAGTCGGATAACGAAATAATAATAGATCTGAAATCTGATAAGAAAAATAATAAGGGCCAGTAGATAGTGATTTACCTGCCATTCTTCTGCACTCCAAACTTTCATTGCCTCTTTCCATTGCTGTAGGCTAATTATTTTCGCATCGGGAACCTTTTGCTGGCTCGCTATCAACTTTGGATTGAAAAACCGCCTCCGGATAGTGTATTTGAAGTATTTCCACTTCGTCGATAGATCTTTCATGACCCACATCCTCCGTGATTCATCAATGTCACACTTTCGCTACAAGATAAATGGAAATAATTAATCATTTCATGCAGTGAATACAATAATAGAAACAAAATTAATAGAAGTTACATTTTCACTTTTTGTAATAAAAAAAGAATTATAATTGACCTTACATTACCTTTATATAATCCCAAACATCATCTTTATTGAAGTTTGGCATTTTCTTCCAATTCGGGTAAAAAATGGGTAACTTCTCCACATTCCTTCCCATTGAACCCAAGAAAGTTCTCAATGAACTTCCCCCAGGATCCACTGGCTGCCCAAGGTCATTCCACTGAACACAAATCAACTTGTCATCATCCATGCCATGCACATCATGGGATGAGGTACATCCTCGTTTTCTCCGATGAGCAACGCCCTCACTTCCTTTGGAATCTATTGTGTCAATATCTTGATCTCTCGGCTGCCCTTACACATATATCTCAACTTGCTGGACTCCTTCAACTTTCTGGCCTCCATCAACTTCCTGCCCTTCTACCAATATCTCATCCTATTTTTGGCCTCCATCACCCTACTGACCTGCAGCCTTTTTTTGGTCTCCATCACCCTGCTGACCTGCAGCCTTTTTCTGGCCTCCATCACCCTGCTAACCTGTAGCCTTTTTATGGCTTCCATCAACTTCTTGATCTTCCACTAATATCTCAACCTTTTTCTGGCCTCCATCACTCTGCTGACCTGCAGCCTTTTTCTGGCCTTCATCAACTTCTTGCCCTTCCACTAATATCTCAACCTTTTTCTGGCCTCCATCAACCTACTGACCTACAGCCTTTTTCTGGCCTCCCTCTATTTTCGCACTTCCATTGCCAACTTTTGTCTCACCACCTCTGCTAACACCTCTAAGCTTATGTTCAAATGCATCTATATGATCATAGGTAAACCAACTCTCATGAAGCTGAAAATGCCAAGAGAGAAACGTATATCATATAAGTGAAAAATATCAGCATAAAGTAATGTCAACTTGGCTTTGAAAACACATACAAAATACGCATAACCATCTAGCTTGAAGGGCATTGGAGCATCTTGCAAAAACAGATATATGTAGCATCAAACAAACATGCCACATTCTGAACCATTCCTTTGTTGTGGGACCTGCCAATAGGTACATGCATTAGAAAACATTACTTTAGTAACTATGATGAAAAGGTTATGTTCAACAAAGTATGAAATAAAAACAAACCTTTGGAACAAAAATAGGAATGGAATATATCTCTGCATCGGACTCCTATCTACCCTCCACCCGAAATGTGTCTAACACAAAATTGGGTAAAGAAAGTTATATTATTCAGACCACTAACATATAATAAGCATATATAAAAGAGATAGGGAGCATATACCGTAGGATATCAGGTTTTATTCTCTTAGGATTAGCATTTAACAAACAATCCAAAAGTATCATGCACACACCTGCTGGGTCTGCAAATTTCTTGTCAAAGTTGCATAAAATGAGTAGATTCCAATGGTCCCTATATGAATCATATTAGGATAATATACTCCCAAATTTAGTACCAGCTATATAACAAAAGATGAAGATATCACTTACCAACGTACAATCAGAATGAATATGTATGCCATTGAAAATAATTTTTTTGGCTTCAGCCAAAGCATCACCTTCTCAGATGAACCATCTAGGAAGATACTAAACCATAGACAATCTACATATGTACAATTTGACTTCCTCTCATTCGGTGTCTCCTCTCACAGTCGCCTAAAAAGGTTATAACAAGTAAATAATTTAACAGAAATCACCTAGCATTTAGACAAGGAGTGTGAAGACTCACTCTGCATAGGCTTGAGACACATCAGTATCAAGCTTATCTTGAGATGCTGACTTGGTGTATACTTCACCAAGTTTTTACAAGCTTCGTGTTTGCACCCCCGACCTCAGACTAGTGCCCCACATTCCTTCATTGGGAATTTCATTAACATGTTCCTTGAACCTTAACATCTTTTTATTTTTCCTAGCCTTGCATGCACATTTAAGTTATAAAGGTAAACCAATTCACATTGGTATGCCAGAACAGTTCAAATGAAAGAACTGATGGTCTTACATGACTGTGTGCATAGGCAGTCGTTGCCGCTCAGTAGCTATGCTGGCTGTCAATGAAAGAGGGCCATATAGAATGAGAAAGATAAAAGAATAACATTAATATCTAGCTTAATAAGTAGTTGATGACAGTTGGGAACTACCTTGTTACTAATGCCTAATCTCCATTGTAGCTCGGAGGACATAAGATCCCATTGTAATCACATAATAGATATTAACAAAGGCGTCCAAAATAAATGCTCAATAGATATTAAATAAATGCTCAATGTAAATAAGAGCAATAGATATTAGTCCAAAATAGATATTAGCATATTTCAGCAAACATTACAAGACCATTTTAGTCCAAACTAAATATCAAACATCACAAGTATCAAACCTTTCCTTAGAACATAATACATATGCCTAAAGCCATGGAGAAATGTTTATAGATGAAGCCAACAGTGAGACAATAAATGCCACTACTACAAGAAATCAAACAACTGGACTACATTGGTAAATAATATATGATAAATCACCTACAGTGCCATGAATTACCTCCGAAGCCTATGTCACTGTTTTCACCATTTAATATCCCATTCCTAAATTACTCCCAAAAATCAACAAAATATCACCCTGAATTCACAAAAATAGTTTCTGAGAAACTAGGTGAACCTAAAAAACACTGAATTCTCAGCCTAGGTGATAAGCAAATGCTACTTTTGCATTGCATGGGTAAATAATATATGTATGTCAACTAAAATAAGAAAATTAAAGAAATCAAAAATAATACTTTTAGTGAACAATACAAATACATTCTAAGTTGGAACTTCTATACCTTCAATGTCATCTCTTTCCCACTGATGTTGTACATCGTAGCCATCACTATCACTATCACCACCAACATTGTGCATTGTCTCAATGTCTAAGAGGTCTCCTTCATCTTCTTTGTTGTCATCTTGCACGTCAAAGAAGTCTCTTGGCTTTGTCTTCCGGACAACATATCAACCGCTCTCTTTTGGATCTTCAACATACCATACTTGCTCTACTTGAGAGGCTAAGACAAAAGGCTCTGTAGTTTTCAATCAACAAGTGGGATTGACAATGGTAAAGTTTATTTCACATTTAATACCTCGATTAACATCAATCCAATCACACTTGAAGAGCAAAATTCTCATCTATCCATAGTAATTCAATTCTACAATTTCACTGATGAACCCATAATAAACCAATTCACCATTAATGGGTTTTTTGTCCTTTGCACTTGCAAAACGTGACGATTGAGCAGACAATACCACCCCACTATTTTGTGTCACATGACGAGATTCAACCTCTTGTGTGAAAAAGTGAAAACCATTGATGATTCATGCATCATATTTCTTCACCATAGGTACTCGGCCATCTTTCAACTACTGGATATTAGATGATATGGCCTCTTCACATTGTTCTTGCAATTTGTGTACCTATAATAGTCAATAATATATTGTAGTTACAATACTCTTCATAAGTAGGTATTATTTATGGGAGAAAAAAATTAAAGTCACTTACACGCTTGGAAAACCAACTTGTAAATTCAGACGTATGGAGTCGTTCAATCTCCATCTCGCTTAAGTGAGGAAATTTTTTCTTAACCTCATCAAAGTGTTTACTGCATGTCATAACTAACATTAACTAAGGAACTTTAATTAGATATGTGGGGTAAAACAATGGCTTCTTTACTTACTTTATATACGGGGCAATTGCATCACAAATAAACAACACATATTGATGATGCAAATTCACACCAACACCAACCCCTAATGGACATGCTACTTCTGAAAATATATCCCAACCATCCTCTATTGGAAGAGTATGCCTTTCTGCATTTCGAATTGGCCAATTTAGCCACGTCTCTACAAGGTCATGAAGGTATCTTGATGCAAATGTTAACGTTTCCTCAACTATGTATCCCTCAGCAATGCATCCTTCTGGAGAAGCTTTGTTAAGCACATAAGACTTCAACTTCACCAAAAACCTACATATGAATATTTGTGATAAACTAAGTCAATAGTAAATGAAGAGGGGCAATCTCGCGCTACTCCTGAGCGGGGAGGTAGATGACCACGTATCCTTGAAGTATGAACTGTAAGAAGGGAAACGAGTCAGAGGTGCCCATGGATGAATCCCCAGGGAAGACCCTCCGATGCTTAAGTCAGCAAACGTAGTAGAGCACTGGTGCGTAGGGAAGAGTTAGGAGGAAGATGAGGGCGCGAGATCCCTCTCCACCAAAAGGTGAAGCGGTTCCTGCTCAGGATTTTTGGCTTACCTCTCCACCGTAGGGTTCTTCCAGTTTAAATAATGGCTCATTGAGTGAATGATCCCTGTGAGCTGAGGAGTTTTGGGGGGAGGTTACATCCTCCATGCGGGCTCTTGATCTCCCTTATTCCCTTGAGCTCCCAGCTTTTAAGAGATGCGTAACGGCTGTACAGATAAGCTTCCATCAATCGGCCCGAGCATGAGGCACTGCCCCAGGAGATGCTTCCCGAGCGATGAGTGCATAGATTGGGCAGGGAATACTGGGCTCCGTAGGAGCTTTCCTGATCGAACTGATGCTCGGACTTCCCAAACTTAAGGCCGCCTTGAAAGTGCTTGATCCAAGTAAGTTATTAGGCTTATAATAAGTGGGCCCTGGGGCTATCACTTCAGGGATCTGGGCCTCGTTGGGTCAAATTAGACCTCGTTTGGCCTCTCCATTCGGGCGGTTCGATTTCCCCTCTCCACTTGTCCCCCTCCTACTCTCGAGCCAAAATTAGGCTCGGATGAGTAGCAGTTAGGCTGGACTTTTCGTGGCTCTAGTTGGGTGGAGATCTCTCTCTGTAGGGGCCACATGATGTGGCTTGTCTTGAAAATACGCCTGTCATGATGATAATTCTGATAATTTTTGCAAGAAAGCCCCTCTACGGAAGATCGGAACGCCGCGCCGCTTCCAGTTATGGGTTATAAGCATTGGACGTTGTTTGCGTCCCTTTATCTTTGGGGTTTAAGGTTTTGCCTTCTATTGTATTTATATGAGGGGGGATCATGCGCCGTGACAGTAGTACGAAGGAGCGGAGAATCGCAGTGGCTTTTGCAGAGCTGGAAGAGATTACCACGGTGGCGATCCGTCAGCTCCCTTCTCCTCCAGAGTCCTCTAGTCTAGAGCTTTCTCCTTCTTCTTCCAGTTCTTCTGTCTGTTCCACGAGGGACCAGAGTCTTGAGGCCGATGGTCGAGGTGAAGGACAGGCCCCAAGGGCTTTTCTGGTGTCGTCGGAACCTCTTCGCAGTGAGTTGGCGAGGTTAATGTGAAGCGACTGGAGAACCAGTATGGGTTGCCTTGGCGGTTCCAATTTTTGGCGCCTGAACCACACGAGTCCAGTCTGACCACTCGTTCTGGCCTCTTCTACTCTTTTCTCTTGGCCTGGAAGAGCGACTTCCACCTACCCCTCCATTCCTTTGTCGCCGATTTACTTCGGTTCTACCGGTTGGCTCCTATCTAGCTGGTCTCCAACTTCTATACCCTTATCTTCTCCTTCATTTTCCTCTACGGCCAGAGTGGGGTGAGCACCTCGTTGGACCTCTTCCATTATTTTTTTGAACTGAAGGAGAACCTTTTTGCTGGGAAGGGCATCTTTTTCATCCAGGCGAAGCGAAAAAGGAGTTGCATGTCCCTTTTCATGAATGACTCTTCTCACAAGGGGTGGAAGACCCAATATTTCTGGGTGGGTGCATCCACGGTCGGTGTGGTCTGGGATTTCCCGACGGTGCCCAATTTTCACCCGAATATCCCTCCGAAGCAAACAGAGGTCACCCCGGAGGTGGAGAGGGATGCTGCTATCCTTCAGTAGAATCTTCAGCCGTCTGCTGAGTTGTTGACCCTATCCAACATCGAGGAGTACCTTTCTCGAGCACTGCTGTCGACAGGTAAGGGTCTTAGGGGCTCGTTCTCTTCTTATCAGATGAGTGCCTTCCTTATCATAATTCGCTCTCCTTCATTCAGACTTGAGACGAGCGGCTGAGGGTGAGGCACCGCCAGCCGAGTTGGAGGTCTTTGACGTGGATGATACGCCGGCTCCGAGTGATCTTCAAGCTTCGGAGGGTTCCTCCCGGGCCCGAGATAAGGGCAAACGGATCGCCCAGGATGATGCTTCCGAACGCCGGGGGGGTCAAGCGCAAGGATCCCACGGTGAAGTTGCTGAGGTCTTCCTTACAGTCCTTGTCTGCTGAGAAGAAATGGGCGAGAAAGGTGGAGGTTGCCTGCCCGGCCGATGAGGTTCCCCTGTTGCCTTCTCTCTCTCTAGAGCAAGAGGGGGCTGATGTCGGAGGGACCGTGGCTCATGTCGGGGCTCCAAGTGGAACAAGGGAGGCGCCAGACGGAGGAGTCCAGTCTGAGCAGGTCGAGGCTGGAGGGTCACAGGATAAAGTGACTTGATCGCAGCCGACTGAGGCCGGTGAGGTACTCGGTGAGGCAACCCAGCCCGAGCTGATCGGTGGGGCCCCCGAGGCGGGATTACTGGGGGGAGATGCCCCATTCTCGGTCGCACTGGAGAGGATTTCCCCTCCCTCGACCAGTGCCTTCAGCATCCGGGCCTCTCTGTATCGGAGGTGCCACTCCATAGCTTCAGGAGCCGTGCGAGAGAAACTCTGGAAGGGCCCCCCCTCCACGCTTTTCGAGCAACTTATGGAAGGCGACCTAATCTTGGCCCAGCTCGGAGCTTAGGCAGTGGATGCGTACGCTCGGGTGGAGTCGGAGCGGGAGACACTTTCATGGGCCCGTGGTGCGCTTGATCAGAAGGTTGAGTGTCTGACCCTCGATCTTGGGGATCTTCGTCGGGAAGTGGCCCCACTCCGGGCACAGGTGCAGTCGAGCCAAGCGGAGGCTCGGTCGCTGGTTGAGCAGCTGGCCCAGGCCCGTCGTATGGTCGATCTGAAGAATGAGCTCCTGGAAGTGGAGCGCTGAGTTCAGGTTGTGCAGGAAGAGTAGTGGAAGGCCGAACGAGAGGGGCTCGAGGACCAAGTCCTGGGGGGGCGAGGATGCACGGGCCGAGGCCGAGGCCGAGAGGAAGCTGTCCGAGTCAGAACAGAGGATAGCCAAGCTTGAGGGGAAGGCAGAGTTGGCCAGGGTGGAAGTGATGTGACACACCCTTGGACTTTAACAAGCAAGCACAATTCGCAATAGAAACGGACCGATATCGGCGGCCACTCACTCGACACTCACCCAAGTCCCGGGGTAACTCGTTGATACCGAGTGGAAGTTGTGAGGGCTGGACCCTTGCTGGTAGCGGGCCAGCAGGGCCAACGGTTCTCCAAAGGGTATGGAGGCCCAATTCAATGGAGCTGACGTTGTACCAAGGGCACGGGTTGCACACTCTCTCCCACGGTGATCTCTTGAAGCAAAGTAGCTTGCGGACCGGGCACTCACTCTCACGGGCCAGCGGAGCTATGAACTAATATTGACAGAACAAGGCACCAAATATGAGCAAGGAATAGAGAACTTACTCGACCGGCTTGAAGAAACTGGTCCCGCTCGGAGACGTGGGCGAGCGGGGAAGCGTGGGTTCCCCACACGCCGCGTCGGTGTAGCTTGAACATGTTCAAAGTTTTACACCACTACGCCCCATGCAAGGGGGTTGAACATGGGGAAGGGAAGCCAAAATTACATTCAAACACTACCTCCCGCAGGGAGGGGCTTTAAGCCGTCTAGGCGGGGAGGGGAAAAGCTGAAATAGAAACCGAACGGATGGAAGACGTCGGTTCTGCCCGCTCTCTGGAACAGGGGACAGATAGTTGAAGTTGATGCTACTGCGGCCACTACATAATTTTGTTATCAATGAGACCAGTGGGAAAATCTTTGGGGTTGGATCAGGATGACGTCCAATGTTTGTTGAATTTTTTGGTTGACGGTGCTAGTCGGGGAAGGGCCGCAAATAGGGACCCTGAGTTCTGGTTTTGACTCCGATGGTACCATAGCATAAGAAAGATGAGGCCGCCACGAGCGCTCCCGATCTCTAAATCGAGCGTGGATGAAGTCGTTGGAATCGTTGTCAAGTCCTCTTCGAAACGAGACCCACGGGGAAGGTAGAGGATGTCGGAGCAGATTGGCAGAGCCTAAATAGTGATCAGCTGTCTATTCAGTCGCAGAGTGGACAGAGCAGCGCACCTGGGGGAGAAAAATAAGAAATCACAGCTCCGGATGCCGAACGGAGTTTCGCTTCTTGATACTGGAAGTAGACTCGTTGTAGATGATCTCAGCCAAGCACCGCCTCCAGATCTTCAAGGGGTTGGCCGTAAGAGCCTATGCAACTCGCTTCAGGTTGACTGTCTGGTAGCAGATGCGCAGTCCAGCAGTGAAGACTCGTCTGGGTAGCCATAAACTCAGAATGAGACGAGACCATCTCCGTTGCAAAGAGGACATGGAGACGCTTACGACGGTACCACTTGGGCTTCCAAGGACGTCGGGATGAAGTCGGGGCTGGCTCTGCAAGCTGCTGGTACTCTACTGCCTGCGACCTGAGAATTGCAGGTGGTGAAAGGTGGTGGGGGAATGGGGTAGAAGGGATGGGAAATGGGGTGGATGGGTGTGGGGGCAACCCCTGGCTGTTAGGGGGTCTGGAAGGGGGTGTTCCAAGATGTGGGAGTGGAAGAATGGGGGCTGGAAGGAGGTCTAGCAGGGGAGGGAGGGAGAGCTGTGAATTTGGTTGGAAGGGAGAGAGGGAAAGGGTATTTGAAAATGGGTTTAAGGGTGGGATTAATTTCTGGTCTTGGGGATGGGAAGAGGTGTGTGGGGAAGGTAAAGGGGGGGCTTGGGGCGTGGAGAATTCTCTCTTGGGAGATGAGAGGGTGCTTGGGGAAGGGGAGTGGGTGGTTGGTGGGTGGAGTGGGGAGTGGTGGAATCTCCTTTGGGGCTGGGGTGGAGTTAAGGTGGGGTGGTGGTGAGTTGGGGATGAGTCATTGGAGGGGGGGAAGAGAAAGAAAGGTGGTTGGGAGGGGAGGAGAGAGAAAGGGGCGCAGGTTTTAGAGAGAGAAAGTGGAGGAGAGAGAAAATGGCTTCCTCGAGAGAAAGGTAGAGAGAGAGGAGGGATAGGGGCTTCTCACCCACTTAATTGGCTTCTCACCAAAAGAAGAAGATTTAAATTGGACACTAGAAAATTCAAATATTCATTCATTCATTAACTTCAAATCGGGGGAATGGGGTCTTATATATAGGCAACCCACATTTTAGAAAAAGTCCCTGACTCTTGCTACAATGACAAATAACCAAGGGGTAGGGGGTGCACCTGGGCCTAGCCCAATGATTTGGGCTCATTAACTAATCTAATCCATCCTATGACACTTAAATTAGGTAGATGACTCATTAACCTAGGTACGTGACTCAAATAAAAGGAAAATTACAATGGTATGACTCAAATATAAATGAGAAAATACAACATATGACTCAAGATAAATGACTAGACCATGTCGGACGCTTCCGGGACGAGGAGACGAGCCGTGAGTGTGGGCACGAGAGGTGATGTCCCCATCATACTCACGGGGTGCGGAGAACTCGACTCCATCGAGTAAGAGTCCTTCCCTCCTCGGAGGGTGTAGAAGTGGTACCGCCCACAAGTCTTCCGAACGAGACCGATTCATCCACCTGACGAGATTACGCTCATACACCTTGCTCTTGGTGGCAGTGACCTGTTCATCCAATATTCGCTTACGCTGGGCTCTCTTGGCTAGTGGACTCTTCTCACGGATGGGTGCTCTCTCAATGAGGGGAGTGGGCTCAATATCCTCACTAGGTACCACCGTGGGACCCTTATCCACTAGGTCGGCCACGTTGAATGTGGGGCTTACTCCGTACTCCTCGGGAAGATCTAACTCATAGGCATTAGTGCCAATGCGCCTCAGAACCTGGAAGGGAGCAGCCCGACGAGGCCTCAATTTGGAGATGGCTCCTGGGGAGAGCCTCTCCGTCCTCACCATCACAAAGTCACCCACGTGAAATTTTTGGTGACGCCGTTGGGAGTTAGCCTACCTTTTATAAATCTCATTTTCCTTGCTGATGTGCTTGCTAAGGTTTTCATGTAATTTTGTGAATGCTGACATTCTAGGGGTGATGGGTGGACCTGGGCAACCAAAAGTAGACCAATCATGCTTTGACGCTAAGAAAACTTTGATGGAATGGGGAGGACTGGGGCATCCATAGGTGATCCGGTCATGTATGGGGGTGACAAATGTCGGGGGTCCCGAACATCCATGAATACTCCTATTATGCCTACAACCCATGATAAATGAAGGAAGACCATTACATCCGAATAAGGACCACTCTTGTTTCCGACTTGACATGTGGGTGTCATGAATGAAAGGACCCGACTTACTAATCATGCCAAGTGGTGGGAGGTGCCAAGACATATGCATTCCTACTCCAAGGATGACTTCCATGTGTGGGGTGGCGGGATGGCTTTTGAACTTCCATGTGAAAAAATCAAAGGGATCTAGGAAGGTGGACATCTTGGAGAGAGACTCCTCCTTAATCCTTATGTGTATTTTACCTAAAGTCATGGCTCCCATGGTGTAACCCGAGTCTAGGAAGGGGTGGATTGGGTCAAACGTGGTGGGTTGGGGTAGGTAAAGGTGGGTGGTGAGTAAGGTGGTTGGGTCACATGGGTTCCTTGGCTCCCATTGGAAGGGATCGAATGGATCAAGATAAGGGTCACCTAGAGAGAGGTACTTCATGTCCTCACGGTCCTCACAAGGTGGTGAGTCATCCTCCTCCCAAGTAGTTGGTCCAAGGTCTCTAGTGGGTTGACCGTTCAAGGTACTTGGGATCTCAAGGGGTGGGCAGTAGACCGGGATGGGTTCTCCCTCCAAGGGAAGAAATGGGAGGATCTCACTAGTACAATACCCACTTGTGCAAAGGGAGGTGATGGAACCGATGGAGGGGTAGACAAAGTTGACGGTGCTAGGATCCAATGGTCTCATGGCTAGTAGGCCGGTTAAGTGGGCTTGCCAATGTAGGCAATCCACAAGGTCTCCCAAGTCTTCCACAAAGTAGAAGTTTTGATAAGTGAGATGGGGAGGCCGGGTGGGCACAATTTGGGCTTGATGTCCTAAGGGTGAGAGGTAGGGTGGTGAGCTTGGAATGGTGGGGTTTCGCTTGAGCCATTGGAGTATGGACTCATTCATGGTGAGGGCGTGCGGCTCATGAGGACCCGGGCTAGGAGAGGTGGGTGGAAGCGGGGGGTCTAGGATTTTCTCTATGGTGGGAGGTGGATCCGGATTGGCATCCATCTCCACTTGGGTGTGTGTGTGGGCCACAACTTCCAAGGATAATGGGGTAGGAAGGCCTATGGTGGGTGGGGTGGTAATGGTTAGCGTATGGTGCACCCGGGGTGGTGAACAAGGACGGACTTGGGTTGGGCTTGGTAGTGGATGTTCTTGGGATGGAGTTGGGGTCGGGGTGGAAGATCTGTTGGTTGAAGAGGTTTGGATTGGGGTGCGTAGATCTTTCTAAGATTGGTCCTCATTTCGACCCAAGATTCGATGGGTGCTTCCCCTTTTGCTTCTCTCAAATCTATAATGTTCTCCCATTCTTTTCGAGCTTGGCGCCAAAGCAAACTCTTGGCATAGTTGACTTGCATCGGCCCTGACAGAGTGAACCTCGCAAAATATCGATCTATAGAGCTCTCCCATTCAAGATATATACTAGGGTGGGATCCATCAAACACAAAAGCCGCTAATGGGTCTAAGGATGGCGAATAGGCTAAGTAGGAAGTGGTCACGATGAGTGGGTGATGAATGCAAAGGCCCTAGGACAAGACTTAGTAGAGATAAGTCTAGAACTTGCTCTGATACCAATTTGATGTGACACGCCCTTGGACTTTAACAAGCAAGCATAATTCGCAATCGAAATGGACCGATATCGGCGGCCACTCACTCGACACTCACCCAAGTCTCGGGGTAACTCGGTGATACCGAGTGGAAGTTGTGAGGGTTGGACCCTTACTGGTAGAGGGCCAGCAAGGCCAAGGGTTCTCCCAAGGGTATGGAGGCCCAATTCAATGGAGCCGACGTTGTGCCAAGGGCACGGGTTGTACATTCTCTCCCATGGTGATCTCTTGAAGCAAAGTAGCTTGTGGATCGGGCACTCACTCTCACGGGTCAACGGAGCTATGAATTAATATTGACAGAACAAGGCACCAAATATGAGTAAGGAATAGAGAACTTACTCAACCGGCTTGAAGAAATCGGTCCCGCTCGGAGACGTGGGCGAGCGGGGAAGTGTGGGTTCCCCACACGCCGCGCCGGTGTAGCTTGAACCTATTCAAAGTTTTACACCACTACGCCCCATGCAAGGGGGTTGAACTTGGGGAAGGGAAGCCAAAATTACATTCAAACACTACCTCCCGTAGGGAGGGGCTTTAAACCGGCCAGACGGGGAGGGGAAAAGCTGAAATAGAAATCGAACGGATGGAAGACGTCGGTTCTGCCCGCTCTCTGGAACAGGGGACAGACAGTTGAAGTTGATGCTGCTGTAGCCACTACAGACTTTTGTTATCGATAAGACTAGTGAGAAAATCTTTGGGGTTGGATCAGGATGACGTCCAATTTTTGTGGAATTTCCTGGTTGACGGTGCTGGTCGGGGAAGGGCCGCAAACAGGGACCCTGAGTTCTGGTTTTGACTGCTACGGTACCACAGTAGAAGAAAGACGAGGCCGCCATGAGCGCTCCCGATCTCTGACTCAAGCGTGGATGGAGTCGTTGGAATCGTTGTCGAGTCCTCTTCGAATCGAGACCCACGAGGAAGCCAAATGATGTCGGAGCAGATTGAAAGAGCCCAAACAGTGATCAGCTATCTGTTCAGTCCCAGAGTGGACAGAGCAGTGCACCTGGGGGAGAAAAATAAGAAATCACAGCTCCGGATGCCGAACGGAGTTTTGCTTCTTGATACTGGAAGTAGACTCGTTGTATATGATCTCAGCCAACCACCGCCTCTAGATCTTCAAGGGGGTGGCCGTGGGAGCTTCTGCAACTCGCTTCAGGTTGAGTATCTGGTAGCAGATGCACAGTCCTGTGGTGAAGACTAGTCTGGGTAGCCACGAACTCAGAATGGGACGAGACCACCTCCGTTGCAAAGAGGATAGAGATATGCTTCCGACGGTATCAATTGGGCTTCCAGGGACGTCGGGATGAAGTCCGGGCCGGCTCTGCAAGCTGCTGGTACTCTGCTGCCTGTGACCTGAGAATTGCAGGTGGTGAAAGGTGGTGGGGGAATGGGGTAGAAGGGATGGGAAATGGGGTGGATGGGTGTGAGGGCAACCCCTGGCTGTGAAGGGGTCTGGAAGGGGGTGTTCCAAGGTGTGGAAGTGGCAGAATGGGGGCTGGAAGGAGGTCTAACAGGTGGAGGGAGGGAGAGCTACGAATTTGGTTGGAAGGGAGAGAGGGAAAGGGTATTTGAAAATGGGTTTAAGGGTGGGATTAAATTCTGGTCTTGGGGGATGGGAAGAGGTGTGTGGGGAAGGTAAAGGGGGGGCTTGGGGAGTGGAGAATTCTCTCTTGGGAGATGAGAGGGTGCTTGGGGAAGGGGAGTGGGTGGTTGGTGGTTGGAGGGTGGAGTGGGGAGTGGTGGAATCTCCCTTGGGGCTGGGGTGGAGTTATGGTGGGGTGGTGGGGAGTTGGGGATGAGTTATTGGAGGGGGAAAGAGAGAGAAAGGTGGTTGGGAGGGGAGGAGAGAGAAAGGGGCGCAGGTTTTAGAGAGAGAAATTGGAGGAGAGAGAAAATGGCTTCCTAGAGAGAGAGGTAGAGAGAGAGGGGGGATAGGGGCTTCTCACCCACTCAATTGGCTTCTCACCAAAAGAAGAAGATTTAAATTAGACACTAGAAAATTCAAATATTCCTTCTAGAAAATTCAAATATTCCTTCATTCATTAACTTCAAATGGGGGAATGGGGTCATATATATAGGCAACCTACATTTTAGAAAAAGTACCTAACTCTTGCTACAATGACAAATAACCAAGGGGTAGGGGGCGCCCCTGGCCCTAGCCCAATGAAATGGGCCCATTAACTAATCTAATCCACCCTATGACACTTAAATTAGGTAGATGACTCATTAACATTGGTACATGACTCAAAGAAAAGAAAAATTACAATGGTATGACTCAAATAAAAATGAGGAAATACAACATATGACTCAAGATAAATGACTAGACCATGTCGGACGCTTCCGGGATGAGGAGACGAGCCGTGAGTGTGGGCACGAGAGGTGATGTCCCCATTAGGAAGCGTTCGAGCAATATAAATACTCAGAGGCTTACCACACAGCTCTTCATATCGCTTCCTTACCCTACTATGAGTCGGGCTACCGTCGGGGCCTTCGGAAGGGCTTCTCCCAGGGCTTCAATTGGGCCATCATTGAGGCTGAGGCCTAGGTCTCTGGGCTCATTTTTCCTTCCGGTCAACGCTATGACTCGGACTGGGGTTCTGTCGGCTCTTCCCACTATATGTCGAGTGAAGAGGAGGGTTGGGCGGCCTCGACCTCGCCCGAGCGATCGCCAACTCCAGCAGCCTCGGGAGGGCACACGACCCAGACAGTTCCCACGCAGGTGGGGTCAGTGCCTGGGTCGGCCGTCGTCGAGAGTACCGGGGGTAGATCATCTTGTGCTGAGGGGCCCTCATCTATTGAGCCTGGAGATGGGCCCGAGGCCAGATGTACAAGCTCTTTCTTTCTTTTCCTTTTCCCTTATGTCATTGCGAGAAAATCTTTTTTAGAAAGTATAATAGCGACAATATTAAGTGATGAATTGACTATTTCTTACCGCTTTTGGCATGATTTGACTACCGTATCTGTAGGCGCCAATTTTCTCTGTAGATATCACGCATGCTGATCTGTCAAATAACTAACATGGCGCTGGCACCTTTCCTCTTTTCCTTGTCACCCTAAATGACTTGCCGCTTCGCGCGTCTCGCTGGGGGGGATGTTGGGAAATGAGGTAACCGTCTCAGGGAAGGCTCCTTTAGCGTGTTTTTAAGGGGATAGTTATTTAAGACGATCAGCTCCCCTTTGGCCTATAAAAGGTCTGAGGGGCGTCTCCTCTTCCTACCATCGCTTAAGGCCATCCCTGACGGTTTCTTCTTCCCTTTCCGTGAAAGCGTTGTGCTGTCGATCTTGGCAGAGCATGGAAAGCACTTCAGAAGACGATGAGGCAGATGGCAGTAGGAGGGAAGCTCTTGCGACTCCAGTTTGGAAGAGGGTTCAACAGTCGGAGGTCAGTTTGGAAGTGGGATCGACATGCTGGAGCATGTAGCCTTCCTGTCCCTGACCCGCCGACGCCATCCCAAGGGGAGGGGGATGTAATACCCTGGATTCTTATCGGATCTTTCGGATCCTTATCGGAGTGCTTTCGGATCGCTTTTGTGGGTCCTGAGTTGAGTTTTACAATCCGCGTGAGTTTTTCTCTCGTACAAGTTACGGAACTCTGTGGTGAGTTTATTTCTTAGTTCATCGACTCGCGGACGCTACAGCTGCGATGTACTCATTGAGAGGATCGCTTCGGCTATTTTTTGATAATTTTTTGAATTAGTAGATTTTTGGCATAAAAATCAGATTTTCAGAAATTAGGAAAATTCCTAATTTCTTTCATTTTTATTTTCCTTTCCTCTCTCCTCCATCTCATTTCTCACGTTTCCCTCTCTCTCTCGTTCTCTCTCGTCTCTAGTCCTCGCGACGCGGGGCGCCCACCGTTGGTGAGCTGGGCGAGGCGGGAACACGATGGAGTGATCATGGAATGCGATGGAGTGACGGATGGAACGTACGTTGGTGCGATCTCTTGGTGGATTCAAAGTCGGCGCGGTTCATTGGTTTGGCAGTTTTCGGCGCGGTTTAGTCGCTTGGGCGCGCTGAATCGTCGGTAGAGGTAGGGATATGGAAGCACTACTCATGTTCTACGTTTCCTCATAGTTTCACACCGAACGGTGTGAGAATGACTGGGTTTCATTCAGTTTCAGGAAAATCATGCCGTTGGGGTGTTAGTTGGGTTCACCGAAAAATGGCGACAATTTTCAAGTCAGTTGGTTCCATTGGAACCCCTAGCATGTTAGCATTCCATTCCCACTGATTTTATCGTGATCGGTGGTCATTTGGGGACGGTAGAAGCCAGGGAACCCATGTGGCTCCATTAGGGTCGATTCATTTGAATTGCCTGATTCGTGTCATTTTGGCGTCGATTTGACCCCTTTCGATCCGTGGAAGGCTTGTATCGTCGTTAGGATTGTTTCCCCGTCGTTTTAGAGCGAACGGGGCGTGAAAAGGCCGAGATCCGGCTGATCCTATGTTTTTCCCGCCGTGACGCCTGAACGGTCGTTACAGTAACCGTTTAGGTCATTACGCGGTCCAACATCTGACTGTTTAATGTATGTTCGTTTGGGTCTGCGCGGTTGCACGATAGATTGTTTTATGTGTTTCACATCCCATTCTGGACCATTCATATCCTTTGGACGGCACTTGAGTGGCCATGCATTTCCTTCGGGCGGCCCTTGGGTGTCCGTGTGTTTCCTTTGGACAGCCCTTGGGTGGTCATGTGGTTTTGGGTGGCAGTTGAGCGGTCTTTCGATAAACCGTTCAACTTGCTTGAGCGGCCCTTTGCTAGACCGCTTAGTGTTGTTGACCATCGTCAACAGTTTTATGGCGGTTAGTGAAGCGGTCCTTCTCTAGACCGTTCCTTGTCCTTGAGTGGTCCCTTGCTGATCGTTCCTTGTCTTGGGCGGCCTTCTCTTAGACCGTCTAGACCCTTTCGCGGCCCATTGGTTGACCATTTTGGGGGTATGACCGTAGTTGTCTGCCTCTTCGTTGTAGCGCCCTTTTCTTAGGCCGCTACAGTCCGTTGTCTTAAGTCAATAGGTTAAGGAGTTTAGTGTGGCGGTTTACTCTTAGATCGCCTAGTCCGTGTAGCGTGTCTATATTTGGCCGCTTTGGTGGTTTGACAGAATAGGTCAGTTCAGGGTTGACTGGGTTTAGCGGCCTAATTATTGACTGCCACAGTCCCCTAGCGGCCCATTCTATGACCGCCAGCATATGTTCCTCTGCTTATCTCTTGCGTGTCGTTTCCCGATGTGTTGGTTCCCTAGTGCCTTGGCTTGACCTCGTGGTTTGCCCATTGTCCCGTGGACGTCTTTTGATGTCTTATGAGGGCTATAACCATGCTATCAAATAGCCAGGCATACTTTGCTATTGGATAGTGTTTTGTACTGCTTCTGAGTCTTCTGAGTCATTATTTAGGTTCTGGTCAACCCGGTGACACCCAGTGGTTGACAAGTGACCTTGTATGTGTCTCATCTGATCGAGACATAGTTCTGGATGAATAGAGGTGCTGTCTTACCTCGGTTTATGTGTCCAGGTACTTTGAGGATCTTGATGCTCATTCAGGTCTCCGTGAGTTGTTTTATACGGGTTTGTGGATCCGATGATCCCGTATCGTTTTCCTCAGCTTAGGATTAGGCTGATTGGCGGCTTGTCACCGCCGTTGTGTGACGATCTTGACCTCGAGTCTTATGACTCAAGGATCATTGTGTCAGCAATTCTAGTTGTCCTATCCTAAGTCTATGGCAGTTGGTATACCGCCATGTGTCCGGGTGCTTCGTATTACGCGTAACAGTGCATTCTTAGCATGTCTGTACTTCAACACTTGTCTTTCATAGTCTCCGGGTCTAGTGAGCCTCCACTAGTAATAGCCTGATGACCTCGAGTGTCGGCCCACCTGGGAGTGGTGGTGGGGCAGTTCCCGAGATACGGTTTGTAGGCTAGTTTTTGTGGGCTCCCTTGCCTTGCAGTAGTGTCCTACTGGGGGAGAAAACTAGCTAGATATCTAGCTCAAGGCATTGAGCTTGTGTGTGCACACGTGGTCAGGGGCGTTTTGCACGAACGTCGACGGGCGTGACCGTGACTAGTCACTCGTTACTGTAGTTCCTAGTTCAGTTCCATGAGTATCTCAGTCTCCGTCGTTCTCGGCGTCCGTAGCGAGATACCTGTGGCGTAGTGTAAGACGTCAGTGGACGCATCTAGCGGTTCTTCTAGTGAGGAGGTGCTTCCATCACTTGGCGCGTGACTCTCATGTTTCTCAGAGTCTGTGTTCCCCTTCCGAGTTAGTCTGTTCTTGGCTTCGTCCAAGTTCAGCTTCCCCTTCCGAGTTGGTCTGTTCTCGACTTTGCCGAGGATAGCTTTGTGTCACGTACACGACACTCTAGTTGTGTGCGTTTGTGTCTATTGTTTATCTAGGTCTTTTCTAGGGCGTTTGCCTTGTTTCGTGGGCTTTAGCCTTTGGGCTAATGGTTGGCTGACGGATCGGTAACTCCTGACTTTGTGAGATCAGGGTTCGCCCTTCTGTCACTATTTGGAGTAGCTTTACTCGGTAGCCGTGTTCTCATTCCTTACGACTTTGCTTTTCCCTTTTCTTTTAGCCGTTCTACTCCTGCTCTCCCAGCTTTCTTTTACAGCTTTCTAGTAGTAGTTTTTCCTACCTTCTTCCCTGCTTTACTATGACTGTTGTTTTAGCTGTTATTTCGTGTTACTGCATTATTTTTCAATGGGGATCCATGTAACCCCTACTGAGCTAGAGACACGAGGCTTACGCTTACTTTTTCAGTGTGGTCGTCTCTGCTTCCTTGCGGTTCCTAGTGTGCCGTGTTCGTAGTTCCCAACGGTACCTGCGTCGGGCTTCCCCCGACCTCAGAGTACGTTTTTCTTTCTGTTGGACTATACTTATCTTTCCTTTGGACTGGACTCTGGTATAGTTGTTATGTTTAACTGTTAATTAAAAAGTACTTTTATTTCTGCTTCTTTAGCAAACCTGATTAATTAAATTTAATTGCTTACTGTTATATCTGCGACTTCAATGTACTACACAATAATCCTTTTATCCCTTCGGAGGTTTACAGCTCTTGGGAGGCTTCACGGGTTCCAAGTGGTATCAGGTCTATTTGGTAGTCCTATCGGGTATATCCGATATCTAGAGTCTGGGTCATCACAGGTGGTATCAGAGCATTGTTGTGTGAAGTACATGGGAATCCGAGATATACAGTGTCTAGAGTCCTGAAAGTCTTGTACCGTCTTTCGCTGGCTTAGGTTTCGCGATTCCTTGTCGCTTTGTTTTCTGTAAGTGGTCTTGTGCATGATGTGTTGGCACTGTGCGAGATGGTTTTGCTCTTGTCAGGATGCGACGGGATGCTCCTTTTCGTCGTGGTGTTTGTCTCGATCGTGCTGTACTCGATAGAGTTCGCCGGTAGGCTTGAGTCTGTAGTACATTGTTCGAGATCTTTCCATGGTTTGTTCAGATGGCTGGTGACTTTTCGAGTTGGTGTGATGGCCGTACCTATTCTTACGGTGTTTTGGTCATCCCAGCTTGAGTCTGTTTAGCTCTTGAGGTGTTTCGCTTCTGTTGAAGTGGTTACTTTATTGCCTTGATTGAGAAGATGCTCAAGTGAGCCTAGGATTTCTCTTCCTGGTCAGCTACTATTAGTGAGGTTGATGCTTCTCATCCTGTTTGGTGGAGTCTTTTTCGAGGTAAGCCTTGGAATTGTTGTCTTAGTGAGACCTTTGTCTTGTGTCTGCTTAAGTGTGGACAGTATTTATTCTGAGCCTGATCTGCTCCTTGTTCGATGGTTGCTTGGCTTTGGACCTATTCTTATGTTAAGAGCCGTTGTATACCGTGTTCGTCGTGCCCTGTCTGGGGGCTGACGTGTTGTGAAGGTTTAGTAATTGTTTTAGGACGTAAGGGTAAGCTAAGATTAGCAGTTTTCTTTGTGCTTTGTGCTGAAGCTGGTACTCTTCTTGATGTGCACTTAGGTGACTTATGATCGGTTGTTCGCAGGATCAGTACTCGTGGCGTGTTATATCGTAGTTTCGTGAATTGCAATGGCGTCGAGTGTGTGCTGAGATGCGGATGTTGATGTATTTCCAATGCCTGTGTTTGCTGTATGAGTGCGCAGCGGAAGCATGTGGGTTGATAACCCTCTGCTCCTCTGTATCTTTTTCTTGGGTGTTGTGTTCTCGGGGCGTGATCGTGGTCCTTGAGATGCATTTCTTTATCGTGGGTCTTTCCTTGGTAAGCTGCTCGACGCATGACTAGTCTTTTGTAGTCGTGTGTTTAGCTGTTATCGTGCCTTGATGTGTCCCAACTTGTAGTTCTGTTCCGTGGTTCTGTGTTCTGTACAGAGCCGGGATCCTACAAGTGCTGCTATTATCGTTGTTATCATTTTGTCATTGTTTCCCTATGAATCTGTCTTGGCACTGTGTGGACCGAAGTCTTGTTAGTTGGTTGTGCTGTACTCTTCTTTCCTGGTGGAGTTAGCTTGCGACTCGATCAGATATAATGTCTGAGTGGGGACTGACTTGATTGTGCTTGTGGTCTAGTGCTGTCGTTGGCGTCCTGTGTGCCAGGCTTTCGTGGTTGGTTATGGCACTAGAGCCGATGATGTTGTGGAGTGTCAGTTGAGAAGACTATGTTTCCTAGTTTATGCTGATGCTTGTTGTGTCTGTCGTTTTGTGTTATCGATTACTGTTGTCGTGGCATGGGTCGTGTCTCCTTTCCTATGAGACGGAAGCGATGTTGCCTTGTTTCGGAGGTGTCAGACTTGTGTTCACTTGTGTACCATGCTCGTTCTGTGGATCGATTTACCCTGAGATCTAGAGCATGTGCTTGTAATGATGGTCTGGCGGTGTCCCTCTGAACTATGTTTTTCAAGATTTGTGTTGTTCCGAGTTCAGATGTTTGGGTTTGTTCTTCCCTGCTTCTCCTTGGTAGTTCCTTAAATTTCGATGATAAAATCTCTGGAAGGACGGGAGGCTGTAATACCCTGGATTCTTATCGGATCTTTCGGATCCTTATCGGAGTGTTTTCGGATCATTTTTGTGGGTCCTGAGTGGAGTTTTACGATCCACGTGAGTTTTTCTCTCGTACAAGTTATGGAACCCTGTGGTGAGTTTATTTCTCAGTCCATCGACATGAGGACGCTAGAGCTACGATGTACTCATTGAGAGGATCACATCGGCTATTTTTCCATAATTTTCTGAGTTAGTGGATTTTCGGCATAAAAATCAGATTTTCAGAAATTAGGAAAATTCCTAATTTCTTTCCTTTTTATTTTCCTTTCCTCTCTCCTCCCTCTCATTTCTCATGTTTTCCTCTCTCTCTCCCGTTCTCTCTCCTCTCTGGTCCTCTCGACGCGGGGCGCGCACCATTGGCGAGAGGGGCAAGGCGGGAACACGATGGAGTGACGGATGGAGCGTACGTTGGCGCGATCCCTTGGTGGATTCAAAGCTGGCACGGTTCATTGGTTTGGCAATTTTCGGAGCGGTTTAGTCACTTCAGCACGCGGAATCGTTGGTGGAGGTAGGGAGATGGAAGCCCTACTCCTGTTCTATGTTTCCTCGCAGTTTCACGCTGAACGGTGCGAGAACGAGTGGGTTTCATTCAGTTTCAGGAAAATCATGCCGTTGGCGTGTTCATTGGGTTCGCCAAAAAACGGCGACGATTTTCAGATCAGTTGGTTCCATTGGAACCCCCAGCATGTTAGCGTTCCATTCCCGCTGATTTTATCATGATCGGTGGTCATTTGGGGCCGGTAGAAGCCCGGGAACCCATGTGACTCCATTAGGGTCGATTCATTTGAATCGCCCGATCCGTGTCGTTTTGGCGTCGATTTGACCCCTTCCGGTCTGTGGAAGGCTTGTATTGTCGTTAGGATTGTTTCCCCTTCGTTTTAGAGCGAGTGGGGCGTGGAATGGCTGAGATCCGGTCGATCCTATGTTTTTCCCGTCGTGACGCCTGAACGGTCATTACAATAACTATTTAGGTCATTGCGCGGTCCAACATCTGACTGTTTAATGTAGTCAGTTTGGGTCTGCATGGTTGCGCGATAGACCGTTGTATGTGTTTCACGGCCCATTCTGGACCGTTCATATCCTTTGGAAGGCACTTGAGTGGCCGTGCATTTCCTTCGGGTGGCACTTGGGTGGCCGTGTGTTTCCTTTGGACGGCCCTTGGGTGGCCGTGTGGTTTTGGGTGGTAGTTGAGCAGTCTTTCGATAAACCGTTCAACTTGCTTGAGCGGCCCTTTGCAAGACTGCTTAGTGTTGTTGACCATCGTCAACAGTTTTATGGCGGTTAGTGAAGCGATACTTCTCTAGACCGTTCTTTGTCCTTTAGTGGTCCCTTGCTGACCGTTCCTTGTCTTGGGCGGCCATCTCTTAGATCGTCTAGACCCTTTCGTGGCCCATTGGTTGACCGTTTTGGGGGTATGACCGTAGTGGTCTGCCTCGTCATTGTAGCACCCTTTTCTTAGGCCGCTATAGTCCGTTGTCTTAAGTCAATAGGTTAAAGAGGTTAGTGTGGTGGTTTACTCTTAGATCGCCGAGTCCTTGTAGCGTGTCTATATTTGACCGCTTTAGTGGTTTGACCGAATAGGTCGGTTCAGGGTTGACTGGGTTTAGCGGCCTAATCCTTGACTACTATAGTCCCCTAGCGGCCCCTTCTATGACTGCCAGCATATGTTCCTCCGCTTATCTCCTGCGTGTCGTTTCCCGATGTGTTGGTTCCCTAGTGCCTTGGCTTGACCTCGTGGTTTGCCCATTATCCCGTGGACGTCTTTTGATGTCTTATGAGGGCTATAACCATGCTATCAGATAGCCAGGCGTACTTTGCTATTGGATAGTGTTTTGTACTGCTTCTAAGTCTTCTGAGTCATTATTTAGGTTCTGGTCAACCCGGTGACACCCAGTGGTTGACAAGTGACCTTGTGTGTGTCTCATCTGATCGAGACATGGTTATGGATGCCTAAGGGTGCTATCTTACCTCGGTTTATGTGTCCAGGTACTTTGAGGATCTTGATGCTCCCTCAGGTCTCCGTGAGTTGTTTTATACGGGTTTGTGGATCTGATGATCCAGTGTCATTTTCCTCAGCTTAGGATTAGGCTGATTGGCGACTTGTCACCGCTGTTGTGTGACAATCTTGACCCCGAGTCTTATGACTCAAGGATCATTGTGTCAGTAGGTCTAGTTGTCCTATCCTAAGTCTGTGGAAGTTGGTATACCGCCATGTGTCTTGGTGCTTCATAGTACGTGCGACAGTACATTCTTAGCATGTATGTACTTCAGCACTTGTGTTTCATAGTCTCCGTGTCTAGTGAGCCTCCACTAGTCATAGCCTAACAACCTCGAGTGTCAGCCCACCTGGGAGTGGTGGTGGGGCAGTTCCCGAGATACGATTTGTAGGCTAGTTTCCGTGGGCTCCCTTGCCTTGCAGTAGCATCCTACTGGGGGAGAAAACTAGCTAGATGTATGGCTCAAGGCATTGAGCTTGTGTGTGCACACGTGGTCAGGGGCGTTTTGGACGAACGCCGACGGGCATGACGCTGAATAGTCACTCGTTACTGTAGTTCCTAGTTCAGTTCAGTGAGTATGTCAGTCTCCGTCGTTCTCGGCGTCTGTAGTGAGATACCTATGGCACAATGTAAGACGTCAGTGGACGCATCTGGCTGTTCTTCTAGTGAGGAGGTGCTTCCATTACTTGGCGCGTGACTCTCGTATTTCTCGGAGTCTGTGTTCCCCTTCCGAGTTAGTATGTTCTTGGCTTCATCGAAGTTCAGCTTCCCCTTCTGAGTTGGTCTGTTCTCGGCTTTGCCGAGGATAGCTTTGTGTCACGTACACGACGCTCTAGTTGTGTGTGTTTGTGTCTGTTGTCTGTCTAGGTCTTTTCTAGGGCTTTTGCATGGTTTCGTGGGCTTTAGCCTTTGGGCTAATGGTTGACTGACGGATCAGTAACTCCTGACTTTGTGAGATTGGGGTTCACCCTTCTGTCGCTATTTGGAGTAGCTTTGCTCAATAGCCATGTTCTCGTTCCTTACGGCTTTGCTTTTCCCTTTTCTTTTAGCCATTCTACTCCTCCTCTCCTAGCTTTCTTTTACAGCTTTCTAGTAGTAATTTTTCCTGCCTTCTTTCCTGCTTTACTACTACTGCTGTTTTAGTTGTTATTCCATGTTACTGCGTTATTTTTCAGTGGGGATGAGCGTGACCCCTACTGAGCCAGTGACACGAGGCTCACCCCTGCTTTTTAGGTGTGGTCGTCTCTACTTCCTTGCGGTTCTTGGTGTGGCGTGTTCGTAGTTGCCAGCGGTACCTGCGTCGGGCTTCCCCTGACCACAGTGTACGTTTTTCTTTCTGTTAGACTGTACTTGTCTTTCCTTTGGACTGGACTCTAGTATAATTGTTTAGTTTAACTGTTAATTAAAAAGTAATTTTATTTCTGCTACTTTAGCAAACCTGATTAATGAAATTTAATTACTTACTGTTATATCTGTGACTTCAATGTACTACACAACAATCCTTTTATCCCTTTGGAGCTTTACAGCTCTTGGGAGGCATCACGGGTTCCAAGTGGTATCAGGTCTACTCGGTAGTCCTATTGGGTATATCCGGTATCCGGAGTCCGGGTCGTCACAGGGGAGCTCTTTAAGCTCCCTCCTTTCTCGTTAGCCTCCCCCTCCCTCCTCTTTCACTCTTTGGAGGGTGCTTGCACTATCTGCCTTCCAAAGAGTTAGTAGAGGGGAGGCCTTCACTTGTATTCCTTCCTCTTCTCTCTCTTTTTTTTGTTGTCCTTCCAATCCCTCTGGCACCTTTCCTCCGAGCTTCTCAAACCAACGGGGTCGGCTATCCTTTATCCGAGCCAGTTTCCGCACTAGGCAGAGTCAGTGGCTGGACGTAGGAGTGCTTACCGAGTTGGCCGGGCGTTCTGCTCATGTCATAGTGCTAGTGGATGTCACTTTTCTTTTTTCTGAACCGTATTGTATCAGCTGCGGCCTACTTGATGTACACCAGAGTTTAATGAAAGGAAAAGGATGGTGTTTATTCTACTTTGCTTACATGACGAGCGTACGGGGATCGCTCCTCGGCCTTCAAGATATAATCGGAGAACGGGGATCGCTCCTCGTCCTCCACTGGAGAGGTCTTCTGCAAGGCGCGGAGGGTGCGCTCTTGCTCTACGAAATGCCTCTCAAAGTCTCGCAGCCGGAGGGATAGCTCTGGTCATCGTTGGCCCGAGGAGCTGGAGGGACACACTTGCATGCTGTCCCGGCGCTCCTCAGTGGCCTCGGTCTCTGGGAACAGTCGGTGCGCTCTGGAATTCTCCCTCCTCAGGGTGGAGGAGGCTTCCTACTCCGGGGGAGGGGCATGTGATGGTCCTCCTGACTGGTTGCTGATGAGCCGCTGCCCCCGGAGGGTAAAATGGCCTCCAGCGGGTTGCTAGGACGTATCTCCTCACAGGGTGCTCTTTCGGGGGAGATGCAATTGCTCCTCCCTTGTCGCCTGGGCCCTCGTGAGATGCACGAGGACATCCAATTTTGCGTTGAGGGTTTGGAGGGCGTCGGTACTCCCGCCGGGAAGTTGTTCCCCTACCACCGACGGAGGTATTTCATTGGCATGGTTACCTGAAGGGGAATTCTTCGTGGGGAGGCAAGGTGCGCCTTCTACCGTCGCCAAGGCTTTTCCCTTATCGCCGGTAGTCCTCCTGCCAGAACTTCGTCACACCATGATGGCTCTTTGTTCGTTTCCCATAGACGGCAGCATATGAAGAGGGGTGATCTCGCGCTACTCCTGAGTGGGGAGGTAGATGACCTCATATCCTTGAAGTATGAACTGTGAGAAGGGAAATGAGTCAGAGGTGCCCAGGGATGAACCCCCGAGGAAGACCCTCCGATGCTTAAGTCAGTAAACGTAGTAGTACACTGGTGCGTAAGGAAGAGTTAGGAGGAAGATGAGGGCGCGGGATCCTTCTCCACCAAAAGGTCAAGTGGTTCTTGCTCAGGGTTTTTGGCTTACCTCTGCACAGTAGGGTTCTTCTAGTTTAAATAATGGCTCATTGAGTGAATGATCCTTGTTAGCTGAGGAGTTTTGGGGGGAGGTTACGTCCTCCTTGCGGGCTCTTTATCTTCCTTATCCTCTTGAGCTCCCAACTTTTAAGAGATGCGTAACGGCCGTACAGATAAGCTTCCATCAGTCGACCTGAGCATGAGGCACTGCCCCAGGAGATGCTTCCCGAGCGATGAGTGCATAGATTGGGCAGGGAATACTGGGCTCCGAAGGAGCTTTCCCGATCGAACAGATGCTCGGACTTCCCAACCCGAAGGCCGCCTAGGAAGTGCTTGATCTGAGTAAGTTATTAGGCTTATAATAAGTGGGCCCTGGGGCTATCACTCAAGGAGCTGGGCCTCGTTGGGTCAAATTAGATCTCGTTTGGTCTCTCCATTCGGACGGTTAGATTTCCCCTCTCCAGTAAATAATATTTCACTTGTATTCTTTATTCTAATAGTTAAATCATAACAATACCTTTCAATGGGATACATCCACCTGTAATTTATAGGGCCAGCCAACCTAGTTTCATCAGCAAGATGAAGGATCAAGTGCACCATAATGTCGAAGAAAATAAGGAGAAATATCATCTCTATCCGACATAGCACACCTACAACATGTTGCCCAAGCTTATAGAAATGATATACTGAAGATGTTTTAGAGCACAAGTATAAAAAAATGACATATTTCAGTAAGGACATCAGATACTTCCCTTTATGAAACGCCTTGAAGTGCTATTGGAAGTAAATGTTATGAATTGTCAAGTCCCAAATCTTATTATCCGGAGTGCTAAAACGCCTTGCTATCTTGGAAGAGTAACCATAAGGAACTTTCACTTTCTTTAAAATATTGCAAATAATATCTTTTTCCATTTTGCTCAATGTAAATTTTGCAGGCGGCAAAATTCTCTTCTTTATACTAACTTGTTGTGGATGAAGGTTTGTAAATCTTGGTGAGCCTTCAATCCATCTTTGTTTTTTCCATCAATTGTTAAGAGTGTTCCAATAATACTTTCACAAACATTCTTCTCAATGTGCATCACATCAAGATTATGGCGCAGCAATAAAGACTTCCAATATGGCAATTTAAAAAAAATGCTATGCTTATTCCAATTCAAATACTTGTTGACATCTATAGGCGCCACCTTCTACTGCTTTCTTTTTCCTTATGCTTGAATATGACATTTACCTATCTTAAAAGATAAGCCTCAGAGCTGCACCAAGACTTCAAAACCATATAATGGTATATGCCTATCTCCTAACTCGTCCTTAATTTCCCTCAAATCGATTGGACATGGATCAAAATTTATGATCTTTCCTCAATCATCTCCCATGACCAGTGTAACAATGCTTCCCATAAGCATCCAACCGCATGGAACATGTATCTTTATTGTAAACTGGGCAAGCTAGTCGCCCTTTAGTGCTCCAACCTGACATGTATGCATATGTAGGGAAGTCATTAATAGTCCACAACAATGCAGCTCGCATGCTGAAGATTTCACCCTTTGAAGCATCAAATGTACCCATCCTATGCCAGAAAATTTGTAATTCTTCAATGAGTGGCTGTAGATAAACATCAATATCATTGCCCAGCATTGCCATGGTGGAAGATTATAAGGCACTAGAAGAACCGGCCAAGTACTATGACTAACACTCATGGTACTAAAAGGGTTAAACCCATCACTTGCTAACCCAAGACGTACATTCCGACTCTCCTTTCCAAAGTTAGTAATAGCATCTAGACATTTCCAACATGGTGAATCTCTCGGATGTCATAAATGCCATCTTCCTTACAATTTTCTTCATGCCATCTCATATTTACTACAACACGAGAGCACATGTACAACCTTTGTTGCCTTGGTATCAATGGGAAGTGACGAAGGACTTTCTTAGCTACCTTCTTAATCTCTCCAGACTCTTCAATGTCTTTTGCAGTTCTCCACCGAGATTCCCCACATTTAGGACATGAGTCCAATTTCTTTTTCCCTTTCCAAAATAAGACACAATCATTTGGGCATGCATCAATTTTATGATAGCCATATCCCAATTCGCTAATAATCCTCCTTGTTTCATAAAATGAGTTGTGCAAATTCTCCCCTTCAGGAAGGACCTCCTTAAGTAACTTAATCAACACATCAAAACTCTTTCGTGTCCAACCACCTAGATATTTAATACTGAAGAATCTAATTATGAAGGAAAGTTTGTTAAATTTCTTGTATTCAGGATATAATGGTTGTTCAACATCTTGAAGCAGCTTGTAAAAGTGGTGGGACTTGTCATCAGCCTGACTTATGAGATGATTTGAAGCACCATCTTCTTGTAGAAGAGCATTAGACAATCCAAATGCATCAAGTAGCATTTCATGGATAAATTCATCATGAATGACAAATGCATGTGCATCATAAGTATATAATGACTTACGAGTGTTGATATTTATTTGTCTATCTTCTATCTTTCTTTTGAGGTTTGAAGAGTGATATGGTAAGATAACAAACAAACAATCAAAGACCTACTCAAACCTATGAACATGTGATCATGAACCTAGGCAATCATAGCTAGCTCTAGCTTGGGCATGCTATCTCAATCAAACTACGCTAAGGAAAAGGAAAACACACGCCGGGGCGTGGAGCAAGGAATAAATGAAAACACACCGCGAAGGTGGAACAAGCAAGGAAAATAGAAAGATATGATGAAGAAGACAGCTAATGCCCAATACCAAGGAAAGATGTGACCGCCACCAAAGTAAAAACAAGTCAAAAAACCTGAATATACCTTGGAAATAGGTGGATGAAACACCTGCCCACGGGAGAGAAAACCAAAGAAAGCCTGCAGATCAACTTAGAAGTAACGGCCAGAACCCCGTGCGTTGCTTGGAAGTGACGGCCACACGATAGACCGCCGGAAGAGAGTGACGCGCCTGCACAAGGCCGTCAGATAACCTGCAGTAACAAAGCTTGAATTCTTTTAACTCCAACTCTTCCAGCCGGCTAGAAGACCTGGGCCTCGTGTCAATGAACCTGTAAACCTGCCAAAGATGTAGAAAGACCAAACACAATAACCTCAATTAGTCCTTTTCACAAGCATAGTATCAATTCTCAAAGGACTTAACATCATCAAAAGGAGAGTGGATTACCGGGGAGTTTTTTTGGTTTTTTTAACCCCTCTAGGTGTTTTAAAAGTTTGGTAAGATGTTTATATGCTTAGAGGATAGTGAAAAACGTGGAGAAAGAAGAGGGATAATGCTTTGATTGAGGAAAAACCAGGGAAGAACTCAAGCATGCAATGATGAACTTGAAAGACCAAAACCAAAGTACTCCCTTGATTATGAGATGGATGGACGTGGGAAGCAGTTCCTCTTGGATGAAGATGGCTCCTGAGTTTGGCAGCACTTCATCGTGAATTCCAATCTTTCTCCCCCGGGTCATGAAGTCAAGGGCTCTATTTATAGACCCTCAAACTCTCAGGTCGAGCAGAGGATAATTCAACAAGATAAAGGGATAACTCTTTAGTAAATCCTTGAAGATAATATCACCAAGAGTCCATAGAATCGAACGGAAGGTCCTGAGGATCAGATTTGAAAGAGATATCGTCAATCAAAGCTTTTATCTCGACCACGGAGTAGCAGAGAAAAGGCCTGAACTGCCAGGACTCTCTGAAGGAAGCAACGGCTGCACGATAGACCGCCACTTGGAAGTAACGCATCAAGGACCGTCCGTTACTATCAACCTTATCCCTAAAAGATAAGATCAACGGGAAGAAGACCCAACAAGTTGGACTCTTCAAGGAAGCAATGGCCAAGGCATAGGGCGTCAGAATGAAACAACGGCTGCTCGACAGACCGTTATTACCAATGTGTAAGCCAAAGGATAAGCACTGAAAATGAGGCCTTAAGCCTTAGGACTCTTCAAAGAGTAACGGTCCAGGCCCCATGCGTTATAATGAAACAACGCGCCTGGTTCGGACCGTTATTACCATTGAGTTTCAAGAATAGCAATAAAGGGTTGCTAAGCTGTTGCCAACGAAACGCTACCAGAAGCCAATTCTTAATCCAGGAATTAAGACCCAAGAAACAGGCCTCAACTGATCAAGAGACTCAATGAAGAGTGAACAACTCGGAGCATCATATAGAATGAAATAAGGAGATGACCCGACTTATTGGGTATAAAACGGGTGTCAATAGATGCCCCTCCTTAACGTCCTCTTTGTAGGGGAGCGAGCGGAGGTGAAGCGAAAGTGAAAATGAAACATGAAAGATGAAGCGGAGTGTATCAAAAAGAGGGCGTTAAGGTAAACGACACCCGTTCTTTACCGACAAGCGATAGGAATTTTCTGGAAAACTTCGAATTGATCACAAGGAAATAGCCAGCCAAAGGGATGCGAGTCTGGAGGAACTAATTAACTAAGGAAAGGAAACACGGCTAGCCGCCGGAGGCAACGGAAAGGAAAGAGACTAAACTCCAGACAGGAATCTTCAGCGAACCAGATCAAGCGAGCAGATCGAAATAAACCTTCTAATTCAGAGTGGAATGATTCTCCTCATCCAGAATCAAGAACACAGCTGTTCACCATCATCGAGATCTTGAACAAATGAAGCTTCACGAATGCTCAAAGAATGCGTATGATGCATGTTGGGCTAAAGGAAAACAAAATCTTCAAAACAAATGCGAAGAAAGATAAAATACTAAAATACTCGAGAATAATATTGCTAGATCGGAGAAATCAGAGTCAGGACACCATCCGCAACCACGGCGTGCAAAATAGAACCGTCGTCCCCAAATTTTTCTAATTTAACGGCCTATCCAACGATTAAACATGTGAACTTAGATCATCATCATTTTTGTTTAAGGGGAACATCAAATCCGAGGACACATGAATGACCAGCCGATTCTCGAGGTAATATATCATAAGTAACCTATAGTAATGCATTAAGGGAGTGAGGGAACGAGATACAATACCTGACTTACCTGCCTGACGGATGATAAAGCATGGCTTCACTCACAATTCCTTCATGAAAGATAGGTTAGCCAACAATACATATGATCATAAATAAAGGCATAACCATTATACGTGCAAGAAACATCAATAAGGAACATTAATACATAACATGGGATCATTTTGATATCAATTAGACTTTTTAGCACATCAAGGAACTTGCACGCATATAACGGTCTAATGAAAGGGCGTCATACCAAGCAACGGATGACCTCTGGTCCGTCATAAGTTAGGCGGTTCACATTCTTCAATAAAACAGTCCAACACATGTAACGGTCACCTCAAGGCGCGTCAGAAGGATGTAACGGTCCGTCGATAGACCGTCACATTTCCGGAGTTTTCAAAAAAAACAACCGAACGGTCACTGCCCATTCACTCTAAACCCAATGCCCCCCAAAAAACCAACACCGAGAGAGATCCGGCGACTCCAACCCCCACCACCGCAATGGCCGGCGACGAGGCACCCCGGCCGCCACCACAGAAGAGGGGAAGAGGGAAGAAGATGGCCATACGGCGGTTCCACCGCCGACTCGAATGGGAAGTGATCCCGCCGGCCATGGAAGAAGAACCGGCGAGGAGAAGCCCAATAGAAGAAGAAGAAGTTCCCACGACCGAGGAGGACCAAGGAGAAGCCTCATTGGGCGCAGAGGAGCCCAAGGAACCAGAGAAGAAGAAGAAGAGAGGCATGGACCATGAGGTAGGCCCCCTTGCCTTAATTCCAAATTTTGATTTTTTTGTGTTTTTATTTATGAATGCATGTGGGGAATAGGGGTAGAAATGGGTCTACGAACCCACTAGGAACAATTGTAGGCCATTTGGATATAATGGGAGACCACGGGGATGCAAGGGAAAAAATTCCCAAATGCAGACAATGTGACGGTCCTGCCAGCGACCGTCACTCATCTGACGCACCATGCCGAGTCCGTCAGAGGCAAGCGACGCCCTACCCTAGGGCCGTCACTCATGCCAGAGACTTAAGCTATTTTTTAGGGTTTTCAATTTTCAAATTTTTGTTTTGTTTTCAAGTATGAATGTTTATGCAATGATTATATGATGCAAGTTGGACTAATTAATGATTTAACATGCAATGCAGGGGAAGAGACGATCGCGGATCTCCTGGCTACATATCCGGGCAGTGTACCAGGCATTGCCCGACTACCAGAGAGAGAGATTAGCCGGCATGGGATTCGCCGAGGTGCTCAGCATCGAGGTGATCCGGATGGACACGCCGCTACTGTACGCCTTGTACGAGAGATGGGACCCGATCAGCAGAGCTTTCATCTTCCCGTGGGGCCACATGATCCCCACGCTAGAAGACATAGCGAGGATTACCGGATTGAGAGTCCACGGAGCCGCGATGACAGGGTGGACATACGTCGATGGCGCAGCAGCTGCTCGGGCTAGATTTGATCAGACCGGGACAGTCCTCCTCTCAACTTTCGAGATCAGTGCTGCAGGAGAGCTTGGGACTGAGAGGAGCGGCGATCACCGTGGGAGAGCTACCTGAGGAGCATCTGGGCAGAGTGGTAGACCAGGTGAGCCCTCGCGTGGCGACAGAGGCTGGAGCAGAGGGAGATAGAGTGCTCAGACGATTCCTGATGCTGCTATTCGGGAAGCTACTCTTCGCGACTCGGGCAGATGTCATCAGCTGTAGACTGTTGCCGATGATAGAGGATTTGGGCAGAGTCAGGAGATACGCCTGGGGAGCGGCAGTGCTCGCATTCTTGTTCGAGTCCCTCAGCACCACGGACCGGCAGACAATGCTGGGCGGCTTCTCGCCTTTCCTACAGGTAAATGCACTTCATATGCTTTCTATTATGCCATGAATATTTATGCCATAATTTATGCAATGCCATGCGACTGACTTGATTTCTAAATGCAGATCTGGAGCTATATGTACCTCCCGGGCATCGGGAGAGGCACATTACTCCATCCCGGCCGCATACCAATCGCGAGGCGATGGTCGGTGGCGAGGGACACAGGGTCGATCATTAGACTGACCCGGACGATCCAGGATGACTTAGACTCCTTCCCACATACGTCGGTGAGTCCAGAACTCAAAATGATTTCTATATGCTTCTATATGCTTCTAAATGCTTTCTAAATGCTTTTGCCTTTAATGCTTTTATATGCTAATGCTGATGAATGGACTAAAAATGCTTTCAGGTGAGATGGACCCCATACCGCGACGAGGGTTATACGGGACAGCCATGGGTGGAGGCGGCTTTATCGTACCGGGGGCGAGACATATGGTTGCATTGCATCCATATCATCGAGCCTCTGCACTATAGGCTGATCCTGCGGACCCGGGGACTACATCAGCCCGAGGTGACCTTTCCACGCCACAGCGATGACCACCCCGGCAAGTCAGCAAGGGGCATTAGTGGCAATGTGGATTGGTGTGCCCGGAAGGCGAAGTACGTCCACGACTGGAATAGGCAGGGCCGAGCGGTGAAGGAACGAGACGAGAGCGACGAGGCATATCTGAAGGCCTTTGCTCGACTCTACGGCGACCGGGTGTACCGAGGTACCCGACGACCGATATGCAATTCTAAACCCAAAGCTTTTTTCTACATGCAAAATGCAAGGTGACAGATGCTGACTCATGTTTTCTAAAATGCAGCTAGATCCTGAGGGACGGATAGCCGAGCTGGAGGGATTACTCCATTCCACCATCCAGCAGTGGGACGGGTACCGGACTGCTCTGGAGCTCCTGGTGAGACCTAAAATGCTTTATGATTATGCTTAATGGAATATCATGATGCAAATGCTGATTAACGATGATTTTTAACCATGATTTCTAAATGCAGCGGGCCGAGGGAGCCCAACGAGCTGGACCGGATGCCCCATCGTCTTCCTCACAGCCTGCGGGAGGCAGGGCTGAGCAGGAGGCCGATTTTGCTCGAGCAGTTGCCCGGGCCGAGGAGGCGGAGGCCACCCTCGCGGAGCGGGTAAGATGCTAAAATGCTCATGCTTATGTTCATGCCTAAAAAAATGCCTTATGATTAATGATATGATGTAAAATGCAACCTACAGGTGAGGGAGTTAGCAACAGCAGTGTTCGAGGTCAGTCAGGCGAGGGCAGAGGCAGAGAGAAGCCGGGCTGAGACTGATCGAGCCTGAGCAGAGACAGAGCTTGTACGGGCAGAGCTGGCTCGACTGAGAGCGGAGACCCCGCGACGCTCAGATGATGCAGAGATGGAGCGACTACGGACAGAGTTAGCACGAGCACAGGCTGAGGTAGAGCAGCTCCGTATCGGGACGGTAGACCTGGATCGCTACCGGACCGAGGCCCGGGAGACGCGGCTTCAGATCTTCACACTGAAGATCGAGCTGCGGATGGTCCGGATGATGGGCCGGGGACCAGAGCGGAGTGCCTCCCAGAGTGGGGCACGGAGGAGTGCTGCTCCGAGCGGCTCGGTAGGGGATTTTCTTGTCAGCTCCTCCGGCAACGGAGGAATGAGAGGGCAGAGCGGGGACTACAGGAGGAGAGTGCCTCCATAGCGCCGCCACCCGCGAGGAGACCCGAGGATAGAGAGGATGACGGTGGTTCGGCGGATAAGCCGACCGAATGATTTTTATGTTTTCTTATCACTTGTATGTAACTTTTAAAAAAGGAATGAGATCATTTTTTGGGTTTTCCGTTTGTTTAGTGAATGAAAGGATGTGTGTGTTTGATTGTGCAGGGACAGATGAAATGAATGAATGGATGAATGAGTCATGGGCAGGAATGTGTGCATGAGTTATTTGTGGGAATGTATGTGTGTGAAAAATGCAGAGAGAATGAGGTGTACAATGCGAGAGACCGCCAGGTCTAGGCAAGGGCAGAAGGAATAGCCAGAATTCAGCAGCAGAGAAAGTAACGGTCTAGGCTCAGACCATCATAATCAAACGACGCGCCGGTGAAAGGCCGTTACTCATAACAGGGGCCCATCCTGGTAGTAGGGCTTCAAGAGAAACGACGGCCAACGGTAGGTGCGTCAAAGACAAATAACGGCCAAAGACTAGACCGTTGATCATGGCAGAACGATGGTTGTCAGGACAACTAGCAGAAAATGCGACGGCCTGAGGGAGACGCGTTAGAGTGAAGCAACGGCCATAACCAGGGCCGTCAGGAAGTGCTTAGCCTAGAAGAGAAATGACTGAGTGGATGAGAATATAACGGCTCAAGATTCGCGCGTTATAAGAAACGACGGTCAGGCCTTAGACCGTTAATCTTCACAGAACATGATCGGGGAATTAAACCCACAGGAAAATGCGACGGCCTAAGGTTGGCGCGTTGGAGTGAAATAACGGCCGTACGATAGACCATTAGATTCTGGGTTGTATTCCGAGACGGATTGAGCCGTGAGAACTTAAACCCGAGGTTTAGCCACCTAATCCCTTACCAGAACTTATCTAGATTGAAGATAAAGCCTTCCAACTCAAGTCTTATCCTTTTAAAGCTAAAATTAAACCTTTAAAACTTGGATACTCAACCAAAATCGTATCTTTGCTGCAAACCTCTGCTTTAGGGTTGAAGGACCTCTCCTAAGGGCAAAAATCAAGATGAAGAGAAGCTTCGAGGTGATGGCCATGGAGGAGAAGGTCTACAACGGACCTAAAGCTGCTAGAAAAGAACATGGAGAGCTCCAACGGTTGACATCAATTCTCAAGCACTTAAGCTCCAATGTTCAAAGGGTGGTAAGTCCCTCAACAACACATCCAAGTTCAGAAAATTCTGCACTTCAATCCGTTTTATGACTTCCTCTTCTCCTTCTTTCTTCAAGCCTCTTCCTGGCCCAAGATGCTATTCCAACCTGAAGTGGGTGGCTCCCATGGTAAAGGCACTCTCCATAGAGGTCACATTAATCCTTAAAGCATGGCACCTTCAACCACTCTTGGTTTTAGGCAAAAATTTCCAGAAATTGTCCTTAGATTGGCCAAGCCTTTCAGCACTTGTGGAACTATGGCATCCACAAACTCATACCTTCATCTTCCCTTCCTTTGAAGCAACCGTCCTACTAGAGGAGGTAGAAGCCTACCTAGCCCTTCCTAAGACTAAGGCGGGGGATGAAGACCGTGTTTGCTATACAATAGAGCCTATTGGCCCGTTCTTGATCTTGAGTGACTTCATTCATAATCCAAAGGACGTGAGAACCATGATCAGCCTACACCACATTCACTTGATACCCTTGGCACAATGGATAGTGTCTCATTGTAAAAACAAGTGGGAGAGACATGAAGCAATAGCCAAGGCGGTGGCGGTTTGCTTGTGCAGGGTCTTCCTTTTTACCACGACCGACCACCTCTTAGACATCCAAAATCTTGGTATTATTAGCGGGCTGTGGCGGGGAATGTCTATCTCTCAAGCGGTCCTCTCATACCTCTATGAAGGACTAAGCTCGGCTTGCATAGGAGGTCCTTTGTTTGGTTCCATGATACTCCTTGAGTGCTGGACAGGAGTGAGAGTCAAATTCCTTCCCAAGGAAGACATAACTTCTGCAAGCCGGATCTTCGGGAGCCACCCTCTCTTCTTCATTGGAGGGGCATTTGGATATTCTTCTCAGGTTGAATGTAGGACGGCGGATAAGAAAACTCGGGATGAATGGCACCTCTTTTTCAACACTTTGCCAATGGATAAGTTCATCATGCGACCAAGAATTCTTCGAAGCACTCTTCTCAAAATACCGCGACATCAAGGCCTGGACCTCCAGCTAGTGGGGAATACTACCATGGCGATCTACAACCCGCACCGATGCCATCTTCAGATCGGACTACCTCGAACCGGCGTTTCTGCACTATCACACTACCCTCCCCTTCTACCTAGGAAGATGGGGACCGAGGAAGATGAACGAGCAGTCTGGAATGCGCTGATCATGTGAGAGATCAGCAAGGTGCGCCCGTGGCAAGCAGAAGTTGAAGAGAACGACGAAGCACGCCGAGATTATGTGAAAGAGCTGAGAGGAATCCGCCCTCTTGCGGATAAGAAATTGAATATATCTTGATTTTCTTTTTGTTCATGAGAGATGTTATGTGTACTTGATCATCGGAGCTTGGTTTATCATGAATTATATTTCATTAAGCTTGCTTGAATGAGATGAAATTGCCTTAGTTGAATGGGCTTGAGTTTCGTGTTTTGAATGGCTTGGAATGATGTGGACAGGCAGAGCCTCTGGAGATAGCAACGGATATGCAATGGGCCGCCACAAAGAAATAACGGTCTTACGACAGGCCGTCAGAACGAGAGTAACAATAGAACCCTGTCTCTGAAGGATATGACGGATAGGCCTTGGGCCGTTATAAGCAAGTAACGGTATTCTCCAGACCGTTATAGTGATGATTAGTGAAAGAAAGAAGGCCCATGCCTGCATGAAAATAACGGTCGAAGAGGGGGCCGTTATGTGACTGTAACGGTCTGATGTTGGCGCGTTACACACCTTGAACTTGCATAGATGTGAACTTTTTGCTTTGAATCTTGCCCCTGCATTCTGCACACACTTTAAACATGAATCAAGTTAGATCTGTTCTTAGACTCAACCCCTTGCCTTGAAGCAAGTTAGATAATGACCGTTCCTTGATATTCGGTCAAGGGGTGGAGCCTTTATTAAATAGGCGAAAACATAATGAAAATGCAATGCATGCTATGCACATGATGGTATTTTTGGGAGTTTTGGGAAATATTTAATGTTCTTGGATTTTTAGAGATATCTGTTTTGTTTTGGATTTTTGAAAATATTTGTTGTTTTTGGATTTTGAAATATTTGATGTTTTTTGATTTTGAAAATATTTGATTTTGTTTGGATTTTGAAAATATTTGTTGCTTTTTTGGATTTTGAAAATATTAGATGTTTTTGGATTTTAAAAATATTTGATTTTGTTTTTTTGGATTTTGAAAATATTTGATGTTTTTGGACTTTGAAAATATTTGATGTTTTTTTGGATTTTGAAAATATTTGATGTTTTTGGACTTTGAAAATATTTGATGTTTTTGGATTTAGAAAATATTTGATATTTTTGGATTTTGAAAAACCAGTGCCTCTCTAGCAACGCGAACCCTTCCTTGTTTTAGATTGAGTCCCGAGATTGTCGTGTAATAGTGTGACAACCCCTGGCCAAGACCTAATCATCATGACGGTGTTTCTACCAATGCCATACTCAGGGTACTAATCTTAGTACTAAAAGAAAAAAAGATCATGGGGGAAGCTTAGGCCAGATATGAGAGTTTTTAGGACTTGATTTTCTCACCGCACAACCCCATTAGAGATCTGGTCTGTTGCGCCGGGGCTTTTGCGTCCGTCATCGAACCTTTGTCCACCCTAGGCATGCATGCGACCGGGCTCATAACGTCCCGCGGGGAACTGTACTGCCACTCTTGTCATGCCTAGCTTTCTTTTCTCCTTGGAGTTTTTCGGAAATTTGGAATCTGTAGACCTTTGAGATAACGCTTCTGACTTTGTCGTAAAGAGCACTCCTTTTCTTTTATTTTCTTTTCCTTTCCTTTCTTGCTTGTGGCGTCAGGTCATAACGGACTTGCCCCTGTTTGAGACCTCCTCTCGTTAGGGTGTTTGGATTGGTCGTCGCCTCCTTATTCACTCCTTGCCCCTGGATTCAGCCGAAGAATGAAGCGGACAGGGACTTCGACTTTCCCCTAAAGCATGGCCAAGGAGAAACGGTGTCTTTTAAACAAGGAGCCCGACCAGGGATGTCGTGTGGTGTGTGATTGCCTTGCTCGGGACCTCTTCTTTTGAAGATAGGAAGGAAGATCTTGCTGCCGGGAAAGCACGTGGTTTAGACTCTAAGGAAAGAAACGCTTAAGATACAACCCATTCCACGGGTGAGGGAGCTCCTCACCTTCCGCATTTATTAAATGATAAGCATTCCCTGGATAAGCTTCTTTTATTACAAACGGCCCTTCCCAGTTAGGTTGCAATTTAGACCTAGGACCTGCAGACCGAATGAATTTGCGTTTCAAAACAATATCACCCGTCATAAACTTACGTTCAATCACCTTCTTTTGAAAATAACGCGAAACCCTCTTTTGATAAACAGAAACGTGATCGGTTCCATTCATCCTCTTCTCATCTAAGAGTTCCAACTGGACCAGCAACGCCTCTCGACGTTCATCGAGATTAAGTTCCTTATCGAGCTGCACTCTAAGGGAAGGGATTAAGATCTCATATGGGAGCACCGTCTCCATCCCATAGGTCAGGGAATAGGGAGTTTGCCCTGTAGGGGTACGGACAGAGGTGCGGTAAGCCCACAGAGCTTCCACCAATCTTTCAGGCCAATCAGAAAATTTATGTGCTTCACATATTTTCTTGATGATTTTAAGAAGGGTTTTATTAGTGGCCTCGGCTTGACCGTTGCCTTGAGGGTAATATGGAGATGAATGATGTAGTGCAATATTGAACTTCTTACATAGGTCCTTAAGCTCTTGGGAGACGAACTGGGGTCCGTTGTCGGTGATGATGCTGCTTGGCACTCCGAACCGCGAGATGATATTCTTCATGATAAAGCGGCACACCGTTGTAGCTTTGATTTCTGCGTATGCCTCGGCTTCGGCCCATTTGGTGAAGTACTCAGTAGCGGTGAGGATGAAGGATTTTTGCTTGATCTGAGAATTAGGATCACCGAGCGGGCCGACGACGTCAAAAGCCCACATAGAGAAAGGCCAGGGAGCAGTCATTGGATGGAGAGACGAAGCTGGAGAGTGAATTTTATTAGCATGGAGTTGGCATTTAAGACACCTCCGGACATAGAGGGAGCAATCTTCCTCTAGAGTGGGCCAATAGTAGCCCTGCCTAAGGATCTTCTTTGCTAGAGCCTGGCCATTGACATGACCTCCACACTCACTAGAATGGGCCGCTTCAGCCACTTTCCAAGCTTCTACATCATCCAAGCATCTCATGAGCATTCTATTAGTAGCGCACCTATACAGTTCTCCTACAATGATAGTGTACCTTGCGGCGGCTCTTCTTATTGCTTTACGCTGCTCGGCCTTTGCCCCTTCTGGGAATGACCCTTCTTTGCAAAATAATTCGATTTCATGATACCAAGGTAATTCTTCTTCGTCCAGGATCTCCTCTAGCTCTATTAATGAAACTTCCTTGAGATCTTCCTTCTCAGCTCTTGCCTCTACAGATTTCCTGAGGTTGATGAACCAAGGATCTTGAAGAGAAGGTGCGTCCAATCTCTGGATGACGATGGTCTCAGTACTACGATTGAGAGGGAATGATAAGGAGGAAGCAAGAGATGCCAAAGCGTCAGCTAGAATGTTCAGAGAACGGGGAGTATGGATATAGATCAGCTTACGGAATCGCTTAGCAATGAGCGTGACCAAATCTTGATAAGGTTTGAGCTTGGGGTCACGAGTACGGTAAGTGGACAGAACTTGCCGTAGAACGAGCTGAGAGTCTCCTATGATGTTTAAATAGCGCGCGTCTAGGAGATAGGCGTGCTTCAAGCCGGCCAGGAGAGCCTCATACTCAGCGATGTTGTTGGTAACAGGAAATCGAAGTTGATAAGCGAAGGGGATGGTTACTCCCTCTGGAGTAAGTAAGACAGCACCGATCCTTTGGCCTTGGGAGTTGAGTGCACCATCGAAGTGCAGAGACCAAAAGGGATGATGAGAAAGGACAGAGAGATGCTCATCAGGGAGATCATCCTGAATAGAATCGATGTGAGGAATAGGGAGATGTGCAAGATGCTCAGCAATGGCATATCCTTTGACTACCTTCTGAACAACAAAGGTGATGTCGAACTGAGAGAGGAAGCTCTGCCAGCGAGCTAACCTACTAGGAAGGATGGGTTTTTCTAAGAGATAACGGATCAGGTCCATTCTAGAGATCAACCTAATTGGGTGGGTGAGAAAGTAATGTTTAAGCTTCTGAGCTACCCACACTAAGGCGGCACAAATCTTCTCCATAGCGGTGTACTTGGATTCAACTGGATTAAACAGTCGAGAGAGGTAGTACGCAGCCCGCTCTTTTCCTTCATCATCTACTTGTGCTAAGACCGCCCCTAGGGAGTCCTCAATAACCGAGATGTATAGGATTAGGGGTTTCCCAGGGACAGGAGGTTACAAAACCGGGGGATTGGACAGATACTCTTTGAGGTCCTCATAGGCCTTCTGACAATCCTGATTCCATTCGAACTTGACACCCGCCTTAAGCAACTCATAAAACGGACGACACCCATGAGAATGCTGAGATATAAATCTTCTAATGAATTGTAGTCTACCAATCGATCCTCGAAGTTCCGTAATGTTCTTTGGCGGAGGCATGTCCATGACGGCCTGTGCTTTATTAGGATCAATCTGGATCCCCCGTTTGCTCACTATGAACCCTAACAACTTCCCTGAGGAGACTCCGAATACACACTTCTTCGGATTCATCTTAAGCTTGTACTCCCTGGCCCTCTGCAGCACCTTAGCCAGGATAGAGGGGTGTTCTTCTTTTGTTCTTGACCTCACCAAGATGTCATCCACGTAAGCTTCCATATATATGTGCATCATGGTGTGGAAAATGGCCATCATCGCCCTTTGATAGGTGGCACCTGCATTTTTCAAACCAAATGGCATAACTACATAACAATACTTGCCCCAGGGCATGGTGAAGGAAGTTTTCTCTTGGTCTTCCGGAGCGAGACGGATCTGATTATAGCCCGAGTACCCATCCATAAATGACAGAGCTTCATACCCAGCAGTGTTATCCACTAGGACGTCTATATGAGGCAGCGGAAAATCATCTTTGGGACATGCTTTGTTCAGATCCCTGAAATCAATACATATGCGCACTTTTCCATCCTTCTTGAGAACAGGGACTATGTTCACCACCCACTGAGGATATAAAAACACTCTGACGAACCTGGCCTTATATAGTTTGTCGACCTTTTCTTTGATCCTCAAGGCCATGTGGGGGTGAAATCTTCTTGACCGTTGTTTCACAGGTGTTGCCCCTGGTTTAAGCACGAGTCGATGTTCCACTAAGGAGGGGTCAAGACCTGGCATGTCCTCATAAGACCAGGCGAAAGAATCACTATACTACCTTAATACCTTATTTAGATCCTCTTCTACCTGTGAAGGGAGATCAGCAAAAATAATGATGGGCCTTGGGTCTTCTTCCGTTCCCAAGTTGATTTCCTTTGTAGGTTCATCCACTGCCGTCGACGGTTGGTCGAATCTCTTTAGTCCTTTTGCATATAAGTCGACAGTGTTATCTACATCGTTGTCTTCATCTATTGGATCCTTCTCATCCAAGACCTCATAGACGCCTAATCCGTCGTCACTCCATACCCCTTCTATTTCCTCTTCATCCTCAATCACGATTGCTATAGCGACGAATTCCGGACACTTCAAAAGAGCATGACACCGCTGAGCTAGATCTTGCAAGAACCTATCAGGAACAGATCGGGAAGGATGCGCAAGCGAGCGCGGTTCAGAATGGCAGGGGTTGGACGACCCAGAACAAGACCCTACTTCTCTAGACCTAACGGACTCTACTCCTCTAGACTCGACGGACCCTAACCCTAACCTAGGGGAGAAAAGGCCTGGTGGAAGGGGAGGAGCAGGGGACTCGTGCCCTTGGGAGGAGGAGGATGGAGACAGGATAGCGTAATCTTCCACTGAAATCTCCATTTCAAATTTGACATTTTTTTTTGGAGATCAGCGGAGACTACACAGCAAGATGGAGGAGGTGGGAGCTGTATAGGGAACAGCTCGGGGAAGATGCAATCAAAGAAGGGATCAGAAGAAGAGAACCACATCTCGTGGAGTTGAGCATTGGGAGGAGGAGGAGTAAACAGAGTGGATAGATCAATGTGTGGACATTTCCCACAAGCACAAGGAATGAATAGAATATCCGGTGGATCAGTGAAAGATGAATTTATCATGACAGGAGGAAGGCGGGGTATGAACTCCCTTTGTTGAAAGATAGATTGGAAGCGTGAGAGAGACCAAGAACAGACAACTGGAGAGCTCTCCTCTTTCTGTAGATCAGCAATAAGCTACTTCTTCGGCCTCCACTGCATAAGCCGAACTTCTTGTTGCTTCTTCTGACATTCTTCCTCATAAAAGAGCCCCTGCAAGGCCTGACTGTAGTCGAGCATGTCATCATCTGACCCTCTTGGCAAGGGAGGCGGACTGGCAATTGGACAAACTGTATTCCTTTCTTGCTGAACCGGCTTTGGAGCTAATGTGCCAGGCTGGAGAGGCCCTTTGACAAAATGCTGACGATAATCCCAGGTGAGCGGCCCAGAATCACCCATCATAGATAATGCTGTCTCTTTGTAGCCGAGACCTCTCCTACCCATTTTTCTTCCCTTTCGGTATAGGCTTAGTCATCCCTTACAGTTGCGCACCGAGGCCTCTCCCTGGTTGATAGCCCAGTTTCAATATAATGTTCCACCCCTTTGAATCTCGAATCTGCGGCTTCACTTTGACATTAACTGGAGTAGCGACGGGCTTAGGGGATGTGTAAGCCCAAGGAAAGTTCAAATCCAATACTGACAGAACGGGCCGACTGCTTGGCCAAAGTGTGGGAAGAACCTGCTCTGAAATAGCCTTTACTGACTGTACTGTGGATAAGCTCTTAACTTTGACGACCCTCCCTTGGAAGGGGAATTTAATGCACTGATGTGCAGTGGAGGGCACGGCGCCGAGTGTGTTAATCCAGGGACGACCCAAGATAGCCTTGAATATAGGGTCGATATCAAGAACATAGAATTCCACGGCCATAGTAAGGGGCCCGAGCTCTGCCTGAATGGTGACTACCCCGTGACATGCTCGCCTTGAGTTGTCATATGCCGCTATAGTGGTGGGGGTAGGCTGTAGTAACTCATCAGATATGTTGCATGCTCGGAGGGTGCTGAGTGGGCAAACATTAATTGTGGCCCCTGTGTCAACCAGCGCTGCTTCAATGTCGACTTTGTTCAGGGTAATTGTTATGCAACCTATGAACATGTGATCATGAACCTAGGCAATCATAGCTAGCTCTAGCATGGGCATGCTATCTCAATCAAACTATGCTAAGGAAAAGGAAAACACACGCCGGGGCGTGGAGCAAGGAATAAATGAAAACACACCGCGAAGGTGGAACACGCAAGGAAAATAGAAAGATATGATGAAGAAGACAGCTAATGCCCAATACCAAGGAAAGATGTGATCGCCACCAAAGTAAAAACAAGTCAAAAAACCTGAATATACCTTGGAAATAGGTGGATGAAACACCCGCCCACGGGAGAGAAAACCAGAGAAAGCCTGCAGATCAACTTAGAAGTAACGGCCAGAACCCCGTGCGTCGCTTGGAAGTGACGGCCACACGATAGACCGCCGGAAGAGAGTGACGCGCCTGCACAAGGCCGTCAGATAACCTGCAGTAACAAAGCTTGAATTCTGTTAACTCCAACTCTTCCAGCCGGCTAGAAGACCTGGGCCTCATGTCAATGAACCTGTAAACCTGCCAAAGATGTAGAAAGACCAAACACAATAACCTCAATTAGTCCTTTTCACAAGCATAGCATCAATTCTCAAAGGACATAACATCATCAAAAGGAGAGTGGATTACCGGGGAGTTTTTTTGGTTTTTTTAACCCCTCTAGGTGTTTTAAAAGTTTGGGAAGATGTTTATATGCTTAGAGGATAGTGAAAAATGTGGAGAAAGAGGAGGGATAATGCTTTGATTGAGGAAAAACCAGGGAAGAACTCAAGCATGCAATGATGAACTTGAAAGACCAAAACCAAAGTACTCCCTTGATTATGAGATGGATGGACGTGGGAAGCAGTTCCTCTTGGATGAAGATGGCTCCTGAGTTTGGCAGCACTTCGTCGTGAATTCCAATCTTTCTCCCCCGGGTCATGAAGTCAAGGGCTCTATTTATAGACCCTCAAACTCTCAGGTCGAGCAGAGGATAATTCAACAAGATAAAGGGATAACTCTTTAGTAAATCCTTGAAGATAATATCACCAAGAGTCCATAGAATCAAACGGAAGGTCCTGAGGATCAGATTTGAAAGAGATATCGTCAATCAAAACCTTTATCTCGACCACGGAGTAGCAGAGAAAAGGCCTGAACTGCCAGGACTCTCTGAAGGAAGCAACAGCTGCACGACAGACCGCCACTTGGAAGTAACGCATCAAGGACCGTCCGTTACTATCAACCTTATCCCTAAAAGATAAGATCAACGGGAAGAAGACCCAACAAGTTGGACTCTTCAAGGAAGCAATGGCCAAGGCATAGGGCGTCAGAATGAAACAACGGCTGCTCGACAGACCGTTATTACCAATGTGTAAGCCAAAGGATAAGCATTGAAAACGAGGCCTTAAGCCTTAGGACTCTTCAAAGAGTAACGGTCCAGGCCCCATGCGTTATAATGAAACAACGTGCCTGGTTCGGACCGTTATTACCATTGAGTTTCAAGAATAGCAATAAAGGGTTGCTAAGCTGTTGCCAACGAAACGCTACCAGAAGCCAATTCTTAATCCAGGAATTAAGACCCAAGAAACAGGCCTCAACTGATCAAGAGACTCAATGAAGAGTGAACAACTCGGAGCATCATATATAATGAAATAAGGAGATGACCCGACTTATTGGGTATAAAACGGGTGTCAACAACGAGAAGTATCTCCTTCCCCATGGAATTGCCAAAAATGCTGATCTTTTATAACTCCATAGAAATATAAGTGCTCTCTTACAATATGTTTAGTCCATTTGTGAATACAGGTGCATTTGGTACAGGGACATTTAATGGCTCCATCAGCTGGTAAATTTCTATAAGCAAACTCAACAAATTCATCTACCCCATCATCATACTCTCTTGCATTCCTACAATATAGTAAACATATATGAAAATTTAAATATTAGAGCTTCTAAGTATGAAGTGCACGATGAATGGAAAACTCTAATATTTACCTTGCCTTGTCTATCCAACTCCAATAAATATTTACCCACCTTGAACTTAATTAAATTTGAATACTAACAACGATAACAATTAAAGTCACAACTCAAACATTGAAGTAAGAAACTACAAAATAATTAAACAAATATGGAAGGTATTTGGGGTGGGAATCAAATGTTAGGACTGTACATGACATAAATAATTGTATATGTTGATTCTTTTCCCTTTTTAACTTTTAGTTGCAAGCTGGCCATGTGAACCAACAATGGTTGTTCTCTACGCCCAAGGAGAGTTTGCCGGCTCTATCCAACTGGAAGGAGTTTGTATGAGGCAGCATAGTTTAACTTCATTTTTCAATAACCTAACGTGTCACACTTCTAACTGTAATATGTTGATTATGTTTGGGTAACAGTTTACGAACATAAAAGCACCCTCTTGTCTCTGGTGGTTAGGGTGTGAGAGACTTGTAGAATTTTTGTTATTGGCAGTTCGATTCTTACCACATAATTTTTTAATCTTTTATCTTTTAAAGTTGAAAGATCACAATATTTTCTAAGACCTAATGCTCTTCTCTCTAAGTACTTGAATTAAGAAACAAAAATTTGAAAAGTACTAAAATCTAGTGGCATAATGTCAAATATATCAGTAGTTCTTGCAATTTATTTCTGCTTTAAGTGATAAGCTTCGTGGGTTGGGTATTGAACAACTGTTACCCGTGTAGTAGCTACATAAAGAATGTGCATTAATACAAGCTCTAAGATTTCAAGTTGTATCCTATTTCTTGACTCTCAAATTGTTCTTACAGCCATCCAAGGGTTGTCCTATTCTTCTTGAAGCAAAGATACAAAGTCTAATCTATGTAGTGGAGAAGTGGTTTGACTGCTTTGTTGAGATTTTGGGGGGGTTACTGCATGGGGACATTCTATTATTAAGTTTTAGAGTCAAATATGAACACTGATTGATGGATCAACATGAGATGCAAGTAAATCTATGTTGCCCTACTATCAATTGAATTATAACATGTAAGGATAAAGTTGCCATGTACAAAGATAAGGTAAAAATAGTCTTATTTTGATGAAAAGGATTAGGACATACTACGTCAGGTGTCGTGCAATAGAAATCCCCCTGACTAGCCATTGACATCCCCAGATCTTAGTCCTCAAATTAAAGAGGATTTAGCAGATGAAGTGTCAATTGGGTGAATGATCTTTCAGAGCTTGGAGTCCATTAACGGCTTTGTAGTCATCCAGCCCCTATATTGAAATTAGATGGAGCTAAAGATGGTATTCTCCAAAGTTGGATTTGCTACATGGGACCTATCATCTTGATTTTGATATCAATGGGCTCACGTTGGACTGGCTACATTGATTCTCTGCCATTGTACTAAACCAAAATCAGTGGTGCAAATTCCATCATCGATGGCAACTTTTTCTCATGATGTCCTTCAGACAAACAACATACTCAAACATTCAATTTTATAAAATGATGTAACCACATGGCAAAGTATAAAGTCAGAATAATCAAACACAATACAATTTCTATCTAATTGTTTTCGAAAACAAGAGAAATGTTTTTCAAAGTCTTGAAGCAAGTCCTAGGATGCCAATGTAGAGAGAGGGTCGACCAGCATTAAAATCATGATGACCAATGTTCTTGAAGTTAAAATTGAATAATCTATTTTGAACTTTTTTGTTCTCTTTCAAGGCTATCAAGAGAAGTTCTTCAAGGGAGAACTTTTTTGCTCTCCCACTACTCTGCTCTTCCTCCTCAAACTCTCTTCTCTTATACAATTTGTAGCAAAATAAATCTTCCACTACGGAACAAACAACCCAGATAGTAAGCTCCCATTACTCTACTCACACAAACTCTCTTCTCTTATAAAATTGGTAGGAACTTAAATCTTCTACAATAGAAGAAACAACCACACACACACACGATTGGCTGGCATCCCACTTAACTCTACCTCACCTCTATCTCCCTTCTCTCTCAAATAGAGCACCCACATACCTCCCCACCTCCATCAGACCCCCTTCTCCCTCATCGCACCCCCTACCCTTCCCCACCGGACCCCCTCTCACTCCTTCCTGGCCATGCAACCCACAAAAAAAAAAAAATAGAACACTTTCCTTCCTCCTCTTCACCCTTTGCTCCCCCACCAGACTCCCCCCCTAGCAAAAGGGAAAAAGGATTTCTTATGCTAACCATCACCCTTTCACAACCCTAACCGTCGTTAAATCCCTACAGAAACGACTGAGCAACCAAGGGGGATAGCAAACCCGGTGGAGGGGATAGATTATTGAGACGTCATTTTTGACGGAACACCTGGCCGACGTTGATGACGATGGCTTTGATGCCCTCACCGGTGGATGATCGCGTCTGAAGCAGTGGCCGCACACCTTGTTTGACGGCCTCCCCCAAACGTGTTGCCCCTGCACAACCTTAACCCTTGTTAAATTTCTACATAAACGACGGAGCAAGCAAAGGGGATAGTAAACCTAGTAGAAGGGATAGATTCGGCACCCACTCGTCTGAGTATTGCGACGACGATGTACCACGGGATGGGGGCTTGCGATGGTGAGGAAGATGAGATGAAGAAGGAGAGCAGGGGAGGGGGTGTGGTGGACGGCGCAGCTGGGGAGTGAGGAAGAGAGGGAAGGGAAATGTTCCGAAGGTGCAGCTGGGGGGAGTGAGGAAGAGAGGGAGGGTGGCGGGCTGGGGGTTCCGAAGGCGCAGCTTGGGAGTGGGGAAGAGAGGGAGGGGAAATGTTCTGAAGGCACGACTGGGGGGAGTGAGGAAGAGAGGGAGGGTGGCTGGCTAGGGGTTCCGAAGGCGGGATGAGGAGTTAGGAAGAGAGGAAGGGTGGCAGGCTGGGGGTTCCGAAGTCGTGCATGGGGAGTGAGGAAGAGAGGGAGGGTGGCGAGAGGGTAGCGTGTTGGGAGTTCCAAAGGTGGGTTGGGGAGTGAGGAAGAGAGGGTGGCAGGCTGGGGGTTATGAAGGTGGGCTGGGGAGTGAGGAAGAGAGGGACTGGGGAGTGAGGAAATAGGGGGGGTGGTGGGCTAGGGGCGAGTTGGGTGTTCCGAAGGTGGGTTGGGGAGGGAGGAAGATAGGGTGGCGGGCTAGGGGTTGTGAAGGCGGGCTGGGGAGTGAAGCAGAGAGGGACTGGGGAGTGAGGAAAGTGTTAGGATTTAGGTGCTAGCTGATAAGCGCACGGCTGAGATTCAGAGGGGGGTGAATGGATCCCCTTTAAAAACTTTTACGGAATTAGAAATTAAACCAAACTAAAATTGGATGAACTCCTAAATTGCGTGATAGAAGAGCATAACACATTTACCAAAGTACTTCCTCAAACAGAAGTAACGATGGACACTTAGATGCTAGACTGATACTAAGTAGATTTCATGACCATGAACTGAAACAATAGATCACACACACATGCAGCCTGAGACTCTATTAGCACTCGGACAATCACCTAGCCTGTATAAGCTACTTCAATGAAGAATAGAAATCTTATCTATGAACAAATAGATCAAGCAAAACCGATATCAAACAAATAGCGCTCAATGCTAACCCATCCTGTGAAGGAGATAGAAATATATGGAGTTGGACAATTACATACAATCACAAACCACGGTGCACAAGGATTTTAGATGGTTTGGTCTACTACACACAGACCTACGTCCATCCCTCACTCAAACATGAGTGAGACTTTTCGCTGACAAACAGCTTGAACCGCTGATCCACAGCTTCGGGGATCAATCCCTACAACCGCTAAGCAACACAGCTTGCTATCTGCTAAGCCTTACAGCTTCGCTAGGAACAGATCCTCTTACAGCTGAGCCTCACAGCATGCTGTCCGAGGAACCAATCCTCGCCGCTAAGCCTCACAGCTTGCTGAATATAACAATAGAAAATATAGAATAAAACAAATGAAAGAACACAACAAAATGTAGCTCAATCAAGCAGACAGACTCTGGATTTGATCCACGAGTCAGAACACATACTGATCTTCAGTAGATCTCCACGTTCACTCCAAGAACTCCGATACTCTATTTTTATGAACACTGTTTCTTCTTTCTAACGATCTCCATCTTAGAACTCTCTCTTCTTTCTCTCCTCTGCTCACACACCGGATCTCTTCTTTATGATCTCCCTTTTCCTCTTTCTTCGTAGCAGCAGCTTCTCTCACTTCACCGCCTCCATTTCGAAGGAGGAAGTCCCTTATTTATAGAACAGGGTCGCCGGAACTCCTTCTCAATGGCCTGATTAGTGTAGTCCCCACATCATTCTTCGAGAGCGTGTGGAGGGAACACTCCCGCCAAAGGAATCTAGAAGATGCTTTGATCCGAGACTCCACGTGTCAGGTAGAGGTGAGAGACTTTCCACGAGGCATATCCTTTCTGCTAGACTGTTCACCTTGATTCACGTGCCGATCATTTACTACATGGGATAATGTGCCACTGATTTACTCACTGCAGGTTCGAACCCCCTTATCAGATCTAGATTTAAGTTAAGGAATTCAGAGTTGGATGAGTTGGATTGTCTAAAGCATCGACCTTACTTGGCAACAGTTTGTACAACATCGTCTACCTTGACTTAGTGTTTGTAAGCAATTTTCTGATGCTCTGACATACTGGCTTAAGGTAGTGCTTCGGTATGCTCTTCTGTTGCTTCGACCTTATTTTTTTGTTGCTACTTTGTGAAATGCTATTTACTGCAGTGGACTTTAGCTAGCTTGGAATATGCTGACATGGAGAATTGTGCTGTCCTACTGAACAACTGATGACTGGATGAGCCTGCAGTTGTTGCTGATCTAACCATAGGACTATGCTACTGGTGCCCTTGAGCTTCTCTTAATAATAGCCTAAAGGACATGATCTTCTGAGGCATTAAGGCTTTGCTCTTAGAATCATTTCATCAAACAATTTCTCTTCTTTATTGAATAAAGCTCATGCATCGACCAGTCTCTGTCCAGACTGAAGATTATGCTTCTACAACGACCTGACCAATCAATGGTTGAACTAGCACATCGACCTGTCTCTTAAGTGCTCAGACCTTTTTGGTTATGGCTTTACTCTAATGCTTCGACCTATCTTAACATTGCTGCATCGACCTGTGTCAACAAAAATGACACTAGGGAACTTTATGCATCGACCTTATAACATAGAGACTTCATATGCATCGACCTTACTCCTTTAATCAACTCTAAGTGTATCGATGTTAAATTCATGATCCACTCCATCACGTCGACCTTACTGAAAAGTCCGAAGTAGCTGCATGTAGCTACATCTACCTTCTTTATATGAGATGCCAAAATAGCATCGACCTGTCTAGCGGTAAACTTGTTCAGCTGCATCTACCTGATAGGCATGAACCTCTTTAGCTGCATCGACCTTATTGGCATAACCGCTTCAGCTGCATCGGCTTTATAGGCATAACAACTCCACTGCACCGACCTGACTTGCAAGAAGTGTCTATTCTGCATCGACCTTGCTGACCAAAATATTCTTCATGTGCATTGACCTTTCTCTCCTTCCAGTGGGAGTTGACTTCTAGAGTCAACTCCTTTTGAAACCAGTTCTGTCTGCAGAACTAAATCATGTTCTTTTTAGCATTCTGCTAGCAATATTCGACCATTGACGTTTACATATAAATGAATCAAGGTGAGATCAATTTCATTAGGTTTCATAGCATCAAAAATAGTACAATCATAAACTCATGGATGCAGTCATCAACACATGAATGACATCATCATCATCATTCCATTTTTAGAAGAATATTGCACATTCATACACATACTGATTGACATCATCAACTCATGATGACTCATAGTAGTTGACATCATCAACACCACAGAGACACATATTTATACACAGACTGATTGACATCATCAACTCATGATGACTCATAGTAGTTGACATCATCAAAACCACAGAGACACAACAATCTCCCCCTTTTTGATGATGGCAATACTTATGAGTCATAGGATTCACAAAACATTATGCAACCATCATAATGCAGACTCATAATCATAATGACATGACTCATAATCAAGTGTCAAGCTATTCTCCCCCTTTGACATTATCAAAAAGAAAGAATCATCAGGCAAATTATTCTCCCCCTAGATATTGATTATTGCTAAAAAAACAATCTCCTCCTTTTGAAAACTATGCACAAAGATTCTCTTCTAAGTATTCTCCCCAGAAATGATGAGGAAATATCCCCCTTTGACAAATCCAAAGGATTAGAATTGAATTAAGGACAGGGGTATGACCAAGAATAGTCAAAAGGAATCATCAAGCAGATCTTGCAGACAAATCTTCCCCAAGAAGAATGAATCAATCTCCCCCATTATTGGAGTCGATGTCTAAAGGTTGAAGATAAAAAGCTTTAGAGATATAGTCGATGAGAATATGAGCAAAACCACAACAAAGATAGTCTCAAAGAAGGCAGACTTAAATATGAATTATGCAGAATGATTCTCCCTAAAGTATTTTCCCCCTTTGACTTAAAAGAATTGCTCCCCCTGAATTAAAGAGCATATCACCCAGATCAAATTATCTCCCCCTTTTGACAGAGTAGAAGGAATGGAGTGGAAGTAAAAACTCTAATGATTATTGAATCATGCAGTAGTCATGAAAAAAATGATTTCAGAAGGATAGTCAACCAGGGTATCAGCAAAATCACAGGGACAATCATGGATGAATGCAGGTCATGAGAGATTACATCAAGAAGTAGTGAACAATAGTGAGCAGGAGCTGAAAACAGATTATATGAGCATTCTGATTCAAGAAATTCAGCATTCAATATAAAGTGAGCACAAGAATTTTCAACTGAAGTTCCAGATGATTAAGTAATTCAAGAAGGTTTTCAATGAGGAACCAATTTCATAGAACTAAGGAGACAGATATTTCAGACTCTTCCATTATAAGGGGTTATGAATGAATCTTTATTGAACATCATGATTTAAATATGATGTATACACAGTTTATCAATAAAGATCTATACTCCTATCTGAAATCAAATATTAATAAAAAGGAACCAAGCCCTCATATTAACATCTTATTTAACCTCCCTTCTTCTTACTCATTCAATTCCAATGACTTCTTTAGGAGTTACATTCATTAGTATTGAGGTCAAACAACTACGAAAATTTTAGATTTCTTCTTTTGTTCAACAGTAATTTTCATGACTTTTCTTTTGAGGTTCAGTAAATTGCTTAGATTTCTTTTTCAACTACGAAAATTACTGCAGAGGTCAAACAATTACTATTGAGGTTCAGCAATTTTATTTTTCAACTATTTTTCAGATTTCTTCTTTTGTGCAACAGTAATTTTCACATCAAAATTCAGAAGCAATTGAGTTTAGTACACACCTTGTAGCTAGAGGATACACGTTGTTTAGACGCCAGTATCCCTAAGCACTTGATATGACAAACTGTCATGCTTCAAATTGAACAGATATAACAGTAGTTTAACTTTTGACGTGAGGCACAACACGTCTTAGGTGAAGTGACCCAGTTACTCACCACTCACCATGTCATTGCTCTGCCATATTTTTGATTGATTTACAATAATTTTCAGTAGAGATAACTATGGCACTTCATGACACAGTCTATTTTTAGACATGGTTTCTCAGTGACCATTGTCATTGCTCCGACATAAAACATTCAGATGTTTAAAAATAATACTGACTTCGTGTATCTCAACCAAAGAAAGTCATGATTTCAAAATTTTCAGATTTCACAAGATTTTACAAGACATAACATGAAGCAACTCGTTAAGGTTTATTAAGACATTGACGCATATATTTTCAAGTTATTCATATCCAAACTCAAGGAATACATGAAATTTAAACCAACTGAGTCTTTTAGACATTCATAATTCTGTATAATAGAAGATTCCCTAATATCAAGGTTTTCTTTTTTTTATATAAACGAGACCAAGGAAGACTCTTGGGGGAATGCACAATTTGTGCTAATTCCACCAATGGTCTCTGGCCCAATTTTTATTGATATCAAGGTTTTCAGATTTATGATCAAGGTGCACGGATTGAAATCTTCTTAAATTTCAAGAAAATCAGGACAATAAAGTTTAAGAGCAGTTAATTTCCAGTACAAAAGAGAATGACTTCCAAGAGCAAGCAATAACATGATCAGGTTCAAGAAGATATGATTAGTCGTGCAGCAGGATGAGTATCAAGTTTGACAGAGATTTTCAATAAGATGTGCAGCAAAGGATATGCAGCATGTATGAGAGTAACTTGAAGGATGTTTAGCTGAAGTTAAACATGAAGTATTTTCAGAAAAATTAGCTCAAAGATGTAGGCAACATGAGTATCAATCACAAATGTCAACAATAAGGTGAATCACAAACAAGCTACAACTCAACCCACAATTGAGATCAGTACTAGGCGGAGGTTGGATCCAAGGATCTTCTCATGCAAGGGACAACTTTCCAGATAGGCCTGACCTATCTTTCCAACTATGCCTTTTTATATATTGTCTAGTTGTTACAAGACAACTCAGAAAATTTTCAAATGAAGCTTCCCCTCAGCAAAAGCAGGAGCACAATTAATTTTGGAACATATAGAGATGAAAATTAGATGAAGAGTTTGCTAGAGCTTGATGAGAAGTTGACTATGAGATTTTCATACACCAGCTTGAATCAGAATGACAAAATGATTTCCTAACCAGCTAGGTCGACCTGGTCGAACAATAGGTTGACCTGTGAGAAGTAGTGGAGTGAAGTAAATTCTTCCTCACTTAGCAACACATGACATTAAGCAATAAAGATCACAACCAAGAGACCAACTCAAACTGAAGATGGGAACATTGGTTGGCCGAAATGAGCAATTCAGTTGACCGAACTAGACAACGAATGAATTCAGGAATAGATCAAACGTATGTTCAACAAGACCATCCAAAACTTGACAAGTTGATGTGACACTCTAAGGGGAATGCATCAAACAGACAAGGATCCTTGGACCTATTCCGCAGACAAAATCACAAAATAGCGAGGTTCTAGATAGGGGCCGAACCTCCGTCGCACACACACGAACCCGGGTGACTCGGTGATGCCGAGTGGAGGTGATGGATCAAGACCCTAGCTGGTAGAGTGCCAGCAGGTCTAGGGTTGCCCTCCCGAAGGTACGAGGCCCACACTTTAGGGGCTGGCTGGGTGCCAATTGGGGCACTAGGTCCCTCTCTCTCACAGCCCACAGTGACCGCTAGTAAGTGGAACACACAGGGTCGGGCGCTCTCTCTCTTGCTCAACGGAGCAACTCCACGGATATTAGATGAACAAATACCAATAATGGAGCAAAGGTCAGAGCTTACCCTGGTTGGTTTGAGGAAACCAACCCCGTTCAGAGACGAGGGCGAGCGGGGAAGTGTGGGTTCCCCGCATACTGCGTCGGTGTAGCTTCCCCTGTTTAGATTATACAAGCACTACTCCCCACGCAGGGGGGTGGACTAGGGGAGGTGAAATGAAGTTACAAACCAAACACTACCTCCGCACAGGGAGGGGCGCTAAGCCGGCCAGGCGGGTGTGGGGATGGATTTTATTCATCATTTATTTATTTATTTTATTTAAGTGTGTTTATTGGTTTATTGGTTGGTTTGTTAGGCGTGCCAATCACCGGAGTGATGATTTATTATGCGCTCGATCTGACTCAATCAGTCGATTGTGAAGTCCGAGTCGGGACCGAAAGTCCGTCATACCATAAAGGTTATGACGTTAATTACGCCCTTCCTAAGAAGGACAACCCTTGATTAAACGCCAAAATAAGAGGCCCCTCGGGGCGGTTGAGAATGACAGTGCATAACATTGAAGTTCTTGTTATTCTAAGAAGGTAATTGAATAAACGACAAATTATTAAATCAGCATGACCTCCCCTTACGTGGGTCATGCCGGATAGAAATAGGACACCGTCCACACAGTGGCGGGACGGGGCCTGAACAATCATCGGGGACATATACCCCCTTTCACGTTTCTCATCCGGCCAAGGGTCTCGAAGTATTCGTATCCCCCGAAGAATTGAGCCAGACGGGAGGTGTATGATACACGCTTCCCGGGGCTTGTCGGGGTTCAAGCATCAATCGATATTTCGGCAGCATTTCCCCTTAATCTGGATTATGCTCAGGGGGAAATAGGCTATCACCCACGGAGTGCCGGGATGAAAGCCAAGGGAGAGAGAAGTGTCGAACTTCCCGAGCCACGTATCTGCCATGGGGCGATGTTCGATTTTCCCTTAAGGAAGCCGGTGGAACTCATGCAGTGGCAGAGACCTTCTGAGCTAAAGGGGTTATTCATGAATCCGATGCGGGACGGTGGAACATAAGGGAGTCTGACCCTCCCTTTGGATTTATCCCCTCGACGGGCCTGGTGACTCATGGGTATCTCTGGGTGTGTTTGATCAAGCTATCGGAGGTTCAAGTGGATGGCGAGGCAGCTTCTCGGCACAGCTTTAAATGGGCATATAGGTTCTCGGCGCGAAAACCACCGTGTCGGGAAGGGTTCTTCACAAGGTTCTATTCGGGGCGCCGGGAAGCTGGCATTAATAGAGTTCTCGGCGTGAAGGTAGAGTGGCTAGGGTTCTCGGCGCAAGTGAGAAGGCCAAGGAGTTAGGTTTCTCGGCGCTAGAAGGATGCCAGGGGGGTTAGGGTTCTCGGCGCAGGCAAGGAGGCCAAGGAGTTAGGGTTCTCAGCCCCAGAAGGCTAGGCTGAGGGAGTTCCCGGCGCACAAGAGATGAGGCCAAGAGGCAGGCTTCTCGGCGCGCCAACAAGGTGGCCAAGGGAAGGGCTTCTCGGCGCAGGTAAGAAGATGGGGTTCTCGGCGCGGGAACGCTTGCGCCGAGAACTATTCACCTATTCTTCTGTTCGTGAAGCCGAGATGGATGAGGGTGTCGGGATGAGTTTTAGAGTTTTACGGTACCCTGTTTTGGGTTTCTTGATGGTCCAGACCAGGATAGAGGGTTTCCTTAGGATAAAAGTGAATCAATTCATCAAATTGAAACTAGATTAGGTTTAGGCTCCAAAGGAAGGCCATGATCGAAGAGGAATTGGGGAAGATCAGGGTCTGGAGGATCCCTATCACCATTATTACGCAGAGTTCCAGGGACAGTTTTAATGTTATCCTTCATCATCCTGGGAGCCAAGAGATGGCTGTCTCTGGCCCAGGAATGACTTCGATAATATTAGCAGTCAGAACGTACGCATCTGAAACTCCGGAATCTCATAAACATCGGTCATTATATAGCTTCGCTTTGTTCCAGGGGCCAAGGGATGGTCTGTCCCTGGCTCTGGAATAAGCACAGAGAGCGTTTAAAAACCAGGCGAATCAGGAGACTATTGATCAAACCGGGGAGGGGAATAGCATGCTACAGAGTCTAAGATAAGGCAGAAAACATGGGGGATGGCAACAAGGCTTCAGGGAAACGAACAGCAGGCACCAAGTGCAACCTGTCATATTCATTCATTCAACACTGATACTTCGTCTGACCCATACATCGGAGGAGATACATAGGAAGAAAGCAAAAGCGATACATCATCCTATCGGCGTGAAATCAGTTACAGCATTATAGCATACATCAGAGGAAGAAGAAGGAGAAACCATCGAAATTAAGAGAATGAACTACAGAAATGGGGGGGGGGGGGGGGGGGGAGGGCGGAGCATTGACTCCTCTCCCTCCCCGGCTGCCCACCTTCGATCGGCCTCGAGCTCTCTTCTCTGCTTTTTCTCTCTTCTCTGGCTCTCCTTCATTCTTTATCTTCTGGAGGAGGTGGACTTCCGCTTGCCAAAAACCCCTCTCTTCCCCTCTTTTTTCAGTATCTATTTTTCTGTCTATCACCCCATATCCTTCTGTCTCTGCTCTCTTCTGTCGAGAGAAAGGGGGTTTTATAGCCCTTGCTCAATATCATATTTCGGCGCGCCCTGGTCTCGGGAGACTTCCCGGCGTGCAAGAGTCCGACCTCCCGGCGTCGGTTCTGGGCCTTGGTGAGGAGATCCCGGCGCCACACTTATGGGCCCATTTAGGGCTTTTAAATATTTTCATTCCTCTTATCAGCGGGCTTAAGCTGTCAAGGCTGTCCAACCTGAAAAGTCTTTTCATTTGTTAACCCTTCTGAGTCTGTCAGAACAGGCGAAGGCCTCTTCGTTGGTGAGTTGGTATAGTTTCATCAGGACATTTCTGGGGGTTTTCATCAGTCAATAGACTACTGTTTTCATCAGTACTATCATCTGGGCGATGATAACACCGGACATCAGCTTGGCCGGGGAGGGCTTCAGCTGGGTATATAGCTTTAGTGACGGCTCTTCTTTAGTTCTGACTTTGCAGAGATTATAAGGGTCTTCATTGCTGGTTCTGTTTTGATCTTCTCTTCGGTCCCATCTTTGACCTTCTCTTCGGTCCTATCTTTGTTCTTGATTATATTTCAGGTGTCAACAGCGGGGAGGGGAGATTTGCTTGAATCGCGCCGATGGAGCACCCTGCCGAATCTACCCAGGTCTGGAACAGCAGGACATGGAGTCAGTGTAGTCGCCGCTGTGCACTCCTCCGAACTCAGAATTCGACGAGACAGGCGCCGAAACGTCGCTGACGGACCCAGGCACGTCTGAGAATTTTTGTGCACGGTTCCGAAGTCGTCACCAGCTGGGGCGGACTCTGGAACAGGGTCCCTGTGATCAGACTCGGACTGTTCCCAGGGTGCAGCAGAAGATGGATGAAGTCAGCACGCCCGCTCCCGAAGTCCAAATGATACGGGACCAAAACAAGCACGACTGTGGACGAGTCTTCTTCGAGCAGCAAGAAAGAACGGCACCGGCGGAGGTCGGGGCCGAGAGCAGTAGTCCGAGAAGTGGAAAGGTATCGGGGCAGACCCTAGCTGACCTGAACAGTGTCCCGGTGGTTGAAAAATCGGTACAATTAGCTCCGAGCTCTGAATGAGGCCCCACTGGCTGCGTTGGACAGAGGATAGTGGATCTTTGCCCCGGTCAAGTGGCGCGCAAAGGGGAGCACCGGTGTGGTCGCAGGAGCTTTTGCAAGTCGCTTCTGGTTACAGGCCGGATAGGTTCTGTGCAGTTGGCGAAGGACGGCTCTCATGTGCAGCTCCGACCTCGGATTGAGGCGAAACCACCTCGCCTGCGAAGACGACCGGAAGAGCTTTCCGTCAATGTAGGCCACGCCCCCAAGAGCTCCGGGATGTGGTCGAGGCCGGCGCTGCAGCAGGCTATCGATCTACAGGTCTTCAGCTGCACACTGATTTGAAGAGAGAATGGTTGAGGGGGGGTGGTTTCTTTGGTGGAGGGGTAGGGGATATGGATGTTTTGGTGGTGGGGAAGGGTTGGGAGGTGGGAAGGGGTGGTGAGGGAGGAAGGTAGGGGCAGAGCTAGCAGGGAGAGAGGGGTGGGTGCGCAAGTGGCCTAGGGGGAGGTGGTGGGTGCAAATGGCTAGGGGGGGGGAATGGGATGGGTTTCCCTTTGATTTGGGTGGTGGGTTAATGGAGGGTTGGTGGCCTAGGGAAGGGGAGGGGTTGCCTTGGGGAGGGGAAGGGATGCTTGGGAGAGGGGATTCTCCCTTGGGAAGATGAACGGTTGTATGGGGAAGGGGAAGGGTTGCTTGGGAAGTGGTGGGGATGAAGGGGAGTTAATGGTCTTGGGAAGATGAAAGGGTGGGGGGCTGATGTGGAAGATGAGGTGGCAAGGAGAGGAGAGAGGGAGTGGTTCGAAATTTGGAGAGAGAGGGGGAGAGAGAGAGAGGGGTTTTCCCCCTTTAGAGAGAGAGAGAGAGAGAGAGAGAGAGAGAGAGAGAGAGAGAGGGGAGACAATTCTTGTGGATAAATTTTCTCAATAATTCATTAGTCCTCTCAAGTGGGGTTGGGGTCCTATTTATAGGGATCCCAACATTTACAAAAAGTCCCTGAGATAAGTGCTAATAGCAAATAAGCAAAAGAGATGGGGAAGGGGGAGGGCGCCCCTGGGCCAGGCCCACCTAATTGGGCCCATAAGACACTCTAGCCCAACATGATGACACAAACTTAGGTAAATAACGTGATAACCTAGGGACTTGACTCAAAACAAAGGCAAATTACATCAAAATGACTCAAGTAAAAGCAGAAAATACACCAAGATGACCTAAATAGCAAGCCCAAGTGTCGAAGTGGACCCGTCCAGTCGTGGAGCCGCATCCTACCCATCTCCGGGAGGGAGAGAGGTGTCGAGCCAGAGGGAATCACGGGTGATGTCCCCATCAACTCTCCCGGGCTATGAAGAGCTCGACTCTGTCGAGAAAGGGTCCACTCGGCTGCGATAACGCTCCAGGAGGTCGGGGTCTAACTGCTGAAGATCCTCCCTGCTCACCCAAGAATCATCCGAAGGGGGCCAGCCCTTCCACCTGACCAAGTATCGCTCGTATGCTTTGCTCCGGGTGATAGTGACCTGTTCGTCCAATATCCGCTCCACTTGCTCTCGTTGGCCCCTCTGGGCTGGTGGAACTTTCTCACGGGTGGTGGCTCTCTCAAGGGGTGGAACAAGCTCGATTTCCTCACTAGGTGTCACCGTGGGACCCCTGTATGGCACCAAGTCAGCCACATTGAATGTGGGACTTACTCCGCACTCCTCGGGGAGGTCCAACATGTAAGCATTTATGCCGATCCGCCTCAGAACCTGGAAGGGACCTGATCCACGCGACCTCAATTTGGAGACATTCTCAGTCCTCACCATCACAAAATCACTGACATGGATTTCTTGGTGGCGACAGTGGGAATCGGCTAATTTCTTCAGAACCTCGTTGCTCTTGCTGATGTGTTTGCGAATGTTACCATGCAATGTCATGAATGATGATCCTCTAGGGATGAAGGGAGGGCCTGGACAACCAAATTCAGCCCTATCAAGTGTTACATTGGTTTTGACAGACTTAGGAGGATCGGGGCATCCATAAATGGTTCTATCAGGTATGGGTGCAGTGAGTGCCGGAGGACCCGGACTTCTATGTATACTCCTATCATGCATAAGATGGATGATGAGTGGGGGAGGACCTTTATACCCGAATATGAACCACCCAAGCTTCCAACTTGACATGTGGGTGTCATAAATGAAAGGACCCAACTTACTAATCATGTCAAGTGGTGGGATGTGCCAAGACATAGGCATTCCTATTCCAAAGATGATTTCTATGTGAGGGGTTGTGGGATGGCCTTTGAACTTCCACTTGAATGGATCGAAGGGATCTAAGAAGGTGGATAGCATGGATTGAGGCACTTCCTTAATCCCTATGTGAATATTGCCCAAAGTCATGACTCCCATGGTGTACCCTGGGTCTTGGATGAGATGGGCTTGGCCCAACATGGTGGGTGTTGGTAGGAAAGGGTGAGTGGTTGGTGAGTCACATGGGTACCCGTGCTCCCAAAGGAAGGGGTCAAAGGGATCATGGCAAGGGTCACCTAGGGGAAGGAACTCTAGGTCCTCAAAGTCAACCAAAGGTGGGGAGTCGTCCTCCTCTAATGACGTGATTGGGCCGGTGTAGTGAGTGGGTCGATCGGCCAATATCCTTGGAACCAAGATGATCGAGGAGTGGACCGGGATGGGTTCCTCTTCCATGGGAAGAAGGAGAATGAGGTCACTAGTGTAGCTACCAATGGTGCAGATCGAGGTGATAGACCCGATGCATGGGTGGATGAGGTCAAGGCTCTTGGGTCGGTCCGCTCCTATGGTCAACAAACAAGTCAGCTCAAGTTGCCACTTTAGGCCTTTGACGAAGTCATCCCAACACTCAACCTTGTAGAAGGATTGGATTGTGGTGTGTGAGATGTTGATGGGTACTATGGGGAGGTGTTGATCCATGGGAGGGTAGGCATGGGGAAGGATAGGGTGAGCCCGATTTTCCTCTAGCCATCTAACCAAGGGCCCACTTATGATAAGTTCACTCCCAATTGGAGGGGGTGGCGTAGGGTGAAGACCACCGTGCGAGATTTCTTCTTAAACTTGGACATGTGTTTCCCCCACGGTTGGGATAGTGACCATGGTGTTCTCCTCTTCTAGGTGGTCGGGTGTGTGAGCCATGATGCTTTCTACACATGGGATGGGAACTTCCTGGCCTAACTCATGACATTGTGACTCGTATTCTTCTTCCCAATCGGGGGAGGCCTCATGTACCTCAATCACATTCTCATCCCTTTGGGGTGTGGGGGTTTTACTCTCCAAGGGAATGGGAAGGTCTTTTGGGGATGGGGTGATGAAGGTTGGGGCATGGTGCACCCGGGGTGGTGAGGGTGTTCGAACTTGGGTTGGGTTTGGGAGTGGAAGAAGTGGAGACCTAAGTTGGGGTAGGATTGGGGTTGGTAGTGGAAGATGGGTGGGTTGAGGAGGATTGGGTTGATTGGTTTTAGGGGGTGTGTCCCTTTTAGGGGATGATGGAGGGGTGGTGGTGGGGACCGTGGAAGCTTGTGGGGTGTGGGTTTGATGAATAATTTTGGGTTGGGTGGTGGCCAATTTGGTTTGAATGGTGATGGTGATCGGGATTAGAATCATTTGGGGTGGTGGAGTTTGGGCCCTAAGGGAGGTCTTGGGTTGACTGGAAGGGAAAGGGGGAGTGGGAGTGCTCCTCGGGTTATGATTCTCAAGGTAGGAGTGGGAAGGTCGGGGAGTGAAGATCTTCCTAATCTCAATCTTCATCTCTTCCCATGAGTCTTTGGGTCCTTTGGCTTCCCATCCAAATTCATCCCGAGGTGACCAAGCTCTAGGGCCGTGGTTCCTTTTTGCTTCGAACCGGTCAAGTCGGGTGGTGAGGGTATCTAGACAGTTATGAATCTTGTTGATGACAGTGTCAAATTGGTCCATGGGTACTTGGGACGTTTTCCCTAGGGTGGTCATGCAAGGGGCATTGGAAAATGAGATGCAAGGGAGACCCAAATGCCAAATGCCCTAGGACTAGACTCTCTCTCTCTCTAAGGGGTGGATTCCCCTCTCTCTAGCTCTCTCTCTCTCTAAAGGGGGCGGCCCCCTCTCTCTCTCCTCCTCCCTCTCTCTCCCAAGTTCGCTCCCCCTCTCTCTCTCCCCTCCCCTAGCCACATTACTCTCCATTTAATGCAACCTTTCCCCTCCCAAGGCCCTTAAACCACATTCATTCTCTACATCACCCAAGAACCCTTTCACCTCCCAAAGCAACCCTCCCACTCCCCAAGCAACCTTTCCCCTTCCCCATACAACCTTTCACATTCCCAAGGGAGAATCCCTTCTCCCAAGCACCCTTTCCCCACCCCAAGACTTCATTAACCAACCACCATTAACCCCACATTCAAACCAAAGGAGAGATCTCTCCTCCCTCTCTCCTTCCCAACCCAAATTCGCAGCTCCCATTTCCTCCACTTGCTAGAACACCTCCCAGCCCCCTTTCTGCCCCTCCCACACCTTGTATCACCCCCTAACAGACCCCCACATAGTCAGGTGTCACCCCACACCCATCCACCCCATTTCCCACCCCATCTACTCCGTCTCCCATCACCTATCACCACCCTATTCATCTCAGTTCACAGGCAGCAGTTGGAGCCCGACTTGCAGAACCTTCCCCGACGTTGTTTGGCATCGTCTGGAGGCGTACCATACATCTACGGAAAGATCATCGAGATAGCTTCGCAACTGAGGTCGTCTCGCTAGCATACGACATCCCTGCTGTCCGGAGGGTTCGTTCTCGTCCGACCTGAATCAGGACTAGAGCTGCAGTTCAGAAGCTTCCACAACTTCACCCTTGCTCTCCTAAGTGCGCCGCTTGACTGAGACATGGTACCATCAGTCCTCCAAGTAACCCCACAGGCGGGGCTTCGATTGGAGTCCGGGGCTGCCCGTTCCGAATTTTCTCCCCCAGGCGCGCGGAACAGGCCACTCAGGACCTGACCAGACCCCTACTCACTCAACGGGCTCTCCCTCTCTTCCCCGACATCGTCTGGTGCTCCCCCTGGCGGCCACTCGAAGAAGACTTGTCCACGGTCGTACTCGTTTTGGTCCCGCTGCGTTTCGACATTGGCAGCGGGCGTGGTGACTACTTCCACCTGCTGCTGCACCCTGGGACCAGTCCGAACCAGAGCGCAGGGATCCGGTTCTAGAGCTCGCCCCAGCTGGTGACGACGTCGGGACCACCCACAGAAATTCAAAGTCATTCCTGGGTCCATCAGCGACATTTCGGCACTAGTTTCGTCGACTTCTGAGTTCGGAGGAGTGCGTGGCAGCGTCTACATCAACCCCCTATCCGGTTATTCCAGAACGGGTAGATCGTTCGGCACTAGCTTAGTTAACCTCCCCTCCCCGCCTGGCCGGCTTAGCACCCCTCCCTGTGTGGTGGTAGTGTTTGATGCAAGCCTGTCTCCCCACCCCGAGATCCACCCTCCTGCGTGAGGTGTAGTGCATGTAATTAATTAGTAGGGATCAAGCTTCATCGGCGCAGTGTGCGGGGCCCCACACTTCCCCGCTCGCCCACGTCTCCGAACGGTACCGATTTCTTCAAACCGGCCTGGTGAGCTCACTGCCCTTGCTCTTCTTTTGTGCTTGTTCATTCCATATTCCTCAAATACGCCATCGGATAAGGGAGAGAGCGCCCGGTCCCAAGGCACCACGGCTTCCGAGCGACCGCCGTGGGTGTGAGTGAGTGGACCCGCGCCCTTTGGCACTTTTTCGGCCTTTTGAGGTGAGCGACCGTAACCAAGGGGAGGCTAACTTGATCATTGCTGGCCCTCTACCAGCAAGGGATCCGCCCCACATCCTTGACTCGGCATCCCCGAGTCACCCCGGGCTGACCATTCGTGCCGTACGAGTATCCGCTTGCGTAGGCTTCTAGCCTTGTGGTTGTGCTTGCATTGCTTAGGTCCAAGCTACTTCGGTCTTTTTGATTATCACCCCAAGGTGGTGTGTCACATCACAAGTGCTCCCCTTGAATGTATGTGCATGCATGTCAGGTAATCTTTTTGAACTTTCAACATGAATGGTATGCAATTTGTTTTGAATTCAGTGTATGCATAAGAATAAGGAAATACACAATGCTAAATAATGAAATGCAGGAATTCCACTTATCTATGTGCATGCATGTTTAAGCAATCTTTTGATATTTTTGTTGATGATGTTGATGATGATGTGCAATTGATTCAGACATCATCATGCACATGAGCACATTTAAAACCATCAAATATGTGCACATGTGCAAGGAATTCCATTTTAAGAATGCACTTTATTCATCAAATATGTCATGAAGACCATGTAGGGAGTTGATTGATCTAAACAAATATGTATATGCATGAGACACAAAATTGCCTTGACGGACTCCCCTTGTCTATATGCAATGTATAGCTAGAATTAGAAAATAATTCAAGGACTTTTAAAAACTTATGCTCATTAACATCTAGACTGCTCTATGAGCAAAGATGACCTATGGTATCTGGTAGAGGACTTGGTCTAAGGACCACCTCATACATAGTAAGAACTTTCAGACAGATCGCATCCGCCTTTCAGTAACTCACCATTTGATATACCATAATGGTCATGCAAGATAATGCAGTGCAAATGCAGTTCTATGTGCATCTCAATTAAAATGACAGTCTATCAAGCACATATGTATGCAGGTGAAAAATATATGCAACATATCTTCAATGAATATGTAAAATATGCATTATGATTCAAGCAAGTATCAACCAAGTGCAATTCAGATTTTCAGACTATGATACGCAATTCATTCTTAATCTTATATATACAAAAGAATCTCACTGACAGATAAGGCATGATATGCAGCTCTCTAAAACAGATTATTGAAAATTCACATGATCAAACCAGTAAAAAGTAGAGATGGGGTTTTACCATACTCAGGTGCCTTGGCTTATTGGGCCCTTTTTATCCTTTGGCTCTGAGGCACACCTGCAAAACAGTTCTTCATTTTCAATTTTTAGGTATCCAAAAATTCTTGGATCCTACATGGTTAGTAGCACCTTTGATGAGTGCTTTCGTTGACCTTTGGGCTTTCATATCATCAAACATCATTAAAGAACAACTATTCATAGAATGCCCAACCTGCTCGAAGTAATAACATAAGACAACAGGTTTTGTGTTCTTCTTTTGCATGTTGGCATGAACATGGAATTTCTGACTATAACCAAACCTATTATCATATCTATCATGGGAAACTTTCTTTCCCTTCACATGCCAATAGTCCTTGACTATGTGGCCATGCTTTCCACAATAGAAGCATATAATGTGCTTATGTCTCAGGCCAAACACACTTCTTTCAAGTGCATTTTTCTTAACAGAAAATTTAACAGAATTTGGATTAGAGCCCTTCCTAAGCCAGTAGTGAGCAGCAAAATGTGGCCTATCTTGCCACAGCAAAAATAGTGAATTTTCTTTTTATGAAATGCATGATTTCTAGCATGAGATTTCCTAGCATACATTGCACTTGCATTCAGATCATCTTGTTTAATCAATCTACACTCATGCATTAAATGACCAATCTTATGACAATAATGACATGACATTACCTTTTTGTGTGCATGTGTGTGTTGTTGATAAGTTTTTTTCTCCCTTGAGCAAAAGTGCGAAACAATGCTAAAGGGAATTAAAGAAACAAAGAATGGATATGTGTATGAGGGATTAGAAATAAAAATGTGATCGCCACAAAGGGAACAAGTGCAAGGAGAGCACCACATACCTTGGAAAGCGGAGAAGATGAGACACTCGCCAAAGTGCAGCGCTGGAACAGATCGAATGCGGTTCTTTGCAGACCGCCTATGTACGTAAATGGCAGATCGATAGGCCATGTGCAGCGTGCGCAAAGCCGCCAAACCCCAAACTAAAGGACTTAATCCTTCACCCCTTCCGGCCAGCCAGAGGGGATGGGCCTCATGCTAAAGCTTCTGTTGACCTGCAAAATGACACAAAGAACAAAGAAACACAACCCAAATTAGCCCATGAATATGTAGTATCTATAAAAGAATGAAAGAACAAACATGTAATTGGAATGGGGGATACCTGGGGGTTGGGTTTTTAACCCCTATAGGGCATGAAAAGCAATAGGAAGGTGTGAACAATGAGAATGATGGTGAAAAATGTGGATGAAAAGAGAAATCAAATGATCATGCAATGGGTGAAAGAATGACTAGACACTTAGACCAAAACACTAAAGAAATCACTACTCCCTGAACCGGAGGCTCAAATGGACGTAGAGAGCCTCCCTCCCTGGCTACAGTTCGCTCGAAAATTCGGCAGCACTTCGTCGCGAACGCTGGATCTCCCCCCTCGCGACCTTGGACTAAGTGTTCTATTTATAGACCCCAGAAAGTCCAGCCTCGAATTAGGGTTTTCCCGTGAGAATTAGGCCAGGATTATTAAAGATAATTCGCAGATAATATTCCCATCTCTCGCCAAGATCAAACGGGGTCCCATTTGGTTGAGAAACCACAGAGAAAATAGCGGAGCAAGTTGGAGGTTTAACCACGGATGGAGAGAGAAAACCCAGTCAGCCCAAGCATCTCGGCCTGGTACACGGTCGAACGATGGGCCCCCCACCACTATATACGGTCCAATGATAGACCGCTTACAGGTGTCGGTGGTAAATAAATAAAAAGACAAATAACCCATTTATCCCCAAGAAACAGACCGGCTGACCCGGCGCAGGACGCTCAAGATAAACACGGTCTAACGGTAGACCGTCCACCAAGTACCACGGTCCATTAACAGACCATGTATCAGATGTCGGTGATAAATCAATGAAAAATAGGATAATTAGATATTTATCTGAATAACCAACTCGCTTAGGACTCTGGCACATAAACGGTCTGATGAAAGACCGTCCAACCTGTATAAACGGCCCAATGATGGACCGTTCACATGGTTGTTGGTGGAAATTCCAAAAAATCCAATTAATCCAGAGATAAAATACTGTGGGAAAAAGAGAGACATAAGCGGTCTTCAAAACGACCGTCCAAGACCTAAACGGTACTTCGATAGACCGTGTATGTTCTGGGCGGTGGAAATTAATAAAATGGGATAAATGAGCCCATTTACCCCAAAGAGCGAGTGAGATCAAGGCCCATTAATACTCCGAATTCAAGAGCAATCCTTGCCAGGGAGGAAGTCCCCATAAAATAAACCCAAACACGTGCCTGAAAATGGCCCAATGAGTAATGGACAACTCGAGGCATCAAAAATGATGGTAAGAAGAATGACACAACTCAAAGGTAAAAAATAGGTCTTAACAGATGTCCCTCCTTAACGTCCTATTTGTAGGGGAGTGAGCGGAGGTGAAGCGAAAGCAAAATGGAACATGGAGATGAAGCAGAAACGAAGTAGAGCGGACTGAAAAGCGGGCGTTAAGGCAAAAGACACCCATTTTCTCGCCAACGAGCGATAGGAATTTTCTGGAAAACTCTGAACCAAACATAAGGAATGATCAGACTAAAACAACACCAATCTGGAGAAACTAACTAAATGTGAAGAAGAACACACGATCAACCTCATGGGGGACACAATCCCACGGACCAATGAGGGGATCGGACCAAGCGGGAAAAGAAGCTAACTAAAAACCTCCAGATGGGGACCCTTAGTTAACCAAACCAGGTGAACAAATCAAAGAAAACCTTCCAACTCTGAGTGGAATAGTTTCTCTTACCCAAAACCACGAATGCACAATCATCCATCACTTAATGAGACACTTTCAGACAAGTCATGGGTAGTGAATGCTTAAAAGATGCACATGATGCATGCTGGGCTAAAATAAAAGGAATCATTAAAATGAATGCAAAACAAGCCATATAATAAAAAATACTCGAGAATAGTAATGCTAGACTGGAACAATCAGGGTCAGGATACTATCCGCAACCACGGCGTGCGAGACAGAACCATCGTCTCTCAATTTCCCCAACCAACGGCCTATCCGATGATTAAACACATGAACCTAGATCATCATCATTTTTGTTAAAGGAGAACATCAGATCCTGGAACATGTGAATGATCAGCTGGTTCTCGAGATAATATAGCATAATACAATATAGTAAATACATTAAGGGACATAGAGCACGGAATACTTACCTGACTTACATGTCTGGGAATGGAAGTGGGGCGATGCTGCAAAAGAATCATGAACAAAGTTTTGTAATTGACATATATCATGAAACAAGTTAATTAAGCCAAAAGATTATCAACGAAGCATATAATGCAGCAACAAAAACATCATTTATCATTTCACGAAAATACACGGTCTAACCCAGACCGCCCAACAACATAAACGGTCTAGATAGGGCCGCAAGGGCAATGAGAGAGTGAATTTGATCGTGGCCCTAGAATGGCCTAGTGACAGACCGCTCAATGAAATGAACGGTCAAAGGGTGACCGTTTAACTGGGAGCTGAGACGTTATTAATAAATGGTCTAATAGGAGACCTTCTACGAGACAAACGGTCTATCGATAGACCGCTTATAAACTGTCGGTTTCAAAAAAATAAACTGACGCCTTCATCATCTTCCCCACTTCTTCTCCCACTCTCCCCTCTCACCGTGACCGACGGAGGCCCATCCCCACATTCTCTATTCCCTATCCCAAGCCGTCTCTCGCTCTCCCCCATTCTCTCTAGCCTTCTCATGTGCTTCAAGCACCAATTCTTGAGACGCATCGCACGACAAATGGCTAAGGAGAGTGCCGCACCGCTACCGGTGATGAACCCCACGGAGGAGGCTCCGACGCCGCCGTCCACGGCCGAAGGAGATGCACCGCTACACATGACCGATGAGGTCCCTTCCACACTTGCTGAGGTGCCAAAGGGAACCGGAACGCGACTGGAGGAAGAAGCCCTGGCGACCACGGTGGAGAGACCAGCCAAGGAACCTCGCCCATCCGAGGTAGGCCATAACAAAACCCCCCCATTTGCTTGTTTTAACAAATGCATGCGGGTTTAGAGGGTAGAAGAGGGGCAGACGACCCCTTTAGGATCATTTGTAAGGCCATTTGGGCCCTCAACTACAGTGGGGAAGGGGGTGGAACGCCGTTGAACATGGCGATCAGAACGCGGTTCAATAGTGACCGCTTACAAGAACTAAACGGTTCATTGAGAACAGTCTAGACATGGAAGGGTCCATGGGTGACCGTTCCTGTGGAGCTGAACAGGCGGGGAATTGGGGAACGAACACAATCTGAGTCAGACCGTGTGGATGTTAGGCGGTCCTCCCCGGACTATCCGAAAACTGAACTGTTGAGAACAAAACGGTCTCTATCAGACCGTCCATTAGACAAACGGTCACTAGTTTGACCATGTAGTCTTCAAATCATGAGGGTTTGAGGGAAAATCAAAACGGTTGGATGGGGACCGTTGGGTACTAAACGGTCAAGGAAGTGTCATTCTATGGATAGATAGATGAAGGATACACGGTCCATATTGGGCCGTCAAGGAACCAAGCGGTCCTCAACTGGCCGTCCTCTAGGAAAAATGGTCAAATGGATGACAGTGCAGATAAATGAGACTTTCAGGAGTGAAAAATTGTCAGAAACAAACCGTTATTGTGATATAAACGGCCCAGTGGGGACCGTTAACCTAAAAAATAGTAATTTTATTAGATGCATGATTTATTATAAAATCTATGACTAATGCAATTGTTTAAATGCATGCAAAGAAAGTGCAGCACCCGGATCTCATGGCTCCATGTCTGGGCAGTGTACCTCGCACTGCGTGACTTCCAGCGGGAGAGACTGGCAGTCATGGGGTTTGGCGAGTTCCTCGCCGTAGAGGTGACTCGGCTGGACACGGTGCTCCTCTATGCCCTCCACGACCGGTGGGACTCGGTGAGCCGGTCATTCCTCTTTCCTTGGGACCATATGGTCCCAACGTTAGAGGACGTCACGCGCATCACTGGCCTGCGCGTGCATGGAGCGCCAGTTAGAGGGAGGACCCTCCCCGACTACCGAGAGCTGGCCCAGAGGTTGCTGTGACTAGAGCTGCTGCGACCAGAGCGACAGTTGACTACACTATAGCCGGCGAAGCTGCAGGATAGCCTCGGCTTGAGAGGAGCGGGGATCGCCACAGGAGAGCTGCCTGAGCAACACCTGACACGGATCGTGGACCGAGCACGACTGAGAGTGGCAGTCGGCGCGGGACCAAAGGAAGATATGGTGCTGAGGAGGTTCCTGATGCTCTTCTTTGGGAGGCTCCTCTTCGCCTCCCGGGGAGACGTGGTTAGCTGCCGCCTGCTGCCACTGCTCGAGGACGTGGACTGCGTTGGAGACTATGCGTGGGGAGCGGCGGTCCTCGCCTTCCTCTTCAACACCCTCAGCTCGACGAGCCGACGCACGATGCTTGGCGTGTTCTCCCCGCTACTCCAGGTACGACTTGATTCCTAAAATGATTATGCATTTGCTATATGAATTCTTTAAAGGCTTATGTGCTAATATTTAATGCAATGCAGTGAAGGTGTGAGCCTACGTGCACCTCCCCGGGCCGGAGAGAGGAGTGGAGACATACCCGGACCGGCTGCCCATTGTTAGACGGTGGACGGCACCACGAGAGATCGGCTCCGTGCGTCGCCAGGTCTGAGCGATTCAGGACGACATCGACACTCTACCCTACGCTTCAGTAAGACCTTGAACTTGAGTTTTGTGAATGCAACTATATGCTTATGTGCCTATATGCTGATGCAATTGCCCTTTTGACAGGTCCGGTGGACGCCCTACCAGGGAGAGGGGCATGAGGGCCAGCCCGGGTGGTGGCTGCCCTGGCCTATGCTGGGCGCGACATCTGGCTCCACTGCATGAATGTGGTAGAGCCCCTCTACTACCAGCTCGTGATGAGGACCCTCGGGGTCCATCAGGCGGAGGTGGAGTTCCCGACGCCCGAGAAGTCAGAGGAGCGAGTCGGTCGGCAAGCGCAAGGACTAGCGACGGAGATCGACTGGACTAGCAGAGCAGCGGAGTAGATCCGCGACTGGACGTTGCTCGGACGAGTGGTGCGCTCCCACCCCGAGAGTGACGAGGCGTACCTGACAGCGTACGCCAGGCGCTATAGAGATCAGGTCTTCCATGGCACTCGATGACCGGTACGACTCTAACCCCATGCTTTCTGATTATGATGCACTGAAACTAGACTTCTACATGCAGCTTGATCCCCAGGGGTGGATCACCGAGCTCCAGGGCCTCTCGCACTCGACCGTCCAATAGTGGGATGAGCTTCGACAGTCGTTGGACCTCCTGGTGAGTTTTACTGACTCTTACATATGCCTATGCCTATGCTTATGAAGTTGACTAACCTTGGACTTCTACATGCAGCGAGGTGAGGGGGCCCAGCGTCAGGGAGCTGACGCACCTTCCTCCTCTTCCCAGACACCCGCAGATCGTGCTGAGCGAGATGCGAAGTTCGCGAGGATGGTCGCACGGGTCGAGGCGACCGAGGCTGCTCTCGCCGAGAGGGTAAGTAAACACCTACACTTTCCCAGTTGATTCTGATTATGAAATGCACTTAGCTAATCATGATGTATGCATATGCAGACGATCGAGCTGACTCAGCTGAGAGAGGAGATGGAGCAGAGCCGTGTAGCAGTGCAGGATGAGGTTGCCCACCTCCAGGAGGAGATGGAGCACAGTCGCCCGGCGGATGCGTTCGAGATGGCGCTCCTTCGTGCCGAGCTAGAGTGAGCCCGGCCTAGGGCTACAGAGATGGAGCACTACCGAGCCGAGGCAGAGCGAGCCCGGCTTCAGGTGGTGAGGCTGGAGGGTGTTGTGGAGGGGATGAGGTGGAGATCCGAGCGTAGCGGAGCTCTGAGCAGCACATACGGTACGCATGGCTCCTACAGGAGTTACTTCACGGGCTCCTCTGGTCGTCGGAGGAACGAGGAGGAGGAGCGGCGCCGACGGCCCCGAGAGGAGGCGAGCTCAGCGATGCCCCCACCATCGAAGAGGCATGAGGGCTCGGGTGAGAGTGGCGGCCCAGGGGAGGGTCAGGCTTGATGTGCTTTAGATATGACTTATGTATATATAGACAGCATGATAAGATAGTGATATGACATGTTTTTGATTTTGTGAAATGAATGCGTGTGATACTAACTAACTAACAACTCCTAGACTGACACGAGAGAGTGAGAGAGGAACGAAAAAATTCTTTGAATGGACCTGGTGCAAGAAGGAAAAAATTGGGGCTTCAGGTAGATAAACGGTCATCAAGATGACCGCTCCAGGAGTCAAACAGTCTCGTAGTGGACCGCGGGTGTTTGTTCGGCCAAAGCTCTAAAGAAGGACGTAGACGGTCCTCAATAGACCGTGAATCCTGAAAGACGGTCTTCTCTTGACAGTTGGCATTGATAGACGGCCTTACACGGACCGCCTAGTGGTCCAGGAGGTGAAGTGTGTAGAAGACACATAAACGGTCCATGGTAGACCACTTCCACTCATCCGCGGTTGCTCGATAGATCGCTTATGTAGAAACTCTGATAGCTTCGAATGGGACTCTCTTAGAGAGTCCCAACCCGAGGGGAAAGAGTCCCAATCGGGGCCAAAGCCTATCCTAACCCGTTCTAGAGTTATCCTATCTCAATCCTAGGGGCATTAGGCCACAAATCAGGTCCTATAAGTAGAAGGGCACTCCAATCTCGTTCTTCACACAAACCCTCTCCTTTAGACCTTGAAAAGTTTGCTAATCCTTCCCAAATACCATGAAGAGGGCCCTTGAAGGAAGTTCTATGGAGGGGACTGCTTATGGTGGGCCAAAGCCAGCTAGGAAGGAGCATGGGGTGCTACAACGGCTGACCACCATCCTCTGGCATCTAAGCACCAGCCCTTTGAGAGAGGTAAGTCAATCTTATTTCATTCAATTCCTTCAAAAATGCTTATATTCTTCCCTCTCGTTTTCTCTTTTTCCTGTCTTTATCTAAGCTTCTCCCTGGCCCGGGACGTTATTCCACCTTGAAGTGGATGGCTCCCATGATTCGTGAGCTCCCCATTATCGTGATATCCATCCTAAAGGCCTGGCACTTGCATCCTCTCTTAATCCTAGCCAAAAATTACCCCAGGCTCTCCTTAGATTGGCATAGTATCATAGCCTTGATAGAAGTGTGGCATCCACAGACACATACCTTCATCTTCCCTTCCTTTGAGGCCACCATCTTGTTAGAGGAGGTAGAGACCTACCTATCCCTTCCTAGATCCAAAGTGGGTGAGGAAGACTTGGTTTGCCATACGGTTGTCCCTGTAGATCCTGCCCTCATCCTAGGGGAGTCCCTTCCTAGCGCTAAGGACATTCGCACTATGATTGGCCCACACCATATCCATTTTATACCCTTGAGCCAGTGGGTCATAGCTCATTGTAAGAACAAGTGTGGGTGGGATGAAGCCATAGCCAAGGCTGCTTCCATTTGCTTGTGCGGGGCCATGCTCTTCCCCTCTACTGACCATGTCCAAGATATCCCCATCCTTAGCACCATTAGTGGCCTATGACAGGGTCTTTCTATATCTCAGGCCGTTCTTACGTACTTATACGAGGGTCTTAGCTCAGTAGCCTTAGGAGGCCCACTCTTTGGCTCTATGGTTCTCCTGGAGTGCTGGATAGGTTGAAATTCATGCCTAGGGAGGATATCTCTTCAGTCAGCCAAATCTTCAGTAGCCATCCACTGTTCTTCATTGGCAGATCTTTCGGGTTCTCTCAGTAGGTGGAGTGCAGGACTGCAGACCAGAAGACTAGAGATGAATGGCGCCTCTACATCAACACTCTGCCTCTAGACCGGTTCGTGATGCGCCCGTTCTTCCTCCACGGTACCACCCTCAGGCTTCCTAGGAGGCTGGGGTTGGACTTGAGGCTTGTGGGTGACACCGCTCTGGTGATGTACAGCCCACACAAGTGTTTTCTATAGGCCGGGCTTTCCAGGATGGCGGTCCCAGCACTACCCCACCTACCCATGTTGCAGACGAGGAGGTTTGGCACGGAGGAGGATGAGCAGGCGGTCAGGAGCACACTGATCATGTGGGAGATTGCCAGGACCTAGGCCCTTCTTGCGGAGGTGATAGAGTTTCAGGAGGATTATTAGGCTTATGTGAGAGAGCTTAGAGAGATCAGGCCTCGCGGGGATGCCCGACTGAGGATTGAGTGATTTTGAGCATTTATGATGTATGGAGACTCATGAATTGACTTTGATTTGTTTTTGAATAAAGAATGGGATGCTTTTGATTGAATGAAATTGGCCTTTGTTTCTCGTGCGTTTGTGTGGATTGGGTAGCTTTCTGAAAATGAAGCGGTCCGTATAAGGCCGCTATGAAATTTGAACGGTCATCATATGACCCTGGATCAAATGCAAATGGCCTCAGATAGACCGCCCATTTGACGGATGTGAGTGGTTTAGAACAAAAGGCAGGCGGTCTATCGAAAGACCATGTGGGATGCTAGAGCGGTTGGTGAGAGATAGTGTGAAGAATAAGTGGCCCTTATAAGACCGCTACCTTGTGGGCGCAAGGAAGAGCCGGTGGGCTCGTGAAACAAAATGAAGGCGGCCTTATAGAGGCTGTCTAGAAGCCTGGAAGGGTCGTATGATGGCCATTTGAAGGACTTAGACGGTCGTATGGAGACTGCGTACCTGTAGCTGCCAGCATCATTTGTAGAATCTGCCCCTACACACACACTCAGACAAAACAGGTTAGATCTGTTTTAGGCTTAACCCCTTGTCTGGAGCAAGTTAGGGAATGACCAGTCCTTAATTTTTGGTCAAGGGTGTAAGCCTTATTAAATAGGTAAAATGACCAAAGGAAAAGAATGCAATGCATGTCATGAAATGCAAGTGATGATTTTTGAAATTATTTTTGTAGTTTTGAAAAATATTTTATTTTTTTAGATTTTTTTTGGGATTTCAAAATATTTGATTTTTTTTGGATTTCGAAATATTTAATTTTTTTGGATTTTGAAATATTTGATTTTTTTTGTTTAGAAATATTTAATTTTTTCAGGTTTTGAAATATTTGATTTTTTTGGGGGTTTTGAATTTTGATTTTTTTTGGATTTTGAAATATTTAATTTTTTTTTTAATTTTTAAGCTAGCCCAAATCCGGCGACGGGAGACCCATATGTCTCATCAGGGGCTCCCCAAGCACAACGTGCATTGGGGGTGACCATCCAAGGCCAAGGTCCAATTTCACTTAACGATGCCTCTGCTGAGGCCATACTCGGGGTACGATCCAGTCCTTGGGGAATTAAAAAAAGAATCTGATAGGGAAGTCGGTAACATGTATAGAGATTTTTAGGGCTTGAGTCCTTCTCACGATAATCTCTCTTTAAGAGATTTGGTCTGTTGCGCCGGGACTTTGTGTCCGTCATTGAACCTTCATCTGCTCTAGGCACGCATATGACCACGCTTATAATGTTCCGCGGGGAAACTGTACTGCCACTCTTGACATGCCTAGTTCCATTCTTTGTAGCATTTAGGCTTTTGAGCTTCGAGCATTTGAATGCGCTTTTAGCTTTTGCCTTGATTTTTGTCCCTTTTCTTCTTTTTTTTCTTTCTTTTACGGAATTAGGTCATGACGAACTGCCCCTATTTGAGACCTCTCTTTTATTCGGGTGTCTAGATCCGTTCTCGCCCCCTTATTCACCACTTGCCCCTATTTTCAGCCGAAGATGAGAAAAATAAGGATTTTCACTTTCCCCTAAGCATGTCCAAAGGAGAACCGGGCTGTTGCTAGCTTGACTCTAAGGATAAAAATGTTTAAGATACAACCCGTTCCACGGATTAGATAATTCTTCGCCCTCTGCGTTGATAAGACGGTACGCGTTCCCAGGATAAATTTCCTTGACTATGAACGGACCCTCCCAATTGGGTTGCAGCTTAGACCTAGGACCTGTTGATCTAATAAATTTGCGTTTCAAAACCATATTACCCACTTGAAATTTTCTTTCAATAACCTTCTTTTGAAAATGACGTGAGACACGTTTTTGATAAACGGAGACGTGATTGGCTACATTAAGCCTCTTCTCGTCCAAGAGTTCCAGCTGGACTAGCAACGCCTCTCGACGTTCATCGAGATTAAGTTCTTTGTCGAGTTGCACTCTTAGGGAAGAGATCAAAATCTCATAAGGGAATACCGACTTCATCCCATAGGTGAGAGCAAAGGGAGTTTGCCCCGTGGGAGTACGGAGGGAGGTGCGATAAGCCCATAGAGCTTCTACTAATTTATCGGCCCAATCAATAAATTTATGCGACTCACATGTTTTCTTGATGATTTAAAGAAGAGTCTTGTTTGTGGCCTCGGCTTGGCCGTTGCCTTGAGGGTAGTATGGCGATGAATGATGCAATGAAATGTTGAATTTCTTACAGAGGTCCTGGAGTTCTTGTGACATGAACTGTAGTCCGTTGTCAGTTACGATGTTGCTTGGTACTCCAAACTGCAAAATTATGTTCTTGAGTATGTAAGCGGCAAACTGTGGTAGCTTTGATTTCTGCATATGCTTCGGCTTCCGCCCACTTGGTGAAATACTCCATAGCAGTGAGGATAAAAGATTTTTGTTTAACTTGAGAGTTTGGATCACCTAGTGGGCCTACATTATCAAAAGCCCACATGGAGAATGGCCAAGGAGCAGAAAGAGGATGGAGAGACAAAGTAGAAGCATGAATTTTGTCAGCATGGAGTTGGCATTGAAGACACCTACGGACATAGGTGGAGCAATCTTCTTCTAGGGTTGGCCAGTAGTAGCCCTACCTAAGAATCTTCTTCGCCAAAGCCTGACCATTGACATGCCCTCCCCACTCGCTCGAGTGAGCTGCCTCGATCACTTTCCAAGCCTCATCATCGTCTAAACACCTCATAAGAACTCCGTTAAGAGCCCGCCTATACAATTCTCCTGTAACGATGGTGTATCTGGAGGTGACTCTTCTGATGGCCTTGAGCTGCGAGGCGTTAGCTGATTCCGAGAATGATTCATCCCGGAAATACTGCTCAATTTCGTGATACCAAGGCAATTCCTCTTCTTCTAAGATTTCCTCGAGCTCGGTTAATGATACTTCCTTCAAATCCTTCTTCTCAGCTTTCTTCTCTATAGACTTCCTAAGGTTATCAAACCACAGATCCTGAAGGAAATGAGCGTCGAACCGCTGGACCACAATGGTCTCAGTGGCGCGACTGAGGGGAAAGGAAAGGGAAGAAGCGAGCGATGCAAGTGCATCGGTGAGAATATTCTGAGACCGAGGGGTATGAATGTAAATCAACTTGTGAAATTTCTTAGCCAAGAGCGTGACCAGATCTTGATAAGGTTTGAGCTTAGGGTCACAAGTGCGATAAGTGGAAAGAACTTGGCGCAGCACCAACTGAGAATCTCCTATGATATTTAAGTATCGTGCGCCCATGATGTGGGTGTGCTTCAATCTAGCAAGGAGAGCCTCACACTCGGCTATGTTATTGGTAGCAGGAAAAGTGAGTTGATATGCAATGGGGATGGTCACTCCCTCTGGAGTGAGGAGGACGGCGCCGATCCCTTGGCCCTGAGAATTGAGTGCACCATCAAAGTCAAGAGACCAAAAAGGGGTATGATTGAGCACAACGAGGTGTTCATCAGGGAACTCATCCTGGATAGTATATGTATAAGGGATAGGTGAATGAGCAAGATGTTCAGCAATAGCATATCCCTTGATAGCCTTCTGAACAACGAAGGTAATATTGAATTGAGAGAGGAAGCTCTGCCAGCGAGCTAACCTACTAGAAAGGACAGGTTTCTCTAAAAGATAGCGAATTGGGTCCATTCTAGAGATCAACTTAACCTCATGGGCAAGAAAATAATGTTTGAGCTTCTGAGCTACCCATACTAAGGTTGCGCAAGTCTTCTCCATGGCAGTATACTTCGCTTCAGTAGAATTAAACAACCTAGAAAGATAGTATGCTGCCCTTTCCTTCCCTTCGTCATCCACTTGTGCCAGGGCGGCTCCAAGGGAGTCCTCAATAACAGAAATGTATAATATCAGTGGTTTCCCAGGAACAGGGGGTTACAAAACTAGGGGATTGGACAAATAAACCTTAAGATCCTCATCGGCCGTTTGGCATTGTTCGTTCCATTCAAATTTGACCCCCGCCTTCAACAGTTCATAGAATGGGTGGCATCTTTGTGAATGTTGAGATATAAACCTTCGGATAAACTGTAAATGCCTAATCAATCCTCTAAGCTCAGTGATGTTCCTAGGCGGTGGCATCTCCTTAACGGCCTTTGCTTTGTTTGGATCAATTTGAATTCCCCTCTTGCTAACTATAAAACCTAGCAACTTCCCTGATGCTACCCCAAACACACATTTCTTTGGATTCATCTTCAGCTTATACTCCCTAGCCCTTTGCAACACCTTGGCGAAGATAACAGGGTGTTCTTCTTTCGACCTTGATTTCACCAAATTATCATCCACATATGCCTCCATATAAACGTGCATCATATCGTGGAAGATGGCCATCATTGCCTGTTGGTATGTGGCACCCGCATTCTTCAATCCAAACGGCATGACCACGTAACAGTAGGTGCCCCAGAGTGTGGTGAATGAGGTCTTTTCTTGATCTTCGGGAGCGAGACAGATTTGATTATAGCCAGAATATCCATCCATAAACAAGAGGGCTTCATACCCAGCCGTGTTGTCCACCAACACGTCGATGTGAGGAAGCGGAAAGTCATCTTTCGGACATGCCTTATTTAAGTCCCTGAAATCGATGCAGATTCAAAATTTTCCATCCTTTTTCATCACAGGGACGATGTTCACCACCCATTGAGGATATAAAACAACTCTAATGAACTTGGCCTTATGCAATTTATCAACTTCTTCTTTTATCCTTAAGGCCATTTGGGGGTGGAATCTTCTTGATCTTTGTTTAACGGGCGTTGCCCCTGGTTTGAGTACCAATCTATGTTCCACTAGGGCGGGGTCAAGGCTCGGCATGTCCTCGTAGGACCAGGCAAATGAATCACTATACTCCCTCAACACCTCGATTAGCTCCTTTTCAACCTGAGGAGGGAGATTAGTAGAGATAGTTATAAGTCCAGGGTCCTCTTCAGTTCCAAGATTAATTTCTTTCGTGGGTTCATCCACTGCCGACGATGGTTCATCAAATTTCTTCAAACCCTGCGCATACAAATCAACAGTGTCATTCATGTCGCTATCCTCATCATCGATAGGGTCCTTCTCATCTATGATTTCAAAAACACCTAATCCATCATTGCTCCAAACCCCCTCAAGATCATCATCATCCTCCAAGACGATGGCTGTCTCTACAAACTCAGGGCATTTAAGGAGGGAGTGACAACGTTGAACGAGATCTTGAAGGAATCTATCTGGAACGGCTTTAGAGTGACGTGTCACTAGGCGCGTGGCCAGCGTGGAAGGGTTGGAGACATTGGAACAAGACCCCAATTCACTAGACTCAACCAACTCTACTTCTCCAAGCTCAACAAGTCCTATATCTAACCTAGGGGATAGAAAATTTACATGAAGGGAAACAGGGGTCTCATGCCCTGGGAAGAATGCGGAAAAAATATAGCATAATCCTCCATTGAAACCTCCGTTTTAAAGTTGTCGTTTTTTTTTGGAGATCAGAGGAAATCACGCAATAAGAGGGGTTAGAGGAGGAAGGAGGAGGAAGTTGAAGGGGGAAGAGAGATGGGAAAAGAACATCAAAGAATGGATCAGATGATGAAAACCACATTTGAGAGAGATCAGAGGAGGGAGTAAACATAGTTGAAAAATCAATCGGTGGGCAGCGCCCACATGCACATGGCACAAACAAAACTTTGAAGGGCCTTTTCGTGAAAAACGGATCGACCATTATAGGAGGCGAGCGGGGTATGGATTCCATCCCTTGAAAAAGGGAGGCAAGGCGGGAAGGAGACCAAGAGAAGGCGACAAGGGAGCTCTCCTTTTCCTACAGGCTAGTGTAAACTGGCCCTGCTGGAGCATACCTCACAAGCTGCATTTCGATCTTTCTCGAAAAAAAAAACTTTTTCATAAGACAATTTTTCAAAGCTACCACAACAATCTTCCATGTCACCCACCAGCCCCTTTAGTGACGGCGGTGGGTCAGCAACGGTACAAGCGGCATCACTTCCCATACTAGACCGAGGCGGCATCAGCGTCTTCAAAGTGCCAGGCTGCAATGGTCCTTTCACAAAATGCTGACGATAGTCCCACGTCAGTGGCCCGGAATCTCCCATAATCGACAATGCTGACTCTCAGTAGCCAAGGCCTCGTCTGCTCATCTTTCTGCCCCTTGGGATGGGCGTGGTCTGCCCCTATAACTGGGCTCCGAGACCCATGCCTGGCTGGTAACCTAGCTTTAGAATCATGTTCCAGCCCTTGGAATCTCGTATCTTGGACTTGGCTTTGACATTAATAGGTATAGTGGCAGGCTTGCGTGACGCATATGCCCAAGGAAAATCCAAGTCCATCACAGAAAGGACTGGCTTATTGGTCGGCCAGAGAGTTGGCAAGACCTTATCAGAAATAGCTTCAACGGTTTGCACTGTGGAAATGCTCTTAACCTTGACCACTCGCCCTTAAAACTGAAATTTGAGGCATTGGTGAGCGGTCGAAGGCACAACATGAAGACTGTCAATCCATGGTCGACCCAGGATGGCTTTAAACATGGGATCTATATCCAACACATAAAATTCCACAGCCATTGTGAGAGGCCCAAGCTCGGCCTGAATAGTCATGACCCCGTGGCATGCTCTCCTGGAGTTGTCATAAGTAGCAATAGTCGTCGGGGTTGGCCTCAACATATCTCTTGGGTTCTGTGCCCCCCTCCTTATCTTTGACAATGGTTTTGATGACTCCAATATATTATGTGTTTTATGTAGAATGGCATCCTGATGATAAACATGCTCACATGTTAATATCTTTGATTTGTAGGTTTGGCATGCTTCGTGGAAGTAGTTTTTCTATTTAAGTTTGCAAGGGTCAACCCCATGGGTCGACCCCTGGCTCTTTGAGCCTTGGTTCTTACTTTTTTATGAAGCATGGTCCTTCATGTATATATCTTGATGGAATGAATGTATATCATGTAGGTGAAGATTTAAAGTTGCTTGTTATGGCATCATCCTTATATGATGTCATATGAGTTCAAATTGTTTTGGATTGACTCTGAAGTCCTTGGACTGAACTTGTATCCATGAGTAAGCTTATATGCTCAGACCCTGTCCAAACATGTGCATCGACCTGCCCTTCATATGCTCAGACATTAGTCTCTTACATGCACAAACTTGACTTTTTATCTAAAATAACATGTTCTTGAGGTTCCAAGTTTTGCAGGTTCTTTAAAGCTAAAAAATCCTTGAAATCATAGTAAGAATTCTCTTTTGATGTATTTCCATGTGGCTAGATTAGGTTTGATTCATATATCATGGTTTTGGGGTTGAATTCACTGCATAGAGTGTTTTCTGATTTTACTCTTGGTGTCCAGAGGCTGTGTTCAACGTAGACAGAACCTCTGCTGAAATGTGTCGACTCAAGGAGTCGACACTTTCAGGTTGCATTAGTGTCTTTCATTCTTTGCACCGACTGTCTTTTTGCATGCTTCAGAACTTGCACCGACCGTGCTTGCTTGAATGGGTTGACGGTGCTTCAATATGTGCACCGACCCTTTGATATGTGCGTTCAGGTCTTTCATTATATGCACCGAACTTCTTTGCCTTCCTTTAAAAGTTTGCACCGAGTTTCACTTTGCACCGACCTTGGCATATGCATTGTTCATGTGCAACTTTGCACCAACTTGGCATATGCACTGACTTTTGTTCATGTGCACCATACTTGCACTGAGGTTCATATGTGTTGGTCTTTGTATACTTGCACCGACCCTGCTATTGCACTGATCTCATTTCTGTGTTGAATTCACAGTTGCACCGACCGCATCTGGCATTGCACCGAGTTCAATCTTTGGCTTCCACACAGTGTGCACCGACCGACTCATCCTTCTAGCTTCATATAAAGTGCACCGACCTCATCTTAGGGTGCTACAGATGTGCACCGACCTGCTTTGCACTGACCTTGTCTTTGGGGTTTACACCGACTGTCCTGCCTTTTCTTCATATTTGCACCGGGTTTCATATGTGCACCGAGCTGGTCCTTGTTGTTCTTACATATATGCACCGACCCTGTCTTTGTGTTCTACACAAGTGCAACGACTTTGGGCTTAATTCAATTAACATGTTTTTGGGTTGATCGGATTTAATTTGCCTTGAGCGCTGTGGATTGGGTTTCCGGTTCTCACTGAGAACCCATTAATCTAAGATTCGATTGACTTGCTCTTTTACACCATTACCCTTAGGGTTTCTCCTATGGTATGGGTGTAACTTTGTTAGGGTTTTTAAAGGGCTTTTGAGATCTTTTGTTCTATATCCCTACCCTATTTAAATCCTACGATCTCCATCGGAGGAGACAATCTCGTGTGCTAACATTCTCCATCTGCTTGCAAGAAAAGAAGAGAGAGAGAGAGAGGAAGAACGTGAAGGAGGGCATTGCTCACTCAAGGAGGAGGAAGAAGAAGCTGCAGAGGGCGCCGTCCATGAGCATGAGTCTCGTTCTGGGAGCTGCAGCAACTGCTCTCCACCGTTCGAGATTTTGGGCGTCTGAAACTTCATGTCCGGCTGCTTCCACTCCAAGGATCTACTTCCAGCGCACCCTACCTACTGATTGAAGGGAGTTGCTTGATTGGAGCTAGGATTTGAACGAACAAACGTTGGATACTTAAGGAGGATGATCGACTGCTCCAACCAACTGTGGATAAGACTTTCTCCAACCTAAGCTTCAAGGAAGATCCCCTCATGACGGTTGGAGAATCAATGAGATATGTCTACATCCTCATTATGTTTATTTCCATGAGTGCTTCATAGTCTATCTTCATTTACCTACTGTTGTGGGCGTTATTGTACATCTTCTTGTTGTCTTAAACTCGATATATCATTGTGTGTGGGCGGAGCTGCGTCTCCGTGTGGTTTTAAGTGTCTGGGGTGTGTTCCCCGACGTTGTATGTGTGTGTGCTGCAGTGGTAGCATTTTGGGGCTTGTCCCAATGTGGATTTTACTACGGAAGCAGCGTGTGTGGTGTTGGGGTTCGTCCCCGTGTTGCTACCTTTCGTAGCGTGGAGTGAAGCCTCACTGGGTTCGGTAAGGGGTGAACATAGGGAGCCCGTCGTGGTCCCGAACCACCTAAAAATCTCTGTGTCTCATGTGATTGCCTGTTTGTTTGTCCATTTCTTCTATCTCATTTCACAGGTCAACTTGTAGATTTTTTTTCACGACACCTCCACACATTGCTTCCTCCGTTATCCGTGTTAAGCATAAATTTATCTGTGTTGAGCTTGATTTGTTTGATTAGTTGCATTGTTAATTCAAGTGAGATCGGAAAGCTTGAGAGAACTCTTTTAATCTCACATCTGTTTAGGGTAATTAACGATTTTCGTTTTAATTCCACTGTGTTTAGTTAAGAACATTTTTAAAATCTGCCATCTCGGCAAGGGGACAATTCAACTCCCCTTCTTGTCCGCCATCTCTCTGGGCCAACAATTGGTATCAGAGCCTAGTATCTGATTTTTATTCTACGGACCTCACGGTCTAGGAGAAAATATCTATTTATGATGGCTTGCATGAATTTGATTCCCGTCTTTGATGGTTTTGATTACGCTACATGGCTTGGAAAATTTTGTGTTTGGATTTCTAATACTAATCCGAAGCTTATGAGTCTGATTACTCATGGTCCACATGTTTTGCCCAAAAATGAGCTAAAATGGACCGATGAGCATAAAAGAATGAACTCTGATAATGTTTATGTTTTGAATGCTCTTAAAGCTGCTGTATGCATTAAGAAATTTCTGTTTGTTTCTAATTACAGATCTGCCAAAGAAATTTAGGATGGGCTAAGCGAAGCCCAAGAAGAAAGTCGAAACAATGAGTGCCTCACGGCAAGCAACAGTGATAGGCAAAGCAAGAACAGCTCTGAGGTAAATCCTAACTCCGATTCGGATGATGATGAAGAATTGAGCTATGATGAATTATTAAATGCCTATGATGAACTGTTTGATAGATACAAATCATTAAAACTTGAAAACAAGAAATTGAAAAAGAAAATTGAGAACTCTTGTGTTGATAATTCTTCATGTGAAAAATCCACTGAACTTGAAAAATCAGTTGAGTCTCACATGCTTTATGATGAAGAACTCAAAGAAATGATTGCAAACCTTAGATTTGAAAACAAGTCTTTGTTAGATAAAATTTCAGAATTTCAACAAATAGAGAAAGATAATGGGAAGCTAAAAATGTTGAACACCGCCATATCTGAAAAATTGCTTCTTTTGGAAAAAGGAAAAGATACTCTGAATGCTGACAAATCTGAAAAGCTGAAGGAACTGAGAAAGGAAATAGAAAGCTTTAGGAATTTGAATGATAAATTTGAATCCAATGAAACTATGAATAAAATAGTTAATGAAAATGTGAGTTTTCAAATAAAAGTATCTGAACACACTTCCATGAACAAAAATTCATTTGATAAACACCAAAATGAAAACAGTACTTTGTTGATTCAAATTTCATTGCTTCAAAGTAAATTGAAAAGTCTTGAAAAGGTTGAGAAAGGAAAATGTGTGATCATTGATGATTGTGACAAATTACACATTCTTGAACAAGAAATTAAAAGTCACAAAACCGTTAATTCCTTGTTGAATGAGGAAATTGTTTCATGTGAACAAGAGATTGCTAACTCTCATTTGTAAATCTTGAATCTACAAAATGAAATTAAGAGCTTAAATGAATCTTTGTATTCATGTGATAAATAAAATGAAAAACAAAAAGATGTTGAATGCTCTTGTGTGCATGAAAAAATTTCAACTGTTAAACATGATCATGCAACAAGTAAAAGAAGGAATGTTTCATGATATTACTGCAAAAAATTTGGTCATGACATATATGACTATTCTATGATGAAACTTGAAGATGCTGCAGCATTAAAGTCAAGATTGAAAAATGTTGATGGTCCCAAAAATCATGACAAATTCATAGAGAGGAACCACAACATGCATTGCTTCTACTGTGGTTTAAATGGCCATGTTTTTGAAAATTGCTTCACTAAGAAAAGTGATGATGAGTGGTCCATGAAAAGAAACTTTTCATGTCACTATTATGGTGAACGTGGACACAAGATGGATAATTATGGTTTAATGAAAAATGATGACAATTGGTTCATGAAAAGAAAATCCTCTTATTACTTTTATTGTGGTAAGAATGGTCATTCAATGGATGACTGTTCTACTATGAGATTTGATGATGATCGATGTGCTAGGAAATGCAAGAATCCATCTGTTCATGCTAGAACTAACCCCTCGGGACCCAAGATGGCTTGGGTAGCCAAATCACCAAAATGAGAATCTATTTTGCAGGGGCACCTTGAGGCCAAGGAACGTTGACAAATAAAGGTTTCTCAAGGCGAAAAAGAAAATGGTTTATTTTTAAAGATCATTTTGCTTAGGTTCATTTTGAAACATCTGAGAAGGTAAAATTTGAGCCTTGATGGAAAATGATTGAATTCAAATAGTTGCATTCCCGCTCTATTGATTAAGACAACTTCTAAAGTGTTGAGATCTTCAGGTTACATGATTAGGTGATGAAGTTAGCTTTGCATACTCTCTGTTTTACATTTTGTAAATAACAATTCAAGTTTGAATGCCTCGGTCTGTGCATAGAGTCTTTTACTCTTTTACTCACATCCTGCAAACAATGGTTTACTTTTTCATTTACAGCTTACACACTCACTTGCATGATGCATACAGCACATATCATACACATCTTTGCATATTTGTAAATAGGAATAACGTTCAATCATCTTTTATAGTTACATGCATATACTTGCATATCATTGCATATTTGTGTACTTGAATGCCATGATTGACCGGTATATAAAATGATGTTAGTGGAAAGGTAGATTACGTCCACCTGGAAGCTTTCCTTATGCGTGAGTAGGGTCTTTGGACCTTTATCCCCGCCATGTACCGGTAATCAACTTGTGTGAAAAATCCATCTCAATGCATGGTTGAATGCATATAAAATGCACCCACCTTTTTGACTACTTGTGTGACTCATCCCTTGCTAAATGAATTGCATTGATTTAGACATGTTTGTTACATGGCATATATTAAGGGGAAGATTTTTTATAACCGTGCATACATTTAGGGGGGGACATTGCTGTGATAAGGCTAATTCATCTTTTATATTCAATACAACCACCCACATAAAATGCACCTTTTTGAGATAATGAAATAATCTAATAAGGAATACTATTTTCTACTCTACACTTTTTAGAACTTTTGATTCTTTACATAGAAATCACATGTCTCGTAAGGAAAAGACTATTTACCCTACCAAAAAGTTTTATAAGTGGAACATGGATCCGAGTAGTCGGGAATGTTGACACCCGTTTTAGCCCACAAGTTGTGTCATTTCTCTTATTCACCATTTTTTTGATGTCCCGAATTAGCCATTATTTTGGAGCTTTCTCGGATGGATTTCAAGCCCATTTTTACCATTTCATATCCTTTGAGTCTTAGAGATCATGATTTCTTAGAGCCCCGGAGTTTATCTTGTCAAATTCTGGCTTCCAAGTCGACTTTCGGCCCATTTAGGCCGGCTTCCCCCAAGTAATCGGCTCTCTCTCACTGCGCAGTCCTGAAAGTGGTTCTTTTTCACCTTCTTCCAATCCTCTTTTCAAAAAGTTGTCTTCATCAAAGTTGTTCCTCTTTCAAAGATCTACAATTTCTTCTTCTACACTGTTGGCCGGTTCTGCCCCGATTGTGAGCTATTCACATTTTTCTGGCATGCCGTGCTGTTCACCTACATTCCAGAATTTTCCTCTCTCTTCCAGCCCTATTTTCACCCTCTTCCAGTCATTTTCTCAAATTTAATTCTTCATGAAAGTTGTTCCTCTCTCAGTTATCTACAACTTCTATGTTTATCACTTTGTCTAATTCTCCACCGTTTGAGAGATGCGCTTCGATTTCTAAAGTCGCGCGCAGTCTGCCCAGAATCTGCCTTCATCCAAGTGAAGGTCGTTTGCAGGTGCGTTACTTCATTGAAGTGACGGCCCAGTGAAGACCGTTACTTCAGTGTGACGGTCCTACGATAGACCGTCACACCAAAACTTGCCCAAAACAGCCCGGTTCAACCCCTAGAGTGTGGCGGTCCTATCCTTGACCGTTAGACCAAGTGACGGCCCTGTTTAGGTGCGTTACATCCAATCTCATCCAAAAACGTCCCGTTTGACCTCCAGAGTGTGACGGACCTACCCTAGTCCGTTACATCATATGTGACGGTCCTACGATAGACCGTTACATGCACCAGAGAGTCCAATTCGTGTTGGACTCTACTCCGTTTCTGTGCGCCGTGGCCCTCTTGAAGAGTCCATAACTTCTTGAATTCTTATCCAAATTGATCCCCGTTTTTTCCTACTTCTAGCCCTTGGTATTATCTTGAATTTGGTTCATAGGAATCAAATTTTCATTGGCAATATCTCTTGGGATCTGGGTCGCAAGATCAGGATTTATGTTTCCTAGTTCAACTCAAACTCTGCAGATAAGGCTCCGGGGCTGCCTTCCAAAAAACATATCTTCTAGAATCCTCCTCTGAATTGATCCCCGTTTGTTCCTATCTCTTGTCCTTAGTATTATCTCGAGTTTGATTCAGAGAACTCGATTTATCTTGGACTCTATCTCCGAGAGTCGTGATAAGAAGATGAGGCTTTCTTGCAAAACTCTATAAAAACTGCCCAGTTCGCAGTCGCGACGGGGGGCTCTTTCCGGACGTGGGGCGAAGCCATGCTGCACCGTCGACTCACAACTTCGACCCCATCTTGAAGAGGGAAGTATTGGCTTTCAATTTCATCCTTCTGGGCTTGATTTCATGATCTACACTCTTAGTTCTAGTCTCCTCAAAATCACAAATCATCACAGTTTTCTGCACTTTTTCTGCTATACATGCGTTTTTCTCCGTTTTGCATCATCGTTTTCTCTCTATTCTCTCCATCAAATCTTGTGATTTCAAATCCTATGCATGCACAACACTCCCACCTTGCTTTTCCACCCACTCATAGGGGTTAAAAACCTCCCCCCGGTGCGTTCTCCCCCTTTTATTTATGCTATTTTATCACAACGGGATTGATACTACACATGCATGTTCTAATGGGTTTTTTTATCCTTGTTTTGGCTTTGTTTTGCAGGAGAGCATGAACACCACGTGAGGCCCTCTTCCTCTAGCCGGCTGGAAGGAGAGGAGGTTTGAATCCACAAGTTCCCCGCACCCCGTTTCAAGCGCGATCAAGTTTTCTTTCCAAGGTATACGACGCCGTTGCACTCCTTTCTTCATCCTTGCGGCGTTGTTAATCCTTGGTGGCGATCACGGTTAGTATTTTCATCCTTTCATCCCCTTGTCCTTCATTCACATGTTTATGCATGTATGTATTTAAAAGGGGCGGGATAGGAATGGAATCTAATTAAGAAAACAAATCAACAGTTTTTTGGCGATCACGGTGGGACACCAATGCCCATCACGCTTGTTTTCATGCTCTTTTGTAGGTTGGGTGGGTGCATGTTCATGTTTAGGTGATATTTCTTCCATTCTCCAACTATTTTTGGTGTTTTAAGGGCTCTGGTAGTGTGACGGTCCTGTAGTAGACCGTCACATGCATTAACGGTCCTTTGGTAGACCGTTACACGGCTTCTGGCAGTCTTGCGTGCATGCTCACAGGGCCGTGTTCATCGAGGCATAACTTTTGATCCCGGAGTCCGATTGAGCTGATTCTTGTTGCGTTGGATAGCCCTTTGTATTGTCTTTCCATCCATATATCATTTGCATCATTTGGTTAACATTTGCATATTCTAATCTTTTCCATCTTTTTGAGTTTTGTGCATAAGTTCTGCAGGCAGGCTCAGGGACAGGTTCACAGGTACATCTTTAATGAGTGATTTGACTGCCTTCCCGATGTCTGATTACACTGATTTTTGATCCATTGGATAGTCCTTTGTATTGTATTTCCATCCATAGCTTATTTGCATCATTTGGGTCTCATTTGCTTAGTTAAAAATTGTCATCATTTTAGCATTTTGTCCATAAAATCTGCATGTGGTCTGCGCATAGGTTCACGGGGGCATCTTTGCTTAGTGATTTGATTGACCTCCCGGGGTCAGATTGATCTGTTCTTGGGCCCATTGTGCAGATCTTTGTATTGTCTTTCCATCCATATACTATTTGTTTTTGTTGGATCATGTTTGCATAGTTTAATCTAGTCTTGATTTTCTAGTTTTAAGCTAGAATTTGCATGCACTCCGGTGCACATAGGACCATACATTGCATATCATAGTTGCATTTCATACCTTGGTGCGTGGACCTCTCGTCTCCATATTCCTTGGAGCCGACCAGGAAAACACATCAAGGACCTCCATAAGTCCCCGTGAGCCGTGGATTCCCACACGGACGCCGGGCCGGTTGTATCTTTCCACCCCTTTAGGCTTGCATTTGCACAAGTGTGAGGGAGTTAACCTTAGTCAACCCAAAGTTTAGACCTTGTTCCCATGAGATTCCTATCTTGAGGGAATTGTTATTAATTCAAATCATTAAAAGGTCTATTGAAACCCCTAAAAGATTTCCCATCATATTAACTTATTTGACTTGGGTGAAAACTCTCACATTGCATTGTTCGTGTTGATTGGGCTTGTCCAAGCTCATTAGTGATTTTTGTGTTGCATTCTTTCATCATCCACATATTTTATTGTTGTTAGGCCCATTTAGTTTAGGCCATTTTATGTGTCCATTGTCTAGTCCATTGTCCCATGGTCCGTTGTCCATTCATCTTTGCATTAGTGGGTCAGTCCCCTCTTGTCCTCGAGCCCATTAAGCCATTGCTTCCCCATTTGTATTGTCCTTGATCTCCATGTATTAAATCTCCATTTGCCCTCATGGAGCAGTATTCTAACCCCTTGTATCATTCTTTTTCCCAATCTGCTTCCTATTCCCACGTGGAATCCTCTTCCCGCGTGGGTCCATCTTCTCGTGGTCCCCCTGACCCATCTGAGGAACAGGCTAATCTCATGGCCCGTATTTCAAGCCTTGTTTGCCAAATGGACTCGGCCCAGGCCCAACGTCTTATTGCATCTCATCTTAATGGGCCTTCTTCTCATAATGGGCCATCTCCTATTCATGGGCCTCCTCCTTCTCCTTCATATGTTGCTGGCCCAATTGCTAATGGGCATTATTCTCTTAATGGGCCTCATCCTTCTGCCCATGTTGCTGCCAGCCCATTCAACCCATATGCTCATGCCTCTTCCAGGCCCACATATCCTTCCATTCCCGGAATGGGCCCGTCTTCTTCTCAGCCTGGATCCTCTTATTCATCCCAATACCATACTCCTGGTCCTAATTCACACCCTCTTGCTCAAGTTGGCCCATATTCTTCTCGATCTCTCCCTACCCAGGAGATGATTGCTCAAACCCAACGCCAGCTTGATGAGCTTCAACGCCGGATCGATCCCAAATCCTCCTTGAGTATCCCATTCGCATTTCAAGGTCTTCGGCTTCCGCCATCTTCACAAATTCCCGCATATCGCCGTTATAGTGGAGTTGGTGACCCATATGTGCACTTGAAGGAGTTCATTTATGAGTCGGCCCAATTTCGACATGACCAACACTTGATGGCTTATCTGTTTGGTCTGTCATTGGAAGGCCCGGCTCGGGATTGGTTCTTCTCTCTTCCGCAAGAGCAAGTTGTGAGTTTTCATGCCGTTCAAGAAAAGTTTATTCAGCAGTATCAAGACCAGGTTGGGCCCAAGTATTCTATCGCGGATCTGGCCCAAGAGATGATGAAGCCCGAAGAGGATTTCTGCACCTTTGCCGACCGCTGGCGTCACCTTGCCGCGCAAGTCTCGGGACACATTCCGGAGGGAGAACAAATCAAGATGCTGATATCCAATGCAACGCCCGAGTACCGGTTCATCTTATCCCTCAACAACATCACCTCCTGGCAACAATTATACAGCCGAGCCCGCTTCATTCGCCAACAAATCCAAGATTCCCTTGACCTCGATTCTCCACCATCCACCTCCACATATCAACCTTCACCCTCCACATGTCAACCCTACGCTCCCATGAGTCGGCCCGCCATGAGTCAGTCTTCCGCCACATATCCCTCCACGAGCCAACCTCCTGCCTCTACATACCTATACGCCTCAGCATATCAACCTTCCATGAGTCAGCCTCCCGCATCCACATACCCGTCTCCATCTCCACTTCCGGTCAAGGGAACACCACATCCCGAGCAAGTAGATGCCGTCTACATACCACCTCATCCTGTTCCACACATGCCTTCACCAAAGCCCTCCACCACTAGCCACGCACTCCTGCCTATGCAACCTCCACTTCCGTCTCCACAACCTTCTCCACCATTACATATCCCTCGGCATCCACCTTGCCCGAAGCAGGCTCCTCATCTTCCTTTGCCGGAGTGTTTCACCGATATATTTCGGGCTTTGATGGCCACTCACGCGTTGCCGTTATCTCCGGTTGTGCCTTACCGACCCGCGGTCGGGGATATGCTTCAGTTCTGTGATTTCCACCGTCAGCAGGGGCATTTGGTTGAGGATTGCCCCGAGTTCCAGGATTATGTTTATGATCTGGAAGCTAAGAAAAGGATTGATTGGGCTGCCATGCATAAAGTTATTTTACATCTTCACAACCAACAACAGCAGCAAGAAGTGCCACCCGGGCAGCCGTCTCTGTTACTTCAAGGTCAGGGGCACCCCTATTATTCCTCGTCTAGTGATGCACTCGCTCCATCACCTACTCCGTTACCTCCACCATCTCTTACCCCGGCTCCATCGCCGCCACAAACCCAAGCCTCTACTCAGGCTAGTGCCTCCCCTTCTTCTCCCGCCACCACTACCACTACTCCTATTCCTAACACCGCTCGATGCGTTATGTCGACACGTCGACGGTGGACACCACAACCTCCCTCTTCACCCTCTCCACCTCCATGTCCACTACCCCCATCACCTTCATCACTATCCTCACCATCTCCATTGCCATCACCATCATCTCCATCTCAACCACCAGTGCTTCCATCACCACCTCCACCTCTGCCATCTCCGTCACCATCGTGGCTCGGGCCTGAGCAGGCTATACCTCCACCCTCACCTCCGACTTCACCTTTGTCCGCACCTAGGCTTGCCACCATCTCAACCCCTTTGCCTCCCCCTAAACACATCACCACTCCCATTGAAACCTCCATGCCATCTAAACTGATTCCTATCCCCATTCCTCCAACCACTTCCACCCCACGGAGCGGGTGTGCGCTTCCTTTGGTGCCCCTCGGGTCTAATCCCCAGGGAGACAATGAGCCAAGTCAAGATGATTCAGTGCCGGCCGTGCATTTCAAGATTCAAGATTTTATCTGTCGGATGCCGGTTCGTGTCCTCGTCCCTGGTTATTTTGGGGATGATCCGCCTCTGCTTTCAAATATGAGAGTTGCTAAGAAGAGTTCCCTTGAGTTGATGCCAGTTTCTTCACAAGCGAGGCCGGTGGCAATCTCCTTGCTCACCGGAGAGTTCACCGTTGATGCTATTATTTCTCCTCGCTCTATTGCTGTTCAGATGACAGGCCAAGAAGGGTTCTCTACCCGCGTTGTGCTAACACATATGGCCACCAAGCAGATTATGGGTTCTATGTTCAAGGGGCAATTGGCCGTATCTTCTACACGTTCCAAGGATATTCTGCACCTGTTATGTAATCTTCCTCAGTTTATTAGCAAACCGGCCATGTCAACGCCGTGTATTACTCTCCCTCAGCTTCACCCGTCTCTTCTATCAAGGGAGTTGTGCTTCAAGACTGAGTTCCGAGTGGAGTTACCGAATCTCATGCTTCTAGTGCCGAGAGACAAAACCTCGTGGGTTTGTGATATTCATCACTCTGAAGGGTTACTCGCTCAAGAATGTTCGCATATTGCTAGCACCGGGTGTCTAGGGGCAATCGCACCGATGAAGTTGCATGTTCACAGTCGGGCCAGGTCATCTGCTAGGTGGGCCCGTTATTTGAGAAGGTATTACAGATTAAGAAGCCCGAAGGTCCAAGCCCGCACCAGGTGGGTCCATTTTCAAGAAATTTCTGCCAAGAAGAGGCGGCGACGTAAACTCAATGGCTATCGGTTGTGCATTCAGGGGTCCACCTCTTCCTCCTTTTCTTTTCATTCATCCTTCCTTCTACTCAGTTCCCACCCTTGGGTGGTGTATCTTCCTCCATCTGATCCTATCTCCATCATTTTCTCCTCCTTCCATAGGTCCATGCGTCCCCATTCCTCTCTTTTTTCCCCGGATCCTCCAGATTTTCCCTCCTCTCACGATTCTAGGCCATGGCCTATGTCATCATTCCATCCTAATCTCGGGACATCACCTGATTATTCTTCCCCGAGACTTCCAGGTGTTGCCTCTGATTCTTCCCCTCCGGTATCTCCGGGTTCTTCTTATTCCCCGACCTTGGCGGGTGTCTCCCATCCTCCTTCTCCGGCACTGTCGGATGATTCTCGTCCCTCTTCTCCGACCACGTCGGATGATTCTTCTTATCATCTTTCTACTCTCTCCTCTTCACCCTTTCGGGGTCTTCGCCCTTTCTCTTGCTGTTTTCGAGGCTTTAGCCCGCCTTGATCTCGGTTAATCTGGTTTCTTCTGTAATTGGTTCCTTGTTATCAAGGTCTCTGTGCCTTAACGAGGGAGTTCTAGCCCTCGTCTCTCTTCCTTTTTATCCTTCTTCATCCAGTGTCGTGTCTGCCGCTCCTCCGTGTAGAGGAATCTTTGATCCTTTGCTATCCTCTCCCTTTCGTCCTATCAAGTAAGGAATATGAAGCTCATGTTGCGCGAAGCTCGATGATCAAGATCGCGTCAGGACGCTACTTCCACTCTATGGATTTGTAAGGTATCATCATTTTGTGCAAGAATATATTATCATTTCTATTACTCTTATTACTCCTGCACATGCTTATAACGTTGGTTCCTCGACATGGTTAAGTGGCTTTTAGAAATTTGCTTAGTTCATTTAGAATGAGTTCGCTTCTGCAGCATCCTTAGGCTGGTGATAGCTCCGCGCTGGGAGTCCAGTTCTTTCCCCGATCGTTGAGGGTGACCTTTGAGCATGGGTTTTTCACACACTTCACGGCAAGCCATAGCCGATCTCTCTAGTGCAACACCGTTGCTACTTTGGCCATACCATGGGTATGCACAAAGGTCTTTTTCTTTTCTCTGCTCGGCCAAGTGTAGGGGCAAGAGATTGATGGATAAGATGACCAACCTAGGCGCTCCCTAATACGAGAGAGGTCTCAAATAGGGGCAGTCTTGACCCTCGAAAGAAAGCTTTCATGTAATATTTAGCCAATAAGGGCTTTCAAAATCAATGATGAATCAAAAAGCAAGATTATGGATCAAAGGCATGGCAAGAGTGGCAGTACAGTTCCCCGCGGGACGTCATGAGCCCGGTCGCATACGTGCCTGATAAATATGGGTCTCAAAATCAAAGACACAAAGCCCCGACGCAACAGACCTACTCTTTGAGGGGTGGTGCCGTGGAAGGAATTCAAGTCATGATATCTCCCATCCTGCATAAAGCTTGTCTCCAATTTTCTTCTATCTCCCTCTTAGGCTGGGTTGTATCCCGGGTATGGCCTTAGTAGGGGCACCGTTCTTTTGAGGCGGTTGGTTATGGTAAGCCATCCTCACATGCACGCCTTGCTTAAGGGAAGCCTTTAATGAGAGGGGAGGGACGGCGATCCCTGGCCAGTAGTTCGAGCCCGTCTTTGGGTGCTACAGATTGCTATATCAAAATCCAAAAAAATGAAATATAGTTCAAAATCTAAAAACAACAAATATTTTCAAAATCCAAAAAAATGAAATATAGTTCAAAATCTAAAAAAATCAAATATGTCAAAATTCTGAAAAGAAAAAAAAATGAAATATTTCAAAATTCTGAAAAAATCGAATATGTCAAAAAAATCCCAAAAATTTGAATATGGCAAAAAAAATCAGAAATACAAAAATCCAAAAATACTTCCCTTTTGTTCCTTTTATTTTTATCTTGAGGACATATACGTAATATGTTTGCTAAGTGTGCAGGCTGCAGGTTGCAGGATCAAGCTTTCCTTGCTCTATCATTCGCTCTGTCTCATGCTCATATTCTTCGATATGTTCTCATCTCTTCAATCCTATCTCTGGATCTATTCTGAAGCTCATGGCCTTCTCAGCTTTCGCTTATCTGCTTAATCATGTCTCCATGAGAGGGCATTGTCCCATGATTTTGAACCTGGCGGTTCCGCTTCATCTGATCTTGGGCTTTGATTGAAGAATATGTTTGTTGTCTTTATCATGTCTATGGTCCTCCATGTCTTTTGTCCCGCCGTGTCATTCATCACGCACATATCCCTATCCCGCCGTGTCATTCATCACACGTGTCTTTGTCCTCCGTGGTATTGTCATCCCACGTGTCTTTGTCCCACCATGTCCTTATACCACTGCGTGTGCTGTCCCACCATGTGCGTGTTGTCTTGTCCCGCCATGCCTTTAGTCGCATGTATGTTTGCCATTTGTTTGTTTGTTATGTTTCATCCATCTTCGTTATGTTATGTTGTGCCATGTTTCGTTCATATTTCTCTTATTATGTTATGTTCATGTCATGCTTGTTCATATTCGTTCATGTTCATATCATGTCCTGTGGTTGTGTCTTATTTGAAAATCCATAAAAAGCAAAAATCTAAAATCTAAAAAATGCCGTTTCGCTTGGCAGGTAAGTCAGGTATGGCTCTCTATCCCTTCTCATTGTTGCATTACTATATGATATCTACCTTATTATAGCCTCTCAAGGACCGGCTGGTTGCCCGTGTGCTCTAGGATCTGATGTTCCCCTTTAACAAAAACGATGATGATCTAGGAGCATACGGTTAATCATTGGATAAGCCGCTCGGTTGAGTCGGGTGGGGGACGATAGACTCTGTCTCGCACGCTGTGGTTGCAAGAAGACTCTTAACCCCATTTTGCTTAGTCTAGCAATAGTATCCTTGAGTACTTTCTATTTTATATTTCTTTGCATTTGTTTTAATGATTTCCTTATTTTAGCCCAGCATGCATCATGTCATTTTGAGCATTCATGTCTCGTGATCCGTTCAAGGATTTCTCCTCAGCAATGGTTGATTGCATTCAGCTCTCTTGGATAAGAGATTCCTCATTCCACTCCGAATTTGAACGATTTCTCTGATCTTGCCGCTTGGTCTGGTTGGCCAGCGTGATTCCTGTCTGGATTTTATCTCAGTTTCTTATCTCTCCTTTCCAGCTCTTATGCTGTGTTCCTTCCGACCCACTCATTGTCCGTGGATTGTGTCCCCGATGAGGCTGGTCGTGTTTCCTTTTCCTCCTTTAGTTTAGTTCTCCAGACATGTCTCATCCTTGTCAATCATTTCAGGTGGTTAGTTTGGCGTTTTCGGGAGAATTCCTGTCGCTTGTTGGTTGTAACGGGTGTCTTTTTTGGCCTTGATGCCCGCTTATCAGTTCTCTCCGCTTCATCTCCGCTTCATCTCCATTTCACGTCGCTGTCGCTTTCACTCCACCTCCTTTCCATTTTGCCTCCACGTCCACTTTCGCTCGTTCCCTTGCAAAGCGGACATCAAGGAGGGGCATCTGTTGACACCCGTTTTAGCCCACAAGTTGTGTCATTTCTCTTATTCATCATTTTTGATGTCCCGAATTAGCCATTATTTTGGAGCTTCCTTGGATGATTTCAAGCCCATTTTTACCATTTCATATCCTTTGAGTCTTGGAGATCATGATTTCTTAGAGCCCCGGAGCTTATCTTGTCAAATTCCAGCTTCCAAGTCGACTTTCGGCCCATTTAGGCCGGCTTCCCCCAAGTAATCGGCTCTCTCTCACTGCGCAGTCCTGAAAGTGGTTCTTTTTCACCCTCTTCCAATCCTCTTTTCAAAAAGTTGTCTTCATCAAAGTTGTGCGTCTTTCAAAGATCTACAATTTCTTCTTCTACACCGTTGGCCGGTTCTGCCCCGATTGTGAGCTATTCACATTTTTCTGGCATGCCGTGCTGTTCACCTACATTCCAGAATTTTCCTCTCTCTTCCAGCCCTATTTTCACCCTCTTCCAATCATTTTCTCAAATTTCTTTCTTCATAAAAGTTGTTCCTCTCTCAGTTATCTACAACTTCTATGTTTATCACTTTGTCTAATTCTCCACCGTTTGAGAGATACGCTTCGATTTCTAAAGTCGCGCGCAGTCTGCCCAGAATCTGCCTTCATCCAAGTGAAGGTCGTTTGCAGGTGCGTTACTTCATTGAAGTGACGGCCCAGTGAAGACCGTTACTTCAGTGTGACGGTCCTACGATAGACCGTCACACCAAAACTTGCCCAAAACAGCCCGGTTCAACCCCTAGAGTGTGGCGGTCCTATCCTTGACCGTTAGACCAAGTGACGGCCCTGTTTAGGTGCGTTACATCCAATCTCATCCGAAAACGTCCCGTTTGACCTCCAGAGTGTGACGGACCTACCCTAGTCCGTTACATCATATGTGACGGTCCTACGATAGACCGTTACATGCACCAGAGAGTCCAATTCGTGTTGGACTCTGCTCCGTTTCTGTGCGCCGTGGCCCTCTTGAAGAGTCCATAACTTCTTGAATTCTTATCCAAATTGATCCCCGTTTTTTCCTACTTCTAGCCCTTGGTATTATCTTGAATTTGGTTCATAGGAATCAAATTTTCATTGGCAATATCTCTTGGGATCTGGGTCGCAAGATCAGGATTTATGTTTCCTAGTTCAACTCAAACTCTGCAGATAAGGCTCCGGGGCTGCCTTCCAAAAAACATATCTTCTAGAATCCTCCTCTGAATTGATCCCCGTTTGTTCCTATCTCTTGTCCTTAGTATTATCTCGAGTTTGATCAGAGAACTCGATTTATCTTGGACTCTATCTCGGGAGTCGTGATAAGAGATGAGGCTTTCTTGCAAAACTCTATAAAAACTGCCCAGTTCGCAGTCGCGACGGGGGGCTCTTTTCGGACGTGGGGCGAAGCCATGCTGCACCGCTGACTCACAACTTCGACCCCATCTTGAAGAGGGAAGTATTAACTTTCAATTTCATCCTTCTGGGCTTGATTTCATGGTCTACACTCTTAGTTCTAGTCTCCTCAAAATCACAAATCATCACAGTTTCCTGCACTTTCTGTTACACATGCGTTTTTCTCCGTTTTGCATCATCGTTTTCTCTCTATTCTCTCAATCAAATTCTATGATTTCAAATCTCATGCATGCACAACACACCCACCTATCTTTTCCACCCTTCCACAGGGGTTAAAAACCTCCCCCGGTGCGTTCTCCCCCTTTTATTCATGCTATTTTATCACTGCGGGATTGATACTACACATGCATGTTCTAATGGGTTTTTTATCCTTGTTTTGGCTTTGTTTTGCAGGAGAGCATGAACACCACGTGAGGCCCTCTTCCTCTAGCCGGCTGGAAGGAGAGGAGGTTGATCCACAAGTTCCCCGCACCCCGTTTCAAGCGCGATCAAGTCTTTCTTTCCAAGGTATACGACGCCGTTGCACTCCTTTCTTCATCCTTGGGCGTTGTTAATCCTTGGTGGCGATCACGGTTAGTATTTTCATCCTTTCATCCCCTTGTCCTTCATTCACATGTTTATGCATGTATGTATTTAAAAGGGGCGGGATAGGAATGGAATCTAATTAAGAAAACAAATCAACAGGGAATCCCCCCTAAAATAAAGGAGGAAACTCGCGCCGAATGGAGAAACTAATCCACTATTAAAAATAAGTGTGATTTGCCACCAAGTAGCCGGGAAGTGCCCCTGAGACAAAGGCTACAACTCGCGCCGAAAAGTGATAAAATTCATAGTTAAGATAAGTGACGAAACTGTGTAACCGGGAAATGCCCTTGAGACAAAGGGTATGACTCGCGTCAAAAGGTTAGTCATCGTTTTATGTTTTATCAAAATTTTTATGTCATACATAGCTACCAATATTCGAGCATTGTGTATGAAAGTGTTTGGATGACAAGTTCTTTTTAGTGTTCTTTAGAAATCTGATTATCCATATCGCTTTCGACTTCATTGCTCAATCTTTCACATATACACCTTGAGTTTGATTGTGTGAATGTTCTTTATGAATCAGTCATCTTTCATGGTTAATACAGTACTTCATTTATGTAAGCACGACCTTCTCTGTATTGTTCATGATCATCATGTTCAACAGTCAATTGCATTATCCTTACACCCGTCCCGAAGGGACTTGAATGAGTCTATATCTTGTTATGCATGCTTGAGTGCCTGAATGCTTGATCCGTCTGCTCATATCATATTTCATTTCATAGTTTGCATCTATAGGTTATACTTGTAAATAACAGGTTAAATAACCCATTGTCAGTTGGTTTTTGTTATTGACAATTGGGAGAAAATAATGTGCCTTTTAGCACAACACTTGCATATAGTTTCTTTATACTCCCTGTGCATACTTCAATCATACATTTACATATAGTTTAGAAATTGAACATTTGAACTTATTTCACACATCTGCTAATTGCACATGAAATTCCAAATTCTTACTTGGTTCTTGGTTTATACACCTTCCCTTCATGGGAGGTTAATTGCCAGGATTGTGCACTGTCTATTCTGTCTCATTCGTTTTAACCATTTCTCATCTGTTCACCTCGCCCCCCACTTTTTGATAATGTCAAAGGGGGAGAGAGTTTTGGGTGGCCACAATATATTGTCATCTTCAAAAAGGGGGAGATTGTTGGGTTTTGTGCGCCCCTCCTTGTCTTTGACAATGGTTTTGATGACTCCAATATATTGTGTGTTTTATGTAGAATGGCATCCTGATGATAAACATGTTCACATGTTAATATCTTTGATTTGCAGGTTTGGCATGCTTCGTGGAAGCAATTTTTCTATTTAGGTTTGCAAGGGTCAACCCCATGGGTCGACCCCTGGCTCTTTGAGCCTTGGTTCTTACTTTGTTATGAAGCATGGTCCTTCATGTATATATCTTGATGGAATGAATGTATAGAATGATGGTGTTTCTAGCATATAGGTGAAGATTTAAAGTTGCTTGTTATGGCATCATCCTTATATGATGTCATATGAGTTCAAATTGTTTTGGATTGACTCTAAAGTCCTTGGACTGAACTTGTATCCATGAGTAAGCTTATATGCTGAGACCCTGTGCAAACATGTGCATCGACCTGCCCTTCATATTCTCAGACATTGGTCTCTTACATGCACATACTTGACTTTTTATCTGAAATAACATGTTCTTGAGGTTCCAAGTTTTTTTCTTTAAAGCTAACAAATCCTTGAAATCATAGTAAGAATTCTCTTTTGATGTATTTCCATGTGGCTAGATTAGGTTTGATTCATATATCATGGTTTTGGGGTTTAATTCACTGCATAGAGTGTTTTCTATTTTTACTCTTGGTGTACAGAGGCTGCGGATTCAATTAACTTGTTTTTGGGTTGGTCGGATTTAATTTGCCTTTAGCGCTACGGATTGGGTTTCCGGTTCTCACTGAGAACCCATTAATCTAAGATCCAATTGACTTGGTCTTTTACACCATTGTTGGGATGGTGCGAAGGATACAGAGGGGGGTGAATGTATCCCCTTCAAAAATATTGCCCCACTTAAAAACAATACGCCTGCTGCTAGATACAATTGCGAAATAAGAACTATAGAGTTCAATTAAACATTTGATCGACCAGATGAACTGCTAACTAAACTAGTGGAACCTGATCAAGACTAATGCCGAAGATAGAACTATGCACACCAGCTTCACTTAGCAAAATATGTAATGCTCAAGGTCACTGCAGGTAGAAACAAGAATGTTCATACAACCTGTGAAAGAGGTAGAAGACAAGGAGCAAACGCACACTGCAAACCATGGCACAGATAATTTTTTAGGTGGTTCGGTCCACAGACCTACATCCGCCCCTCACTCCAAACCGGAGTGAGGCTTCCACTAGCTAACGCTAGAACCGCAGACTCAGTCTGCAACAGGTGCTGCCAAACAGCTTGACCAGGGGAACAACCTCCCCTCTTCCTCCCAACCGGAGGGCAACCGCAAGTGACTACCCGTCACTAGCAACCAGAGACCAAGGTCTCTCTTCCTCCACCCAGGAGGGAACCCACCTGGACTTGCAACCCAGAAGACCAGAACCGGAGACGAATCTCCCTTCCTCCAACCTGGAGGGAAGCCAACAAGTGACTCCCAGCCACTTGCAAACCAGAGGTGACGGACTTCTCTTCCTCCACACCAGAGGGAACCACTAGAGACTACTCAGTCACTAGCAAAATCGGAGAACAAGTCTCCCTTCTCCTGAGACCACAGGAGGAACCCCGATCTCAAATAAGGGAATCGGAAGAACGAGGTGAATAGATGGAAAGAACAAAATAAAAAGCAAACACAAAGGAAAAACACAGCAAACGTAAAGCTGGAAATGAGACACACTAAGTAGCTCTCGCAGGAGCAAAACTGGTTTGGATTTGATCCAATGCCAGACAGACGAATCTTCAATGAAGGCTTCTTTCTTCTTCTCCACGAACTCTCCCTCTCTCTCTTCTTCTTCTCAGTATCAGGCTCACACTATTCTTCTTCTTCTTCACTCTCGATCTCAATCTCTTTTTCTTTTTCTTCTTCTACTTTCAGCCTCTCTGCTGCTGCTCTCTCCTTTTTCTTCTTCTGCCTTTTTCTGCTCTCTGCCTCTACTTCGATCACTCTTCCTTGATCTTGATCTGTCTTCTTCATGTGGAAGAAGCTCTATATTTATACCAGCCGCAGCTAGGGCGTGTGTAGGGCTTGTGCCCTCTTGTCCTCAAATCACGTGCCAAGTGCCAACCTCGGATCACGTGCCCAACCATCTTTCTTCCCAAAGTGTATAACTGTGACACAGTCATAAGAGAGTATCAGATGGATGTATAGACTTGGTTAGGGATTTTAACAAGCGTGTATAGACATGAATGCTGCATATAGGCAAGTATGTACAGTGTGAGAATGTGTAGGCTTGAGTGCCTTCATGCGACCTCAGTGTACAGACTTTAGATGCAGCATATAAGCAAGTGTGTACAATGTGAGAATGTGTAGACTTGAGTGCCTTCATGCGACCTCAGTGTATAGACTTTAACTTGAAAGATGTTCAGACTTTAAGTGTTGAAGTGTGTACAGTCTCTGTTTATTCGAACATGCTACAATGTGTAGACTTATGAACAGATGCAGACACATGCTGTATAGACTTTGATGCAAAGGCTGGAGTGTGACGGATGTATAGACTTTAGAAGATGAAGCATGCACAGGCCAAATGATGTACAGACTTTGCCAATATGAGACACTGTATAGACTTTGTTGTATAGACTTGATGCATTGTATGGACTTGGTGTGTGCAGGGCAGGCAGTCAATGTATAGACTTCATGATGCAAGCGACAAAGTATAGATTTAACGATGCAAGCGATGTATAGACTTACCCCTTGAAGAATGTACAGACTTTGAAGACTCGAAGCCCACGATGTATAGGCTTTATGAAAGCATACGCCAAGGCTGTACATACTTGAAGAAACGTAAGGTGAGACAGAGCTGGCTGTACATACTTTGGATGACAATGCACTGTACGCAAACGCTGTACAGACTTGATAGTGTGAGACGCTGGAAGAGACGATCGGATGTACAGACTTTGAAGATGTGGGTGAGACAATGTATAGACTTGGCTTCGTGCTAGCTACAGGACAATGTCTAGACTTGATGCAGCTTCAAAGCAAAATGTGCAGACTTTACCAATGTATAGACTCGGGGTTCTGAACGTAGGTAAAGACTAGGAATGTATGGACTTGATGAATGGCTTGAAAGCAACAGGACAGTGTATAGACTTGGAAGGTTCAGCGGTGCATGTACAGACTTCACCTAAGCAAGCTACAGTGCAATGCATGGACTTGATCTCAAGGAATGGCTGTACAGACTTTGAGTGAAGGCATGAATAGTGAATCAATGTATAGACTTGCAGAACAAACGTTGCACATATGCCATGAATGTATAGACCTGTTCGATGAATGCATGAACAGTGAATCAATGTATAGACTTCCGATGCCTTCGTCAAATGCGATGTACAGACTTGGCAAGCCCCAGGCCGATGTATAGACTTGCAGTGCAATGTTCACACGACTGGGCGATGTACAGACTTGGTGAGCGCCAAGCGATGTACAGACTTCAATGACTCATGCAACCAGACACGTGAAAGCACAGACAGTGTACAGACTTAGTGCAAACAGGATGTGCAGACTTGTGGTATGCAATGTCTAGACTTGATATGAAGGAATGTACAATGTCTAGACTTGATGAACAATGCAACATGCAATGCTGACTGATGTATAGACTCTGAATGAGTGACATGCGACAGACATTGTGCAGACTTGTTTTGAACCACGCACAATGTATAGACTTACAATACCATGAAGGCAGGCTGTATAGACTTGAAGTAATGCATGCAAGTGACAATGTATATACTTGCTGTCAACAAGTGTATGGACTAAGCATGCATACAACAATGATGTGTAGACTTGGGTGTGTGTGTGCTGTATAGACTTAAATGCAAACATGATGCTTGTGTATGCATGAGGGCAATGTACAGACTTGCGAATCTGGGGGGTCGACCCATCTGGAAGGGGGGTCGACCCACTTCTGTCTAGACTATGCTGACTGATGTATAAACTTGCATATGCATGGAGAGGCAAGGCAATGTATAGACTATGGCATGAATGAAGAGTGCAGACTGTATGACTGATGCAATGAAACACCGGAGAATGTACAGACTTTTAGGCACAATGAACATGGACCGATGAAGTGAATGCATATAGCAGATATGAACTGAATGTATGCAGGAGAACTAACAGAGCATTACCTGATTTGAGCATTAACCTTACCTGTCATGATTTGACTTTGACTTGGGTTAACTTTATGACCTGTGAGTCATCCTTAAACATGTTCTGACAGTTTCTCATAATGCAACAGGATTATATCATCAAGGATGTAATCATAATGAGGCATAATATCTGTCATCATCAAAACTCCAGAACCACAGGGGACACATCAATCTCCCGCTTTTTGATGATGGCAATATTATGAGTCATTGTAATAGATTCATCATGATGATTATGAAATACCATATAACATGCACCACAGATATGACAGAGTTCATGAACATGCACCACAGAAAAGCTCAGTCAGAAGTGAGCATTGTAAAACACCATGTGATGCAAGTGTTGATTGATGCAAATGATGACTCACAAAAGTTCTCCCCCTTTGACAACATCAAAAAGAATGGAATGTTCATTGACTGTTGAAGGAGCTATTATGCAATGCTGTGAGTTACAGTCATCAAAAACTCCCCCTGACAAGATACTCTCCTGAATGAACATTGAACCACAGGGACATGCAAGAATTCTCCCCCTTAGATGGACAGTGATTGGAATGAAGCTCAGGACATAAAGAAGTCAACAGTCAGGTCTGAAGTAATGGAGTCCACTGTGAGAAAGAAAGCACTCAGAATGAATGAGAAAGGTTTTCAATGGGATATCAATTTCATAAATATGATTAAACAGGTATTTCAGACTCTTCTATTATAGAGATTTATGAATGATCTTCATTGACAAGTCAGATCAGATTATGATGTATGCAAGGTTTGTTCATTAGCATTCTGTTCTCATATCTGAAATCAGTTTTAATAAAAGTGAACCTAGCTTTCATATTGAAAGTCTTGTTTAATCTTCTTCTTTCTTACTCAATCAATTTCAAAGATTCCTTTAAGAGATGCAATCAATAGTAATGAAGTTAAACACATAAGAAAACATTTGTTTCTGTCAAGGGTTCCAATAGAATATTTATTTTGCACACTTTTTCAAATGATAAACTAGATCAGCAACAATTTTTATAACATTCTTCATGAGTACTTGAGCTTAGTACACCCTTGTAACTAGAGGATACACGTTGTTTAGACGCCAGTATCCCTAAGCACTTGGAAGGACTAACTGTCATGCTTCATAGGAACAGAGATTGCATTTACACTTCATGACACACTACAAATCATTTCTTTGATGAGTGAGATGTATTTCTCAGTGTGCATGCCATTGCTCTGCCAGATTATCAATCATTCTTAAGCAGAGTTAACTATGGCACCTCATGACACAGTCCTTTAAACATGGTTTCTCAGTGACCAAAGTCATTGCTCTAACAGGATTTACCCTTAGATATGTTCCATATTCTCAGATGTTTAAAAATCAATACTAATTTCATACATATCAATCAAGGAATATCATGATTTCAGAATTTTCAGAATTCGGAAGAGTTTAAAAAAAAACACAACATGAAAATGTTGGTTAAAGTTTATTAAGACTAACTCAGATATTTTCAAGATATGTTCATAAGCAAACACAAGACACACATGAAACATCAACCGACTGAAAGAGTCAGACATTCATAGTCCTATATAATAGAAGATTCCTCTTTAAGTTATTTTCAGATTTATGATCCGGATATGCACAGAGAAATCTTTCTGAATTTTCAGGGAAGGCCGAAACATTTTAAAGAACAGCCAATTCAACAGATACCACTGGATAGGTTGAGTGAAAGTGGCTGATAACAGTTGAAGCAGGAAGCTGAAATGTGTTGCATTACACATTCATCACAGGGATTTAAGCAAGATAGCAGTTCAATCTGAATATGGGAAGTTCAGTTGATAGAATATGAATAATGCTCCCCCTAAATGTATGCATGATCTAGCATTCCTAAATGTATGCAACTCTGACCTATGGTACCAGGCGGAGGACTTGGTCTAAAGACCACCTCACACATTGCAAGCACTTTCAGACAGAATTCATCTGCCCTTTAGTATCTCACTATTTATATACCAAGAGTCATGCATGTCAATCCAATGCAGATGCAGTTCTGTATGCATCTTAAGCTGACAATATGCTACTTATATGCGATTGTGAATGCATGTGCATGTCAAATGTGCAGATGAACATTTTAATCATGAGATATCATCCAAGCAACAAATTTATTCAATTCACCTTTTCAGATTTTTCCGAATGTAATTTATTTTCAGTGATTATGCATTTTAACAAATATCAAACAACTACAATTGGCATATGTATGCATCAAATTCAGACAACCTTTAAACTCATGTATGCACCAGTGCATGATCAGAAAAAAAATGCAAATGACAGATGCAGTTATGGACATGTATGCATGAGATCTTAATTGACATATTAAGCATGATGTTCAGCTAAAAGAAAAAAAAATTCAGGTGAACAAGCATTTAAACAGCAGAGTTGGGGCTTTACCAAACTTTAGATGCCTTGGTTTATTTGACCCCCTTTTATTCCTCATCCCCAAGGCATACCTGCAAAGCACAGATCTCATTTTGTGTTTCTAGGTACCCAAGACTTCTTGGGTCCTACATTATTAGTAACACCTCTGATAGGTGCTTTCCATAATCTTTGGGCATGTAAGTCATCAGATTTCATTAAACGACAGTCACTCATGGAGTGCCCAAACTGCCCACAATAATAACAGGAAGCAACATGCTTTGATTTATTGTTATGCACACAATTATTAGCATGGAATTTTTGTGCAGGTGCATACTGGTTTCTATTTTGATTATGGAAGTTGTTCCTGTTAATCTTACCAAACATGTTTTCCTTAGAAGGATGTCTAGCATATTTGAAATTTTCCCGCCTATCTTGAAGATGCCAACAGTCCTTGACTGTATGGCCATGCTTTTCACATTGAGAGCAGCTAATTGGATTTCTTCTGAAAGAGCCTGACCATCATTCGGTGGCCTTATGACCAAATTTGTTACAGTTATAGCAAGTGATGTGCTGGTTTACATGAACAAATTTGTTCTTATTAAAACCATGCTGGCTTGCAGGGAATTTAGCATGATATGAATGAAATGTTTTCTTACCACTTGCAAACCAGCATTGTGCAATCGTGTGTCCTAATTTACCACAGTGAGAACATTCTATTTTCTTTTTCTGAGATGAAGAATTTTTATCATGAGATTTCCTGGCATTCAAATCATCTAGTTCATTAATCTACACTCATGCATCAGATGGCCAAACTTGTTACAGTAATGACAAATCATTTTCTTTTTAGATGCATGAGAGTGTGTAGGTGAATCATGCAGAGTGGGAAGAGAAACATGTTGATTCTTTTCTTTCTATTTTCCTATTATTTTCTTTTGAGCAGATGACTGATAACCAGGAAGGTTCTGAGGGCTGTGAGAAGTTGAGCTGGACACAAAGGAAGTTTGAACTTTGTTTTGAAAACTCTTCTTGTTTGAGGGGTTATAGCCCAACCCTTCCTTCTGAAAATTAACCTTAGTTCCTAGAATCTTGTCCAGATTATCTTTTCCGTCCACAAATTTTGACAAGGAATTATTCAAATCTTCAATTTCATTTTCCAAAGAAACGATGTGTATTTCATAACTGGCAATCTCTTGTTCATTGCAATTTACACATTCGCTTAGCACCTTGTTTACAATTTTACATTCCTCAATTTCTTGTTCAAGATTTCTCAATTTTTCAGATTCTTCAATGTAAACAGATTTTCCTTTTTCTAAGAGAAGAAATTTCTCTGACATAGCAGTGTTCAACTGCTTCAATCCTGCAACCTCTTTGGTTAGTTTGTCATTTTTTGATTTCAGATTTTCAATTTCTTCAACAGAGCCTTTATCAATTTTCATTGAGCTCATTTTATCATTCAGCTCTTCCTCTATCTGTTCAAGCTCCAGAATCTTGTTTAACAGATCTTTGTTTTCTTTCTTTAGGGAAACAATAAACTCCTTCTGTCATTCTAAATTTGAGTGAAGATTTTCATTTATTTCCTTGAGAAATGGACACTCATTGTATGCAGATTTACCTGAACATATTGTTTGAACTTGGAGTTTTTCACATTGTTTCCTAAGACATTCATTTTCAGATTTTAGAACATCCAATTCAGCGCTAACAGAATCAAATTCTTTCAATAGTTTTTCATTCTGAACTAAATTATTAACATGAACTTGATCATCCTCAATCGAGCTAAGTTTTCCTTTTAGTTCAGAAATTTCACATACAAGTTCTTGATTTTCTTCTTTAACTAAGCCAATTTGTTTCTTAAGCACTTGGGCTTCAGACAAGCATGCATCATAGGACTATTTCTGTTTTAAGCAATTTTCACATGAGGACTCTGATCTATTCAGATCAATTTTCTTTTTCAATTTTTTATATTGTTTTCTTAGCATCTCATGTGACTCAAGTAACTCACCATATGCACCCTGCCAATCATCTAAAGAAAAATTCTCGAAGATGTTTAATCATCATCCTCTTCTTCATTTTGGCTGCCACTTTGATTACTTCTGTTAGCCATCATGCAGCTGTCTTCATTTATCCTGTGAGCTCGCTTCAGCATATCCAGAGTCCTTAGCAGACCTGCAATCATAAAGACAGGAGTGTAAGGCTCTGTCAGTGGCTGCTTTCATCAGATTGAAAGCTTTCTGATTTTCTCCATCCTTTGATCTGTGGCTGTTGGTCCATTTGGACACTTTCTTTGGTAATGTGTGAGGACCTTGTGAAATTAACTTCCACATATCAGGATTAACTGCATCAACATAATTACGCAGACTGACAAACCACACATTAAAATTAGAACCGTTGAAAACCGGTGGATCACCCATGAAAATTGATCAGATAAATGCAACAGGAATAATGAAGCACCAAAAGCTAGAAAGCACCAAGACAGCAGGATCGAATCTACAGGTCGCTGGACCTTCTATGCAGACAACCCACTCTGATACCAATTTTTGGGACGGTGCGAAGGATACAGAGTGGGGGTGAATGTATCCCCTTCAAAAATATTACCCCACTTAAAAACAATAAGCTTGCTGCTAGATACAATTGCGAAATAAGAACTATAGAGCTCAATTAAACATTTGATCGACCAGATGAACTGCTAACTAAACTAGTGGAGCCTGATCAAGACTAATGCCGAAGATAGAACTATGCACACCGGATTCACTTAGCAAAATATGTAATGCTCAAGGTCACTGCAGGTAGAAACAAGAATGTTCATACAACCTGTGAAAGAGGTAGAAGATAAGGAGCAAACGCACACTACAAACCATGGCACAGATAATTTTTAGGTGGTTCGGTCCACAGACCTACGTCCACCCCTCACTCCAAACCGGAGTGAGGCTTCCACTAGCTAACACTAGAACAGCAGACTCAGTCTGCAACAGGTGCTGCCAAACAGCTTGACCAGGGAAACAACCTCCCCTCTTCCTCCCAACCGGAGGGCAACCGCTAGTGACTACCCGTTACTAGCAACCAGAGACCAATGTCTCTCTTCCTCTACCCAAGAGGGAACCCACCTGGACTTGCAACCCACAAGACCAGAACCGGAGATGAACCTCCCTTCCTCCAACCCGGAGGGAAACCCACAAGTGACTCCCAGCCACTTGCAAACCAGAGGTCACGGACCTCTCTTCCTCCACACCAGAGGGAACCACTAGAGACTACCCAGTCACTAGCAAAATCGGAGAACAAGTCTCCCTTCTCCTGAGACCACAGGAGGAACCCCGATCCCAAACAAGGGAATCGGAAGAACAAGGTGAATAGATGGAAAGAACAAAATAAAAAGCAAACACAAAGGAAAAACACAACAAACGTAAAGCTGGAAATGAGACACACTAAGTAGCTCTCGCAGGAGCAAAACTGGTTTGGATTTGATCCAATGCCAGACAAACGAATCTTCAATGAAGGCTTCTTTCTTCTTCTCCACGAACTCTCTCTATCTCTCTTCTTCTTCTCAGTATCAGGCTCACACTATTCTTCTTCTTCTTCACTCTCGATCTCAATCTCTTTTTCTTTTTCTTCTTCTGCTTTCAGCCTCTCTGCTGCTGCTCTCTCCTTTTTCTTCTTCTGCCTTTTTCTGCTCTCTGCCTCTACTTCGATCACTCATCCTTGATCTTGATCTGTCTTCTTCATGTGGAAGAAGCTCTATATTTATACCAGCTGCAGCTAGGGCGTGTGTAGGGCTTGTGCCCTCTTATCCTCGAATCACGTGCCAGGTGCCAACCTCGGATCACGTGCCCAGCCATCTTTCTTCTCGAAGTGTATACCTGTGACACAATCATAAGAGAGTATCAGATGGATGCATAGACTTAGTTAAGGCTTTTAACAAAGCGTGTATAGACATGAATGCTGCATATAGGCAAGTATGTACAGTGTGAGAATGTGTAGACTTGAGTGCCTTCATGCGAACCTAGTGTACAGACTTTAGATGTACCATATAAGCAAGTGTGTACAATGTGAGAATGTGTAGACTTGAGTGCCTTCATGCGACCTCAGTGTATAGACTTTAACTTGAAAGATGTTCAGACTTTAAGTGCTGAAGTGTGTACAGTCTCTGTTTGTTCGAGCATGCTACAATGTGTAGACTTATGAACTGATGCAGACAAATGCTGTATAGACTTTGATGCAAAGGCTGGAGTGTGACGGATGTATAGACTTTAGAAGATGAAGCATGCACAGGCCAAACGATGTACAGACTTTGCCAATATGAGAACCTGTACATACTTTGTTGTATAGACTTGATGCATTGTATGGACTTGGTGTGTGTAGGGCAGGCAATCAATGTATAGACTTCATGATGCAAGCGACAAAGTATAGACTTAACGATGCAAGTGATGTATAGACTTACCCCTTGAAGAATGTACAGACTTTGAAGACTCGAAGCCCACGATGTATAGACTTTATGAAAGCATACGCCAAGGCTGTACATACTTAAAGAGACGCAAGGTGAGATAGAACTGGCTGTACAGACTTTGGATGACGATGCACTGTACGCAAACGCTGTACAGACTTGATAGTGTGAGACGCTGGAAGAGATGATCGGATGTACAGACTTTGAAGATGTGGGTGAGACAATGTATAGACTTGGCTTCGTGCTAGCTATAGGATAATGTCTAGACCTGATGTAGCTTCAAAGCACAATGTGCAGACTTTACCAATGTATAGACTTAGGGTTCTGAACGTAGGTAAAGACTGGGAATGTATAGACTTGATGAATGGCTTGAAAGCAACAGGACAGTGTATAGACTTGGAAGGTTCAGCAGTGGATGTACAGACTTCACCTAAGTAAGCTACAGTGCAATGTATGGACTTGATCTCAAGGAATGGCTGTACAGACTTTGAGTGAAGGCATGAACGGTGAATCAATGTATAGACTTGCAGAACAAACGTTGCACATATGCCATGAATGTATAGACCTGTTCGATGAATGCATGAACAGTGAATCAATGTATAGACTTCCAATGCCTTCGTCAAATGTGATGTACAGACTTGGCAAGCCCCAGGCCGATGTATAGACTTGCAGTGCAATGTTCACACGACTGGGCGATGTATAGACTTGGTGAGCGCCAAGCGATGTACAGACTTCAATGACTCATGCAACCAGACACGTGAAAGCACAGACAGTGTACAGACTTAGTGCAAACAGGATGTGCAGACTTGTGGCATGCAATGTCTAGACTTGATGAACAATGCAACATGCAATGCTGACTGATGTATAGACTCTGAATGAGTGACATGCGACAGACACTGTGCAGACTTGTTTTGAACCACGCACAATGTATAGACTTGCAATACCATGAAGGTAGGCTGTATAGACTTGAAGTAATGCATGCAAGTGACAATGTATATACTTGCTGTCAACAAGTGTATGGACTAAGCATGCATACAACAATGATGTGTAGACTTGGGTGTGTATGTGCTGTACAGACTTAAATGCAAACAGGATGCTTGTGTAACATGAGGGCAATGTACAGACTTGCGAATCTGGGGGGTCGACCCATCTGGAAGGGGGGTCGACCTACTTCTGTCTAGACTATGCTGACTGATGTATAAACTTTCATATGCATGGAGAGGCAAGGCAATGTATAGACTATGGCATGAATGAAGAGTGCAGACTGTATGACTGATGCAATGAAACACTGGATAATGTACAGACTTTCAGGCACAATGAACATGGACCGATGAAGTGAATGCATATAGCAGATATGAACTGAATGTATGCAGGAGAACGAATAGAGCATTACCTGATCTGAGAATTAACCTTACCTGTCATGATTTGACTTTGACTTGGGTTAACTTTATGACCTGTGAGTCATCCTTAAACCTGTTCTGACAGTTTCTCATAATGCAACAGGATTATTCATCAAAGATGTAAACATAATTAGGCATAATATCTGTCATCATCAAAACTCCAGAACCACAGGGGACACATCAACCATTACCCTTAGGGTTTCTCCTATGGTATGGGTGTAACTTTGTTAGGGTTTTTAAAGGGCTTTTGTTGTCTTTTGTTCTATATCCCTACCCTATTTAAATCCTGCGATCTCCATTGGAGGAGACAATCCCGTGTGCTAACATTCTCCATCTACTTGCAAGAAAAGAAGAGAGAGAGAGAGAGAGGAAGAACGTGAAGGAGGGCGTTGCTCACTCAAGGAGGAGGAAGAAGAAGCTGCAGACGGCGCCGTCCATGAGCCTGAGTCTCGTTCTGGGAGCTGCAGCTGCTGCTCTCCACCGTTCGAGATTTTGGGCATCTGAAACTTCATGTCTGGCTGCTTTCACTCCAAGGATCTACTTCCAGTGCACCCTACCTATTGATTGAAGGGAGTTGTTTGATTGGAGCTGGGATTTGAACGAACAAACTTTGGATCCTTAAGGAGGATGATCGACTGCTCCAACCAGCTGCAGATAAGCCTTTCTCTAACCTAAGCTTCAAGGAAGATCCCCTCATGACGATTGAAGCATCAAGGAGATTTTTCTACATCCTCATTATGTTTATTTTCATGAGTGTTTCATAGTCTATCTTCATTTACATACTAGTGTGGGCGTTATTGTACATCTTCTTGTTGTCTTAAACTCGATATATCATCGTGTGTGGGCGGAGCTACGTCTCCATGTGGTTTTAAGTGTCCGGGGTGTGTTCCCCGATGTTGTGTGTGTGTGCTGCAGTGGCAACATTTTGGGGCTTGTCCCCGTGTGGATTTTGCTGCGAAAGTAGCGTGTGTGGTGTTGGGATTCGTCCCTGTGTTGCTACATTTCGTAGCGTGGAGTGAAGCCTCACCGGGTTCGGTGAGGGGTGGAGGTAGGGAACCTGTCGTTGTCCCGAACCACCTAAAAATCTCTATGTCTCGTGTGATTGCCTGTGTCTTTGTCCATTTCTTCTATCTCCCTTCACAGGTCAACTTGTAGATTTTTATTCACGACACCTCCACACATTGCTACCTCCGTTATCCGTGTTAAGCATAAATTTATCTATGTTGAGCTTGATCTGTTTGGTTAGTTGCATTGTTAATTTGAGTGAGATTGGAAAGCTTGAGAGAACTCTTTTAATCTCACATCTATTTAGGGTAATTAATGCTCTTAGTTTTAATTCCACTGTTTTTAGTTAAGAAAGTTTTTAAAATCCACCATCTCGACATAGGGACAATTCAACAACCCTTCTTGTCCGCCATCTCTCTAGGCCAACAATATCTTCAGAAGTATTGCATGCACGTAGAGTGCTCAAGGGACAAACATTTATCGATGCTCCCATGTCCACTAGGGCTGCATCGATCGCCACTTTGTTTAATGTGATTGAAATGCAAAGTGGCATATGGCGTGCCTTAGGGGGTGCTATTTCTGATTCTTAAAAAGAAATGGACGACCCTTTGGTAATTGTAGCCAACGCCGTCGGTAAACTTTCTACTACCATATCCTCATTGACCATAACTTTTTGAAGGAAAGTTTTCAGAGCATCCTGGTGCAGTGTGGATCTCTTAGTCAACTCTAAATTTAAAATCTTGGCCGGTGTCCGGTCCAAGTGCTACAGTAGATCAGATCTTGTGCCTGGTAGGGGGTTGGCTTCTTCTTGTTCAACCATGGATGAGGAAACTGGAAGGTTGGGTGCAGGTGCACCAGTAGAGGGATAGCTTCTCTGAAATAGACACCCACTCCGGAGGGCTAGGTTTTGCGCCGGAACGGCATTGGATGGACTCCCGACTAGTCTAGTGGGGTAAGTGGAAGGAACAACGGTAGGAAAGGTGATGGTGGAGGCGGGTCTGACAGGCCCTGGCAGAAGGATGATAGGTAAAGGGTTAGGTGAGGGGGTGACAACGGAAGGCATGACGGGTGAGGGTGCAAGGATTGGTGAAATGGTGGGCAAGGTGGTAGGTGCAACGGGGGATCTTGAGGAAATGGTAGGCGTAGCGGAGGTCAGAATGGTGGGTGAGATGAGGGAAGAGACAGAAGGTGAAGGGGAGTTAGTGTATGTATGGTGGAGGGCCAAAAGATGAGCATGAGTCTCATCATCATAAGACCACCCAACGTTGGGAGCTGGGCGGTGAACAATATTTACTTGAGCCAGTGCCAGCGACTACTGTTGGGGAGCGGGTGGGTGGTTCGGCATAGGATTCTGATGAATCCCTCACTCTGGTGCAGGCTACTGCTGTTGGTGTGGTTGAGGTTGCTGAGGTTGCTGCTGCTGCGGCGTCGGCTGCTGCGGCCTTGGCGCCTGTCTTCTTCTTTCTTTCATGTCTTCAATCAACTTATGCATCTGGGCCCAATCAATTCTCTGCCACTCATGCAAATCATAAACAAGGTCACGGAACTGATAGCACCTTTCTATAGTGTGCCCGGGCTGTCTATGATATATGCAATATCTGGACTGGTCGGCGGCCGGATTCCAATTCGGGCGTTCCGGAGAGAGCTGAAAATCACCAGTGTACATCAGAGTCAAGAAAATATATGGCAGAGTTTCAAGAAGTGGAGGGTACTGGGCTCTCTTGGGACCCGATCGAGCAGGTGCATAACCATTTGGTGGTGGGACATTATGGTACTGTGGCGACTATTGTGGTGGTGGTGGTGGTTGTTGTGGACGAGGAGTAGGAAATGATGGTTGGGTACTTGATAGAGCGGTGAACTGGGGATTGTGGGGAGGTTACTGGAAGCGTGGTGGAGCAGATTGGTTAGGAAAGTGGACAGCCTACACTTGCTCGTTTGTCTGGATTCCTTCAGTGACTGGGCCTTAAGGTTTCCTAGTGGTTTTGGGCTTCTGGGCCTCAAACAAGGAATGAATGGGGTAGTACTTAAACTGGGTCTGGATAAACTAGGCCCTACTGTACAACTAGTGCATGTTGGAGATATCATTCATTGCTAATATATTCCGGAACGTGGGTGTGGCATTGGAGATTAATAGCTTCACTTTCTCTTCTTTCGAAATCTGCCCGGGCACATGGGAGGCCATCTGCCTCCATCTGTCAACATAAGTAGGGAAATCTTCATCGGCCTTCATCTTCTTGGCCACTAAATCAGTAAAAGAATATTCCGGGCCCACCCGGTCTTGGAACCTCTGAATAAACTTTTCTTTCATAACTTTGAAACTCTTTGTCTCCTCCAACGGCAGAGTGTAAAACCACTCTAATGCTACCCCATCCAGTGAGCAGCGGAAAAGATACGCCATAAGGTGATCATCATGTTGAAATTGCGCCGACTCATATAAGAACTCCCTGATGTGAATAAAGGGGTTGCCATTCCCATCGTACTTACGGTACGTGGGGAGCTTCGACTGGGGAGGAAAACGGATATCACGGAAAGTGGGGACAGGTATGTCAGCAAGAGATTGTGGGCCGACCCGCTTATGAAGAAGGTCAATCTGTTGCTGCATGGCAGCCCACTTATCAAGAAGTTCCTGTTCCCGGGATGGAGGAGGCAAAACTGGGAGAGCAGACCCGGCGTATGGGGCCGAAGGATAGACCGATGGAGGGGGAAGCCCGTAAGAAGGATAGTGGGCCAAGGAAGGGCCCATATCCGCATGAGCTAGCTGGGCACCCCCTGATTGAAGACAAACAAAGTCAGCCGGGGCCACAAGAGCCTGCGACGCTAGAGAAGTAGTGATATAAGGATCTAGATAAGAAGACGAGGGGATCTGGGTCTTCCCCTTATCGAAAATCTGATGGGCCGAGCTAGAAGCATGGCCCACTTCCATACTAGGAAATCGGAGGGTCCAGGGATGGACATGAGTGAGATCAATGGGCGCAGCAAAAGAAGCCATTAACCCAACAATTGGAGATGAAGTGGCGGTGTCAAGCCCGCCCTAAGGAGGAACTGCAGATGGGGCATCCGGCCCCTGCAAGGCTTGGCGAAGAAGGTGGAGCTGGGTGGGATCCAACTGGACCATCATGTGAAGAACATGGTTGGCCGAATTATGAGAAGAGGAATCAGAATGAGAGGGTTGACTACCCTCAACAACAATGGTCAAAAGAGGAGGGGTGGACCCCTCTCTCCCATGAACAGCGGTGACCCTAGGTGAGTCCTCCAAAAGTCCCTGAGGAAGAGAGTCCTCGCGGGAGTGAGAGAAATCATGGAAAGATATGTCGGAAGGAGAATCGAACAATAGATTTAGGTAGGAGATGAACAAGGAGTTGCCCCTAGGAGAAGATCCTGAGGGTGTGAAGCAACTCCTCATGCAATGAACACCCTGAAACTAGAGGACAACACCTAATAATCACCTAACTAGAGATAGCTAACAAACATGCACAATCAGAGAGAAGGTGAGAGGCAACCAATTATCAACCAAGTTTTGAATGATGCACGAAAGTTTTTATGTGTTTCTCCTTTTAGAACCTTTAATGAATTGAATTAAATGAGGTTCTCTCGACAATAAGGTTCCTAGTAGGAGTGGAATGGGGACCTGGTTTCTCTCTCTCCTGGATGCAACCTAGACTCGGGGTGGTAAGGTACAACCTGCCTGGCGTCCGTGTGGGAATCAACGGCTCATGGGGGCTTACAGAGGTCCCAGGTAAGGTCACCTAGTCGGCTCCAAGGAGTATGGAGACGAGAGGATCCCCTACCAAGGTAGAAATGCAACTAGTATGGTAAAATGGATGAATCCTATGTGCACTGGAGTGCATGCAAAGTCTAGCCTAAAGCTAACAATCAATGACCAAACAATATGACAATATGTGGCAATAACCCTGTAAAAATGAATAACAACCAGGGGAGATGGAAAGCACCAAAACAATCATGAAATGATATGAAATAATGCACAAAATATCAACCTCGGGTGCACTATAGTAGAATAAACGATCTGATGGGAGACCGCATAGGGAGCATAGACGGCCCTGGACAGGACCGCTAACGGATAGGGAGCAGGAAAAATAAAAAACACTAAACAAAAATGAGCAGGAACAACGGGGAACTGGAGCGTACCTGAGCAAACCAGGCGGTCTAACAACGGACTGTGAAACCTATGCAACGGCCTTGGAAAGACCGTGTAAGCATAGCAAATCACAGAAATCGAAGTAGCTGAAATGTACCTGAGGCAACTGTGGACGGTCTATTGACCGACCACGTGAATCTGTACACGGCCTCTTAGAAGACCGTGCATGACCTCGGGGATAGAGAACAGCAACAATGGAAACGGCAAACCCAAATGGACTAATCAACTTATGCAAGCACACACAAGAGCAGATCAGCAAAACAGAAGCACGATGGGCAATAGGAGTCCCACCGTGATAGCCAAAAAAAGGGGTGTTGATAAGTTTTTTTCTCCCTTGAACAAAAGTGTGAAACAATGCTACAGAGAATTAAGGAAACAAAGAATGGATATGTGTATGAGGGATTAGTAATAAAAATGTGATCGCCACCAAGGGAACAAGTGCAAGGAGAGCACCACGTACCTTGGAAAGGGGAGAAAATGAGACACTCGCCAAAGTGCAGCGCTGGAACAGATCGAACGCGGTTCTCTGCAGACCGCCTACGTATGTAAACAGCCGATCGATAGGCCGTGTGTAGCGCGCGCAAAGCCGCCAGACCCCGAACCAAGGGACTTAATCCTCCACCCCTTCCGGCCGGCCAGAGGGGATGGGTCTCGTGCTAAAGCTTCTGTTGACATGCAAAACGACACAAAGAACAAAGAAACACAACCCAAATTATCCCATGAATGTCTAGTATCTATAAAAGAATGAAAGAACACACATGTAATTGGAATGGGGGATACCTGGGGGTTGGGTTTTTAACCCCTATAGGGCGTGAAAAGCAATAGGAAGGTGTGAACAATGAGAATGATGGTGAAAAACACTAAAGAAATCACTACTCCCTGAACCGGAGGCTCCAATGGATGTAGAGAGCCTCCCTCCCTGGCTACAGTTCGCTCGAAAACTCGGCAGCACTTCATCACGAACGCTGGATCTCCCCTCTCACGACCTTGGACTAAGGGTTCTATTTATAGACCCAGAAAGTCCAACCTCGAATTAGGGTTTTCCCGTGAGAATTAGGCCGAGATTATTAAAGATAATTCGTAGATAATATCCCCATCTCTTGCCAGGATCAAACGGGGTCTCATTTGGTTGAGAAACCGCAGAGAAAATAGCGGAGCAAGTTGGAGGTTTAACCACGGATGGAGAGAGAAAACCCAGTCAGCCCAAGGATCTCGGCCAGGTACACGGTCGAACGATGGGCCGCCCACCACTGTACACGGTCCAGTGATAGATCGCTTACAGGTGTCGGTGGTAAATAAATAAAAAGACAAATAACCCATTTATTCCCAAGAAATAGGCCGGCTGACCCGGCACAGGACGCTCAAAATAAACATGGTCTAATGGTAGGCTGCCCACCAAGTAACACGGTCCATTAACAGACTGTGTATCAGATGTCGGTGATAAATCAATGAAAAATAGGACAATTAGATATTTATCTGATCAACCAACTCGCTTAGGACTCTGGCACATAAACGGTCTGATGAAAGACCGTCCAACCTGTACAAACGGCCCAATGATGGACCGTTCACATGGTTGTCGGTGGAAATTCCGAAAAATCCAATTAATCTAGAGATAAAATACTATGGGAAAAAGAGAGACATAAGCGGTCTTTAAAACGACCGTCCAAGACCTAAGCGGTCCTTCGATAGACCCTGTATGTTCTGGGCGGTGGAAATTAATAAAATGGGATAAATGAGCCCATTTACCCCAAAAGACCGAGTGAGATTAAGGCCCATTAAAACTCCGAATTCAAGAGCAAGCCTTGCCAGGGAGGAAGTACCCATAAAATAAGCCCAAAGACGTGCCTGAAAATGGCCCAATGAGTAATGGACAACTCGAGACATCAAAAATGATGGTAAGAAGAATGACCCAACTCAAAGGCAAAAAATGGGTGTCAACATGTGTGTGTTTGAGTTATCTACAACATGCACAGTTCTAGCATGAGTGTTTCTAGACTTTTACTGCAAGTGATCATTATTTCTCACTTTTTCAGTTTGTTTCTTAATTTTCTGGACAGTGGGTTGTTTAACTTTTGAGGAGGTGGCCACATTGGATGCTTTGACAAAAGATGTCTTTAATTTTTTTTCAAATGATTTTTTATTAACCGGATTGTAGCCCAACCCCTCTTTTCTGAAATTAACCTTTGTTCCCAACTGTTTGTCCAAATTTTCTTAACCATCAACAAATCTAGGTAATGAATTTTTTAAATCTTGAATCTCATTTTCCAAAGAAAAAATCAACAGTTCAGAATTTACATTTTCCTCTTCACTCTCAGCTAGTCTTTCATTCAATGATGCAATGACAGATTTGAGAGTATCAATTTCAGTTTTAGAACTTTCCAATCGTCTAAGCTGTCTGACATTACACACTTACCCTTTTCAAAAGCAATCAATCTGTCTGATAGGGTGGTGTTTAGATGATTTAATTTTTCAATCTCTTCCTTGAGTTTATCATTTTTTACAAACTCATTTATTAACACTTGATCATCATGAGATGCTCGTTGATTATTTAAAGTTTCAGATTCTCTTTACAGATTTTCAAGGTTTTTCTGAAGCTCCATGTTCACAGACTTGATAGCATCAAATTTTTTAGCAATCAAATTCTTCTCCTCTTCAAGTTTCCTGAATTTTTCTTCACTTTCTTTAGTGGATTTTCTGAGAGGTCTATTTTCATATTTCAGTTTATTTAGTTATGAGTTAACACATTCAAGATCTTCCAATTTTTTCTTAGTTTTTTTATTTTTAGTTTTGTAAGTTTCTAAATCATCATGCTGTAAGTAGGTATTCATGCTAGCATTCAGATTCTTTTTCAGCATCTTGTGTTGTTTTCTTAGCAGTTCATGAAATTCAAGTAAGTCACTATATGCATTCACCCAGTCTTCTATGGAATAATTTTTGAAAGGGTTACTTACTTCTTCTTCAATCTCATTTTGGTCACTACTATGATCACCTTCGTCAGCCATCATGCATCTATCATGCCTTCTCCCATTGACAACTTTCAGTCTTTCCAGTATTCCTTTAGCTGTGCTGCATGCAGAGAAATAAGGAAGTACGTTAGAATCAATCGCAACCCTCATTAAATTTAGAGCTCTAAGATTATTAGCATTCTTAGACCTATGACTATCAGTCCATTTAGATTTATCCTTAGGTAATCTGTGTGGACCATGTGAAATTAGCTTCCATAGGTCAGGATCAATCGATCCAACATAGCTGTGCATGCTACTGAGCCAGGAATCAAAATTAGAACCATTGAAAACCGGTGGAGGAGCCATGGATGCAGTTCAAACACAATTCAAGCAATAGACCGAGCACAAATAGAAATGCACCTAAAACCAGTAGGATCATCTATAGATCGTTGGATCTGATGAATCAGAGCCTGCTCTGATACCAATTGTTAGGATTTAGGTGTTAGTTGATAAGCGCACGGCTGAGATCTAGAGGGGGGGGTGAATGGATCCCCTTTAAAAACTTTTGCGGAATTAGAATTTAAACCAAACTAAAATTGGATGAACTCCTAAATTACGTGATAGAAGAGCAGAACACATTTACCAAAGTACTTCCTCAAACAGAAGTAGCGATGGACACTTAGATGCTAGACTGATACTAAGCAGATTTCATAACCATGAATTGAAACAATAGATCACACACACATGCAGCCTGAGACTCTACTAAGCACTCGGACAAACACCTGGCCTGTATAAGCTGCTTCAATGAGGAATAGAAATCTTATCTCAGAACAAATAGATCAAGCAAAATCGATATCGAACAAATAGCGCTCAATGCTAACCCATCCTGTGAAGGAGATAGAATATATGGAGTTGGACAATTACACATAATTAAAAACCATGGTGCACAAGGATTTTAGATGGTTCGGTCTGCTACACAAAGACCTATGTCCATCCCCCACTCAAACCCGAGTGAGGCTTTCCGCTGATAAATAACTTGAACTACTGATCCACAACTTCGGGTACGAATCCTTACAACCACTGAGCAACATAGCTTGCTATCTGCTGAGCCTTACAGCTTCGCTATCCAGAGGAACAGATCCTCTAACAGCTGAGCCTCACAGCTTGTTGTCTGAGGAACCAATCCTCGCGGTTGAGCCTCACAGCTTGCTAAATGTAACAGTGGAAAATATAGAAGAAAACAAACAAAAGAACACAACAAAATGTGGCTCAATTGAGCAGATAGACTCTGGATTTGATCCATGAGTCAGAACACAGACTGATCTTCAGTTGATCTCCACCTTCACTCCAAGAACTCCGATACTCTATTTTTCTGAACACTCTTTCTTCTTTTTAACGATCTCCCTCTCAGAACTCTCTCTTCTTTCTGTCCTCTACTCACACACTGGATCTCTTCTTTCTGATCTCTCTTTTCCTCTTTCTTCATAGCAGCAACTTCTCTCACTTCGCCGCCTTCATTTCGAAGGAGGAAGTCCTCTATTTATAGAACAAGGTCGCCAGAACTCCTTCTTCTCAATGACCTGATTAGTGTGGTCCCCACATCATTCTTCGAGGGCGTGTGGAGGGAACACTCCCGCCAAAGGAATTCTAGAAGATGCTTTGATCCGAGACTCCACATTTCAGGTAGAGGTGAGAGGCTTTCCACATGGCAGATCCCTTCTGCTAGACTATTCGCCTTGAATCACATGCCCATCATTTGTTGCCTAGGATCACGTGCCACTGATTTATTCACTGTAGGTTCGAACTCCCTTATCAGATCTGGATTTAAGTTAAGGAATTCGGAGTTGGATGAGTTGGATTCTCTGAAGCATCGACCTTACTTGGCAACAGTTAGTACAACAATGTCTACCTTGACTTAGAGTTTCTAAGCAGTTTTCTGATGCTCTGACATACTGGCTTATGGTAGTGCTTCGGTATGCTCCTCTATTGCTTCGACCTTCTTTTGTTGCTGCTACTTTGTTGAAATTCTATTTACTATAGAGCACTTTAGCTGATTTGGAATCTGCTGACATGGAGAATTAGGCTGTCCTGTTGAACAGCTGATGGCTAGATGAGCCTGCAGCTATTCCTGATCTGACCATAGGACTAGGCTAATGGAGCCCTTGAGCTTCTCTTAATAACAGCCTAAAGGGCATGATCTTCTGATGCATTAAGGCTTTGCTCTCAGAATCATTTTATCAAACAATTCCTCTTCTTCATTGAATAGAGCTCATGCATCGACCTGTCTCTGTCAAGACTGAAGATTGTGCTTCTGCACCGACATGACCAAGCAATGGTTGAACTAGTGCATCGACATGTCTCTTAAGTGCTTAGGCCTTTTTGGTTATGGCCTTACTCTAATGCTTCGGCCTATCTTAACATTGCTACATCGACATGTGTTAACAAAAATGACACTAGGGAACTTTATGCATCGACCTTATAACATAGAGACTTCATATGCATCGACCTTACTCCTTTAATAAACTCTAAGTCTATCGATTTTAGATTCATGGTCCACTCCGTCACGTCAACATTACTAACAAGTCTGAAGTAGCTGCATGTAGCTACATCGACCTTCTTTATATGAGATGCCAAAATAGCATCGACTTGTCTAGCCGTAAACTTGTTCAGCTGCATCAACCTGATAGGCATGAACCTCTTTAGCTGCATCGACCTTGTAGGCATAACCACTTCAGCGGCATCGACCTTATAGGCATAACAGCTCCACTGCTCCGACCTGACTTGCAACAACTGTCTATTCTACATCGACCTTGCTGACTTAAATATTCTTCATGTGCATCGACCTTTCTCTCCTTCCAGTGGGAGTCGACTTCTAGAGTCGACACCTTTTGAAACCAGTTCTGTCTGCAGAACTAAATCTTGTTATTTTCAGCATTCTGCTAGCAATATTCAACCATTGACATTTACATATAAATGAATCAAGGTGAGATCAATTTCATTAGGTTTCATAGCATCAAAAATAGTACAATCATCAACTCATGGATGCAATCATCAACACATGAATGACATCATCATTATCATTCCATTTTTAGAAGAATATTGCACATTCATACACAAACTGATTGACATCATCAACTCATGATGACTCATAGTAGTTGACATCATCAAAATCACAGAGACACAACAGAAAGAGGGAGGGTGGCGGGTTGGGGTCGGGCTGGGGTTTCTGAAGGCGGGCTAGGGAGTGCGGAAGAGAGGGAGGGTGGCGGGCTGGGGAGGTTTTATGATTTTAAGAAAGCTATGGCGGGTTGGGTTAATTTTCAAAGGCACGGGAGTTCTTTGCGCTAATATATATATAAAGATAATAATTATAGTATCTTAAATCTAAGAGATATATATTCCTTCTATAATAAAAATGAGTAGGTATTTACCTATGATAACATTCATGTGTAATATAAAAAAATAAAAAAGATGTATGCCTACACGAACTATCGGTAGGTAATGAATAACAAATAAAAGATATGAGAATATACAGGTGATATATTCCTACGACTTACAAATAGTAGGTAAATACCTATGATATGGTAAGTAGGCAATGCATAACAAATAAAAAATTTGGACACCGATCACTCTACGCGTGACCTATTCTTACGACACAAATAACGAATAGGTAACTACCTACGACATTTATCGTAGGTAATATATAACAAATAAAAACTAATGTCATCAATCACTCTGCAGATGACCTACTCCTACGACGGTAACAAAGCGTAGGTACGTTCTGATGACCATGTCCGTAGGTATTTTATTGCAATCATCTATTCCAACAGCTCAGCTGGAACCGTAGGTATGACATACCACTTACATACGGCATTGTCGGTAGGTACTTCAATATGTCTATCTATTCCTATGGCTCAACTGAAACCGTAGGTATGACATACCACTTACCTACGGCATTGTCGGTAGGTAGTTCAATATGGCTATCTATTCCTACAGTGCTACCGAACCGTAGGTATGACATACCAATTACCTACGACATTATCAGTAGGTAGTTCAATATGGCTATATATTCCTACGGTGCTACCGAACCGTAGGTAGTGTATGACATATACCTACGATAGTGACAGTAGATAACAAAATATCCTAAAAAATCGTAGGTATAGGCCCATAAATACTAACGACTTACAAAAGCGTAGGTAGGTGTCGTAGGTAAAAACAAGTTTTCTCGTAGTGGTCTATGTCCCTCGTAACCAAAATATCTCAGCTGATGCTCTTGCTTCGTTAGCTTCCTCCTTAACTTTTCGTCTCGGTAGGAACTTTGAATCTATCATTATCCATAGGCGTCTCACTCCTGCCGTTAAGGATGTCGCGTTCCTTAGGGTCAAAGAGGAGCTGCTTAAGAAGGTTAAGGAAAGAGAAATTATCGAAAGTAAAGAGGTCATGATACTAGACTTAGAAGAGGAGTTGGCTGACAAGGAAAAGCTGTGGTATTATGAAATTGTGAAATATTGTAAAGATCAGTCTCACCCTAAAGAAGCCACGGTAGAAGAAAGAAAAGCTATAAGGTGAGTACCCCAAAGATATACTGTGGTTGGAGGTGTGCTTTAGCAGAGAGGTCTTATTGGTGTACTTAGATGCCTCGATGATGGCAAAGCATGGAAGGTCATTGAGGAGGTGCACTTAGGAGTCTTTGGTGGTCATGTCAATAGCTAGATTGTAGCAAAGAAATTCCTTAGCCTAGGGTTCTATTGATCTACTCTAGAATAGGATTGCTCCATCTATGTCCGAAGGTGTGTTAAGTGCCAACTGCACACCGATAAAATCTATTCTCTTGCTTCTTCACTCCATCCTGTCCTCCCCATGGCCTTTCTCCATGTGGGCTTTCGACATCGTTGGACCCCTTGGCTATTTGAGCCTCCTCACCAAGCAAAAGTCTTTCATCGTCACGGCAACAGAGTACTTCACCAAGTGGGTGGAAGCGAAAACTTACATGGAAATTAAAGCGTCAATAGTCTGCAAATTCATCATGAAGAATATCATCACCAAGTTTGGCATTCCAAGTTCCATCGTCATCGATAATGGGTCACAATTCATCTCTCAAGAGCTTCAAGACTTTCGCAACAGGTATAAAATTGCATTGCATCATTCATCTCCATACTATCCATAGGGCAATGGTCAGGTAGAGGCAACTAATAAAACCTTGACTAAGATAATCAAGAAAACTTGTAAGGCTAATAAATTCTCAGACTGGCCAGAAAAACTCGTCGAAGCTCTATGGGCCTACCATACTTCCATTCGTACATCCATTGGGCAAACCCCGTTCACCCTTACTTACGGGATGGAGGCAGTAGTCCCTTATGAGATCCTTATGCCTTCTCCCATAGTGCAATTAGACGAGCTTTTTATTGATGAACGTCGTGAATCCCTTCTTGCCCAATTGGAACTCTTAGATGAGAGGCGTTTGGCCGACGCTGAGCATGCGCGTACCTATCAAAATAAGCTCTCACGTTTTTATCAAAAGAAAGTAATTGAGAGAAAATTTAAGATTGGTGATATGGTAATTAAAGGATTTTCATAAAATCTGGCGGACCTCATTCTAAACTCCAACCAAACTTGGAAGGACCTATGTAATATGCGAAGTTTACCCTGGTTTTTTTATAAATTGGTTAATGCCGAAGGGGAAGAACTAGCTCACCCTTGGAATGGGCTATTTCCTAAAAAATACTACCCTATGACAAAATTGTAGGTTGTCATGGTGCGCGAGCCAAAGAGACTCGAAAAATCAAAATATCTAATTCAGCCTTCATTTTTGATAATTTAACCTTAGATTAACTCTGGCACACACAACACACTTAGATCTTAAGCTCAAACGGTGCAAAATCCGAAGAAAGTCAAAGCCAAACCAAGAGTATGAGGCATCACCTATTCTCTTCTCTTCGGTTCACGAGGGGGAGTGAGGCCTTGGGTTAGACCATCAAACTTACCCGCTGCCCTAGTAGGTGGAAGTCATGGCTAAAAGGGGAATAATGTCTCAAAGCCCAAGTAAAGTCAACTATCCCCCCCCCCCACAAAAAAAAATGCTTGTCAAGATGGGCAAAGACCCCGTAGGAAAAACCTTGGTCGTAAGAATGTATCTACAAGGGCAAAGGCGAGATAGAAATTTCCCCAAGCCAAAGACCGAAGCCCAACAGGCAACAAGGTAGGGGAGGGAAGTCTCCTGACCTTTTGAACCCCCTTGAAACTTCCTCACCATCTTCTTCCTTTCTCCCTCAGCGATGTGTCATGAGTTTGAGGGACGATGAAGATGGACTTAGGAGGATGTGCCGCACGAGATTTCGAGTGAAAGCACAATTTTGAGCACGTTGACCCTTCGTTAAATTATTTATAAATGACTAATGAATTTAAGATGGTGAATGAGTAAGGTTTTTCGACCTATGTACCATGCTAGCCTAAAAAACAAAAAATAAAAAAATAAAAAAACATGAAACACTAATGAATTTAAGAGGGTGAATGAGGAAGGTTTTTTGGCCTATGTATTGTACTAGCCTAAAAAATATAAAAATATATAAAAAACATAAAACATAAAAATGCACACAAAAAACAAACAAAAAATAAAAAAAATTTGCCAGTTTGCATCATGTATGGTCATTTTTTTAATTCAAGTTTTCATTCGTCTACTTGCATGTTGCATCGCTTACGTCTTTTCTTTATTCTCCTTAGTTGATTAAAGGCTTGGCCGCTTGACCCCTTATCAAGGTCAGAAGGAAATCCCCTTGCTCATTGAGCAAGGGGCCAAGTCGAACAGAGAAACTAACTTGTTTATTTGGACACTTGTTACACAAGAACAAGAAGAACAAACACAAAAGAGCACAAGAGAGACAAGCAGGTGATATACAATATTTTTCCATCTCATTATCATAACCATGTACAAGTACATCAAGATCAAGGAGGATGTGTACAAAGATCTCTCTAGCTCTCATCACCACCCTCCTCTCTCCTCTCGTGGCTCTCTGCCTCACTCCTCTCTCTGTCCCTGTCTATAAGAGGGACCCATGGAGGCCCCATCGACCCCTCAGTAGCAGTAGGCCTCTCACCTTCGGCACTCGCCTCTGCCTCGTTCCTTCGGTACTCGGAGGAGCTAGCTAGGTAACCGATACTGGAGTAGGCACGGGGATGCCCCTCACGCTGAGCTCGCTCACGCCCTCTCTGGTAGCGCTCCTCATCACCTCTCAAGCATGTTGGGTCCCTTGGTGCAACCGTAATCAAGAGCGGGGGTGAATTGATTATACCCTTTAAAAAAAATAACTAGATGAAACTCTGGTTTCAGTAGACAGCGGATACAACACTGCTCTTAGAAATAATAAAGAGAAACTAAGATACACTAAGTATCAGAAAGATCGTGTCAAAGAACTGATTGGCTTGTTAGAGCAGACTCAGCTAAGCTATTTATGTATACATATAAGATGTGTGTTGCAGTCTGATTTAGTTCAGTATGTGTCATAGTGTTTCTATCAATCCTTGCCCGAATAAAAATTATGGCGGACAGAAAGATCTGCTGCACCATAGAGCAGAGATCTATCGAACACTTAGTTGGTGTGTGTGAGCAATGTGTTCGACTTCAATTTGATATGTAGATATTGATATTCACACAAGAATCTATGAAGGGGGATAGAAGAAATGGATCAGTCACACAATCATACAAACCACTGCTCAGAGATTTTAAGGTAGTTTCGCTCCTATCTAGTAGACCTACGTCCACCCCTCACCAAAACCCGGTGAGACTTACTGCGCTCCAAATGCAACAACACACGCGGGGACAAGTCCCCAAGAACACGTTGATACACAACCTAACGGGGATAAACCCCCTACACACACACACACTATTTTCATAGCCACACACGGGGACGAGCCCCAAATAACATACACACGCTGCTACTCGCAGTAACCACACGGGGGTGAACCCCAAAAGAAGAACATGCCGCAAAGATGCTGCAACACATGGGGACCAACCCCCACAACTATCACAAATGCTGACAAACAGCTTGCACGAGGAATAGGCTCTTCGACCACACACACATAGATGCACAGCAGCCAAAACACACTCCGGTCCTTAAAATAAGGTACCAAAAAAATGCTAAAATCTTAGCAACCACACACAAAAAATAGATGCAGAGTTTTAAAAGAAAACACAAAACGAAACTAGGAAACATAAATGTGGCTTCAAATTAAAATCTTGAAGCTGAAGATGTAGATATGGACTCAGATCTGAAGGCTGGTCCACTTTTCTATTCAGTAGCCACACAGTGACTTGCGGAGGAAGGTTCTCTCCACTTTCTTTCAGATTTTTCCTCTCAATGCTAGGGTCACTCAAGCAAACAGCTGGAGGGCTGCTCTTCTCTCTTTTCTTCTTCTTAGATGCTCTTCGTAGAGGCTCAGAGCATCTCTAATGTCTAAGGGCTACAACAACTTCTTCCCAGACGACAGGTCCATATTTATAGAAGAGAAGCATTGAAGGTTCCCTTTTTCAGATATGTTATCTGATTGGTCAATGATAAAAAAAGAGAAACATGGAAAGTTCTCCTTTTCAGATCTGTTATCTGATTAGTCCATGATAAAAAAGAATGTTCTAACCTAGGACCTTTCTAGAAACCAGGGCTCATGTCCTGGAGACGTGTGCCATTGACTTGGAGTAAGTAATCACGTGACTGCTTAAGATCTCACATGTTTGTATGGCTGAGCTCAGGTCAGTCGACGACTGAGTTGGCAGTTCAGTCAATTGAATCTTCCATGTCTGTTGACTTGGGCTTGGCATGGTCTGTTGACTTAATGTTGTGAGTTTTAGACGTTGTGAGTCGGCCTAGTTGGCTTGGTAGGTCGACTCAATGTATCTTCACAAGAGCATCATCACACGAGCATTGGCACACGAGCATCAACACACGAGTATTAGCACACAAGCATCAATTCAGTCGGTCTGAGCAACCTCAGTCGACTGAGTGTTGGCTTGGTCGACTGATCTTTCCTTTTCTTGTCGACTCACACTCTGCCCGTCTTCCTCATATTAGTTCGGTTGGGTTTACTAACTTCTATCGATTGATTTTTGACTAGGTCGACTAAATTTGCCTTTCTCTATCGACTCACACTCTGCCTATCTTTGACAATATCTGTCGACTCCTTGGCACATCAGTCGACTGACTTTCATATCTGTTGACTGAGTTGGAACTCAGTCGATTGAAATTGCCTTTGTCTGTCGACCAACTGGCCAGCCCTTGCGTCATCATTTCAGCAAGTTGAAAGCCCCTTGCACCTTGAGCTTCTCGTTTCAGTTGACTTATCTACTTTCACCCGGTTGCCCCAACCATCTGTAGTTGCTTGGGTCTAGCTCCTTCCAAATCCATGCCCAGCTTCAAGATACCTTGGTCTATCAATATCACCTAGCCAATCTGCTTTATCATTGGATTCCCGCTGCCACCCACTACTTTGTTTTGTCTTTCTGTTCGAGCATAATTAGAAGACATTATTAGGCTCCAACCACCTCTTTTACCTTTATTTGTACCATAATCCTTCCAAATTTCATGTTCATCTGTAGTTGACTTTTCTACCTAAATCTTGTTGTTCCAACAATCTAAGCTAGTCGGTCGATCGAACTTCAAGTATCAGTCGACCGAAACCTGTAACTTTATCAGTCTGTCATTTCTGAGAAATTCGGTCGACTGGACCATTTCTGTTGGTCAACCGGCCAGCCACTTTGGTCGACCTATTAACATATCAGTCGACTTGAGACAATGTTTGTCAGCTGAATTTGAACACAGTCGACTGATCTTTGCGTCGTTCTGTCGACTTGACACTGCACTTGGTCGACTGAGTTTTCCTGAGAGTGAGACACTTAAGAATATCTTGAATCATATCTTCGCAACAAGTTTCCAAACCATTCAAAATCTCATGAGAGCATAACAGCATGATAATAATGAAGCATAAAAATCATCATTATAAAGATCATCACCACACATAGTGAATCATATTTGGATCATTATCAAAAGCACAATAATGAGTCATAGTTGGACATCATCAAAACAACACATGAATCACACGTGCACAATATTCTCCCCCTTTTCGATGATGGCAACTGTGAGTCATTATGGCAACTATGAGTTCAACTATGATCCATTGAACTTTCAATTTGGTCAAATATAGCCTGATTGAAAATGCTCCCCCTTTGCAGCATTGGAAGCTTTCCCCCTTGACTCAACTGTAAACTTTCTCCCCAATAAAATCTCTCCATAATTAACCAATCAAATAACGACTCATATAATCTCTCCCCCTTTGACATCATCAAAACAGAAGATATGGAACATTCATGAAGGTGGGGAGAAAAGAAATCAAGAGACTTGCAGAGTATGCGTAAAATAGTGAGGGCAATTGAAATAAGACAAGGTGAAGCAAGGATTTGAAAATTAGGCATAGTTTGAACCCGTGAGCCCACAGCATGAGAACTTATTTTAGACATGGTCATGACAAATCAAAGCCAGACATAGGCATGAACAAGATTTTCAGATTTGTAGATATATACAGCATGCAATCAGGCAATCAGACAAGCATTCATTCATTCAACACTCATGGTAACATAAAAAGAAAACAAGGAGCATTTTTATAAATTTGACGAAGTTTGTACATATAAGACTCATACTTTCATACACTGACTTCTAAACACTGACTGACTCTAAGAACTTTCAAAACGTTTTAACAGACTGGCTCATCAACTAACTCTCCCCCTTTGTCATCATCAAAACACACACTCTAGACACAGACTCAATGTCACTGAGGTGGCCTCTGAAATCTTGGACATGGAGGTGCACTGGGTCCACTTTCACCATCTGCAGGGTATCCACATCTCGAGTGACTTGGAAGAGATATTGTTCCATGTGAATATGTAGAAAATGGAACCAAATTGGAGGAATAGCATATGATGCAGGTGGTGTGGCGGGAGTTGTAGAAGGGCATGCCTGAGCATGTACTGGAGAGCTATGTCTTTATGGAGGTGGTTGAGGATAGTCTTCAATATGCATTTATGTAGGTGGAGGAGAGGAGCCCTCTGAAGCAGTCCATCCAGATGAGGTATCAAAAGACATTGCAATAGGAGGTGAGGATGGAGTAATAGGTCTTGGCCTGGGTACATACACCACCATATCCAAACAAGGCTCAACTTAAAGAGGAGGTGGCTGAGGTGTAATATTCATGAGTTCTGGAGCATGAGGATTTTCAACAGGAATCATGTCAGCACTGAAACGACCTTGATCAGTAGGAGGTTGATTCTGATCATCAGGGGGTGGATGATTTTGATGAGGGACTTTGGCGACAACATTTCCTACCCTTTTGAAGCGCATGAAGGTTTGAACCTACTCAGTGGCACATGACAAACTATCACTTCCTATTGACAGTGAAAACAAGACTCCTTTATGATGAGTCATGGAGGCATACACTCAGTCATGAAACATCACACATATCTATCTATTTATATATGAGGGTGTGTGAAGAAAATGCACATGAGTCATTTAACTAGAATGCTCATGTTTAACACCAAGGAGAGTGTACAACTGTTTAGGAAAAATTATGCGGCAGCCCATGCAACCAATTAAATTTTTAGAACACATATCAATTCAAATTCCCAAAAGTGTTATGTGAATAAATGTGAGAAATGAATCTTAAATATATGGATAGTTAGATTTTCTAATCAACACAAAGAGACACTTTCCTTGCTGCACATCATTTTCAGATTTAAGTGTATTGGAAGTTTACGCTGCCCTAATTTGCTTTGCTTCTTCAATTTTTCTCCTTTTTTTATAGTAAGAAGATGAATTTTTCTTAACAAGAGTGATCAGGTATAATCTATTCCTTTATACGCGAGGAGACACATGGGTCACATGCCAGACTCCCCGGTTATTCAGAATGTTTACCATTCCACTTCATTCTAAACAGAGATACTTCAGTACAACACTTTTCAATGTGAACCATATCACGTCTCAGGTGACATGCATCCAATTTACTTAGTGAGACTGAGCATTACTCTACCTTTAATTTTCTTTATAATTTTTTATTTCAGAATTTTTCTTCTAAAAAGGTAGGTAACTTTTTCCTCAACTCTCCTCTTCAAAATCCATGCAACAACTTTAGTTTCTCTAGTGTTAAAAAAAAATCCCATGTCTTTATATTTAACACTCATTTTCACATTTAAGTTCAAGAAAAGTGTGAGGATTTTGATTTAACATGTATGCCAAAAATTTTATTAAGAACATAACTGTGCAACTCCCCCTAAATAAATGCACTTATTAGAAAAGTTCCTCCCCCCGAGTGTATGACATGAGACACACCAGTCATGACTCAAATGCAACATTATTTCTCAAGGGAGTAAATAGTCATAGAAATTTCAAGGATGGGGGGTTGAATAACATATAATATCATGCAAACACACATTGGAAGAGTGCAACATACAAGTCATGCAATATGACATGCATACTTTTATCCATACCTGAATTGCAATATGTATGAATGACACTTGGTAAATGCAGTTTTTCATTTTATACATGACATGTATGACTGAGATGCAAGCTTGATTTTACGCATCCAATGCCCTATATACATGAGTATGCAAAATGCACCTACTTGCTCATGATCAGATATATAACAGATTTATTGGAACATGAAAAATTGGAGTAAGGAAATCTATTGCAACCTCCCCCTTTGATTGAGTTATCAACTTCCAGAGATGAGCAGGAGCCAAATTATAAAATGGAACCAAATAGGAGCTAGAGATGCCAAAAATATTTAATAGAGATTAAATAAAACTAGAGACATTTCGGTTGACAAGCTATTGAGATCAGGTTAAGCAGGATTCACATACATACAACCCTGGCCTAACTAAATAGATGGCATCTCCCCCTGAGTCCGAGCTTATTATTCAAGGAATTTTTGAAAAAGATAAATTTGAATTTTGATAGATTCAGAAAAGCACTCAGAGATAATTGTAGATGTTCACATATGAATATCCGACGATTAGAGAATATCAATGTAGATGTTCACAAACAAGGTATCAAGTCGACTAAAATATGTAATTTTGTAGCAGAGGAAGTCGACTTAGAATCATGTCTGTCGACTTAAATCAAGTCTGTTGACTTAATCTTCACCCATTCAGTAGACATAAACTTGAAAACTTCTGACCAGACGTAGCAGACACTCAGCAAATGTTTTCATCAAATATACAGTGAACCTGTCTCAACAGTGAACAAACTCTACTGACTCCCCCTCAATACAATGCTTATGAACACTAGGACATACTAACAACAGAACATATGTTCTCATGAGGGATGGAATAAAAATTTTAATGCAGCTCAGGTAGGTATATATCATTAAGATCAGCTATTTGCAATGACATTCCAGCAATCATGAGGCATTTTCAAAATCAACTATTTAGCTATGGCAGTTCATATCATATGGAATTCCTTCATAAAATCTTCAATTGATTTTTCTGAGTTCTGGTACGTGGCAGATGATTTTCTCATGCATAGTGACAACTTCCAGACATACCTGATCTGTCCTTCCACGAGTCACCATTTGATATACCAGAAAAATCATATACATGCAAAGCACTCATCAGTCACAGCAGATATGAAACCAGACCAAAAAACTCCTGATCGAATAAACAGCTGTTGACGCCTGGAAAATGAGCAAGGGCGGAAACAGAATTGAAAAGAAGATCAGACCAATAGTGAAAGATCAATGACGAAGTTCGTCAACCATCTACCCAGCTGAAGCCTTTCTCGGCCAAGCTGATGTCCGGTGCCATTGTCAGTCAGACGGCGGCACTGATGAAGTAGCAGTCGCCTGACTGATGAGACCTCCTATCACACCTCAATAAGAGATGTATTACTGCCTCGTCCGAGAATCCACAGGTAACATGTCAGAGTAAGTCAGATGTCGGCTTATTGACAGATGTGATATGAGCAAAGATAAAGATGAAGTCAGAACCAGCAAATAAAGATTGTGAAGGCTTCTGCAAAGTCAGAACAAAAGAAGAGTCTTCACAGACTATACACTTGGCTGAAGTCTTTTCAGGCTAAAGCTGATGTCCGGTCTTGTCACCGTTCAGGTGACGATACCGATGAGATGATGTCCGACTTTGTCATCATTCAGATGGCAATGCCGATGAAACCCCAGTCTACCGACTGATGAAAATCTATGAATGATCTCAATAGAAACTGTGTCACCAGTGGAGGGCCTTCTCGGGTTCTGATATATTTGAAGGACCAATAAAGGCCGAGGTGTATGTGAGGTCTAAAAAGCCCTAAATGGGCCTATAAAAGTGGCGCCGGGATCCCCTTGTCGAAGCCCAAAAGCGGCGCCGAGACGGTGGAGTCCCACGCGCCGGGAAGTCTGCCTACGATTGAGGCGCGCCGGGACAGGCCTGCCGATAGGGTACCAAGGAGGGATATAAAACCCCCTCATTCGAAGAGAAAAAAAAAAGAGCGGAGAAGAAGAATAGATAGCCACAAAAGGAGAGAAGAGGGGAGAAGAAGAATAGATAGCCACAAAAGGAGAAGAGAGTGGAGCCTGCAATCTGATCCGAGAGAGGAAGAAGCAGAAGAAAAAAAGAAGAAAAGAGTTCGAAGCCTGATCGAAGGTGGGCAACGGGGAGGGAGAGGAGTCAATGCTCCGCCCTCCCCTCCCCATTTTCTGTAGTTCATTCTTTTAATTTCGATTGCTTCTACTTCTTCCCCCTTCTGATGTATGCTGTGATATCATAGCCGTTTTTACTCCGCTAGGGAAAGGCATAGTCTCCATGTACTTTCTTTTATGTTTTGCCTCTGATGTGCGAATGTAATTGTGATATTCAAATGAATGAACACTACAGGCTGCAGTTGATGCCTGCTGTCTATTTCTCCGAAACCCTATTGCTATCTCCCCATGTCTTCTGTCTCTTCTTAGACTCAGTAGCATGCTATCCCCCTCCCCAGTTCGATTGATCGCCTGCTTATTCGCCTGGTTCTCGAACGCTGCTCGAGCTTACTTCTCAGCCAGGGACAGACTATCCCTTGGCCTCTGAAGCAAAGCGCAGATGTATAGCAACCGCTGATCGGTTTTAGATGGTATATTCATGCTCATCGGCTCTGCTAAAGTCATCCCCGGGGCCAGAGATAGCCATCTCTTGGCCCCCAGATGATGAAGAGTATATCAAAATCATCCTCAGGGATTATTATGAACGCTGGTGACAGAGATACCCTAAACCACGTTTCCCCTAAATCACTCTCCGCTTCTGGCCTTCCCTTTGAAACCCAAGCCAAAATCAGTTGCAGTCTGATGAATTGATCTCTTTTGACTTCTCAAGGCCCGTCTATCTTGGCCTGAATCACCAGGAAACCCCTGATTCGTCAACAAACCCAAAAACAGGGTACCGTAAAACTCAGTTTCTCATCCTGGCACCCTCACACATCTCGGCGCCGTACACTGTAAAACAGATGAACAGTTCTCGGCGCGATCCTTCAGGCGCCGAGAACCCCCACCTCACCTTATTACCTGCGCTGAAAGCTTCTTGCCCTGCGCGCTGAGAGCTTCTTCCCCATCGCGCCGAAAACCCTCTTCATTGGGCCCGCCGAGAGCTTCTTCCCCTTGCGCCGAGAACCCTCACCCTCTGGCATCCTTCTGGCACCGAGAGCCCTAATTACTTGGCCTCCTTGCCTGCGCCGGGAGCCTAACCCCTTCACCCTTTTGCCTTGGCGCCGTAAGACTCCTTTGCTTTCTTGCCTGCCTGCGCCGAGAGCCCTATCCCCCCTAGCTCCACTTTGGCGCCGAGAACTCCACTAACGCCAGCTTCCCGGCGCCCCAAATAGTGCCTTGCAAAGAACCCTTCCCGGTGCGGTGGTCTTCGCGCCGGGAACATATACCCATTCAAATCCGTACCGAGAGGCTGCCCTGCCACCCAATGAGCCTCCGACACCTCTATCAAACCCACCTAGGGATGTCCATGAGTCACCAGAACTGTCCCGAGGATAAAATTAAAGGGAGTCAGACTCCCTTATGTTCCACTGATCCGTATTGGGTTTATGAGCAACCCCTTTAGCTAAGGTGAGCTCTGCCACTGCACGAGTGTCACCGGCCTCTGTAAGGGAAGAATCGAACATTGCCCATGGCATACATATGCAATTCGGGAGGTTCGGCCTCTCTTTCTCTCGACTTTCATCCCGGCACTCCGTGGGTGATAGTCTATTCTCCCCTGGGCATAATCCAGATTATGGGGAGGTGCTGCCGAAATATCGATCGATGTCTTAACCCCGATAAGTCCCGGGAGGTGCACATCACACACCCCCCGTCCGGCTCAATCATTCGGGAAATATGAATGCTGCGAGGCCCTTGGCCGGACGAGAAATATGAAAGGGGACATCTCCCCGATGATGGTCCGGACCCCGTCCCGCCGCTGCGTGGATGGTGTCCTATTCCTATCCGGCACGACCCACATAAGAGTTGGTCATGTCGGTGTAGTAATCTGTTGTGCACTAAATTATCTTCCCAGAATAACAAGAGCTTCAATATCACACACTGTTATTTGTCTTTTATTACTGCCCCGAGTGGCCTCCTATTTTGGCGTTTAATCAAGAGTTGTCCTTCTTAGGAAGGGCGTAATTAACGTCATAGCCTTTATGGTATGACGAACTTCGGGTCCCGACTCAGACTTCACAATCGACTGACCAAGTCAAGTCGAGCGCACAATAAAATTGTCACCCCGGTGACTAGCACGCATAACAAACCAATAAATCAATAAATAAATAAAAAAAATAAAGAAAATGAAAGAAATAAATCCCGCATCCACAAGTCTGGCACGCCCGGTGGGACCTAGTCTCCCTTCATCTCTACGCCAAAATAGGAGGCCCAGTGGGCCCCCCCTAAAATTTCTGATTCTGTGCTTTCTCTATTTTTTCAGGAAGCTACGATGACGGCTGGAATCATGTCCCTTTGCTTTGATCAACAAGCGGTCGATGCCCATGTTCGAGAGGGCTACCTGGCGGTACCTCTTTCATTCGGATCGATGCCGCCTGCTGTCGGGATGCCCAACTGCCTGGGCCTCATCTTCACTGACTTGCTCGAAATTGACAACCAGGAGCAAAAGACTGTTGTCGAGACATTGCCGCAAGCTACCAGCCCCAAGATGAGCCAGGTGATGCAGGATACTCCTGAGGTCGTGTCCTGCTTCGTCCATCACGAGGCGAAAAGGGGCACATCCTCTGCTGCTGGAAGAAGGAGGAGATCCGACGGGAGAGCCCGATCCACTGCTGCGGGTCGTCAGATATCCAACTCAAGAATGACAATGCTGATTGGAGATGTCCGGGTAAACCTCAGTGGTTGCCCAAGGGCGGTCAAGTCGGACGTGATCAGCCCGATGGTGCCTACTACCAACAGGTTCCGGGTACTAGCTGCCAGGAGGGTCGACATGAAAGAGGAGAATAGAAAGCCACTGGCACCAAAGCCGCCCAAGTTCAGGCAGATCTGGCGGCCGAAGAAAATCCAGAGCTGGGTCCCAGCTCAAGAGGAAGAGAACATTGCTGATACCACTATTGCCCGCTTCAGGGCAGGAAGCAGAATAGGAGAAGGAAAAGACATAAGAAATGTTGTTGCTGTTCACTCCAGGGCTCGGGGTAGGAGAGATGAGAAAGAGAATGAAGGAAGAAATCTGACTACTATTCGCCCCAAGATGAGGGGCAGAAGATATGAGCAGAAGGAAGACCTCACGATCACCCACCCCATGGCTGGGGGCAAAAGATGGGAAAGGAAGAATTATGCTGCTGCTGCCAACCGCTGCCAGGATGGGAGTAGAAGGTTCAGGGAGGAAGAGGAAATGAGAATAAGCGAACCAGTCACTGCTGCCACTCTAAGAAGACCAAGAGCCTGTGCCAGACAGGCCGATATATTCAAATACTGCAAAGCCGAGCACTTGACTGCTCAAGTGAAGAGACTGGCTTATCAGCAGAAGAGCCAGGAAAGATTGATGCTCCAACCAGAGCCACGAAGGCACAATCAAGAGGAGATGAAACAAGTGGCTCAAGACTACTTTCACTACCTGGGGAACTCCGCCCTCGGGTAGCAAAGATTATCCCGTGCCTTGGGCACCATGGGTGAAGAAGAAGAAGAAACCCTTCAAGAAGTGATGCTCGGAGTCTCCTCCTCCAATTCCAATGATTATGAAGAAGGCCACAGAGCCGGGTATGGAAAAGAAGACCTGTATAGGGAAGAAGCTAGAGAAAGAATATCAGTCTTTGACCGGCTCAAATACCCCGATCAGGTGAGAAGGAAAGTCTACAGGCAGAGGGAAAAGATGCAGATCTTTGCCTGCAATATGGCCGGGCTTGTCAAAGGGCAGGATATGTTACCAACACAGCCAGATGAACTGCTCAGACTGGCAACCAGACCAGGTCCCGTCACAAGGAGAAGTCAGGAGGCCAAAGAAAAAATAAAGACTGATGATGAAGTCCGCAAGATCACCACTATGATAGTTAATGTGGTGACAGCAGAAGATGAAGATAATCCCTTCGTTGATGATGCTGAAGGGACTTCAGAAGATCTACAGATCCCGTCAACCCTGGATCCCATGATCCATATGATGTTTAGAAGATATCAACAAGAGATCAATGCTCTCAGAAGACAGCTAAATGAGAGGCATGAAGCTACACCGGTCTCCAAGCAAGCCGAGCCTGTGGGGCAGACTGCCAGCTCAACAGAAATGGCTATCCCAGCTAATCCTCTCCCTGCTAATAAGGGCAAAGCACCGAGCCAACCCATTCTACAGCAGACGGTAGCTCAGCCCTCTGTATCTCAGACGCAGCCTGCCGCGCCGGCCTTGCGCGCAACTGTGATGACAACTCCTTACAGTCAGCAACAAGCTCACTTCTTCCCAGAAAACATAGATCCAGCCATAGCCCAGAAGCTGATGATTGAAAAGATTGTGGAGATGAAGCTGTCTGAAAAGACTGGTGATGATGCTAGTACCTATGATGTGTATAGGGTACCGTATCCTCCCCAGTATGCTGCTAAGAGACTACCGCCAGGCGTTAGTAAGCCGCCGAAGTTTGAGAAATTTAATGGCCAGGGCTCTCCCAGGGAGCACATAGCTTACTATACCACAATTATGGGTGACTTGGCAGCTGATGAAGCTTATCTGCTTAAGTTCTTCAGCTCATCCCTCACCGGGATAGCCTTTCAATGGTATTCAAGCCTGCCGGCTGGGTCAGTGGCCGATTGGCCTGATATGCAAAGAAAGTTCCGCGACAGATTTCACGTCACAGAAAGAGAAATTACAATAGCAGAACTATATGCAACCAGGCAAAAGCAAGATGAAACAGAACTGGACTACATCAAATGGTGGAGGAACTTAGCTATGAAATGCAGAAGACCTCCTCATCAAGAAGATGCAGTACAAATATGTAAGCAGAGCCTCAGGAGAGAGGTACTGGAAAAAATGATTGGTGCAGATGTCAGAACATTTGACCGGCTGAACAATATAGTGGCGGAGGTCGAGACGTTCCTGTCCAAGCGTCCGACGGCCAATGCTCCAACTGTGCCGAAAGGGAAATCTAATGATCGACGACCATCGAACTCTGAGGCTAACACCGTCAATTTCAGAACCTTCGAGCAACAGAAAGGGAAGAAGGGGGCAGATGAAGCTCCCCCGCCAGCAGACACAGTAGAAAGAAAAGATAAGGTCTCTCTGAGAAACAAAATGAGAAAGCCATACTCTTTCCCGAAAGATAAGACAGCCGCACTATTCAACTGGGCATACAAGTTCAACAAGGTAACATGGCCTGAGCCAAAGAGACCCGATGACGCGGCAAAGAAAGGTGATCCACTGTTCTGTCCATATCACCGTGCGCTGGGGCACACAATTGAAGATTGTTACGTCTTCAAAGATATTATGGAAGGCATGGTCAAAAAGGGCGAGCTACAGCTGGGAGATTACCAGGTAGAGCCACCTCGTCCACATGAGCCTCCGGCATTAAAAATGGCCGCCAATATGATTTCAATCTACCAACAGCTGCCTAAGGAAGCCGTCGAGGAATGCACCAGGCATACTTATGAAGCTTGCTTCCTCACCCCACTGAAGGATCAAGAAGGGTGGCAGATAAAGCCAATAAAGAATAGAAAGAAAACTCCCGCAGCCAGTATCAGTGGAGCAGTTATTCGCGGTGTCACACCAAGGCCCGAACCACCTCCAGTAAAGCCAGTATGGCACACGGCTGAAACAGGGCCAGTCATCCGGATCCCCACTCATAACTGGAGAAGACACGTCCCCCTACCTGCACATAAGGAAGTAAGTCCTGCAGCCAGGCGTTTACAACAGTATATTAATGGGCTCGATGAATATGAACAGAAAAAGCCCGGGCACCTGTTGGTGAAAGACTGTATACTCTGGGAACAGCTCGAAGAATTGAAAATTAAAGAGCAACCGGGGACAGAACAGGGAAAAGATGAGGCTGACCCTTTCTGGGGGAAAGAACCAAAGAAGCCAAATTCCCAGAAAAAGAAGAGATGGTCTAAATGCAAAAAGGAAAAGGGAGTCATGACAGTACAATGCAACGCCCTGTCAGCACTCTTTACCTCGCTCGGGGAGAACGATGAGGATGAAACATCAAATGCCCCGCTAGAAGCCAACCATGCCGAGGCCTCAACCTCAGCACATGCAAGAAGGTGGGGGCGCCCACCACCAGTCAATCATAACATTATGTTCAGAGGGGAACAACCCTACCAGATTCCTGAACTAGAGGTACGAGGCGTCCAGGTTCCTCCCCCTGCCAGCTTGTGCCAAGAAAAGAAGAAAGGAGGTCAAACTCCAACATTTTTGGAATTTCTGTCCAGTCTGGAAAATGGGCAGTCGATACAGGCTGGGCCAGATAAAGGCAAGAGACCTCAGCAATCGGCGTCTGTAGCCTACAAGCAGAATGAGAAAGAAGGGGATAACTCTCTGACGGCACCAAGGGCCGTTGCTATAAAAGAAGCCCCCCAAGAAATCAGTCCAGAGGATGAAACCAGCACTGGGCAGCAGAGGCCACGGGCACCACATGAACCTCCAAAACCCCGATGGGCGGAAGAAATGAGACTGTCTAATGTCAGGGTGGGCAGCCGGATCATGAAAATGCTAAAGAAGCTCCCTACCAGATTCTCCATCTGGGAGATTCTCTCTCTGAGTGAAGAGGCTCGCCAAGCAATTGTTGATGCCTTGCAGTCGTCGGCACAATATGAAGCACTCTTGACAGAAGTGAATTCTGGGCCGTCAGTCACATTCACAGAAGACGACATGCTGATTCCGAATTCCGGCCATAACAGACCGATGTATATGAGGGGTTCCCTGAACTGTCAGCCACTGAGCAGGATACTGATAGATCCCGGGGCTGCCGTGAACATTCTCCCATACCGCATCTACCAAAAATATTACTTTGATCTTCAGCTTACCAAGGTCAGAGACATGAAAAATGCGGGATTCAACCAGAAATGTGAGACGCCCCTTGGGGTGGCTGATTTCAACCTCACATTGGGGGACCTCACTACCGTGGTGCGATTTTATGTAATCGACTCCAACACCACGTATAAGGCCCTGCTGGGGAGACCGTGGCTGCATGAATATCAGATAGTGCCGTCAACGCTACATCAATGCATTAAATACTGCCACGAAGGAAAAGAAGAAAGGGTGTTTGCGGATCTGCATCCCTTCGATGTATTCGAGTGCCATATGCTCGATGCATCCTACTACATAGAGGTGTCGCAGAAGGGTGAAGAGAAAGAGGCTGGGGTCAACCAGAAGAAGCCGGTGACAAAGGCAAGAAATTGGTCTCCACCGCCACCAAGGGGCTATATTAAGAAACATGAAGTATCTCACATTTCTTATGTTGGTGACTTTGCTCGGATCACCCCTCCTAGCATCCACCCAGATGATACTGACGAAGAAATGAAAGAAAAGTACATACAAGTGGGGGTTCCGCAGGGTTTAGTCAAGCCCATTGCCAGCATAAAATACCAGACGGTGCTACCATTAAAGACCATGGAAGTCCCTCGCTTCTGCGAGCCTCCTATCATATTCTACACCGGGGAGTCAGTCGAAGACGATGATCAAGACTGCATGGTCCCTGAAGAATCTGCAAACCGGATGGTGCTGATCACGGGCTTGGACTATACTACCCAACGGGTCTCGCAGATGTTCTCTAAGATGCAGATGCCATCACTACAACCTGTTGCCCAAAAGAAGGCGTTCCAGGAGCTATGGGATCCGCCCCGGGATAATGAAGAACTGAGGAAGATCACTCAGCACCCAGGATTGGGTTATACCCTTCAAGAATTCTATAAAGCCGAGGTGGACGTCATCTCTGTTTCCTACTAGCATGAAGACCCTCCCGAGGTGGGATATGACAAGTACCCCTCGGAAGATGAAGAAATCATTTATCAATCCGTAATGAACAATGAAGCCCTAGACAGTCAGCCGGAGATGGGGACATCTGATGAAACAAAGAAAGATTGGTGCTGGGAAGACCTACCTTGCAAAGAGGATCTGTTCCATGCTGAAGCAAAGTTTGATACGGGAACCCTGGATGAAGACCAAATAGCCAAAGAGCTGAGGGAATGCCTGGAGTTTGAGCGCATCCTGGAAGAAGTCCGGGCCCTACAGAATGATGACCCCTCGGCAAAGCCTGCCTCAAAAGAGCCTCTAAGGGCGGAAGACTCCATTTTTGAGTTTCCTGCTGATCCAGTCACGTCCTCGGGGCAGACTGAACAGAATCCAACAGTATTGCCCGTATATGATGAGCCAGCACCCGCTGATGACCAGTATGATGAAACAGAGAATCATGAAACTGAAGAAGATTATATCCCGGGAGGCTTCATTGACTTGCAAGAAGCCCCGCCCGAGGTCGAAGATGGAGGTCAGGCCACCGTCGATGAGCTTGTGGAAATAAATCTGGGGACCGCAGATGAGCCAAGGCCGACATTCCTTAGTGCACTGCTGGAGCCAGCTGCCAGGGAACAGTATATACAGTTCTTGAAAGAATTCCAAGACTGCTTTGCATGGACATATGATGAAATGCCGGGACTGAGTTCTGATGTGGCACAGCACCGATTGGCAATAAACCCAGAGGCTAGCCCTGTAAAGCAGCCTTCCAGGAGAATGCGCCTTGAATTAATAAATCAGATTAACAAAGAGGTTGACAAGCTGATTGATGTAGGCTTTGTTGAAGAAAATCAGTATACTACATGGTTAGCCAACATAGTGCCTGTAAAAAAAGAAAAATGGGCAGATCAGAATATGTGTTGATTTCCGGGACCTTAATAAGGCATGCCCGAAAGATGATTTCCCAGTGCCAATCACTGAAGTGATGATCGATGCGACTACTGGTCATGAAGCCCTGTCATTTATGGATGGGTCATCCGGATATAACCAGATCTGGATTGCTGAAGAAGACAAAGTGCACACTGCGTTCCGCACTCCGAAAGGGATACTCCACTATAAAAGGATGCCGTTTGGCCTCATGAATGCCGGCGCTACCTACCAAAGAGCTATGACCAAGATCTTTGATGATTTGCTCTTCAAGAAAGTAGAGTGCTACATTGATGATTTGGTAGTAAAAATTAAAAGAAGAGAAGACCATTTGCAAGACCTGAGGGTAGTATTCCAGAGGCTGCGCAAATATGAACTCAAGATGAATCCCATGAAATGCGCCTTCGGCGTGTCCAGTGGAAAATTCCTCAGGTTTATTGTCCGGCATAGGGGCATTGAAATCGACCCATCCAAGATTAAGGCTATCCAGGAGCTCCCTCCACCAAGGAATCTGCCCGAGCTGAGATCTCTGCAATGGCGTCTGGCCTATATCCGATGATTTATATCAAATCTGTCGGGAAGATGCCACCCCTTTCACAAGCTCATGATGAAAGATGTGCCATTCCTCTGGGACGATGGCTGTCAGGAAGTCTTTGAGAAGCTGAAAGAATATCTCAAGACCCCTCCAGTGCTGGGGGCACCAATTAAGGGCAGGCCCTTGATACTGTATATCGCGGCCACACACTGTTCCCTGGGGGCAATGTTGGCACAGATAAATGAAGAAGGCAAAGAACAAGCCTTGTACTACTTGAGTAGGAGGCTGATTAGAACTGAAGAAAGCTACAGCTACATAGGAAAGATCTGCTTGGCACTAGTCTTTGCTGTCAAGAAGCTCCGACACTATATGTTGTCACATGAAGTCAGATTGATATCTGCAGCAGATCCGCTCAAATACATATTGACTCAGCCAGTACTGAAGGGCCGGTTGGGCAAATGGGCAGTGATCCTGATGGAATTCGATATTACCTATAAACCCCAGAGGGCGATAAAAGGACAGGCCGTGGCTGATTTCTTCGCAGAGCATCCTGTGCTGAAAAATGATATGCTAGGGACTGAGTTACCCGATGATGAGACACTCGAGGCCTGCCAGACCCAGTCAGTTATGTGGCAACTATTCTTTGATGGAGCATCTAGAACAGAGACAGACTCCGATGGAAAGACCAGAATACGGGCTGGAGCCGGTATTGTGCTGAAATCACCAGAAGGGGAGGTCGTGCATACTTCCTGTTTTATAAACAAGCCCTGCACCAATAATGAGGCCGAGTATGAAGCTCTGATAGTCGGGCTATATATCAGCCTCAACATGGGTATCCAAATACTTCAAGTATTCGGGGATTCGATGTTGATAATAAAACAGATCCAAGGGGAGTTCGAAGTGCGAAAGCCAGAACTGAATCCCAACCACCAAAAAGCTGTGCGCCTCATGGCGAAATTCTACCATATTGAGCTCAAGCATGTGGGCCGTGGACACAATGTCTAGGCTGATGCACTGGCAAAGCTGGCCAGCTCACTAGCAGTCCCGCCAAATAAGACACTGAACATTGTCGTTATGAACCGGCGGCAAGTCCCCAGTATGCTAGAAGGGTGCCCCGAAGAAGATGAAGTTGCCACCATCAACACAGAACAAGCGTCTGATTGGAGACAGCACCTGCTGCAGTGGTTTCTACACCAACAACTGCCGCAGATAAGAGAAGAAAAGATGAAACTCCTAAGAATCAAAGATTCTTATGAACTCAGGAATGGAATTTTATTCCGAATAATGGCAGATGCACGCAAGAAGATTCTACTCCGCTGTCTGTCCACTGAGGAAGCCTGGCAAGCGATGAAAGAAACACATGCTGGGACAGTAGGTGCCCACCAGGCTGGTCCCAAGATGAAGATAGAAATCAAGAAGCTAGGCTACTATTGGCCCACCATGTTTGAAGACTGCTGTAAATTTGTAAAATCATGCTAGAAATGCCAGGAGCATGCTACTGTGCCTAGAAGGCCTCCTACGACTCTGCACCCTACAGTTCCCAGTTGGCCGTTTGCACAATGGGGAACTGATGTAGTCGGGCCACTGTCGACTTCCTCGGTCGGACATAAGTACATACTGGCCATAACAGATTACTTCTCCCGATGGGCGGAGGCTGTAGCATTAAGAGAAGTGACTGGTGAACTGGTCGCCAGATTCATCAAGCAGAACATTATCTTCCGGTTCGGGATCCCCAGCCGAATAATATCTGACAATGGAAGTCATTTCAGAAATCAGAAGGTCTATCGGCTTGCTGAGAAGTATAAGATCGAATGGAGGACCTCCACTCCTTACAATCCACAGGCAAACGGATTGGCAAAAGCTTTTAACAAGACTCTCTGCACCTTGCTGGCCAAGGTCGTCAGTTCTAATAAGAAGGACTGGGAAGAGAAAATGTATGAAGCTCTGTGGGCATACCGCACTGTCTTCAAGACACCTACAGGGTGCTCACCATACTCGCTAGTATACGGCTCAGAGGCAGTGGTTCCGCTAGAGCTGGAAGTCCCGTCACTCAGAGTGGCAGTCCAATATGGCCTGGCCCGTGGTGAACAGACCAATGCAGAAAGAAGACTAGAAGAACTGGCAGAATTGGAAGGGAAGCGCCTCCGAGCTCAGAAGAGTATCCAAATGTATCAGGCCCGCATGGCCACTGCATTCAACAAACTCGTAAGAGGATGAGAATTCAAGAAAGGTGACCTCGTCATGGTCAAAAAAAAAAGAAGTCATGGCGTCCAACCTAAAAGGAAAGCTGAATGCTAATTGGGAAGGTCCTTATGTGATACAGAGGGTCTACGAAGGAGGGGCCTACGTGGTTGTTAACCATCGAGGGGAAATCTAATTCTCGCCACTCAACGGAAGACATCTAAAGCTGTATCATACAGCACAACCAACATTCCCCGAGTAATCGGGCAAAATCTACCCCTTTCTTGGTATAGCGGCACTCCGCCCTAGCCAAGCTACACCCTTTTCCCGGTCTAGCGGCACTCTGCCCTAGCCGAGCTACCCTTTTCTTGGTCTAGCGGCACTCCGCCCTAGCCGAGCTACCCTCTTCTTGGTCTAGCGGCACTCCGCCCTAGCCGAGCTACCCTTTTCTTGGTCTAGCGACACTCCGCCCTAACCGAGCTACCCTTTCCTTGGTCTAGCGGCACTCCGCCCTAACCGAGCTACCCTTTTCTTGGTATAGCGGCACTCCGCCCTAGTCAAGCTACACCCTTTTCTTGGTCTAGCAGCACTCCGCCCTAACCGAGCTACCCTTTCCTTGGTCTAGCGGCACTCCGCCCTAACCGAGCTACCCTTTCCTTGGTCTAGCGGCACTCCGCCCTAACCGAGCTACCCTTTTCTTGGTATAGCGGCACTCCGCCCTAGCCAAGCTACACCCTTTTCCCGGTCTAGCGGCACTCCGCCCTAGCCGAGCTACCATTTCCTTGGTCTAACGACACTCCGCCCTAGCCAGGCTACCCTTTCTTGGTCTATTGGCACTCCGCCCTGACCGAGCTACCCTTTCCTTGGTCTAGCGGCACTCTACCCTAACCGAACTACCCTTTCCTTGGTCTAGCGGCACTCCGCCCTAGCCAGGCTACCCTTTCTTGGTCTAGCGGCACCCCGCCCTAGCCGAGCTACCCATCTCTTGGTCTAGCGGCACTCCGCCCTAACCAAGCCACCCCTTATCTTGATCTAATGGCATTCCGACCTGTCACCCTCTAAAAAAAAGAGAGAGGAAGAGAGAATAGAAGATGACAAAATAGGGGCTAAAAATAGAGATGCCCCGCCAGACTTGTTCAGGCGTTCTGAGCAAGGGCAAAAATGGCTAAAACCCAGCTGTGGTGAAAACCCGAAAGGGCACTGCAGGCAAAATCGGGTACCCCGTCACATGAAAACCCGAAAGGGCGCGTGGGCAAAAGCAAGAGGGGGCTGGCTCCGGCGAAAACCCGAAAGGGTGCTTGGGTCAGTAATGTGGTGATTCCAAAGAAAGCCTCACCTCCCACCATAAAACTCCTCGTCGATCGACCGGCGCCTTGCCCGATCAACGATTAAACCCATCCGGAATGGACCTTACGTCTATTCTGTTGAAGCCTTCATGCATTGCTCAAAACAAAAATTCCCTCGATAATAAGCCCACCACCACGAGACCAGCTACTGATCGAACGGCACACTGCCCGATCAGCGATAAAACCTTGTCCGGTTTAGCCCTTACGTCTATTCCGACTAGATCTACATGTCTCTTTACGTCCCGCCGTGATGAAACCCGCCATTGATCGATCGGCACCTCGCCGTCAATGTCTGCCCGATCTATGATGAAACCTATCCAGTTTAGACCTTCCATCTATCGTGATGAAATTCATGAAATCCTTGCATTGGTATAAATCCAATACCGATGATGAAACCCGCCATTGATCGATCGGCACCTCGCCCAATATCAATGATAAAACCCTATCCAGTTTAGACCCTACGTCTATCCTGATGAAACATATGAAATCCTTGCATTGGTATGAGCCAATACCAATGATGAAACCTGCTATCGATCGGTTGGCACACTGCCTGATCGACGCTAAAACCCATCCAGGGTAGACCTTCTGTCCGCTCTGACATAGCACAACACTGCTCTTTGAATCGATTCAGACCCTCCGTCTGGATAGATCATGAAACTCTATTCCTTTGCGGTAATGTCAGACCCTACATTAACAATGAAACTCACATTTCTGGCAAATGGCTCCGTGCCCGAGCTGCTAGCTATTCAGACCTTTCGCCTGAATAGGTCATGAAACCATATTTCCCTTTGCATTGATGTTGACACCCACATCAATGATCGTGTGTCCACAATAAACATATGGCGCCATGGTCCATAGGATGAAAGTTCTGGTCCCAGAAAAGACAATGAAAAAGGAAAAGAGAAAGAAAACGACAAAAAAAGAATATATACAAAAATGGGGTTGAAAATAGAGATACCCCGCCAGACTTGTTCAGGCATTCTGGACAAGGGCAAAAATGGCTAAAACCCAGCTGTGGTGAAAACCCGAAAGGGCACTGCAGGCAAAATCGGGTACCCCGCCACGTGAAAATCTGAAAGGACGCGTGGGTAAAAGCAAGAGGGGGCTAGCTCTGGTGAAAACCCAAAAGGGCATTTGGGTCAGTAATGTGGTAATTCAGAAGTTCCATGCCAACCAGCACGTTGCCTTCACCTCCCCTTCACTGATGAAGCCTTCCGTCGGTCATCTGGCTCTATGCCCCACCGATGATAAAGCCTTTCCGGGATAGATCTTACGTCTACCCTGATGAAATCTACATACCCTTTTTTTTCACATGTCCCACCGACAATAAAAGCCGTCACCATTCTGATAAAGCCTGGCCAGTTCAGACCTTACGTCTGTCCTGATCAAACTCCTAAACCTTCCCTTGATCGATCGGCTCCTTGCCCGGTCAACGATGAAACCCTACCAGGATAGACCCTACGCCTATCCTGATGAAACCTACGTATTTCTTGGCAAAGTCCCACCCGTGATAAAACCTGCTGGAATAGACCTCACGTCTGTCCTGACGAGACCTACACCTCTACATACGTCCCACCGTTGATCGATCGGCACCTCGCCCGATGAATGATGAAATCTTCTGTCCGGTTTAGACCTTACGTCTATACTGATGAAACCTATGAAACTCTTTGCGTCGATAAAAGCCCCATATCGACGATGAAACCAACCACTGATCGACTGGCACCTCGCCCGATCAGTGATGAAACCATGTCCAATTAAAACCCTGCCAGTTTAGACCTTTTGTCTATTCTGATGAAACTTATAACACTTTCTTTGCATCAATATGAACCCAATATCGATGATGAAACTAGCTATTGATCGACCGGCACCTCACCCGATCAATGATGAAACCTTATCCAGTTCAGACCCTACGTCTGTCCTGATGAAAACCACGCACCCTTCATGGTCCCACCTGCGATAACCTCTACCCAGTCTAGACCTTACGTCTACTCTGATGAAACCTATAAAACTCCTTTGCATCGATATAAACCCAATATCGATGATGAAATCATATACTGGTCGATTGGCACATTGCCCCGACTAGCTTTGAAACCTGCCCGGGATGGACCATTCGCCCGTTCCGGATAATGCTCTGAGCCTCTTCGTTCACATTCCTACAAACCGTCTCCCTTGCGGCACGTACGGCCAAGAAGGACGTTTGCTACCACCAACAGAATTCGGTTTAAAGCACCCCCACCCGGAGGCCGTCACGTGGTGGAGCGAGTTCCCCATCCTTTCTCTGAAGGGGTGGACGCTCTCCTGCCAGGTACGGGCCATTCGCATGAGGGACTGCTAGAACCATTACCCCACTTCCCAAAGTGATGAAACCACATGGAAAAGACAATGGACACACATGAAGCCAAAGATTCCTTTTCATTAAAAGAGGAGTACATAAAGAGCCCCGAGGGGACACTGTATCACAAAAGAGGGCAGAAGAAAAAGAAAGAAAAGATAATTCATGGCCGCCAAAATATATCTTCGAAGGCCAGAAGACCCACATAGGGAGCAGCTCCTAGCTCGTGAAGGCGCGCCTCCTCCTCCTGAAGCCTCACAGACATGTCTTGGAGAGACATCACTCGTCCCTCCAACGAGGCCACCTCCTCGATGGACTGCGGCTAAACAGAGGATAATTGTTGCAGCTCGGCTCGGAGTCCGGTGAGCTCCGCTTCCAGAATGGCTATCCGGTCCTGGACAGCTTCCTCCCGCTGAACAGCACGCTATAGCTCAGCTCGGCATTCATCAAGTGCGAGCGTCAGCTGCCCCAGCTCAGATTTATATTCTGACCTCTGTAACCTCAGCGCCGTCAGCTTGTCGGCCATGGTCCGTGCTAGGAAGTCTCTCCGATGCACGAATTTTAGCAAAAGCAAGACCCGCTGAGCCCATATGTCTAGAGGGCAGCCCATGGCTTGCAGGCCAGCGGTGAAGCGATTGGCAATTTCCTTCAGTTGCAGATATGTCAGGCCAGGCTGGGATTCTACCAGCTAGCGTAGCATGTCCAAATGCTGCCAGACAAAGCTGTCAGAAGAAGCAAAGCCAAAGGAGGCAGATGGGATGACCTCAAAAGTCACCTCGCCGTCAATGTCTGCCCACAGTGCAACATCCGGCTTAGAGGACGAAGATGACAAATTTGCTGGAAGAACTGGCCGGTCCCTCTCTGTGCTCTCCTGTTGAGCTGAAGACTCCTCCTCTACCGCTGTCTCAGGAGCTATGGCTTGAACATCCGCGGAGGGAGAACCAATAAATAATGGAGCTATCTCTTCATGAGTCTTCTGAATAAGGGCTTCATCTTCAGCTGCTCTTTCCGATAATGGGGACGAAAGGTCCCTAGTCTGTAGAGGCAGAAATCCAGTCTCTATAGCCACTGTGGCAGGGACTGCTGACTCGGGCGCAATTGACATTACGGTGGCCGGTATAAAAGCGGAGCTTCTGGCTGGGTCTGCTTCGGCTCTAAACTCTGAGGCCCTGACAGGAACAAAAATCTCTTCTGATGATCCCAAGTCCGGTGATGTTAAGTCAGTTGAAGATTGTATTCTTACTGGCACAGGGCGAATAACCTCAGAAATTCCCATGCAAGTTAAAGGTAAAGCAGGGATGATGACCAAGTCTGCAGATGAAACATCCATAGAAACTACGGCCGCGTCTGAGCTGGTGATGACAGGGTCCTGAGGACAAAGCAGAATGATCTTCAGCAATGAATGAAAGAAAATAAATAGAATAGCAAACAAAAAAAAAGAAGCTTACCTTTAAAGTGGGGTCTATATCCTCGAAATGAGACAAAAGGGGAGAAAGCTCCGTAGTTGAAGCGACAAATGGAGGGGTTATGTCAACCTCAGTGTCGAGCCCGGCAAACTCCTCTTGCAATTCCTCCTCAGAAGATAGCATCAGCAGCTTAGGAGGCTGAAAAGGCGGAAGGCCTTTTGCAAATATGGGCAAGGCTTCTGATTTTAGGATTTCCTCCTCACTGCCACTGAAAGTCACTTCCTCCTCATTATCAGGGACGGTCTCGGAGCTGCCTGAGGATATCTCCACTCTAGCTATATGCTGCGAGGTCGCCTCTAGAGCGTGCCGGGATGTAGACCGGGTGATTATGCGTCTGGCCGGAATAGGGCTCCATTTTGTTTGAGTCCATTCACTTTCCTGTGGCTGAGGCGACTCTCCCGCTGCTATCATGGCCTCAGTCTGCTCCCTGACTGCCACCTCAACAAAAGGGGAACTCTGAGGGATATAATGGAAAAGAACAACAACGAAAGTATAAAGAAAAAGATGAGAAAGCACATTTACCCTCCTCCTCGCCAGCCAGGGTAGGAGAAGGCAGCCTCGTGTCCCTTTCCACAGGCACTGCAACCTGCTCCGGGGCTGTATCAGATAAAGAGAAGCTCAGTCTCGAAGGATGCCTTAAAAGATCAGTCAAGAAGACAATGAAGATTGCATCTGCAAGCTATTTACCGCCACTCTCGGCAGGTTCCTGAGCGGCCTCCCTCTGAGACCTGAATTCATCAAAAGACGGGATGTCTGGAAGAGGGTTTCCGGCACCTGTCGCAACTGGAACTGACTGCTGGACCCGAACAACCTTAGCCCTCTTGGCCTTGACAACTGCAGCTTTCACCACAGAAGGCTTCCTCTTCTTGCCCGGAGGCAAGGGAGTGGTCGTAGGTGCCGCTGCAGGAATTTCAAAGTAAGCAGGCTTCTCAGCTTGAGTTATAATCTTCCTGTAAAGTCCCTACCGCTTTATGTCCGATCTATCTGTGCAAGACACAAGAAAGGCAGTCATAGTCGACAGATGCAGAACATAATAATAAAAGAAAGATGCCATGAGCACACAGGAAGGGTCATTCCTGCTGGGCCATCATAAAATGTGGAAAGCGGCCAATACAAATAAGCTACCTCCTTCGATCGGGAAGCAGCCTCCTTCACGAGCCAGCATATGTCACCAATGGTCTGGCACTTCTCTGTCAAGGCAGCCAAGTCTTTGTGCCCGTGGAAGTCGAGGCAATGAAACAGGCCAAGATAAGCCATACACCAGCCGTCGACATAATGAAAAGAAACAAAAAGCGGCTTATTTAGAATGCCAGTTATCGGGTTCTCTACTGATAGCCCGTGAACATTCAGTAGTACAAAAAGCCAAGAAGTGTGCTGATAATATGTCTGGGTGCGGTCTTCCCTCCGCACAAACGTCCTATAAGGGTGAAATCTGTCCACCGGACCCCTCCAGGGGGCTGCTATCGGGAGAGGCTCCTCCGGGGGGAACGGATATTGTACATCCAAAGGAACACCCCCTATATGGTCCAACTGCCTCAGATCCTTTGTAAAAGCGTCTTCATTAATCTCAAAAAAGACAGGAGTGGGTATTTCAGAACCTTCCTCTTTCAAAGACCGACGCCTGGCAATATATGTTTCCGCCTCCTTCGGATGTTGTGAATAGAGCCTTTTCAGATGAACCTCATCAATTTCAAACACAGGCCCTGATTGCCGCTTTAAGAAAGAGCGCTCGGCCACATCCCAAAAGGCGCCTCTGCCATCTTTATAGAAATTGGTGCGGGTATTCCACCACTTAATGTATTCCGATGTGACACGGGGTATGCGATTAGAAACAGTCGGGACCCTGAAAGTTACGCCCTCTCGGCAATGAAAGAAATCCCACCATGTTCGACCGTCACTGGCAATGGTGGACCCATGCTTGGCCCGGCTGTCCAAAGGAAACTGAGCAACTGATGGAGGAATATGCTGATCATAACCAAAGTTTCTGCTAAAACGGAATGGGTAATAGGGCTCCAAAATGAGCAAGCCTCCCTTCCTGAAGACCAATACACTGGGTCAGATAGCCATAGCCCACCTTACCAGTTCTGGTTCTAATATGGGCCGGGTGGCATTGGCCCCCGAAACAGGATGGACATAAGCTTCTACCTCCTCCATTTTGCATTCCCTCTGAGGGTCTACTAAAGAAGCCGAACCTGCTGCCAAGCTCCAAAAATGAATGCTGCCAGGAGCATCCACAGGCACTTTTGTCAACCTGCCCCTTATCTTAAACAGCTGCTCTGAGAAAAGACCGGGTTCGGCGCTAGCAAACTCAATGATCCGAGGGAGCAATGTGTCTGACTGCAAAGTTCTCGGGGCCAGCTCGGGGAAAATGCTGCAAACCCAAGCATTGAAGAAATGAGGACCTATAGTCCTTAAGGAACGGGGAACACGATGTCTATGCAAATCTCCCAACGATTTGTAAACTAAACACAAAGCCACCGGGCACAGAGACAGTCTCATCCCCCAGGCCATTTGACATGCCGGATATATAGCCTCCGGCCTGATAGTCGTCTCGTCCCCTTGCGGGAGAGCGAAAGTGCACAGCCAGAAGGTCAGATAAGCTGCACAATGAGTGATGGGGTCAACCCCTGCTGGGTTCGGGCCTTCTACACCTGCTCGGCGCAGTGAAGCTGGCAATGCTGATTTGTAACGAGGGGCCCTGATCTGCTTACCGGGAGTCGGTCCCATGGAAGGAAAGTCTGTATACTTCAAGGGACCCCCGAAGAAGTACTGTATCCACTGTCCTACACGGACTCTCAATCTGCTGCTCTTTTTTCGGGGTTGATATCCTTTGGAAGATCCCCTGCTATAGGCCAGACAAATGGTCCGATAGGCTTTCATCAGATACCGGTACGCATAGCCGAAAGAATATCTGCCCTCTCCATCAGAGGTGACTTTACAGAGTCGTCTAGACAGACCTCCTCATATGGCTCCCCATCTATGGGCAGACCAAAAAGCTGCAAAAGACTCCAGAGGTCGAGGGATGTCTCGCCTTCTGCTGTGTAGAACGTGTTAAACTGTGGGCAGAATACTTCAAGCATGCCGCAACATAATCCCCGAGAGATGGGATAGCGGAATCTGGAGGCCAATACACTATGGTAGACCCCAGCTCTAATCAGTAGAGGGGCGTATTCCTTCAAGACAAATTCTGTAAACTCCACTGCTCCTACCCTGAAGAGATGGGCATCTGTCACTTTAGCATCCCCAGACCAGCTAGCAGCTAGCTGATATTTAAATTGAACGGCTAGACAAATGAGAACAAATGGCTCGTCCCTGTAACCCCACTTCGCAGGTGCTAGGAACAGTCTGAAGTGGGTCTTCTCTCGATGGACGCGACCGGCTGCATGGTCCCACCGCGCCGGGGTGAACTCCGGGGCCTGGGTAAGCATCTTCTTCTCCGGCTCTAATTCAGAAATACCCAGCACTGCATTCCAGTCCTGCTGCTCGCCTGGGAGATATATAGCTCAGGCTCGATAAACAGAACCCTTCGTACTGTCTCTGTCGGTAAGTATTGCCGCTTCCACAGACCGAGCAAGCAAAAGATCCCTCATTCTGCCTATGGTGAAGGTCCGGATAAACGGCAACAGATGACGATCCTTCGGCAGGTCCGGACTGTAGTCAGCAGCTCTCCTGAAGTCAATACCTTCTATGGAAGAATAGACTCTGGAAGACGGCACAGTGTCAGTCTCGGAATCAGAGGACTCGTCGACAGTAGCAATCCGGCCATAGCCAAAGCTCAGACTATTCACATTCAGCCAGTTGACTGAAGCGCGAGATATGTCCGGCTGGGCCGATGAGCTCGCCCCCACGGTCATGGAAACCGCAGCAGAAGAGTCAGAAGCCATGTCAGTGCCTGCAATCAAGAAAAGATGAAAAATAAGCATCGGAAAGATGAATGGGCATGTGATGATTAAATAAATAATTCCAGTTAAATTTCGGCAGCATCTCCTCTTGTCCGGGGTCTGCCCAAGAAAAATAGGGAGTCACCCACCAAGAGGGAGTGATCCCGAACATAAAATGGGACTCAATCCCGTATGATGAACCTACCCGAGAATGAATGGGTCAAAAAGGGGGGGATGCAATAAGGCTCTCGGAGGGGGGAAGCTCACCGCCGCTGCCGAGATGAAGAGAGAGAAGGGAAAGGTAAGAAATGAGGTAAAAACCCTCTCGGGGGGGTTAAAAAGGAGAAGAAGGAGGGGCTTCTCGGTGCGAAGCAATGCGCGTTGAGAACCCCCCTTCGACAGAAAGAAAATGCGCGCCGAGAATGAGGACGCGCCGAGAAGGTTGAAGACCAGTGGCCGCGCCGAGAAGCGGCCGCGCCGGGAAGAGTCCTACCTCGCGCCGAGAAGCCCAAGGCAAGGCCAAGAAGGCTCCAAAGTGCTGACAATAAAATCAGAAAATATGGAGATGAAAAACATGAAAATGAAAGATACATGTGCATAATATTGCTACAGCAACATGATCAAGCCGAAGGACAATGTCAAGGAGAGATTGAGGAGGATACCCTCAAATGATGAAGGGCACCTGCGGACACCGTGCCGCTTATTCTGCGCTTACGCCGCCCGCAGGTGGGGGGCATTTGTTGACGCCTGGAAAATGAGCAAGGGCAGAAATAGAATTGAAAAGAAGATCAGACCAATAGTGAAAGATCAATGACGAAGCTCGTCAACCATCTACCCGGCTGAAGCCTTTCCCGGCCAAGCTGATGTCCGGTGCCATTGTCAGTCAGACGGCGGCACTGATGAAGTAGCAGTCACCTGACTGATGAGACCTCCTATCACACCTCAATAAGAGCTGTATTACTGCCTCATCCGAGAATCCACAGGTAACATGTCAGAGTAAGTCAGATGTCAGCTTATTGATAGATGTGATATGAGCAAAGATAAAGATGAAGCCAGAACCAGCAAATAAAGATTGTGAAGGCTTCTGCAAAGTCAGAACAAAAGAAGAGTCTTCACAGACTATACACCTGGCTGAAGTCTTTTCAGGCTAAAGCTGATGTCCGGTCTTGTCACCGTTCAGGTGACAATACCGATGAGATGATGTCCGACTTTGTCATCATTCAGATGGCAATGCCGATGAAACCCCAGTCTACCGACTGATGAAAATCTATGAATGATCTCAATAGAAACTGTGTCACCAGTGGAGGGCCTTCTCGGGTTCTGATATATTTGAAGGACCAATAAAGGCCGAGGTGTATGTGAGGTCTAAAAAGCCCTAAATGGGCCTATAAAAGTGGCGCCGGGATCCCCTTGTCGAAGCCCAAAAGCGGCGCCGAGACGCTGGAGTCCCACGCGCCGGGAAGTCTGCCTACGATTGAGGCACGCCGGGACAGGCCTGCCGATAGGGTACCAAGGAGGGATATAAAACCCCCTCATTCGAAGAGAAAAAAAAAGAGCGGAGAAGAAGAATAGATAGCCACAAAAGGAGAGAAGAGGGGAGAAGAAGAATAGATAGCCACAAAAGGAGAAGAGAGTGGAGCCTGCAATCTGATCCGAGAGAGGAAGAAGCAGAAGAAAAAAGAAGAAAAGAGTTCGAAGCCTGATCGAAGGTGGGCAACGGGGAGGGAGAGGAGTCAATGCTCCGCCCTCCCCTCCCCATTTTCTGTAGTTCATTCTTTTAATTTCGATTGCTTCTACTTCTTCCCCCTTCTGATGTATGTTGTGATATCACAGCCGTTTTTACTCCGCTAGGGCAAGGCATAGTCTCCCTGTACCTTCTTTTATGTTTTGCCTCTGATGTGCGAATGTAATTGTGATATTCAAATGAATGAACACTACAGGCTGCAGTTGATGCCTGCTGTCTATTTCTCCGAAACCCTATTGCTATCTCCCCATGTCTTCTGTCTCTTCTTAGACTCAGTAGCATGCTATCCCCCTCCCCAGTTCAATTGATCGCCTGCTTATTCACCTTGTTCTCGAACGCTGCTCGTGGTTACTTCCGAGCCAGGGACAGACTATCCCTTGGCCTCTGAAGCAAAGCGTAGATGTATAGCAACCGCTGCTCGGTTTTAGATGTTATATTCATGCTCATCGGCTCTGCTGAAGTCATCCCCGGGGCCAGAGACAGCCATCTCTTGGCCCCCAGATGATGAAGAGTATATCAAAATCATCCTCAGGGATTATTATGAATGCTGGTGACAGAGATACCCTAAACCACGTTTCCCCCAAATCACTCTCCGCTTCTGGCCTTCCCTTTGAAACCCAAGCCAAAATTAGTTGCAGTCTGATGAATTGATCTCTTTTGACTTCTCAAGGCCCGTCTATCTTGGCCTGAATCACCAGGAAACCCCTGATTCGTCAACAAACCCAAAAATAGGGTACCGTAAAACTCTGTTTCTCATCCCGGCGCCCTCACACATCTCGGCCCCGTACACAGTAAAACAGATGAACAGTTCTCGGCGCGATCCTTCAGGCGCCGAGAACCCCCACCTCACCTTATTACCTGCGCCGAAAGCTTCTTGCCCTGCGCGCCGACAGCTTCTTCCCCGTCGCGCCGGAAACCCTCCTCATTGGGCCCGTCGAGAGCTTCTTCCCCTTGCGCCGAGAACCCTCACCCTCTGGCATCCGTCTGGCGCCGAGATCCCTAATTACTTGGCCTCCTTGCCTGCGCCGGGAGCCTAACCCCTTCACCCTTTTGCCTTGGCATCGTAAGACCCCTTTGCTTTCTTGCCTGCCTGCGCCGAGAGCCCTATCCCCCCTAGCTCCACTTTGGCGCCGAGAACTCCACTAACGCCAGCTTCCCGGCGCCCCAAATAGTGCCTTGCAAAGAACCCTTCCCGGCACGGTGGTCTTCGTGCCGGGAACTCATATACCCATTCAAATCCGTGCCGAGAGGCTGCCCTGCCACCCAATGAGCCTCCGACACCTCTATCAAACCCACCTAGGGATGTCCATGAGTCACCAGAACTGTCCCGAGGATAAAATTAAAGGGAGTCAGACTCCCTTATGTTCCACTGATCCGTATCGGGTTTATGAGCAACCCCTTTAGCTAAGGTGAGCTCTGCCACTGCATGAGTGTCACCGGCTTCTGTAAGGGAAGAATCGAACATTGCCCATGGCATACATATGCAATTCGGGAGGTTCGGCCTCTCTTTCTCTCGGCTTTCATCCCGGCACTCCGTGGGTGATAGTCTATTCTCCCCTGGGCATAATCCAGATTATGGGGAGGTGCTGCCGAAATATCGATCGATGTTTTAACCCCGATAAGTCCCGGGAGGTGCACATCACACACTCCCCGTCCGGCTCAATCTTCCGAGAAATATGAATGCTGCGAGGCCCTTGGCCGGACGAGAAATATGAAAGGGGACATCTCCCCGATGATGGTCCGGACCCCGTCCCGCCGCTGCGTGAATGGTGTCCTATTCCTATCCGGCACGACCCACATAAGAGGTGGTCATGTCGGTGTAGTAATCTACTGTGCACTAAATTATCCTCCCAGAATAACAGGAGCTTCAATATCACACACTGTTATTTGTCTTTTATTACCGCCCCGAGTGGCCTCCTATTTTGGCGTTTAATCAAGGGTTGTCCTTCTTAGGAAGGGCGTAATTAACGTCATAGCCTTTAAGGTATGACGAACTTCGGGTCCCGACTCGGACTTCACAATCGACTGACCAAGTCAAGTCGAGCGCATAATAAAATTGTCACCCCGATGACTGGCACGCCTAACAAACCAATAAATCAATAAATAAATAAAAAAATAAGTAAAATGAAAGAAATAAATCCCGCGTCCACAACAGCTGAAGGTGTCAACCAAGCTAAAATTTTCTCATAAACCAAACATTTGCATTCACTGACTTCTGGTGTGGGGTGGAGTGAAATCTCACGCATGGTGATAATTTCCAGATAGACATAATCTATCCTTCCACAGATCACACCATTTGATACATCAGAAGAGTTCACCTACACTTTGAGCCATAGCAGATTTTCATGACGAAGATTGAACACATTGCAGAGTATTCGCACATTCACATTTGAGCATTTGTAATGCAATTACAAATGCACCTCTGAGCATCATTTGCAATTTGTAATAAACTGTATAAACTGTGGTATCTCCTCCTTAGCCATAATAAAAGGCAGTGAGAAAGTTGCAAAATATTTGTTCAACCAAGATATGACATGAAAAACAATGTGAGAAGGAATGAAGTTCAGATGTGACGAAAATCAGTTTAGATCCAATATAATCTGTCACACCCAATAAATTTCTGGTACTAGGCAGAGATATTAATCTGAAGATCAAAGTCATGCCAAGTGTTATCTTCCTGGTAGGCTTAACCTATCGTTCGAACAAACACCTTTTGATATACTAGAAATCTATCTGGTAGATGATTGAGTATAAGGAATCTTGATGCATTCTGCGAAGAGAACACATTTGCAGAAATAAGCACACAAGGTGTAAAAAACTCATTAGCAAAAACAATAAAAACTCATGAGACATATAGTACCCGAGCTTTCTTGAATATGAATTTTCATACTTCAAGATCTTCAAGATTGATCATACAGTTCTCAGAAATTTCTGTGTGTGCGTTGACAACCTTTTTACTGAGTGATTACTTTGTCCTTCTTATTTCCAAGGCACACCTGCAAAATAGACTTCTCATTTGACATTTTTAGGTGCCCAAGCCTTCTTGGGTCCTTGAGGGTTAGCTCCATGTATAACATGCAAGTTTCTCTTCTTCATTGCATTCAAATCATCAATTCTCACTGTGAAATAGTCATGCATTTCATGCCCATACTTGCCACAGTAATGGCAGCACACTGATGATTTGACATTCTTCTTGTGCATGTGATTGACAAAGTTTGGTTGATGGACATATAGTTTTACATTTCCCGCATGAAGATTGTTTCCCTTTTTGACTGATCTGAAATTTGACTGGATGTGATCAAATTTTCCATAAGAATAATAACATTGAGAAGGATTTCTTTTAACTAAATTTTTATTGTTTGGATTATATTTTCTAGACATTCTTTTCTCATCTGAAACCATTTTTTGTTTTTCAAAAACAATTTTATTCCTGCATGCTTTCAACTCATCTTTCCTTTTTGCATTGCAATCATGTAGAATATAACCATGCAATCCACAGTAGAAACAAGAAACATTTCTTCGTTCTTTAGAAACAAGTTTATTTCTGCACTTATTTAAATCATCTTTTTTCATGAGATTGCAATCATTTATCACATGTCCATACATTCCACATTAAAAACATGAAACATTCATTCTTTTTAATTCATGATGTCTAATATGAGAATTCTTAGCATGCACATGTGAGCCAGTGGGATTGTTTTTCAATTTTTGCACTTGATTTGTAATCTTTTTCTGATTCTTGTTTTGCTTTTGATTTTTCGGTTCAGTTCTATTGAAATTATGTTCTTGGGATTTCACACCAACAGATTGTTTTGGGAGAGTTTTAGAAGTTATGGCTTCATTCGAACTAGAGAGAAAAGAAGTATACAATTTATTTTAAAAAGACTTTTTATTCACTAGAGTATAACCATGCCCTTCTCTCTAAAAATTAAATTTTTTCCCAATGATTGTATCCATGTTTTCTTTTCCCTTCACAAATTTTGATAGGGAAGGATTCAAGTCTCTGATTTCACTTTCTAGAGATGAAATGTGTAGTTCAGAGTTGACAATCTCTTCCTCACATGCTTTAACCTTATCGCTTAACATAGCATTCACAGTTTTATAGCTCTGAATCTGTAGCTCTAAATCATGCAATTTTTCTGAGTCATCAACAGCCGCGCATTTTCCCTTTTCATAAGCACTTAGTTTGTCAATCAACAAACTATTTTGTTCTTTCAATTTTTCATTTTCCTCACCGAGTTCACTCTTCACAATCAATTCATCAAGCAGGTGTTGATCATTAGACATAGATTTCAATTTATCTTGAAGTTGTTTTTCAATCTCTTCCAGCTTAGAGATTTTAACTTGAAGGGTCCATTTTCATCCCTCAAGCAACCAATTTGTTCTTTTCGTAAATCTATGTCAAGCATAAGAGTTTCATTCATTTCTTCTAAAGAAGAGCAATTTTTACAAAAGGAATTATCATGAAGATTGTTCTCAAGTTTCTTTTTCAGTTTTTTTATTTTTAGATTTCATTTTCTTGTACCTACCTAACAATTCTTCATAAGAATCTATTAATTCCTCAATGGATACTTCATCAAAGTCAGAGTTTACCCCCTCGAGTTCCTCACTCGCTTGACCACTACTGTTGGCCATCAAGCATTCAATCTCCATCTTCCATTCATGGAGTTTGATCTGGCAGTCCCATATCTCCTTGGCTGTGTTGCAAGCAGATACAGAAGGAAAGGAATTAGTATCAACAGCCGCTTTCATCATGTTCAGAGCCTTAAGATTATCACTGTGTTTCATCTTATGGTCAGCAGACCATTTTGATTTATCCAAAGGCAACAAATGAGGAGCATGAGTTATAAGCTTCCACAACTTTGAATCAACAGAGTTAATGAACACACACATTTTTCCTAACCACAAAGAATAAATAGTACCAACAAAAATAGGTGAAGACTTCATTGAAATATGTTCAATAAATGAACTCATGACTGTTGTTGCACTAGGATCTTCTCTGAAGATTGTTGGATCTAGGCAGAACAGAGCAAGGCTTTGATACCAATTGTTGGGTACCTTGGTGCAACTGTAATCAAGAGGGGGGTGAATACATTACGCCCTTTTAAAAATTTAACTAGAAGAAACTCTGATTTCAGCACACAGCAGATACAACACAATGCTTAGAAATAATAGAGCGAAACTAAGATACACTAAGCATCAGAAAGATCGTGTCAAAGAACTGAGTGGCTTGTTAGAGTAGACTCAGTTGAACTATTTGTGTATGTAGATAGGATGCGTGTTGCAGTCTGATTTTGTTCAGTATGTGTGATAGTGTTTCTATCAATCCTTGCCCAAATACAAATTCTGGCAGACAAAAAGATCTACTGCACCATAGAGCAAAGATCTATCAAACACTTAGTAGGTGTGTGTGAGCAATGTGTTGAACATCAGTTCGATATGCAGAGATTGATATTCACACAAGAATCTTTGAAGGGGGATAGAAGAAGTGGATCAGTCACACAATCATACAAACCACTACTCAGAGATTTTAAGGTGGTTCAACCGCTATCTAGTAGACCTACGTCCACCCCTCACCAAAACCCGGTGAGGCTTCCTGCGCCGCAAATATAGCAACACACACGGGGACATGTCCCCAAGAACACGCTAATACATAGCTTAACGGGGATGAACCCCCCCCCCACACACACGCTATTTTCACAGCCACACACGGGGATGAGCCCCAAACTACACACACACTGTCACGTCCCGAGCGCGGAAGATACTCGGGGTCGTGGCCAGCTTATATAGAACCATTCAATCAGAGCAGTATACAAACTTTTTTTTGACAAAAGATAGAGTGCGCAAAAGACTAAATACTAAATAAGATTTAAATTCTAAAATGATACCAATGTCCAAGATGACAATTATCCGATTAACCAATTGGTGACAAGTCTATTCCATGACATCCATTATTCAAATCTACACACTAGGCTACAATCCTTAACAAGCCTCAATCAACTAAACTGACATAATTGGAAGTACAAAGGGGACTCAAGTAAATCAAAAGACGCGAATAGCTGACAGTAGATGATCGGTGACTCTAGCACTCTTCACTCGGTCTCATTCCTATTCATGTGGATGTCGATATCCGAATTACCTGAAAAATGTTAGAATGAACTGGATGAGCGAATCGCTCAGTAGGAATTACATCTTAAGTTCAAGCAATCTTTAAGTACATTACATGTTATGTGCAATACAGGTATAACAATGCATAATGATCAAGTAAGAAAATAAGGTATACAGGTATATCTATGCATGATGAATGAGTAAGAGATCAAGAACTGTATAGAGAGAGAGTATCGCATGATTTCAAGTATTTGACAAGTAGGATATCAAGAACTTTATAGATGTCGATACAACTTTCCAGGCAAGCAAGAATTCATGTTCAAGCAAGTAGAATCATGTTCCAGCAAGTAAAGTTCATGTTCAAGCAAGTAATATCAAGTACGTGTTACTGGAATTGGCTACTTCAATCAAGCAAGTACTTTGCCCTTTTTCGGGCCACACAAGTCAAGTATTGCCCATTATGGGCCACGTAAGTCAAGTCAAGCAAGTAGTGTCACGAGAAAGTAAGTGTGGAATGTCTCAAGTCAAGCAAGTCAAGCAAATACTTCGGTGCAATGCTTAAACACCATGATCATTCAACTCCCATGGGCACAAGTACTTTTAGGTGCTCCTTCTAGGACCAGATTGGGCCCTATATGCACAGCATTTCATGTATTTTTTTTGACATCCACTCTCATTTATAGACAATATAGAATTTCAAGGTTTAACCATTGTAGGATATATAAGGTAGATTCCATGAATGGAGTTCAAGGACATATATTATGCAGGAAATGAACTAGAGTTGTATCGGTATAAGTTAGAAGACTAATCAGGAAATCAGAACAAAATTGGCAGCTGACAGGCTGCCTCACTGAATTGGCGCCCAGGGGTTAGCCATGGTATCAAGAATTGGCGCCCAGGGGGTGTCCCTTCTTTCAGGAAATTGGCGCCTGGGGGTTACCCAGTCTTTCAGGCAATTGGCGCCTGGGGGTCAGGCAGTCTTTCAGGTAATTGGCGCCTAGGGGTCAGGCAGTCTTTAAAATATATATATATAAAGGAAAATGGTGCCCCTACAGAGAGTCTTCATTTAAATGTCGACCCTCTGGAGGGTCACTATTCAACCAATTGGCGCCCCTGGCTAGGGCGCCAATTCATTTGGCTATATTTACACCAGGCATGTATATTTTTAGACTCATAACACTATTCAGAATTTCGTAGGTTCACGAAATCAGGAAGCAAGGTCATGGGTAGACAGAGAAAATTATTGGGTGTTCAGAATCATGCTCATGCAGAATTGTTGGATTTTACTTTCATAGATATTAATTTTCTAACGTGGTGTTGATAATTTCTGGGAAAAAAGAATTGGCGCCCCTCTATAGTGTCTTCATTTAAATGAAGACTCCACAGAGAGTGTTCAATTCTTTTACAAGATTATGGAATTGGTGCCCCTCTATAGGGTCTTCATTTAAATAAAGACTCTGCAGAGAGTCTTCAATTTGTAAATGGCGCCCTGGTCAGGGGCGCCCTTCAGTTGGGCTCATGCTTCGCACCATACAGGTACGTTTGAGATATAAGTTACTGTTCACATTTTCAAAGTTTCTCAGAAATAAGAATTAAGGACATGGACAGGTAGAGTAAAATTTAAGGATGTCGGAATCCTACTCATGCATAAATTTTATGGTTTAATTCCATAGATATTAATTTTCTAAGCGTGAGTGATTATTAATTATGAAACTAACTACTGCGAGAGACAAGCATATCAGAGCTAATATGCAAGATGGAATGACTACTATGAAAACTAGTATGTCAGGAACTATATAATATAGAAAATGGAACTAAACTACTGCTAATCCTGCTTGTTGACCCTATATAAGCTATTGGTTAGGCCAGATCTCAAAAAAACCTACTTTTTTGGAGGGGTATACGTGGTACAGAATAAGAAATCCAAGCTAGCCCTTCTTCATCTCTGCAGTAGAGCTTCAGAGAATAAATAATAAGAGAAGCCACACGTTCTCCGCCGCAAAGCTCCAGTAGCAGGACGTAGAGTGTAGGAATAATACGTCCCTTCACATCTTCCGAAGGAAAGATGGAGATATTCCTTCTGCAAGCAGCACTGATAACGGCAGTAGTCTCTGCCTATGCTACTGAGGGAAATAGTTATAGGAAATCTGGTTGCAAACGCAAAGCATTGGTTTATTATCTTGTGGGTCCCGTTGGGGAACAAGATCCAAGAACCTTACTGTCCACGGCCAGAGGATGGTGCATTTCTAGCTAAATGAGGTTGTTTGTGTCTCAAAAGACAGGTTTGGAGTACAGATAGGAATTGGCGCCCTTTCAAGGGGGCCCCCATTGCTATGTGTTTAGACAAAAGCTGAGCCTTCACGTGGGTCTGCAGAAGATGTATTATATATATAGGTTTGTGATCCCCTTTGAAGGAATTGGCGCCCTTCTGTGGAGGCTCTATTTGGTAGGTGGCGCCCTGGTGTAGGGGCGCCCCTTCCCTTGGTATGGAAAGAGGGAAAACCCCTCTACGTCATCAATGTGTTGGCTGTAAGGTGGCCTTTAAGTGATGTTGGGATTGTATATTTATATAGTAGTCCTCACAAGGTATATTTATTTTTATAAGGCCTTCATGTAGGATTATTTATTTAGTCATGTAGGATTATTTTTTTAGGAAAGGTTAGTTTCTCAGTCATGTTTATCCGGGGTGCTACACCCTCCCCCACTTAAAAGAATTTGGTCCCCAAATTCAACTGCATGTACAGAGATAGGAAGGGTGCAGAGAACTTACAGACTAGAATAGCTCCAGAAATCTTATTTTCATAGACTCCTCAGTTTCCCATGTAGCTTCTTGTTCTAAGCATCGATTCCATTGGGTTTTCACCATAGGGATCATCTTATTCCTTAGAACTCGAACTTCTCGATCGAGGATCATCATTGGCTTTTGCTCGTAGGTAAGGTTCTTCTGTATCACTAAGTCATTATGGTCAATGACATGGAAAGGATCATGCACGTATTTCTTCAGCATAGAAACATGGAATACGTTGTGCACTTCCGATAGTTGTGGAGGCAAGGAAATACGGTAAGCCACCTCGCATACTCTTTCCAGCACTTCAAATGGACCACTAAACCTTGGTGTAAGCTTTCTCTTAACGTCGAATCTTCTAATACCTCGGCCGGGATGATACCTTGAGAAAAATATGATCTCCAACTTGAAATTCCATATCTCTTCTCCTATTCTCAGCATAAGATTTCTGCCTGGACTGTGCTATCTTTAGCCTTTCTCGAATGAGGTGTATCTTCTCGGTAGAATCTCTTGCCATATCTGGGCCTAATAGTTGCTTTTCTCCAATTTCCTCCTAGCATACAAGGGACCGGCAACTCCTTCCGTATAATGCTTCGAAAGGTGTCATTTGTATACTTGCCTAGTAGCTGTTATTATATGCGAATTCGGCTAGGGGTAAGTGGCCATGCCAGCTTCCGCCAAAATCTATAATACATGCTCTTAACATATCTTCAACTACTTGATTTGTCCTCTCTATCTGACCATCTGTCTGAGGATGGAAAGCAGTGCTAAAGTTGAGTTTTATCCCCAGAGAATGTTCTAGACTTTTCTAGAAATGAGAGGTAAAGCATGGGTCTCGGTCGGATACAATTGACACCGGGACTCTATGCAATCTAACCATCTCTTTGATATACAAGGCAACAAGGATATCAACTGACCATCGGCAACTGACCATCGGCTCTTAATGGGCAAGAAATGGGCCGATTTGGTTAGACGGTCGATGATTACCCAAATTCAATCATGTCCGCCCCTAGACCTGGGCAGGCCCATGATATAATCCATGTCGATATCTTTCCACTTCCACTTGGGAATATCTAGTGGATGCAATTTTCCAATGGATTTCTGATGTTCCGCCTTCACCTGTTGGCATGTCAGGTAACAAGACACGAAGTCCGCTACCTCCCTTTTCATATTCGGCCACCAGAAAGCTCATTTCAAGTATTGGTACATCTTAGTGGATCTAGGGTGGATCATGTACCTCGATCGATGAGCTTCTTTAAGAACCTTTATTTTCAACTCTGGACAATCAGGTACACATGTCCGTTCATGGATTAGCAATCTACCATCGGGTGCTAGCTTAAAATCAAGTCTCTCGTCCAGCTTGCCTTTTATCTCCACTAGTGCGGGATCTTCTTCTTGTAGCTTCTTAATTTCAGGTAGCAAATCTAGATGTAGACTCATATGGGATAGAATAATACACCCGTTCTTCTCATCTATATTGATATCGAGCTCAGAGAATTTCTCCAGCCACTTCCATTCTTGAGTCATACAGTTGGCCACTATTACTCTCGGCTTTCGACTAAGGGCATCAGCTACATAATTACCCTTACCGGGATGGTATTGGATAGTGAAGTCAAAATCCTTGAGATATTCGAGCCATCGCCTTTGCCTCATGTTCAGCTCCTTTTGGGAGAATAAATACTTGAGGCTTTTGTGATCGGAGTATACTGTGAATTGTTCTCCGTAGAGATAGTGTCTCCAGATCTTTAAGGCAAATACTACCGCGGCCAGCTCTAGGTCATGCACCGGGTAGTTCGCTTTGTGCTTCTTCAATTGTCAGGAAGAGTACGCAATGACCCTGCCATTTTGCATCAATACACATCCGAGGCCAATACCAGAAGCATCGGTATATACCTCGTACGTCTCTCCTTCAATTGGTAATGATAAGACTAGAGCAGTGGTCAAGAGATTCTTCAAAGCTTGGAAACCCTTCTCACAGTCTTCATTCCACTCATAAGGCGCTTGCTTGCGAGTCAATCTGGTAAGAGGAACAACAATCTTTGAGAAGTCCTTGATGAAACGTCGGTAGTAACCAGCTAGACCCAAGAAGCTTCGAATCTCTGTTGTATTTATTGGTTGTTCCCAATTGTTAACAGCTTCGACTTTTGAAGGGTCAACGAAAATTCCATCCTTCGAGACTACAAGGCCTAAGAAGGATACTTCCTCGAGCCAGAACTTCCATTTGCTAAGTTTGGCATATAATTTGTTTTCTCTCAATATTTGTAATGCCTTCTCAAGATGTACTTCATGATCTGCTTCTGTCTTCGAATAGATCAGAATATCATCAATAAAGACCACAATAAATTGGTCTAAGTAGGGCCTGAAGATGATGTTCATTAACTGTATAAAGGCTACAGGGGCATTTGTTAGTCCAAAAGGCATAACAGTAAATTCGTAATGCCCATACCTGCTTCAGAATGCAGTTTTATGAATGTCTTCATCTTTGATCTTCAATTGGTTGTAACCAGAATGAAGATCAATCTTGGAGAAGTATGTAGCTCCAAATAATTGATCAAATAGCTCATCAATTCTTGGCAGCGCATACTTGTTCTTGATTGTAAGGTGATTTAGCTGCCGATAATCAATGCATAGTCTCATCGATCCGTCCTTATTTTTGATGAATAGCACGGATGCTCCCCATGGGGAAGTACTTGACCTGATGAAACCCTTTTTCAATTATTCCATTAGCTGCTCTTTTAGCTCTTTCAGCTCAGCAGGTGACATTCTGTAAGGTGCCTTGGAAACAGGACCAGCATCAGGGACAACGTCGATTGTAAATGACACTTCCCTTTCCGGGGGTAGGCCGGGCAATTCTTCCAGAAAAATGACGAAAAAATTCTGAACTACACGGATGTCTTCAAGTTTAGACTCATCGACTTCCGTGGCAGTCACAAATGCTATTAAAGCCATACATCCCTTACTTATGAGTTTACTAGCTCGGAGAGATGAGATAAGAGGTGATCTATTCCGAGGGATAGTGTAAACCAGCTCTGGGAAATCCACAAAAGTTACCTTGTCATGCCAGCAATCTACAGTTGCTTGGTATGTGGATAACCGGTTGGCACCTAGTATGACATCATACCCCTTAATATCTAGGCATATCAGGTTGACATGTAGATTGTTTCCTTTAACCATCACTTCGCAGTTTGGATAGTGATAAGTGATATCGGACTCATTCCCAAGAGGTGTACATATGACCAAATGTAACAGTTCATGTTTCTTAGAGAATGAAATAGCAAATTTTTGTGAAATAAATGAATGAGTTGCTCCGGTATCAAATAAAACTTGAGCATTCTTAGAACAAACAGTTAGTGTACCTTCCATGATTCCACCTTCGGTCAGTTCCGTCTCTTGGAGAGCTTGCAGACAGCCTTGTTTCTTTGCCTGACGCTTCTCATCTTTAGTGGCTTGCTCATTCATCAATGGGCAATCAGGAATTTCATGTTCTCGGCTCCCACATCAGGGACCAGATCCTAGTTTCCTCCAGCATTCCTTGACTTTATGACCAGCCTTGTCACAGTATTTATAAATTTCCTTAGAAGGTGTAGTGGTGAAGAAAGGCTTGTCATTCTTCTAAAACCTCTTTCCCTTGGAGGGCTCCCCTCCATTGAAGAATCGATTCTTGTTGAATGATGATTTAAAATTTCCCGGGCCTGTGACAGGTTCCTTCTTCTCCTTTCCACAAATCCTTTCAGATAATTCGGTGGCATCTTCTAGCAATTGGGCACGCTGAACCATCTCCGAATAGACTCGGATGTCCATCGGTGCAAGTTTTGTAATATAGTGGGGCCGAAGCCCGTTGAGGAACCTTTTCACCTTCATCTTTTCCGTACACACTAAGTGGGGTGCATACTTGGACAATCTTGAGAACAGGGCCTCATACTCGGCCACTTTCAGGGTCCGTTGTTTCAGTGCGATATATTCCGCGGCCTTCTTCTCCTGAATATGGGTCGGAGAAGTACTTGTTGAAATGTTCAACAAAGTCATCCCATGTGACAGGGTCATCAGGCAATGTTGCTTCTACGGATTCCCACCAGCCTCCAGCGTCCCGCTCCAGTTGAAATATAGCCAATAAGACCCTTTCCTCATCCATGCATTGCACTATTCAAAAAATTCTGTCAATCTCTTTCAACCAGTTTTTAGCATGTTCGGGGTCTGACGAGCCCGCGAATCTTGGTGGGTTCATGTTGCGGAAACCTCTGTGGAGATCACCTGCTCCACGGTTAGCTCCACCTTGCGCCACTTGCTGTAGCGCCTACGTAAGACCTTGCACAGTGCACTGCATCTTGCGCCATTGTGCTCCCTTCAGCGGCCATGATCGTACAAGTGAATTTAAGTGTACTAAGTATCATGTTTAATTTATAAGGTCGAATGTCATTATAGAACTTAACCCATGGCTCTACCCATCTCACCGTGTGTATGGTGTAAACCTATCCTTAGGCTTGGGTTTTTCCTAGATTTCGATCGTGACTTCTAATTTCCTAGGGTTGAAATCCTAGGCTCTCATACCACGAAGACTGTGACGCCCCGAGCGCGGAAGATACTCGGGGTCGTGACCAGCTTATATAGAACCATTGAATCAGAGCAGTATACAAACTTTTTTTTTGACAAAAAATAGAGTGCGCAAAAGACTAAATACTGAATAAGATTTAATTTCTAAAATGATACCAATGTTCAAGATGACAATTATCCGATTAACCAATTGGTGACAAGTCTATTCCATGACATTTATTATTCAGATCTACATACTAGGCTACAATCCTTAACAAGCTTCAATCGACTAGACTGACATAATTGGAAGTACAAAGGGGACTCAAGTAAATCAAAAGACGCGACTAGCTGATAGTAGATGATCGGTAACTCTATCACTCTTCACTCAGTCGCATTCCCATTCGTGTGTATGTCACTATCCGAATTACCTGAAAAATGTTAGAATGAACTGGATGAGTGAATCGCTCAGTAGGAATTACATCTCAAGTTCAAGTAATCTTTAAGTACATTACATGTTATGTACAATGCAAGTATAACAATGCATGATGATCAAGTAAGAAAATCAGGTATACGGGTATATCTATGCATGATAAACGAGTAAGAGATCAAGAACTGTATAGAGAGAGAGTATCGCGTGATTTCAAGTATTTGACAAGTAGGATATCAAGAACTTTATAGATTTTGATACAACTTTTCAGGCAAGCAAAAATTCATGTTCAAGCAAGTAGAATCATGTTCCAGCAAGTAAAGTTCATGTTCAAGCAAGTAATATCAAGTGCGTGTTACTGGAATTGGCTATTTCAATCAAGCAAGTACTTTGCCCTTTTTCGGGCCATGCAAGTGAAGTATTGCCCATTCTGGGTCACGCAAGTTAAGTCAAGCAAGTAGTGTCACGATAAAGTAAGTGTGGAATGTCTCAAGTCAAGCAAGTCAAGCAAGTACTTCGTTGCAATGCTTAAACACCATGATCATTCAGCTCCCACGGGCATAGGTACTTTTCGGCGCTCCTCCCAGGACCAGATCGGGCCCTATATGCACAACATTTCATGTATTTCTTTTGACATCCACTCTCATTTATAGCCAATACGGAATTTCATGGGTTGACCATTATAAGATATACATAAGGTAGATTGTCATGGAGTGGAGTTCAAAGGCATATATCATGCAGGAAATGAGATAGGGTTATATCGGTATAAGTTAGGAGACTAATCAGGAAATCAGAATGAAATCAGTGGCTAGCAGGCTGCCTCACTGAATTGGCGCCTAGGGATTAGCTCTGCTTTCAAGAATTGGCGCCCAAGGGGTGTCCCTTCTTTCAGGGAATTGGCGCCTGGGGGTTACCCAGTCTTTCAAGAAATGGCGCCTGGGGGTTACCCTATATTTCAAGAAATGGCGCCTGGGGGACAGGCAGTCTTTCAGGAAATTGGCACTTAGGGGTCAGGTACTCTTTCAAGAATTGGTGCCTGGGGGATAGGGCTTCTTTCAAATTTATATATATATATATAAAGGAAAATGGTGCCCCTACAGAGAGTCTTCATTTAAATGTCGACCCTATGGAGGGTCACTATTTAACCAATTGGCGCCCCTGGCTAGGGCGCCAATTCATTTGGCTATATTTGCACCGGGCAGGTATATTTTTAGACTCATAACACTATTCATAATGTCGTAGGTTCACAAAATCAGGAAGCAAGGTCATGGGTAGACAGAGAAAATTATCGGGAGTTCAGAATCATGCTCATGCAGAATTGTTGGATTTTAGTTTCATAGATATTAATTTTCTAACGTGGTGTTCATAATTTCTGGGAAAAAAGAATTGGCGCCCCTCTACAGTGTCTTCATTTAAATGAAGACTCTGCAGAGAGTCTTCAATTATTTTACAAGATTATGGAATTGGTGCCCCTCTGCAGGGACTTCATTTAAATGAAGACTCTGCAGAGAGTCTTCAATTTGTAAATGGCGCCCTGGTCAGGGGTGCCCTTCAGTTGGGCTCATGCTTCGCACCATACAGGTACGTTTGAGATACAAGTTACTGTTCACATTTTCAAAGTTTCTCAAAAATAGGAATTAAGGGCATGGACAGGTAGAGTAAAATTTCATGATGTCAGAATCCTACTCATGCATAAATTTTATGGTTTAGTACCATAGATATTAATTTTCTAAGAGTGCGTGATTATTAATTATGAAACTAACTACTGCGAGAGACAAGTATATCAGGGCTATATAATATGCAAGATGGAATGACTACTGCGAAAACTAGTATGTCAGGAACTATATAATATAGAAAATGGAACTAAACTACTGCTAATCCTGCTTGTTGACCCTATATAAGCTACTGGTTAGGCCAGATCTTGAGAAAACCTACCTTTTTGGAGGGGTATACGTGGTTCTAAATAAGAAATCCAAGCTAGCCCTTCTTCGTCTCTGCAGCTGAGCTTCAGAGAATAAACAATAAGAGAAGCCACACGTTCTCCACCGCAAAGCTCCAGCAGTAGGACATAGAGTGTAGGAAGAATACGTCCCTTCACGTCTTCCGAAGGAAAGAAGGAGATATTCCCTTCTGCAAGAGCACTGATAACGGCAGTAGTCTCTGCCTATGCTACTGAGGGAAATAGTTATAGGAAATCTGGTTGCCAACGCAAAGCATTGGTTTATTATCTTGCGGGTCCCGTTGGGGAACAAGATCCAAGAACCTTGCTATCCACGGCCAGAGGATGGTGCATTTCTAACTAAATGAGGCTGTTTGTGTCTCAAAGGATGGGTTTGGAGTACAGATAGGAATTGGCGCCCTTTCAAGGGGGCGCCCATTGATATGTCTTTAGACAAAAGCTTAGCCTTCACGTGGGTCTGCAGAAGATGTATTATATATATAGGTTTGTGATCCCCTTTGAAGGAATTGGCGCCCTTCTGTGGATGATCTATTTGGTAGGTGGCACCCTGGTGCAGGGGCGCCCCTTCCCTTGGTATGGAAAGAGGGAAAACCCCTCTACGTCATCTATGTGTTGGCTGTAAGGTGGCCTTTAAGTGATGTTTGGATTGTATATTTATATAGTAGTCCTCACAAGGTATGTTTATTTTTATAAGGCCTTCATGTAGGATTATTTATTTAGGAAAGGTTAGTTTCTCAGTCATGTTTATCCGTGGTGCTATACACATGCTGCTACTCGTAGCAACCACATGGGGACGAACCCCAAAAGAAGAACACGCTGCAAAGATGCAGCAACACACGATGAGCAACCCCCACAACTATCATAAATGCTGACAAACAGCTTGCACGAGGAACAGACTCCTCGACCACACATACACGGCTGCATAGCAACCAAAACACACTCCGGTCCTTAAAAGAGGGTACCAAAAAAATGATGAAATCTTAGCAACCACACATAGAAAATAGATGTAGAGTTTCAAAAGAAAACACAAAACGAAACTAAGAAAGACAAATGTAGCTTTAGATCGAAATCTTCAAGTTCAAGATGTAGATCTGGACTGAGATCTGAAGGCTAGTCCACTTTTCTGTTCAGTAGCCACACAGTGACTTGGGGAGGAAGGTTCTCTCCACTTTCTTTCATATTTTTCCTCTCAATGCTAGGGCCGCTCAGGCAATTTGTTGGAGGGCTACTCTTCTCTCTTTTCTTCTTCTTGGATGCTCTACATAAAGGCTCAGGGCGTCTCTAATGTCTAAGGGTTGTAGTAGCTTCTTCCCAGATGATATGTCCTTATGAAGAGATGCATGGAAGGTTCCCTTTTTTAGATCTGTTATCTGATTGGTCCATGATAAAAAAAGAGAAACATGGAAAGTTATCTTTTTCACATCTGTTATCTGATTGGTTCATGATAAAGAAGAATATTCTAACTGTAACGACCCAAGATCCGGATACTAGGAAGGACCTGATACCATTTGAATCATGGTCTGTCGCCCACGAGCCGAAGGGCTCGGAAGGGCTAAAGGGTGTGTGTGAGTGGCGTACACAGAAATAAGAAATAAAGTAGGAACAATAATTAAATAAACTAACTACAGAGTCTAGTCTAAAAGTACAGTCTACAGAAATAAAATGTACCCAATGCCGAGTGAACACCCGACCCGACGAGCTGGCTACTACGAACCTCTGCGCGGCACCTCCGAATCGCTGGGAGGAATCGCCACACCTGAAAATTCGGGGGTGAGCCTCATGTCACTGGCTTCGTAAGGGTCCAGCGAAACCCCAACCGAAAACAACGGTGGTGACAGAAAGCAGCAACAACAGTAGGAACAACAAACGTAGTGGCCGATAAAACCTCGGCTCTATACATACTCCTACTATACTGGGAAACACACCCCGATCTCACAGTCGGGGGACCACCGAACTAACGAGAAAACCCTGGCTAGGCTGCCAGGGGAAACACCATGACAACGCTGTCGTGGAGGCCTATCCTCACGAACTAAGGCATGGCCCAAGACCACGCGGTCTGGGAACACGGTCACGACCTCGGTGTCGTAAACCCAGAGCCGTCTAGGGAAAACCCTCGGTAACACTACTAGAAACCCTAGACCTCGGCGTCGGAAGAGCACTCAAAACGAAAAACATGGGAACACCCATCTTGTGTGATAGGAGTACTACCCACTAGAAGCAAGGCCGAATGCGTCTACTGACGTCTTAGTCTGTGCCTCAGGTGTCTCCCTCCGGCCTAGTGAGAACTGAGACACCGTACTAGTAACCACAAAAGAAGAGTCTAGTCGGGGTCATGCACGTCAACACTTGTCTGATGTCCCCGACCATGTGTGCACACACTAACTGACTGCACGTGTCAGGCCCTCTAGCGGATTTTCCTCTCGGCCTGCACTTGGGCCGCTACAGGGGAGGCCTTACGGTGACTAGCCTACAAACCGTCTCTACCGGGTGTAGCTCTCCACCTACTCCTTGGTGGGTATGCACACACGTACAAAGGCAAGCTACGACTACTGGGGGCTCACTGAGCAAAATAACTCTCGGAAGAACCCTTGGAATATGGACCAGCTACGCATGAGCCCTATCATGAATTAGCTCAGAAAATAGGTGGCGCGATGCCACCAGACTCTGGACAGTCCACTAAACCTACTAAACCAAAGGGCCCTCAAGTCACAAGACTCAGGCCGAGGCCGTCGCACAGGACAGCTCCATGCCGTCAATCTGGCTTACCCTGAGGTCAGAAACAACAGTACGATATATCATTTATGGTGAGACATAACTGCCGACTTAATCCCTTCAAAAGGGAACTTAAGAAACCCTCCAGCCCTAGGCTAGGCAATTGGACTCACAGTCCACAGGCCATAAGCATGGCCCACATGGAAACCGCTTTCCAGAGAAGCTCATGACATGCGAGAATAACCTTCCGCACTCCTGCCGATACACGGTGACTCGATCAAGCGTAACACAGAAGCCCGGAAGATGAAAGGGTCAGTCGGACCCCTAAAACCCACGGGCATGCTAATTGAAGTAAAAGGATACCTCCGGACACCCAAAACATGGTCACGGTACCCACCGGGTGTCCGGGACACTCACGGGGCCAAAGGTCAATCATTGGGTCTCAGTCGGACTGACTGGGACCCAAAATGGGCAAGAGGGGCAGGGGTCAGTCGACTGAACCCCAAGGGTCGGTTGACCAAAGCCACCCATGCCGGTCGGTTGACCGGTACCGTAGGCGACGTCGACGCAGTGCGGGCAGCGTCGACTCCGGACGCTGCGGTCGGTCGACTGGCGCCCACCGGTCGGTCGACCGAAATCCGCAGCGTGCCAATCCGTGGCGAACGCCATTCCGTCGACCTAACTGCCCGAGTCAGTCGACCGAATACCACGGGAAATCGACCGGAGCCACCCTAGGTCTCCGATCCCATGCCCCATTCGATCCCAATCGAAGGAGAAAACAACGGGGATCATTCCCTGGCTCCCAAAACCCAAAAATGGAAGGAAGAAAGCGGGAAAACCTCGCTCGATGTCATGCCCCGAGATTATGTAGCAGAAACAATCGGGAACATATACAGTCGACTAGTATGCTTCGAGCAAGCAATATAATCAAAGCGCAAGACAATCACATTAAAGTAATTGCACAAGTAAAATTTTCCAAACTTCACTTTATTCCACAATAATAGTATCAAAGTACATAAGATCTCTGACTCTCTTTACTGGACTCAATAAAATAAAGATTACATCATGAATCGACTAAGCACTTGACAACTAAGGCTTCTCTCGTTCATATGTCCTTCAATCACTCTCGGACTGATGTGAGACGAACATCCGGGTCTGAATTTTTTTTTTCTTTTCATTTTTCTCCCATTTATTTTCTTTTCAAAAATAACTTCTCCCCACCTTTTTTTCTTACTCTTTTTTATGATGTTTTTTTTAACTTCTCTCTTCTTCTTTTTGTCTTTTGTGGCCAATAGTGATGGGACAGATAAAAAAATTGGTGCTCTATTTTTCTGAGTGTTTGGGCTGTGGTGGCCGAGGTGATGGGCTTTGGAGTTACTATGGGAGAGGAGAGGGAAGGGACGTGGGTGAAGGTGTATGTGCAAGTTTCATGAGTCTGGATAGCTTCTGGCTGTAGCAAGGGGGGGAGTGGGGGCAGCGATAGTGGTGATGATTGGGGTGCATGACGATGGAGGGAGAGGGTTGGGGACTTCAGGAATAGCTGTGAAGAAGGGCAGAGGTTGAACTACGTGGGAGGAGTTGTATAGGATATTTATATTGCTAATAAGAGTATATAAAGGGAAGAACGGAGTTGGTTGAAGGGAGATGAGAAGGGTGGTGAGCGGTGACGGAGGTGGTGGAGCAAACCAAGGAGGAGGAAAAGCTCGATTGGGGCTTCTCACCCAACCCCATCTCAGGGCCGATGCAGCCATACTCATCCTCTGCCTTGGTGGTGGTCGTGGCGGCGGTTGATGTCGGAGAGGTCGACCGAGGCTTCGGATGGGGCTTCTCACCCGCTCCCATCTCAGGAACGGTGCACCCGGAGCTTCCGGTTCTCCTCCATGGCGTTGGTGGATGTGGGGTTGGGCATCTCACCCAAGGGGGGTTCCAAAAATTGGAAGAACACTCGTACATAGCCATGGCTAATTCAAATTCTTCATCATTATATTGTATTCCATCGTGGGTTACATGCTTGTTAAATAGGAGGGGAAGGAGAGAGGTCACAATAGATGGGGAGGGGAATGGACGCCTTGGGAACCCATGGGACATGTGTTGTGCCCCTGTGATTTTGATGATAGCAAACACTATGAGTTATCTGATCATCTGTGACATGTTTTTCAACTCTATGATTTTGATGATAGCATATCATGAACATCTGATTGACTGTCTCGCTATGGGCATATATCATGTCAGTTCTATAGCTTTGCATATCATGAATCTGTGGCTTTGCATATCATGTATCTGTGTCTGAATTATATTTCTGCTTTGGGCATATGAATGTGCTATCTTGCATTAGCAGACATTCAGTTCATACAGCATTGCATTCTGTCATTTATCATGTCTATACATCTCGTAAGTAGTTCAGATGGCGTCAACCCATTGAGTCCACGAGGTTGACGCAGCCTTGAAATGCCTCAAATGGCTTTGAAGATAAGGCTGAATGCGTTGACGCATGGGGTCACTGCGTCGACCCACAGAACTGACCCAGATCTAACTTCACATCAGGGTGAACTACTGCGTCGACGCTGTCATGCTGTAGCGTCTCTATGCATTTCTGAAGTCTACACATCGTTTAGTTGCACACCACTGTGTTGAGAAAGTCTACACATCAGATTGCCTTGCATCAGAGCATTAACAAGTCTATACATAGTCCATGCAACGTCTCATGTTATCTGTACAGCATGCATCAGTGCATTAACAAGTCCACACATTGTCTGTCGCATGTCACTCATTCAGAGTCTATACATCAGTAAGCATTGCCTATTGCATTGTTCATCAAGTCTAGACATTGCATGCCATAAGTCTACACAGTGGTCTTCACTCATGTGCATCAAGTCTTGGCTTTGCATAAAGTCACTCAAAGTCTATTCATTGTTCACAACATTGGCCAAGTCTACACATCGTCATCTTGCATTCAAGTCTGCACGTTGGCCAAGTCTGTACATCGCCACATTGTTCATGCATTTCTTAGCTCAAGTCTGTACAGTCAGTGTGTTTCACTCATCTAAAGTCTATACATTCCTTCCCATCTTTACCTACGTTCTGAACTGAGCAAGTCTATATATTCCTTTCCTTTGCCTACGTTCAGAACACAAGTCTACACACTGTCCTGTAGCTTGCATGAGTCATTGAAGTCTGTACATCGCCTTAGAGCTTTCCAAAGTCTATACATTAGCCAACAATGCATCGTCTCATGCATCATCTCTCGCTACGTCCACACAGCCTTTGCATTGCACTAAGTCTATACATTGCACTATAGCATGCATCTCTCCAAGTCTGTACATCATCACATTGTTCATGCATTGCTTAGCCCAAGTCTATACATCGGCCCTGTAGCTTGCTTAGCCCAAGTCTATACATCGGCCGTGTAGCTTGCTTAGCTGAAGTCTGTACATCCACCGCTGAACCTTCCAAGTCTATACTTCGCTGCATTGGCCAAGTCCATACATTGGATTGTTCATGCATCACTCCATTTGGCAAGTCTGTACATTGGACTGTTCATGCATCACTCCATTTGGCTAAGTCTGTACATCATCCATTGTCTCAACTTGCGTCTCATGCCAAGTCTGCACAACCTAGACATTGTTCAGAACATACTAGCCTATACAGTGTCAAGTATATTCATGCACCGTCTTAGTTGAACTTAAAGTATGTACATCCACCGTCTCCTTTAATTTGAAGTCTATACATCGTGCATTGTTAAGTCTGCACATTGTGGTAAGCAAGTCTACACAACGCCTTGTTAGGAAGTCTATACATCGCCATAGCTCGCATGCAGAGTCTAGACAGTCTTAACCAAGTCTATACATCGTGTCTGCATGTAAGCATTCAATGTCTGTACAGCTTCAAGGGGTAAGTCTATACATTGGATATGGGTGAGCATCGTGAAGTCTATACACTGCTTGTGTAACTCAAGTCTTTACATCCGAGTCTATACATCGGCACACTGTTCATGCATCAGTTCTCCAAGTATATACATCGGCGCACTATTCATGCATCGGTTAAGTCTATACACTGGCTATGGCTTGTTCATGCATCTTACCCACGCAAGTCTGTACACTGAGGTCGCTTGAAGGGCTTCAAGTCTACACACTTCAGTGCACATCTGCATCTCCTTCAAGAGGAAGTCTATACACTCGTTTCCAAGGCTTCAACTCTATACACTCGTTATCACCCTTCAAGTCTATACACTCAAGCTGCATCATGCCTGTACACACTTTGTTAATAGCCTGAACCAAGTCTGTACATCCATCTGATATCTTCTTATGACTGCTTGACAGGTACATCCTTCGAGAAGCTGATAATTGGCACGTGATCCGAGGTTGGCACCTAGCACGTGATCTGAGGGCAACGCCCTAATTGGTGCTGCTATAAATATGAAGCCTCCTCCATCTGGTGAAGATAGATCAAGATCGAAAAAGGAGAGAGTGAACGTGCAGAAGTGATCAAGAGAGCAAGAGAGTGATCGAGATAGAAGGAAAGAGCTGCAGAGAGGCAGAGAGGCTGAAAGTAGAAGAAGAAAAAGAAAAAGAGATTGAGATCGAGAGTGAAGAAGAAGAAGAATAGTGTGAGCCTGATACTGAGAAGAAGAAGAGAGAGAGAGAGAGAGTTCGTGGAGAAGAAGAAAGAAGCCTTCATTGAAGATTCGTCTGTCTGGCATTGGATCAAATCCAAACCAGTTTTGCTCCTGCGAGAGCTACTTTGTGTGTCTCATTTCCAGCTTTACATTGCTGTGTTTTTCCTTGTGTTTGTTTTTATTTTGTTCCTTCCATCTATTCACCTTGTTCATCCGATTCCCTTGTTTGGGATCGGGGTTCCTCCTGTGGACTCAGGAGAAGGGGGACATTGGGTCTCCGGTTGCAAGTGACTGGGAGTCACTTGTGGGTTTCCCTCCGGGTTGGAGGAAGGGAGATTCGTCTCCGGTTCTGGTCTTGTGGGTTGCAAGACTAGGTGTTCCCTCCTGGTCTGGAGGAAGAGAGACTTGCGTCTCTGGTTTGCTAGTGACTGGGTGTCACTAGTGGTTTCCTCCGGTTGGGAGGAAGAGGGGAGGTTGTTCCCCTAGTCAAGCTGTTTGGCAGCATTTGTTTGCAGACTGAGTCTGCTGTTCTAGCCCTGCTAGTGGAAGCCTCACTCCGGTTTGGAGTGAGGGGTGGACGTAGGTCTGTGGACCGAACCACCTAAAATATCCTGGTGTTCACTTGTGGTTTGCTTTTGTACTTGTGTTCTTTTCATTGCTGCGCATTAGATGCTTGCTTAGGATCGTGTGAGGGCTAATTCAATTGTGTTGTCTTGCTGAGATCCGTCTTAGTATTTTCAGTATATTTCATCAACTGTTCTTATTCCGCATATTAGAGCATTAGAGTATTAATTGGGCGATATTTGAAGAGGGATACATTCACCCCCCCCCTGTATCCGGGCCTTGCACCCGATCAATTGGTATCAGAGCAGTTCTCTGACTGATCAGATCCAACGATCTGCAGAGGATCCTGTTATCTTTGGTGCGTTTCTGAATTTACTCTCTGCTGCATTAATCTGCTTGCCTATTTAATCAATGGGTTCTCCACCGATTTTCAATGGCTCTAATTTTAACTCATGGGTTAGCAGTCTACATAACTATGTGAATTTGATGGATCCGGATCTGTGGAAGTTAATCTCACATGGTCCTCACAGACTGCCAAAGAAAGAGTCCAAATGGACTAACAGTCACAGATCAAGAAATGGAGAGAATCAGAAAGTTTTGAAATTAATGAAAGAAGCTACTGACAAGGCTCTACATTCTTATTTTTATGACTACAGGTGCGCTAAGTACATTCTGGATAAGCTGAAGCTAGCTCAGAGGAGAAATGAGGATAGCTACCTGATGGCTGACAAGAGCAACCATGGGAGTGATCAAGATGAATCCGAAGATGCTGAAGAGGTAACAAACCCTTTCTCTAGTTACACTTTAGACGACTGGGAAGATGCCTATGCCAATCTGTTAGAATCCTATGAAAGACTAAAGAAGAAGAATAAAAAACTGATAAAGAAGCTAAAGAAACATGAGGATGCTAAATCTTGAGGTGAAAGCCCTGAAATTCTGAAAATTGAAAATGATATATTTAGAAGACAGTTAACAGATTTTGATTCTATTAGTTCAGATTTAGATCATTTGAAATCTGAAAAACAAACACTTATGAAACAAATTGATTTACATAAAAAGGAGAATCAAGAGCTTGTTTGTGAAATTGCTGAACTAAAGGAGAGGCATAGTTTAATTGATGATGATCAGGCTCATAACAATGATGTTGTTCAAAATGAAGAACTGGTGAGAAACTTAGAGCTTGTCAACTCTGAATTGGAAAACATGAAATCTGAAAATGAAATACTCAAAAACCAGCTCAAAGAATCTGAACACAAATCAAATAATCTTGAAAAAGTAAATAGTTTGATTTCTGAGAAACTGGAGGCTGAGAGAGTAATAAACTTAGATCTTCAGAAAAAATTTCAACAAACTTAAATCTGAAAAACAACAAGAAATGTTTTATGAATGTCAGTCTTCAACAGATGAATGGGTGTTTGATGATGAACTCCTAGAGCAGAACAATAAACTGAAAGAGAAAATTAATAAGCTGAATCACCTAAACTCAGCAATGTCTGAGAGGCTAATCACTTTAGAAAAAGGAAAGAGTGTAAGCCTGGTGAGCTCTAGTGAGTTGCTGAATGCTGAACATGAAATTACAAATCTGAAAAACATCAACCTAATGTTGAGTGGGAATGTCACTTGCTGTGAACAAAAGATAGCTAAATATGAGTTAACAATCACATCCCTTCAACAAGAAGTTGATGATCTTTATAACTCCCTATCTGAAGCTGACAATGAAATAAAATTAAAATAGGAAGTTGAAAAACTCAAAAGTCTGAATGATGCCTTGCATCAACAAGTCATTTCCTGTGAAACAGATCTGTCCAAATATGAAGCTAATATTTGTGGCTTAAATTCTGAAATTCAAGATTTGAAAAACTCCTTGTCAAAATTTGTCAAGGGAAAGGACAATCTGAATAAGCTTCTGGGAAAGAGTGATAACTCTCAGAGAGAGGGGCTGGGTTACAGTTCAACAAACAAAAGGATCAATAGCAATAAAACTTCAACTATGTTTGTAAAAGCTTCTGATCAAAACACAACTGCTGGTTCTTCTGTTTTTCAATTTACTGCACAAAAACCCACTGTCAGTCCCAAAACTGTAGGACAAACTCAAAAATTAAAAAAGGATGAAAACCTATAGAAAAAGGACAAAACTACTCCAGTTGGTACAAAGACTGCTGCACACAATTCACATGACCTCTCAAACACTCATACTAAAAAGGGGTCGTGCTATTATTATGGGAAAGTAGGTCACATAATGGAAGATTGCAGATTAATGCTAAAAGATGAGCATGGTAGTGAAACATCACACTCTAGAAATTCTTTTGATAGAAATCATGCTGCTAGAAAGTCTGATGCTTCATGTTATTATTGTGGGAAGCATGGTCATCTCATGAGTGAATGTTTTATCATCAAAGAAGACAATAAACTGCATGTCAGGTCTTCCATTAATTTTCATGGTCCTTATGGAGCTAAACACAAGTCTAGTCAGCACATTGTGTGCTCTAACTGCAATAAGCCTGGGCACAAGGCTGCTGAGTGCTGGTTTGGATCCACTTGGGTTAAAAATGGCTTTCATAGAAGAAATTCTTTTGCTTGCTCTCACTGTGGGAAGAATGGCCATACAGTCAAGAACTGTTGGCATGTTCAGAAGAACTCTGTTAACCCCTATGTTGTCAAATTCCCTGCAAAACTATTTGCAAGATTCTCATGCTATAACTGTGGGAAGCCAGGCCATAGATCTGCTGAATGTTGGCTGGTTAGAAATAAAAAACAAACTGTTCATGCATACAATAGAAAATCTTATGATCATGTTTATAAACCTCATACTGTTGTTACTATGCATCATAAGAACCAGAAACCAGTCACATCATGTAGATATTGTGGAAAGTATGGTCACTCTATGGAAAATTGTTATTTGATGGATCATGATGACCATGTTGCTAAGAAATTGTTTAGAACACCTGTCAGGGCTAACGCAGGACCCAAAGCTGCTTGGGTCCCTGCAGGATCAAAATGATCAAAAACTTTGCAGGTGTGCCTTGGGGGCTGAAGAACAAAGAGGGGTTAATAAACCAAGGTACTCAAAAAGGAAAACCCAAAGATTCTACTCTTCAAGTCAGTTTTGAACAATCTGTTTAAATTCCATCATCTGAAAATTGACTGTTTGAGATGGTTAAGCATCTTGTTAATTTGATCTATGCTTAGTTGGAATTTTTTGAAATGGAATTGCTCAATCATGTTCATGGTAGCTCACTTATGTCTGAAGTGCATGGATTATATTTGAATGTCAAATTTGAAATCATGTAATGTACTTTCACTACACATCATGCACTTAGTCAGGGGGAGCTCAATCATTCTTAATTAACCATACTGCTGCTCATGCTTTGTTGTATATATGTAGCATCTAGTCAGGGGGAGCTTTCCTGTTCCATCTCTTCATCTCTTGAACTCTCACTGTCTAGCTATCTGATCCATTCTTGGCAAATATGTGGTTCACTTGAATTCTCTGCTGTCTACACTTATGTAGTTGTTCTGTCTGAACTCCAAACTCAGCTATTGATTTCAAAACTGCACTGTTCTAATGATTCACTCCTTATCTCATCATGATTGATCTTTGCTAATCTCTCAATAAAAATGCTTTGTTGACTCCACTAATTTCCTGGCAATGTCATTGATTCATCTGAATGAGAAAAGATTTTAGTCAGTGCACCCTAGACATAAATCAGACATATTATGAAAAGAAGAAACTTCTATTATACTGGCTTAAGAATGTTTTGATGAATCAAATTGATCTAAGACTAATGTATTTAATATGTTTTGATGTAAAAGACTTGAAAATATCTGAATCATCATGCTTAATAGATCTTAACAAATTGTCTCATGAACTTCATGCAAAACCTTTTGAAATCTGAAATTCTAAAAGACATGGCTTTCTTTGGTTAAGATACATATAGAAGGTATTGTTCTTAAATATTTCAGTGCACTGAGTATGGTTTAAAAATTCTGAAAACACTTAAAAATTTAATGCAAGAGCAATGACTTTGGTTACAGAGAAACTAGGTTCTCTGTCAAAGAAATGGGGTAAGCCCATGTCATGAAGTGCCATAGTTAACTCTCTTAAAAAAATGTTTGAAAATCTGGCAGAGCAATAGCATGGATGTGTTGAGTAACTGGGGATTCTAACCTCTGATCAAGGTGTCTCCTCATGTAAAAAGACACTCCAAATTGCTAACTCTGTTCTCTTTAAGAGGCAATATGGAAGTCACACTGAGTAACTGGGTCACTTCACCTAAGACGTGTTGTGCCTCACATAAAAAGGTGTTGACTGAACCAAACTTGCCCAGGAATAATGAGTGCTGATCAATAGAAAATTCTGAAAATCTAAAGACATGTTCAAACACAAATATTTCTGTTTAATCTCAATACTATCTTGTGTAACTTCCATAGGAGTCATTGAATTTAAATAAGTAAGATGGAAGGAGGTTAAACATGAATATCAGATGAGTTGTTGGTTCATTTCTATTAAAAGGTGTTTCAGATATGAGTATTGAATTTTTCTTGATAAACTTTGAATACATCACTCTTAAATCATGATGGTAAGTTTAAACTCATTCATAATCTATTATAATTGAAGAATCTGAAATTCGTTTACAAAGATTTATGAATTTGGTGTGCTAATAAAAATCTGTCTTCCTCAATTCATTCATTGTGCTTACAGATTGTGGTAATCCTTGAGTGCCTATGTGCTTTTACTGATAGATGTTTCACCTCTTGTCATACCTCAACTCTATTCTGGCTTAAAGGGGGAGATTAATATCTACAACATAGACTTGTCTTGATTTGTGCCTCATTGTATAACTGTCTCTGTGTCTTTCATGTCTAAATGACTGAGTCAAAGGGGGAGTATCTTTCTTTATTCATATCATGTATGCTTGTATCTCTCATCTCAAACTATTTTTCTTTTTGATGAAGTCAAAGGGGGAGAATAGTTTGACATGCGTCAGTGTGACTCATAGTGTTGCCATCATAAAAAAGGGGGAGATTGTTGTGCCCCTGTGATTTTGATGATAGCAAACACTATGAGTTATCTGATCATCTGTGACATGTTTTTAAACTCTATGATTTTAATGATAGCATATCATGAACATCTGATTGACTGTCTTGCTATGGGCATATATCATGTCAGTTCTACAGCTTTGCATATCATGAATCTATGGCTTTGCATATCATGAATCTGTGTCTGAATTATATTTCTGCTTTGGGCATATGAATGTGCTATCTTGCATTACCAGACATTTAGTTCATACAGCATTGCATTCTGTCATTTATCATCTCTATACATCTCGTAAGTAGTTCAAATGGTGTCAACCCATTGAGTCCATGAGGTTGACGCAACCTTGAAATGCCTTAGATGGCTTTGAAGATAAGGCTGGATGCGTTGACGCATAGGGTCACTGCGTCGACCCACTGAACTGACCTAGATCTAACTTCACATCAGGGTGAACTACTGCGTCGACGCTGTCACGCTGTAGCGTCTCTATGCATTTCTGAAGTCTACACATCGTTTAGTTGAACACCACTGTGTTGAGAAAGTCTCCACATCAGATTGCCTTGCATCAGTGCATTAACAAGTCTATACATAGTCCATGCAACGTCTCATGTTATCTGTACAGCATGCATCAGTGCATTAACAAGTCTACACATTATCTGTCGCATGTCACTCATTCAGAGTCTATATATCAGTCAACATTGCCTGTTGCATTGTTCATCAAGTCTAGACATTATGCATTCCTTCATATCAAGTCTAGACATTGCATGCCATAAGTCTACACAGTGGTCTTCACTCATGTGCATCAAGTCTGCACATTGCCTTTGCATAAGGTCACTCAAAGTCTATTCATTGTTCACAACATTGGCCAAGTCTACACATCGTCATCTTGCATTCAAGTCTGCACGTTGGCCAACTCTGTACATCGCCACATTGTTCATGCATTTCTTAGCTCAAGTCTGTACAGTCAGTGTGTTTCACTCATCTAAAGTCTATACATTCCTTCCCATCTTTACCTACGTTCTGAACTGAGCAAGCCTATACATTCCTTTCCTTTGCCTACGTTCAGAACACAAGTCTACACACTGTCCTGTAGCTTGCATGAGTCATTGAAGTCTGTACATTGCCTTGGAGCTTTCCAAAGTCTATACATTAGCCAACAGTGCATCATCTCATGCATCATCTCTCGCTAAGTCCACACAGCCTTTGCATTGCACTAAGTCTATGCATTGCACTATAGCATGCATCTCTCCAAGTCTGTACATCATCACATTGTTCATGCATTGCTTAGCCCAAGTCTATACATCGGCCCTATATCTTGCTTAGCCCAAGTCTATACATCGGCCCTGTAGCTTGCTTAGCTGATGTATGTACATCCACCGCTAAACCTTCCAAGTCTATACTTCGCTGCATTGGCCAAGTCCATACATTGGACTATTCATGCATCACTCCATTTGGCAAGTCTGTACATTAGACTGTTCATGCATCACTCCATTTGGCTAAGTCTGTACATCATCCATCGTCTCAACTTGCGTCTCATGCCAAGTCTGTACAGCCTAGACATTGTTCAGAACATACTAGCCTATACAGTGTCAAGTATATTCATGCACCGTCTCAATTGAACTTAAAGTATGTACATCCACCGTCTCCTTTAATTTGAAGTCTATACATCGTGCATTGTTAAGTCTGCACATTGTGGTAAGCAAGTCTGCACAACGCCTTGTTAGGAAGTCTATACATCACCATAGCTCGCATGCAGAGTCTAGACAGTCTTAACCAAGTCTATACATCGTGTTTGCATGTAAGCATTCAATGTCTGTACAACTTCAAGGGGTAAGTCTATACATTGGATATGGGTGAGCATCGTGAAGTCTATACACTGCTTGTGTAACTCAAGTCTTTACATCAGAGTCTATACATCGGCGCACTGTTCATGCATCAGTTCTCCAAGTATATACATCGGCGCACTATTCATGCATCGGTTAAGTCTATACACTAGCTATGGCTTGTTCATGCATCTTACTCACGCAAGTCTGTACACTGAGGTCGCTTGAAGGGCTTCAAGTCTACACACTTCAGTGCACGTCTGCATCTCTTTCAAGACGAAGTCTATACACTCGTTTCCAAGGCTTCAACTCTATACACTCATTATCACCCTTCAAGTCTATACACTCAAGCTGCATCATGCCTGTACACACTTTGTTAACAGCCTGAACCAAGTCTGTACATCCATCTGATATCTTCTTATGACTGCTTGACAGGTACATCCTTCGAGACGCTGATAATTGGCACGTGATCTGAGGTTGGCACCTGGCACGTGATTCGAGGACAATGCCCAAATTGGTGCTGCTATAAATATGAAGCCTCCTCCATCTGGTGAAGATAGATCAAGATCGAAAAAGGAGAGAGTGAACGTGCAGAAGTGATCAAGAGAGCAAGAGAGTGATCGAGATAGAAGGAAAGAGCTGTAGAGAGGCAGAGAGGCTGAAAGTAGAAGAAGAAAAAGAAAAAGAGATTGAGATCGAGAGTGAAGAAGAAGAAGAATAGTGTGAGCCTGATACTGAGAAGAAGAAGAGAGAGAGAGAGTTCGTGGAGAAGAAGAAAGAAGCCTTCATTGAAGATTCGTCTGTCTGGCATTGGATCAAATCCAAACCAGTTTTGCTCCTGCGAGAGCTACTTTGTGTGTCTCATTTCCATCTTTACGTTGCTGTGTTTTTCCTTGTGTTTGTTTTTATTTTGTTTCTTCCATCTATTCACCTTGTTCTTCCGATTCCCGTGTTTGGGATCGGGGTTCCTCCTGTAGACTAAGGAGAAGGGGGACATTGGGTCTCCGGTTGCAAGTGACTGGGAGTCACTTGTGGGTTTCCCTCCGAGTTGGAGGAAGGGAGATTCGTCTCCGGTTCTGGTCTTGTGGGTTGCAAGACTAGGTGTTCCCTCCTGGTCTGGAGGAAGAGAGACTTGCGTCTCTGGTTTGCTAGTGACTGGGTGTCACTAGTGGTTCCCTCCGGTTAGGAGGAAGAGGGGAGGTTGTTCCCCTAGTCAAGCTGTTTGGCAGCATTTGTTTGCAGATTGAGTCTGCTGTTCTAGCCCTGCTAGTGGAAGCCTCACTCCGGTTTGGAGTGAGGGGTGGACGTAGGTCTGTGGACCGAACCACCTAAAATATCCTGGTGTTCACTTGTGGTTTGCTTTTGTACTTGTGTTCTTGTCATTGCTGCGCATTAGATGCTTGCTTAGGATCGTGTGAGGGCTAATTCAACTGTGTTGTCTTGCTGAGATGATTCTTAGTATTTTCAGTATATTTCATCAACTGTTCTTATTCCGCATATTAGAGCATTAGAGTATTAATTGGGCGATATTTGAAGAGGGATACATTCACCCCCCCTCTGTATCCGGGCCTTGCACCCTATCAACATGGATTCCTACGAGGAGTCCTTACATAAGTGGAGACATTATACATATATGTATATATTTATGACAAAAGAAAATAATAGACCTCCTAGGAAACCCAAGGGCTTGGGTTCCTACGTGGAGTCCCTACCTAGGTGTATATAGATGTTTATATATGTTACTTATGACAAAAGGGAAACACTAAATATTAGGCCCACTCTATATGGCCAAATAAACAAAAGACAACTTAGACATAAATAATTATATTTGATTATTTGCCGATGCCGCTTGATGATTCCGTTGCCACTTGACGATCCCGTCATACTCCTCTGCTCAGAGTAGGTTCGACCTCGAACCTTGAATTTTGAATCGATGATCCCGTCACAGACCCATTACTTGTATAATCCGAATCCGATTCACTTGCACTTCCTAAAATATTGAGAAAATAGGTAAGAGCGCACTTGCCTAATAGGTATCTTCGTATTAACATGAAGGTAATTTAAGGTATTAGCATTTTAGCTCTAGAGAATAAGACAAATCATGTGGATACGACGAAACACGTATATAACCAAGTAACAAGATACGATCATGACGAGATATGAGGATAGGATTTATCAATCAAGAAAGTAAATTTGGCCTTTTCATGAACAAGAATGTAACAAGAATGTACTAGAAAGTCATGTAACAAACAAGAAAGTACTCTTCACTTAGTAGCAAGTACTTCGTGAATATATCTAAATCTTTACTCATGTCCCGTGGATTTTCACTTATTTATAAAGAAAGTACTCCCAGTGCAATACGACGCTAGTAGCATCATACCCTATGGTTTACAATATATTTCTGACAATCAGCCGAGGGGACTAGCATAGAACCCTTGAACACAATCAGTGCTTGAACTGCATCTTCAAGTACAAATCAAGCTACTTCCACGATTATAACAATAATGTGGCCAATAATGTACAAGCTCAACAATAATTCCATGATAAAGTAACCAAGGCAAGAATGCTTTAATTAAGAACAAAAGATTTCAAGGATGACTTAAATAGACATCATGCTATGGAAGAAATTCGGCAGCACAACGGTATTTTTATTACGTTCCATACTTTTAATATTGACTTACTTAACGTAGGTTGAGACTCCAGATAATCCTAAGATCATCTAAGAACTCAAGAAAACCAACCCCAAAGGTCGAACCTCGGGTTAGACTAAATTAGGAACCAAGCGGTCTATTACTGGACCGTTTATCACACCTGGCGGTCTATTCATGGACCGTTTCTTAAAATAAAGACATCGATGCAGAAAAACTCTCTGGAGCTTTAGTGGTCTAGCGGATAGCCATTTAGTATCCCTTAGCGGTCTAGTGAAGGGCCGCTTACGGAAATCTGACGGTCATCCAGAGGGCCGCTAATGTCTAACATACACAAAACACCGGTAAGTGCTTTTCTAGACAATGGGTTTTAACGGTACAACCAGCTCGGCGTCCTAGTGAGAATCCCAGGCTCGCGGAGTCTTATGGAGGCCTTGAAACAAGATTTTCTAATCCGTTGGAAGGAATATTCAATGGAGAGGTCATCAAGTCCAAGATTGTGTACTTAATGTACAAAGGGGTAACTAATGACAACATACCGGGATATGTGCCATGTACTTAAGAAAATGACTCTTAGAAGAGAGATACCATGGTAAAATAGCGATTAAACCATGTCTAGTCCATAAATCATATAAATTCAAGTTAATTACAAAAGTATATGATTTGGTCATGAAAATAACATAAGTGTAAAAATAGTTCTAAGTGCATAAGGAATCATGAAATCTATTAGAACGTTCTGTTAACATAACTAGATATATAATAATAGCACTTGAAACAGTAATAAAACTAACTTAACTAGGCTTATCATACATTAATTAGGGCCATTCTGCATTAAGCTTCGGGTTAACTTAAATACAGAAATTAGAAACTAAAATTGTCTAGTGGAGGACCATTTCACTGGGCCAAACGGTCTATCGTACGACCGCTAGGATTTCTAGCAGTCTACAGGAAGACCGTTTCTTCCTGTGTTACAGAAAACTTAATAAAAATATTAATCTAAGACATATCATGCCTGGAAATCAACATGTATAAACTTCTACAGCATGATAGAATGAGTATAGGCCAACAATATGCATGGGTTTATGTAATAAACAAGACAATTCTCCTTTTAACTTTAATTAGGGCTAAGAATTGGGCATGAGGAGTATACTAGATGCATAGTCCCTAATAAGTCATAAAATTCTCGGTGTAGAGTGCATGAAATCCACTAAAATCAGAGGGCTTTTATCCCTGACATAAAGTTTAAGCCTTTCATGAGATAACATACCTTTGTCCTGGGCTTTAGACTTTCAATTTAATGCTGAAAGTTGACCCTAATTCTCTGCTCTTCTTGAACCAAATCAGTAACTTCAGATATCTCCTGACTCTCTTGTCCTAAAGACGTGAAATTTTGAGGGTAGATAGAAGATATAAAGGATAATAAAAAGTTCTAAAGTTACTAGCTCTAAATACCTTGTTTAGGACTTCTATTTCCCTGATCTTTACTGGGCCGTTACATAGATTCCTGGGTTATTGGTGTAGGATTAGCAAATTTGGAAGCCTCTAACTCCTTGTAGGATTGATCTCCTAGAACAAAATTTTGAGGGGAGTTAGACCAAAGTATTGTGAATAAAATATTCTAAAGAACCTACCTGAAATAAAACCTCCTTACCTTAGTTCCACACGAGCTCAATGTAAGGGTCGCGCAGGGTGGTTCTGGGGTCTATTTATAAGTTTTAGCTATGTTTCATGGATTTGAACGAACTTAGAGTCCTAATTAGGTCTTCAATTCGATCCTCAAGCCTTCTAGACTTATCTAATTAGTAGATAGTATCGATCCTAGGCGATTTGGATGCTAAAGTTCCAAGCTTTTCACGTTCCCTTCCTTTCACGGAATCTGCAGAGCTTAGCGGTCTAATGCTAGACCGTTTTCCACTGATATGCGGTCTCGCGATAGACCGTTTTCTAACCTGGGCGCCGAATTTGAACAGTTTCAAACTCTTCCCCCTATTATCCATTTATTTATCTTATTTATCCACTTAAATTCTGAATTTCCAGAAATTAAGCTTCTAGAATATGGGCCAACTCTTTTGGGCTTGGGTTTTAAGTCCTTTGGATTAAATTAAATAGGCCTAATCTATTTATTAGTAGAAGGCCTTTACTTAATGAGACTTAATTAATAGTAATTCGCTTGATATTTTATTTAAATGTTTAATAATCCTATTTAAATCTAGAAAATTTCTAGAAAATTCTAGGGCATTACACTCGATCCTACGAATCCGTCGCACGTCCGAAAATGCATTCAAAACCCCCCAATGGTAATAAACCCATGCTCGGCTCACCACGGCCTATCAAACTCACGGAAAATAAAGTACAGGGGTTAAGGATCCATCCCCCTACCTCGACTGAAGATTCTGCGCACCGTGCATGCCATTCCGTTGCAAAATGCCCGCGAAACCCCCGCCGGTTCACGAACTCGCATTCGAGCTTCAACATGCCACCATGCCTCCATCCTCGACCCGTCCTCGTGCTCCTCACCCTCACGTCATCTCCACCTCACCTGCCATCGCCTTCGTCAGCCGCCCGGAGCAGAGGGGGAGAGAAAGAGAAGAGAGAGGGAGAGAATGAGAAAATCGGGAGAGAGAGGGGGTGAGGGGGTTTAAATAGAAAACCCACGTGGAAATTCCATGATCTGAAAAATATAAAAATGGGGGAAAATACTCCCCATGATCCTCGAGAAATGCACAACGTGCCTGCAACGTCCCGGAGCCTGACAACACATCGGTTCACCTCTCACAGGATTCCGAAGGTTCGTCAGACACAAACCCGCGTAAAGCCGAAAACGCGTTCCGGGACTCACAACGACGCTCCAAACCCACAGATCCTGATCCAGAAAAATGAAAAATTTTCTGGGGTGTTACAGTCCTCCCCTCCTTACAGAAATGTCATCTTTGAAATTGAGGGAACCACCAAGGCACAGGGGAAGAACATCACACATAGCTGGCAGCGCTCTCAGAGCTCCAGCTCAGAAATCTCTAAACACACGGAGACACTTCTCCTAAGGGATATCACCAGACCTTGATCATGACCAACATGCCTCGCTCTGCTCACAACACACATCGATCATCAGAGCAGGCATAACACAAAAGGGAACAAGTCTGGCATCACCTCAGCCACCATGAAATTCCAACCGTGGCATCGCTGCTACGATCTCGCTCATCGGGGAAACACAATCCTCGCTACAAGAAACATCCACTGATCAAATCCCATGCTAGGCAGACCAATCACGCGTCAGCTCTGCTACCAACTGACCAATCTCAAGCCTTCCACAGGGGAAGACCATCACTGAGCTTTCACTAGCTCACACAATCATCACAACTGACTGCGATAAATCTGTCGGCTCTATGCCATGAACCATCTAACACCTGGCAAGCCAAATGCCAATAGCCACATTGGACTAGCTCTGTCAGAACTCAAACCTCGACAAAGCCCAGATCCTGTCCGAAAAAAGGCACATCATGGAAATGGCCACCAAAGGCCTCGCTTGCATACGGCTCTCACCCTTCTCGACTCGCTACAACCAGCATCTTTTATCTGTGAAAGACCATCCGCTGGTCACTAGCTATTTATCAATGGGAAACCTTCACTCGCTCGACTTCTTCCTTCTTTCCTGTTCTATCACCAGATCCAATGATCACATTGCAAATCTGGACAGGCCATCCGCTGACTCTCACACAGACCATTACCGCATCTCGAGCCGATCCTCACTTGGACACCGCATCCAGACCTATCCTCACGCCAACTCTACCCTCTCAGGGGAGCATGGAAAAACCAAAGGACAAGATCCCAGAATCCTTGATCCTCACCTCACTCGACTTAGGCTTATAGGGAAATCCTCCCATGCTGGTCATAGACCAAGGACCACCATCCAACGACAACGTCCCTTCAGGGACGTCAACACACAGGCATCGTCGATCGTGCGGTCTCATCAAATCCTATCTTATCTCAATCAGTCCAAATTGATGCCTTCCAATTCCTCGGCTCCGCTCTCGCCACAGAGCCACAGGACAACACCTGAATGACCCTCGGTACACGTCTTCAGAACAGACAAGTGCCGCCTGCCACCACAGCATCCTGGTCGATGACGCCGCGACCAATGCACACGAGTCAACAAACCTCGTAGATTCTTATCACAACTGAGTCCTCTTCTACATCATTCAGAAACTCTCAGACTCCACTGGGCCCCTTGATAGTACAGACCTTGCCATAGCCGACCACTCTAATAGCCTTACCAGCCGTTCACAATGACAAACAAGGATCCGTAATCATCCCAGAGATCACTCCTGGGGAAACACGATCTCATCCGAGGACAAAGCTTCCAACACACGTCAAGCATCGAGCTTACCAACTCCGACCACCACATCCTTGTCCTCCGTCCGGCGATTCCTCAGCAACATCATCCGGGTTCAGAACCAAACACCTGACACGGCTTCCAACAAAGGAACAAGGTACTCATGCAGCACACTAGTCGACAAATTTCTCCAATTCTCCATCTTGCCAGTGCCACAAACCACAATGCCTCCAAAAAAGGCACGGCAACCAACATGGCTCACATAGCCAGAGACAATCTCACACTAAGGAAGCAATCCTCTGATGCTCCACACAAATCCGTGGGAATCCTGCCCGCAGCCATCAATGCTACGATCCTGGGCCTACGGTGTGATAAGCCCACTAGACATCTGCTGCGCACTCTAATCTACGCGAGCAGAAACCATAGCCACGACTCGGGATACTCCATCTCGACAATCTTCAACTCGACTGGCTAACTCTGGAGAACAGGGTGGCAAAAGACCCAATTACCTCAAACCCAAGCACAAATTCTCTCTCCTAATCTGGCAATCCTCTACAACTCCCTTACGGAATAATGTAAGAGAGACCAACCTCCTTGTCCCAACATAGGACGCGTCCCGCTCAGACTTCATGACACACAAGAGAGACCAACCAATCCGAACACATAATGTAAGATGACGAACTTGGCAAAACGTGATCTCTCCAACCAAGGAGAAACCAACAAACTTCCTACAAATCGGGAGATATCCATGCTTGACCTGACCTCAAACCTCACGCATGTCGGGAATAGCACCTTCCAGCACCTAGAGAATACCATTGCCTCTCGTCAGGTCAGCTCCTCCGAAAACACTCGCCAAGTGTTTTGTCTTACCACGATCACAACATCTCTCGATGCACCACTGCTGCAATTCCATGAACTATAACTCGCCACACCTCGAGCACTGATTCTATTGATTGCCAGCCACACATTGCCATAATAGTTGACCTAATCGCTGCCACACACTCCTTATCTATGCCAGCCTCGGGTCTCGGAACCATTAACATGCCAAAACACTTACCGAGGAGCGAAGAAACCACGAACAACACCAAGCTCGAAGGCTACTACACCTCTATCCACCAGACATCATTCCCTTGAATCCGTCCGTGCTAACAGTAATCCATCTTCAATACTTGGATCCTCAAAACATCCATCATCTGAGCTGCCACCACGCGGACCACCACGCCAGGAGCCACGACACGAACCACAATCAACACCTACCAACGCTCATCCTCCATCCCAAATATGCCGCGGAACCTTCACATCTCCCCTGCAATCTCACACGGCCAATCCAAGAGTGGCGCAATGGCCCCAAATTCCATAATCTGGGCCAAAACCAAGCCACCGCCACATAATCTCGAACCAAATCTAGGACTAAGACAGTCTATTCACGCGTAGAAACGCAAGACTTAGAGCTCTCTAGGACATCTCTGCCCAATCCTACCTCAAAATCAACAAAATAATCGGGACCGGCACGTCATTTCTGAGGCCAAAGAGCATAATGAGAACGTCGGGCTTGACAATCAGCAACTCATCTGGAAGATCCTCCGCTCATCCGAGCACATCTCTTGACCAGAACACCCGCTCTGTCACCTTAAACCACGATCTTAACGCCTCAGGGGCCGGATAAACACTCAAATTGGGGTGGCCAAAATGGCATTAACTCCCTCAGAGCACACTGATGGCCAATTAACCACGGACAATCCGCGCCAGCCACCTGGCCTCGCTGAAAATTCCCTGAACGCAGCACCACAACAACGCACCTGCCGGCAACCTCTGCCCAACGCAACACCACCGGGGCCACCACCCATCAGGAATAAATCTCTTTATCTCATTCCTCAGACCCCACTCTTGCACTCCAACGAAACAACAGCCGCCTTCATAGCGCCAATGCAACGCAGGCAAGCTCTCAAGTGAGAAACAAAATGGAAAATAAACATAAAACCCTATGCCAGCTGCTGATTGTACTGGACCTTATGGACTCTAGTCACTGCAATTATCTCAAATTCCCAACTACACTCCATAAACACACTTGCTCTGGTACCATCTGTAACGACCCAAGATCCGGATATCGGGAAGGACCCGATACCATTTGAATCATTGTCCGCTGCCCACGAGCCGGAGGGCTCAAAAGGGCTAAAGGGTGTGTGTGAGTGGAGTACATAGAAATAAGAAATAAAGTGGGAACAACAATTAAATAAACTAACTACAGAGTCTAGTCTAAAAGTACAGTCTAAAGAAATAAAACGTACCCAATGTCGAGTGAACACCCGGCCCTGCGAGCTAGCAGCTACGAACCTCCGCGCCGCACCTCCAAACCTCGGGGAGGAATCACCACACCTAAAAAGTAGGGGGTGAGCCTCATCTCACTAGCTTAGTAGGGGTCCCGCGGAACCCCAACCATATACAATGGCGGTGACAGAAAGCTGCAACAACAGTAGGAATAGCAAACGCAGTGGTTGGTAAAACCTTGGCTCTACAGCTACTCTTATTGTACCAGGAAACACACCCTGATCTCACAGTCGGTGGACCACCGGACTAATGAGAAAACCCTAGCTACGCTGCCAGGAGAAACACCATGACAACAGTGTCACGGAGGCATGTCCTCGCTAAATAAGGCCTGGCCCAAGACCACGCGGTCTGGGAACATGGTCACGACCTCGCTGTTGTAAACCTGGAGCCATCTAGGGAAAACCCTCGGTAACACTACCAGAAACCCTAGACCTCAGCGTCGGAAGGACACTCAAGAACCACTAAAAAACATGGGACAACCAGTCTCGTGTGACGGGAGTACTGCCTACTAGAAGCAAGGCCGAATGCATCCACTAACGTCTTAGTCCGCGCCTGAGACACCATACTAGTAACCACGAAACAAGGGTCTAGTCAGGGTCGTGCTCGTCAGCATGTGTCCAAAGTCCCCTACCATGTGTGCACAAACTGACTGACTGCACGTGTCAAACCCTCTAGATGGTTTTCCTCCAGGTCCGGACTTGAGTAGCTACAGGGGGGGCCTACGGTGACCAACCTACAAATCGTCTGTCCCGGGTGTAGGTCCCCACCTACTCCCTGGTGGGTATGCACATGCGTGCAAAGGCAAGCAATGACTAGTGGGGGCTCACTGAGCAAAATGACTCTCGAAAGAACCCTCGGAATCCGAACAGGCTACGCATGAGCCCTATCGTGAATTAGCTTGGAAAATAGGTAACACGATGCCATCGAAGTCCGGACAGTCCACTAAAATAATTAAACCCAACGACCCTCGAGTCACAAGACTCAGGTCAAAGCCGTCGCACAGGATAGCTCCAGGCTGTCAATTTGGCCTACCCCTAGGTCAGAAGCCATGGTACAATATAGCTTTTATGGCAAGACAAAATCGACGACTTAATCCCTTCAAAAGGGAACCTAAGAAACCCTCCAGCCCCAGGCTGGGTAATTGGACTCACAGTCCACAAGCCATACGCATGGCCCACATGGAAACCGCTTTCCATAGAAGCTCACGACGTGTGGGAATAACCTTCCTCATTCATGCCGATACATGGCAACTCGATCAAGCGTAACACAGAAGCCTGCAACACGAAAGGGTCACTCGGACCCCAAAAATCCATGGGTATGCTAATCGAGGTAAAATGGAACCTCTCGATACCCAAAAACACGGTCATGGTACCCACGGGGTGTCTAGGACACTCACGGGGCCAAAGGTCAGTCATTGGGTCTCAATCGGACCGACCGGGACCCAAAACGGGCAAGAGGGACAGGGGTCGGTCCACCAAACCCCAAGGGGTGGTCGACCATGTTGAGATATGGTTTTGATGATAACTAAACTTCATGTGTGATGGAGATTGTTGAGCTATTGACGGAATCTTCATTGGATCGGCAAGCGGCAACGAACGATCGTCAAAGCGGCGCCGACAACTATGAAACTATATAAGCTATTTTTAAATGTTTTATGTTAATGGGCCACATGAAATGATATAAGTGGGCCTAGTGTGAGTTTCCTTTTGATTAGGAATAGGTATATAGCTATAACTAGGCCCTAGTGTACACTCATGAGAGTCCGCGTAAGAACCCATGTCCTTTGGGTTTTCTATGTGTCCCACCCCCTCCCATTTAAATGTGACCTCTCCCCTTCCCACTCTTTTCTATTTAAGTTACTTGTAACCCCACGTAAGGAATAGAATGGAATCAAAATTTTTGGAAAACAATGTGAAGTCTCCACGAGGGGCCCATACCCCCTCTCCCCTCTCTTCTCTCTTCCCCCTCTTTCTCTCCCACGATGTCTCCTCTCCCTCCTACCAGCTTTCCCACTTCGCAGGCCTACCCTCTCTCTAGTTCCCCTTGTCTCACCATCCTCCCCTATCTTCCTTCTAACTCCCTCAAACCTACCTGCTAAAACCCCCATGGCCGCCGGCCTTCCCTTCCTCTATCATCTCCCTTGGCTTCTCCATCTCCCCCACCCTCACATCCACCATCTGGCCATCTACCAAAACCCTCCCTTCCTCCGGCCCTCAACCCCCCTCTTTCCCTGCCTCAGCTATCTATCTCCCCCCTCCTCTCCCTCTAAACTTCTTCTGTAGGCCAGGATACTGCCCTCCTTCTTCTCCTCCCTCAGCTCATCTCCCTCCCCATTCCCTCCTGCAGTCTCCCTCACTCTTCCTCCTCCACCTTCTCTCCACCTACTTCTCCGGCAATAGGCCAGCGCCATCGCCCGCCAACCCCGCCTCTTATCACTCAGCACCCCCCTTTTCTTTGCTCCTATAAGAACCCATCGCCATTCACTAACCTCACTTAAGAACCCAATGCCCCCACCACATTCACCATGCGCGAGCAGCACCATCGTCCCAAAACCCACCACCAAGCGGCCTGGCAAGCCCTGCACAAGCCTCCTTCGAGCTAGCCGAGCACCGCGGCACCCCTCCGAGCACGACGACCATCTCACCGAGCGCAATGGCATCCACATGCATGCTCCCCTTCGAGCACCCTCGCTAGCATCTCGCCGTCACCATCCTCGATGAAGCAACTACCAAGAGCACCATCGCAGCTCTGTTGCTTTCCCGAGCTCGTCGGCCTCCATGAGCACACTCCTCTTTGCTTAAATTCCTTTGCTTAATTAGTATCGCATCTTAGTGCCGTCGGTGGTAAGTGGAGCGCCCGAACCCGAGTTTGCTTATGATTGAGTGACTACCGCGGGTGAGTTGCGAGAGAGCCATTAACACCCACACCCTCGGTGTGCTGGCCGCCTACGAGAGTGGGCATCCTAGGACCCTTGAGAGGTCCAATCCAAAGCTAGCCAACCCCCGGAGCAGCAAGGGCCCGTCCCGGACCCTGACCACTATCACCGGTTTGCCTACGGGCACAAGAGTGCGCTTAGCGGGTGAGTCCGCCCGAGTAAAGTCACCGGTTCGTGCGTTGGTTGCTTGCTAGGTCCAAGGGTCATTTGATCATGTGATTATCACCCCAAGGTGGTGTCACATCAAGTGGTATCAGAGCTTAGGGAACCGGGTTGCTCCATCCAACCGGGATCCTGAGCTACGAGGTTCGAGGTCGAACCTCCTCCAAGCGGAGGGGTTTGATGGAATCTTCATTGGATCGGCAAGCGGCAATGAACGATCGTCAAAGCGGCGCCGAAAACTATGAAACTATATTAGCTATGTTTAAATGTTTTATGTTAATGGGCCACATGAAATGATATAAGTGGGCCTAGTGTGAGTTTCCTTTTGATTAGGAATAGGTATATAGCTATAACTAGGCCCTAGTGTGCACTCATGAGAGTCCTCGTAAGAACCCATGTCCTTTGGGTTTTCTATGTGTCCCACCCCCTCCCATTTAAATGTGACCTCTTCCCTTCCCACTCTTTTCTATTTAAGTTACTTGTAACCCCACGTAAGGAATAGAATGGAATCAAAATTTTTGGAAAACAATGTGAAGTCTCCACGAGGGGCCCATACCCCCTCTCCCCTCTCTTCTCTCTTCCCCCTCTTTCTCTCCCACGATGTCTCCTCTCCCTCCTACCAACTTTCCCACTTCGCAGGCCTACCCTCTCTCTAGTTTCCCTTGTCTCACCATCCTCCCCTATCTTCCTTCTCTCTCCCTCAAACCTACCTGCTAAAACCCCCATGGCCGCCGGCCCTCCCTTCCTCTATCATCTCCCTTGGCTTCTCCATCTCCCCCACCCTCACATCCACCATCTGGCCATCTACCTAAACCCTCCCTTCCTCCGGCCCTCAACCCCCCTCTTTCCCTACCTCGGCTGTCTATCTCCCCCCTCCTCTCTCTCTAAACTTCTTCTGTAGGCCAGGCTCCTACCCTCCTTCTTCTCCTCCCTCAGCTCGTCTCTCTCCCCATTCCCTCCTGCAGTCTCCCTCACTCTTCCTCCTCCACCTTCTCTCCACCTACTTCTCCGGCAACAGGCCAGCGCAATCGCCTGCCCACCCCGCCTCTTATCACTCAGCACCCCCCTTTTCTTTGCTCCTCTAAGAACCCATCGCCATTCACTAACCTCACTTAAGAACCCAATACCCCCGCCACATTCACCATGCGCGAGCAGCACCATCGTCCCAAAACCCACCACCAAGCGGCCTGGCAGGCCCTGCACAAGCCTCCTTCGAGCTAGCCAAGCACCGCGACACCCCTCCAAGCACGACGACCATCTCACCGAGCGCAATGGCATCCACATGCATGCTCCCCTTCGAGCACCCTCGCTAGCATCTCGCTGTCACCATCCTCGATGAAGCAACTGCCAAGAGCACCATCGCAGCTCTGTTGCTTTCCCGAGCTCGTCGGCCTCCATGAGCACACTCCTCTTTGCTTAAATTTCTTTGCTTAATTAGTATCGCATCTTAATGCCGTCGGTGGTAAGTGGAGCGCCCGAACCCGAGTTTGCTTATGATTGAGTGACTACTGCGAGTGAGTTGCGAGAGAGCCATTAACACCCACGCCCTCGGTGTGCTGGCCACCTACGAGAGTGGGCATCCTAGGACCCTTGAGAGGTCCAATCCAAAGCTAGCCAACCCCCGGAGCAGCAAGGGCCAGTCCCGAACCCTCACCACTATCACCGGTTTGCCTACGTAGCGGGTGAGTCCACCCGAGTAAAGTCACCGGTTCGTGCATTGGTTGCTTGCTAGGTCCAAGGGTCATTTGATCATGTCATTATCACCCCAAGGTGGTGTCACATCAAGTTGAATAGAAATATTTCCCAAGTCTCACTCCCCTCCACTAAATTTCTCTTCTCTCTCTCTCTCTCATTATCTCTCTCTCCCTCTCTCTCTTCAAGAAGGGGGCACACCATTCTCTCTCTCCTCCCTCCTCCCAACCACTCCCAACCCCCACCTACCTCCATTAACTCCACACAACTTCCCATAGCCCCTCTTTACTCCACATCTAGTTCCAAGAACCCTCCACCAATCTAAGTCCTACTTCCCAACCACCACCTACCCCCCTCCACTTCCCTAAGCACCCCACCACCTTCCCAAGGCTGAATTAACCTCTCCCAAAGCCCAAATTCGAAATTCCCTCCCCTCTCCCATCCCTCCCACACCCTAGGTCGACCCAAACCAGACCCCCCTTGGTCTGGTTGCCCTCCTCCTCCGCCTCTCCATCTCACCCTCTCCCTAGTGCACCTCCACCCCTATCACCACCTCCACCAGCTGCAGCCCCTTCACCCACGTCCTCCCTGCTTCTCCAGCCATCCCAACAGCCATCCTTGAACCCCTAAACACCTCACATTCCCCTCCCATATCCATTAGACACACCCTCCACCTCTTACCTGTATTGCTATCCCCTTCCCCACACCTTCTTCTTCCCCTCATTCTGTCTCTGTTTCAGGCAGCCTAGTTGCAGTGCCTTTCAGACGCAGCCACGACCGTCTCTCAAAGATTCAGGTAACAAGGCCTATATTTCTGGAATCGTCTGCGAGGTAGCTTTCCAACGGTGGTGGCCTCGCATCCATCCGAGTCTGGAGCTGTTCGTATTCGAGGATCTCGTCCAACTGTGCATTATGTCCCTGTCTGAAGACCTGAAGCTGAAAGCAGAAGCTGCCACGGCCAGATCGTGAAGGATCTGAGTGCCATTTTTGAGGGCAGAAACTACGTCCAGTTAGCTTTCATCTCCAAGAAGAAGGACCTAGTTCGGCCACCGGAGCTATTAGTTACCATTTTCTTTGCCGGAGTGTGCAGTCTGCCACCTGTGGGTCCAGGTTCGACCAGCCCCCACTTCTCCGGTCACCACTCTCTTCTCCGACCTCAGATTCTGGCGCTGTCAACTTATTCTCAAAGCTACTCCGACCACGATCGCTCCACCACCAGTTTCGTTCCATTTGGAGTTCGGGAGCATCCGCAGTGCCTTCTGCAACCTACTGCATCAGTTCTGCATCAGTCAGTGGCAGAGCGTTGCTGTCCTGCTCCAGTCACCGGTACGATCAGCCCCGCGTTCCAGAGCTTCTGCAAAAATTCAGACATCATCCTCTGTCAGTTGGGAAACTTTTGGCACCAGTTTCATCAAGTTTGGAGTTCTGTGGAGTCCGTGGCGACGTCGTCATCGACACCCTGTCCAGCGAGCCTGAAGCTTGGCAGAACCGGCGGAGTTCGGAAAGTCGGTCTTCTTTGCTTAATTCCCCCACCCCGCTTGGCCGACTAAAGGCCCCTCCCTACGTGGAGGTAGTTTTGTTAGCGCAGCGAGAGTGATATAGAAGGGGGGGATGAATAGATCACTCCCAATTTGCAAACCTTAGGCGAGAAAATAAATCTACCGCTTATGCCCCTTCTAAACTAGCACACAAAGAATTGCAAATGCAGGTACCAATCAAGATCGAATGAGAAAATGATGATTAAGAGCTGAACACACAACTAGTCGAAGAGACAAGCAGATAGAGAGCGCTGATAAAGATCGCAAACCACAGAGAAGACAACCGGTTTTTAGGTGGTTCGACTGCAGTCCGCAATCTACATCCACCCCTCACTCCAACTAGAGTGAGGATTCCACTAGCCACTGCTAGAGCACAGCAGACTCAGTCTGCGAACAACTTGCTGCCAAACAGCTTGAAAACCCAAGGGAGACAAATCCCTCAACCAAGCTCTGCTACCCACAGAGCTTGTAACCTGTTCTAGCACCTAGTATGAACAGAATCGGAGAGTGCCTCTCCCTTCCTCCACACACCGGAGGGAACCTGCTAATGACAACCCGTCACTAGCAACACCAGAGATCAGCGATCTCTCTTCCTCTGCAACCCAGAGGGAAACCGGAGTTAGACTCCCTTCCTCCACACACCGGAGGGGAACAGATCAGAAATAGACAAAGAACACATAAAGAAAATCAGAAAAGAAACTAAAGACTGATCGAGAAAACATTCGATACTGAGAGTTAATACAAATGTAGCTTCCTGGGAAGCAATTTCAGAAACCCGATACTGCAAACTCTCTCTCTCTTCACTGCTATCTCTCTTTTTCTTTCTCTCCACTGCTATCTCTCTTTTTCTTTCTCTTTACTGGTGGATCGAGCTCTCTGCAATACTACCTTTTCTTTCTTGGCTCTGATCACCTTCATCGGTGGACGAAGGTTTCTATTTATAGCGGCAGTAGGTGGATAGGGCACAAAACGCGTGTGCCTCCCACGTTCGATCCAGAACCTTCCTGTCACGTGACCTCATTGGATTGGTTCCTCTTGTCTTGGATCACGTGCACCCCCTTTATTTGGGAATAATCTTCCTCGTACTTGTAAGAAGATAAAAAATCATTAACACGCAGTATGGCCACTAAAACTAAAGCTGCATGAGGTATATGATAACAGCACGACGTGACCAGTACACGAGATAGGAAAAGAACGACACGAGATACACTGTAACAGAACAGACACAACGAGGAGAGCGACACGAAGTGAGGTTATAAAACAAGAAGAACACGAGGTCTAGGAAAGGCAACACGAAGACATAAGGGTGACATGAGGTGGTACATTCAACAGCATGAGGTGCTGCAGTGTTCAGTACGCGAAGAAAAAACTAACGATATGAAGACGAGGACAACACAGACTGAAACCAACTCGAAGACGAAAAACAGAAACCAACACTAGGTGTGGTCACAAGGCAAAAAGTACACTGGGTCAGAAAGACAACACGAACTAACAAATGGCAACAAAAGACGACACGAAGTGAAACAACACTTGAAAACATAAGAAAAACAACTCGAGCACAAAATAGCTCGAATGAACGACTCGAAGACGAGGCGACACGGGCTGACCACGACACGAAGACAAATAACTATAAATGACACGAATATAGAGAACTCGAAGACATAAGGGTAACATGGGGTGGTACAGAAAACAGCACGAAGTCAGAAAAATGACACGGCTATCGCGACACGTGATGAAGCAGTGACACTAAAACAAAACGACTCGAGGAGCAACAGTAGGTGACACGAAGTTAAACAAGCAGAGAGAAAAAAATGACACGAGATGAGGTCACAAAGCGACAAAGACACGAGGTCTAGAAAACACGACACGAAGACATGAGATAGACACGTTCTTCAACAACACGTGATGAAACTGTGGAAGTAGAAGAACAACTCGAAGTATTACCTCATACAAGTTTTCTTGTCAAGCATGGAAATCAACACGAAGTGTTGTACACTCAGACGACACGAAATCATTTCGTGTTGGTGAGGGAAAGCAACACGAAGTGTGGCTTAAGTGACACGAAAACAATTCCCAAAATTACCTGAAGTGGCTCGAGGATTTACGTTAACACAGAGAAACATTTTTGTTCACAAAAATTCATAGTGTTGAAACCATCAAGACATTAAGACGAAGGCAACACTAAAATTCATTTGGTCAAATTGTTCAATTGAATAGGACATTCCCTTACTGTATAACCCATTCACTTACATGATGAAACATGAGATTATCTTGAGATAAAGAAATGATTTATAGTGTGAGACATCATCAAAATCATAGGGACACAACAATCTCTCCCTTTTTGATGATGGCAACACTATGAATCAGGCAATATCAAGGTTTATCAGGATTTAACATGAAATCAATACCATCTGCAACAACAGATTAAATTCAAAGCATGCTCATGCAAATGAATTAGAATGCTCATGCAAATGAATTAGAATGCTCATGGAAATGAATTAGACAGACCCTACAACTCACTCTCATTAACTCACTCTCATTTCCCCCACAACTCATAATCAGGAACTTCCCCAAGGCGACTAGCCACAACCAACTGATAAAATCATTGATATAGCAGAACCTCTCTCCCCCTTTGACATCAGCAAAAAGAAATGCAGAAGACATAACAATGCTGGAGACATGAAGAAGAAGTGCAGTAACGATCTTAGTGCAGAAAGTCACGAATAGGTCTTAAGAAAATAAGTGAGGTTCTAACATCAAAAGAAGATTCTTTAAGCTTCAGTACACAATGGAGAAATAGAATTATGAAGAGTATATCAGCATACATAGTGTATGATGTAGAGCAGGAGTTGACAAGTATGGCCAAATAGAGCTGATCATTCAACTATTCCACAAGACAGCAAGAGTCTAAATCAGAGAGGTGTTCTCAAGGTATTGAGGACAAGCAATCCATTAGTTGCATAACAACAAGGAATGTTTGTTGGAGATAATTTCTAAGAAGATCAATGAGTAAGTTGGTAGTTCACTTCTTTTGACATTAGGGAGACACCTTGATCAGAGGCCTGAATCCCCAGTTACTCAGAGTGAGTACCTCATTACTTCCCCTTTTTATTTTTTAAGGAACAGAGTTAGTAACTGTGGCTTTTGACATGAGGAGACACCTTGATTAGAGGCCAGAGTCCCCAGTTACTCACCAGCAAGCCGCCATTACTCTGTCATGACTTTTCATTTATTTTAAGTATCTGACACCTCATGACTTGGGAGAAATATTCATTTCATTGATGAAGCTCCCAGTTTCTCAGTTATCAAAAATAGAACATGTTTGTTCAGTTAAGCCCTTGAGTTAAAGAGATAGAATGATTGAAGATAATACCAGAAGAGAAGGACTTTTCTTGTATTGAGTCTTGAAGTCTAGATTTCAAGTTGATTGGGTCAGATATCAAGACATACGTGTTTTTGGCCTGAACCATAATCAATGACAATGTAGGAAGATATACTTTATGCAATTAGTCCAGATCTCTGAGTGAGTGCCAACGGAAAGATTCTAATTGGATTTTAGAGACACTGACTTATTGACTTAAGAGATAAGTGACACTCTACTGTCTGAGAGAACTACACTAGATTAGTCATGAAAAAACCAGCAGAGATACACAACTGGGCACTCCTTTTGAATTTGTCAAAGAACTTCTCTTCTCACATTACAACTCAGCTCCCCCTAAGACATAGCATACCTCAATAAAACATTTCAGCAAAATCTCAAGGCTTCCCTCAATTTAGAGCATTCCTGAAAGCTAACCAGTGAGCATTCCGAACTCCCCCTTAAACCAGCAAGCAAGAAGGCTAACCAACAGATAGACAAACCTCCCCCTCACAACAGGAACATGCTTCATAATTAAGACACTTTGTATAAGCCTAACTCTCTTCTTAATGTAGTGAACTTTTCATTATCCAGAGGTTTTGTGAAAATATCAGCAATCTGATTATCTGTTCCTACATGAATCAGTTCAAAATTATTCTTAGACACCTCATCTCTTATAAAATGATGTCTTATCTCTATATGTTTTGTTCGAGAATGCAAAACAGGATTTTTAGCAAGATTGATGGCACTTGTATTATCACAGTAAATAGGTGTGCACCCCAGGTCTACTTGGTAGTCCTGAAGTTGGTGTTTAATCCATATTACTTGTGTTCCACAACTCCCTGCAGCCACATATTCAGCTTCTGCAGTGGAGAGGGCCACAGAATGTTGTTTCTTGGAGCCCCAAGATACTAAACACCCACCCAAGAATTCACAATGGCCACTTGTGCTTTTCCTGTCTAGTTTACAGCCTGCATAGTCAGCATCTGTGTATGCTACTAGATTCAATGTGTGAGAAGCAGGAAACCATAAACCAAGAGAGTGACTAGCTGACAAATATCTGAAGATTCTTTTAACTGCAGCTAAGTGTAGTTCAGTGGATCTAGACTGATATCTTGCACACATTCCTACACTGAATTGTATATCAGGTCTAGAGGCTGTTAAGTAAAGAAGTGATCCAATCATACCTCTATAAAGTTTGGCATTTACTTCTTTACATGTCTCATCTGCATCCAATGATGTATTGGTGCCCATGGGTGTAGTAATGTGCTTTAAGTTTTCCATGCCAAACCTTTTGAACAATTCCATTGTGTATTTGGTTTAGTTGATGAAGCACCCATCTTCTAGCTGCTGTACCTGCAATCCAAGAAAATATTTTAGTTCACCAACCAAGCTCATCTCAAATTCAGCAGACATCATGGTAGAAAATTCATTACATAGTTCATGCCTAGTTGATCCAAATACAATGTCATCTACATATACCTGGACTATGATGAGATCTTTACTCATGCCCTTGGTGAATAAAGTCTGATCAACTTTACCTCTTTTGTAGCCCTTGCTGATCAGAAATTCAGATAATCTTTCATACCAAGCTCTTGGAGCCTGCTTTAGACCATACAAGGCTTTGTTTAACCTGAAAACTTGGTTAGGTTGAGGAGAAAATTGAAATCCAGGAGGTTGTTCAACAAAGACTTCTTCTTTAATAACTCCATTTAAAAAAGCACTTTTAACATCCATTTGTTGGAGTTTAATGTTCTTTGAGCATGCAAAGGCAAGCAACAATCTTATGGCTTCCATCCTAGCAACTGGTGCATAAGATTCATCAAAGTCTACACCGAATTCCTGACAGTAGCCTTTGGCTACTAGTCTGGCCTTGTTCCTCGAGATGATTCCATCTTCATTCATCTTATTTTTGAACACCCACTTGGTTCCTATGACATTAATACCATCTGGTCTTGGAACAAGCTCCCAGACATTATTCCTTTCAAACTGACCTAATTCCTCACTCATAGCATTTACCCAACCTTGATCAGCTAAGGCCTCTTCTACTGTTTTGGGTTCAATTTGTGAGACTAAAGCAATTAGGTCGTCATTATTCACATTTCTAAAATGAGATCTAGTCCTTAGAGGTTCTTCAGGATTGCCTATGACATTATCTAACGGATGGTCTTTAAGGAATCTAATATTTGTTGAAGACTCACCTGTTTCTCTTTGACCTTCCTGATTTTGGGAATTTGTTTCTCCATTCTGCTGAGTCTTCTCTTCTTCTTGTTGATTTTCCAGAAAATCTCCACCATGATTGGAGTCCTTGTCAAGATTTTCAACATTAGAAACATCTTTCTTTTCACTAAAAAGAATGTGTGGAGATTCTTCCACTTTCTGATCTGATACATTAAATACCCTATATGCCCTTGACACTTCTGAGTAACCCAAGAATATTCCAGGTGAACTCTTGGCTTCAAACTTGTCTAAATCTTTCTTATCATTGTTATGAATAAAACATTTTGCTCCAAAAATTTGGAAATGAAATAAGTTTGGTTTCTTACCTTTTAGAAGCTCATAGGGTGTTTTTTTGTGTATGGGTCTTACCATGACCCTGTTGATTATGTAGGTTGCTGTATTGGCCGCTTCTGCCCAAAACCTTCTAGATAACTTACTTTCAATCAACATGGTTCGGGCCATCTCCACCACTGTTCTATTTCTTCTCTCCACGATCCCATTCTGTTCAGGTGTCCTGGGAGAGGAAAACCTGTGAGTTAGTCCTTCTTTGTCACAAAGTTCAGTAAACATGGAATTTTCAAACTCACCTCCATGATCAGATTGAATAGAACTAACCTTGAACTTTCTTTCTTGTTTGACCTTATTGAAAAATAGATTAAACTTTTGAAATGCATCACTCTTATTTGCTAAGAAAAATATCCATGAATATCTAGAGAAGTCATCTATGATGACATAGCCAAACCTGTTACCATTAAGACTCTGAGTTCTGGTTGGACCGAAGAGATCCATATGAAGAAGTTCCATTGGTCTAGAAGACAATGGCGCAGATCTTAATTTGAAAGAGTTTCTGGTCTTTTTGCCTAGAGCACAGGCATCACATGATTTTGAAATGGAATTAAATTTAATTCTAGGCATGCCTTTAACTAAATCAAGTTTGACCAGTTTATTTAAAGTAGAAAAGCTAGCATGACCTAGACGTCTATGCCATTCAAAAGCATCAATTTCATAGTTAGCAGACAAATAAATAGTAGATTCAGATTTCTCATTTAAGTCTACAATGTAGACATTATTAATCCGGTTGGCTACAAATTTAACCTCATCAGAATTTATTTCAAAGATTTTGCATGAAGTATCATCAAAAACAACCTTGTGACCCTTGTCACATAACTGATTGATGCTGATCAGATTATGTTGTAGCCCTTCCACAAGTAAGACTTTTTCAATGGAGTTTGTGGAAGACTTACCTACTGTGCCAACTCCAATTATTTTACCTTTGTTCTTTCCTCCAAACTTGACCAGACCTCCTGGCTTCATCTCTATCTTGCTGAACTTGGATCGGTCTCCTGTCATATGCCTGGAGCAGCCACTGTCGAGGTACCACTTGTTGTCTTCAGCTGCCAGGCCGACCTACACAAGTATATCAAGCAGAGTGATTTGGAACCCAAGATGAGTTGGGTCCAAGTACATTGTTTAAATCTCTGATCAAGTGTTTGGGTACCCAGATTTGTTTCAGCATGGTTTTCTCTGGCACCCTCCTTTCTGGTTTATTAAAATTCAATCCAGCTGGACTGGAGAAATGAGTTCTATTCCTTTCATTGGTCTTCCTGTTCCTAGGAAATTTCCTGTAGGCTTGTTGATTGGTATATCTTTGACCATGAAAGTTGTTCCTCCAGTAGGTCTTGTTTGGATCCATCTGATTGTTATAATTCCAGCTCTTATTCTGATTTGTTTTCTTGGTCTAGCTACCATTTGTGTTCTGGTGAATGGACTTAATGTTATTCTTCATAAAGTTCATTCCAATCTTGAATGGTTGTCCAGTACTGGTTGTTGTGTTCTCTTTAGGACTTTGAGTTTTCTTAGAACTGTTTGAGCTGGATGGTATGTCTAGCTTTTCTTTTCCCTTCTCTGGACAGAAGGTGATGGTCTTGAATTGCAAGGGTCTCTTGTTGGTTGGGTCATAGCCTAGACCTTCCTTATTGAAATTGACCCTAGTTCCTAGTATAGCATCTAGGCTAGTCTTTCCTTGGATAAACTTCTCTAAGACTTACTGTTTGTCTTCCATCTCCTTTTGAAGAAACTCAGAATTATTTAGAAGTTCAGCATTTACTTTCTTCACAGCTTCATATTTCTCTGAATTCATTCTGATTTCACTCATGCTTTCTTCAATTTTAGTTTTGAATTCATTGAGCTATTTTTTACTTTCTTGGATTTCTCCCCTAAGCTTATCATTCTCTTTCCTTTGTGAGGTCATTTCTTCTAGTTGTTCTTTTAGCTTTGCATTTTCCTCACAGACCAGAGTTTGTTCTTCAACATTTGTGTTAAATTTTCTTTTCAGAACTCTGTGCTCTTTGCTAAGTGAATTAAATTTATCTAGTAAGTCACCATAAGCATCCTCCCAGCCATCAATTGAGAAATTTTCAAAAACGTTTATTACCTCCTCTTCACTGTTTGCCATAAGACAAAATCCTTCTTCATATTCCTCCGAGGAAGTGTCTTCGGGATTTTCTTCTTCCTCGCTCCATGTGCAGACCATCGCCTGTGGCTTTTTCTTCTTTTGCACCTTTGTGAACTTCTTCTGAAGATAGGGACCTTTCTTATGGAGTTCTGGGCATTCGCCTTTCATGTATCCCTGTTTGTTACAGTTAAAACAAGTCAGTTTCTTAGGATTTCTATCTCTGTAATTGGTAAACTCAGCATTCTTGTTAAAAGAGTGTGGGTTCTTCTTCCTGAAGGTCTTCCCCTTTGTCCTCAAAAACTTTATGAACTGACGAGTGAGCATAGCCTGCTCCCCCTGGTCGAGATCTGAAAGACCTTCAAGCTCGGACTCAGACTCGGGGCTACTGCTACTGCTCCCACTTTTACTACCCTTGTTGCGGGAAGCTCTTAGAGCTACATTTTTACCCTTCCTCTCACTACCTTCTCCACCTCCTTGGAAGTTCATCTCATAGGTCATCAGGGATCCTATGAGTTCATTCACAGTTAAGACAGTCAAATCTTTTGACTCCTCAATCACAATGGCCTTAGTGTGCCATGCCGGGGATAAAGATCTAAGGATTTTCCTGACTATATCTGCCTCAGCAAGATCCTTCCCTAGCCCTTTAAGAGTGTTAGTGATCAAGGATAACCTGGCATAAATTTCGGTTATATTCTCATCTGCATTCATCTTAAACATTTCATACTTGGAGGTGTACAGATTTACCTTCGAGGCTTTCACTTGAGCTGTACCTTCATAAATTAATTGCAGCTCATCCCACATTCGCTTGGCAGTTCTGTATGCAGATATACGAGCATATTCCTCTGGATGAACAGCACACTGGATTATGTTCAGCGCCGTCCAGTTGAGTGACGAGAGCTTCACATGATCATCTGTCCAAGCATCCTCGTTTGGTGGCAGCTCATATGGCCCCACCGTGATTACTCTCCACAATTTATGACTCTGAGCTCTAATGAACACTTCCATCCTGTTCTTCCAAAACAGATAGTTACTACCATCGAAATAAGGAGGGCGACTAATGGATTGACCTTCGGCCATGAAGGTTCTAGGACCACCACCATTTCCTTGACCGTTCGTCCACATGGCGTAAACCTGCTCTGATACCAAATGTTAGCGCAGCGAGAGTGATATAGAAGGGGGGGATGAATAGATCACTCCCAATTTGCAAAGCTTAGGCGAGAAAATAAATCTACCGCTTATGCCCCTTCTAAACTAGCACACAAAGAATTGCAAATGCAGGTACCAATCAAGATCGAATAAGAAAATGATGATTAAGAGCTGAACACACAACTAGTCGAAGAGACAAGCAGATAGAGAGCGCTGATAAAGATCGCAAACCACAGAGAAGACAACCGATTTTTAGGTGGTTCGACTGCAGTCCGCAATCTACATCCACCCCTCACTCCAACTAGAGTGAGGATTCCACTAGCCACTGCTAGAGCACAGCAGACTCAGTCTGCGAACAACTTGCTGCCAAACAGCTTGAAAACCCAAGGGAGACAAATCCCTCAACCAAGCTCTGCTACCCACAGAGCTTGTAACCTGTTCTAGCACCCAGCACGAACAGAACCGGAGAGTGCCTCTCCCTTCCTCCACACACCGAGGGAACCTGCTAATGACAACCCGTCACTAGCAACACCAGAGATCAGCGATCTCTCTTCCTCTGCAACCCAGAGGGAAACCGGAGTTAGACTCCCTTCCTCCACACACCGGAGGGGAACAGATCAGAAATAGACGAAGAACACATAAAGAAAATCAGAAAAGAAACTAAAGACTGATCGAGAAAACATTCGATACTGAGAGTTAATACAAATGTAGCTTCCTGGGAAGCAATTTCAGAAACCCGATACTGCAAACTCTCTTTCTCTCTTCACTGCTATCTCTCTTTTTCTTTCTCTCCACTGCTATCTCTCTTTTTCTTTCTCTTTACTGGTGGATCGAGCTCTCTGCAATACTGCCTTTTCTTTCTTGGCTCTGATCACCTTCATCGGTGGACGAAGGTTTCTATTTATAGCGGCAGCAGGTGGATAGGGCACAAAACGCGTGTGCCTCCCACGCTCGATCCAGAACCTTCCTGCCACGTGACCTCATTGGATTGGTTCCTCTTGTCTTGGATCACGTGCACCCCCTTTATTTGGGAATAATCTTCCTCGTACCTGTAAGAAGATAAAAAACCATTAACACGCAGTATGGCCACTAAAACTAAAGCTGCATGAGGTATATGATAACAGCACGACGTGACCAGTACACGAGATAGGAAAAGAACGACACGAGATACACTGTAACAGAACAGACACAACGACAAGAACGACACGAAGTGAGGTTATAAAACAAGAAGAAACACGAGGTCTAGGAAAGGCAACATGAAGACATAAGGGTGACACGAGGTGGTACATTCAACAGCACGAGGTGCTGCAGTGTTCAGTACGCGAAGAAACAACTAACGATATGAAGACGAGGACAACACGGACTGAAACCAACTCGAAGACAAAAAACAGAAACCAACACTAGGTGTGGTCACAAGGCAAAAAGTACACTGGGTCAGAAAGACAACACGAACTAACAAACAGCAACAAAAGACGACACGAAGTGAAACAACACTTGAAAACATAAGAAAAACAACTCGAGCACAAAATAGCTCGAATGAACGACTCGAAGATGAGGCGACACGGGCTGACCACGACACGAAGACAAATAACTATAAATGACACGAATACAGAGGACTCGAAGACATAAGGGTAACACGGGGTGGTACAGAAAACAGCACGAAGTCAGAAGAGTGACACGGCTATCGCGACACGTGATGAAGCAGTGACACTAAAACAAAACGACTCGAGGAGCAACAGTAGGTGACACAAAGTTAAACAAGCAGAGAGAAAAAAATGACACGAGATGAGGTCACAAAGCGACAAAGACACGAGGTCTAGAAAACATGACACGAAGACATGAGATAGACACGTTCTTCAACAACACGTGATGAAACTGTGGAAGCAGAAGAACAACTTGAAGTATTACCTCATACAAGTTTTCCTGTCAAGCATGGAAATCAACACGAAGTATTGTACGCTCAGATGACACGAAATCATTTCGTGTTGGTGAGGGAAAGCAACACGAAGTGTGGCTTAACTGACACGAAAACAATTCCCAAAATTACCTGAAGTGGCTCGAGGATTTACGTTAACACAGAGAAACATTTTTGTTCACAAAAATTCATAGTGTTGAAACCATCAAGACATTAAGACTCAGGCAACACTAAAATTCATTTGGTCAAATTGTTCAATTGAACAGGACATTCCCTTACTGTATAACCCATTCACTTACATGATGAAACATGAGATTATCTTGAGATAAAGAAATGATTTATAGTGTGAGACATCATCAAAATCATAGGGACACAACAAGTTTTGGTTGTACTAAGCTTAATCCCTACCCCAAGATCACCCCTCCTGCGAGAGGTGTAGTGTTGTACTTCATTCACTTTCAGGTCAAGCGACACCGCCGCGACGATCGGGTATATACCCTCGCCTCCCGGCGCGCCCTCGTCTCCGAGCGGGATCGGTGTTTTCACACCGATCAGGTGAGCCTCTGATACTACCGTTGATTGCCTAATTTCTGCGAGTTTAGTATTACTTTGAATGCCCGTCGGACGGTGAGAAGAGAGCCCGTACTCGTATGCTATTTTGAAGGTGTCCACCGCGGACCGGGAGAGAGTGCCACCCAAACCCCGCCCTGCGGGCCAGCCGCCCACGAAGTTGGGAATCCTAGGCCCTTTGGGGTCAGCCTAAGCCAACTAAGTCAATTAGAATCATTGGGTCTCGCCTCGGACCCTTGCCATCATCCCCCGGCCCCGCCGGGTGATCGCGTGTGCCGAGTGAGTAAGACGCTATCGTGAGAATCATTGGAGTGCTTGTATGCTTGCGGGTCTAGGTCCTAGGTTGCTCATTTCATGCTTAGTCATCCTTGGGCTGTGTCACATCAGCTATGGTTTTGATAATAACTTAACTTCATGTGTGATGATAGTGGTTTTGATAATCACAATATATTGTCTGATTGATTAATGGACAATATCTTCATGACAAATGAACTCACATGTTACTATCTTGCTTTGCAGGTACTGTTACTGGGCTAGAATGCATGCGCCTTCGTGCATGTTGTAGTGTGGGAATGTTAAGATGAATGTTCTTGTTCTTTTTGCCCATACCAACGTGGATTTATTAGTGATTCATTGATATGAATTGATTGCTTGTCATTGTGTAAATCATTTCTATTTCATTATTTGTCCTTATTGAAAGGATCATCATCTTCCTTTCACTCATACAAATTCAATCATTCCTCAAATGGCAAGTGTGCTTAGATTCTGAACTTTTAGACTGAACATGCAACTCATGTGTGCTTAACTGAAACCATTTTCAGATGATCTAAATGCTCCCAGATGATTGAATAAATGTTGCTCTGAACTGAAGTTGGAACTCATATGAGGATCTTAAGATGAAAATGTTATCAAAGCATTTATGCATCTCATGCTAGTGCCTTCATGTTCATACTTCATGTCTAATCTCGGTCTCAAAACTAGCTTCATATGTTAATGCATGACCCATATATTTTGATCTTGACCTAACCTCTTGCTTTATCATATTTTTCAAGATGAAAAATCATGGTTGATCCTCATGGAATTATGGTAATATTTAATCAATTATTTTCCATTGATTTGATGGTGGTTTTAGTTACTTTTCAGGCCTAAACTAGAAGGGGTCGACCCTCTCAGGTTCTGTTCAAAACAGAACCAATTTTGTGAAACCTGCCTGAAAGGGTCGACCCCTGTAACCAAGAACCAAATGTTGGTTCTGTTTGGGTTCTGGAAACACGAGGGTCGACCCCAAGGGTCGACCCTTTCCTATTCGACCTCTAGCCGTGATTTTTGACCCCCATTTTCTTGCTCCTAAAGTCTTCCAATCCGAATCCAACTTCCACAAATCACTCCACAAAATGTGGATCTGGTCCCTAGGCTATCTTTTGATTGTCCTAAACCTATAAAACATCTTATTGGATTGAAAACCCAAAGGAGGGACTAAGCTAGATCTGAAAATCTTGAATTCCTCTCTATCATTGTGTGCGCAGGTCGCAAGCAGCAGCTCCAGGGGTTCTTCCACCATGTTTTGAGCGTGAATGTGAAGGGAAGTAGCTGCAAACAAGTTTCCAATCGATCTCCTAACAGAAGTTGCATAGAGAATCAAGCTACGACATCATTTATGCAAGAATCCTTCATCATCCTTCAAGAACGATCTAAGGGGAGTCAAGAAAGATCCAAGGGAGATAAAGAGAGTGCTGTCCAAAGAAAAGAAGAGCCAAGCAAGCCTAGATTAAACCTCCGTTCAAGTGTAGATTCAAGCCACATTCAAGATCAACAACATAGATTCAAAGGGGAGCCAAATCAGGAGTTTTTCTCAACTGAGTCATATTGTGTTTTAAGTTTCAGATTTGTATCTCTTATAAACTGCATACTTGTGTGTGTGTGGGTCATTATTGGATTCGTGGTCATTTGTGTGTGTCGTATTGGATTCATGTGTGTGCGTAGGTCTTTCTAGATCTACGTGTGTGTGAGGTTTGCTGCACTTGTCGCAGCGTGTGTGTATTTTGTTGATCCGCCTGTTGGATTGTGTTAGAGACTACGTCTCCGTGCGTATGTGTGTGTGTGTGCATTGGGGCACGTCCCCATGTGTGTTTGCAGGCGTCGTCCTGCATGTGTGGTTGAAGCGTCATCTCCGTTTGGGGATTTATCCTTGAGTGAAGCCTCACCTAATTTGGTGAGGGGTGGACGTAGGGAGCCCGTCGTGCTCCCGAACCACCTTAAAATCCCTGTGTATTGTGGTTTGCTTTGCGCGTTGTCTTGGTTTGATTGTTGAATCCTTTTATATGATCGTGTGGGAACGGTGAGATTGAGATAATCTATTTCTTGGCTTAATTAACTTCCTTAAACTTGTTGAAAGGAATTTACTCCACCACGCAGCATTCGTCTTGTCGTCTAGTGTGAGGATTAGTGTAAGCTGTTATCTAACTTGTTGTTCAACAGATTTGATATTTTAATTGTTGTTTCATTACACTTGTTAAAACTGGAAGTGTTTCCTTAAAATTTGTAATCACCCAATTCACCCCCCTCTTGGGTGTCATTGATCGTGGGACCCAACAATTGGTATCATAGCTAAGGCTCTAATTTCATAGATCTAACGATCTAGAGTGATCCGGATCAATGACTACCATGATGTACACCTTGAACTCACCACCCGTGTTTGATGGCTGAAATTTTGATTTGTGGTTAGGAAGGATGTGCAATCTAGTCAACTCATATGATCCTAAGCTATGGAAGCTTATTTCACATGGTCCTCATGAATTGCCAAAAGACAAAAATGTCTGGACTGAAAATCAAAAGCACATACATGATCAAAATTGCTTGGTTTTGAAGTTGCTTACTGCTGCAGTTGTAACTAACTATTTTTCTTATGTCTCCCATTGCAGATCCGCGAAGAAAATATTGGATGGATTAGCAGATCTCAAGGAGGAGCTTAAAGACAGATGTCTTGTAGCGGGCATGAGTGAACAAGCGAGTGGTCAGCCAAGTGAATCGAGCTCAAAGATAAACTCTGACTCTGATTATGAAGATGATTTTAACTATGAAGAGTTGTTGAATGCCTATGAAGAGCTTGCTAAAAAATACAAGAAGTTAAAGTCTGAAAACAAAAAATTAAAAAAGAATGTTGGTCAAAATAAAAGTGATTCCTCATGCAAAGAATGCTCACACCTTAAGGAATTGATTGATGGTTACATGTTTGACATTGAAATTCACAAAGATCAAATCTCTTCCATAAGAAATGAAAATAAGGAGCTGAAAGAGAGAATGAGTCTAATGGACATTGGCCAAATTGAATTTACTCATGATAAGAAACTTGAAAGAGAAAATGAGAAACTAAAGGAGTTGAACAATGCCATGTCTGAAAGATTGTTGAGACTTGAAAAAGGAAAATCTATGGTCGTTAGAGAATGTGAAAATATGGATGAGTTTAGGCAAGAAGTAGAATGCCTCAAGACTACCAATGCCATGTTGAATGTTAGTCTTTCCACTTGTGAAGAAGAACTTGCCAATTCTTAATTACACATTTCATCTCTTGAAAAAGAAATTTCTGGCTTGCATGCTTCATTATCTAAATTTGTGAATGGCCAAGAAAACTTGGATAAATTGCTGGGCATGAAAGTGAACATTCAAAAAGAATGGCTGGTTTTTAATCCAGTGAACACAAAGAAATTTGAGAGTAAGCTACACACTTCTTTTGTTCATGCCACTTGTGCACCCAGCACCTCCACATCTCGCTCCCATGAACACACCATGTCAAGAACTCAATCAAATCTGAAAAAGAGTGTGGATGTCCAGAATGTGCATGCTAGAAATATTCATGTAAACTTCCATGCATCTAAGAAAAGAAATGTCTCTTGTCTTTACTGTGGAAAACTTGGACACATGATGCATGATTGTTTCATTATGAAAAATGATGATTTGAAAGCTTGCAGGAATAGAACTGGCTCCAAAAATTTAAAGTAATCATTTACTACAAAATCTAGCATGCATTACAATCACTGTGGTAAAAGAGGTCATACAATTTCACACTGTTGGCTACAAACAAAGAAAAAGAATTTTCATTCAACACATCATGCTCAAATGTACAAAATGGTCAACCAAATGAGAAGAGTGAATGTGACGTCACATGCTTCAAATGATTTTCATGCCTTTAAGCTCTTGAAGCCATGTTGTCATTATTGCGGTAAATTTGGGCATAACATGCAAGAGTGCTTTCTAAAGGAAAATGATGATTTAAGTGTTGTTAAGAAGTGGAAGTCATGTGCCAAAGATGCTGCTAACCCACAAGGACCCAAGATAGTTTGGGTACCTAAGAATGTCAAATAAGAAATCTGTTTTACAGGTGTGCCATGAAGTGTAAAGTATGAAATCTGTTTTCAATCAAGAAGGTAAGGCACATGGGCCAAGTGGCATAAGTCAGGTTGGAATAAAAATCAAAAATTGAATTTGAAGATCAGGTGATATCCCTCCTACTTTCTGTAGTGACTCTGTCATGTTTTGACTTACTCTGGGTCATATAGTCATGTAATCTTGTATATGTCTGCACATGCATTTCATTCATAGTTGTTTACATATTTGTGCGCATATGACTTGTCATATAGCATCTTGTTGTAGGAGAGCTTGAAGATTATTCAGATCATGATTTCACTACATATTTTGAGTTTGCATACACTTTCACGCACTGTCTTGCATAAGTTGAACATTCTGAATTCATGTCATAATGCATAGCAATCCTCCTACCTTCATCACCCTTGACTACATAGTATATCAAATGATGACATGTGGAAGGGCAGATGTTGTCTGTCTGAAAGTAATCACTATGCGTGAGGTGATCTTCGGATCAAAGTTCTACGCTTGGTACTATGAGTCAATTAGTTACAGGCTGTAGATGGCATTGGATTATTACTGAACATCTTGCATTCATACACACACTAAGGGGGAGCAACCACATTCATCATATGGGATTAATGTTTAGGTTCACACATGAGTCATGCATTGCATCTAGAGCTGTCTAGGGGATGTTGGTTGTTATAATGAATTTATCATGTCATTGTTAATCAATTTGAATCGAAATTGACAAATCAACTCTGTTGTTCTTGAATGCAGATTATACTCCCAAAATCCAAATGCTGTTGGGCTGGCCATGACCAAACTTGAATCAATTGAGGAATACCTTGCAAGGATGAAAATGATAAAAATTTTCTCAATCCACCACCGGGAGATAGGAAGTGATCTTGATAGTACCCAAGACATGGTAAGAAAAGTGCGCATCTCTGTTAACGAAGGATGGGTTTAATAGGTGAAAGACTTGGAAGAAAAAAGATTCTCAAGGCAAAGGTAAGAAAGCAAAATCTGAAATATCAACCTCCGTGAGGTTGGTGATCTTAGTGATTGAAGGCTTCCAATCTTGTCTCCTGAACCAAGGTAATTCATCCTTATCAACTCATGCAATGGCCTTTTTGTCACTTGGTGATACCTTTAGATGACAAGTGTTGATTCTAAAAACTTGAGTTGTCATTTACTAGCATGCTGTGACAAATTGGTTGAATCTAGTTTGATGTGATGAGCATACTTAATTGATTTAACCAAATGAAAATCTTGAGAGATGTGCATGAAGTAGTTGGTTATTGAATGACACTTGAATTGAATTGCATATCTGGTATATCAAATGGCGTTTGTGAAAGAGTGGATTATATCCACTTGGAAGCATTCCATATGTGTTGAGTTGGGTCTTTGGACTAAAATCTCCGCCTCGTACCAGATCTTGACTGGCTTGTGATTGGTTGATTTGTGAATGAATCCTTGAGCTGTGCTTTGTAAATTGAAAATATGTTTGTGATTAAATGATACATACATCTGGCTAATGGATGAATTCTCATTTCAAAACTTGTAAAAGACCTTTGAAAATCTATTTTTGAACAATTCTGAAATTTGGGTTGCATTACCTAATTTTGATCATTTATGCACCCTTATTCATAAAGGTCATGTCATAAAAATGTTTGTTGATTCTTGAATAGAATGTGGATGATCTCAATAAGATTTCTGTCACACATGATTGGAAATAAAGCTCTCATCCTGCCAGAATAACTTGCATTCCACTCTCACATTGTTATAGGTTGCATGCATCATAATTCAATGCATTAGGTGCATTTAGTTCACTAAAATGAAAAATAAAAAACACACACTTTGCACCCATGTTAATTTCTGCTTTGCATTAGAACTAATGCATAAGTCGCACTTAGTTCATTATGTTGGCGTCCATTCAATTGATATCAAATTGACATCACATTGCTCGCATTCATGTCATAGTGCATTTGCATAAACTCTCAATGTGTACTTGTGTGTTATTATATGCTATTCACCCCCATCCTTGAAATTTCTATGACCTTATGCCTTCTTGATAAATAATGTTACAATTGAGTCATTATCGGTGTGCTTCATATTGCACACTCTGGGGGAGTAAAAGTGCATCTATTTAGGGGGAGTTGTATTCTTATGTATTCATGATATTTTTGGTATACGTGCTGGATCAAATTCGCACACTTCTTGCAAAAAAATGTGAAAATGAGTGTTAAAGATAAGGATATATGAATTTCTTTTCAACACTCTTGAGATATTAAACTTGCTACATGTATGATGTAGAGACAGTTGAGGAAAAAGCTGCCTACCTATCTTTGTTGAAAAATCTGAAATGAAAATGAACGGCAGAGCAATGCTCGGTCTCACTGAGTAAACTGGGCACATGTCACCTGAGACGTGATGTGGTTCATATCTGAAAAGTGTGGACTAGTATCTCTATTCAAAATGAGGTGAAATAGTTCAGTATTCTGAGTAACCGGGGATTCTGGCATGAGCTCCATGCGTCTACTCGCGTAAAAAGGAATCATTTTGAACCTGATCACTCTTGAAAAATTCTGACTATCATGTGATACTGGTTGAGTTGAAAAAATGATGGTGAAAACTCATTGTGGTAGAGCGTAGCCTCCAATACGCTGTTCTCAAAATTGAAATGCAGTCTGTAAAATGTCTCCCTGTGTTGATCTGAAAATCTTAATATCCATATTGAAACTATCATTTTTCATGTTACTCACTCACACATCTGAGAATTTGATTTAATATGTATTCAGAAAGTTGATTGACTGCATTAGCAATTGCATTAATCTCCTATATGATTGCAAAATCTCCCATATGCTACACATGTGTATTCCGATTGTCATGACTCTCTTGCATCTTTCCTATACCCATCCCCTCTTAAATAAGTATGGGGGAGCTGTGTTGCATGTATATATAAGTATCTATTTGTTCACTTGTATATGCATCTTACATGCCATCACATGCATAAGTTGCATCTCATGTATTTCAAACAACAAATCAAAAATTAAAAATCTGGAAAATACTGAAAACCAAAAATTGAGTGGACTTCCCATGCTATTTACTTGCTCAATAAATTTTAGTGTTTGCTTGGCAAATGGGGAGAAAGATTGGGCACATCCAAGTAATCAACATTTGGTATCCTCTCTAGTCAAGATTTGGTATCTGAATTTTCAATACAAATCAATGATTTGGTGCCTCCCATACATTCCCTGAACCCACTTATTTATAATTTGCTCCTGCCTCAACAGAATTTCAAATGTGGGTTATTATTCCTTGCTCCTTTATCATGCTACAATTTCCTCTTCATGCGGGAGAATGATTGGCATTACCCCGCCTTTTGATAATGTCAAAGGGGGAGAAATATTTCGTGTGATTCATGATTGCTGGTTCCATGATTGGGAGAGAAAAACATTCCAGAAATTTCATGTGTAATTTCATGTGATTCATGATTGCCTGTGACAGGAGAAAAATCATTTCATTTGCCATCTTCACTAAGATTGTCATCATTCATCACTAAGTTTATCATCATCAAAAAGGGGGAGATTGTTGAGCTATGGTTTTGATGATAACTAAACTTCATGTGTGATGGAGATTGTTGAGCTTTGGTTTTGATAATAACTAAAGTTCATGTGTGATGATAGTGGTTTTGATAATCATAATATATTGTGTGATTGATTAATGGACAATGTCTTCATGACAAACGAACTCACATGTTGCTATCATGCTTTGTAGGTACTGTTACTGGGCTAGAATGCATGCGCCTTCATGCATGTTGTAGTGTGGGAATGTTAAGACGAATGTTCTTATTCTTTTTGCCCATACCAATGTGGATTTATTAGTGATTCATTGATATTAATTGATTGCTTGTCATTGTGTAAATCATTTCTATTTCATTATTTGTCCTTGTTGAAAGGATCATCATCTTCCTTTCACTCATACAAATTCAATCATTCCTCAAATGGCAAGTGTGCTTAGATTCTGAACTTTTGGACTGAACATGCAACTCATGTGTGCTTAACTGAAACCATTTTCAGATGATCTAAATGCTCCCAGATGATTGAATAAATGTTGCTCTGAACTGAAGTTGGAACTCATATGAGGATCTTAAGATGAAAATGTTATCAAAGCATTTATGCATCTCATGCTAGTGCCTTCATGTTCATACTTCATGTCATTTGGGTCTCGGTCTCAAAACTAGCTTCATATGTTAATGCATGACCCATATATTTTGATCTTGATCTAACCACTTGCTTTAACATGTTTTTCAGGATGAAAAATCATGGTTGATCCTCATGGGATTATGGTAATATTTAATCAATGGTTTTCCATTGATTTGATGGTGGTTTTAGTTACTTTTCAGGCCTAAACTAGAAGGGGTCGACCCATGGGGTCAACCCTCTCAGGTTCTGTTCAAAACAGAACCAATTTTGTGAAACTTGCCTGAAAGGGTCGACCCCTGGGGTCGACCCATGTAACCCAGAACCAAATGTTAGTTCTGTTTGGGTTCTGGAAACACGAGGGTCGACCCTTGGGGTCGACCCCTTTAAAACAGAACATATAATTAGTTCTGTTTGGCTTCTGTTTGCCCGAGGGTTGACCCCAAGGGTCGACCCTTTCCGGTTCGACCTCCAGCCGTGATTTTTGACCGCCGTTTTCATGCACCTAAAGTCTTCCAATCCGAGTCCAACTTCCACAAATCACTCCACAAAATGTGGATCTGGTCCCTAGGCTATCTTTTGACTGTCCTAAACCTATAAAACATCTTATTGGATTGAAAACCCAAAGGAGGGACTAAGCTAGATCTGAAAATCTTGAATTCCTCTCTATCCTTGTGTGTGCAGGTCGCAAGCAGTAGCTCCAGGGGTTCTTCCACCATGTTTTGAGCGTGAATGTGAAGGGAAGTAGCTGCAAACAAGTTTCCAATCGATCTCCTACCAGACGTTGCATAGAGAATCAAGCTACAACATCATTTGTGCAAGAATCATTCATCATCCTTCAAGAACGATCTAAGGGGAGTTAAGAAAGATCCAATGGAGATAAAGAGAGTGCTGTCCAAAGAAAAGAGGAGCCAAGCAAGCATAGATTAAACCTCCGTTCAAGTGTATATTCAAGCCACATTCAAGATCAACAACATAGATTCAAAGGGGAGCCAAATCAGGAGTTTTTCTCAACTGAGTCTTATTGTGTTTTAAGTTTCAGATTTGTATCTCTTATAAACTGCATACTTGTATGTGTGTGGGTCGTTGTTGGATCCGTGGTCATTTGTGTGTGTCGTATTGGATTCATGTGTGTACGTAGGTCTTCCTAGATCTACGTGTGTGTGAGGTTTGCTGCACTTGTCGCAGCGTGTGTGTATTTTGTTGATCCGCCTGTTGGATTGTGTTGGAGACTATGTATCCATGCATATGTGTGTGTGTGTGCATTGGGGCACGTCCCCGTGTGTGTTTGCAGGCGTCGTCCTGCGTGTGTGGTTGGAGCGTCGTCTCTATTTGGGGATTTATCCCCGAGTGAAGCCTCACCTAATTTGGTGAGGGGTGGACGTAGGGAGCCCGTCGTGATCCCGAACCACCTTAAAATCCCTGTGTATTGTGGGTTGCTTTGCGCGTTGTCTTAGTTTCATTGTTGAATCTTTTTATATGATCATGTGGGATCGGTGAGATTGAGAGAATCTATTTCTTGGCTTAATTAACTTCCTTAATCTTGTTGAAAGGAATTTACTCCACCACGCAGCATTCGTCTTGTCGTCTAGCGTGAGGGTTAGTGTAAGCTGTTATCTAACTTGCTGTTCAACAGATTTGATGTTTTAATTGTTGTTTCATTACACTTGTTAAAACTAGAAGAGTTTCCTTAAAATTTGTAGTCACCCAATTCACCCCCCTCTTGGGTGTCATTGATCGTGAGACCCAACAGACCAAACCCCAAGGGTCGGTCGACCAAAGGCACCCATGCCAGTCGGTCGACCACACCGACCCGGTTTGTCAACCGGCGCCACAGGCGACGTCGATGTAGCGCGGGCTGCGTTGATTCCACCCGCTGCGGTCGATCGACCGGTCCCACCGGTCGGTCGACCGAAATCCGTAGCAAGCCCCTCCAGGGCGAACGCCGTTCGGTTGACCGAATTGCCCGAGACGGTCAACCGAATACGGCGGGAAACCGACCGGAGCCACCCTAGGGCTCCGATCCCAAGCCCCATTCGATCCCAATCGAAGGGGAAAATAACGAGGATCATTCCTCGGGTCCCTAAATCAAAAAATGGAAGGAAGAAAGCGGGAAAACCTTGCTCGATCCTACGAATCCGTCGCACGCCCCAAAATGCATTCAAAATCTGCCAATGGCAATAAACCCACTCTCGGCTCACTGCAGCCTACCAAACTCATGAAAAATGAAGTACAGGGGTTAAGGATCCATCCCCCTACCTCCACCGAAGATTCCGCGCACTGTGGACGCCGTTCCGTCATGAAACACCTGCGAAACCCCCGACGGTTCACGAACGCGCACCCGAGCTTCAACGCGCCACCACGCCTCCATCCTCGACTCGTCCTCATGCTCCTCGCCCTCATGCCATCTCCACCTCGCCCGCCATCACCTCCGTCATCCGCCTGGAGGAGAGGGGGAGAGAAAGAGAAGAGAGAGGGAGAGAATGAGAGAATGGGGAGAGAGAGGGGGTGAGGGGGTTTAAATAGAAAACCCATGCAGAAATTTCACGATCCGAAAAATACAAAAATGGGGAAAAATACTCCCCACGATCCTCGAAAAATGCACAACGTGCCTGCAACATGTCGGAGCCCAACAACACATCGGTTCACCCTACATAGGGTTCCGAAGGTTCGTCAGACACAAACCCGCGTAAAGCCCAAAACACATTCTGGGACTCACAGCAACGCTCCGAACCCACAGATCCTGACCCGAGAAAACAAATTTTTTTGGGGGGTGTTACTCTAACGTCGGACCTTTGTAGAAAGCATAGCATGTGTCCTTGAGACATGTGCCAGTTACATGGAGTAAGTAATCATGTGACTGCTTAAGATCTCACATGTTTGTACGGGTGAGCTCAAGTTGGTCGACTGAGTTGGCAGTTCAGTCAACTGAATCTTCCTTGTCTACTGACTTGGGCTTGGCATGGTCTGTCGACTTAATGTTGTGAGTTTCAGACGATGGGAGTCGACCTAGTTGGCTTGGTAGGTCGACTTAATGTATCTTCACACGAGCATTGGCACACGAGCATCAACACATGAGTATTAGCACATGAGCATCAATTAAGTCAGGCTGAACAACCTCAGTCGTCTGAGTTTTGGCTTGGTCGACTGATCTTTCCTTTTCCTGTCGACTCGCACTCTGCCCATCTTCGTCGCATCAGTTCAATCGGGTTGAATATCCTCTATCGATTGATTTTTGACTAGGTCGACTAAATTTGCCTTTCTCTGTCGAGTCACACTCTGCCTATCTTTGACAATATCTGTCGACTCCTTGGCACATCAGTCAACTGACTTTCATATCTATCGACTGAGTTGGAACTCAATCGACTGAAATTGACTTTGTCTGTCGACCAATTGGCCAGCCCTTGCGTCATCATTTCAGGAAGTTGAAAGCCCCTTGCACCTTGAGCTTCTTGTTTCAGTTGACTTATCTGCTTTCTGATGGGGACATAAGAGCAAGACCACTAACTTTTTATTTTGCATCTGAGTCCTTTTAGTTTGCATTTATATCCTTGGGAAAACATGTATGCAATTGTAAGGCTTTATAAGCCAATTTGTCATTCGCTAAGGATCTTTGGGTTTTTGTGTAAAAGTCCATGTAGGTCCTTCAAGACCCTCCACCCCTTTTTCATTGGTCCAAGTGGCATCTTGGGGGTCCATGTGGGGCTGGTCAAAGTCCTAGGTGGGCTTCTAGATGATTGACTGTTCAAAGGGGACAATGGGTTTACAAAGTCGAAGATGCCATCCCCTTGGTCAAGGGGGCGCACCCCCCCCCATTTAGTGATTTTTTATTTGTTCCAAATCACATGGGGAATTAAATATGTTCTATCCCTTAAGTGTCCCTCCCCTAACCTAGATCTGAGGGTAGTATTAGTCTTTTTACATTTCTTATAAATACCATGTATTTCCATTTTTACTAGAATTAATGAAGAGAAAATTATGAATTTGCTTGAATCAAAGGAAGGGTGCGCCCCTCTCTCCTCTCTCCTCCCCCCTTGTAGATGGATTTCTACCTTCCGTAGAGTATGAAGCCCTTCTATCTTCTCCTTAGCCCCTCTGGGTTCTACTTCTGCCGCCGCCGCCTTCGTGCCGCCATCGCGCTGCCGCCACCATCGCCGAAGTTCTGCCCAAATCAGGATAGAGCCTCCATGTCTGAATTTTAGCTCCTAATCTACAGATCTGCTGGAGCCCAAATTTTGAGGGTAGGTTCATCACGCCAATACCCTCTCCCAAAAACCGTTTCCCAATTTCTACCCTTCGTTTTCTATTTTTCCAATTTCGTGTTCTCCAGCCTTCCAAATATGTCTATGTTTTGTTTTGTGTCACAACAACCCTGTGTTTCCATTGTTTGACCCTCTTCCCCTTTTCTGATTGAGTCCAAATTTGGACTGGGTACTCTGCCCAACAAAGCCCATATCCCATATTTTTCCCTCGAATTTAGGAGCTCTTTTTCTTCACCAAATAATTAAAACTCAGTCAAATTTTAGTTTTGTCCTATGCAGTCTAGATCCGACCTACCTGTGTTAGAATATAGTTTTCGCTTATCAAACCACCTCTAGAAAATCCACAAAAAGAATCCCCGTCTTCCTTGTTTCCCCATCTATAACTCTCATGAAGAGGTCAACTTCCAAATCTGAGGTTTTAGCCACAGTCAATGTCTATTATCAGGAAACTTTATTTCTGTCCAGAGTTTTCTGAGTCTGTCAGTCAGTCTGTTCAAAAATACACCACGAAAAATCCAGAGCTGTCAAAATTCATTCCACAGTCCTTGGTCGAAGGATTTCGGATCAACTTTCCAACAATACCTATTTCGTGTCGATCCGACGTCGAGATTGATCGTAGCAGCAGTTCTCACTGGGTCACGCGCTGCAAAAATAGAACTTCAGATCTGTGGGCAGCAAGGTCAACAAGTGAAGACCGGAGCCGACTCGCCTTCCGCAAGGTGAACCAGCATGCCGCCGTCCCAGGGATCGCCTCTCCAGGAGCCAACGTCACAGCGGTACCACTCCGAGCCCACTCGGATCCGCCGACCAGCACGTGGGCCCCACATTCGTGAGTATGTGTGCCGCCGAAGCTACACAAAACGCTGCCCGTCAACCCGAACCCGCTACTCTCGGGTCCCACTATGTAGCCCTTTACCTCCCTGCGTGGAGTGGGCAGCAAAATTAACTTCTATAATTATTATAATATTTTATTACCGGGAGTTACCGTACTTGACTGGGATCGTCTTCCCCACGCCCGGCGCATGGAGGTATCGTGTCCACTACTCTCTCGGCATTTTGCTTTACTCGTATATTTTCCTATGCCGCTGCATGTGATAGGTTAATCTAGCTCGTATATTTTTATCACCGGTGTGAGAGTGAGTGAGTGACCCATCCCGTGACTTGATCCGAGCACGGAAGAGCCGACTACCCGAGTCATTACCGGTTTCTCAACCGCGCACGGTCTAACGTTTCCCTCGCTAGGGACGAGTCGCGAGCTAGAGTCCTAGGTCGCGTGTCTGTCCCGCATCAAATTGGTATCAGAGAGTCAGTTTTGAGTCTAGGGTGTTTAAAAAAAAAGTGTCTAAGTCTAGGTGTCTCATTTGCATACCATTGTTTAGTATATAAAAAGGTGTCGCCTGACCTAGGTTACGCCTATCGGAGAGGTGATTCACTTGCGTGAGAGAATCTTTGGATCCCTGGACTCCGCCAGGTACCGAATCTTGGTTGTGTCTAGGTTGGTAGTCGAGTCTGCATTCCAACTTTGCATTAGTTAGGGTCGTATCTAATGTCTTGTCCAAGTGTCAGCATGGCCATCCACTAGCTTCCCCGTGTCCCATGGATTACCAAATGCCCGGATCTTATGCATGGTGGCGATACTACCAAAGATGGGAAAACCAACCCGACCACCCCCGTAGACCTGTATCCCGGGACTTCTATGGCTCCGAAGACCCGTGTGACTACCTAGAGTGGGAAGCCATCATGGACCAGTACTTCGAGTTTTACATTATGTCCGGTCCCATGGAAGTCGACTTTGCCTCAAGGTGACTTTTCTATGAAGCCGCCGACACATGGAGGGACATAAAATACTTGAGGGAGGATAAGAGGCAATGGCCCATCGAGTCATGGTGGGACATGAAGAGGGCGCTTAGGAGGGTCTACTTTTCTCACCCATCTACCTCCAACCACGGGGGTCATACCACTAGCCGACCCCACCAAATCACCCATAATCAAGTGGGCCACACCTCCAACCAACCCCGCCCCTTCACCCCCATCCAATCCCACCCAAGCACTTCAAGTCAAGTGGGTCATAGTCGGAGGCAAGAAGCCACTCTTATAGCCGAGCCTAGGCCCACACCCAGGCCGAGAGACGAAGAGCGAGTCCACCCCGAGGCCCCTACTCTAACCCGCACCTCTATCAAATTCTTTAAAATGTTTTCAGACTGGTTGGATAGGATAGAAAGGACACGTGCTCCTTCACCATCCGTGAGTGCTACATTGCCACCCTCTACTTCTGATCATCATCCGGAGCCATCTTACTTAGAGCCACCTCAGCCCGAGCCACCCGTGTTTCTAACAGATACTCTTTTCATAGCCGAGCCACTTCTTAGCTGGCTCAAGGATGGCTTGGTCCCCCCCCTTACCCATCCAGGGACCCCACCCTACCACTGGTGCCCGTCAACTCCTTCCACACTACATTCCTATCTAGTCACCTTGTTGATACCTTGGATGACCTTGTTATGGGATTAGACTCACAATGGAAGTTGACGCACTTATTGGCCTGAGGCTTCGACCAACCCACTAGTCGTAGCTTCACCCATCCGACCTTCGGGTCCATTACCTCCGTGTGCACCGTGGGTTGTGTCACCACAGAGATTCTTCTATTCCTCCCTATGCCGGCTGAGCCCGACTTCCTTCCCTTTTGCTTAAGGGAGGAATCTTATTTTCTACACATGACCGTCATCCCACCGATCACACTGTATGACGGTGACTATGAATTTCAAACTTGGGGCCGTGTCATAGGGGAATCCATATCGAGGGATCATACTTTCTTTGATCCCTTCGACCCCTTCCTTAGTGAACCCCTTGCCCCGCCACATTTACTCCACTTCTTCGAGGGCGTCCACTATCACACCCCTTCCCCACGGGCTAGTCCACCTACACCCAACCCGTGAACTGTTCCATGGTCATCATATAGGGGTGTCAAAGAAGGTGAATTTGGTTCTCCACCAATCAAGTCCAATGTGCATGCATGGTACCCTTTAAGATGTCTAGGAATTTCCCATTCCGCCAACCACCGGTTACGTCAACTGCATGCATGGCACACATTCTGGTGTCTTGGTCCACCGTCACACATGTACGGGTCGGACTAACCGTAGGTTTGTCTAGGGTCTTGTGTGTCTGCACATGCATGTGTCCAGCATATTAGGAAAGCATAGTGAGTCCTCATGCATCGAGTCGAGTCGGTCTTTTGTACGCTCGCGTTGTCAGTCCCTTTCGAGTGCAAGACTTGTCGGCTTTTGGGATTGGCTCGACCATTCTCTATATCAGATCTAGTCACATATAGGGATCTAGCGGTGATTCCTAGTGAATCTTCGAGCCGCCTTCCCTCCTTTGAGAGTGACCCCACCCCGGAGTGTCCACCTCTAGTCTCATTCCCTAGCAGCGTGAGCATATCGAATCTATACGGGATGAACAGGTGTCGACTGCTTGGAGTGGAGCGTACTCCACGCTTCCAGGTACGATGACGGATCCGCCGGCGTCATGAGCAGCAGCACCCCTTACTCGACGGGGTCGAGTTCTTCCCACCTTGGGAGAATTGATGGGGACATCAGAGCAAGACCACTATATTTTTATTTTACATTTGAGTCCTTTTAGTTTACATTTATATCCTTGGGAAAACATGTATGCAATTGTAAAGCTTTATAAGCCAATTTGTCATTCCCTAAGGATCTTTGGGTTTTTGTGTAAAAGTCCATGTAGGTCCTGTAGGACCCTCCACCCCTTTCTCATTGGTCCAAGTGACATCTTGGGGGTCCATGTGGTGCTGGTCAAAGTCCTAGGTGGGCTTCTAGATTATTGACCATTCAAAGGGGACAATGGGTTTACAAAGTCCAAGATGCCATCCCCTTGGTCAAGGCCCCCCCCCCATTTAGTGATTTTTTATTTGTTCCAAATCACATGGGGAATTAAATATGTTCTATCCCCTAAGCGCCCCTCCCCTAACCTAGATCTGAGGGTAGTATTAGTCTTTTTACATTTCTTATAAATACCATGTATTTCCATTTTTACTAGAATTAATGAAGAGAAAATAATGAATTTGCTTGAAGCAAAGGAACGGTGCGCCCCTCTCTCCTCTCTCCTCCCCCCTTGCAGATGGATTTCTACCTTCTATAGGGTGTGAAGCCCTTCTATCTTCTCCTTAGCCCCTCTAAGTTCTACTTTTGCCACCGCCGCCGCCACCGCCACATTCGTGCCGCCATCGCGTCGCCGCCACCATCGCCAAAGTTCTACCCAAATCAGGATAGAGCCTCCATGTCTGAATTTTAGCCCCTAATATATGGATCTGCTGGAGCCCAAATTTTGAGAGTAGGTTTATCACGCCAATACCCTCTCCCAAAAAAAGTTTCTCAATTTCTACCCTTCGTTTTCTATTTTTCCAATTTCGTGTTCTCCAGCCTTCCAGATCTGTCTATGTTCTGTTTTGTGTCATAGCAGCCCTGTGTTTCCATTGTTCAACCCCCTTCCCCTTTTTTGATTGAGTCCAAATTTCGACTAGGTATTTTGCCCATCAAAGCCCATCTCCCATAATTTTTCCTCGAATTTAGGAGCTTATTTTCTCCACCAAAAAATTAAAACTCAGTCAAATTTCAGTTATGTCCTGTGGAGTCTAGATCCGACCCACCTGTGTTAGAAAATAGTTTTCTCTTATCAAACCACCTCTAGAAAATCCACAAAAAATATCCCCGTCTTCCTTGTTTCCCCCTCTATAACTTTAATGAATAGGTCAACTTCCCGATCTGAGGTTTTAGCCACGGTCAACGTCTGTTATCAATAAACTTCATTTCTATTCAGAGTTTTCAGAGTCTGTCAGTCAATCTGTTCAAAAATACACCACGAAAAATCCAGAGTTGTCAAAATTCATTCCACAGTCCTTGGTCGAAGGATTTCGGATCCGCTTTCCAACGGTACCTATTTCGCATCCATCCGACGTAGGGATTGATCGCAGCAGCAATTCTCGCCGGGTCGTGCGCTGCAAAAATAGAACTTCATATCCGTGGGCAGCAAGGTCAACAAGTGAAGACCGGAGCCGACTCGCATTCTGCAAGGTGAACCAGCGTGCCGCCATCCCAGGGAGCGCCTCTCCAGGAGCCAACGTCATAGCAGTACCACTCCGGGCCCACTCGGACCCGCCAACCCGCACGTGGGCCCCACGTTTGTGAGTACGCGTGCCACCGAAGCTACATAAAACACTGCCCATCAACCCGAACCCGCTACTCCAGGGTCCCACTGTGTAGCCCTTTACTTCCCTGCGTGGAGTGGGCAGCAAAATTAACTTCTGTAATTATTATAATATTTTGTTACCGGGAGTTACCGTACTTGACCGGGATCGTCTTCCCCACGCTCGGCGCGTGGAGGTATCGTGTCCGCTCCTCTCTCGGCATTTTGCTTTACTCGTATATTTTCTTATGCCGCTACATGTGATAGGTTAATCTAGCCCGTATATTTTTATCACCACTGCGAGAGTGAATGAGTGACTCATCCCGTGACTCGATCCGAGCACGGAAGAGCCAACTACCCAACTCATTGTCGGTTTCTCAACCGCGCACGGTCCAATGTTTCCATCGCCGGGGATGAGTCGTGAGCTAGAGTCCCAGGTCGCGTGTCCGTCCCGCATCACTTTCACCCGATTGCCCCAACCATTTGTAGTTGCTTGGGTCCAGCTCTTTCCAAATCCATGCCCAGCTTCAAGATACCTTGGTCTATCAATATCACCTCCCCAATCTGCTTTATCATTGGATTCCCGCTGTGTTGAACCCCGTGTGTAACTTCACTTTAAGGAATTTTGATGATGATCAAATACAATGTGACATAGTCTCATGTAAATAAATAAATGAGTAGGTAGTTGGTTTTGAAAGGTAATGGATTCTCTTTGAAAGGTTGAGTGTTGAACAAATACTTATTCTTGTTGATGTCTGAATGCAATCCCTTAGTTCAATGCCTCATTACTGAACTAGACTAACATGAAAATATCTATTTGTGCAGGACTTAGTTGAGAATGAATGGATTCAAATTTACATATGATGGACTTAACTTGATGTGATGACGCTGGTTCACATGGCTAACTTGTTTTTCTCTCACATATGAAGAGCAGGGACAAATGTGGAGAATTGAATGAAATTGGTGATAGGGATATTTGATGGGTATCATTTATGAAAACTGAATTCGAAGGCATTTCTAGTTGGCATTTATCACCCAAGTTTGTGATGGGAATATGTGGATCATGCCCTTTTTGTATTATTCAACTTGTGTAATTCAATCATCTCCTTTTGTTCTGCGCTAGCAGGTTGGTGTTCAAAATGGAAGCACAAATGCCAAAGGTAATTTTGTGCTTAATTATTGTTTATTAGTCTGTAGATTGGGGTAAGTAATAGTCATCATTCCTACTAATCATTGCACTCATGTTATGGTCTTTTTAGTCTCTTGATGTTTGCTATCTCCTCTTGAGCCTTCTTTATTTTTGAATATTCCAGGCAAAAGTGTCGACTCAATGAGTCGACACTTTGTCCTGTGTGGTTTGTTGCACCGACCGTGCCTTCTCTGCACCGATGCTTTTCAACTCTTGCACCGACCCATTTTAGCGTCTTTCAAATTGCACCGACCCTGCAAGTCTTTGCACCAACCTCTTCAGTGTTTTTCTAAACTTGCATCAACCATCCTTTGTGTTATTCAAACAAGCACCAACCCCTTCTATAGCTTGTACATGAAGTGCATCGACCGTATATTTTTTTGTGCACCGACTCTGTCAAAGCCCGGCCTCTTATCTTTTAGGAGGCTGAAAAGAAATGCCAACTCCTTGAGTCGACATTTATTTTCATCCATTCTGTTTTGGGCGATACTCAAACTCTCATGAGAATATGTCGACTCTAAGAGTCGACATTTTCTTCGTTGACTTCTGCTGGGAGGTTTTCAGTCTTACCCGACCGTGAGTGTCGACTCAAGGAATCAACACTTTCCGGTGACCGTGATTTTCGCCGGTTCGTGCAGGCTGGTTGCCCTAAATTGGTTCCCCTCTTTTTGTGCCCCTATGTGATTGGTTCAAGGGAGAATATCCCTTCCACATGGCCCTTCGTTCCTTGAGCTATATAAGGTTTGAGATTAGAGTATTTTGCAAGGAAGAGAAAGGTTTTTCAATCTTATCCGTCTTTGGGCTTGTGCAGGGTGAGCATGGCGGCAACATCTCCTCCTCCACACCTGGCGTGCTGAACATGATTGATGAGAGGGAGATGCAGTCATCTAGTGTTCCTCAGTGAACCTGTAGCGTGTTTCATCAAGGGGATGAGAGAAAAGAAGATGAAGTGAAGAAGAGGGAGTCCGGCCTCAAGGTGGAAGCGTGCTACATCGACTTCTCACTGTGAAAGATTCAAGGAAGAACTGTCCAGGGCTTTCATCCATAAGGAGATAAAGCAAAATCTTCTATACATCTCTCTTTGTTGCTGCTATATGATTAGTTCTTATATTGAGCATGTATTGAACATCTGATTCCATTTTTCTCAACTCGAAATATTTGTGTGTGTGTGTACGGAGCTGCGTCTCCATGTGAGGATTCAGTGTGGGGTGAGCTCCCCATGATCACGTGTGTGTGTGTGCTGCGTGGCAGCGTCTTGAGGCTAGGCCTCGTGTGTGGTTTGCTGCGAAAGCAGGATGTGTGGTGTTGGGGTTCGTCCCCGTGTTGCAACTTTCGTAGCGTGTAGTGAAGCCTCACCGGGTTCGGTGAGGGGTGGACATAGGGAGCCCGTCGTGGTCCCAAACCACCTAAAAAATCATCGTGTCTATGTGAATGCTAGTGTGACTATTCCATATCCCCTACCTCCATTCACAGGTTGGTTTGATCTCTGTACTTCTCATCGCATTTAGATTCACTCATACACACCGTTTAGCTCAGTTCGTCTATCTACCGCTTGCGTGAACTTCTCCATACATTAGTGTTTGTTAAGCTTGTGATGTGTGGGGTTTGAGTTTTAACTGGTCATAAGTTTTTGTAGAGGGATCTATTCACCACCACCCCCTCTAGATCCGTGTAACTGCACTTCGGGACCCAACACGCTACCACCCACTACTTTGTTCTGTCTTTCTGTTTGAGCATAATTAAAAGACGTTGTTAGGCTCCAACCACTTCTTTTACCTTTATTTGTACTATAATCCTTCCAAATTTCATGTTCATCTGCAGTTGACTTTTCTACCTAAATCATGTTGTTCCAACCATGTAAGCCTGTCGGTCGACCGAACTTCAAGTATCAGTCGACCGAAACTTGTAACTTTCTCAGTCTATAATTTCTGGGAAATTCGGTCGACCAGACCCTTTCTACGGGTCGACTGGCCAACCACTTTGGTCGACCTATTGACATATCAGTCGACTTGAGATAATGTTTGTCAACTGAATTTGAACACAGTCGACTGATTTTTGCGTTATTCTGTCGACTTGACACTGCACTTCGTCGACTAAATTTTTCTGAGAGTCAGACACTTAAGAATATCTTGAATCATATCTCCGCAACAGGTTTCCAAACCATTCAAAATCTCATGAGAGCACAGCAGCATGATAATAATGAAGCATAAAAATCATCATTATAAAGATCATCAACACACATAGTGAATCATAGTTGGATCATTATCAAAAGCGCAATAATGAGTCATAGTTGGACATCATCAAAACCACACATGAACCACACATGCACAACAAAGCACTCCAAATTTCATGTTCATCTTCAGTTGACTTTTCTACCTAAATCCTTTTGTTCCAACCATCTGAGCCAATCGGTCGACCAAACTTCAAGTATCAGTCGACCAAAACCTGTAACTTTCTTAGTCTGTCATTTCTAGGAAATTTGGTCGACCGGACACTTTCTATCGTTCGACTGCCCAGCCACTTTGGTAGACCTGTTGACATATTAGTCGACTTGAGACAATGTATATCTACTGAATTTGAACTCAGTCGACTGATTTTTGCGTTGGTCTATCGACTTGACACTACACTTGGTCAACTGAATTTTCCTGAGAATCAGACACTTAAAAATATCTTGAATCATATCTCCATAACAAGTTTTGAAACCATTCAAAATCTCTTGAAGAGCATAGCAGCATGATAATAATGAAGCATAAAAATCATCATTGTAAAGATCATCAACACACACAGTGAATCATAGTTGGATCATTATCAAAAGCACAATAATGAGTCATAGTTGGACATCATCAAAACCACACATGCACAACAAAGTGCTCCTCAAGGACACCTAGTCGGGTCCTCAGCTCCAACAGTTCACGCTCGCGCTCTAGCTGGCCCTCCCACTCCCTCGCTCACTCCCTCCTCTCCACATCGAACACGGCTCGTAGCTCCACTACGCCACGGGGAATCTCCTCTATATCTCGACGACTCCGCTCCTCCTCTAGCTCCGCGACCCGCTCGCCGCGATTCACTAACTCAGTCCCCACCCGGGCAACTCCAATAAGCACCGTCTATAACTCCTCGGCCTATGGAATTCACCATCCTCATAACACAAGTACGAAATGGAAAATATATATTTATATTGGGAAATGAATGCATGCATGAATCTTGTTATTATGAACTAACCTATGCAGCTAAGTCCTTCTCTGCTACCTTGGCGCAAGCAATTGCTCTAGCAAGATGCTCCTCTAGCGAAGCTATCTCAGCAGCTGGGTCCCTCGAGCTAGAAGAAGCAACTCCTGCTCCTCCTACTGCCGCTCCCTACTGGGCACGCTATATTAATTAAGGTTGTTAGTGATTGAACATTAAAATATTTAGGAATAATCATCATAGTTATCATGCATACTCACCAGGGTCTCCAAAGCAGCATGTGTGGCCGCATGATGGGCCTCGGTATCACGTAGACGAGCATGTAGGTCTATCACTGTAGCATCACGTGCATCTTGCATTCATAGCATTTGAGTCAGCATCTATCAGGAAATATATAAAAATAAAGAATAACACATATACATAAGCATACATACCCCCATTGGCCTCATCTGAGGCTGGCCTGCATAGGTCTCCCAAAAATGCTACAACTAGATCGAGTTGTCTACACGTGTGAGACGACCAAAGTGCCTCCTCTCTGCCAGTCTACGTACTACTCGGGGAAGCACAACCTCCAGTAGGTCTGGGTAGTCCATCCTCGGGGCTTCCGCTGGATCCTGCGAGGCTCTACCACCTCTACCCACTCCTGGTGTAAACCCATGGTCCTCATCACTATTAGAAGCCTCAGTGGCTCGATCTTATTCAGGCAGTGAAGCTAGATCTCATGCCCGAACAAAGGTCGGCCAGCTACCACCCAGGGCTGGCCATCACCTGGCATCCCCAGGTACGGTCTCCACACCACCTGCATGCACACATCATTATAGGGTCATATCATCATTAAGCATAAGCATAAAATGGGAACATGCATGACAACCATATACATACCATGGCGATAGGGTAGTCACGAAACTCCCGCCTAAGCACTCTCAGCTCATATATGCGAGGTGCCTCGGAGACTAGTAGGAACCAGCGGCGAGCCAGTGGCTAGGCATTGGGATGCCGGGGTGTGACTCTATCCCTCGGCATGTACCAATGACTCCACACCTACATTCAGCATCATGATCATTAGCATTGATATCATAAACATAAGCATAATGGTAATATGAATTTGCATACCTAAAGAAATGGTGAGAAGCCACTGATAGTCGTCTCATGACCCGTCCTAGTAGACATGTCGGCTATTAAATGTGCCAACAGGGTAGCTCCCCAAGCATACTACCCTACTTAATCCAAGTCCTCCAAAAAACCCAAGAATCTGCAGTTGAGGTCATCACCCTTCGTCCCTAACAGCAACCTCCCCAACATCAGGAACAGAAGCATCCTCAAATCTATATCTGCTCTCTCCCGCTGTCTAGGGTCCTAACAATAGACCACTTGGGCTCTCTCAGTCATCCTATCTAGAAAATCTTTTAGAGACTCACCAAGCCTCTGGTGGGCCTCTGCTAAACCCAAAACACCCATAAGCTCGTCCCAGTAAATAAACCAACAATCTACAGGGCCAGCCGCAATTGTGTTCATGTCTAGGAGCCGTCGAGCCAGATCTCTGTAGTGTGGGTAGGTCACCCCACTAACCGCCACCCCATCTACTCTCAAACCCACGATCCTCGCTACGTCCTCTAGAGTCGTCACCAGGTGACCCCAGGGCATCATGAAAGCCTGGCTCTCTCTATCCTATGTCTCTCTCAGGACCTGGATCAGGATCAAGTATGGCCTGACTGGGTCGATGTTTAGAAAGGGACCAAATCCCATCGCATCTACTCTGGCCCTTTGGAAATCGAGTAACCCTCGATAAGTCGCCAGCACCAGGACCCATGAAATCCTTGTCCTCATCACCCCCTCCAGACAAACACACCAAAAAGAGGAAGGAACATATTAATAACTAGAGGGAAATGATAAGCACAACACACACAAAAAAGGCTTTTTGTTTAAATTAGCGATGACATAGTTGCCCCCAATTAATTGGCGTCAACTATGTTAGACGCTAATTCCATATAACAAATAAATAATAATAGGCTATAAAAAATAAAAAAATCTATGTCGACTTCCATCGACGCCATTACCCCTTAATTGTTTAGTTTTTCAAAAAAAAAAAAATTGCATCTACTACTGTCGACGCCAATTCCCTTTAATCGTTTAGTTTTTCAAAAAAAATATGCGTCTGCTGCCGTTGACGCCAATTTCCTTCAATCTTTTAGTTTTTCAAAACAAAGAAAAAAATACGTCTGTTGCAGTCAACGCCAATTCTCTTTAATTTTTTATTTTTAAAAAAAATTTACGTGTGCTGCCTTCGATGCCAATTCCCTTTAATTATTTTTTTTTCAAAAAAAATTACATCTATTGCAGTCGACACCAATTCCCTCTGCAAATTATTTAAATAAAAAATGGAAAATTGACGTCGATTGCCCTCGACGCCAAATCCCACACATGCTTCCCTTCCCCTCCGTTCGAAGAACCAACTAATAGAAATGAAAAAAACAAAAAAAAATCTAAGGGCTAGGGTCAACTGGTTACCTTGCTTTGCTCGGGGACCATGTTCCACCCACGCAGAGGCCGGTGGGTGAGTCTCCCTCTTCTTGCTCCTCCTCCTTGTTCTTCTTCTCAATCTTCTTCATCTTCGTCTTCTTCATCTTCTTCTTCTCCATTATCTTCATCTTCACCATCTTCATCATCATCTGAGGATGAAGTAACATGGGGGACCACCAGCGCACCTGCCGCCGGCCGGTCCTCTTCCTCCTCTTTCTCGTGCCTATCCTCCTCTTCTTCCACGAGGACCACCCTCGGCGCCATGACACGCCGCCACTTCCCAGCGCCGACGCCGCTCGTAGAAGCCATAGGTGAGATGAGATGGGCGAGAGGAGAAGAGATGGGAGAGGAGATTGCCGGTCAGAATGGGGGTGGCCGAAGTTGCATAGAGCGTGAGGAGAAAGAGAGAAGAAGAAGGGTTTAAGAAAAGCTCAAGGCAGTTGGAATTTGAAAGAATTCGCGTCAGGAGTCTTGACGCCAATTATTAATTCGCGACCACGTAAAAAGACACCAATTTAGGAATTCACGTCGATGATGCAGACGTCATTTTTGGAATTAATATTTTTATTGGAAAATAATAATTAAAATGGCGTCTTTGTAGCTAACACAGATTAAAGAAGTCGCGCCTTCTGGGTTGGATGCGAATTTTCATTGAATTTTTTTAAGGGAATAGAATCATGGAAGCTTGAGGAAATTATTATCTAAAAGTAATGAAAATGGCTCAATGGAGGAATAAAATGTTTCATTCATTAGAAGACAATCAATGACATCGATGTTGGAGCCACTTTGCTTCTCAATTTTCTAAGTGCTATTAGATAACTCTTCCATTGATCTCGATCTTCCTCAATCCGCTCCGCAGGCCGTTGGAAGTTGCTGATTCACCATATAGCTTTTATAGTCTTTGTCTCTTCTTCATCGCCATTTGTGCCCAATTCCCTCTTCTTGATAGGCAGAAGATGAGATGCTCCTTCGAATGCATGGCGAGAGAGGCCGAGTTGATAGAGACATCAGTGCGCATTATAGAGGATGAACTCGGTCGCCCGAATCAGCCGGAGCTCCACCCTAGAGGAAAACCTAGTGCAGAGGTCTTGAGATTGGAGGGCCCCCGATGCGCTAGTAAACATATTTTAGGCCATTGATTTGATATGTTCACCCCACTCCACTCATTTCTTGAGCTTTGGTACACGGTTGGTCACCCTCTCGCTTAGCCCCACCGTGCTAGTCATGTAGTGGACGATACTCTTGTGGAATATCCTTGAGGCGCTTTGAGCCACCTCGCACGAATCAAATTTGAAGTGGAGGTCCACCCAACAAGAGAAGAGAAGCATAGACCCATAAAGATGCCTCCCCATACTAGCCGAGGTGAGCCCACTAGAAAGGTAGGCTAGAACCACCAGGCCGATCCTTTTACCTTCCCATATTCCCCATATAGCACTTCATTGTTCTTCTAGAAAATCATCCGCCGAAGGGAAGACGAGCGCTCCTGCTATGCATATCACGAACACCTTCATAAGATCCTCCATGTCTTCATCTTTGGCTAGATCCAATGCTTTGATGGTCCACGCTGCAAGCTTTCTTAAGTTGATTTCCTTAGAGGCTCGGATTTGATCGATCATCTTTTGGCTAGCTATAAGGCTCGCGAATACTTCTTGAGAGCTCATTTTCATCGGCATCTCCTCCATGCTATCTTCATCACCTTGCTTAAACCTTCTTAATCCTAAAAGGATCTTCGCTTCTTCTAGGAGGATAGTGACCTCAAAGGTAGAAAAAAGAAAGGTATGGGTTTGAGGATGCCACATCTCTATGAGAGCACCCATGGGTGCCCAATCTAAGTAGACTTCATGATAGTGTTTTGCATGGGTTATAAGGCCTAGAAGATGCCACTTAGAGAGGATGGATCTCATATCAAGCGTGATCTTGGAAGTGAGAAGGGTGAGCCAATGTAGTTTATAAAACCTCCTAGGGCCAGGAATGAGTGGATAATCCTAAAGACAAAGAAAGAAAGAAAGAAAGAAAGAAGAAAGAAGAACAAAATGGAGTAAGAATCTGTTGAAAATTTAAAAGGGAAGGTAAAAAAAAGAGAAGGGTGAAACTTTTTTTTTAAGCACCGACCAACAGAGTTAATGTCCAGTCGAGTGCACCATCCCCCAGCAGGGGACAATGTTCTCACTCCCCCAGACTAACACTGTGGCCATAGAATTTTATTGATTTTTGTAATGAATATAGGCTCATCGGGGCATACCCCTGAACAGTTACAATTTGCAGCCATGAAAGTCTACAAACCGTAACCTGTTACAAAAGTTGCAAAAATGAACAAAGTGAAGTCTATACACTGCACTCCCTTTAGCTGTTGAAGTCTGTACATTGTGATACATAAGCTTTGGTGCAGAGTATGTGAAGTATGTACATTGTTGAAGTCTGTACATTGTATGAAGTCCATACTATGAAGTCTGTTCATTCGCTGCTGAAGACGGTACAGAGTGTGAAGTCTGTACATTGTGGTGCATAAGCTTTGTGAAGTCCATACACTGCATTGCATAAGCTTTGTGAAGTCCATACGTGAAGTCTGTACATTGTGCTGGAGCTTTGTGAAGTCTATACATTGCATTGAGAAGTCTATACATTGCATTCCCTTTCGCTGCTGAAGTCTGTACATTGTGAAATGTGAAGTCTGTACAGTGTGTGTGAAGTCTGTACATTCATTGTGAAGTCCAGCAGAGTCTGTACATTGTGGTGCATACAAAGTCCTGCAGAGTTTGTGAAGTCTGTACATTATGAAGACTGTACATTGTAAAGTCTATACACTGCCCTCCCATTCGCAGCTGAAGTCTGTACAATGCATTGTGAAGTCTGTACATCATGAAGTCTGTATATTGCCCTCTCTTATGCTATTGAAGTCTGTACATTGCCCTCTCTTATGCTGCTGAAGTCTGTACATTGCTGAAGTCTATACATTGCATTGTGAAGTCTGCACGTTGCCCTCTCTTTATGCTGCTGAAGTCTGTACATTGCCCTTGCCATGCCCTTGGAATACAGGAAAGGTAATAAAGTGTATAAGTTGTATAGCACAAGGGAAATTCAGTAACTATATACGCCGGATGCGAACATTAGGAATGTGGGAGGCATCAGCCATTATATAGCCTCTAGCCATGAGAGGCAACTCCCTAGAAGATGAGAAGATATTATTGCAGCCCACCAGGATAGCATAATTCGCCAGAGCATCCGTGGTTTGATTAGCTTCCCTATATGTATGCACAATGGGAGATTGTTGCAGTCTGAAAAAATACTGAAGTTTTCTCCACCATGGAAGGAAGGACCAAGGTGGGCTTCTATTTTGCTGAAGAAGAGTAATTAAGTCAAGTGAATCAGTGTAAATAATGGAGACTGGGATATTATGTAAATGAGCCAATCTTAAGCCATCGAAAAGGGCCCTTCCTTCTGCAATCATGTTGGACCCATGTCCATAATAATGAGAGAAACCCAATAGCATGTTCCCTTGAGCATTTCTGAAACATCCACCTCCCCCAGACATTCTTGGATTGCCTTTACTTGCACCATCAACATTAAGAGCAAATCCTGTCCTGGGAGCAATCCAACAAACTGTGATGCAAGATAATATTTTGTGATTGATGGATATACCCATTGATTGGAGAATGCTTCTTAGTGGGTTACCAACACCACATTTGAATGTAATTTGTTTCAAATTTTGGACATTGTCATCATGTATATGTTCAGCTATCCGAATATATTTAGTTCTGATTCCTTCATATCTGATGCGGCATCTGTATTTCCAGATTTCCCACACAATCATCATTGATATTTGCAGAGAAAGAAAACCTTGTGGGCTGTAAACAGAGGATTCATTGAGTATGCTGCAGAGCCGACAGTAAATGGAATTGAATTCTAGATGAGGATTAGCAATTAAAGGACCAAATTTGTTCCACAAATAATTGGCTATTTCACTATCAATAAAAAGGTGATCAATGTCTTCAATAGCATGGGAAGATGAGCAGCAATCACACCGGAAGCAATGTATATACCATATCTTTGAATCCAACTGTCCACAGGCACAACATGATTGAGGAGTTTCCAGTAAAAGAGTGAAGCATGGGGAGGGAATTTTTGATACCAAATTTTAGTAGCAGAAACAACAATCATCTGCCCTTTGATATAATCATAAGTAGACTTTATGCTAAATTTGCCTGAACTTGTAAAAGTCCATATTGGAATATCATCCCCTTCTTGAATAGTATAACTATATAGATCAGTCCTCAGATTGTGATCAGTAATCTCATCCCAGGCCGGATGATGGTGATCAGCCAATACAGATTGGACAGAACAGTTTTCAGACCAAGCATTATTCTGGTAGGATGAATGATCCAGTAGAGGTTTGTCCTTATACCATGTGTCTTTGAAAAAATTGGTGTTTGCACCATTGAAAACAACTTTACGCATACCTGCCAGGAGGATCACCTTGGCCTTTTCAAAATCTTGACTTTTAATCCCTACTGGGAAAGGGGTTTTACAGTCTGAGATATGCTTCCCTTGAATGTATTTACTCCTGACAAATTTGGCCCATAATGAGTTACTGTGTAAAGAAGTCCATAGCTGTTTAACATAGGAACATAGTTGAAAGGGTGAAACTTAATACTCATAAGTTTAGCCTCAATCCTCTTGCTTATATGACCTTCAACCTCCGTTATTCTCTAAAATCCAAGCTTACTTCTCTTCATAGGGTGTTGAATTAAACCCTCCATCTTGAGTTTTGGTGAGTTCCTTTATTCTTCCCTGTTCTTCCTTGTCTTGAATCACCTTCTTCTTGTTCTTTGGAGCCGTGGAACCAATTGCTTGGTGCAAGGAGGGGTTAAGGAGGTGCTATTTATAGAAGGGACTCCTCAGCTCACTCAGAGAGTCCAAATTCTAGCAGAAATTGGCATCAAAAACCATGTTTCGAGAAAGAACCATAAGTCTGTCACTGTAGCTAATTTGCATCCAGAGCAGTAGATGCAAATTCCATTAATTAGCATCCAGAGTAGTAGATGCAAATTCCTTTAAATGTGCGCCTTTCTACGAAGACACATATTCTTGCATTCTCGCTGCACTTTGCCCTCTTACCGGAATTGTGATATTTTGACAGAGTTTGTTCAAAGTTTTCATATTTATTTATGATTTTGTGGACTAACATCTTTGAGTGTAGGAAAACAACCAAGTTGAGCTTTATGCTGGTTACGAAGGCATCCTGTTATTCCCCCCAGTGTCATCTCTTCTCTATTTCCTCTTGTATGTATTTTTACTATATATTACAAACATTTTTAGAATATATCAAGGACCTTGTGGCTTTGATGAACCTGGAACTTGAGTTCCCCTTCAACAAAAATAGTGATAGTTTCAGGAGAGTCTTGGTCGTATGGATAGGCCATTGAGTCATCTGGGGCTGGGGATGACAGTTCCACTTTCTATGTTGATGCGCGGATAAACAGGCTTCGGTTTAGTGTCAGCTTGGGAAGCTGGAGTCCTGACCTGATATAGATAGCTTAACAATATTATCCTTGATTATTTTCTATTTTTAGTTAGTTTTAAATTTTCTTTTAGCCCAACATGCATCATGTAGGAATTTGATTTAACTGCTAAATTTTTTTGTATTAAATCAGTAATGAGGACCTTTGGTTCTTGATTTGAGTTGACATGAGATATTCCATTCTAGATTGAGTACTATGTTCTCTTTGAAGCCACTTAGGATGATTTCTTGAAAGTACCTTTGATTGGATTCTTATTCTGTCTCAAGACATTCGTACTTTTCTAAAAAGATCCAGTTTGGTTGTAACATGTCCACATTGACTGGTAATCGCTCTCCAACGGTGAAATTTGCAGGTCCATGACCTAGGGTACTTCCACGACACTAGAAGTTGATCTTCCTTCTCCTTCTTCTGTGCCCACGTGCACATTTTTAGCTTGATTTCTTGTCCAACCAATTTTCACTTTCTGGTAATCACCCAAGGTTGCTCCACTCAGAACCATGAAAAGATTTCTGACACTTAGTGTTGAAAGCGTGTCACATCACACCTTGACATCTACTTTTCAGTCTATTTTCACTTCATTCCGCTACACTTCATTTCGTCTCCTTTCCTGTAAAGTAGACGTCAAGGCGAGGCAGCTATAGACACGCCAAAATTAACGCTAAGTTGAGTAAAACTCATGTCATATCATAATGCCCCGAAGTGGACCTCATTGCTGATTTAATAAGATGATTTTTTCTTTTTAGGGGCCATTTTCAGAATTCGAGTCTTCGACATGGACGCCATTTCTTAGAATCTACGTGTTCGCAGAGTGGCGCATATTAATTCGCGTCAATAACTTAGGGCGTAAATTCTTTAACTTTTTTCAAATTTATTTCAAATAAAAATTCATAATTTCAATGAATATGTGCCTCTTTGCAGAGACACATTAATTCGCGTTCGCAGTAGTAGACGCAAATTTCCTTCCTATTTTTGGATTTTGCATTGAATTTAAAATTCATATTTTAGAAAACTTGCGCCTCTCGAAGAAGACACATCTTAATTAACGTCTTTGTCTTTGATGCAAATTCTAATTTTAATTTTAGAAAACTTTGATTACTAGGGACGCGAATTTAATCAACGTCACCGATTCTTGACGTCATTTTCATTCCGTGTCCGGCTCGTTCCCTGCCTTCTTTGCATGGCTTTCCAACTGGGATTAGGGTCTTGGGGCCTTCGATGGAAGGAGAGCCATGCCATGGAAGTTTTTCCATGTTCTAAAACCTCTTAGAACATGGGTTCTCACCCTATAAATACCCCATTTGAGCTCCTTGGCGAGAGGTTGGAAGTTAGAGAAAAAGGTTAGAAGAAAATAGAGAGAGAAAAATGAGAAATATAGAAGGAAGATAACATAGAAGTGCTAGAGAGAGGCACAAAGAGGAGCTCCCCCTGCGAGCTCCCTGTTCCACAGATTGGAGGGGAGAGAAGCCTTCGGCCCTTTTGCTATGAAGGAAGGCCATTGGAGCCTTATTCTGGGTCTTGGAGGACCACCCCCCCTTTCTTTCCCCCTTCCTTTATCTTGATTTAATAGTATGGTTTGCATCACATCAATTCATCCCTAGTAATCCCTTTTCTAGGATTTTATTTATTTTATCATTCATCTTCTCCCTCCCTTAACCCTTAAGGGGTTTAGAAAACACACAAGGTGTGTCCTTCTCCATGTTCTTTTACTCTTATTGCATTAAGAATTGATACTACACTATTGAATTCTAATCTAATCATTGTTTGTCTTGTTTTGTTCATATTTTAAGGGTAATCAAGATAGACACTCTTTATCGGCCGACCGATCGGAAGAGGAAGTGAGACTCACAAATCTCCCCGCATTTCAAGGTATTTTACGATCACTCCATTTCCTTTTGAGGTATTCATCTCTGGCGATCACGGTCTCTTTAACATCTACATGCTCCCTTCCCCACTTTAGTTGATCATTTAATCATCTTTTTTAATTTAATTTCTCTTTCTTCTCTCTTTTTATGACATTCATAGTCGGGACCACGTAAGGCCAAGAGTGGGCTTTATTTACATTTCGAGGAAATAATATATTTTGTGGTGTGAGACAATTTCCAATCGTTTGTGTGTGTGAATGCAGCCCATTGATGTATTTTGGCCCTGTGGCCAGTGGGGATGGCTCCATGATGTTTTCCCCGTGTTCAGGGTGAATGGGGCTCAATTTCGGGTGTAGCGGTGGGTTCCTGACCATTTTTGATTGACCAATGTGTAGGGTCGGTCGACCGGTAGGTGAGTGGTTCAGAACAGAGGGAAGCAGGGCTCTCTAATGGCTTTTGGTTGACCGAACCTGATGGGTCGGTCGACCTATGGTGCAGGTCTCGACTAATTTATGGAATCGGTTGACCATTCCCTGCTATGGGCTGACAGCTCTGCTAGGTCGATCAACCTGAGTAGGGGTCCATCGACCGCCCAAGTTGGGCTGGTCGACCGGTTCCTAGGTCGGTTGACCGACCCACGGGCAGACCGTCCATAGCGTTGGCTGGCCGATTCTTGCTTTGCTCGTACTCCCGATGGTTTGGGAGATGTGGCCTATGTTTCTTAGTCTTTGTGTGGGCCGTGGGACCTCACAAAGAGTATCCAATGGGGGGTTGTGTGTCCGAGTAATTTCGAGTGTGTGAGGTGTTAGTCTTCCCATGTGTTCAAACCCTATGAAGGGCAATTTCCGGGCCACGTGGCTTGGTTGCTTGAGGTTCATCCCCACGTGAGTCCGTGGACTAGAAACTACTAGTTTGTGATATCCAACTTGTGACCCGGCCTGGGGACGAGGTATTCGTTTGTCACAGGTAAGCGGGTTCATTCCCGTGAGTTTAGATGGGCAGTGTGTCCATAGTTTCCGTGAGTTAGGCTTAAGTACATGAATGTGTATATGTAGATACCTATTTGAGTTAGGCGAAGATAGCCTACAAATCGTGGATGGACTAGGCAAAGATAACCTTCTATGCACAATGCTTAGTGTTTCCCAAGCGAAGACAGCATGTTGCCAGGTGAAGACGACCGTAGCGTGTGTGCCTTGTTTAGGACAAGTCTACATCATTGACAGGTGTAGGGGTGCATACCCCATGTCAGGTAGCAAGACACGATCGTGCTATTAGGCGTAGAGGCATGGATCCTAACCAATCCAAGGGAGAAAGGTGTGTGTGTCTCCGCCCCACGCGAAGAAAGGGTTGTTGGGTACGTCAATAGGATCTAGAGGGGGGGTGTAGGCACCGGATAGGTGGTGGCCACACGGAACCTCATGGACGGCGTAGCCTCCCTCCGAGTTATGATGATGCTACCTACAGTGCACGGGTTAGGAAAAAAAAAGTAGAGTGATCGCCAGAGGTGTTTACCTGAACCTCACAGGAGCAAAGTGATCCCTTGGGGAGTGCCTCAAGTGGAGAGAATGTTGGGTCCCAACTTCTCCATCCTCCGCCGGCCAAGGGCGGAGAGCCTTGCTACGTCCCGGTATCCCAAAATCCTATAAACAGTCACGAAGACTCACAGAAACAAAGAAAAAAAAACCATCAGTCTTGTGCAGTGCAGTAACGATTCTAATAGCCAATGAAAAAGAGAATATGGCGGCGAGATTACCTGGGGGGTGGTGGGAAGGGGGGATGGTCGAGACTTTCGACCACTCACCTTCATGTTTGTTTAAAAGGGAAACCTCTTGATGGGATTCTAGGAAATGCTAGTATGCTTGGAATGCAAACGGGAGAGGGGAACTGCAAAGCAAAACATGAAGCAACGAGATGGAGAAATCAAACTCGGAGGGTGGCCAAGCTCGCTGCCGGCCTGCGATGCGGTTTCAAGGAAGATGAAGAACAACCTTCTCGCTTCAGAGGCTTGCTCCTAAACTCAGGCTATTCCTTGCTGGAGGATCCCTCCACCACCCTCGTCTAACCTGCAAAGAGACTAGAGCAACCAGGATGATTCTCACTTTCCTCACCTTCGAAATTTCGGAACCTCCTACCAAACTCCAACCATCCAACCCCTTCCTCTATCGTCCCCTCCAGAGTTTTTGTACTTCGAGGCTCCATCTAGAAGTCTCAATTGAGTCATGGGAACGATCGTGGGTGACGAGGGAGAATGGTCCCGAGCATGGCAGGAGAACATGCCACGTTCTTTGACCAGCGGTTGCCATAAGGTGGCCAAGGTGTTTGCCTCTTACCAGGAGACAGGCGGCCAGCAGAGTGACCTGCAAGGGCCTGGGCGGCCAAGGTAATGGCCTTCCAGATGGGGATAGGCGTCCAGCACTTGGGCCTTCTAGCAACTTGAGCGGCCAACTTAGTGGCCATTTTGGTGTGGAGGGCAGCCAGTAAGGTGGCCTCCTAGGGGCAGAGGGCGGCCATCACCCTTGCCTTCTAGGGGGTGTGGGCGGCCAGTGGTATGGCCACCCAGCCCATGGGCCACTGGCCTCTTCGATTGAGAGGGGCCCAAGAATTAAGATGTGTTTGGACTGGACTATGAAAACATAAATGTCGATAAACTAGGTAAGAGGACTGCATCACTTATCCGATGGTCTAACCAGGGATCCGCGAGATGTCTGAAATTAGGCATCTTCAAATGCCCCTCCAGAATGCCCATTTTTTAAGGGAGCCCGACGGACTGATAAATGGGTGTTTCGGTAAAGAAATAAGCCTAAGGAGGACAACACGCTCGTGGAGATTCTTGAGTGGAAATCGAGCTTCATGCAGGGTCGCATGAGCATTAAGCGATTGGATAGGCCATTAGAAGAGGGAGGAAGGATAATTAAACTAAGAGGGCTTATATCTGTGGTCGCATGGGACCCTCTAGCATAGCGCTGCGTAACTTGAGGGGATGAACACAATCCTGCTCAAGGAGATATATGATGCGGGACGGGACCACGGACACGACAAGCTCGCGATCGTCCCTTAACGAGGGAAGCGTCGGATGTGCGCGGTTGAGAAACTGGCTGGGAGCTAGGGTGGTCGGCTCTCACTTGTGCCCGGATCGGGTCACGGGACGGCTTCGCTCTCTCTCGCAGCAGTGATATTATAAATTGAAAGCGGGCTAGGTATCCCTACACATGCTCTCTAGCAGCGGCATATAAAGCATATAAAGAATTGAGCTAATGCCAAGTGTAAGGGTGAAGGCGATACCTCCACGCTCTCGGCGTGGCGAAGACGGCACCCGGCCGGAACTCGTACCCCCGGGAACTTAATACATTATGGTTACAGCAATGCAACTAAGCCCACTCCATGCAGGGAGGTAAAGGGCAACACAAGCGGGCCCGGGAGAACCAGTTTCGGGTTGACGGGCGGTTCCGGACGATGCTTCGGCTTCACGCGTACTCGTGTTAGTGGGGGGGCCCACGTGTTGACCGGAGGGGTCGTGTGGGGCCTGATGACTCCTCTATTGTGGAGACACTTGGGAAGCGTTCCCCTGGGATGGCGAGCTACTGGAACGACCGCCGGACGCCGGGCGGCCCTCGGACGACGCTTGCCGGGAACTCGGCCACGAACCTGAAAGTTCTGTTTGCAGGCGCGCGACTCGGAGAAAACTACTGCTGCGATCAGCCCCGTCGTCGGAATGTGACGAGGTTAGCGCCGTTGGAAAGCTGACTCAGAATACTTCGACGTAGGGGTCTTCAAAAAAAATAATCAGATCTGTATTTCTGATCATGTATTTTACAAGCTTGCTGGAATCTGGCCAGAACTGCAGGGGCAGGTTCTGACTTCTCTGAAGATCGACATTGACCGGGGTGAAGACCTCCGAATCTGGAAATAATCTCTTCATAAAGGTTGAAGATCTCTGAGATAGGAATCCGGGAATATTTTTGGTTTTCTGATTGGAGACGAAATGGATTTTCTGGGATTTCTTTACTAGACCTGGGTCGGATCTGGGAAACTGTGGGCAGACTGTTCTTGGGAACTTGGACGAAATTTTAAAAATACTTGGAGGGTGAACCAAAAATTAATAAAATTCCTGGTGGTAGAGGGATGTGGACAGAGATCCCAGTAAATTTGGCCGACCTAAAAAAAATCAAAAGATGATTCGAATGGGGTAAACTCAGAGCTTGTGAACAGTAAACAGAACCAGGACAGATCTGGAACTTGGACTTGGACGAAAATCAAAAAATAGCTAAAGGATGAATTTTGACGTGATTTTTTTTTGTGGGGATAAGGGCTCTAGAGGGGAACCAACCCTGAAATGTTGAGCTTCAGAAGACGAAGGGAGTGATAGCAGGAATTCGGAGAAGAAAGTTCTATCCTGAGTGGACAGAACACCGAAACCGTTGGCAACGACGCGTCGGCGGCGAGTCGATGGCGGCGGCGATCACCAGAGTTGCTTCAGATGCTGGAGGGGATCAAGGGGGAAGGGATTACACTCTAGAAAGGGGAGAGGGGGTGGAGGAACCAGGGAGAGAGAGGGGAGGGGTGCAAGCTTCACTTGGGGCAAATGCCTTTTTTTTCCATTCATTAATTCCTCAAATATGAAAAATACAACCTTATATAGGATGCCAACCAAATTCAATCTCAACCCTTGGATCTAGGGGTTTGGATTGAAGGGCTGGGATGAGGTATGACCAACCACAAGAAATACAATATTTAAAGGAATCCCATTCCTAATTCTACCACATGTGGTCAAATAAAGGGAGGAAAGAAAGAAAATTAAACAACCTAGCCTAATAGAGCCAAAAGAGGGGGCGCCCCCCTTCATGGGCCAAGGGCCTTTCATGGGCCATGAGCCATCCACAAGCCCATGCTAGACTTGGACCCTTCCCATTTAGTTGGCCCATGAGGGAGTGTAAACCAATTTGGGCCTTAAGTGCATTAATGACCCATTAGAAACCTAATGACCCAATATGGCATAAGCTCCTTAATGGACTCTACTAATGGCTACCTAGCCATGGACTCTACATTAGAAATGGCCCATTGGCTTGATATAAGCCTTACAAGGATCCCAAAAGAAAGAAAATACATAATTACAATCTCATACAAGCCATAACTCACAAATACACTTCACCCGTGTATGGAAATCACCTTTGATGCCCCATCAATTCTCCCCGGGTGGGAGGAACTCGACCCCGTCGAGTAGGGGTATGGCTGCTCCGGTACTCCGGCGGATCCGTCACCGTGCTAAGTAGCGCGGGTATGCTCCACTCCAAGTGATCGGCACCTGCTCATTCCATATATACTCGATATGCGCACTGCTATGGCTAAAGATGGTCACTCCGAAGGGGCACTCTCAAAGGAAGGAAACAGCTCGAAGACTCACTAGGAATCACCGCTGAGTCCCTATAGGTGACTGATCCGGATATAGAAGTAAAACCGATCCCATACTCATCAAGTGAGTCCACTCGCCTCTTACTAGTAAGAGACCGACAACGAGCTTGCACAAGAAACATGCAGACTCACCATGCACAGACACACGAATGCAAACCACGCAAACAATCGACTCAAAATCACCACACAAACAAACCACACAAAGAAAGCACACTGACTCATGCACGACTCTAGACTAAGGTGGTAGCATCAAACCCACTAGGTGGCGACATCCTGGGCGGCCAAAGGGTCGCCCAGCTCTTCCCCCATGGCATAGTATTCATCGGCCAGTGCCTCATCGGCCTCGTAATCGACATTCTCAAGCTCGGGAGGTGCGGATCCGCCAACACCTAAGGCTAGGGTGGTGCGAGCGGGACACTCACTAGCAATGTGGCCATACCCGTGACAGTGGAAACACTGTATTCGTGATCGACTACTCTCCCCGATAAGAGGGGCCTTACCCTTATCATCCCGCCGGGTAGGGGGTGTAGGCAACAATGGGGGAGGTGTAGGTGCCTTGGACAAGAGTGGAGGGGGTGCCGGTGCCAGAGGACGGGCTATAGGAGCTGGGGGACGGGCAAAGGGTGCCGGTGGTTGGGATGGAAATAGATCCCGGGGTGGAGGAGGGCGAGGCCGTGGAGCGAAGTGCTCCTGACGGGTGGACTCCTGAGGTCGAGCCATGGGAGGTCGCTGATGTGGGCCTATAGAGTGACGGGGCTCAGTACTACGGAGAGGGGTGGGGCCCAACCGATGGCTAGACTCGAACTCTCCCTCAAATTGCTCCATCTCGAGAGCAACCTGGTATGCCTCTTCCAACGTCTTGGCATTGCGGCGGAAAAGCTCATACTGGTAGTGTGACCGCAAACCACGTCGAAAGCGGGAAACGGGCATGGTACTCTCCTCCGTGACACCACATCGTAGAAAGTACTCATCAAACTCCGCGATGTATTCGGAGACGGACCGGTCTCCCTGGCTAAGACTTTGCCATCTATCGATGAGTCGCTGGCGGTATGTGGGAGGAAGGTACTTTTGCCGAAGTTTATTCTTCATCTCGGCCCATGTGTCGATCAAGGGTTCTAGCCGCTGAAGTAGCAGGCTCTCCACATTCTTCCAATAAGTTTGTGCCTGCCCCATAAGTTTCATGGTGGCAAATCGGACCCTTCGACGCTCCGACATATCATACCATTCAAAATAACGGTCCATGCCAAACTCCCAATCTAGGTAGACTTTCGGATCCAAAGACCCGTAAAAAGCGGGAGGATCCGCTCGCACGGTCTTAAGGACCCGATCATCATCCTCATCTCGTTGTGGCTGAAAACCACGACGGCGTTGACCATACCCCTCGTAGGCATTGTCGGACCCATAGTCCTCGAGACCAAGGTCACGGTGTGGTAGTTGGGGAACCCGAGGAGGGGCGGGTGGAGGAACCAGTGGTGGCTGGTTTTGGGCCGCGGGAGCGGCCTGGACTTGAGCCATGGGACCGGGTTAGACTTGGGCCCCCGCGGGAGGAGGTGCGGGTGGACCTTGGGCTGCCCCAGGAGGGTCCCCGTGTGACATCCTATCTAATCGCCCAACGAGGTCTTGGACCGACCTATCGGAGTTCTCCATGCGTCCCTCCATGGCCCTAAGGTGACCATCCATATTCTCGGAGAAGGTCTGAAAGTTAGCATCGGATTGGTCCAACCTAGCCATAATGGCCATCATCGCCTCTTGTAGGGAGTGGAAGTCTCCCGAGGTATCCCGTGGGTTGGCCATAGGTGGGGGTGGGGGTGAGTACTGAGTACCCCGACGAGTGGGCATGCAAACACACCGACTAGAAGACACCGACTAAAGCAAAACACACTAATGCAAAATGATGCACCTAGACTTAACCAAAACTCGGTACGCGGCGGAGACAATCGACCCGAAGGTCACTCGCACAAGTGTGCGGCCTTCCCGATAGGCGTAACCTAACAGTCGGACAACACCTTTTTATATACCGAGTAAAGGGATGTATGCGACCCAAAAATGACCTTTTTTTTGTTGTTTTAAAAATATGATGATCTTAGACTCGACTTAAACCGACTAATGACTCGATGTAAATGACACCCTTTTTTTTTTCTTTTTGACACCCTAGACTCAAACTCGCTCTGATACCAAATTGATGCGGGACGGGACCACGGACACGACAAGCTCGCGATCGTCCCTTAACGAGGGAAGCGTCGGATGTGCGCGGTTGAGAAACCGGCTGGGAGCTAGGGTGGTCGGCTCTCACTTGTGCCCGGATCGGGTCACGGGACGGCTTCGCTCTCTCTCGCAGCAGTGATATTATAAATTGAAAGCGGGCTAGGTATCCCTACACATGCTCTCTAGCAGCGGCATATAAAGCATATAAAGAATTGAGCTAATGCCAAGTGTAAGGGTGAAGGCGATACCTCCACGCTCTCGGCGTGGCGAAGACGGCACCCGGCCGGAACTCGTACCCCCGGGAACTTAATACATTATTGTTACAGCAATGCAACTAAGCCCACTCCACGTAGGGAGGTAAAGGGCGACACAAGCGGGCCCGGGAGAACCAGTTTCGGGTTGACGGGCGGTTCCGGACGATGCTTCGGCTTTACGCGTACTCCTGTTAGTGGGGGGGCCCACGTGTTGACCGGAGGGGTCGTGTGGGGCCTGATGACTCCTCTATTGTGGATACACTTGGGAAGCGTTCCCCTGAGATGGCGAGCTGCTGGAACGACCGCCGGACGCCGGCGGCCCTCGGACGACGCTTGCCGGGAACTCGGCCACGAACCTGAAAGTTCTGTTTGCAGGCGCGCGACTCGGAGAAAACTGCTGCTGCGATCAGCCCCCTCGTCGGAATGCGACGAGGTTAGCGCCGTTGGAAAGCTGACTCAGAATACTTCGACGTAGGGGTTTCAAAAAAAATAATCAGATATGTATTTCTGATCATGTATTTTACAAGCTTCCTGGAATCTGGCCAGAACTGCAGGGGCAGGTTCTGACTTCTCTGAAGATCGACATTGACCGGGGTGAAGACCTCCGAATCTGGAAATAATCTCTTCATAAAAGTTGAAGATCTCTGAGATAGGAATCCGGGAATATTTTTGGTTTTCTGATTGGAGAGGAAATGGATTTTCTGGGATTTCTTTACTAGACCTGGGTCGGATCTGGGAAACTGTGGGCAGACTGTTCTTGGGAACTTGGACGAAATTTGAAAAATACTTGGATGGTGAACCAAAAATTAATAAAATTCCTGGTGGTAGAGGGATGTGGACAGAGATCTCAGTAAATTTGGGCGACCCAAAAAAAATCAAAAGATGGTTCGAATGGGGTAAACTCAGAGCTGGTGAACAGTAAACAGAACCAGGACAGATCTGGAACTTGGACTTGGACGAAAATCAAAAAATAGCTAAAGGATGAATTTTGACGTGATGTTTTTTGTGGGGATAAGGGCTCTAGAGGGGAACCAACCCTGAAATTTTGAGCTTCAGAAGACGAAGGGAGTGATAGCAGGAATTCGGAGAAGAAAGTTCTGTCCTGAGTGGACAGAACACCGAAACTGTTGGCAACGACGCGTCGGCGACGAGTCGATGGCGGCGGCGATCACCGGAGTTGCTTCAGATGCTGGAGGGGATCAAGGGGGAAGGGATTACACTCTAGAAAGGGGAGAGGGGGTGGAGGAACTAGGGAGAGAGAGGGGAGGGGCGCAAGCTTCACTTGGGGCAAATGCCTTTTTTTTCCATTCATTAATTCCTTCAATATGAAAAATACAACCTTATATAGGATGCCAACCAAATTCAATCTCAACCCTTGGATCTAGGGGTTTGGATTGAAGGGCTGGGATGAGGTATGACCAACCACAAGAAATACAATATTTAAAGGAATCCCATTCCTAATTCTACCACATGTGGTCAAATAAAGGGAGGAAAGAAAGAAAATTAAACAACCTAGCCTAATAGAGCCAAAAGAGGGGGCGCCCCCCTTCATGGGCCAAGGGCCTTTCATGGGCCATGAGCCATCCACAAGCCCATGCTAGACTTGGACCCTTCCCATTTAGTTGGCCCATGAGGGAGTGTAAACCAATTTGGGCCTTAAGTGCATTAATGACCCATTAGAAACCTAATGACCCAATATGGCATAAGTTCCTTAATGGACTCTACTAATGGCTACCTAGCCATGGACTCTACATTAGAAATGGCCCATTGGCTTGATATAAGCCTTACAAGGAGCCCAAAAGAAAGAAAATACACAATTACAATCTCATACAAGCCATAACTCACAAATACACTTCACCCGTGTATGGAAATCACCTTTGATGCCCCATCAATATAAGACCTAAAATAGGAGTAAATGAAAATCAAGATAGGAAAATCAATGACTTGTCGAATATCAAAACACTCGAGACGGTCACACATAAAACACGATTTCAGCTGGTTGAATCGGAGCGGAATCACGTAGACTCATTCACATAAGTTTGGAAAAATCAAGAAACACGGGAAATCGTCGCGTGGCCAAAGGATCATGGGGTGGTCAAAGCGACATGACGTCCCCTGCTTTGCTCGCAAATTCCCCAAAATGATATGGATGCATGGATTCTTTATTTTTTCTTGTTTTGTTCTTTTTGTGTTTGTTTTTTTGATGGTGGGACTAAAAGGGGACTATATGATGCATGCTGGGTTAAAGGGGAAAAACCTATTCTAATGTAGAGCCGAATGATTTATTTACCTGCCTCCGAACGATCGGTCAGGAATTCTAGAAGTCTGTCATCCCATGCTTGGTGACAGACACAGTCCAGAACCTGATGGGGATCCATCGTTCCGCATTCGTCATTTAGCACAGTCGAGAATTCGGGAGGTCTGTCATCCCGATTTGGGTGCAGGCGGCCATCGAATAGCTTAAGGAGTATAAACCCTTCATAGTTTTTTTTAGAGAGGAACTCGGGGTTTATACGCCTGAAGCTATTAGCCTCCGACGTTCTACCTGGAAATGCAAGTGGTAATTTTGATGACGTCGCGTTGACGCTTGGTATAGCCTTTGTTTTCTGCAGCTGCATTAACACACGTTAGACAAGTTCACAAATGATAATAATGAATGTTGATGATAAACATGAAACACCAATTATCATTTTTGACAAATTATGAGCTTGAAGCAAACTAAACCACGGTCCTTTTCCTGGGCTCAGGGCGGCCAAATGTCGTGCCTTCTTCAGATGGGGGGCGGCCACATATGTGGTGTAACATCCTGGTTATAAAAATTAGAATTTTGAAATATGTAATGGAATAAAATGTGATGAACAAAAATAAATGAAAACGTGTGGTTAATTATCGTTTCAATCTCATGAATTAAATAAAAGAAAAGATAATGGGACCAAATTGAATGACTAATCGAATCATTAATTTAACGTAAGTTATATTAAAATAGATTCAAGTTATTAGCTTGCTATTTAATGACTTCAAAAATTTCTTAGTCAAGAATATTATTTAAGTGGCCAAATTATATTAATAAAAAGAGGTAATTATTTTTCTACAATAAACATAAAAAAGAATTTCATATTCCAAAATACAATCGAATTTTTCTACGATGATTTAAATTTAATAAGTAGAAATTAAATTAATTAAATTTCACCCGTAGGCTGAAGTTTTGACTAATTTCTAAAAATATGGAAAAATTATATTCTTGCAAAGAACGAAAAGTTTAACAATAGTGTCAACTAGGCTGACCCCTAATAGAAATTGGATTAGACCGAATTAAGGAATTAATGGTCAAAATCGTTATTTTTAATAACTCAAACTACATCAATCTTAAACGACCAAATTCGAGCCCATTTCTCAATCAAATGAGCCCAAATCAGGCCCATTGCATAGGTTAACCCTAAGAGCTCGTTTCTCCTCTGAAACCCTAGCCTCTAGAGCCTTCTATTGGCGGCGGCGGCGTGGATTAGGTGATATCCCTGAAATTTTTGCCGAGTTTAAACCCTTGGACTCTTTAGGTTAATTCGATCCGTAGGAACCTTCTTAGACCCTATAAATAGAGGGCTTTCGACCCTCTGGAACCCTATTTTCTTCTCCAACTGGTGGCGTAGGCTATCGTGGTCGAACCTAGGCGAATTTGGGAGTTTGGAGGCGGCGTGTATTAGGGTTCTGGTGAGCGCGTCCTCCCTTCATCTTCCCAAATTGGTAGGTCTCCCTCGGGCTAAAGATTAAGTAAAATATATCATTTTGTGCATCTTTAAGCTCTCTTTCATTTGATACTAAAACCCTAAAAATCAATCTAGCATCATGAGAGTATTTATCATTTTCATGGAAGCATGTCAAAATTAGGGTTTTCCTTGTTACCCTTGATTAATGTAGGGATTAGCAGGCTTTAACCTTAAATTGATCATGCCATGCTATGCATCATCATGTTCTCATTCCATTGATTGTTAAATACCCAATTTTCATGCTTTCTCTGATGTGTGTTTAGCCGTTTTTGATAACCCTAGCCGAGCTCGCCGGAGTCGGGCAGGGCGACCTTAGAGCGGACCAACAGTAACCGCTCCATATAGAACGACCCCTCGATAGACCGCTCAGTCTAGAGAGGCGGCTGATGTTTAACTATTCAAGTGTTTTGTACTTTAGATTATTTCATGAATGGAACGGCCAACTCCTGACCGTTCCTTTGGACGGCGGGCAGGTACAGACCGCTCATAGACCCCAGCGGCACTCTGCAGACCGCTCAGATCCTGCCAGACCTCCGGGCCTGAGGGGCCTGAACGGCCTATCGTTCGACCGCCGAGGCCATTGAGAGGTCCTGAGCTGACCGCTCTGTCACGCAGAACTACTTTATTATTGTTCCGGCATGAATTATCTTAGTTGAATAATGCTAATGGTAGGATAGCAACATGTATATAAATTGGAACTTATGAAAGTTAAAAGCTTATAATTTTCTTGCTTGATTACTCTCATCATGACCTTGAATCACCATTTCAATAAAGTTAATATTAAGCATGTTCTATTGAAAATGAAAGAATGATGCTAGGATTGTTTTGACAGTCATTCCACTCCGGTGGAGTTGACTGACCGCATATATTCATTTTCCGATGATTTCTAGCCTTCAACTCTTGTAATGGTTGGAACTCTCCGTCGGATACTCCTTCCTTCGGACTAGGACCTCCATTATGAGACCTCCGTAAGTCCCCGCGAGCCTAGGATTCCCACTAGGATGCCTGGCAGGTTGTATCTCAAGTCCTGCACCTGTGAACTTGACCGGATCGCTTCCTTGTCTCTGTCCAGATTCACGGCCCATATGGAACCGTTCGAGTCCCTACGCAGCCTGGATCTGACCGTTTGATTCATAAGCGGCTTATATCGGACCGTTGTATGCCATTTGAGCGGCCCGGTTAAGACCGTGTATCCCTGGTTAAATGCCAAGTCTTGTTGGTCGATTATCCTTGATTGTTTTTTTTACCAGGCCCAGTTAAGTCGACCCAGAGCCTCTAGGCTGACCTAAGAATCATGGACTGAACCATGGTTCAGTTCCACCATGCCTATGGTGGCCTAGGAGCCCTTTTGGGTAGCTTTCTCTATTCTGCTTGGCCCAGTTACTGAACGGCCAAGACCGGCCCGTTTAGGTACTGGAGCAGACTATCGTCCGATCGCTCCATTAATGCGCGGCCCAATCCAGCCCATGTAGCCTTCATCATGGGCTCCTTTTCTTCTTGAATTGGACGTTATCTTGTGAATCGCCCAGTTCGGTTCAACGGCTCAATTTAGACCGTTCTATTGTAGCGCGGCCCATTTAAGACCGTGTATCCACTTAGCTTCGGCTGGGCTATTCTTCGGCCAGTAATCCTTGCACGGCCCAGTATGGACCGTTTCTATGTTAAGCGGCCCAATAATGACCGTGTACCTTCTAGTTTTCCGAAAATTAAAGTTTTCATGGTTTTGGTGTATGTGAGCTGCTCTAGCCTATCCAGGCTATGGTTCCTCGAGTTGGGACCAATTGTTAGGTCTATTGATGACATTATCAATTCTAAGTCATTTCTTTGAATGCCTTTTCCTCTTGATCAAGGAGCTTATTGTTTAGAATCTCAAGAAAATCAATATTCCTATGCACTTTACCTTGATTACATGAACTTGATCTTGGAACTCTTGGCCATTCTATTAGTGGATGTCTAGATTTCGTGGGATTGATGATCCAAACAAATCAATGCCAGGGCAATCATATTTAAGGGCCCAGTCTGGTCCTGAGAGGAGCACCCGAAGAGTACTTGTATCCCCGGGGAGGTGAATGACTAGGTGGGGCATTGTCACCGAGTACTAGCTAGCGTGTTGAGTCTACGACATTCCACATTCTCGTGAACTTGCTATTCGTGCTTGAAAGCATGAAGTACTTGCTTGCATGACTCAACTTGACTTGACTTGATATATGGCCATTCACTTGAAGTTCTGATTACTTGCTCTTGCTATCATGACTTGCAATCTTTATCGTGCTAGTTATCTTGTTATCATGCTTAATTATTTTTCTCGCGTTATTCATGCATTCATGAAATGGTTGATTACTTAAACTATGCCTGATGATAGAGTGTAATTCCTGCTGAGCTTCTTGCTCACCCCTACTTTCCAACCCTTTTCAAGTAACGTGGTAGATGGAACACTTGCAATTGGGATCGAGATAGCGTGATCGAGTGAACTTGGAGCTATAGAGACCGGAGTCTGTCTTTTTATTTTCTTGAGTCTAGATAGTATAGTGAGTCTTGTCATTTTCTCTTCATTTTGTCTTTTATTGAGTCCAAATTAGAAATTTTAAATTTTCAATCATCAATGAAAATATATTTTTATCAAATTGTATGGCCTCCATGTGTCTATTTGTGTTTATTTATTTTGCTCTTGTTATCATGACTGTTTCCCTGTACGTTCCGAACGCTTCTTCTCGCTGCTATCGGTTCGGGGCGTAACAGAAGTGGTATCAGAGCCTCGGTTGTTTGAGTTCTAGGTTATTGTCTATAAGTATAGGTTACCCTAAGTTATAGGACCCGTGTCATCCCTTTTGTCACCTGGTGAGATTGGGTAGTGTCTCAGGTTAGGTAATAAAATATGTATAAGATTGCGTAACGCCATGCGTAAGGGTGATAAATATGTTAACTTTATAAATTTTTGCAGGTTTCAAAGCCCTTTTTGAAATGGAAGCAAAGGGCTTCACGAGTAAGCTAAGGTTCAATCCCGCTAGAAGGTGGCGAGTCCGTCATAAAAAGATTCGAAGTAATAAGAAGAAACAGAATAACCTCTCGCAAATGAAAAATTTTTATCGTCACCAAATTGGTCATCTAAACAAGGAGTGCTGGCGAAGGAGCGGAGCATGTCTTCTTTGCGGAAATAAAGATCATATAGTGGCTAAATGCCCTAAGCTACTTCCACAAGCAGAAACACACGGAGAATTGGAACCGATTTCTATCAAATGAGGAATTATATAAGGTATCATTCTCCTTCATCTGTAGTTAAAATTCTTTTGCATTCCATTAGTAGTATGATTAATATATTATTTTGGATAGATAAGATCATCTTGATTTAAATGTTTGAATAGTTAATGACGTCCGACGAATTTGGGGATCAAATTCCTTAAAGTGGGGGAGGATGTAACATCCTGGTTATAAAAATTAGAATTTAGAAATATGTAATGGAATAAAATGTGATGAACAAAAATAAATGAAAACGTGTGGTTAATTATCGTTTCAATCTCATGAATTAAATAAAAGAAAAGATAAGGGGACCAAATTGAATGACTAATCGAATCATTAATTTAACGTAAGATATATTAAAATAGATTCAAGTTATTAACTTGCTATTTAATGACTTCAAAAATTTCTTAGTCAAGAATATTATTTAAGTGGTCAAATTATATTAATAAAAAGAGATAATTATTTTTCTACAATAACTATAAAACGAATTTCATATTCCAAAATACAATCGAATTTTTCTACGTTGATTTAAATTTAATAAGTAGAAATTAAATTAATTGAATTTCACCCGTAGGCTGAAGTTTTGACTAATTTCTAAAAATATGAAAAATATATATTCTTGTAGAGAACGAAAAGTTTAAAAATAGTGTCAACTAGGCCGACCCCTAATAAAAATTTGATTAGACCGAATTAAGGAATTAATGGTCAAAATCGTTGTTTTTAATAACTCAAACTACATCAATCTTAAACGACCAAATTCGAGCCCATTTCTTAATCAAATGAGCCCAAATCAGGCCCATTGGATAGTTTAACCCTAGGAGCTCGTTTCCCCTCCTAAACCCTAGCCTCTAGAGCCTTCTATTGGCGGCGGCGGCGTGGATTAGGTGATATCCCCGAAATTTTTGCCGAGTTTAAACCCTTGGACTCTTTAGGTTAATTCGATCCATAGGAACCTTCTTAGACCCTATAAATAGAGGGCTTTCGACCCTCTAGAACCCTATTTTCTTCTCCAAATGGTGGCACAGGCTATCATGGTCGAACCTAGTCAAATTTGGGCGTTTGGTGGCAGCGTGTATTAGGGTTCCGACGAGCGCGTCTTCCCTTCTTCTTCCCAAATCGGTAGGTTTCTCTCGGGGTAAAGATTAAGTAAAATACTTCATTTTGTGCGTCTTTAAGCTCTCTTTCATTTGATACTAAAAGCCCTAAAATCGATCTAGCATCATGAGAGTATTTATCGTTTAAGTGGAAGCATGTCAAAATTAGGGTTTTCCTTGTTACCCTTGATTAATGTAGGGATTAGTAGGCATTAACCATTAATTGATCATGCCATGCTATGCATCATCATGTTCTCCTTCCATTGATTGCAAAATACCCTATTTTCATGCTTTCTCTGATGTGTGTTTAGCCATTGTTGATAACCCTAGACGAGCTCGCCGGAGTCAGGCAGGGCGACCTTTGAGTGGACCAACAGTAACCGCTCCATATAGAATGGCCCCTCGATGGACCGCTGAGTCTAGAGAGGCGGCTGATGTTTAACCGTTCAAGTGTTTTGTACTTCGGATTGTTTCATGAACGGAACGGCCAACTCTTGACTGTTCCTTTGGACGGCGGGTAGGTATAGACCGCTCATAGACCCTAGCGGAACTCTACAGACCGCTCAGATCCTGCAAGACCTCCGGGCCTGAGGGGCCTGAATGGCCGGTCATTCGACCGTCGAGGACATTGAGAGGTCCTGAGCTGACCGCTCTGTCACGTAGAACTACTTTATTATTGTTCCAGCATGAATTATCTTAGTTGAATAATGCTAATGGTAGGATAGCAACATGTATATAAATTGGAACTTATGAAAGTTAAAAGCTTATAATTTTCTTGCTTGATTACTCTCATCATGACCTTGATTCACCATTTCAATAAAGTTAATCTTAAACATGTTCTATTGAAAATGAAAGAATGATGCTAGGATTGTTTTGACAGTCATTCCACTCCGGTGGAGTTGACTGACCGCATATATTCATTTTTCGATGATTTCTAGCCTTCAACTCTTGTAATGGTTGGAACTCTCCGCCGGATACTCCTTCCGTCGGACTAGAACCTCCATTATGAGATCTCCGTAAGTCCCCGCGAGCCTGAGATTCCCACTAGGACGCCTGGCAGGTTGTATCTCAAGTCCTGCACCTGTGAACTCGACCAGATTGCTTGCTTGTCTTTGTCCAGATTCACGGCCCATATGGAACCGTTCGAGTCCCTACGCGGCCTGGATCTGACCATTTGATTCATAAGCGGCTTATGTCGGACCGTTGTATGCCATTTGAGCGTCCCGGTTAACACCGTGTATCCCTGGCTAAATGCCAAGTCTTATTGGTCGATTATCCTTGATTGTTTTTTTGACCAGGCCCTGTTAAGTTGACCCAGAGCCTCTAGGCTGACCTAAGAATCGTGGGATGAACCCTGGTTCAGTTCCACCATGCCTATGGTGGCCTAGGAGCCCTTTTGGGTAGCTTTCTCTATCCTGCTTGGCCCAATTACTGAACGGCCAAGACCGGCCCGTTTAGGTACTGGAGCGGACTATCGTCCGACCGCTCAATTAATGTGCGGCCCAATCCATCCCTTGTAGCCTTCATCCTCGGCTCCTTTTCTTCTTGAATTGGACAGCGTCTTGTGAATCGCCCAGTTCGGTTCAACGGCCCAATTTGGACCGTTCTATTGTAGTGCGGCCCACTTGAGACCGTGTATCCACTTAGCTTCGGCTGGGCTATTCTTCGGCCAGTCATCCTTGCACGGCCCAGTATGAACCGTTTCTATGTTAAGCGGCCCAATAATGATCGTGTACCTTCTAGTTTTCCAAAAATTGATGTTTTCATGGTTTTGATGTGTGTGAGCTGCTCTAGCCTATCCAGGCTATGGTTCCTCGAGTTGGGACCTATTGTTAGGTCTATTGATGACATCATCAATTCTAAGTCATTTCTTTGAATGACTTTTCCTCTTGATCAAGGAGCTTATTGTTTGGAATCTCAAGAAAATCAATATTCCTATGCACTTTACCTTGATTACATTAACTTGATCTTGGAACTCTTGGCCATTCTATTAGTGGATGTCTATATTTCGTGGGATAGATGATCCAAACAAATCAATGCCAAGGCAATCATATTTAAGGGCCCAGTCTGGTCCTGGGAGGAGCACCCGAAGAGTACTTGTATCCCCGGGCAGGTGAATGACTAGGTGTGGCATTGTCACTGAGTACTAGCTAGCGTGTTGAGTCTACGACATTCCACATTCTCGTGAACTTGCTATTCGTGCTTGAAAGCATGAAGTACTTGCTTGCATGACTCGACATGACTTGACTTGATATATGGCCATTCACTTGAAGTTCCGATTACTTGCTCTTGCTATCATGACTTTCAATCTTTATCGTGCTAGTTATCTTGTTATCATGCTTAATTATTTTTCTCGTGTTATTCAGGCATTCAATAAATGGTTAATTACTTAAACTATGCTTGATGATAGAGTGCAATTCCTACTGAGCTTCTTGCTCACCCTTACTTTCTAACCCTTTTCAGGTAACGCGGTAGATGGACCGCTTGCAATTGGGATCGGGACAGCGTAATCTAGTGAACTTGAAGCTTTAGAGATCGGCGTCTGTCTTTTTATTTTCTTGAGTCTAGATAGTATAGTGAGTCTTATCATATTCTCTTCTTTTTGTCTTTTATTGGGTCCAAATTGTAAAAGTTAAATTTTCAATCATCAATGAAAATATATTTTTATCAAATTGTATGGCCTCCATGTGTCTATTTGTGTTTATTTATTTTGCTCTTGTTATCATGATTGTTTCGCTGTACGTTCCGAACGCTGCTTCCCGCTGCTATCGGTTCGGGGCATGACATGTGGCCTTTTAGGATGGAGTGGGTGGCCAACGGTTTGGCCACCCATCTGTTCTTATCTCGTAAACTGGAGAGTCCAGAACATATGGGCATCTCTCCCATAAAACACCCAAGATGGGCGCCCCTTGCCATCATACTAGGGTTCTTCGACGGAGAGAAGAGAGCCAAAGAGAGGGAGAACCACAGGATGGCCTCTTCTTCCTTCAACCTCTCCGGGGACAAAGAACTTACGACCCTTTCTGACATGCAGGGGCATTGAAGTGCATTGGTGAAGGATGGCCAAGTAAGGGTGTGGCCAGTGTGTGAATTCTGATACAGAAATGATTTTTTTTTGTTTTCTATTCTTGATTTTTGATCAACTGTTCTCTCCTCCTACTGTTGTTTCAGCCCGTCCTAGCCTTCCCGGGGGCAAGACATGGCTATCGCTATGGCAGGCTCCATGTTCTATTGGCGGCTGTGACACCCGCCATGAGGGTATTTATGCACCAGTGGCACCTCATGCACCTGATCGTCATGGGGAAGCGTCTCCATGGCATGAGATGGAATTGGGAAGCCATAGGTGCGCTAATTGAGCTGTGGCACCCAGACACGCACACTTTTGTGTTTCCTGATTTCGAAGCTTTAGTGCTAGTTGAAGAAGTCGACTTCCTATTCTAGTGGAGTTACTTGGAAGTGGGTGATTTGATCGATCTCCCTCCTTGGGAGGAAGTCCTGGCAGATATCGTGCGATATAGGCGCGAGGTTCGACGGATGACTGATCCGCGGGGGATACTAGTCGATCGCCTGGCCTGGTGGTTGCTGAGCCAGGTGAGAGGTAAATCAGTGGAGGTAGATCGGCTGATGCGAGGAATGACATTGTGCCTTGGCGGGGCATTGCTCTTCCCCACGTTTGGAGACGTGCTGAGGCGAGAGCATGTGGGGCAACTCACTCTGCTATGGATGGGGCACTCTCTCTCTCATGCGGTGCTCGCTCACTTATACTGTGGACTTACTGAGATGAGTTTGGGTGGTAGCACCATGGGGAGCCTCTGCTTATTGCAAGTGTGGATGGAAGTCCACCTGAGCTTCGACTTCGATGACACGGTGACTACTACTTCCCGATTTTTTGAGAAGAGCGCACTCTACCCGGCTAGGGCCATCTTTGGTCCTGAGGATCAGGTGATATGCAGGACTGCATTCTTGAAGACTAGAGACGACTGGCGAGACTACTTGAACTTCCTTCCTGAAGATTAGTTCGTGTTCGTTCCGATGATGTACCAGTGTGAGGAATTCAAGACCCGCGGGACACAGGAGCATGAGTTGTGGCTTGTAGGAGCTCAGGATTTGTGTTGTACCAGGCCCATCGCTGTCATTGCCAGGTGGGGCTACCTAGACAGATTCTGAGGGTCGCCTCGAAAGTAGCTTTAATTGTGAGGCGTCTCCTAGGGACTGAGGAGGATAGACGGTGGCTTCATAAGAGCGAGAAGGCGTGGAGTCCCCATGCCACCGTGACCAAGGCTCGGATCAACGTGGAGGAGGACCCAAATGAGTTGAAGAGGTACCTTGACTACCTGCGGGGTTTTAGGCCTCGAGTGAATGAGTTTTTCATGAGGCATCGCACCTGATTGTTAGCACCTGTTCAGCATTTTATTTCGATTCGATGTGTAAGGAAGGGCTATTAAATGAAATAAAACTACATGCATTTTTGTTTGATTTTGTCGTGAGTTGTGAAATTGAATGCCAAAATATGATGTCAAACTAGGTGTGAGAATGTATTTTCTTATTTTTTTTTCATTCCTTTTTTTTTCGCTGAACAGGGCGAGGGCGGCCAGGATGTTGGCCGCCTCCATCTTTTGGTGGGTGGCCAACACCTTGGCCGCCCTCCTCATTGGAGGGCATAAAACGGGTGGCCAACCTCCTCATAAGCAGCCATCCGGATTGGCGTCCTGTCTTCTCCTAACTGTACCTGAGCTAGAGAATAGCTGATCTTAGAGTTTTCCTACTACCGTGAAGGAGGGATGGGAGTGCTTAAGCTCAAAAGGAGGAGATGGGTCCACGGCGAACTCGGTTGGATATTGTTGATGAAGCTCCGTCCTTAAGTGAGAGTGAAGAGAACGAACAAGAGGAAGCTTCTGCAAGCTCATCTACCTTGGCCTCCCCTTCCCATGGTGGTGGAGAAGGAGGAACAGAAGAAGAAGACGTGGCTGTTGTAATATCTTGGGTCTAATGGATCTTTATCGGAGAGCTTTTGGATCACTTTTGTGAGTCCTGAGTTGTGTTTTACGATCCACATGAGTTTTTTTCTCGTACAAGTTACGGAACCCTGTAGTGAGTTTACTGTTGAGTTCATTGACTCGAGGACGTGACTGTTGCGTTGTATTTTTTTCGAGGATCATTTAGACTATTTTTTCATATTTTTCTAAATTAGTGCATTTTCGGGCTAAAAATTGGATTTTTTAAAAATTATGAGATTCCTAATTTTCCTTTTGTATTTCTTCTTCTTTCTCCTTCCTCTCTCCTCACCGTCGCTCACTTCCTCTCTCTCGTTCTCTCTCCTCTCTTCTCCTCTCTCCGCGGGGCACGCGACCGTGGCAAGGTAGACGAGGCAGGGACGTCGTGGAGTTGATCTTGCGCGTGATGGTGTGACAGATAGAGCGTGGCGTTGGCGCGATCCCTCGGTGGATTCAAGGACGATGTGACAGGTTCATGTGATGGTTTTCGGCACGGTTTAGTCGTTTCGGCGCGCTAGAACTTTGGTGGAGGTAGGGAGATGGACGCCCTACTCTTCTTCTGCATTTCCTCGTGATTTGGAGTCGAACCGTGTGAGAACGAGTGGGTTTCACCTCGTTTTGGGTGAAAGCATGTTCGGGGGGTGTGAGCTGGGTTCGCCTTCTCAGGCAACGATTTTCAGTTTAATTGGTCTCATTTGAACCTCTGGCATGTTGGGAATTCATTCCCGCCTGTTTCATCACGTTTGGTTAAGAATCGGAGTCGGTATGAGCCCGACTATCCCCGTGACTCATTTTGGGTCGATTCGGTAGAATAGCCCGTTTCTTGTCGTTTTGATGTCGTTTGGATCCTTTCCAGTCTGTGGAAGGCGTATTTGGCCATTAGGATTGTTTCCCCTTCGTTTTAGGGCGAACGGGGCGTGGAAAGGTCGGGATCGGCCATTCCTCTATTTTTCTCGCCGTGACGCCTTAGCGGTCGATCCAACGACCATTTGGGTCCCTTTAGCGGTCCTTGGGTGACCGCTAGGTTGTGTTTGGCATTAAGTCGGTTCTATGTCGGTTTCGGTCTTAGCGGTCATGCGATAGACCATTTGGGTTGGCAAGCGGCCCATTGGAGGACTGTTAAGCCTTGTGACATGGTCTATTGGAGACTGCTAGACTCATGTGTGTATGTCGGTTTGGCCAAGCGGTCATGCGATAGACCGCAAGGCTGACCTTGGTGGCCCTTTGTGCGACCGCTAGGTCCTGTTTATGTCGGTTTAATGGTTTTTATGTCGGTTCGGGCTAGCGGTCCTAGCCTTGACCGCATAGTGTCCTTGGCGGCCCATTAGGAGACCGCTAAGCTGGTTTGACTGGTTTAATTCAGTTCAGGGTTGACTAGGTCTAGCGGCCACGTGGATGACCGCTATGGTCATCTGGCGGCCCTACGATAGACCGCATGCCCCTATGCTTTCCGTTTTCCATTATTTTGGCCTCCATTTGTCTTGGCTTAACCTTGTGGTTTGCCCATTGTCCCGTTGATGTCTTGGATGTCCTATGAGGGCTATGACCATGTCGTGGGGTGGCCCGGAGTGCCATTATATTGAGTAGTGTTCTGTACTGCTTCAGAGTCATTATTGGTTTCTGGTCAACTCGGTGCGACCCAATGGTTGACGCGTGACCTCGTGAATGTCTCGGTGATCCTGTGCTGATCGAGACATGGTTTTGGATGCCTTGAGATACTGTATTACCTCAGTTTGCATGTCCATGTGTTTTAAGGGTCTTGGTGATCCCTCAGGTCTCCGTGATTCATGTTATACGGAGGTGTGGATCTGGCTGTCCTGTGTCGTTTCCTTCATAAGTGTTTTACCGTGATTGGCTTAGGGATTTAGGCTGATTGGCGGCGTATTACCACTTTTGTGCGACGACCTTGACCCCGAGTCTTGTGACTCAAGGATCATTGTATCGGCAGGTCTAGTTGTCTATCCTGAGTCTGGTGGCAGTTTGGTGTGCTACCTTGTGTCTCGTGCTTGGTGCTCCGTAGTACGTACGATAATGCATGCTTAGCCTATCTATACTTCAGCACTAGTGTTTTGGAGTCTCTGTGTGTCTAGTTAGCTTCCACTAGTCGTAGCCCGGCGACACTTTCTTGTGTGTCAGCCCACCTGGGAGTGGTGGTAGGGTGAGTTTCCGATATAAGGTTTGTAGGATAGTTTCCGTGGACTCCCTTGCCTTGCGGTAGCCACCTACTAGGGGAGAAAACTAGATAGAGGCCTAGCTCAAGACATTGAGCTTGTGTTGTGCACACATGGTCAGGGGCATTTGGACGAGCGCCGATAGACGTGACCCTGACTAGTCACTCGTTACTGAGGTGCTGTTGCTCCTCGTTACTGTAGTTCTGTTGCTCCATGTACTTGGTACTGTTGTTCCTTGTACTTGGTTCTTTACGTGTGTCTCAGTTACCACCGTTCTCGGTGTGTACAAGATACCTGAGGTGCAGTGTAAGACGTCAATGGACGCATCTGGCTATTTTTCTAGTGAGGAGGTGCTTCTGTCACTTGACACATAACCCTTGTGACTTGTGTTTTCGTCATTGGTTTCCGAGTAGCCTATGTGTGGCTTCACTCGAGGTCCAGTCTTGTGTAGCCTACACGATGGTGAGTTCGTGTATGTTCGTGTCTTTGACTGGGTAGGTCTTTAGTAGGCTTTTACATGTTTTGGTAGGTTTTTCACGATAGGGTTTCGTGATTTAACGATGGATCGGTAACGCCCGACTTTGTGAGATCGGGGTTCACCTTTCTGTTGTTGCTTGGAGTAGCTTAGAGAGCCGATGTTCGTTCGGTAGCCGTGTTTTTGTCCCTTACGACTTTTGTAATGCCCTACGAATTTATAGTTTAGTATTTTATTTGATTAATGAAAGTATATTTATTATGCCTAAATGTTTAAATTCTTAATCTTATTATAATTATTTTAGTCTTGGTAAAAAAAAGAGGTTTAAAAGTTAAGGGAAAGAGAAAAATAAATAAATAAATAAAAGTTTTAAAAAATTATTTGGGGGCTAATTGTTTAAAAAAATATAGAAATGTATAATTGTTAAAAAAAGGTTAAAATGTAAAGAAATAAAAAAATAAAATAATTCCCTATCGGTAGGGGCGGCCGCCCACGCGCGACCCCGCGCGCGCGAGGGAGAGGGCGGGCGGGCGCCGCCCCCCCTGCTGCCGCATTGTGGCATTATTATATATATATATATATATATATATTTTTCATGTTTGTTATTTAAGCTTTCTCATTAGTTTAAACCACTTACCTTCTTTTAGTCAATCTCCATGTGCCATATAGCTATAAAAAAAAGAAAAAAATATGAGATAGTCAAAAGTAAGGGTTGAGTGGGTTGGTGTGCCTTTGAATGTCTTTTTTATTTAAATAATATTAAATTAAAGATTTAATCCTCACCCTTAATTTAAACCAATGGTTGAGATTGATTAGAGCAAATCTCCTATAAATAGCTGGGTAGAGGGTCTCATTTGTTTCCTTTGGGGGCTGGCTACGTAAAGTGCTGAAGGAGATGGTGCAGGGCTTATTAAGGAGGTGTTTAAGTTTTTTAAGTTAAATGATTTAACATTAATCCTCTTGATTAGTATAATTAGCATATTTAGAATGATTTAAGGTGTGTTAATTAGCATCTATAGAGATAATTAAATCAAGAGATCTGTATTTCACCATGTGTAATCACATCTAATCGAATTATCATGAAATCATTAGTGTTAAAGTAAGTGATTAAGGATAAAGTAGTGTGACGAATACACTATAAGTAGTAATGGTACATGATTAATTTAGAAAAGTTTCAGAATCATGTGATCTGATATTCTAAGCTCTCGGTAAAAATTTTAATGTTTGATTCAAATTATTTTCTCATTTAAGAATATTTGAATATTATGTTACAGGTATTTAATTATATTAAAAGTCTAAAGGGGTGATATGAAATCACCATAAATTATAGGAATGTATCTTACTATGAGACCCATGTGTAGAAAAAGTTTCATTATTTTTAGAGAACGACATTTCTGTTAATCAATTTTTAATACATGATAAGAAAATAAATAATTATATAGAAATTATTTATATTGTTTATAAAAATCATACGATTTTACAGTATATGTATTACATTGTGTGTGATGTATTATTAAAATATCAACAATTATAGATGTCTGTAAGTGAATTTATAGAATTTTTAATAAGTTATTAGAAGTATAAAATTATGAGATAAATAGAAATAGTATGTAGAAAATTTTGAAACTTCACCAGAAGACTTAAATGCATGTAATAACTAACTGATTAAAATTTCATGTTATTTGGATTATTGAACCTTGACTTGTAAAATTTTCAATGTTTGATCAAATAATTAAAAAAACAGAATAAATATTAATATTCTATGAAAAATCCTGAGAATGTTAAAAAACCGATATATGATATTTATAAGTTAATGTTTAGTATATTTCAGTCATTGTGAATATTTTGAATAATTTTCTCTATTTAAAAGTTATTGTTGTAAATCTTAGAAACTGATATAAAATTTCATAAATTTGAAATACTGAATGAAAAATATTGAATTTTCCCCGATATGATACTTCCATCAGGAACAATGTTCTATACATTTTGAGTAATTTTTTGATCATTGTGGATATATTTAGTTGACTTATTATTCATGATGCATTTTGTATTTCTATCAAAATAACAGTATTACAGTGTGAAAAATAATGAATAGTTTCAAAAATGATATTTCGATTATGAATGATGGTTTAAAAAATTATTGTGATTTTTAGATTACTGCCATTAAATTTAGTTAATTTTTCATGCATAGGAGAATTTAAATGATTATGGAAATATTTTAATTCCTACATGAAAAATTATGAAGAATTTTCTGTGCAGTGTTACATACAAATTTGATGTTCAAACAAAGTTTAATGGTCTTCTGAATTTGGTAGCTAAATGTAGTAAATTTATGATGCATGTTGGAGTATAAGTAATTTTGTAAAAATTATAATTACTATCTTAAAAATGATGGTAATTTTTTGTCTTGATCCTTTCTGTAAATGTATTGGTTTCCTGAAATTTTAATATATTCTGAGTTCTGGAAATAGAATTATAAATTGTTTATGTATAAATGGAGTATAAATAATCCTGAAAAAATTATAATCATTGTCTAAAAAATGATGCTAATTTTCTGTTTTAATCTTTCTTGTAAACTGATTGATTCACTGAAATTTAAAGGCATTCTGATCTCTGTAAACAGAATTAACAACTTTGATATATATATATGCCCTTATATTTGGATAAGTTGAGAATTTCAGAAATAAAAAGAGGATTTTCAGTACTGGCATATTTTATGCTTAATGTTCACAACATGGATTTTTTAGTGGCATGTGTCCATTTCATATAAGTCATATTTATAGTTACCGTACTGTTATTACTGCCAAATGGACACTACCACCATAGGGGGAGACTGGAACCAAGCCATAGAAATGTCCCTATGGGGAGGTTCACACTGTACTGGCTCAGAGGGTAACGGGGATTGAAATCTTGGAGGTGGACAAGTACCACTGGTTAAGGTGGAGAGGACTTCTCCCGGTTCTGCGTAGTAACCAAGACTCATCACTATTTACTTACGTGATCGAGTACCGACTGACTGTCCTTCTAGTGGTGGTTTGGGCACTGTGTCTTGGCTATTTATACCACTATTACTTCTCACTGAAATGAAATTGGAATGATTGCTACTGCTTTCTGAATTGATATTGAAACTACTGCTACTATTCACTGAGTCGTTATTGAAACGACTGCTACTACTCACTGAATTGATAATGGAACTGCTATTACTGTTCACTGAATCAATATTGAAACTACTATTACTGCTTACTGAATTGATATTGAAACTACTACTATTGATCACTGAGTCGTTATTGAAATGACTATTACTACTCAGTGGATTGAAATTGGAACTGCTATTATTGTTCACTGGATCGATATTGAAACGACTGTTACAGTTCACTGAATTGATATTGAAATTACTGTTACTGCTCATTGAACTGATATTGAAACTAGTGTTATTGCCCATTGAACTGATATTGCATTTCATTGTTATTACACTATAAATGTTTGTTGTCAATGAATCTTTAGTACATGAAATGGTGATTTGGAAAAGGGCAGATTAAATCTGTTTGGATCCTTTCACTATGCGTGAGACTTTACTCCGCCTTGTACTGGGATTATTCTATTGATAAATGAATCGAATTATATTGCATGGTAATATTTACAAATGTTGAATGCTCATTTACTTTGTCATTGATAGAATAAAATTTTAATGTATATGCTTTATTTGTAAAATGTTAATAGCATGACTTATGATCGTAAAATTTGAAATTGGGTTATAATATATTAATCTCATGTTATCTATTTGAAATTATGCCTAAGAATGATTTATAAAATGAAATACCGTAAATCACTTTGGATATGTTTACCCATATTATGACTGGGCACTATGCTTAGTCTCTTACTAGGTCTATTCGTAGACTCAGCTCGTTGAAGATTTTCAGGAGAAGCGGTAGAAGAAAGCGAGGAGTGATCTCGCATTGTTCAGACCATGGCTTGGAATTTACTACGAGTCATTATCTTAGGTAGTTATGTTAGAAAAAAAATGTGTGTGAAATTTGGTTTTGTAATAAATGACTTGTTAAATTATTACTTTTTATTTCGATCTATGTGAATGAAGTCTTATGACTGTAAGCTGAATGATTTGAGTAATTTCATTTCCGCTGGAATGATATCTCAATGTTTATGTAAAATTCTCTACCGTAATTGTACCATTTGGGTTGTCCCACTGTGACGTTTCGATCGGAATCCGACGTGAGTCTTTACGATAGGACCGGGTTTACGAGTCGGGGCGTTATTGGAATGGGAGACTCCTAAATTTCTCACGGAAATTCGAGGTTCTTAAGGTTAGCTGGTTATTATCACCGCTTTAACGAGGGATTCACATCTATAGCGGCGCTACTAACCAAGTTGACACGAAAGGGAGTCAAATATATATGGTCTGAGAGCAATGCTGATAACCGAAGGAAGGAGTTGGCATTTGAAATTGGTGATCACGTTTTCCTCAAGGTATCTCCAACAAAAGGAATCGTTCGGTTCGGCAAACGTGTGAAGCTAAATACATAGTACATCGGACCGTTCGAGATTCTGGAGAGATTAGGGAATGTGGCATATCGGTTGGCTTTACCTCCGTCTCTCGAGGGAGTACATCCGGTGTTCCATGTGTCCATGCTGAAGAGGTACGTACATGATTCGGCACACGTGATCACTTCCGAGTATATGCAATTTCAGCACAACTTATCTTATGAAGAGCAACCTGTTCGAATTTTGGACCGCAAGGAGCAGGTGCTGAGAACTAAAGTCATTCCATTGGTGAAGGTACTATGGAGAAACTTTTCCCATGAGGAGGTCACGTTGGAACCAGAGGAAGCAATGAAGAAGAAGTATCCTCATCTATTCTGTATGTGATCTAACCCCAAACTTCGAGGATGAAATTTTATTTAAGGAGGAGAGGGTGTAATGCCCTACCAATTTATAGTTTAGTATTTTATTTGATAAATGAAAATATATTTATTATGCCTAAATGTTTAAATTCTTAATCTTATTATAATTATTTTAATCTTAGTAAAAAAAGAGGTTTAAAAGTTGAGGGAAAGAGAAGAAGAAAAATAATAAATAAACAAAAGTTTTAAAAAAATATTTGGGGGCTAATTGTTTAAAAAAATAGAGAAAGGTATAATTGTTAAAAAAATTAAAAGGTAAAAAAAATAGAGAAAGGTAAAATATAATATAAAAATATAATAATTGCCTGTCGGCAGGGGCGGCCGCCCACGCGCGGCCGCACACGCCCGCGGGAGTGGGCCCCGCCACCTTGCTGCCGCGTTGCGGCATTATTATATACTTTTTTTTCTATTTGTTATTTAAGCTTTCTCGTTAGTTTAAACCACTTTACTTCTTTTAGTCAATCTCCATGTGTTATATAGCAATAAAAAAAAGAAAAAAATATGAGATAGTCAAAAGTAAGGGCTGGGTGGGTTGGTGTGCCTTTGAATGTCTTTTTTATTTAAATAATATTAAATTAAAAGTTTAATCCTCACCCTTAATTTAAACCAATGGTTGAGATTGATTAGAGCAAATCTCCTATAAATAGCTGGGTAGAGGGTCTCATTTGTTTCCTTTGGGGGCTGGCTACGTAAAGTGCTGAAGGAGATGGTGCAGGGCTTATTAAGGAGGTGTCTAAGTTTTTTAAGTTAAATGATTTAACATTAATCCTCTTGATTAGTATAATTAGCATATTTAGAATGATTTAAGGTGTGTTAATTAGCATCTATAGAGATAATTAAATCAAGAGATCTGTATTTCACCATGTGTAATCACATCTAATCGAATTATCATGAAATCATTAGTGTTAAAGTAAGTGATTAAGGATAAAGTAGTGTGACGAATACACTATAAGTAGTAATGGTACATGATTAATTTAGAAAAGTTTCAGAATCATGTGATCTGATATTCTAAGCTCTCGGTAAAAATTTTAATGTTTGATTCAAATTATTTTCTCATTTAAGAATATTTGAATATTATCTTAAAGTTGTTTAATTATACTAAAAGTCTAAAGGGGTGATATAAAATCACCATAAATTGTAGGAATGCATCTTACTATGAGACCCATGTGTAGAAAAAGTTTCATTATTTTTAGACAACGACATTTCTGTTAATCAATTTTTAATACATGATAAGAAAATAAATAATTATATAGAAATTATATATATTATTCTTAAAAATCGTATAATTTCACAGTATAGGTATTACATTGTGTGTGATGTATACTTAAAATATCAACAATTATAGATGTCTGTAAGTGAACTTATAGAATTTTTAATAAGTTATTAGAAGTATAAAATTATGAGATAAATAAAAATAATATGTAGAAAATTTTGAAACTTCACCAGAAGACTTAAATGTATGTAATAACTAATTGATTAAAATTTCATGTTTTTTTGATTACTGAAACTTGACTTGTAAAATTTTTAATGTTTGATCAATTAATTAAAAATATGAATAAATATTAATATTCTGTGAAAAATCTTGAGAATGTTACAAAATTGATATATTATAATTATAAGTTAATGTTTAATATATTTCAGTCATTGTGAACATTTTGAATAATTTTCTCTATTTAAAAGTAATTATTGTAAATCTTAGAAACCAATATAAAATTCCATAAATTTGAAATACTGAATGAAAAATATTGAATTTTCTCCTATATGATACTTCTACAAGGAACAACATTCTATAAATTTTTAGTAATTTTCTGATCGTTGTGGATCTATTTAGTTGACTTATTATTCATGATGCATTTTGTATTTCTATCAAAATATTAGTAATACAGTGTGAAAAATAATAAAAAGTTTCAAAAATGATATTTTGATTATGAATGATGGTTTGAAAAATTATTGTGAGTTTTAGAGTACTGCCATTAAATTTAGTTAATTTTCCATGCATAGGAGAATTTAAATGATTATGGAAATATTCGAATTCGTACATGAAAAATTATGAAGAATTTTCTGTGTAGTGTTACATACAAATTTGATTTTCATAAAAAAGTTTAATGGTCTTTTGAATTTGGTAGCTAAATTTAGTAAATTTACGATGCATGTTGGAGTATAAATAATTTTGTAAAAATTATAATTACTGTCTTAAAAATGATGATAATTTTCTGTCTTGATCCTTTCTGTAAATGTATTGGTTTCCTGAAATTTTAATATATTCTGAGTTCTTAGAACAGAATTATATCTTTTTGATGTATAAATGGAGTATAAATAATCCTGAAAAAATTATAACTACTGTCTAAAAAATGATGATACTTTTCTGTTTTAATCTTTCATGTAAACTAATTGATTCCCTAAAATTTAAAAGCATTCTGATCTCTGTAAACAGAAATAGTAATTTTGATATATATATATATATGCCATTATATTTGGATAAGTTGAGAATTTCAGAAATAAAAAAAAGGATTTTCAGTACTAGCATATTTTCTACTTAATGTTCACAACATGGATTTTTGAGTGGCATGTGTCCATTTCATATAAGTCATATTTATAGTTACCGTACTGTTATTACTGCCAAATGGACACTGCCACCATAGGGGGAGACTGGAACCAAGCCATAGAAATATCCCTATGGGGAGGTTCACACTGTACTGACCCCGAGGGTAACGGGGATTGAAATCCTAGAGGTGGACAAGTACCACTGGTTAAGGTGGAGAGGACTTCTCCCGATTTTGCATAGTAACCAAGACTCATCACTATTTACCTAGGTGATCGACTACCGACTGACTATCCTTCTAGTGGTGGTTTGGGCACTATGTCTTGGCTATTTATATCACTATTACTTCTCACTGAAATGAAATTGAAATGATTGTTACTGCTTACTGAATTGATATTGAAACTACTGCTACTGTTCACTGAGTCGTTATTGAAACGACTGCTACTGCTCACTGAATTGATAATGGAACTGCTATTATTATTCACTGAATCGATACTGAAACTACTATTACAGCTTACTAAATTAATATTGAAACTACTGCTATTATCACTGAGCCGTTATTGAAACGACTATTACTACTCACTGAATTGAAATTGGAACTGCTATTACTGTTCACTGAATCGATATTGAAACGACTGTTATAGTTCACTGAATTGATATTGAAATTACTGTTATTGCTCATTGAACTGATATTGAAACTAGTGTTATTGTCCACTGAACTGATATTGCATTTCATTGTTATTACACTATAAATGTTTACTGTTAATGAATCTCCAATATATCAAATGGTGATTTGGAAAAGGGCAGATTAAATCTGTTTGTATCCTTTCACTATGCGTGAGACTTTACTCCGCCTTGTACTGGGATCATTCTATTGATAAATGAATCGAATTATATTGCATGGTAATGTTTACTAATGTTCAATGCTCATTTACTTTGTCATTGATATAATAAAATTTTAATGTACATATTTTATTTGTAAAATGTTAATAGCATGACTTATGATCGTAAAATTTGAAATAGGGTTATAATGTGTTAATCTCATGTTATCTATTTGAAATTATGCCTAAGAATGATTTATAAAATGAAATATCATAAATCACATTAGATATGTTTACTCATGTTATGATTATGGACTATACTTAGTCTCTTACTGGGTCTATTCGTAGACTCACCTCGTTGAAGATTTTCAGGAGAAGCGGTAGAAGAAAGCGAGGAGTGATCTCGCATTGTTCAGACCATGGCTTGGAATTTACTACGAGTCATTATCTTAGGTAGTTATGTTAGAAAAAAAATGTGTGTGAAATTTGGTTTTGTAATAAATGACTTGTTAAGTTATTACTTTTTATTTCGATCTATGTGGATGAAGTCTTATGACTGTAAGCTGAATGATTTGAGTAATTTCATTTCCGCTGAAATGATGTCTCGATGTTTATGTAAAATTCTCTACCGTAATTGTACCGTTTGGGTTGTCCCACTGTGACGTTTCGATCAGAATCTGACGTGAGTCTTTACGACTGGACCGGGTTTACGAGTCGGGGCGTTACAGCTTTACTCTTTCTTTCAGCTATTTTTACTCCTACTTTTTATAGCTTTACTGTTGTAGTTAGTACTGCTGTTACTTTTGTTCTTCCTACTTTACTGTTTAACGTGTTACTGCGTTGTTTCCAGTGGGGATCTGCGTGACTCCTACGGAGCCAGTGACACGAGACTCACCCCTGCTTTTCAGGTGTGGTCGTTCTTCTTCCTCGTGGTTCTTGACGCGGTGCGTCAGTTCGTAGTTGCCAGCGTTGCTTGCGTCGGGCTTCCCCCGACTTGAGGGTACGTCTCTCTTTTTTGTTGGACTATACTTGTCTTTATTTTGGACTGGACTCTCTAATTTAAATTGTTAATTGAAAAAGTAATTTTACTTCTGCTACTTTAGCAAACCTAATCATTGAAATATTAATTGCTTACTACTTTATTTGGGACTTCAATGTACCACACACACTCCTTTTATCCCTTCGAAACTTTACCACTCTTGGGAGGCCTCGCAGGTTCCAAGTGGTATCGGGTTTACCCGGTATCTGGAGTCTAGGTCGTCACATTTGGTATCAGAGCTGTGCTGTGTGAAAGTAAATGGGAATTCGAGATATTGTAGTATTCAGAGTCCTTAAGGTCTAGTACAGTCGGTAGATGACAATGATTTTGCGATTGTTTATCACTTTGTTTCCGTGTGTGGTCTTGTGCGTGCTGTGATTAGCACTGTGCGAGATGGTTTCACTATCATCAGGATGTGACGGAGTGCTCTTTTTGTCGTGGAGTTTTGTCTCGGTTATGCTGTACTTGGCAGATTTCGTTGGCAGGTGTGAATCTGTGGTGCGGTGTTCGAGCTTTTTTTGTGAATTGTTCAGGTGGCTGGTGACTTTATCGTTGGTGTGATGGTCGTGCGCATTCATATGTTACTTTAGTCGTCCGAATTTGAGATTTGTTCAGCCCCTGAGGTGTTAAGTTTGTGTTGAGGTGGTCGATTAGATGCCTCGTTTGAGAGAATGCTCGGGCGAACCTAGGATTTTCTTTCCTAGTGAGCTATTGTTAGTCGAGCTTGATTCTTCTCACCTTGCTTGGTGTCATCTTTTCGAGGTAAACCTTGGAAGTGCTGTCTTGGTGAAGTTTTTGTCCTGTGTCTGCTTAAGTGTGGACTGTGTTAGTTCTGAACCTGATTTGCCTTTGTTCGATGGTTGTTTGGCTTTTGACCAAGATTTTATGTTTGGGAGCCATTGTGCACCGTGTCCGACGTGCCGTGTTTGGAGGCTGTTGTGCTATGAAGGTTCAGTAATCATTCCAGGACGTGAGGATAAGCCGAGACAGGTGTTCTTTGTGCTTTGTGCTGAAGCTGGTGCTCTTCTCAGTTTGCACTATGGCGACTTGTGATCGGCTATTAGCAGGATCAGTACTCGAGGCGTGGTACGTTGTGATTTCGTGTATTGCGATGGCGCCGAGTGTGTGCTGAGATGCGGATGCCGAGTTATCCTTGATGCCTATGTGCGTTGTGTTGGGTGTGCAGCGGAAGCGTGTGGGCTTATAACCCATGGTTCAGGATCGTTTGATTGGGTGATTCTAACCGGCTGAGAGGATTATTTTCCTTGATGTATCTTCGTCTTGGCTATGTGTGCCTTGATGTTGTTGGTTGTTGTGCCATTGTTTAGAGATATTCTGGTTGTTGGCATAGGCGTGAGTGTGGATTGGGGAATATGTCGGCGATTATGCTGGTCGAGTACCCTTTCCTTCCTCTGTAACTTTTTCTTGGGGGTTGTGCTCTCAGGACGGATCGTGGTCCTCGAGATGCGTTCTCCAAGATTATTGTTATCGTTGTGGGTCCTTTTTGGTGAGTTGTTCGCAGTGTGGCTTGTATGTGTGACCCGTGTGTTTAGCTGTAATTGTGCCTTGATGTGACCCAGCTTGCAGTTGTGTCCCGTGGTTTTATGTTGAGAATGGAGCCGGGATTCTGTAGGTGTTGTTGTTGTTGTCATTATCGTTGTTGGTGGTTGTGTTCAGCTTGGGCGGAGTTCCATGTGAATCTGATTTGGCATTGTGTGGACTGAGGTCTTGTCGGTTGGTTTTGTTGTACTCTTCTGTCATGGTAGAGTTGGCATGCGACTCGAATCAGATGTAATATCTGAGTGAGGACTGACTTGATTACGCTCGTGGTCCAGTGCTGTCGTTGGCGTTCTATGTGCTAGATTTGTTATTCTTGGCATGGAAGCCGATGATGTATTCGAGCTATCAGTTGAGAGGACTATGTTTCCTTATTTAAGTTGATGCTTGTCGTGTCTGCCGTTTATTTTATCGGTAGCTGTTGTCGTGGCATAAGTCATGTCTCCTTTCCCTGTGAGACGTAAGCGACGTTGCCTTGTTTCGGAGGTGTCAGACTTGTGTTCACTTGGGTGCCGTGCTCGTTCTGTGGATCGGTGTGTCTTGAGATCTAGAGCATGTACCCGTGATTATGGTCTGACAGTGTTCCTCTGAGCCGTGTTTTTCGAGATTTGTGTTATCGTGTTTTATGTTTGAGGTTTGGCTGATGCTTGGAGAGCGTAGCCAGCTTTTCAGTTGTTCTTCCATTGTTCACTTGTTAGCTCCTTGAATTTCGAGGATGAAATTCCTATAGGGGGGGAGTACTATAATATCTTGGGTCTAATGGATCTTTATCGGAGAGCTTTAGGATCGCTTTTGTGGGTCCTGAGTAGTGTTTTACGATCAATGTGGGTTTTTCTCTCGTACAAGTTACGGAACCCTGTGGTGAGTTTACTATTGAGTTCATCGACTCGAGGACGCTACCGTTGCGTTGTATTATTTCCGAAGATCGTTTAAACTATTTTTTCGTATTTTTCTGAATTAGTGCATTTTCGGGCTAAAAATCAGATTTTTTAAACATTAGGAAATTCCTAATTTTCCTTTTCTATTTCTTCTTCTTTCTCCTTCCTCTCTCCTCACCGTCGCTCACTTCCTCTCTCTAGTTCTCTCTCCTCTCTTCTCCTCTCTCCGCGGGGCACGCTATCGTGGCGAGGTAGACGAGGCAGGGACGTTGTGGAGTTGATATGGCGCGTGATGGTGTGACGGATGGAGCGTGGCGTTGGCGCGATCCCTCGGTGGATTCAAAGCCGACGTGACGAGTTCATGTGATGGTTTTTGGCACAGTTTAGTCGTTTCGGCACATTACAACTTCGGTGGAGGTAGAGAGATGGACGCCCTACTCTTCTTCAGCATTTCCTCGCGATTTGGAGTCGAACCATGCGAGAATGAGTGGGTTTCACCTCGTTTTGGGCGAAAGCATGTTGGGGGGGTGAGTCGAGTTCGCCTTCTCAGGCGACAGTTTTTAGTTTAATTAGTCTCATTTGAACCCCTGGCATGTTGGGAATTCATTCCCGCCTGTTTCATCGCGTTTGGTTGAGAATCGGAGTCGGTATGAGCCCGACTATCCCCATGACTCATTTTGGGTTGATTCGGTAGAATCACCCGTTTCTTGTCATTTTCATGTCGTTTGGATCCCTTCCAGTATGTGGAAGGCGTATTTGGCCATTAGGATTGTTTCCCCTTCGTTTTAGGGCGAACGGGGCGTGGAAAGGTCGGGATCAGCCATTCCTCTATTTTTCCCGCCGTGATGCCTTAGCGGTCGTTCCAACGACCGTTTGGGTCCCTTTAGCGGTCCTCGGATGACCGCTAGGCTGTGTTTGGCGTTAAGTCAGTTCTATGTCGGTTTGGGTCTTAGTGGTCATGCAATAGACCGTTTGGGTTGGCTAGCGGCCCATTGGAATACCGCTAAGCATTGTGAAACTGTCTATTGGTGACCGCTAGACTCGTGTGTGTATGTCAATTTGGCCAAGCGGTCATGCGATAGACCGCAAGGCTGACTATGGCGGCCCTTTGTGCGACTGCTAGGTCCTGTTTATGGGTGTTGAATGGTTTTTATGTCGGTTAGGGCTAGTGGTCCTAGCCTTGACCGCATAGTGTCCTTGGCGGCCCATTAGGAGACCGCTAAGCTGGTTTGACTGGTTTATGTCGGTTCAGGGTTGACTGGGTCTAGCGGCCACGTGGATGACCGCTATGGTCGTCTGGCGGCCCGACGATAGACCGCATGCCCCTATGCTTTCTATTTTCCATTATTTTGGCCTCCATTTGTCTTGGCTTAACCTTGTGGTTTGCCCATTGTCCTGTGCATGTCTTGGATGTCCTATGAGGGCTATGACCATGTCGTGGGGTGGCTCGTAGTGCCATTATATTGAGTAGTGTTCTGTATTGCTTCAGAGTCATTATTGGTTTCTGGTCAACCTGGTGCGACCCAGTGGTTGACGCGTGACCTCGTGAATGTCTCGGTGATCATGGGTGGATCGAGACATTGTTTTGGATGCCTTGAGGCACTATATTACCTTGGCTTGCATGTCCATGTGTTTTGAGGGTCTTGGTGATCCCTCAGGTCTCCGTGATTCGTGTTATACGGAGGTGTGGATCCGACTGTCCTGTGCCGTTTCCTTCATAAGTGTTTTGCCGTGATTGGCTTAGGGATTTAGGCTGATTGGCGGTGTGTTACCGCTTTTGTGCGATGATCTTGACCCCGAGTCTTGTGACTCAAGGATCGTTGTGTCGACAGGTCTAGTTGTCTATCCTGAGTCTGGTGGCAGTTTGGTGTGCTACCTTGTGTCTCGTGCTTGGTGCTTCATAGTACATGCGATAATGCATGCTTAGCCTATTTGTACTTCAGCACTAGTATTTTGGAGTCTCTGTGTGTCTAGTGAGCCTCCACTTGTCGTAGCCCAGCGACACTTTCCTGTGTGTCAGCCTACCTGGGAGTGGTGGCGGGGTGAGTTTCCGATATACGGTTTATAGGCTAGTTTTCGTGGACTCCCTTGTCTTGCGGTAGCATCCTGCTGGGGGAGAAAACTAGCTAGAGGCCTGGCTCAAGGCATTGAACTTGTGTTGTGCACACGTGGTCAGGGGCGCTTGGACGAGCACCGACGGGCGTGACCCTAAGTAGTCACTCGTTGCTGAGGTGCTGTTGCTCCTTGTTACTGTAGTTCTGTTGCTCCTTGTACTTGGTACTGTTGTTCCTTGTACTTGGTTCTTTGTGTGTGTCTTAATTACCGCTGTTCTAGGTGTGTACGAGATACATGAGATGCAGTGTAAGACGTCAGTGGACGCATCTAGCTGTTCTTCTAGTGAGGAGGTGCTTCTGTCACTTGACACATAACCCTTGTGACATGTGTTTTCATCATTGGTTTCCGAGTAGCCTGTGTGTGGCTTCACTCGAGGTCCAGTCTTGTGTAGCATGCACGACGGTGAGTTCATGTATGTTCGTGTCTTTGACTGGGTAGGTCTTTAGTAGGCTTTTACCTATTTTGGTAGGTTTTTCAAGATAGGGTTTCGTGATTTAACGATGGATCGATAACGCCCGACTTTGTGAGATCGGGGTTCGCCTTTCTATTGTTGCTTGGAGTAGCTTAGAGAGTCGAGGTTCATTCGGAAGCCGTGATTCTGTCCCTTATGGCTTTACTCTTTCTTTTAGCTATTTTTACTATTGCTTTTTATAGCTTTACTGTCGTAGTTAGTACTGTTGTTACTTTTGTTCTTCCTGCTTTACTGTTTAGCGCTGTTGTGTTACTGCGTTATTTCCAGTGGGGATCTGTGTGACCCCTATTGAGCTAGTGACACGAGGCTCACCCCTACTTTTTAGGTGTGATCGTTCTTCTTCCTCGTGGTTCGTGATGCGGTGCGTCAGTTCGTAGTTGCCAGCGTTGCCTGCGTCGGGCTTCCCCCGACTTGAGGGTATGTCTCTCTTTTCTATTGGACTGTACTTGTCTTTATTTTGGACTGGACTCTCTAATTTAAATTGTTAATTGAAAAGGTAATTTTATTTCTGCTACTTTAGAAAACCTGATCATTGAAATATTAATTGCTTACTTCTTTATATGGGACTTCAATGTACCATACACACTCCTTTTATCCCTTCGGAGCTTTACCACTCTTGGGAGGCCTCGCAGGTTCCAAGTGGTATCGGGTTTACCCGGTATCCAGAGTCTGGGTCGTCACAGTTGCTTTGGAGGAGGCGACCGGCCACGGCAATGACGAGGAGGGCTCGGAGGAGGAAGAGGACTCCATGCCGGATGAAGCCAACGGCGAGAAGGAAGGGGAGGTACCACGTAGACAAGTAAGTCCCATGATTCTAATGCTTCTCCAGTTGATGTAGATGCGTGGGAAGTGGATTATGTATGAAAGGAATAGCATTCAGGATGGAGGGAGACATGGGGTCTAGTCTGTTGGTGGCCAAGTGACTGGCTGTCCAGGGGGACTAGGTGACCAGCGACCTGGCCGCCCAGAAGACTAGGAGGCCAGTCACCTAGCCGCCCTGGTCTCAGGGCGATGAGGTATGAATTGGGTTTGTGGCTTGACTTGGGGGTTCTACGGCCAATCAGTTGATTGTGATTCATTCATGTGCGCGTAGGGCTGACGGAGGATTCGAACACGAGTTTCGTGGGACTTGGTATGGGTGTCGTACCACGTCTTACCTCATGAGCACCGGTGGAGGGTGGACTGGATGGGGTTTGGTCCTTTCTTTAGGATCCGACCCTTCCCCGTAGACGCGACCTTCCTAGCGACACTCCGTGAGAGATGGGTGGACAGCTGCCACGGGTTCATGATGCCGTGGGAACACATGATCCCCACACTCGAGGATGTGGCTTATCTAACAGGATTGCCCGTGGCTGGGATACCAGTGTTGGGCCAGGAGCTCAGAGATTAGCAGTAGGAGGTTGATAGATTGCTCGGAGGATGACTGACTCGGACCAGGAAACCGGTGACTACCCTCCCCCATGGGAGGATCAGTGCCGCGATGGGATTAGCCAGGGTGTTCCAAGGACCATTGGAGGATCTAGATGCATATCTTGAGCAAGTAAATCAGAAGATTAGAGTGCGGGAGAGGACCGAGCAGCGGGAGAGGACCGAGCAGCAAGAGATACAGCTCTTCCTCCTCTACTTCTTTGGCAGGCTACTGTTCGCGACCGCCTAAAATAGTGTAAACCTGAAGTACTTGCTATTGATACGGGATTTAGAATAGATACGTCTGAAGAGGGGCGATCTCGCGCTGCTCCTGAGCGGGGAGGAAGATGACCACGTACCCTTGAAGTATAAACTGCAAGAAGGGAAACCAGTTAGAGGTGCCCAGGGATAGATCCCCGGGGAAGACCCTCCGATGCTTAAGTCAGCACAGATGGTAGAGCACAGGTGCGAAGAGGAGAGTTGGAAGGAAAGTGGGAGCACGAGTTCCCTCTCCACCAAGAGGTGAAGTGATTCCTGCTCAGGCTTACTTGACTTGCTCTTCTCGTCGCAGTGGGGCATGTCCTGTTTAAATAGTGGCCTGTTGTGCGAATTGATCCCTATAAGCGGAGGGGTTCTAGGGATGTTACGTCCTTCATGTGGGCTCCTTACGGCGCGCGGACTCTTGGTTTCCCCTTGTCCTGTTTGAGCTTCCTGTCTTTAAGGGATTCGCAACGGTTGAATCATTAAGCTTTCATCAGTGAGCCCGAGCGAGTGGCACTTGTTCAAAAGTGGTCTCCCGAGGGATAAGTGCTGGGTCGGGACAAGGAATAGGGGGCTCCGAGGGAGCTTTCCTGATTGACTGATGCTCGGACTTCCCAACACGAAGGCCACCGAGGAAGCGCTTGTACCGAGTGAATTTTTGGGCTTCATAATAAGTGGGCCCAGGGGCTGCCACTTTGGGCAGTTGAGCCTAGTTTGGTCTGGTTTGGACCTCGTTTGGCCTCTCCGTACGGATGGTGAGATTTTCCCCTGTCCAATTGTCCCCCTCCTACACCTGAGCCAAGATTAGGCTCGGACGAGTAGCAATTGGGCTGGATCGCTTGTGGCACCAGTTGGGTAAAGATATCTCTTCGGTAGGGGCCACGTGACGCGGCTCACCTTGTAAATACGCCCGTTATGATGAGTAAGAGAGGGCCCCTCCTCGGGAGATCGGACGCCACGCCGCCTCCCATCACGGTTGTTAGGCATTGCACGTTTTGTGTCCCTTTATCTCCGGGATTTTAGGGTTTTTGCATCTCTTTGTAGTCGTATTTGAGGGAGGCTTCCGCGCTGTGAGAATAGTTTCGGAAGGGCGGAGAATCGTTGTAGCCATCGGAGCTGGAAGAGCTTCCTAAGGCGGTGATTCGTAAGCTCCCTTTTTTCTCCGAAGTTTTCTAGCTTGAAGCTTTTCCCTTCTTCTTCTCTCTATCTCATGGCGGATCATCATTCTGAGGCTGAGGGGCGACAGAGAGAACGGGCCCCCAGAGTTTTCTTGACGCCGCCAGAGCCGTCCTCCAGCGAGCTGGGGGAGGCAGAGGTGAAACGGTTGGAAAGTTGCTACGGGCTACCTAGGCGGTTCCAGTTCCTAGCGCCTGAGCCTCGTGAGTCTAGCCTGTCCACCCGTTCTGGCCTCTTTTGCTCTTTTCTTCTAGCTTTGAAGTGTGGCTTTCGCCTGCCCCTTCATCCCTTTGTCGCCGGGTTGCTTCGATTCTACCAGTTGGCTCCTGTCCAGCTGGTCTCCAACTCTTATACCTTCATCTTCTCCTTCATTTTCCTTTCCGGCCACTGTGGAGTGCGCGCCTCGTAGGATCTTTTCCATTATTTCTTTGAGTTGAAGGGGCACGCTCATGCGGGGCGAGGCTTCTTCTATCTTCAGGTGAGGCAGGGTGGGGGAGCTGCGTGTCCCTCTCTGGGAAGGACACTTCTCTCAAAGGGTGGAAGACCTAGTATTTTTGGGTGGGCCCGTGGTGCGCTCGATCGGAAGGTCGAGCGTCTGACCCTCAATCTTGAAGACCTTCGTCGAGAGATCACTCCGCTCCGAGCGTTGGGGTAGTCGAGCCAAGCGGAGGCTCGGTCTTTGTCAGAGCAGCTGGCTCAGGCTCGTAGCTTGGTCGACTGGAAGAGTGAGCTCCTGGAGTTGGAGCGCAGAAACCAGGTCGAGCGGGACGATCAATGGAGGGCCGAGCGAGAAAGGCTTGAGGACAGAGTCCGGGCGGCCGAGGATTCACGGACCGATGCCAAGTGAAGGCTGTCTGAGACCGAGGGAAGGTTGTCCGAGTCTGAGCAACGGATAGCTGAGCTCGAGAGGAAGGCGGGGCTGGCTGGGAAGGAAGCGCTCGAGCAACATAGGTGCTCGGAGGCCTACCAGGCAGCTCTCCAGCATGTGGCCTTTCCTTATTACGAGTCGGGCTACCGACGGGGACTCCGAAAGGGCTTCTCCCAGGGCTACGATCGGACCGTTCTGGAGGCAAAGGCCCAGTCATCTTCGCTCGATTTTCCTTCTAGTCAGCGCTATGACTCGGAGTGGGGCTCCACTAACTCTTCCCACTATCCATCGAGCGAATAAGTGAATTCGGCTCCGTCCGAGCGACCGCCAACTCCAGCATCCTCGGGAGGGCACACAACTGAGACAGTTCCCACACAGGTGGGTCAGTGCCTGGGACGGCCGTCCCTGAGAACATTGGGGGCAGATCGTCCTGTGCCGAAGAAGACTTGTCTACCGAGCTTGGAGGTGGGCCCGAGGCCTGATGAAATAGCTATTTTCTTTCTTTCTTTCTTTTCCTTATGTTGCTGAGCAAGGCTCTTTTTGGAAACTACAATAGATGCAGTATTGAATGCTGAATTGAATGTTTCTTACCGCTTTTGTGTGATTTGATTGTCGTATCCACAGTCGTTTGAGGAAGGCGTCGATTTCCTGCAGATTTTGCGCGCGCCGATCTGTCAAATAACTGACATGGCGTTGGCACCTTTCAATTTTTCCATACCACCCTTAATGACTTGCCGCTTTGCGCGTCCCGCTGGGGGAATATCGGGAAATGAGGTAACCAATCCAAGGGAAGCCTTGGTAGCGTGTTTTGTAAGGGGAGAGTCATTTAAAGCGATCAGCTTCCCCTTCGGCCTATAAACGGTCCGAGAGGTGTCTCCTTTTTCCTTCATCGCTTAAGGCCGTTCCTGGCGACTTTTTCCTTTCCGTGAAGCGTTATGCTGTTAGTCTTGGCGGGGCATAGAAGGCATTTCGGAAGATGATGATGCAGATGGCGGTGGGAGGGAAGCTCCTATTGTTTCGCTCTGGAAGAGGGTTCATCAGTTGGGGGGTCACCCGCGAAGAGGGTTCGTCATGTCGGAGCATGTCACACTCCTATCCCTAACCCGCCGACGCCATTCTGAGAGGAAGAGGGAGCCAACTAAGCTCCCTCCTTTCCGGGCCTTCCCCTGCCTCCTTGTCCATCTCTACCGTTTTCTCTTTCTCCTCCGAGCTTTCTCAAACCAACGAAGCCGATGATCCTTTATCCGAGCCAGTTTCTGCACGAGGTAGAGTCAGTGGCTGGGCGTGGGAACGTCTACTGGGTCAGTTGAGCGTTCTACTCGCATTGTAGTACCAGGGGATGTAATTTTTTGTACATGTATACTATATCGGCTACGGCCTTCTTGATGTACATCAAAGTTTAATGAGAAGAGAAGAATGGTGTTTATTCTACTTTGCTTACATGTGTATGCTTGACAAATGTTCAAAAGTAGAACTTGCGAAGATTTGTTACGTTCCACGTCCGAGGGACGGGTGTTCCTTCCATGGTGGACAATCGATATGCTCCTTTCCCGAGCTTCTCGACCACTCGGTAGGGACCTTCCCATGTAGGGGCCAGCTTCCCCGCCGCCTCTAGTGGTCGAGATGCTTCGGCCTTCCTCAGGATGAAGTCTCCTAGCTGGAAGGGTATGTCTCGAACTCTGGAGTTGTAGTATCGAGTGATGCGCCGTTGGTATTCCGTTGCTCAGATGATGGCAATCTTTCGGATCTCTTCCGCCAAGTCGAGGTTCTCTCATAATTTCTGCTCGTTTACCTTGGGCTCGAAGTGGATGACTCGGAGAGAGGGATTGCTGACCTCCAACGGAATTACGGCTTCCGTGCCATACACCAACTGAAAAGGTGTTTCACCAGTAGCCGTTCTTGGAGTAGTTCGGTGCGACCATAGTACGCTCGGCAATTCCTCGAGCCAGCTTCCCTTGGCTTTGCCGAGCCTAGTCTTGATGCCTTTCAAGATAGTCTTATTGACATTCTCGACCAGTCCGTTAGCCTGAGGGTGGGCTACCGAAGTGAAGTGGTTGCAAATGTTTAGGTCGGCACATCTATCTCTGAAATAATGAGAATCAAGCTACCGACCATTATTGCTCACAATCACTCGGGGGACACCATAGTGACAGATGATCGATTTTCAAACAAAACTCCATACGACTGATTCGGTGATCCTGGTGGTGGCTTCAGCCTCGATCCATTTGGTGAAATAGTCGATGGCGATGATGATGAACTTCTTCTGAGCTTGGGCTGTAGGGAACGGCCCCAGAATGTCGATCCCCCACCGAGCGAAAGGGTATGGCTCGACAAGGGTGATGAGCTCTGTAGCGGGCTGATGAATCAGGTGGTTGAAGCATTGACATCGATCACACTTCTGCACGTAGCTCGAGTAGTCATGCTGGAGAGTGGGCCACCAGTAACCCTGCCGTAGCAGGATCCTGGCGAGCGATCTTCCTCCTTGGTGCACTCCGCAGATGCCTTCGTGTACTTCGTGAATTGCTCGGCTGGCTTCGTCGACGCTGATGCACTTGAGGAGAGGACCGGAGAAGGATCTGCGCTAGAAGGCATCGTCCAGCATGACGAAACGCCGAGCTTTGTACTTGAGCTTCCGAGCCTCTCGAGGGTCGGTGGGCTCTTGAGAATCCCAGAGCAAGGATATATAGGGGGTCCACCAGTCGCTTGAGGGTGCCGGGTCAATAGTCATAAGCTCGGATTCGATGCTCGGTTGCCCGAGCTCTTTGAGGAAGACCGATCGTGTACTAGCGGGGTCGGCCGAGGAGGCCAGTCGAGGGAGGGCGTCCGCTCGGGAGTTTTCCTCTCGGGCTATTCAGACTACCTCAAAGCTCTCGAAAAGTTAGGCCATACTCTTTATCGCATGGAGGTACTTGACCATTTATCCTTCCCAAGCTTCATAATCACTGTTGATTTGGCTAGCGACCAGTTGAGAGTTGGTATGGATCCTGACTCATTCGGCCCCCAGTCGTCGAGCCATCCTGGCTCCCGAGATAAAAGCTTCATACTTGGAGGCGTTGTTGGACGCATGGAAGTTGAACTTCAGGGCATACCGAAGTTTTGCTCCTTCAGAGGACTTGAGGAGAATGCCGGCGCCACTTCCTGTAGAATTGGAGGATCTGTCGATGAACAGATCCTAGGTAGGCCCGGTTGCTGGTGGAAGTGCTTCTTCAATCGGGACTGTGCTTTCAGTGATGAAGTCTGCAAGAGCCATTCCTTTAATAGCTGAGCGAGGGCGATACGAGATATCGTAGGCCCCGAGCATGATGGCCCATTTGATGAGGCGTCCCGAGGCTTCAGGGTGAAAGAGAATCTTCTTCAGAGGTTCACCGGTCAATACAACGATGGGGTGCCCTTAGAAGTAGGGTCGGAGGTGCTTGGTCGAGGTAACCAACGCTAGCACGAGCATCTCAGTTGCAGGGTACCTTATTTCGGCCTCATTAAGCACCTTGCTGGTGTAGTAAACGGGTCTCTCGACTCCTGCACCGTTCCTGACCAGGACCGAGCTTACAGTAGAAGGGGTTGCCGAGAGGTAGAGGTGTAGAGCTTCACCTTGCACTGGCTTGGACAGCACCGGAGGCGAGGTCAAGAATTCCTTGAGTTCAGCGAACGCCTTCTGACATTCCTCATCCCAGGCGAACGTAGCAGATGCCATTTTGGGTCCCCTCAACAATTTGAAGAAGGGTAGGCATCGTTCGGCCGCCCGAGACAGGAAGCGGTTGAGTGCAGCAATGCGCCCCGTAAGGCGCTGGACGTCCTTGATGCAGGTGGGTGGCCGCATGTCCAGGATGGCCAGGACCTTATCAGGGTTGGCCTCGATTCCACGCTGAGTGACCAGGAAGCCCAGGAACTTCCTGGATCTGACTCCAAAGGCGCACTTAGCGGGGTTGAGCTTCATGTTATGCTTCAGGAGAGTGTCGAAGGTCTCGGCTAAGTCGGTAAGGGGGTCTTCGGCCTTGGGTGTCTTGACGAGCATGTCATCAATATAGGCCTCGACGTTCCGACCGAGTTGCCCTTCAAAAATGCGGTTGATCAGTCTCTGATACGTTGTCCCAGCGTTCTTTAACCCGAACGGCATCCGGGTGTAGCAATGTACGCCGAAGTCGGTGATGAAGGTGGTCTTCTCGATGTCCTCCGGGTTCATCCTAATCTGATGGTAGCCGGAGTAGGCATCCAAGAAGATGAGTAGCTCATTGCCAGAGGTTGAATCGACCAGTTGATCGATGCTCGTCAACGGGTAGCAATCCTTCGGGGTATCCTGGTTGAGATCGGTGAAGTCCACGCACATCCACCATTTTCTAGAAGCTTTTGGTACCAGGACGACGTTGGTGAGCCATGTAGGGTACAGAACCGGACAAAAGAGGCCAGTCTTCTGGCCCTTGATGACTTGCTCTTTAATGATCGCTTGCTTCTGTGGGGAGTGATTTCTTCTGCGCTGTTGTACTGGCTTTGTTGTTGGGTCAAGGTTGAGCTTGTGCATCACCACGTCTCCCAGGATCCCGGGAAGGTGCTCATCAGACCATGAAAAGACTCGGATGTGCTGCGCAAGGAAATCTGTATATCTTTCTTGTTCTTTAAGTGGGAGCTCAGCTCCAATCTTCACTCCTAGGGTCAGGTCACCGTTAAGGAAGACCGTTAGCAACTCGCCGCCAGGCTCAGATGTTGCGGGTCCCTCTTCGGCTCCCTTTACCCCTTTATTCTTCCATTCCGGCCTAGTGGCGTCAACTGAGACTATATAGCACCATCTAGCCAATGTCTGGTTACCTCGAACTTCCCCCATGCCATATTAGGTCGGGAACTTCATCTTTTGGTGAAAGGTAGAGGGCACCACTTTCATTCGGCTGAGAATGCCTCGGCCGAAGATGGCGTTGTATGCCGTCATCCCCTTAATCATGATGAAGTCTACCATAACCGTAGTGATTTTGGGCGGGGTGCCGATAGTAACAGGCAGACTCAGTGCTCCCTCTGGATAAGTAGCCTGGCCGTTGAACCCGCAGAGAGGGGTTCGAATCGGGCGGAGTTTAGATGGATTCTCTCCGATTTTTGGGAAACATTCATAGAACAATACATCAGGGGCACTACCATTGTCGACTAAGATTCTGTCCATGTTACAATGGTTTATCGTAGCCGATATAACAAGAGCGTCGTCGTGCGGGGTGGTTAGCCCTTCCAGGTCCTGGTCAGAGAATACAAGGCCTGCGGTTTGCTAGCCAGCGGGGCTGCAGATGCCTCAGCAGAGGTTCGGCTCGCCTGCTCAGCGTGACGCTTCCGTCCTGGGCTGCTATCTCTGCCTAATGCCGTTCCGCCCGCGATGACGTTGATGTGGACTACGCGGGTGATATTATCAATCTCTTTAGTGGCGCCTCGGTCTTCCTTTTGCCCGGACACATACCGAGATAGGTGTCCCTGGCTGATGAGGCGCTCGATCTCATCTTGAAGTTGATGGCAATCGCTGGTCTGGTGCCCGTGGTCGCCGTGGAATAGGCAATGCTTGCAGCGATTGTGATGCTTGGTCTTCATGGACTCGAGTTGGTTGAGGAGACCCAAACCTTTGATGTCTTCATAGATCTCATAAACGGGGGCGGTAAGTGGGGTATACCGCTCGTACTTCCGGGACGGCTCTTTTTGATCTCTGTCCTGGTTCCGCCTTTTTCCTTGTCTCGTCCCTTGCTCAGATGGTCTCTTCTTGTCCCCCTCCCGACCAAAGCCGGTTGTGCCTCATAAGACGCTGAGTACTTCTTCGCACTCAGCATGGCACAAAGCCCAGGTCACTAGCTCGGCGAGGGAGGTAGGGGGATGAAGCACTAGCTCGCGCTGTAGATTCTCGTCGCGGGTACCCCTGGTCAAGGTGGTGATGGCAGAGGCCACATCCAGGCGGGGGATGTGCAGGGCTTCCGATTTTAATCGGTTGATATAAGCCCATAACTTCTCCCCCTCTTCCTGTTTAAGGGCCAATAATCCCGCCACTGACCGGGGTGGACTGCTGCCGGTGAAGCTTTCTTTGAATACTCGCCCGAATTGCTTGAAGTTGTGGATGCTACCGGGGGCGAGGGCTCTGAACCAAGCCTGGGCGCCCTGAACCAGAGTGGTCACGAATGCTCGGCACTTGATCACGTTGGATGCCCCATGTAAGGTCATCAGGACGTCGAAGCTGTCGTAATGGTCCGTCGGGTCTCCCTGTCAGTCGTACGACTTGAAGGTCGGGAGTGAGATTCTGGGAGATATCTCTGCCTTCAGAATGTAGTCGGAGAATGGGGATCGCTCCTCGTCCTCCACAGGAGAGGTCTTCTGCAAGGCATGGAGAATGCGCTCTTGCTCTGTGAAATGCCTCTCGAAGTCTAGTAGCCGAAGAGAGAGTTCCGGTTGTCAGTGTCCCGAGGGGTTGGGGGGGCGCGCTTGCATGCTGCCCCGATGCTCCTTAGGGGCCTAGGCATCCAGAAATGGTTTGCGTGTTCCGGTCTTCTACCTCCTCTGGGTTGAGGAGGCTTCTTGCTCCGGGGGAGGGGCGTGCGATGGTCCTCCTAACGCGTTGCGGATGAGCCACTACCCCCGGAGGATCAAACGGCCTCCAATAGTGTGCTGGGAGGCATCTCCACATGGGGGGCTTTTCCTGGGGAGCTGTGACTTCTCCTCCCTGGCTGCCTGGGCCCTCGTGAGATCCATGAGGACATCCAGTTTTACGTTGAGGGTTTGGAGGGCGTCGGTGCTCCCACCGAGAAGTTGTTCCCCCACCACTGATGGAGGTAGCTCGTTGGCATGATTGTCAGACGGGGAATGCTCCGTGGGGAAGGAGGGTGCGCCCTCCTCCGGTACCAGAGCCTTTCCCATGTCGGCGGCAATCCTCCTGCCATAACTTCTTCGCACCATGATGGCTCTTTGTGCGTTTCCCACAAACGACGCCAAATGAAGAGGGGAGATCTCGCGCTGCTCCTGAGCGGGGAGGAAGATGACCACGTGCCCTTGAAGTATAAACTGCAAGAAGGGAAACCAGTCAGAGGTGCCCAGGGATAGATCCCCGGGGAAGACCCTCCGATGCTTAGGTCAGCACAGATGGTAGAGCACAGGTGCGAAGAGGAGAGTTGGGAGGAAAGTTGGAGCGCGAGATCCCTCTCCACCAAGAGGTGAAGTTGTTCCTGCTCAGGCTTACTTGACTTGCTCTTTCTCGTCGCAGTGGGGCATGTCCTGTTTAAATTGTTCGAATTGATCCCTGTAAGCGGAGGGGTTCTAGGGGGGGTTACGTCCTTCATGCGGGCTCCTTACGGCGTGCTGACTCTTGGTTTCCCCTAGTCCCATTTGAGCTTCCTGTCATTAAGGGATTCGCAACGGCTGAATCATTAAGCTTTCATCAGTGAGCCCGAGCAAGTGGCACTTGTTCAGGAGTGATCTCCCGAGGGATAAGTGCTGGGTCGGGACAAGGAATAGGGGGCTCTGAGGGAGCTTTCCTTATCAAGTGATGCTCGGACTTCCCAACCCGAAGGCCACCTAGGAAGCACTTGTACCGAGTGAATTTTTGGGCTTCATAATAAGTGGGCCCAGGGGCTGCCACTTTGGGGAGTTGAGCCTAGTTTGGTCCGATTTGAATCTCGTTTGGCCTCTCCGCATGAGCGGTGAGATTTTCCCCTCTCCAACAACCATCTGCGTGGGGGAGATCGATGTGTAAGGTTTCACACAGCACCCTCGGGCAACGCAGCAGATAACAAAAATTTTATTTGCCCGATCCTGACTTCATGGAATCCCAGATCCATGCTCTGATCGACGTTTTAATCGCCACAACCCCTAACTACGGGTTGCGTATTTATACCTTGCGCGGAACGACGCTGTCCGCAGTGCCCGATGTAGAATACTGAGCCGCACAGAAGCACGGCCGCTAGAGCTGATCCACATGAATCCTTGCGCAGCGACGGCACCCCCCCGACACGACCTTCCCTGACCCTTTCACCTTCTGGAGAGAGAGAGAGCAAGAGGGAGGAAGAGGGGAGGAGCTAATCCTCCTTTTTTAGCCTTAATGCTTGATAGCCAAAGAGAGGGGGAGAAGTCTCGTAGCATCCATATATATAGGATTTGGCCCCTTTCTAAAGGAGCTCCAAAGGACCAAAACTGTATATATGTCATTCCCATTATTATACATATATATTAAGCCCCTTTTATATGCCTTTCCAAAAGGAATTAAAGAGAATTAATATATGCATTTGTATAGTAATAATCCATCACCCAAGAATCCATTGTGTGTGATCCTCTAGGCCCATAGTCACTCCAGCCCATTAACTTCTAATTCCCAATTAGAAGTAAATTAAATTTATTCTTCACTTCTACTAGAGCCGAATAATAGTTTAATTTATTTTGAACCTTTGATCATGTTGGGTCAAGTAAATCCGCGTGATCCTAGAGGACGCCGGATTTAAACCAGCCGGTCTAGTACCTGTAAGTCCATAGTTACCGCATCGATATAATCCCTCGCTCCTTCTATGAGTCTGGTACGATCGATGGTATGGTTTCTGTCAAACCCCATGATCGTGCAATTTGACTATGACCTCCTTAAAGTGTATGACGTCCGTTCTCAACAAACTCACACGACCTTGGCCAGGGATTTAACGGAGCGTCAATGTCATGACCCATTAACTGTCTGATATATACCCAATAGTGAGCGATCCCCTCTTGACCATTGATGATCTTCACACGTATCCTGGAGTGGTTAATGACTAGGTAACTCATGACTTATGGTTAAAGTCACTTAGCCAAGTAATTAAACCATTCCAGTCCTCGTGTAAGATCTGATCAATGTCTCAGGTCAAAGGACTAACGATGCTGCTGACACCGTTGGATCTTCAGTTGACATTAGGTATAATCAACCATCTGAATATCTAATAGCGGATCAGTTCAGTGCACTTCCTCCCAGGATGTACACCTACACATATGTGTTGGTGCCTCGCACCAATGACCATGAGACTGGTCACTAACACATCATGTGTACTAGTTCAATAGGTAATCAAAGTCCCCGAGTAATTACCCTCCAACCAAGAACAGTTTAAGGTATGCGTCCATGTAAAGTCAGTCTCATGTTCGAGATCCCATCTCGAGCTGATTTTACAACCACATATCCTAGGGACATCGTAAAGTAATATATAATCACATATTTACGCTCAAATACCACTTTATTAGTAATGAACAAGATCGTACATCTATCGGGTCTACCCGACCCTAAATTGGCCTGTAGCACACTAATACTAACAATCTCCCACATGAACTACAGTCAATTACTTACAACTTTGAGGCCCATCTTATCCCGATGGCGCTAAAAAATAATCTGTGTCAAAGGCTTAGTCAGTGGATCTGCTATGTTATCTTCTGACGGTACGCGCTCTACCATCACATCTCCTCGATCAACAATCTCCCGAATAAGGTGGAAGCGTCTGAGAATATGCTTCGACCTTTGGTGAGATCTCGGTTCCTTCGCCTGGGCGATGGCCCCATTATTATCATAAAATAATAGGATGGGAGCTGATATCTCGGGAACTACGTCAAGTTCCAAGATGAATTTCTTCATCCAGACTGCTTCCTTAGCAGCTTCAGCTGCAGTAATATATTCTGCCTCCGTCGTCGAATCTGCAGTCGTATCTTGGTTGGAGCTTCTCCAACTGACTGCCCCTCAATTAAACATGAATACAAACCCTGACATGGATTTGTAGTCTTCTGGATCTGGCTGGAAACTAGAATCTGTGTAAGCTCCATGATGGAGACATCGAAGCAAGACCGCTCATATTTTTTTTACATTTATATCCTTTTATATTTGTATGTATACCCCTTGTGTTATATGGGTACACAATTGTAAGTCTTAGTGGGTTTTTGTACAAAATGTCAGTTGGACCAGCTAGGGGGCCCTCACTCCTTCCTCATTGGTCCAAGTGGCACCATTTGGGTCCATGTGGGGCTGGTCAAAGTCCTAGGTGGCATCTAGAAGGTCAATTGGACACATGGGAGACAAGTGGATTAAAATTTCAAAGGAGGCCACCTACCTTACCTACCCATGTCCCCTTGTTCAAGGGGGCCCCCCCTCCCTTTTTTTTTTGAAAAATATGCTATTAGAACTAATTAGTTCTAAACCTTGTATACCCCTCCCAACCCTAGATCTGAGGGTATTAGTGGTCATTTTCCATTTATTATATAAGGCATGTATTTCCATTTTTCATGAATTAATGAGAAGAAAAGTTGATGAATGTGTAATGAGCCTGGTGCGCCCCCTAGCTCTCCCCCTCTGGAACCTCCTTCTTCCCTTTGCATTTTAGGGTTGTGAACCCTTCTATCTTAGCCCCTTCACATCTGAGTTCATTCTGTGCCGCTGCCGCCGCCGTTCGTGCCGCCGCGAAGCCCCTTCTGAAGTTCTGTCCAAGGGTCTGTTTGGCTGGATACAGTCCCACTCCGTGATTTTTAACTCCCAACTCTGACATCATCGGGAGTTGAGATTTTCAGGGTTGGTTTCTCTCTTGATTCCCAATCTCCAGTCAAAAAATCACATCATTCAGAGTTCTTTTTATATTTTTCTATTTTCGTGTCTTTCTGTCTTTTAGATCTGTCCCTTTTCAGATTTGTGTAGCAGAAGCTTAGTTCTTCCACCTTTCGACCTCCTTTTTGATTTTTGTTGGAATCCCCAAATTTCTAGGAGGTTCTATCCACCATCCCCATCCTCCACAAATTTCTTTCGAATTTCTAAAGCCCTCTACAAATTTTTAAAAATTTGGTCTTTCTCCCAAAATCTGTTCAGTCCCTGTTGTCCAGATCCGACCCCCAGTCAGTATAAAATCCACAAAAAATCGAAACTTCCACCAAACCTTTCATAAGATATATCTCCGTTTTCCTCTCTTCGGGCTCTACAACTTTCATGCAGGGCTCAAAAGATGAATCGAAGGTCTACAACACGGTCAACACCATCTCTTAGGAAAACTTGGTTCTGCCCTGTGTTTTCAGATCATGTGAGCCAGCAGCTTGTAAAATCAACTAGTGCCAGATCCAAAAAATTCAATTTTATCTCTCTAGCCCTAGATCGAAGTACTTCAAAAGAGTTGTCCAATGGTATCTCTTGTGCGTCGATCCGACATCGGGAGTGACCGCAACAGCAGATCTCACCGGGTCGCACGCTACAAAATAGAATTTGCTGATCCGTTGCCAGGAACTCCGGCGGGTGACAATCGGAGCCGCCAGGCCTCCGGCCGGCGAACCAGCACACCGCCGTCACAGGGAGCGCCCCTACAGGCGTCCCCACCACAGTGGTGCCATCCCGGTCCCACACGGCCCCACTGACCAGCACGTGGGTCCCACGGTCGCGAGTACGAGTGCCGCCGAAGCTACACAAGAAGCTGCCCGTCAACCCGAACCAGTTACTCTCGAGCTCCATTGTGTCGCCCTTTATCTTCCTGCTTGGAGTGGGTAGTCATATTCATTGCTGTAAATTAACTACTTGTTATTCCGAGAGTACCGATTCGGCCGGGGTCGTCTTCCCCACGCCGAGAGCGTGGAGGTATCGTGTTCACTCCCTTGACTCGGCATTTTGCTTTATTCGTATATGCTTTATATGCCGCTGCTAGAGAGCATGCTAGGATTGTAGCCCTCTTTACTTTTATATCATCGCTGTTGCGAGAGAGAGAGAGATACCGTCCCGTGACCCGATCCGGGCACAAGAGAGAGCCGACCACCCTAGCTCATTGCCGATTTCTCAACCGCGCACGTCCGTACGCTTCCCTTGTTAGGGATGATCGCGAGATTGCTTAGAGTCCGAGGATCACATATCTATCTGGAGTCGAGTCGCGTATCCATCCCGCATCACTCTAAGCTGTAGGTCCTCTCCTCCATAAAGCAGAAAAAGATCCTTAGCCCTTCGCAAGTACTTAAGGATGCCTTTTCTTACCTTCCAATGCTCTTCGCCTGGATTTACCTGATATCTACTGACAATGCTCAAAGCATTGGCAACATCAGGCCGTGTACATAGCATTGCATACATGATTGACCCTATGGCCGAAGCATAGGGTACCTTATTCATGTGTGCCACCTCCTCAGATGTTTTAGGGCTCATCCCCATAGATAGGCAAATTCCATGTCTCATAGGAATGAGACCTCTCTTGAAATTTTTCATCCTAAACCTTTTGAGGATAGTGTCTATGTACATGGATTGGGATAATCCTAGCATCCTTTTAGATCTATCTCGATAGATCCTTATGCCCAGCACATAGGATGCTTCTCCCAAATCCTTCATGGAGAAGGTCTTGGATAACCAAGATTTAGTTGATGTCAACATCCCTACATCATTCCCAATGAGTAAGATGTCATCAACATAAAGGACCAAGAAGGTCACAGAGCTCCCACTGACCTTATTGTAAACACAAGGTTCATCTTCATTCTGAATGAAGTTGAAAGATTTGATAGCCTCATCAAATCTTAAGTTCCAGCTTCGAGATGCCTGCTTTAATCCATAAATGGACCTTTGAAGTTTGCATACCTTATTAGGATGTAGTTTGGAGGTGAATCCTTCAGGCTGTACCATGTACACCTCTTCTGACAGATTTCCATTAAGAAAAGTTGTCTTCACATCCATTTACCAGATCTCATAATCCAGGTATGCAACAATGGCAAGAAGGATTCTGATTGACTTAACCATGGCTACAGGTGAAAATGTCTCGTCATAGTCAATACCTTGCCTTTGACGATATCCTTTCGCCACTAGTCTAGCCTTGTATGTGTCAATTTATCCATCTACTCCAATTTTCCTACTGAAAATTCATTTACAGTCGATAGGGACTTTCCCTTCGGGTACATCAACTAAGTTCTAAACTTTGTTGGTGTACATGGACTGGATCTCTGAATCCATTGCCTCTTGCCATTTCTCGGAGTCCGCACTACGGATTGCATCCTGGTACGATTGAGGATCTTCATCATCATCGATACATACCTTAGAGGACCCCTCTGAGACATGTCCAGCATATCTCTCAGGTTCTCTCGGTAGTCTACCAGATCTCCGTAGGGTCAGTGTTTCACTCTGAATAGGATCAACCGATACAGTCTCATCTAATGAGTCTGTGTCCACGGGTTGTGGTTCTTAGACCTCGTCCAATTCTATCTGGCTCCCACTATTTTTCTGGAGTAGATATTCTCTTTCCATAAATACAACTCTCTTAGCCACTAAGACCCTTTCCTCAGAAGGGTGATAGAAGTAATATCCAAACGTCTCCTTTGGATATCCCACAAACCTACACTTATCGGTTCTCGACTCAAGCTTATCACTATCGTTCTTCTTTACATGAGCAGGACACCCCCAAATTTTAATGTGATTAAAATTTGATTTCCTACCCTTCCATATCTTATATGGCATAGAAGGAACAGATTTACTTGAGATCCTATTCAATAAATAAGCCGCAGTCTCTAATGCATAGCCCTACAGAGATAAGGGTAGTCCTGACATAGACATCATGGATCGGACCATGTCTAACAAGGTCCTGTTTCTCCTTTCAGATACACCATTATGCTGTGGTGTATACGGTGGAGTCCACCGAGAAATAATTCCATTATCTTTAAGATAAGAAGTGAATTCATGGCTAAGATATTCACCTCCTTGATCCGATCGAAGAGCCTTAATACTCTTGCCAGTCTGTTTCTCTACTTCATTCTTGTATTCCTTAAACTTCTCAAAGGCTTGTGATTTATGTCTCATTAAATAGACATAGTCATATCTCGAGAAGTCATTAATAAAAGAAATGAAATAGAGGTGACCCCCTTTTGCCTCCATGGACATGGGTCCACACACATCCGAGTGTATGAGCTTGAGAAGGTCAACAGCCCTCTCACCGTGTCCACTAAAGGGAGCCTTGGTCATCTTCCCCATGAGACACGACTCACAGGTGTCAAATGGCTTGTATTCGAATGTATTCAAATACCCATTTGAGTGTAGGTGAGATACTCTTTTCTCGCCTACATGACCAAGCCTGCAATGCCATAGAGATGCAGAATTCACTTCATCAGCATTGGAAACTTGCATAACATTAGAACGTGTATCTAATACATAAAGACCATTGACTAATGAACCATTGGCTATAACCAAACCATTATTCATTATAGAGCACTCAATGCTATTAAAAGCCAATGTATATCCAATATTATACAAACCAGAGATTGAAATAATGTTCTTTATAATATTAGGAACATAATAACAGTTATTCAACTCCAGAATGACTCTTGAAGGTAAACTGAGGCGTGCAGTCCCGACAGCTTTGGCAGAAACTAAAGCTCCATTGTCCATCCTCAGTTCAATCTCCTTTTTGCTCAGCCGCCTTCTATTTACCAGCACATGCACAGAATTACAGATATGAGATGCACATCCAGTATCCAATACCCATGATGTGGATTTCATATATGACAAATTAAGGTCTATGACAAAAATACCTTCATTTAGAATTGTATTGCAATTCTTTTTCCAATGCCCTATTTCCCCACATCAAAAATACTTGTCTTTCTTTTCATTCTTCTTGCCCTTCCCTTTGTCAACTTTGGCGAGTTGCTTACCCATGACCTTCTTCTTTCCCTTCCCTTTGTCACCTTTGGTGGATATCTGGATAGCCTTCCTTTTCTTGTTGGCCCGGCCAACAATCATTATAGAAGAAGACGGTTTATCTTTCTGCATAGTTCTTTCAGCACTCTTTAACATGTTGAGCAGCTCCGGGAGAGTTGCATCAATTCTATTCATGTTAAAGTTTATGATGAAGGAAGAAAAGGAATCGGACAATGACTGGAGTATAAGATCAATGCACAGTTCAAGATCCAACCTGAACCCTAGTGCATTGAGTCTCTCAATCCACTCCATCATTTTAAGTACATGAGCCTGTACTGAAGCACCCTCTGACATCCATGTCCTGAAAAGCCGCTTGGAGATGTCATACCTCTCAATCCTACCCTGCTCCCCGAAGAGCTGGCGTAGATTAAGAAGTATACTTCTACAATCAGTCTTTTCGAATTGTCTCTGCAGCTCGGGAGCCATAGAGGCCAACATGTAATATTGGGCAAGGGAAGAGTCTTCAGACCATTTGGCATAAGCTAGTAACTCACCTTCGTCAGCATCAGGAGCTGGCTCAGAATGAACCGTGTCCAACACGTAAGCTATCTTTTCGGTGGTGAGGACTATGCGTAGATTACGCAGCCAATCCTAGTAGTTCGGTCCAGTCAATCTGTTGGCATCCAAGATGCCGCGGAGGGGGTTGGACGACGACATTGTAATCTGGATAAGAAATAAAAGACAACTTAGCATATATTCAAATTTTAACTTAGATGTGGTTTTCTATCTTAGTTAGTCACACTATTTTTCGATCAAACTATATAACCCTCAGTATATGGAACGGGAGATCAACGAGATCAACCTAGTGGGTCGGAATCCCAACGAGACTGATGTATGACCTTGTGGAAAGCACAACAAGCCATACATCATCTCAAGGGCAGTCAACATGCACTTGCATCTAATGTAATATCCGATATTCGGCCCCCGAGAAATCATCCCCTTGTGGAAAGCACAACAAAGGATATTCTCGGTTAGATCTAACCATCATTATTACATAGAAATGAGTTCATGACCCGACCATTGTGGAAAGCACAATAAGGTCGAGTTTAATTCCTTATCCCATTGAGGTCGAGCCTTGGAGTTATATCCCGCCCCCAAACTCATGGACCTTGTGGAAAGCACAACAAATCCATGAAATGAAGACGTTCATTCACTCCATAATGATGGAGGGCCACGACAACTCCTAGAGCCACGCTTACCAGATCTAAAATTTAATCGTGAGAGAATTTGATTTTATCTTGATCTCACCCTAGGTGGTAATATAAATATATCCAATATATTTATGGTACCTAGTAGTTTGCACAAAGTAAATGCATCTAATGTAAAATTAAATCGCAAGTGATCATGGACTTTATTCCTAATGTAACTAAGACATCCGGCCGGCTTCCGAAGCAGCTGGATCGTCCTCGTCGGGTGTGCTCCGCGCTTTCAAACTCCGACGCTGCATTAATTATAACTTTTACACGGCACGCAGGCCGGGAAAATGTAAATTACATGTCAATAAAAATTCCAGCAGCCCTTAGGGTGAGTACAACTGAGAAGAGAGATAGAAGTACATAGGAATTTTAGCAGAGAGAGAAAGGAGGTTCGCAGACCCCAATTAATTACATTAACCAAGTCCATGATCACTTGCCAACCCATTCATTCAAAATCAATCAAGGTTTATTTTCTGAAAATAATCCTTACTTTTGGATTTAAAATGTGATGTGCAAAGAAAAATAGGCTAGCTTTGTTTAATTTTAAAAATCGAAGCAGGATTAACTAAAATTAAACACATAAACAAGCCAATGCAAGGTAAATTAAGCAAACAACGTAAAGAACCATCATTCATAATAGGGGCATGCATATTTGAATCTAATTCAAATAAGTTAGATAATTGAGATAATTATTTAAATTTAAATTTAAATTTAATTATCTAATAATAAAATTTAAAATAAAAATTTAAACATGATAATTATTTAAATTTAAATTCAAACTAATTATCCAATAATTTTATTTGAAAGTAAATTTAAATAATGTAATTATCCTTAATTATCAATATTCTAAATTCAAAATTTTAATTTAACAATTATCTAATAATTAAAAATTCAAATATTTAAATTTTTTAACATTTACCTTCAATGAAATTAAAATTCTGAATTTACTAATTATCTAAAAATTAAAAATTCAAGAATTAAATTTTACTGAAGTAACTTCAATTATTACCTATTTATCTCAAGGTAAATAGTAATTATCTCACCTCAGTAAATTCAAAAGTATTAAATAAAATTTAATAATTTGACATTTACTATTGAGATAACTCAATTAATGATTGAGATAAAAATTAGATTAATTTATTGAGCATTTATATATATATATATATATATTATATATAATAGCATACATAAATTAAACAAAAGGAAAAGCAATTTTTTTAAAAAATTAAAAAAAATCCCGTCGGCAGGGCGCGGCCGCCCACGCGGGACGTGTGTGCGGGCTCGCCGGCATCCGTGCGCGGTCGCCGCCTGCCGCGCCCACAGCGTGGCGGGCCCGCGCGCCCGCCACGCGGCGCTGCCTGGCCTTGCCGCGTGCGCCCGCCACACGGCGCGCCCGCGTGCGCAGCGAGGCAGGCGCACGCAGGCGGGCGCACTGCGCCCGAGCGGCGCAGTGCGCCCAACGATTTTTTTTATAAAAAAAACTGCTCCAGAGATGCCCAGCATCCTGGCAGAAGAGAGATACCCAGTATCCCCTTCTACTAATAATAATTGAAGATTTTAAATCCCCTATAAACATGGTTCTATACGGCGATAAAACACCGACCAGAGCGCGTAACCAGGCTCTGATACCACTGTAAGGTTCCACACAGCACCCTCGGGCAATGTAGCGGATAACAAAAAAATTTATTTGCCCGATCCCGGCTTCATGGAATCCCAGATCCATGCTCTGATCGACGTTTTAATCGCCCCAACCCCTAACTACGGGTTGCGTATTTATACCTTGCGCGGAACGACACTGTCCGTAGTGCCCGATGCAGAATACCGAGCCGCACAGATGCACGACCTCTAGAGCTGATCCACACGGATCCTTGCGCAGCGACGGCACCCCCCCGACACGACCTTCCCCGACCCTTTCACCTTCTGGAGAGAGAGAGAGCAAGAGGGAGGAAGAGGGGAGGAGCTAATCCTCCTTCTTTAGCCTTAATGCTTGATTAGCCAAAGAGAGGGGGAGAAGTCTCGTAGCATCCATATATATAGGATTTGGCCTATTTCTAAAAGAGCTCCAAAGGACCAAAACTATATATATGTCCTTCCCATTATTATACATATATATTAAGCCCCTTTTATATGCCTTTCCAAAAGGAATTAAAGAGAATTAATATATGCATTTGTATAATAATAATCTGTCACCCAAGAATCCATTGTGTGTGATCCTCTAGGCCCATAGTCACTCCAGTTTAAGGCCCATTAACTTCTAATTCCCAATTAGAAGTAAATTAAATTTATTCTTTGCTTCAACTAGAGCCGAATAATTGTTTAATTTATTCCGAATCTTTGATCACGTTGGGTCAAGCAAATCCGCGTGATCCTAGAAGACGTCGGGTTTAAACCAGCCGGTCTAGTACCTGTAAGTCAACAGTTACCGCATCGATATAATCCCTTGCTCCTTCTATGAGTCTGGTACGATCGAGGGTATGGTTTCTGTCAAACCCCATGATCGTGCCATTTGACTATGACCTCCTTAAAGTGTATGACGTCCGTTCCAAACGAACTCACACGACCCTGGCCAGGGATTTAACGGAGCGTCAATGTCATGACCCATTAACTGTCTGATATATACCTGACAATGAGCGATCCCCTCTTGACCATTGATGATCTTCACACGTATCTTGGAGTGGTTAATGACTCGGCAACTCATGACCTATGGTTAAAGTCACTTAGCCAAGTAATTAAACCATTCCAGTCCTCATGTAAGATCCGATCAATGTCTCAGGTCAAAGGACCAATGATGCTACTGAGACCGTTGGATCTTCAGTTGACATTAGGTATAATCAACCATCTGAAGATCGAATAGCGGATCAGTTCAGTGCACTTCGTCCCAGGATGTACACCTACACATATGTGTTGGTGCCCCGCACCAATGACCATGAGACTGGTCACTAACACATCATGTGTACTGGTTCAATAGGTAATCAAAGTCCCCGAGTGATTACCCTCCAACCAGGAACAGTTTAAGGTATGCGTCCATGTAAAGTCAGTCTCATGTTCGAGATCCCATCTCTAGCTGACTTTACAACCACATATCCTAGGGACATCGTAAAGTAATATACAATCACATATTTACGCTCAAATGTCACTTTATTAATAATGAACAAGATCGTACATCTATCGGGTCTACCCGACCCTAAATTGTCCTGTAGCACACCAATACTAACACGATGCTGGCGCACCTCTTCGCCCACATGGATCCTATTCGAGCAGGTTCAAGGAACCTGGGTGGCTTCACCCCTTTCTTGTAGGTACGAGTATCTTTTCCAAACATGTTGTATCTTAGTTAATTATTTGTTATGATTGACTTTTCATTCTATTTTTGTGTTGTAGATTTGGGGATACACTCGCCTCTCTCTAGGTCGTGGCACGATCCCATGAGATCGGATGCAGGCAGTCCCGCTGATGGCGAGATGGGACATAGTCCGAGACCATTGGCTAGTGATCACTTGGCTTTCCCACCTTCGGTCAGCCCTGGATGAGTTTCCACACCACCAGGTGAGTGTTTGATTAAAATGAGCAGCATAATGCTATGTACTTTGCTAAGTGAACTCAATTTTAATAAACATTGTTTTGTGGCATGGCAGGTGGTGTGGACACCCTATGTAGGCGTGGATCTCACCCCCCAGCCATGGGTGAGAGAGGGGCGCACCTGGTTCCATGGAGACACTGTGCTCTTCTACGTGAACTTGAGGGAGCCGCTCTACTAACGATTGGTTTAGAGGACTCTGGGATGGCACCAACCTCCGGTGGTGATACCGGCTCAGCACAGGTCAGATCGAGGACGCCGACGCACTTCAGCGAGAGATCAGGACTAGGCCTCTCTCTACCACACAGAGGCAGAGGCGTTGTAAAAGGGACCTTCCTTGGAGCAGGATAGGCACATAAAAAGCAGTGAGACCTATCTGCGGATTACCAGGAGTGGTACGTCGGGCGACTCCGCCTCGACACGTGCGCGGTGAGTTAATTCTTTAGCTTTCTAATTGGAATGTTTTCCATTAAAGAGCATGGCATCTGATGTTTTTATATGACACTTGGTATGTAGATGCTGGAAGCTGAGGCCATCCGGATCATCTAGGACCGGATCGTCGTCCTTGACCAGACAATTATAAACTTGAGACATGAAATCCATGAGCTGGTAAGTCAAAATTGACTTGATTATTTTGATGTTTTGATAACTCTTGAATTTTTTCTGATCATTTGCTCCTGATCCAACAGCAAGGTGAGCTGGCATACATACGCGTGAGGGCGGGGATGATCGAGGAAGCTAGACCTTCATCCCAGACAGATGCTAGAGAAGAGCTAGAGGACCGTCTGGCGGGAGCCCTGGAACAGGCTCAGGATAGGGTAGCTGAGCTAGCCGAGACAGTGATAACTGAGCACTCTTGATTAGGAGCAGTTCTTCTTCTTTTCATCTTTTGCCTGATTTACATGTTTGTGAATGTTCTATAGAAGAAAGAGCTGGAGGCCTCCCTAGCCTCTCGGAGGGAGCAAGATGTGCGTATCGAGGAGCTCACAGGCCGCCTGGGAGAGACGTGTATGTTGTGCCCCTTGTGCTTTGATGATAGGGTGTTGTTGTTTTGATGATAGCAACTCAATGAGTCACCACATAAGAATGATGATGATCTATGCTAACTGCTATAGGGAGTGTGTTCGGTCTAGCCCCTTGTGCATTGATGATGAAATGATGTTTTGAGTGCTTTGTTCTGATTAAATGCAAATGCACAGGTTAAGTCTGTACAGAGTTTTGCCTAGACTGCATGTCTTCTTAGCGCATACTTAGTCACCAAGTCCGTGCAACTCCAATTGCAGCATCAACTCAAGTCTGTACAACATTTGTTGCTGCACGCGACTAACTATATGCATATGTGCATCTTTCACTTCAAAGTCTGTACATTCTTCGATGGCATGTCTGTGCATCTTTTGTACCATGCACTCAAAGTCTGTACATTCTTCGGTGGCATATCTGTGCAACTTTTGCTCCATACATACGTAAAGTTCATGCATTTAAATACTAAGTCTACACACGGTTGCCTTGATGACTTAGCAAGTCTATACATTCTTGAACCAACTCAGTGCATTTTTTTTGCATCGTTGTTCTTCACGCATACACATAGTCAGTGCATCTATTTGGCTCACGCATACACATAGTCAGTGCATCACTTTGCCTCACGCATATACAAATACACATAGTCTGTGCAACTCTTGGTGCTGCAGGGACACAAGTCTGAACATCCTTTGTTGTTACGAGAAGTTAAGTTCGTGCATAGTTTCATTAGGCCTGTGCATTATGCATTCATGCTCAAACTCTAGGCACAGCAAGTCTGTACATCGTCTTGTCACATGCACACAAAAGTCTGTACACATCTCGGTGGCATGCCTGAGCATTCCTCTTCAATGTGCATACTTTCCTATATGCATACTGCAATACACACCATCAAGTCTGTACATGCTTAGTTCAAATCTCGAACTAACTCGATGCATCCTTTTCTTTTCCTTCAGATTGATTCAAACTGATAATAAGTTTGACCTGACAGGATCTCTGTTCGAGGAATCTAAGAAGGGCACATAACTCGAGAATGAAAGAAAGCGCCAGGATCGTGAGACGTGGAATACCACGAGGCTATGATGCTGACACGTGACCTAGATATTCGGGCGGGAATCGTGATGACCACACGCCCTATCTGTTCACTACTCTATAAATAAGAAGCTTCTTCCTGAGGAGCACTGCGATCGAAATAGGGAACTTACTTGAAAGAGCAGAAGCAGAAAGAGCATGCACGATCCAGAAGAAGAGAAAGAGAGAAGAAGAGAAGGAGAGAGAAAAAGAGAGAGAGTAGTAGAGAAGAAAAGAAACGAAGAAGAAGAATAAAGATAGAGAGAGAGATAGAGAGTTAGAGGAGAAGAAGAGAAGCTTCATCTGAAGATCTGTCCATGAGAGCCACATTTATGTTGCTATCTTTTACAGCTTTCAGTCGCTGTGTTTTATCATCTTTTGTTTTCATTTGAACTCTATTTCAAGCTGTTAGTCAGCAGAGCTAAGCTGTATTGCTCAGCGTTACAGAGGAGGATTCCTCTGGTCAACAAGCTGTGTTGCTCAGCGGGCGAGGTGGATACCTCGGACAGCAAGCTGTGTTGCTCAGCGGTTGTAGGCAAGCTGTGAGGCCCAGCGGTTTAAGCTGTGTATCAGTAGGAATCCACACTCAGATTTGAGTGTGGGGTGGATGTAGGTCTGGAGGACCGAACCACCTAAAATTTATTGTGTTCTGTGGTTTGCATGCCTTTTATCTATCTCGGTTAGATGAATGCGTAGGCAGATCATTTGTTCTTTATCTCTAGCTTGTGGTTGCTGTGCACATCGATTGTTTGATCTCAGCCTCGTGAGAGGTACGTGATTGCACATTCTGTCACCTAGCTGTTCTGCTGAGGTGTGTATTTTAGTTTGTTTGTCCAACGTCTGTTTAGTGTGAAGTGCTGTCAAGTTAATCGAAACACTGCTTCAAAAGGTTTAACTCTGATTGCTTAAAAGTGTCAAGTGAGCGAAATTTTAAAAGAGGGATTCATTCACCCCCCTCTGAATCCATCGCACCGATCCTAACAATGGGTATCAGAGCAGGTCTCTGAATTTCCAGATCCAACGATCTACATAGGATCTTGCTATCTTCGGTGCTATTTCACTTTTGGTGCATCTCTTATCGATTGCTTTGTGCGTTGAATCTATTTGCTATCTGTCTTAATGGCTCGTCCGTTTGCGTTTGATGGTTCTAATTTTAGTACTTGGTTAGGCGCGTTTATATAAATTCCATTGACCCTAATCTATGGAGTTTGGTTTCAAAAGGCCCACACCAATTACCTCATGAGGAGACCAAGTGATCTAGAGAGGATAGAGTATAGAACCGTGATAATGTCACAGTTCTTAATATTTTGAAAGCTGTAGTTAATACTGATAGATTTCCTTTTGTTCTCAGGTGTACATCTGGAAAGGAAATATTGGATAGAATAACTACTACAAATGGGGAACAAGAGGATCATTGCTTGATGGCCAACTGGGGTGATCACAACTCTGATCAACAGGAGGAAACATCATCCAAGGTAAGCTCTGGATCCGAAGAGATTTCGTTTGATGATTTATGGAATTTAAATTAAGAACTTACTGACAGATGTAGGAAATTAAAATATGAAAATAAAAAGTTGAAAAAGAAATGTGATCAGATTAATTCGATTGCTCCTTGTGAAAACTGTCAAAAACTGAGAAAATCTAATGATATATGCTTAGCTGATGTTAATATGAGTAAGGAACAAATTTCTTTATTTGGAAATAAAAATCAGAAACTCACGGATAAGATCTTTGAACTGGAAGAAAAATTGAGTATAGTTAATGGTGATCAAATCTTACTAAATGAGCGAGTTCATAATGAAGAACTAATAAAAGAAAATGAAAGCATAATGGAAGAAATGAAAATTTTGAAGGATCAAAATAAAAAGCTCATGGTCTTAAATATTGTTATGGGAGAAAAATGGTTAACTATTGAAAAGGGAAAGTGTGTTGAGAATGACTATAAATAAAGATTGAAACAGGAAATTAATACACTCAAAAGTCTGAATGATGTCTTACATCAACAGGTTATCAGGTGTGAATCTGACATTGCTTGTTATGAGGTTGACATTATTTCTCTAAAGTCTGAAATCTATGATCTAAAAAATTCCATGTCTGAATCTGTGAAGGATAAAGGCAAAATGAAAATGCCTCTGAAAGATAATGTAAGTGGTCAAAGAAAAGGGACAGGCAACATTTCTGAAATTAAACAAGCCAAGAGAAACCAGCTGTATACCACTTTTATTCGAAGCTCTGAAGTAGAAGGAACTTCAAGACAATCTCCAAAACAATCTACTGCGACTGAGAATCAAAAACCACTGAAAAATAAAAAGAATAATCAACATACTGAGAAAGTTCAGGTTAACAATAAATCTCATGCTAAGTATGTTAATTGCTTGTACTGTGGGAAATTTGGTCATGAGATGGCTGATTGTTTTGTGATGAAGAAGGATGATCTGAAACTTAAAAGAATTCATGCTAGGAATTCTCAGGTTAAGAAATCTTCTGTAGCTTAGAATAAAAGGATTCAGTGTTTTTACTGTCACAGAATTGGTCATCTTATGCATAATTGTAGACTAAAGAAATAGGATGATCTCAATGCTAGAAAATTGCATGATAGGAATGTTCATGCTAAAAATCATGTAAATCATAAAAAGATCATTCAATGTTTTCATTGCGGCAAATTGGGCCACATTGCTGCTCAATGTTGGCACATTCAGGAGAAGGAATTTCATTCTGAATTTGTTAATTTCCAGGATAACAAAAATATTTTTGAAAGAAATAATTTTGGTTCTAAGAGAAAGCACATTGGGTGCTTCGAATGTGGAAAGCATGGCCATACAGTCAAGAACTACTGGCATGCTCAGGGAAATAGATTGAATTCTAAATCTGTAAAATTCCCTGCTTTCTATGATTGTGCTAGAAATAACTTAATTGATAAAAGGAAAAACTCTTCATGCTTTGAATGTGGGAAGCCAGGCCATAGAGCTGCTGATTGTTGGCTGGTTGGTTTTAGTAAACAGAATCTGCACTTTGCTAATAAATTTCATGACAATAGTAGTTTGCATGAAAAGAATTTGAAATCTGCTGCGTCAAACCATTACTGTAGTCAGATAGGTCATTCAATAAATGATTGCTACTTGATGAGATTTGATGACCTTCATGCACAAAAACTGTTTAGAACACCTGCTAAAGGTGTCACTGTTAACTCAGGACCCAAGACATCTTGGGCACCTGTGTGTGCAAAATAAATTGATATTTTGCAGGTGTACCTTGGGTTGAAGAATAAATTGGGGTAATAAACCAAGGCATTCAAGCATGAAAACCCCATGCATGCATCTTCCAGGTTGGTTATGTTAACTCTACTCAATGTCTATCATTGAAGCCTTTCTATCTTTGATGATTGCATAGCATGTTAAATTTGATTCAGCATTTTATGCATTGCATATCTCTTGCATAACATGTTAATTCATCTGTGCACCTTCTAACTGATCTTCTTTGAAAATCTGAATTGATCATCAAGATGATCATAGCCTGTCTCAGTTGGAATTGCATATTTGTTTCATGAGCATATTTCATGATTTTCCTCACACAATATTTTGTGTGTTTGTAGCACTTAAATGATAGTTTCATAATGCACATAGTCAGGGGGAGTAATTCAAAGCATCTCATGTGTATCATGCATACTTCGCATGAAGCTTAAGTCACACATAGGAACATGTTGGTCGGTGCATAGCTCATCCCAGCCACATATAAGTCTGTGCATCCTTTATCCAAACTACATGATAAGGTCGATGCAGAATTTGCATGTTGCATATCTCAGATAATACATATTTTTGTCAGGGGGAGGGTAGCATCATCTGTTCTGAGCACTCACCTTAAATTCTATCATCTGAAATTGTTAATTTGCAATGACTATATATCATGCTACTCTATTGGTGCTAAATTGAAAATTTCCTTAAATATGAATTGCGCAATCATGCTTATGGTAGTTCACTTCTGTCTGAATTGCATGAATCAAATATGAATGAAGAATTTGAAATCATGTGTTGCGCTTTCATTACATTTCATGCACTTAGTCAGGGGGAGTTCAACTACTCTTGATTAACCATACTGCTGCTCATGCCTTGCTATTTACTTGATGAATCTAGACAGAGGGAGCTTTTTTGATCATGTTATTCACTTTCACCTGAAATCCTCCTGTCTAGTTTATTGGATCTTCTAATGCTCTCAATTTGTTTCAATTAAATTCTCTGTTGTCTTCACTGAAATAGCTGATATGTTTGTATTCCAGACTTAGCTACTGCTTGTTGATATACTCTCTCCTGATGCTCTTCTCTCTTGTTATTGACTCTTCCACCAGCTTACACTCACCCTTCACATTCTTCTTAGTTGGTATGACTTATCAATGTCTAGTGTTGATTAGTTGGTCAGCTGTATTTTTTGATCTGATCTGAGGAACTCAAGCTGCATGCCATGCAATTCAGTCTGAGAATCATGTAGAAATTCCTATCATATAGGTTTAAGAATGACCACTAAATCAAACTGATATAAGGTTAATGTATTCTCAGATTTGCATTTAAATGACTTGAAAATATCCGAATGATAAGCTTTAATAAACTTTAACCATATGTGTCATGAAAACCTTAGACCCACTCATCTGAAATCTGAAAATTTGAAATCAAGGCTACATTGGTTGAGATACATAAAGTAAGTATTGTTCTTAAACACTAACTTTGAAGAGTCTGACTAAAAGGAAAATCGGTTAGTAATGTAATGACTTTGCTCACTGAGAAACTGGGTCCTCCATCAAAGTAATGGAGTAAACCCAAGTCATGAAGTGTCACAGTCGCTTAAAGCAAAAATCTTTGAGAACCTGACAGAGCAATGGCATGCTTGTGTTAAGTAACTGAGGAGTCTGGCCTCTAATCAAGGTGTCTCCTCACGTAAAAAGACATTTCTATTGCTAACTCGGGTCTCAATGTTGAGAGGCAATGACAGTTATCACACTGAGTAACTGGGTCACTTCACTTGAGACGTGTTGTGCCTCACGTAAAAAGGTGTTGATCAACTTAAATTGCTTAGGAAAAGTATAATGTGCTTCAAATGAAAATATCTTGCAGACTCTGTCAACTCATGCTCTTGTAAAAGTGTTTAATCTCAATACTAATCTGTGTAACTCTCAAAGGAGTCATTGAGATCATGCGTGTAAGATAAAGATGATTGGTCCTGAGTGTTATCTGATTATTTGGTTCACTTTTATTAAAACTTGAATTCAGATATAAGTATTGAATTTAAGTGACAAATTTGGTATACATCATAATTAAACCAGGTTGGTCAAGTTGCCAATTCATAACCCTCTATGATAGGAGAGTCTATTCAAGTTAAGACTTATTGTAGTGGTGCATGCCTTACAATCCCTCATGATCTGATTCACCCCTGACAACTTGATCAACAGGAACTTTGTTGACAATTCTCTCTTATCGGTTGATTGATTGTTCCTTGAGATGTACTGTGCTTTGACTATTTCTCACCCCTACTCTTGTCCACACTGTTGGAATCTTCCATCTTATTTCTGTAACCAGTTCTGGTTCTGTGGACTTTCCACCTGCTTTATTCTGTCCATGCATATGTGAGGTGCCACAACCATTATTGTTTTGGATTCCTTGTAATGGCAAATTTCAGATTACTTCATTAGTTAACCAGAGTTCATTCTTGCACTTCAGGGGGAGTACGTTCTGGGTTATCAGCATTTAAGGGGAGAGTAGTCAAACATTCATGTTAATAGGGGGAGTTCTTATATTTTATTCTTCAGTGCTCATTTTGCATGTTCTTATGGGGGGAATTGGTATCAGATTTCATACATGTCTTTCATTCCACTCGCAAACCATTTCCTTTTTGATTATGTCAAAGGGGGAGAATTGTTTGCTGAGTTTATGTGACTCATTGTGTTGACATCATCAAAAAGGGGGAGATTGTTGTGCCCCTTGTGCTTTGATGATAGGGTGTTGTTGTTTTGATGATAGCAACTCAATGAGTCACCACATAAGAATGATGATGATCTATGCTAACTGCTATGGAGAGTGTTATGGGGAGTGTGTTAGGTCCAGCCCCTTGTGCATTGATGATGAAATGATGTTTTGAGTGCTTTGTTCTGATTAAATGTCCATGCACAGGTTAAGTCTGTACAGAGTTTTGCCTAGACTACATGTCTTCTTAGCGCATACTTAGTCACCAAGTCCGTGCAACTCCTGTTGCAGCATCAACTCAAGTCTGTACAACATTTGTTGCTGCACGCGACTAACTATATGCATATGTGCATCTTTCACTTCAAAGTCTGTACATTTTTCGACGGCATGTATGTGCATCTTTTGTACCATGCACTCAAAGTCTATACATTCTTCGGTGGCATATCTATGCAACTTTTGCTCCATACATACGTAAAGTTCGTGCATTTAAATACTAAGTCTGCACACGGTTGCCTTGATGACATAGCAAGTCTATACATTCTCGAACCAACTCAGTGCATTCTTTTTGCATCGTTGTTCTTCACGCATACACATAGTCAGTGCATCAATTTGGCTCACGCATACACATAGTCAGTGCATCGCTTTGCCTCACGCATATACAAATACACATAGTCCGTTCAACTCTTGGTGCTGCAGGGACACAAGTCTGAACATCCTTTGTTGTTACGAGAAGTTAAGTTCGTGCATAGTTTAATTAGGCCTGTGCATTATGCATTCATGCTCAAACTCTAGGCATAGCAAGTCTGTACATCGTCTTGTCGCATGCACACAAAAGTCTGTACACATCTCGGTGGCATGCCTGAGCATTCCTTTTCAATGTGCATACTTTCCTATATGCATACTGCATTACACACCATCAAGTCTGTACATGCTTAGTTCAAATCTCGAACTAACTCAATGCATCCTTTTCTTTTCCTTCAGATTGATTCAAACTGATAATAAGTTTGATCTGACAGGATCTCTGTTCGAGGAATCTAAGAAGGGCACGTAACTCGAGAATGAAAGAAAGTGCATCGTGACACGTTGAATACAACGAGGCTATGATGCTGACACGTGACCTAAATATTCGGGCGGGAATCATGATGACCACACGCCCTATCTGTTCACTGCTCTATAAATAAGAAGCTTCTTCCTGAGGAGCACTGCGATCGAAATAGGGAACTTACTTGAAAGAGAAGAAGCAGAAAGAGCCTGCATGATCAAGAAGAAGAGAAAGAGAGAAGGAGAGAGAAAAAGAGAGAGAGTAGCAGAGAAGAAAAGAAATGAAGAAGAAGAAGAAAGATAGAGAGAGAGATAGAGAGTTAGAGGAGAAGAAGAGAAGTTTCATCTGAAGATCTATCCCTACTGGAATCTGGATCATATCCAATCCACTCAGCTCCATGAGGGCCACATTTATGTTGCTATCTTTTACAGCTTTCAGTCGCTGTGTTTTATCATCTTTTGTTTTCATTTGAACTCTATTTCAAGCTGTTAGTCAGCAGAGCTAAGCTGTATTACTCAGCATTACAGAGGAGGATTCCTCTGGTCAGCAAGCTGTGTTGCTCAGCAGGCGAGGTGGATACCTCGGACAGCAAGCTGTGTTGCTCAGCGGGCGAGGTGGATACCTCGGACAGCAAGTTGTGTTGCTCAGCGGTTGTAGGCAAGCTATGAGGCCCAGTGGTTTAAGCTATGTATCAGCAAGAATCTACACTCAGATTTGAGTGTGGGGTGGATGTAGGTCTGGAGGACAGAACCACCTAAAATTTCTTGTGTTCTATGGTTTGCATGCTTTTTATCTATCTCGGTTAGATGAATGCGTAGGTAGATCATTTGTTCTTTATCTCTAGCTTGTGGTTGCTGTGCACATCGATTGTTTGATCTCAGCCTCGTGAGAGGTACGTGATCACACGTTCAATCACCTAGCTGTTCTGCTGAGGTGTGTATTTCAGTTTGTTTGTCCAACGTCTGTTTAGTGTGAAGTGCTGTCAAGTTAATCGAAACACTACTTTAAAAGGTTTAACTCTGATTGCTTAAAAGTGTCAAGTGAGTGAAATTTTAAAAGAGGGATTCATTCACCCCCCTCTGAATCCATCGCACCGGTCATAACAATTGGTATCAGAGCAGGTCTCTGACTTTCCAGATCTAACGATGTGCAGAGGATCTTGCTGTCTTCGGTGCTATTTCACTTTTGGTGCATCTCTTATCGATTGCTTTGTGCGTTGAATCTATTTGCTATCTGTCTTAATGGCTCGTCCGTTTGCGTTTGATGGTTCTAATTTTAGTAATTGGTTAGGTGCGTTTATATAAATTCCATTGACCCTAATCTATGGAGTTTGGTTTCAAAAGGCCCACACCAATTACCTCATGATGAGACCAAGTGGTCTAGAGAGGACAGAGTAAAGAACCGTGATAATGTCACAGTTCTTAATATTTTGAAAGTTGTAGTTAATACTGATAGATTTCCTTTTGTTCTCAGGTGTACATCTGGAAAGGAAATATTGGATAGAATAACTGCTACAAATGGGGAGCAAGAGGATCAATGCTTGATGGCCAACCGGGGTGATCACAACTCTGATCAACAGGAGGAAACATCATCCAAGGTAAGCTCTGGATCCGAAGAGATTTCGTTTGATGATTTATGGAATTTAAATGAAGAACTTACTGACAGATGTAGGAAATTAAAATATGAAAATAAAAAGTTGAAAACGAAATGTGATCAGATTAATTCGATTGCTCCTTGTGAAAACTGTCAAAAACTGAGAAAATCTCATGATATATGCTTAGCTGATGTTAATATGAGTAAGGAACAAATTTCTTTATTTGGAAATAAAAATCAGAAACTCACCGATAAGATCTCTGAACAAGAAGAAAAACTGAGCTTAATTAATGGTGATCAAATCTTACTAAATGAGCGAGTTCAGAATGAAGAAGTAATAAAAGAAAATGAATGAATGATGGAAGAAATGAAAATTTTGAAGGATCAAAACAAAAAGCTCATGGTCTTAAATATTGTTATGGGAGAAAAATGGTTAACTATTGAAAAGGGAAAGTGTGTTGAGAATGACTCTAAACAAAGATTGAAACAGGAAATTAATACACTCAAAAGTCTGAATGATGTCTTACATCAACAGGTTATCAGCTGTGAATCTGACATTGCTTGTTATGAGGTTGACATTATTTCTCTAAAGGCTGAAATCCATGATCTAAAAAATTCCATGTCTGAATCTGTGAAGGATAAAGGCAAAATGAAAATGCCTCTGAAAGATAATGTAAGTGGTCAAAGAAAAGGGACAGGCAACATTTCTGAAATTAAACAAGCCAAGAGAAACCAGCTGTATACCACTTTTATTCGAAGCTCTGAAGTAGAAGGAACTTCAAGACAATATCCAAAACAATCTACTGCGATTGAGAATCAAAAACCACTGAAAAATAAGAAGAACAATCAACATACTGAGAAAGTTCAGGTTAACAATAAATCTCATGCTAAGTATATTAATTGCTTCTACTGTGGGAAATTTGGTCATGAGATGGCTGATTGTTTTGTGATGAAGAAGGATGATCTGAAACTTAACAGAATTCATGCTAGGAATTCTCAGGTTAAGAAATCTTCTTTAGCTAAGAATAAAAGGATTCAGTGTTTTTACTGTCACAGAATTGGTCATCTTATGCATAATTGTAGACTAAAGAAACAGGATGATCTCAATGCTAGAAAATTGCATGGTAGGAATGTTCATGCTAAAAATCATGCAAATCATAAGAATAACATTCAATGTTTTCATTGTGGCAAACTGGGCCACATTGCTGCTCAATGTTGGCACATTCAGGGGAAGAAATTTCATTCTGAATTTGTTCATTTCTATGATAACAAAATTTTGTTTGAAAGAAATAATTTTGGTTCTAAGAGAAAGCACATTGGGTGCTTCGAATGTGGAAAGCATGGCCATACAGTCAAGAACTTCTGGCATGCTCGGGGAAATAGATTGAATTCTAAATCTGTAAAATTCCCTGCTTTCTATGATTCTACTAGAAATAACTTAATTGATAAAAAGAAAAACTCTTCATGCTTTGAATGTGGGAAGCAACGCCATAGAGAGGCTGATTGTTGGCTGGCTGGTTTTAGTAAACAGAATTTTCACTTTGCTAATAAATTTCATGACAATAGTAATTTGCATGAAAAGAATTTGAAATCTACTGCGTCAAACCATTACCGTAGTCAGATAGGTCATTCAATAAATGATTGCGACTTGATGAGATTTGATGACCTTCATGCACAAAAACTATTTAGAACACCTGCTAAAGGTGTCACTATTAACTCAGGACCCAAGACATCTTGGGCACCTGTGTGTGCAAAATAAATTGATATTTTGCAGGTGTGCCTTGGGTTGAAGAATAAATTGGGGTAATAAACCAAGGCATTCAAGCATGAAAACCCCATGCATGCATCTTCCAGGTTGGTTATGTTAACTCTACTCAATGTCTATCATTGAAGCCATTCTATCTTTGATGATTGCATAGCATGTTAAATTTGATTCAGCATTTTATGCATTGCATATCTCTTGCATAACATGTTAATTCATCTATGCGTCTTCTAACTGATCTTCTTTGAAAATCTGAATTGATCATCAAGATGATCATAGCCCGTCTCAGTTGGAATTGCATATTTGTTTCATGAGCATATTTCATGATTTTTCTCACACAATATTTTGTGTGTTTGTAGCACTTAAATGATAGTTTCATAATGCACATAGTCAGGGGGAGTAGGTCAAAGCATCTCATGTGTATCATGCATACTTCACATGAAGCTTAAGTCACACATAGGAACATGTTGGTCGGTGCATAGCTCATCCCAGCCACATATAAGTCTGTGCATCCTTTATCCAAACTACATGATAAGGTCGATGCAGAATTTGCATGTTGCATATCTCAGATAATACATATTGTTGTCAGGGGGAGGGTAGCATCATCTGTTCTGAGCACTCACCTTAAATTCTATCATCTGAAATTGTTAATTTGCAATGACTATATATCATGCTACTCTATTGGTGCTAAATTGAAAATTTCCTTAAATATGAATTGTGCAATCATGCTTATGGTAGTTCACTTCTGTCTGAATTGCATGAATCATATATGAATGAAGAATTTGAAATCATGTGCTGCGCTTTCATTACAATTCATGCACTTAGTCAGGGGGAGTTCAACTAGTCTTGATTAACCATACTGCTACTCATGCCTTGCTATTTACTTGATGAATCTAGACAGAGGGAGCTTTTTTGATCATCTTATTTACTTTCACCTGAAATCCTCCTATCTAGTTTATTGGATCTTCTAATGCTCTCAATTTGTTTCAATTTAATTCTCTACTATCTTCACTGAAATAGCTGATCTGTCTGTATTCCAGACTCAGCTACTGCTTGTTGATATACTCTCTTCTGATGCTCTTCTCTCTTGTTGTTGACTCTTCCACCAGCTTACACTCATCCTTCACATTCTTCTTAGCTGGTATGACTGATCTGTGTCTAGTGTTGATTAGTTGGTCAGCTGTATTTTTTGATCTGATCTGAGGAACTCAAGCTGCATGCCATGCAATTCAGTCTGAGAATCATGTAGAAATTCCTATCATATAGGTTTAAGAATGACCACTGAATCAGACTGATATAAGGTTAATGTATTCTCAGATTTACATTTAAATGACTTGAAAATATCCAAATGATAAGCTTTAATAAACTTTAACCATATGTGTCATGAAAACCTTAGACTCACTCATCTGAAATCTGAAAATTTAAAAGCAAGGCTACCTTGGTTGAGATACACTAACTTTGAAGAGTCTGACTAAAAGGAAAATCGGTTAGTAATGTAATGACTTTGCTCACTGAGAAACTGGGTTCTCCATCAAAGTAATGTAGTAAACCCAAGTCATGAAGTGTCATAGTCGCTTAAAGCAAAAATCATTGAGAACCTGACAGAGCAATGGCATGCTTGTGTTGAGTAACTGGGGAGTCTGGCCTCTAATCAAGGTGTCTCCTCGCGTAAAAAGATATTTCTATTGCTAACTCGGGTCTCAATGTTGAGAGGCAATGACAGTTATCACACTGAGTAACTGGGTCACTTCACTTGAGACGTGTTGTGCCTCACGTAAAAAGGTGTTGATCAACTTAAATTGCTCAGGAAAAGTATAATGTGCTTCAAATGAAAATATCTTGCAAACTCTGGCAACTCATGCTCTTGTAAAAGTGTTTAATCTCAATACTAATCTCTGTAACTCTCAAAGGAGTCATTGAGATCATGCGTGTAAGATAAAGATGATTGGTCCTGAGTGTTATCTGATTATTTGGTTCACCTTTATTAAAACTTGAATTCAGATATAAGTATTGAATTTAATTGGCAAATTTGGTATACATCATAATTAAATCAGGTTGGTCAAGTTGCCAATTCATAACCCTCTATGATAGGAGAGTCTATTCATGTTAAGACTTATTATAGTGGTGCATGCCTTACAATCTCTCATGATCTGATTCACCCCTGACAACTTGATCAACAGGAACTTTGTTGACAATTCTCTCTTATCGGTTGATTGATTGTTCCTTGAGATGTACTATGCTTTGACTGATTCTCTCCCCCACTCTTGTCCACACTGTTGGAATCTTCCATCTTATTTCTGTAACCAGTTCTGGTTCTGTGGACTTTTCACTTGCTTTATTCTGTCCATGCATATGTGAGGTGCCACAACCATTATTGTTTTGGATTTCATGTAATGGTAGATTTTAGATTGCTTCATTGGTTAACCAGAGTTCATTTCTGCACTTTAGGGGGAGTTCTGGGTCATCTGCATTTAAGGGGAGAGTAGTCAAACATTCATGTTGATAGGGGGAGTTCTTATATTTTATTCTTTAGTGCTCATTTTGCATGTTTCTATAGGGGGGGAATTGGTATCAGATTTCATACATGTCTTTCATTCCACTCGCAAACCATTTCCTTTTTGATTATGTCAAAGGGGGAGAATTGTTTGCTGAGTCTATGTGACTCATTGTGTTGACATCATCAAAAAGGGGGAGATTATTGTGCCCCTTGTGCTTTGATGATAGGGTGTTGTTGTTTTGATGATAGCAACTCAATGAGTCACCACATAAGAATGATGATGATCTATGCTAACTGCAATGGTGAGTGTTATGGGGAGTGTGTTAGGTCCAGCCCCTTGTGCATTGATGATGAAATGATGTTTTGTGTGCTTTGTTCTGATTAAATGCCTATGAACAGGTTAAGTCTGTACAGAGTTTTGCCTAGACTGCATGTCTTCTTAGCGCATACTTAGTCACCAAGTCCGTGCAACTCCTGTTGTAGCATCAACTCAAGTCTGTACAACATTTGTTGCTGCACGCGACTAACTATATGCATATGTGCATCTTTCACTTCAAAGTCTGTACATTCTTCGACGGCATGTCTGTGCATCTTTTGTACCATGCACTCAAAGTCTATACATTCTTCGGTGCCATATCTGTGCAGCTTTTGCTCCATACATACGTAAAGTTCGTGCATTTAAATACTAAGTCTGCACACGGTTGCCTTGATGACTTAGCAAGTCTATACATTCTCAAACCAACTCTATGCATTTTTTTTGCATCGTTGTTCTTCACGCATACACATAGTCAGTGCATCACTTTGCCTCACGCATATACAAATACACATAGTCCGTGCAACTCTTGGTGCTGCAGGGACACAAGTCTGAACATCCTTTGTTGTTACGAGAAGTTAAGTTCGTGCATAGTTTCATTAGTCCTGTGCATTATGCATTCATGCTCAAACTCTAAGCATAGCAAGTCTTTACATCATCTTGTCGCATGCACACAAAAGTCTGTACACATCTCGGTGGCATGCCTGAGCATTCCTCTTCAATGTGCATACTCTCTTATATGCATACTGCACTACACACCATCAAGTCTGTACATGCTTAGTTCAAATCTCGAACTAACTCGATGCATCCTTTTCTTTTCCTTCAGATTGCTTCAAACTGATAATAAGTTTGACCTGACAGGATCTATGTTCGAGGAATCTAAGAAGGGCACATAACTTGAGAATGAAAGAGAGCGCCAGGATCGTGACACGTGGAATACAACGAGGCTATGATGCTGACACGTGACCTAGATATTCGGGTGGGAATCATGATGACCACACACCCTATCTGTTCACTGCTCTATAAATAAGAAGCTTCTTCCTGAGGAGCACTGCGATCGAAATAGGGAACTTACTTGAAAGAGAAGAAGCAGAAAGAGCCTGCACAATCCAGAAGAAGAGAAAGAGAGAAGGAGAGAAGGAGAGAGAAAAAGAGAGAGAGTAGCAGAGAAGAAAAGAAACGAAGAAGAAGAAGAAAGATAGAGAGAGATAGAGAGTTAGAGGAGAAGAAGAGAAGTTTCATCTAAAGATCTGTCCCTACTGGAATCTGGATCATATCCAATTCAGTCAGTTCCATGAGAGCCACATTTATGTTGCTATCTTTTATATCTTTCAGTCACTGTGTTTTATCATCTTTTGTTTTCATTTGAACTCTATTTTAAGCTGTTAGTCAGCAGAGCTAAGCTGTATTGCACAGTGTTACAGAGGAGGATTCCTCTGGTCAGCAAGCTGTGTTGCTCAGCGGGTGAGGTGGATACCACGGACAGCAAGCTGTGTTGCTCAGCGGGCGAGGTGGATATCTCGGAAAGCAAGCTGTGTTGCTCAGCGGTTGTAGGCAAGCTGTGAGGCCCAGCGATTTAAGCTGTGTATCAGCAGGAATCCACACTCAGATTTGAGTGTGGGGTGGATGTAGGTCTGGAGGACCGAACCACCTAAAATATATTATGTTCTGTGGTTTGCATGCTTTTTATCTATCTCGGTTAGATGAATGCGTAGGCCGATCATTTGTTCTTTATCTCTAGCTTGTGGTTGCTGTGCACATCGATTGTTTGATCTCAGCCTCATGAGAGCTACGTGATCACACGTTCTGTCACCTAGCTGTTCTACTGAGGTGTGTATTTCAGTTTGTTTGTCCAACGTCTGTCCAGTGTGAAGTGCTGTCAAGTTAATCGAAACACTGCTTCAAAAGGTTTAAGTCTGATTGCTTAAAAGTGTCAAGTGAGTGAAATTTTAAAAGAGGGATTCATTCACCCCCCTCTGAATCCATCGCACCGGTCATAATAGTGTATGATGGAGAGATTTGAGGGTCGCCTTGAAGAGGCGAAGGAGAGGGAGGCCGAGGCGTGAGCTCGAGAGATGGCCATGGCGATACAAGAGCAGCAGGCTCTTGACCAGTTGGAGACCCTGGGACAGCGGGTACTGTGGAGATATCAGGGCAGAGGCTCTCCAGGAGAGGGGGTGGTCGGACACACTACTCCCTCCGTGTGACTACAGATCGGAGGGGACATGGAGATGACCATGGAGGAGCTCCTAGGGTTGATGTAGTCTCCCCAGGTCGAGCAGAGAGTGATCCGGACAGTAGCCTCAGCTTCGAGAGCTTCACGGCCGTCAGGCTCACGAGAGTGGAGGAGCAGGGATGAGGGTGAGACGAGTAGTCGACATAGCCGGCCTCGTACTGATGGAGATCAGTGAACGGGGGAGAGAGAGAATTGAGTGGATGTAACAGGTGACTTTTGTTCACTGGGGGTATGCCCCTAGAATCTTCTGTAATCAGTGGAATGATATGGACATGTTTGAAAAATGAGGCTCATTTCTTCAGTGCACTTTTCCTTGGCTTGCTTGACGTCATATTCCCTTTTCACCTGTTTTAACTACACTTAAAAGGGAAAAAGGTTAGTGTAGTCTGATTTTAGCTCCCTGCCCGAGATAGACATTTTCTCGATGCAAGGTCAGAGGGCTAAATCTTATTAACAAGATCGAAGTGGAAAATAAATGGGGGATGCACATGCAGGCAAGCAAAATGCAAACAAGAAGTAAATATGGACATGCAAATGCTCAAATGGAAGCAAAACATATTTATGGGGTTTTGGATTTTACATGTTTTTTTATATTTCTTTATGCTTTTTTTCTTTTTTAATATATTCTTTGTATTTTTTTCAACTTTTCTCTTTCTCTCTCTTTTTTTCTTTATGACCTGGTATATATTTTTGTTGCCCACACCTGGTGACCACCCATACGGCACCTGACCTACATAAGAATGGGGATTTCTTATTAACCTCCCAGGTATCCTAAGCGCACATTTAGATTAGTTTGGGCCTCTAGACTCCTCGAATGATAGTCCCGCCAGTTAAGTCTTATCCTGATGACAATACCCTCATGCCACGCTTAGGCTCCGAGTTACTTCAGACCACAGGGATACACCCAAAAAGCGTTCGAGGTAAAAGATTTGCCCGACTCGTGTCTATTTCCTCACAACTCTAGATGGTATATGATGGAACACCTTAGAACCCTAATGGCCAACCGCTCGACACTGACCCGGAATCAGACACCGTCCCACAGATAGGTGGCGCACTTGCATTGGCCTAAGCTTGAGGTTAAAATAAGAAGAACATCAAGGTCGTAAATAGAGGTCTTGACCGGCCAGAAACATTGAGACCCCTTCGCGGCGATGGCTTCTACTCTTCAAGGTGGACAACAATATGTGTGTGTTTTTGTTAAAACAAGGCCGCAAGCCATAGCGGGATTTACCCCTCAAGACCTCCATTGAGCTTTCACCTTTGGGGGGAGAAGGAAGAATGTTGGGGATAAACCTCCTGAGAGTACCGGTAAAACGGTTAACCCAGCGAGCTAGTAGGAGACTTACTTGACTCTCCCCTTTCGGGTGACTTCAGACTAAGCCCTGAGCATTTTGCATTTCATTGCCCCTCTCGTATGATTTTATTTTTGCTTTCGAGGGGTTTCTTTTGTCGGAATCAGGCACGGTCACGACCAGGCTCTATGATTTTGATTTTTCATTCCCCCTTCATCATCATTTTTTTTTCAAGGGAGATATAGTCTTTTGACATTTTAGGATCCCTCTTATATGCCTACGGGGATAATGCCCTCTTCTCGTGCTCTGACCAAGGCTCGAAGGGATGGATCATACTCTTACCTTAATGGGGTTGTACTTCGTTTTCCATATGCTCAGCGTTTTAAGGGCGCCGGTTGTATCATTCGGTCGAAGAGGAAGAGAACAAAGATTACTACTTTTTGGGAGACCTTCGAGGTGAGGCCTCACCGTAGGCGATGCTGCCATTTTTTTGGATAAAACACGTGAGTGTGTGCATGTTGTCTTCGTTTTAGTGGGCATAGGCCGATGTGGCTGGATAGGGATCTCCAAGGTTCTGGTAGACCAAGACCTGAAACCTGTTGTACCTCTGTGGTCTTGATGATGTCATGTTGCATTTGGTTTTGATGATGCCAACACTATGTTGATGCAATTGTCATATGTGTTGAAGTTCCATTGATGCTGTCAGATGTGTAGTTGATGCACTACCATTGCTGTTGATGCACTACCATTGTTGTTGCTTTGCTGTTGCATTATTGCTGTTGCATTTGGCTGAGATTCATTGCATGTTGCTGGAGGCTCTGAGAATAAGGGTAATGGTTAGGTTATGTCTTGAAAGAATCAGTGGTTAGTCATATCTCATGCTCATTATGGTGCATATGAAGGTCGGAGTGCTTTAATGTTCATCTGTGCACATCTCTGTTCATGCATATAGACACACACATTTCATCAAACAGGTTGCATGCACACACACATTTTCCTTTGTGCATATAGAGGGTCTATGCACATTACTGTTCACATGCGTCGATGCTACACTGTTCACATTGGTCGATGCATGTGCTATCTTTGCATAGTTAGGGTCATTGCATGCTCTGGTTTTGCATAGCTTAGGTCGATGCATGTTCTTGCTAAGCTAGGTCGATGCACATTTCATGCATGTAGACTGCATGACTAAGGTCGATGCACATTTCATGCATGTAGACTGCATGACTAAGGTCGATGCTAGTTTTGCATTTGGCAAACTAAGGTCGATGCTTGTTTGCAATTGTGCTAGACAGGTCCATGCATATCACTGTTCACATGCATATAAGGTCGATGCTTGTTTGCATCTGTGTTAGACAGGTTAGTGCCTCTCTGTTCACATGCGTTATAAGGTCGATGCTAGTTTGCCTTCAAGCATCCAAGGCCAATGCTCGTTGTGTCTCATGCATACCTAAAGTCGATGTTAGTTGAGTCTATTGCATCTAAGGTCGGTGCTAGTGTCATGTATCTTGCATACATAGTCGATGCTAGTTGCACCTTGTGCATACTAAGGTCGGTGCTAGTTACATAAAGGGTCGGTGCTAGTGTCATGTATCTTGCATACATAGTCGATGCTAGTTGCACCTTGTGCATACTAAGGTCGGTGCTAGTTGCATAAAGGGTCGGTGCTAGTGTCATATATCTTGCATACATAGTCGGTGCTAGTTGCATAAAGGGTCGGTGCTAGTCACCATTGACTGCATAATCAAAGTCTATAAACATTTGTTCACCATGAAATTGAAGTCTGAGCACATTCACCTACTTGTTCTTCAAGGATGAAGCATATGCATACATTGACTAAGTGTTTGATGAAATGTCTCAGAGAGTATGTTAGCAGAGCAGCACGCGAGCTCGAACTGAAGATGGGCACGTGATCCCAAGTTGGCTGGAAGCTGGCACGTGACCCATGGATATTTATGATTGGCACGAGATCTGAGGCATATACTGGTCTGATATTCTGACACGTGGATCATTGTTTTATCTGCTCTTGACACGTGGCATCACTGAAAAGGTGGGAACAAGCCCTCGCCATCCACACACCCTAAGCGTGAGCTCGAGGGACCCAGACTGGAAGCTCTATAAAACCCTCTCTTGCGGTGGAAATCAGGAAGTGAGAATACAAGAAAGCATACCAGAGAAAAAGAAGGAGCTGCTAGAGAGTGAGAGCAAAAAGGAGAAATAGAAAAAGCATATGAGCATCTAAGCCTCTGAAAAGAAGATAGAAGAAAAATTGAGAGAGCAAGGAGACTCAAAGAGAGCAGTAAATCTGAAGATCTATACTCGTCAGTTGGAGGATCAAATCCTCAACTGATCTGCTCTAGTTGGAGCTATATTGTTCTTCTCTTTGTTTGTGCCTTTTTCTTTCTTTCCTGTAACATTACAGTGTTCATTTTTTTTCTCTTTTCCGATACCCTGTTTTGGGTTTGGGTTCCTCCTTGGGATTAAGGAGAAGGAAGAGCGATCTCCGGTTTCCCTCTGGGTTTCAAAGGAATAGAGGATGTGTCCTCTGGTTGGTGGGCAACGGGACGTTGCTCACTGGTGTTCCTCTTGAGGATTCAGGAGAAGGGAGACTTGGGTCTCCGGTTGTGAGTGGGTGGGTGTCACTCACGGTTTTCCCTCTAGTTTGGAGGAAGGGAGGTTTACCTCCGGTTCTAGTTCTGTGGGTTGCAGAGCTAGGGGGCTGGTCTTGTGGGAAGCAAGATCAGGTCGAGGGATTTGTTTTCCTCAGTCTCAAGCTGTTTGGCAGCGTCTGTTGTAGACTGAGTCTACTTGTTCTTGATTGAAGCAAGGGAATCCTCACTCGGTTTGAGTGAGGGTTGGATGTAGGTCTATGTATTGCAGATCGAACCACCTAAAAATCTTGTCTATTGTGGTTTGCTTGTGTGCACTTCCATATCATCTATCTCCCCTTCGCAGGTTGTTTGAGCTTGTCTAGTTGACTTCTCGTTCTATGTTATTTGGTGTTGTCCAACACTGCCGCGTAGTGTCGTCCGCATATTTAGCAGTTTCTTTGGGTTGCTGGGTACTTACTGGGTATGCATTCTAAGTGTTCGAGTGAGATTTGAATTCTCATTAGAATACTTATCTATCCCAACTTATTAGCCTTGACTTCTGCACGATTCCTAGTTACTGTTTTATTTGGGTAAAATTTTGGTAACTGATTCATTCACCCCCCCTCTGAATCTATGCCTTGCACCCATACACTCTAACAAGTGGTATCAGAGCAGGTTGCTGGCTCAACAGATCCAACGATCTGCAGTAGTTCCTGGTGGTTCTCGGTGCCTTTTTATATTTATCATTCATTGTTTCTGCTTGATTGCTCTCGATATCCATATAGCTCAACTGTATGTGTTTAATGGGTCTGATATCCCTAAATGGCTAGGCAGTGTGTGCACGTTTATAAATGCATTGAATCCCAACCTCTAGAACCTTGTTTCCAAAGGTCCTCACAAACTGCCTAAAGATGTGTCCAAATGGACGGACAAACATAGAATGAAAAATAATAAAAATATTAAAGCTCTCAACATTTTAAGAAAAGTTGTTGATCCTAACGCCTTTCCTTTTGTTACCCATTGTAGGTCGGCCAAAGAAATCATGGACAAATTGATGGCAACTCACAAGAGAAGGAAAGATATCTGCATGATGGCTAATGAGAGTAACCATAGCAGTGATCAAGATGAATTCGAAGATGCTGAAGAGGTAAACAATCCCTTCTTTAGCTTTACTTTAGATGATTGGGAAGATGCCTATGGCAAGCTGCTCGAATCACACGAAACACTGAGAAAAAAGAATAAAAGTCTGAAAAAGAAGCTAAATGACCTTGGGAATTCTAATTCTGGAGGCGAAGACTTCAATATTCTGGAAATAGAGAATGAAATCTTCATAAAACAACTAAACAATCTTGACGCAATTGATTCAGAACTATCACATTTGAAATCTGAAAATGACAGAAGGAGAAAACTTGTAAAAATATGGACAATGTCAAAGCAGAAGTGGACAATTTGCAATCGGAGAATAAATGCCTTCAGGAACAAATTAATGATCTCAAAACTAAAAATGGATGTCTTAAAAAACAATTGGAGAGTCATGTCAATGATGGTTCAGAATTAGAAGCTTTAAAGTCTGAAAATGAAATTCTCAGAAATCAGATTGAGAAAACTGAAAATGAGTATACAAAAATTCTTGCATGCAATAAAAGCTCATTTTTGGAAGAGATAAATGAAACACACCATTGTGATCTTAAATGGTACACGGATCTGGTTGCCTCATTACGAGAAGAAAATAAAGAATTACTTAACAAGGTTTTCTGATGAGGACATCTCGTGGCACTCCCTCTAGCTCAGGTCGCCTGCACTACCTTGATGAGGACCAACTATGATCTTTATATGTTATCTTCATTTTTTGAGTTTCATCTTATGTATTTTCCTTTATTGAGTCATGTAGTTATAGTCTATTTCCCTTATTTGTGCTTGTTTGGGCCTTAGTACCTTAGTTTGGGCCCATATGTTGAGTCCAGGATGGTCTTGGTCTTTTGTATGTTTGTCAAGGGTATTTTGGTCATGAAAAGAGTGGATGCCTATATATAGGCCCCATCTCTCCCCCATGTACTTCACTTTTGGATGAATATTGAAATATATAGAAAACTCCTTTGCATTTCTTCTCTCCCTAAATATCTCCCAATTCTCTCTCTCTCTCTCTCTCTCTCCTCAAGGGGGGGCGGGGGGGCGTGCCCCATTCTCTCTCCTCCCCTCCCAACCACTTCCTCTCTCCCCTCCCCTTCCATTAAAGCCACTCCCACTCGCCACAACCCCTCTCTTTACTCCACCCCATCCCCAAGAGATCCTCCACCAATCCTCACTCCACCTCTCAACCCCTAACTACCCATTTCCCTTCCCCAAGCATATCTCCACCTTCTAAAGGTTGAAGTAGCCCCTCCCTAGGCCAAAATTCAAATTTCCCTCTCCTTTGGCTGTACCATCCCAACTCCCCCACCCACTATCAACCATTAGCCTCTCCCTCCCAACCCAAATTCACAGCTCCTCTCTCACCCACTGCAAACACCACCTCCCAAACCCTATCTCCCCCTCTTACAAGCCTGGTTCGCCCCTCCCTTGGTCCCATATCAGCCAAGGGTCTCCCTTCACCCAATCTCTCCCTTGTTCCCCCATTCTCCCTCCCTATCTCACATGCTACCAATCTGCAGCAGCAGCAGATTTCAATAGCAACTTGCAGCATCGCCCCCGGTCACTCCACGAGGATCCAGGTGCCCAACCATATACCGGTGGAATCGTCGTCGAAGCAACTTCGCAGGCGAGGTGGTCCCACATCCATCTGACATCCCTTCTGCCTAGAGGATTGTGGACGCACTTTTCGACACGCTCATTTGTTTGTTTCTTTAAGTCGGTTTATTCGGTGGGTTTATTCGTTTATTAAGTGCGTGGGCGTGCTAGTCACCTAGGTGACGATTTATTATGTGCTCGATCTGACTAATCAGCAAATTGTGTGGTTTGTGTCGGGACCAAAACCCGCCATGCCATAAAGGTCACGACGTTATTTACATCTCCTCGGAGAGGGGAACACCCTTGATTAATCGCCGGGAATCAGGACCTCATGGCCAGGAAACTATATCGAGAGAAACAAGACGATAGCGGTCTCGAATCAGTCGGAAAGCCCGATGTCTAGGGAAGCAAGCATTTCGAAATATGTCGGTCACTTAAGGGACCATTTCGATATTCGGACGAGCATCCAGCTTCAAAAAATCGTGATCGTCACGGGGAAAACCGAAGCATATGTATGCCGGGGTACGGCAAATTTATTGTTCAAAAGGACGGGAAATGTTCAGTTAAATCCCGGTTAGAGCGGTCAGAAACTGATAAGTTTGTCGGCCCGGTGCGAGATCGGGTCAGGACCATTCTGGGGGCGCCTCCCGCGGTCTAAACGAGACTTGCGTGGGCATCGTTAATATTTTCGGTGCCGAGGGGCAGCGGGAAAGTGGCCTAGGACTACATTCCAAATCAAAGACGTCTACAGAGATAGCCGGCTATAGGCCTGGGATGTGGGTCAAGCAATGACCATGGTTGGGGCGAACCCGAGGTCCAAACGTGACTCACGAAGGTCTTATTGATATTCCCACCCATAGGGTTCGGGGAAGACGAGAGCCGTCTCGTTCCATTCAGCTTTTGTTGGTCATTCATGGACCACTTTATGTTCGGAAAAAGATCCGTATTGAAGGCATGATGTAAACGGAAATAAACCCATACAAATGTCTACCGTGAGTACGGCAAGTTTAATGAAAGTGCGGGATTAGATCCGGGTATATATGTCGGTCACTAACGGACCATTCATCGTTCGGATGAGAGTCCGCATTCAAAGCGTCAAAGACAATGACAAAGCCATACGGATGTCTGCCGTAGGTACGTCAAGTTTAATGTGGGTGCGGGATTAGATCCCGGTATGTATATGCCGGTCTCTAACGGACCATTCATTATTTGAATGAGAGCCCACATTTGAAGCATCGAAGATGACGAAAAAACCGTACGAATGTCTGCCGCAAGTACGGCAAGTTTAATGGGATTGCGGGCTTGGATCCCGATAGAAATGGGTCAAGTTGATGGACTATCGGCCCAAGAGGTGCACGGATCATGACCATGTTGGGGATTCCGAGGTCCACGTCTGATACCACGGGGCACATTGCTTTTCTCTTCACGCACAGTCCGGGGGAGCGGTTTGTTAAGTGTGAAGCCCAAACTCGCCAACATACGCCCTCGCACGCGGATCGACCTGCGCGGTCAGGTCGCGGGGTTCGACCTGCCCTGTCAGGTCGCGGGGGTCAAAGGGGCAGCGCCCCTTGCCGGGGTTTTTGGGGGCGGAGCCCCCGGAACAAAAATTTTAGTTATAGCAGGGGTAATCTTTGATTATTGGTTTCCTATCCCTTTTTATTTGTTTGGTTAATTAGATTTCTTTTTATGGAAGGCACGCCGGATTAAGGAAGCAAAGGGGCGCGTCGGAATAGGAGGTGAAAGGGGGGGCGCGCCGGATTAAGGCCAATTAACAGGAGGGCGCGCCGGATTGAGGCTCAAGGGTGCACAGTATTCATTTCAGGAGTTTGAAGATGGTTTTGAGTGTAATGTTATTCCGGCGCAGGGGGGGGGGTAGCGCGCCGGATTAGCCCGCGCCGGATTAAGAGCGCGCCGAAATAGCTTCCGTGAGAGTTTTCTTTCATTCTTTTATGCTCTGTTCCTTCTTTTTGCTTTTGTTCTTATTCCTTCAACCTGCAGATTGACGTTTTGATTGGTTTATTCACTTAATTGATGGATTAAGTTGGTAGAGAAGGAGGTTTGTCACGTCCCGATGCAGAATATCGAGGGCGCGACGAGTCGTAAACAAGCGTGTCGATCAGAGCATGTACAATTTTATTTCTAAAGTCAGAAATGAACGGGAAAATAATACTTTTATTCAATCAAAATGAAGTATTACAACACTAATTCATAAGCCATAAAGGCAATTACAACTTCCAAATCCAAATTACAACATTCTTGTAAAATCACTAGTTGATCTACATAAACCTAGGTAAAAAGGAAAACACTCTTTCACTCTTGTCCATTCCCATGTTCAATGTCATTTCCTGCAACAATTAACCAAAACGTAGGGTGAGCTAAAAAGCTCAATTGGATTTTATATCTCTATGAACCGGGCATGCTTTAAGTATTAACAATTTAAACAATTTTCTAACTTGTATCAGAAAGTGTATAAACATGAATGGAATTTTCAAGTAATTGAGATAATATGATATCAAGATGAATTTTCAAGTAATGACTTGAACAAGTAAAGAAGTTCATATAATTGGCCATTTTCACACAAGTCAAGTAATTCATGTAATTTTCAAGTAAACAAGTACGAATAGTGGAATGCCGTATCAAGTAAATCTATCATGCACTTCGTTGCAATGCCACACCGTTGGTCAATCAATTCCCATGGGCACAAGTACTTTCGGGCGCTCCCCCCAGGACCAGACCGGGCCCCATTAATGCCAGGCATTGAGTCATATGGATCCGAAGATCCCAAGTACGTTTAGACATCCACTTTAATGTATATGGCCAATAATTTTCAAGAAAATGCTGTTTGTAATAAGCACAGATTTGGCAAAATTTCAAAAGTTACAAGAAAAGTAATTAACAATTTAAGGCATCATGTTTAACGACATTAAGTCATGGAGTTCAAAAATGAACGGTAAGTAGGAAGAAGATTTAAGATGGTAATTTTGTTAGAGTCATTTTAAATGTCTAAGCTTAAATCTCAGAATCATAAAACATCAAATTTTAATAAAGAACAATTTTTAGTAAGGAATATATATACTTATGAATAAAAATTATGAGTTTAGACATTATCCTTTAATAATACATTAATAACCCATTTGATAAGAAAATAGAATTTTCATGCTGAAAGTAGTTTTTACACATCAATATGATAGAAAATAGCTTTCTACATTCTGAAATAATTTTCAAACATTAATATGGTATCGAATAGAATAGTTATAGGCTGAAAGATGTTTCTGTTTGTGAACGCGCTATAGCTCAGGGTCGCGTTCATTACAGTGTATAAAAATACAGTATATATATTTAAAATAACATATTTTGATCATCAAAATTTTTTGGGAAAATTTTATGAACGCGCTATAGGTAACTAGCGCGTTCTTCATGAACACGCTATAGGAGACTAGCGCATTTAAGAACAAATGTATACATTTAAAAATTTTGAAAACTTAATTGAAATACATAGATTCTGTATAAATCATAATAGATATAGACTCTTAATACATATATAAACACTTTAGGTATTATATATATATTTTAGAAATATTATACTTTTGACCCCTTGGTCATCCGAGTTTAAAAGTATGAACGCGCTATACCTGACTAGCGCGTTCATGAAGAACGTGCTATAGCAGACTAGCGCGTTCATGAAGAACGTGCTATACCAGGCTAGCGCGTTCATGAAGAGGTAAATACTTTATATTATTTTGAAAACTAGATAAAAGGATGAGGTTCCAAGGAATCATACTATATATATATCATCTTATATATATATGCATGCCTTATATATATTTATAAACATACTAGAAGTGTTATTTTTTGATCCCTGATCATCCGGGGTCAAAGGTATGAACGTGCTATAGGAGGCTAGCGCGTTCATGATGAACGTGCTATAGGAGACTAGCGCGTTCATGAACTGATATAGATTTTATATTGTTTTGAAAACTATGTAATAATATGGGGTTCCAATGAATTATACTATATATATAACATCTTATATATATATAAAAACCTTATATACATTTATAAACATACTAGAAGTATTGTATTTTGATCCCTGATCATCCAGGGTCAAAGGTATGAACGTGCTAGCCGAGACTAGCGCGTTCATGATGAACGCGCTAGGGTCATATAGCGCGATCATGAAAGTGTATTATATTATTAAATGTTTAAATTTGAATATTTTCAGAAAGAGACGGGGTGTATATGAACGTGCTATATCGGGCTGGCGCGTTAAGAACGCGCTCCTGAAGAGCAGCGCCTTAAGATTCCGAAAACGGAACTGAAATACCCCTTGGTAAAATGATCATAACTTATTCATTTTTTGATGGAATTTAACAAATGAGCTATCAACGGAAAGAGGGCAAAAAAACAAACAAGATAGCATGCATTGATTAGAGTTTAGCCTGAGAGACACCTACCTTTTGTCGGATCTAAAGAATATCCCTAAATATAAAGAAAACCCTTTGATCTTCCAAATCCTTCTTCAAATCTCCACGAATCTTTGCAACAGCATAGACTTAACTTCCAGGATGGTTTAAGGGTCGAATGGGGTTTTATTTATAACCAAAACTTAGCCAAATGTGTCAAGATTCCTTGCCTAATTTTACCTAACCCATTAACTCCGAATTAGAAGAAAAATATAATTTCTCCTCTTAATCTAAACCATCTTAGGTGTGAAAATAATGTAATTTCGGCTGGTCCAAGATGGGATGTTAGGTAAGGGTTGATTCTTGAGTCAATCTTCTAGAAATGGGGTTATTTTAATCCCTTAAATATCATATTAAACACATATTACGAATTTAAGGTTAATTTAACCTTTATTGAATCCTTTAACCATTAATTCAGCCCATTATGGATTATCCAATGGAATGGGCCAATTGTAATCCTAATCCATTACATTGACTTTTATTGGGCTTATTATGATTTATCTAAGGTTTAACGTATTTAATATCTATTTACTTCTAGTTAATTCAAGTAAATTCAATAAACTAGCTTATTTCATATAGTAAAAATGTAATTTGATTATTTCATGAAAATTTTAATTACATAATGAAATTGAATTTTTATTTCTCATTTTTAATTATCGGGTTTCAACATCCTCCCCCAGTTAAAAGAATTTGGTCCTCCAAATTCACGTTATATATATTTAAAATTCAAAGATTCGAGTAGAAAAGTCAAATTTCTAACCTGAGATTAAATCCAGATATTTCTTCTTGATGGATTTGTCACGCCCCAAGCGCGGAAGGAACCCGGGAGAACGCGACGAGTTTATATCAATCATGTCAATCAGAGCAAGTAGAATTTCGACATCAAAATAGAGTGCGCAATAAGATGAGATTTTGAAGCATAATCAAACATTGATACCAGTGATAATAACAACCCATAAATAAAGTCACATACTCCAAGACTTAACCATACGAACCAGGCCCATAAGCCTTAATTATTACAACACATTGACATAACACAATATCCAACGACAAGACTCCAAGAATGAACTAAGGACGACAAGTCACGATAAATGGTAATAGCAGCATGACGCTTGCAGATTCTACGCTCGTCACTCTTGCTCCTGCCCATCCGAGTCTGAGTCATGGTCCGTATTACCTGAAAAGTTTGGGGACAAGAACTTGATGAGCGAACGCTCCGTAGGAATTATATCTCAAGAACTAGCAATTGGTTTAAGTATTTAACTTTTTCAAATGAAAATGCAAGTCTATATGTAAAACATGTAAAATAAAATGTTATGGAATTGAACAGGATAACGAGAGGAAATAACATATGTTGTTGATCCAAGATAGGGAATTTCAAGTATTCAAGTAGTTGAATGAGTACCAAGTATATCAACAAAGTCTTTCATGTCGTGAAATAATGGCTATTAACAAGCAAGTACTTTGCCCATTTCGGGCCACGCAAGTCATGTCAAGTCAATCAAGTCAAGTACGCGAGAGAGATAGAGATATAGTGGAGTGTCGTAGATTCAAGCAAGTACTTCGGTGCAATGCCACACCGTGATCAATATAACTCCCATGGGCACAAGTACTTTCGGGTGCTCCTCCCAGAACCAGATCGGGCCCTATATGCGCAGACATTGTTACATGTAAATATCTAGACAACCACTTTAGTGATAGCCATAGAATTCCAATAACAAACTCATGTAGTATATCAAGGTAGATTCGGGGATAGGTTCCACGGAATTCCAAAGAAGAATATTAGATAGACAATGATAAAACTAACGAGAAACATGATATGTCGATAACCTAGGTAGATTCGGTACCTTAATTAGGTAGCCATGATAACTTGAGTGGATGACTAACCTGTCACCAATCAAGGGATATGAATCAAGCTGAGAGATTGACCCTGTCTATAAGGGACTCAATCCAAGATACCGCCTAGTGGAATATCATCATTCCAATGGCAAAGATTATTCTCTCATGGACCAAAATGGTGACATGAGAGGGCCGGTTTACCACAAGACGTGGCAATCAAAAGGTATAAGGTTTTTAATGTACAACCAACTCAGTCGGCCTTGAGGGAATCCAAGGCTACGAGGAGACTTACGGAGGTCCCAATGACTAACTCGCCAATCCGAAGGAACGGAATGTCCAACGGAGGGCTCGTATGTCACCAAGAGTTGAGGTGTATACGTGAACCAATCATGAAACAGGGACTCCATCTATGGACATGAGATGAGAGTGCCAAAAGACCCGCGGTATGGGTCAAAAACGGAAGAAAAATGGTGAGAATAAGAATGCGTTAATCATAGAGTTCATGTCCATCCTACCTTATAATTAACTATAATTAAATAAACTTATATTATTTAACACCCGTGGGTGCCGTCATTTATTAATTAGCATCCTCTTGGAGAGCGTTAATTTTCATGAATATAACTCAATTAATTTAGCAAGAATTTTCATTTAGACCTATTTAATTGAATAAATTCAAAAACACACATTAAAAGGCACATTGATTTATTTAAATTAATTTAAGAAAATAGAATATATGATAATTAGGAGAAAAATACAAGGATTCCAAATATATATTTTTCATAATTTTATGATATATATTTTAATAAATATTGATTTTCAAAGATAAGCATACATGATATATATATATATACTTATATATATATATATATTTATATATATATAGAATCTGACGCCTTGTACAAAGGACGTCACTTTTTTTAGTAACGACCGATTTTGGGTCGTTATTTAAAAAAAAAATTGCATTTTTAAACCTCCCGTTTTTATACTAAATGATGTCAGAATTTGGCTTATAATATACCGAAATGACCGGCTCGAAAAACCCTACCTAACCATATGTTCAAAAAAAAATTTCGATGAGAAACGGGATATCTTGCAATAGGGGGCACGAAAAATGGTGCAACCACTTTCAGTACCTTGATTCCTATCCCAATAGTACGTCCATAAATTTTTATGGCAAAAGGATACTTCTACACCCATGTATTCTATAAATGCGAATAAACTCATAACTGACCAAAGTTAAATTGACGACTGTTCAATGGTATCTCTTTTCTTTTGTTTTGAATTTCATGAATTGACGACGTTACGGCTGTCACGTTTAACTCTTATAACGCCCTTAACAGTGGCGTCAATTCCATAGAACATGACATATGCAACGTCATCAATTCCAAATGGAATTTGACGACCGTTTTGATTGGCGTCCAAATGAAGTAACGCCCTAAAAAAGGCGTTATTTACTGTAAAAATTCTAATTTCAACAGAAACACATCGATAACCATATGCATGATATATAAGATGAATTCTATCAATTATACTGGCCTTAAATCATGATTTAACTTCGTTTGGGCTACGAAACTTGAGAAAACCTACCTTTTTTGAAGATTAAACGGTGTTCAGGATGAAGAAATGATACTCTGTTTCGAACAGAGTATCCGTCTGCTTGCAGGATGAAGATGGAAGGAGAAGATTATGAAAGCTCCCACGTTCTGCCAACAAGATGAAGAAGAGGAAGAAGACGGATACACTCTCCTTCTTGCTTAGCGTTCAACAGGATGAAGAACCCACGAACAAGACTCTTCCCTTCGAATGGAACAGCAGCAGCAGCAATGGAGCCTTGCTGCGCATGCAGGCTTATTTATAACCTTTCCGGCTATAAGAGTCCTAATACGATCATGGAGTCCTTGTTTTGAATAAAACTTGCCATGATAAGTTTTCATACTTCCGTAATAACAGCCGCTATCCTCCTTTGGATTAAAAACCCTAAGGCTTCCACTGCTACTCTCGAACGGGCAAAATAGCGCCTTACCAGAGGGCGTGTTTTCATTAAATAACGCCTTAAACAAGGGCGTCGTTTACTTTGCTATATTTAGCCACTTTTACTTCCAATTCTCTCGATAGGAATTAGCGCCTTAAGTGAGGGCGTCTTCTTATTAATTAGCGCCTTATTGAAGGTCATCCTTTACTATTGCCTTATTTAAAATATAAAATTGACGACCATTAGAAAAGGCGTCAATATTTAAATTAGCGGCTTAGGAGGGGGCGTTATTTATTTTTGACCCATTTGTTATATATATAGATATATATTTTAAGTGTAAGGCCCATTTATCAATTTAGGCTATTACCCTTTATCAAATTTTTATTCAATTTATGACCAATATTAGCATGTATAGATTTAAAAATCTATTTTATTCTTTTTAAAATTTCCAGGGGTGCTACACCCTCCCCCACTTAAAAGAATTTGGTCCCCAACATCAATTGCGTAAATGGAGACATGGAGGGTATAGAGTACTTACAGTTTAGAACAATTCCGGATATCTCCTTAGCATAGATTCTTCAGTTTCCCATGTTGCTTCTTGTTCCTGACATTTGTTCCACTGCACTTTTACCATGGGAATGGTCTTGCTTCTTAAGACTCGGACCTCTCGATCAAGAATCTTCATTGGCTTTTGTTCATAAGTGAGGTCCTTTTGAATCACTAAGTTGCTATGATCAATGACGTGGAAAGGGTCGTGCACATATTTCTTTAGCATAGAAACGTGGAAAACGTTGTGCACTTCCGACAGTTGTGGAGGCAAAGCAAGACGATAAGCTACCTCGCCAACTCTTTCCAATATTTCAAATGGACTAATGAATCTCGGTGTAAGCTTGCCTTTAACCCCGAACCTTCTTATTCCTCGACCGGGTGAGACCTTGAGGTAAACATGGTCTCCAACTTGGAACTCTAATTCCCTTCTTCTATTATCTGCATAAGATTTCTGTCTAGATTGTGCCACTTTGAGTCTCTCTCGGATAAGTTCAACCTTTTCCGTTGTGTTTCTTACCATATCAGGCCCTAGTAGTTGCTTCTCGCCAACTTTATCCCAACATATAGGAGATCGGCAACTCCTGCCATACAAGGCTTCAAATGGAGCCATCTGTATACTGGCTTGATAGCTATTGTTGTATGCAAACTCGGCTAGAGGCAAATGATCATGCCAACCTCCGCCAAAGTCAATAATGCAAGCTCGTAACATGTCTTCAACTATTTGATTTGTTCTCTCGGTCTGACCATCGGTCTGGGGGTGGAAAGCAGTACTAAAATTGAGCTTCGTTCCCAATGAATGTTGTAGACCCTTCCAGAAATGAGAAGTGAAGCGAGGGTCTCGGTCAGACACGATCGATGATGGGACTCCATGCAATCTCACGATCTCCTTAATATACAATGCGGCCAAAACATCAACCGACCATCGACTTTTAATTGGCAAGAAATGCGCCGACTTGGTCAGTCGGTCGATGATTACCCAAATACCATCATGTCCGCCTCTAGATTTAGGCAATCCCATGATGAAATCCATACCAATTCCTTCCCATTTCCATTTGGGAACATGAAGGGGGTGTAACTTTCCGGCGGGTCTTTGGTGTTCTGCTTTTACTTGTTGGCACGTGAGACAACGAGATACAAAGTCTGCTACCTCCCTCTTCATGTTCGGCCACCAGAAAGTTCTCTTTAGATCTTTGTACATCTTAGTTGCTCCAGGATGAATAGTATACCTAGAGCGATGAGCTTCATCTAGAATCTTCCTTTTCAACTCAGGACAGTCCGGAACACATGTCCTTTCCTGAAACATTAGTCTTTCATCATTTGCTAGCTTGAACCCGGTTTTCTGATCTAGTTTCTCCTTGATTTCAATCATTCCAGGATCTTCATCTTGTAACTTTTTGATTTCGGATAGCAAGTCCGGATGCACACTCATGTGAGAGAGAGTAATACACCCGTCTTTCTGGTCCGTGCTTATATTTAGTCTAGAGAATTCCTCTAATAGTTTCCATTCCCGTATCATACAACTGGCTATAAGGGCTCTCGGCTTTCAACTTAAGGCATCAGCTACTGAATTCCCTTTACCGGGGTGATACTGGATAGTGAAATCAAAGTCTTTTAAATATTCCAGCCATCGACGTTGCCTCATATTAAGCTCTTTCTGGGAGAATAGATATTTGAGGCTCTTATGATCAGAGAATACTGTGAATTGTTCTCCGTAGAGGTAGTGTCTCCAAATTTTAAATGCAAATACTACCGCGGCCAGCTCCAAGTCATGCACCGGGTAGTTTTCTTCATGCTTCTTCAACTGCCTAGAAGAGTATGCAATAACTCTTCCCTGTTGCATTAACACACAACCGAGGCCAATACCAGAAGCATCGGTATATACCTCATACTTCTCTCCTTCAATAGGAAGGGCCAAGACTGGAGCAGTGGTCAAACGGTCCTTCAATGTTTGGAAGCTTTGTTCACATTCCTCATTCCACTCATATGGCACTTCCTTGCGGGTCAACCTGGTGAGGGGTACTGCAATCCTTGAGAAGTTTTTAATAAAACACCGGTAATAACCAGCAAGACCAAGGAAACTCCTAATTTCTGTTGCATTTGTTGGTTGTTCCCAATTCTTTACCGCTTCAACCTTTGCGGGGTCCACTGAGATTCCATCTTTTGAAATTACATGTCCTAAGAAGGATACTTCTTCTAGCCAAAACTCGTATTTGCTAAATTTGGCATATAATTGATTATCCCTCAATATCTGTAATGCTATTCTTAAATGCATTTCATGCTCCTCTTCAGACTTTAAATATATCAGGATATCATTGATAAAAACCACAATAAATTTGTCCAGATGTGGTCTAAAGATGCTATTCATAAGCTGCATAAAAGCTGCAGGGGCATTTGTTAGTCCAAAAGGCATAACAGTAAATTCATAATGCCCGTACCTGCTTCGGAATGCAGTTTTGTGAATATCCTCGTCCTTGATCCTCAGTTGGTGATAACCCGATCGAAGATCAATTTTTGAGAAATACTTAGCTCCAGAAATTTGATCAAAGAGTTCATCAATCCTCGGCAGTGGATATTTATTCTTGATAGTGAGATGGTTCAGCTGCCGATAATCGATGCACAGCCTCATCGATCCATCCTTCTTCTTGACAAACAATACTGGTGCTCCCCATGGGGAAGTACTTGGTCTGATAAATCCTTTCTTCAATAGCTCCATTAGCTGTTCCTTCAATTCCTTCAATTCTGCGGGGGACATTCTGTAGGGTGCTTTGGAAACAGGTCCGGCACCCGGAATAAGATCTATAGTGAATGAGACTTCTCTCTCTGGTGGTAGACCAGGTAAATCTTCAGGGAAAACATCGGAGAACTCCCGAACCACTAGAATATCTTCTAGTCTAGCTACCTTAGCCTCTGTGGCAGTTACAAATGCTAAGAATGCCTCGCATCCTTTGTTGATAAGTTTATGGGCTCGAAGAGCAGAGATGACTGGTGATCTCTTCCGGGGAGTAACGTAAGTTAACTCCGGGTAATCCAAAAAAGTTACTTTTCCATTTCGGCAGTCTACAGTTGCCCGATAGGTGGATAGCCCATCGGCCCCTAGAATTACATCGTACTCTTTCAGATCTAAGCATATTAAATTTGCAGGTAAGTTGTGGCCTTTAACCATAATCTTACAATTAGGGTAATGGAAAGTGACATCAGACTCATTCCCTAACGGGGTAGAAATCACCAAATCTATCCATTCAGGTTCCATAGAGAATGAAGCAGCAAATTTATTTGAAACAAAAGAATGTGTGGCGCCAGTATCCAGTACTTGAGCAGATTTAGAGCAGACAGTCAAAATACCTTCCACCAACCCACCCTCGGTTGGTTCCGTCTCTTGGAGAGCTTGTAAACGTTTCTTGCTTCTTTGCCGGACGCTTCTCTTCCTTTGTCTCCGGCTCACTTTGCTCGTTCATCATCGGACAATCGGGAATACAGTGTTCTTTACTCCCACAACGAAGGCATACTCAAAGCCTTCTCCAGCATTCCGCAGCCTGATGACCTGGCTTGTCGTAATATTTACAATTCTCCTTTGGCGGTGCCGTGATGGAGAAAGGTTTGTTGTTGCCCTTCTTGAATTTCTTCACCTTGGAGGGTTCGCCTCCATTATTGGTCTGCTTTTTGAAAGACGGTTTAAAAGTGTTGGGGCTTGTGACATTCTCCCTTTTATCCTTACCACGGATTTTGTCAGACAATTCTGTGGCGTCTTCTAACAGCTGGGTACGACGCACCATCTCTGAGTACACTTGAATATCCAAGGGAGCGAGCTGGGTGATATACTGGGGTCGTAACCCATTCAGGAACCTTCTTGCCTTCATCTTTTCCATGCATACTAAATGTGGTGCATATCTAGATAACCTGGAGAACTGTGCTTCATAGTCAGCTACCGACAGGGATCGTTGCTTCAAGGCAGCAAATTCCACGGCCTTTTTCTCCTGAACACGGTCGGAGAAATACTTGCTATTGAAATGCTCGACAAATTCTACCCAAGTAACATGATTTTCGGGTAAGGTGGCCTCAATAGACTCCCACCAAGCACGAGCGTCCCGTTCCAGTTGGAACGTGGCCAGAAGCACCCTTTCATCATCTGCGCATTGCATGACGCGGAAGATCCGTTCGATCTCTTTTATCCAATTCTCCGCATCCTCAGGGTTTGATGATCCTGCGAACCTCGGAGGGTTGAGGTTCCTAAAACTCCGATGGAGGTCGCCAGCTCCATGGTGTGCCCCACCTTGAGCCACCTGTTGCAAGGCCTGGGTCAAGCCTTGAACAGTTCGTTGCATCTCACGCCATTGTGCGCGTTCAGCAGCCATAGTCCTACAAGGAGTGAACCTTAATTAGTTTCATGTTGAAATTTGTAGTCGGATGCCCTACAAGGACTAATACCCACGGCACTACCCATCTTTACAGTTTAGGGATAACCTATCCTTGGACTTGGGTTTCCTAGGACTTGAAATCCTAGGCTCTGATACCACAAAACTGTCACGCCCCGAGCGCGGAAGGAACCCGGGAGAACGCGATGAGTTTATATCAATCATGTCAATCAGAGCAAGTAGAATTTCGACATCAAAATAGAGTGCGCAATAAGATGAGATTTTGAAGCATAATCAAACACTGATACCAGTGATAATAACAACCCATAAATAAAGTCACGTACTCCAAGACTTAACCATACGAACCAGGCCCATAAGCCTTAATTATTACAACACATTGACATAACACAATATCCAACGACAAGACTCCAAGAATGAACTAAGGACGACAAGTCACGATAAATGGTAATAGCAGCATGACGCTTGCAGATTCTACGCTCGTCACTCTTGCTCCTGCCCATCCGAGTCTGAGTCATGGTCCTTCTTACCTGAAAAGTTTGGGGACAAGAACTTGATGAGCGAATGCTCCGTAGGAATTATATCTCAAGAACTAGCAATTGGTTTAAGTATTTAACTTTTTCAAATGAAAATACAAGTCTATATGTAAAACATGTAAAATAAAATGTTATGGAATTGAATAGGATAACGAGAGGAAATAACATATGTTGTTGATCCAAGATAGGGAATTTCAAGTATTCAAGTAGTTGAATGAGTACCAAGTATATCAACAAAGTCTTTCATGTCATGAAATAATGGCTATTAACAAGCAAGTACTTTGCCCATTCCGGGCCACGCAAGTCATGTCAAGTCAATCAAGTCAAGTACGCGAGAGAGATAGAGATATAGTGGAGTGTCGTAGATTCAAGCAAGTACTTCGGTGCAATGCCACACCGTGATCAATATAACTCCCATGGGCACAAGTACTTTCGGGTGCTCCTCCCAGGACCAGATCGGGCCCTATATGCGCAGACATTGTTACATGTAAATATCTAGACAACCACTTTAGTGATAGCCATGGAATTCCAAGAACAAACTCATGTAGGATATCAAGGTAGATTCGGGGATAGGTTCCACGGAATTCCAAGGAAGAATATTAGATAGACAATGATAAAACTAACGAGAAACATGATATGTCGATAACCTAGGTAGATTCGGTACCTTAATTAGGTAGCCGTGATAACTTGAGTGGATGACTAACCTGTCACCAATCAAGGGATATGAATCAAGCTGAGAGATTGACCCTATCTATAAGGGACTCAATCCAAGATACCATCTAGTGGAATATCATCATTCCAATGGCAAAGATTATTCTCTCATGGACCAAAATGGCGACATGAGAGGGCCAGTTTACCACAAGACGTGGCAATCAAAAGGTACAAGGTTTTTAAGGTACAACCAGCTCAGTCGGCCTTGAGGGAATCCAAGGCTACGAGGAGACTTACGGAGGTCCCAATGACTAACTCGCCAGTCCGAAGAAAACGGAATGTCCAACGGAGGGCTCGTATGTCACCAAGAGTTGAGGTGTATACGTGAACCAATCATGAAACAGGGACTCCATCTACGGACATGAGATGAGAGTGCCAAAAGACCCGCGGTATGGGTCAAAAACGGAAGAAAAATGGTGAGAATAAGAATGCGTTAATCATAGAGTTCATGTCCATCCTACCTTATAACTAACTATAATTAAATAAACTTATATTATTTAACACCCGTGGGTGCCATCATTTATTAATTAGCATCCTCTTGGAGAGCGTTAATTTTCATGAATATAACTCAATTTATTTAGCAAGAATTTTCATTTATACCTATTTAATTGAATAAATTCAAAAATACACATTAAAAGGCACATTGATTTATTTAAATTAATTTAAGAAAATAGAATATATGATAATTAGGAGAAAAATACAAGGATTCCAAATATATTGTTTCCATAATTTTCTGGTATATATTTTAATAAATATTGATTTTCAAAGATAAGCATACATGATATATATATATATACTTTTATATATATATAGAACCTGACGCCTTGTACTAAGGACGTCACTTTTTTTAGTAACGACCGATTTTGGGTCGTTATTCAAAAGTTTTTTTGCATTTTTAAACCTCCCGTTTCTATACTAAATGATGTCGGAATTTGGCTTATAATATACCGAAATGACCGGCTCGAAAAACCCTACCTAACCATATATTCAAAAAAAAATTTCGATGAGAGACGGGAGATCTTGCAATAGAGAGCACGAAAAATGATGCAACCACTTTCAGTACCTTGATTCCTATCCCAATAGTACGTCCATAAATTTTTATGGCAAAAGGATACTTCTACACCCATGTATTCTATAAATGCGAATAAACTCATAACTGACCAAAGTTAAATTGACAATTGTTCAATGGTATCTCTTTTCTTTTGTTTTGAATTTCATGAATTGATGACGTTACGGCTGTCACGTTTAACTCTTATAACGCCCTTAACAGTGGCGTCAATTCCATAGAACACGACATATGCAACGTCGTCAATTCCAAATGGAATTTGACGACCGTTTTGATGGGCGTCCAAATGAAATAACGCCCTAAAAAAGACGTTATTTACTGTAAAAATTCTAATTTCAACAGAAACACATCGATAACCATATGCATGATATATAAGATGAATTCTATCAATTATACTGGCCTTAAATCATGATTTAACTTCGTTTGGGCTACAAAACTTGAGAAAACCTACCTTTTTTGAAGATTAAACGGTGTTCGGGATGAAGAAACGATACTCTGTTTCGAACAGAGTATCCGTCTGCTTGCAGGATGAAGATGGAAGGAGAAGATTATGAAAGCTCCCACATTCTGCCAACAAGATGAAGAAGAGGAAGAAGATGGATACGCTCTCCTTCTTGCTTAGCGTTCAGCAGGATGAAGAACCCACGAACAAGACTCTTCCCTTCGAACGGAACAGCAGCAGCAGCAATGGAGCCTTGCTGCGCATGCAGGCTTATTTATAACCTTTCCGACTATAAGAGTCCTAATATGATCATGGAGTCCTTGTTTTGAATAAAACTTGCCATGATAAGTTTTCATACTTCCGTAATAACAGCCGCTATCCTCCTTTGGATTAAAAACCCTAAGGCTTCCACTGCTACTCTCGAACGGGCAAAATAGCGCCTTACTAGAGGGCGTGTTTTCATTAAATAACGCCTTAAACAAGGGCGTCGTTTACTTTGCTATATTTAGCCACTTTTACTTCCAATTCTCTCGATAGGAATTAGCGCCTTAAGTGAGGGCGTCTTCTTATTAATTAGCGCCTTATTGAAGGTCGTCCTTTACTATTGCCTTATTTAAAATATAAAATTTACGACCATTAGAAAAGGCGTCAATATTTAAATTAGCGGCTTAGGAGGGGGCGTTATTTATTTTTGACCCATTTGTTATATATATAGATATATATTTTAAGTGTAAGGCCCATTTATCAATTTAGGCTATTACCCTTTATCGAAATTTTATTCAATTTATGACCAATATTAGCATGTATAGATTTAAAAATCTATTTTATTCTTTTTAAAATTTCCAGGGGTGCTACAGGATTCTTCCAATTCCCAGGTTGCTTCCTCGAATCCACGCTTGCTCCATTGGATCTTCACCATCGGTATGGCCCGATTTCTTAGTTGATGTAATTTTCGATCCAATATCTTGATCGGTCTTTCTTCATATGATAAGTCCTTTTGAAGTTTCAATTCTTCAAATCGAATCACATGTGAAGGATCATAGACGTATTTCCTTAGCATGGATACATGGAATACGTCGTGTACATTGGCCAGTTGAGGAGGTAAGGCCAGCTTGTATGCTACCTCGCCAATTCTCTCCAGAATCTCGAAAGGGCCGATAAATCTTGGACTTAGCTTTCCTTTGATGCCAAATCTTCTAATTCCACGGGTGGGTGAGATATTTAAGAAGACATGCTCCCCCACTTGGAATTCAAGGTCTCTCCTCCGATTGTCGGCGTAGCTCTTTTGCCTTGATTGGGTGACTTTTAGCCTTTCTTGTATTAACTGGATTTTGTCGGTTGTGTCTTGTACAATGTCGGGACCAAGCAATCCCTTTTTACCAACCTCGCTCCAGCATAGAGGCGATCTGCAACTCCGGCCATAAAGTGCTTCGAACGGTGCCATTTGAATACTCGACTGATAGCTATTGTTATAAGCGAACTCAGTCAGCGGTAAGTGTTCATGCCAACTACCACCAAAGTCAATCATGTAGGCTCTCAACATATCTTCAATAATTTGATTCGTCCTCTCGGTTTGTCCATCCGTCTGAGTGTGAAAAGCCGTACTAAACCTTAGTCTAGTACCCATAGACGATTGTAAACCCTTCCAGAAATGAGAGGTGAATCTCGGATCTCGGTCCGAAATAATAGAGCTTGGAATACCGTGCAGCCTTACGATCTCCTTGATATATAAGGCGACTAGAACATCCACGGTCCATTTAATCTTGATAGGTAAGAAGTGAGCAGACTTGGTTAACTGGTCCACAATTACCCATATAGCATCGAAACCACTTCGGGTCTTCGGTAATCCAACAATGAAGTCCATACCGATACTATCCCATTTCCATTCTGGTATTTCGAGAGGCATGAGTTTACCAGCCGGTTTGAGGTGCTTGACTTTAACTTGTTAACATACCAAGCATCGACTTACGAACTCGGCTACCTCTCTCTTCATATTCGGCCACCAGAATGTTCTCTTGAGGTCTTGGTACATTTTTGTAGTACCGGGGTGAATAGTGTACCTTGACCGATGTGCTTCATCTAGGATTTTACCCTTGATAGTAGAACAATCGGGTATACAAGTTCTTCCTTTGAATAATAGCCTTCCATCATTAGCTAAAAGGAAATCCGGTCGTTGATCTAATTTGTCTTTAATTTTCACGATCAACGGATCATCAACTTGCCGTTCCTTGATTTCTGAGATTAACTCGGGTTGGAGTCGAATATTTGCAATAAAGACTCTATCTTCCTTCTCCTCCATATTGAGGTTTAAGTTGGCCATTTCTTCAAGTAGATGCCATTCTTTAACCATCATGCTCGATAATAAAGCCATCGGCTTCCTGCTAAGTGCATCAGCTATGGCATTGCCTTTTTCGGGATGATATTGTATAAAGAAATCAAAATCCTTTAAATATTCCAACACCCGTCTTTGTCTCATATTGAGCTCCTTTTGAGAGAATAAATATTTGAGACTCTTGTGATCAGAATACACCGGAAAGGCTTTGCCATAGAGGTAATGTTGCCAGATCTTCAAAGCAAAGACTACAGCTGCCAGTTCTAGGTCATGTACGGGATAATTTTCCTCGTGCTTCTTCAATTGCCGTGAGGAATAAGCTATGACCTTGCCATGTTGCATTAATACGCAACCTAGGCCAATTCCAGATGCATCAGCATATACTTCAAATCCTCCTCCTTCCGTAGGTAATGTGAGAATAGGAGCTGTCGTTAGACAATCCTTTAAAGTTTGAAAGTTTTTCTCGCATTCCTCGGACCAGATAAAAGGATTCTGCTTCCTTATCAATCCTGTTAAAGATACTGCGATCTTTGAGAAATCCTTGATAAATCTTTGATAATATCCAGCCAATCCCAAGAAGCTTCGGATTTCCGTCACACTAGTAGGTCTTTCCCAGTTCTTTACAACCTCGACCTTTGAAGGATCGACGGAGATACCGTTCCGGGAAATTATGTGATCGAGAAAAGAAACTTCCTCCAACCAGATATCACACTTACTTAATTTGGCATAAAGCTTGTGATCTCTTAATAATTGAAGGGCCTTCTTGAGATGTTCTTCATGTTCTTCCTTGGACTTGGAGTAGATCAAAATGTCATCGATGAATACAACCACAAATTGATCGAGGTACGGCTTGAATACGTTGTTCATCAATTGCATAAATGCGGAAGGCGCATTTGTTAAGCCGAAAGGCATAACGGTGAACTCATAATGACCATACCGACTTCGGAATGCCGTCTTGTGAATATCACTTTCCTTGATCTTCAATTGATGATAACCAGATCGAAGGTCGATCTTTGAGAAATATCGAGCTCCGAAAATCTGGTCGAATAATTCATCAATCCTCGGTAAAGGATATTTGTTCTTGATGGTGAGTTGATTCATTTGCCGATAATCAACACATAGTCTCATCGAACCATCTTTCTATTTAACAAAGAGAACCGGGGCTCCCCAAGGTGAAGTACTTGGTCGGATAAACTCCTTCTCGAGTAATTCCAATAACTGATCCTTTAATTCTTTCATTTCCACGGCAGACATCCGATATGGAGCTTTAGAAATTGGTGTTGCTCCCAGAATTAAATCAATAGAGAAAACCACTTCTCTCTCGGGAGGAATACCAGGCAACTAATCTGGAAATACATCAGAATAATCCCGAACGATAGGAATGTCCTTTAGAACGCGATCTGTGTGCTCGGTCATAGTGATAGAAACTAAGAAACTGACACAACCCTTCCTTAATCATTTCTCAGCTTTGAGGGCCGAAATGAGGGATATGTGTCTAGAATGCCTGATGCCAGAAAATAGAAGGTCGGGGTAACCCATAAAAGTTACCGTACCCAACTTGCAATTGACACTAGCTCCATGTGTAGATAGCCAGTCGGCACCCAAAATAACATCATATCCTTCCATCTCCATGCATACCAAATCAGCGGGTAAGTTATAACCACTAATTAGAATTTCACTATCAGGATAGAAGTGTTTAATCTCCGTTCCCGTTCCAATAGGGGTAGTAATAGTGAGTGTAGAACCTAATGGAACAGGCTTCATAGGTAAAAGACCAGCAAATCTTCTAGATATAAACGAATGCGTAGCTCCGGTGTCAAATAAGACAGAAGTAGGCTTGGCGTATATGAAAAGAGTACCTTCCACGATGCCTCCTTTCTCGGTAGGTTCCGTACCCAGAAGGGCTTGAAGTCTTCCTGGCTTCTTGGCAATAATAGGAAGTTTTGCCGGTGATGGAGCTTGCTCGTTGAGAAGAGGGCAATTCGGGATCCTATGCTCCCGACTCCCGCATCGAGCTTTCTCCAACATTCCTCAGCTTTATGTCCGGGCTTCTCGGAGTATTTGCATAATTCCTTTGATGTTGCCGATATAGGGACAATTTGCTTGTCGAATATCCTCGGCTTCTTGTCCCCTTGAAAATTACGTCCACCTTTGTTAAAATTATGCCCGTCCTTGATGAAGTTACGCCCGTCATTGGGTCTTTTCTTCCCGAAGGAAGGTTTGAAACTTTCGGACCCAGTAACTTGCTCTCTCTTGGCTTCTCTTCCTCGGATGCGATCCGATAACTCCGTTGCTTCTTCTAGGAGTTGTGCTCTCCGTACCGCATCAGAATAAATTTGGATATCCATCGGGGCGAGTTGAGTAATATATTGCGGCTTAAGGCCATTAAGAAATCTCCGTGCCTTCATTTTGTTAGTACCCACGAGATGTGGAGCGTACCGAGATAACCTCAAAAATTGTGCTCATATTCCGCAACTGATAAACCCCGTTGCTTTAAGGTGACAAATTCAGCGGCCTTCCTTTCTTGTACTCGATCGGAGAAGTATTTGCTATTGAAGTGTTCCACGAACTCTTCCCATAGAATTTGGTCGTGCGGTAAAGTAGCTTCGACCGATTCCCACCAGGCACGTGCATCCCTTTCCAGTTGGAAAGTAGCAAGTAGGACCTTTTCCTCGTCAGTGCATTGCATGACTCGGAATATCCTCTCGATCTCCTTAATCTAGTGTTCGGCTGCATCCGGATCGGTAGATCCAGCGAACTTGGGAGGGTTCATGCTCCGGGAATTTCTATACAAGTCTCTGGCTCCTCGGTTTGCTCCTCCTTGAGCAACCTGTTGGAGGGCTTGTGTTAAGCCTTGAACCGTGCGCTGCATCTCGCGCCATTGAGCTCTCTCGGCGGCCATTTACGAGAATTAGCCTGAAACCATAATTCCAAGGTTTATTATTTTTGTTTTGGTATTTATTTCCTTATAATTCCCTTTTTCTTAAAACTTAACCTGTGTTTCTACCCAAATCTTATCGGGAAAATTCAAGATCTATCAAATTTCTAGATATTGATCTAGAACCTATGTTTGAGGGAAAACTATGTTTTAAGAATGAACCTATAATTGTGAAACCTAGGATTTTATGTAACCTAGGCTCTGATACCACAAAGACTGTCACGCCCCGACGCGGAATATCGAGGGCGCGACGAGTCGTAAACAAGCATGTCGATCAGAGCATGTACAATTTTATTTCTAAAGTCAGAAATGAACGGAGAAATAATACTTTTATTCAATCAAAATGAAGTATTACAACACTAATTCATAAGCCATAAAGGCAATTACAACTTCCAAATCCAAATTACAACATTCTTGTAAAATCACTAGTTGATCTACATAAACCTAGGTAAAAAGGAAAACACTCTTTCACTCTTGTCCATTCCCATGTTCAATGTCATTTCCTGCAATAATTAACCAAAACGTAGGGTGAGCTAAAAAGCTTGTAGACACGCCAAAATTAACGCTTTGTTGATCAAATCTCATGTCACCATGTTAACGCCCCAAAGTGAACTTCAATATTTCTATAATATAAAGTTTTTCTATTTTTGTGTGTTTTAGTGATTAATTCTTGCATTTTTGGAATTCACGACTTGAAGAGGGGCGTGTTTTAAATAGCGACCTAATCTGGGGCGTGTTCTTAAGAAAGGACGACCACAGGGAAGGGCGTCAATTTTTGGTATTTTACGAGTATCGCTCAAATTGAAAAATCAATGATTAACGTCTTTCCATAAGGCGTGTTTTTGTTTAATGCCTTTGCTTCAGGCGTCTCTTTACAATTTTTTCAAATTAAGAAGGCTTTTATTACCAAAATTGAATCCAGAAAGTGACGTCGTGATCTCGGTTGTGTTTTGAATTAACGCCCTGGAGCAGGTCGTCAATTCTGAATTGACACCCTTTGGTAGGTCGTGTCTCACCCTTTCGTGTTCTGCTTAAACTCGCCTTTCCTGAAGAGTTCCCTGCCTTTCTTGATCACCTTGCTCGATCTGGGAACTAGAGTCCTTGGCATTGATGACCACTGCCTATTCTTATCTTCCCAAATCTGTGTTTATCTTGATCGAAACCCTATAAAAGAGTCGCCTGGTCGATCTCACGCGGGGTTAGAGATACATACATATACACACAGATACACACACACAGAGGTTAACGGGTGCTGGCGATTGAGATTAAGAGCTATTGATTTCTCTTTTGCTTCCTCCTGCTGCCACATCCGAAGCAAAGTGTTTTCCCTTTACTGTTTACAGGAACAGCAGGGATCTTTTCTTCTCTTCATTGTTGTTTGTCATCATCATCTCATCATCGATCACCATATTCTCTTCCTTGCATTAGTTTTCATTGCATCTCTTCTCCTCTCCCTAATTCTCTAGGGGTTTTAAAAATAAACAAAAGGTGCACACTTTATGCTCTTCTTTCATCACCATCTTTCATCTTTGGATTGATACTACACTCACGTTTGGCTGATCTCTTTTTCCTTTTACTTGTTTGTTCTTTGTTCAAAGGTAATCAAAGAGGAAAAACCCCCTTCATCGGCCAGCCGATAGAAGGTGGAGGAAGGAACCCACATCCATCCCGCATCCTATTATCACCAGGTATTCGCGATCATCTTTTCTTCTTATTGAGGTAACCCCTCTGGCGATCACTCTCCTTAGTAGCACCACGTGCTCTTTTACTCCCTTTTTCATTATTCTCCTTATGCTTATATATATATTTTTCTTAAAAGTGGATTATTTTCCATGATTCACAAATTGGCGATCACGGTGGGACTTCCACTGTTTTTCTGTTGATTACCCCTTTCCTATTGGCACCCACGCGTGCCCTTTCCCCTTTGGCACCCACGTGTGCCCTTTCCCTTTGGTACCCACGGTACCCCTCCTTTGTGCCCCACGGGCACCCTCCACTGTGCATACTGCACACTCCCCAGGATCAGCCAGCTTGTGATTAATCTATTGCTGTTTTTTTGAATTAACGCCTTTCACAAAGGCGCCTTTTTATTTAACGCCTTCATCCAGGGCGTCTGTTTTCTGTTTAACGTCTTCCACGAAGGCGTCTTCCATCATATCTGCTGCTTCTGTGAATTTGCGCCCTCCCCTCAGGAGTCTTTTTATTTGGCAGCGCCTCGCACCAAGGAACGTTTTTCGTCGATCGTACGCACCACTCACATTTGACGCCCGCTGTCAGAGGCGTCTTTATCATATTTAGCGCCCCACATCAAGGCGCATTTTTGCATTGTCTGTGAGCCTCTCCCAGTGATTCACGACAGCTACGCTGTCGTCTCTTTTATTGATAGCGACTGCCGCTACGTCGCCTCTTTCCTGTGTGTTTATAGAGCTTTGCTATTTCTATCTATTCATGTTGGATTCAAACTTACATTGATTATTTTATTATATTGTTGTGATTGGCTTATCTTATACTGCATTTTGTGGCATTTGGTTGAGAGACCTCCTCTCTCTACACTAGGATTCCACACACCTCTCTTGGAATCGGGACAACCCTCCATTGAGCATTCCGTCTCTTTGGACCGGAAATCCCTTTTCCAAGACCTCCGTAAGTCCCCGCACCCGTGGATTCCCTCACGGACGCTGGGCTGGTTGTACCTTTGAAGTACCCGGAGTTTAGAGAACCTATCGCTGGTAAGAAGAGAGAGAACCTAGTTAACCCGGAGACTACACTTGGACCCAAACTAGGTTTCACTTTGCAAAGAGGAGTGAATTATTCTGCAATTTAACTCACTCTAATCTCAAACATAACACTAAAATCTAGCGTTCATCTCAACTTGATTGCATAAACTTGGTTGGGTTGATTTGCTTAAGCTTGTTTCGATTGGGTGATTGATTGTGTGATAATTCCTTCATAAAGCTTTCTCTCTTTTTAAGCATGCAACTCCGTTCAGGTAAGATTATCAACATGGCAAGCTACAGATATTCCTATGATGATGTGGAGGAGAACATTTTTGGTCAATCCTATGAGGTTCCCCAAGATTCCATCTATCATGAGGGGAATTACCCTCCTCCTCATTCTCATTATCCTCAAGTTCATGTGGTTGATACCACTACTCAAGAGGTTGTGCCCTCTTCTCAGGCTTTACCATCCAATAATTCGGGGAACCCCTCCCCATCTTTCAATGTTACTGATTTGATTAATGCTCTATCTCAATTAGATGACTCCCAGCGGCAGGCAGTTCAGGCCGCTTTGAAAGGGAAGTCCGTTCCCTCTTCTTCCTCCAATCCCCCTCCGGCCGAGAGTGGCCATCATCTCACTAATGACCAGGTGGTCTTGCACAAACCCCCCTCTTGTCCACCAACGCCTGGTGCGGCCATGCCGGCCCAACAAGCAAGCTACTCAGCGGTTAGGCCTCAGTTTCTCCAACCTCCCCGAATTCTACGGACGCCTATACCGAATTCTTTCATTCAAAATCCGGCCCCGGTCGAGTCCGACACCAATGTTCTACTGCTCCAAAAGTTGGCCAGCATGGAAGAGCAACTTAAGAAAGTTACTGCAGCCAAGAATGCCTCGGAGATCTCTCTTCCTACACTGCCAGTTTTCCATCTGCCGCCTTCTGAGATGCCAAATTTTCGGCGATACAATGGAACTGGCAATCCTTTTGTTCATTTGAAGGATTTCATGTACGAGACCTCCTTTTGGCAAGATAATAAGGCCTCTTTGGCTTACTTGTTTAGAAGATCTTTAGAGGGGCCAGCCCTCGAGTGGTTTTATTCCTTGGAACCCGCAGATGCCAGCAATTTTGATGTGGTTCAAAGGAAATTCTTGCAGAAGTACAGGGACCGAGTTGGACCCTCCCTTTCAGTTACAGATTTGGTTGCAGAAAAAATGAAGCCCGAGGAGGACTTCATAATATTTGCTGATAGGTGGCGATCAATGGCTGAAAAGTTGAAAGATACGTTGTCTGAACCGGAACAGGTTAAGATGATTATATCCAATGCAACCCCTCAGTTCCGGCACATATTAGCCATGAACAGATTGACAACCATGGAGGAGCTCTATGAAAGAGCTCGTTATATTCAAACCCAAATGAAGGATTCGCCCATCATGGGCATGTTTGAACCAAAGCCAAAGTTGTTCAAGAAAAATACAAATGTCAACAATAGCGGGCCCACGACTTAGGGCACCGTCATCAATGAGCAGGTTGGCGCGGTTGGCAACCCCACACCTTTTCGCCAATCTAACGCACGACCCCCACCACCTCCATCACAAGGCACCCTCTTTAATTCACCCCCACAACACCAATTTACTCCTCAACCTTCCCTTGCTCCTCCACAGAACCAAGTGCCCCACGCAGATCCCTCAGCTCCGCAACAGTACCACCAAGTACCGCCACCCACTAACTATGGACCGCAACAACAACAGCAAAGGAGACCACTTGGCCCCAAAAGGGCCCATTATCCGCCATTGCCAGAAAGTCTCCCAGACATATTCAATGCCTTGATGGCTGCCAATTTGCTCATGCTACCAAAGGAAAGGGCCGCGTGGCCCGCGAATGTTGACACGTCCCGTTACTGTGTTTTCCACCGCTCCCCTGGCCATAATGTCGACCATTGCTTCCATTTCAAGGATTATATTTATGATTTGAATGACCAGGGTGGCATTAATTGGGATGAGATGAGACAGTTCATCGCCACCATGAAGGTAAGAAAGCCTCCTCGGCAACAGCAGGCTCAGCAGCCACAGCAACCAGCTCCACAGCTGCAACAGCAAGCTCCAGCACCTCAGTAGGATATGGGGATTGTCCACAATCCATTGCCGGAGCACCCGCCAAATCAGCAAGTGAACCCTGTCACGTCTCTCCGTGAGGTGGAGAGAGGACAGTGATGGCATGAAGAAAACACCTCTGTCGGGGTATTTAATAATAATCCAAATCAACCTCCGCGCCTTTTGCGCACGCTTCCTTCTTCTTCTACTCCCCAATTGAGCCAAGCTCTTCTACACCCCGTTAATCCACCTACTCCCACCAATTCTCCATCCTTGCCAACCCGATCTCTCCTTACCCGCTTACCGCCTCCGCAGCCTAGCACGCAGCAAACTCCGCCATCTATCACCAACCCTTCACCTTCGCCGTCTAGACCACTCCTTATCCGCCCGTCGCAAACACCCGCCACCACTACTCCTTCACGGGCAAGGATCCCCCCACCATCATCTCCCCCATCTTTTATACCCAGATCTCTCCTCATTCCGCCCACTAACCCTTCCCACGCTCGGGCGCCCCTTCCTACTCCTACGCCTCTTGTGGGGGCTTCTTTGTTGAACTCCTCTCCACCACCACCCACGGGAGCTCCTTCTTCAAACACCCCCTGTAAGACCCCAAATTCTTTAGAAATTTATTTAGAAAGTTATTTGTAATTATTTGGAATTTATTTGAAGTTATTCAAATTAATGAGAATTATCCAAATTAATTAGATTAATTAATTAATTAATAGAATAAGTCATTTTTCAACTATTTTCTAAAAATCCCCAAAAATCACATCTTGTAGAATTAATTTTTTTTAGCAACTTTGTCTTCTACATTTAAGCCTAAGAAAATCATTTATTATGCCGAATTAGTGAACTTAGTTTTCCGAACTTAACATTTAACTATTTACGGAATAGTATAAGTAATAATCCGACTACCTTAGAAAAATCTGTAAAAATAGTAAATAGATTTAGGTCGCTGTAGATAACAACTTTTCCTTCTGGCATTAGGCCATTGTAAATCTGTGGTAAGATCTATTTAGAGTTTAAACCCAAAAGTGCACACTTTTGACCCATACCTAACCCTTAGTTTAAAACATGAAATTCGACCTCAATACTCGACCAAATGATCTGAAATTAAGGGCAAATGGAAGGCCACAATGTAAGGAACATTTACCCTCAATCAATTTGAGGTAAACCTAGCCCCAAAACGTGCTGCCGACATAGTTTGGTCAAGTCAAGGATTTCGGCGCCATTTCTAAACACGTAGCTTGCAGCAGCGAATACTCCCAATTCCGAAGGCTCCAAAAGCTCTATGAGCTATCAAAATGAAGCCCTATGAGTCTTCTTTCATTTGGCTACTGTGGGGTTCACTGAAGTTTTAGATCTGGAGAGATCTAGCTCGATTTGTGGAGGTGGGTCAGCAGGCCGTTGGCTTTCCTTCATCCTTCTTTGATCCATCGATTGAGGTAGGAATTCTCAACCAAATCTTGATCATGAGTATAGCAAATTGTTCCTCTCATCGAGCTCTATCTATTGGTGGCAAAAGCCCCAATTTGCATTAGGTGTCCGTGGAGAAATCGAGCTTTTTGTGAGGTGCTGTCCAAGTGTTCTTCATCCTAGGGTTTGAGTTTTCTCTCTCCGATTTGAGGTAGGATCTAACAACCAAAATCTAATTAACTTACATGATGTAATCAGCATGTTGTTAGCTTTCATTTAACGTAGGAAGCCCCAAATTTCATTGAGCATACTTGGAATTTTTTGATTTTTAGTAAGAGCATGTCTAGAATTTGATGTATATTATGTTCTTCAAGTAGAAGCTTGATTTTCGGGCTGTTTTTGGATTAGATAACTTGATCCACATATGGCTTATAGTATATGGTTGGATTCATCATTAAGTTAGCTTTCTTTTGATATAAAAAGCCCCAAATTCCGTTGTGTATATTGAGAGAAATCTATGTTTTAGTAGACGCATGTCAAGAACTAGGTTCTTCATGTATTCATCATAAATAGGTTGTGATTCGATTGAGTTTTCAGCAAATTTCTTGTTTCAATCTCTTGTTTTATGACCTTAGTATGTATATTAAGAACCCTAGAGTATTTGGTTAAAATCCCAACTCATTTAGACCCCAAATCATTAAGTTTTCATGGTTTACGGAATCACCCGTCGCTTCTGGAAGTGTAGGGGTCGACCCATGGGGTCGACCCATGCACCCAGTGAAGGGGGTCGACCCAATGGGTCGACCCATGAAGCTTTTTTTTTTGAGGGGTCGACCCAATGGGTCGACCCACACCCAGGAAGGCTCCTGGAATACTAGGGGTCGACCCAATGGGTCGACCCATGCCCTATATGACCCCATTAATGATGTTTTTGACTCGGGGATCAATCCGGATCATTGGGGAATCAATCCATTCAACCTAATCACATTGAAAACTACATTTTTGAGGAACTGATGACCTATTCATGTACCCTTTTTAGTTTCAATTAACATTGGTCCATACATGCAAACTTAGTGTAAAAACACACCGTTTATCATCTTCATTTCAATGCATACAAGATTAAATAGAAACCCACATAATTAGTGGTTAATGGTGTAACTAAATCTCTGTTAATGCATTCTATTTCACTCTTGTGGGAGTTGTTCTTTGCCTTATCATCTTGAATCAGCTTCTTGGCAATTGTCTTAATGCAAATGATAATGGTTAATCATGATATCTTAACTTGGTGATTAGGATTAATATGTTGATTAGCTTGTTTGATTACTGCTGTTTTACAGTAGCACAGCACGATTAACTCTTGTTGTGACTTGGTTTCGATCTCCTTGATGATTATACTTACCTTGAAATTCTGGAAATGAATCTCTTTCCTACGTGAAGTTGTTATTGCTACTTAGTTTAAACCTTGGAATTCTGGCCATAAACTGTGGAAGTCTAGATTCGTGGGATCTTTGATCCAAAGAAACCAATGCCTGGCAAACAATTAAGGGCTTGGTCTGGTCCTGGGAAGAGCGCCCGAACACTACGTGTACCCCCGGGGAGGTGAATGACTAGGTGTGGCATTTGGCACCAGTACTTGACATGTGTTAAATCTAGGACTGTCCACTACTCTCTCCGCTACTCTCTACATTACTTTCTACTACTTTTCACTTTCCACTCTTCACTGTTCTATACTCTACTTGTGGTTACTTTACTTGCTTATTACTTGGACGTGGAAATGAAATTACATACGTGCTTGACATGACTTGAATTGTCTTGATATGGCCAACTTTTTATCGTTATCTCCTGTAGTAAATTCTTGTCTTACTATTCTATTCATTATATTTCTTGACCTTGCAAGATCTTTTGAATTCTGTTTCGTGATATCACCGTTATCTTTTTATTATTTTTATCATTTGTAGCATGACATTTTAAAATATAATTAAACTGTTAATCACTTATACCTGTCTGTTATTTCCTACTGAGCGTAGCTCATAGTTGTGTTTTCCCCCCTTTCCAGGCTTTTCAGGTGACGTGCTTACCGATGGGGAAGGGCAGGAGTGATGTCTTGAGTGTATCAGTTCTAGTGTGTTAGTAGTGTGTTATCTTTCTTTAGTTGTGTTTTGGAGAGCTTTTAGTCTCAGTCATGTTATTGAGTTTTAGTGGTTGATTATTCCAGTTGTATTAAGTTGAACTTGAGGTTATTGTATCAGTTGTGGTTTGTTAATGATCATTTAGTATTTCCATCTTATAGCACTTGTGTATTATTTTAGATTAGTTCTCTCTCTTGCCAGCGTGTCCCTAATTGTACGTCCCGATATTTCCGCCTTGTTCGGGGCGTGACACCCCCCCACCACTTCTTAACGCTAATACACCCTCTTCTTCCAACCCTCCTCCTTTACTTGCCCCGACAGAGGCGCGGCAAAACATGGCACCGCTCCGCAGTGGGCGGATGTTCCAGCGCATCTTTCCCCAAAGAGAGCAAGAGCCCGTGCAGGGGCCTAATGAACAAGAACAGGAGCAAGAGTCCGTGCCCCGGCACTCAGTATGATTTGTTAAAGCATCTTGACCGGACTCCAGCAAGGATTTCAATTTTAGAACTGATCAAAAGGTCAACCACTCATCAGATGGCCCTGAAAGAATATCTGCAGAAAGTTATGGTCAACGAGGACATTCCGGTCGAGTAAATAACCACAGTATTAACGCCCGCTAGCAGTCAGCCGGCGATTACTTTTCATGAGCATGAACTGGCACCACTCTCAGCAAGGAAATATGCTCTGTGCATCACGCTTGATATTAATAAGGTGGCGGTGAAACAATGTCTAGTGGACACTGGGGCATCTATCAATGTATTGCCGCCGAGCACTTTGAAGATGTGCGGCATTCCTGAAAACCTGATTTGGCCATCTACCATAACAGTCACAGCATATGACAATACCAAGAAGCCTCCTCTAGACATGATCACATTAAAAGTCAGTTTGGGTCCGGCTACAATCACAGCAGACTTTCATATCTTGGACATGGATCCAACATTTAATGGCATTCTGGGCCGCCCCTATATTCAACAGCTCGACGCAGTGCCCTCTACAAACCATCAGTGCCTCAAGTTTCCACACAAGGGCCGCATCATCAAAGTTACCAGTATGCCAATTCTGCCAGAGGAAGATATACACTTAGCTTCATCAGTTCCTTCTATTTGGCCTGCCAACAAGCTGTTGCTATCAATGCTAGACCTCCCTCACCCACGGCCAATGTCGCCCGAGATAGTCACGACAATTGCTATGACACCCTTGCCTTCCAAGGGGAAGAAGAAGAAAAGCATGATAAACACCCCTGGCTGGAAAATTCTAAAGAAAATGGGGTATCAAAACGGCAAAGGACTGGGTGCCAGTTGTCAAGGCAGGACTAGGCCTATTAAGCCTCAAAAATTGATTACACGAGGCGGCCTGGGCTACAAAGGGCCGGGCAAAAATGAAGATGAACCATGGGCAGTTATGACATCCACCTTGAAGACAGATCGCCAGCCTCTTACTTGGACATTGAAGACACATTTTGTCACGGGTGGCGTTTAGAATCATGAGCAGACTACAATAATCACCTCCATTCTAGACTGTCAAGATGTTCATGCGAGACAGTTTGCTCGCCATATTGCATCATTGGCCACTTATAAAGCACTGGAGTCCTTAAGGCCTGATAAAAGAAGGAAGATGGATGATCCAGAGTGTGATTGGTACAGATGGTTCGATATGCATGATATTACTATTGCCTTGAGCCGTCTCTTTATGCCGATTGATCTGGAATGGCCGCCACTAATACATGAATTGATTGAAAAGCCGGCTGTGATTACAGATAAGAGGCAGTTGCTGAGTGACTACACTGACACCGGAGAGCCAGATGTTCCATATGAAGAAGGTTTTACAATAGACAGGCTGTGGGCCGGCCTTTTTTCCCTCACTTCCATGCATCCGTCTCTTCTTGTTTCTTTATATTCTCATTGGTTTGGTCTAGTGCCGAGACCACCTCCGATTATGGTCAGCTGTCATCCAGATTCACTGCAGATTTCTCTCCCGATTCCTCCCTTGCTCCTCGAGCAATTCTCCAAACTCTCCATCACACCCCCGCGCGGGTCATCTCTGATTCAATCTTTCTCCAAACTTTCAATCTCCACCCCTCCTGCTATTCTCCCTTCACATTGCTTTCTTCTAGAAAAGGAAAATAAAAATGAAGATAAAGATACAAACGAAAAAAAAAAACGCCAAAATTCCAACTCTTCAATCCTCCATCTCCGTTGAGGAGACTTCTTATCTCTTTTCCGAGTGTGTCCCGACCCAGGGGCCACTCTTCCATGATTCATTGATAAATCTTTTCTCCCCCTCTGGTGAGGGGTCTTCATCTGTATCTCCTTCTGTATCCGCTTCTTCACCTCCTTCCTCCTTTTCAGCTTATTCTAATCAAGCTAGTTGTTCCTCTTCTTCTAATAAAATTCATGGGGTAGATTTTCATAAGAAATCCAAGGGTAAGCAGATTCCGCGTAGATTTTTGTTGGAATTAGCCAGAAGGTGCCAGGCTTGTTTAGCTCTTCCCGAATTTTTGGAAAATCTGATCATGCTGCCAGAGTTGGAAAATGAGGATACTAATGTTTCTTATGAGGGTTTTGGTGTCTATGAAATCATGATTGATGAAGACCCTATTGAAGAGGGGGATGAAAGTTATGAAGAATATGAGTACGAGGCTGATTGATGAGGACATCAAGAGCTTATGGGTTGTATTGTATGTATTGACTTGTATAGGTGTGTAGTATGGGTTGTATTGGCTTGAAAGTGTGTAATTTTTGATTTCTTTCATTTGGGCTCTCTTTGTAAGGCTTAATTAAGCCATTGGGCCACATTTCTAGGAAGAGTCCATTACTAGGTATCATGGTTTAGGTCCACTTAAGGGTGCTACTTCATATTGGGTCATTTGGTTTTAAATGGGTCATTAAGGCACTTAAGGCCCAAATTGGGTTCCACTCTCCCATGGGCCATCTAAGTGGGAATGGCCCATGACTAGCATGATATATTGGGTGGCTCTTGGCTCATAAATGGCCCTTGGCCCATGAAGGGGGGCACCCTCTCTTTTTGCCTTATTAGGCATGGTAGGTGTGGTTTAGGTGGAGTTGGAATGGAATTAGTCTATGTTTGAATAGAAATGGTCAAGTTAGATTAAAATATGTATTAAGTGTGTTGATTCACATAGCATCCCAGCCCTTCAATCCCCTTCCCTAGATCCTAGGGTGCACAATTGATTTGGTTGGAGTCATATATAACCTTGTATTTTCATATGAAATTCAATGGAAAAAATCAGAAAATTGTTGAGTTGTTTGAAGCTTGGTGCGCCCCTCTCTCTTCCCCTGCTGTTCTTCCATCCCCAACCCCAGATCTAGAGTGTATTCTATCTTCTTTCATCCCCTCTCAACCTCCGGTGATCGTCTGTGCCGCCGCCGCCGCCGTTCGTGCCGCCATCGAGCCGCCTCTGCAGTTCTGTCTTCATCCGACCACAGTAGCTTCAACGAATTTTCTGTCTCAGCCACGAGCATGGATTGATCTGAATTTTTTATGGTGTGTTCAGCCCTTGCATCCCAAGATCCACTTAAAGTTTCACACCAAAACTCCATCTTTTAGTATTTTTACATTTTCGTCCAACCTGTCATCCCAGATCTGATAGGTTTCTATCTACAGTGACAGAACCTCTGAGTTCTCCCCCTCCGACCATCTTTTTGATTTATCCAAGCCCTCCCTATTTTACTGGGAGTTCTTTCCATCACCCTCTACCTCCACAAATTTTCTTAATTTTTTATCAGCCTTCTAGCTATTTTTAGAAATTCGTGTTCTTCCTCTGATACAGTATTTTTAGTCAGATCCCAGATCCGACCACCCTCCACTTCAAAAATCAGAACTAATCACCACCACCTCCAAATCTAAAAATAGTCATGGTTTCCTTGTTAAATTTCCTACAACCTTGAAGAAGAACACATCTTCAAATTCGGACATCTACTTCACGGTCAAAGGCAATCAACAGGGAAGTTGTCTGCAGATCTGAGTCTTCGGTTACTGTACAACAGCAGCATATAAAATTCGCCAACACTAAGTACAAATCTGGTGAATTTTTCTGAAGGCCATTGGATTGTAGTACTTCGAAGTAGCTTTCCAACGGCTCTGATCTCATCTCATTCCGACACCGGTACTGATCGTAGCATCAGTTCTCGCCGGAGCGCGCGCTGAAATACAGAACCGGCAGATTTCCGATCGGTTTTTCCGACCGGTGCCGAACGGAGCCGCCCGGCCTCCGGCCGGCGAACCAGCGTGCCGCCAGCCCGGGGAGCACTTCTCCAAGTGTCTCCACTACAGCGGTACCACCGGGTCCCACACGGCCCCTCCGGACAGCACGTGGGCCCCACGGTCTTGAACACGCGTGTAGCCGAATCAACACCCGAAGCTGCCCGTCAACCCGAATTCGGTCCTCCCGGGCTCATTTGTATAGCCCTTTACCTCCCTGCGTGGAGTGGGCATGTTCCCATTGGTGTAATTATTGTGTGTTAAGTTTCCCGGGAGTACGAGTTTTCGGCCGGGTCCGTCTTCCCCATGCCGAGCGCGTGGAGGTATCGCCTTCGCTCCCTTACTTGGCATTTTGCTTAATTTCATATATGCTTGTTTATGCCGCTGCTAGAGAGCATGATAGGGTAATTAGCTCGCTTTCTATTTATATCACCGCTGCTGCGAGAGAGAGCGTTACCGTCCCGTGACCCGATCCGGGCACGAAAGAGAGAGCCGACCACCCTAGCTCTTGCCGGTTTCTCAACCGCGCACGTCCGACGCTTCCCTCGTTAAGGGACGATCGCGAGCTTGTCGTGTCCGTGTCTCGTCCCGCATCAATTTGGTATCAGAGCGAGTTTGAGTCTAGGGTGTCAAAAAGAAAAAAAAAGGTGTCATTTACGTCTAGTCATTAGTCGGGTTAAGTCGAGTCTAGGATCATCATATTTCTAAAATAAAAAAAAGAGTGTTTTAAATTGCATTTCATCCCGATAATTCGGTATATCAAAAGGTGTTGTCCGAACGTTAGGCTACGCCTATCGGGAAGGCCGCACACTTGCGCGAGTGACCCTCGGGTCGATTACCTCCGCCCCGTACCGGATATTGGTTTAAGTCTAGGCGCATCATTTCGCATTAGTGTGTTTGCTTTAGTCGGCGTCATCTAGTCGGTGTGTTTGCATGCCCACTCGTAGGGGTACTCAGTACTCACCCCCACCCCCACCTATGGCGGATCCCCGAGCCACTAGTCTCGATGCGTCAGCTGTGCTCGAAATGTTCCAAAATCTTATGGGACAAGTGCAAGGATTGCATACACGTCTTGATGGGTTTGACACGCAAATGGGTGATTTAAGTACCCGAATGGATAGGATGGAAGGAGTGAGTACCCGAGTGAACGGTCTAGGCACCCGCCTAGAAGAGAGGATGAAAGCCGTAGAGGATAGGGCCGCCGGGTCAAGTCAGTCCGTTCAGGGATTGATCGGGAGAGTCACCGCACTAGAGAAAGGACCAGTCGAGACACATCCGATTGCTCCAGTCCAAGCACCCGTCCCACCTACACAAGGTCAACCGGAGCTGGGTCAGCGACCCGCGACTCCAAGGGGTCACGGGGTAGCTAATAGGAGGCACGAAGTCCCCGAAGTGCATGACTATGAGTCCGAGAATGAGCATCGGGGATATGGTCGTGATCGTCGTCCTATACGGCGTACCCACGACCAAGATATGGATGAACGGGCCCTTCGGACCGTTCGGGCCGACCCTCCCACCTTTGACGGGTCCTTAAACCCAAAGGTCTATCTTGATTGGGAGGCTGGCATGGATCGATATTTTGAGTGGTTCGAGATGTCGGACCAAAGGAAGGTCAAGTTTGCCAGGATGAAACTTTTGGGCCAAGCCCAAACATATTGGAGGAACATGGAGAATCTATTGTTTCATCGTCATGAACCTCCAATCGATACATGGACCGAGATGAGGGAGAAACTTAGGAAGAAGTACCTCCCTACCTCCTACCGCCAGCGTCTTATAGAGAGGTGGCAAAGCCTCACCCAAGGAGACCGGTCTGTCTTGGATTACATCGTCGAGTTTGATGAATACTACTTGCGATGTGATGCCACGGAGGAGGATTCCCTTACCGTCTCTCGGTTTCGGCGTGGTCTACGCCCGCACCTACGGTATGAGTTTCTCCGCCGCAAGGTGGACAAGTTAGAGGATGCATACCAAGTTGCTCTCGAAATGGAGCAATTCGAGGGTGAGTTCGAGTCTATTCCCCGGTGGAGCCCCGCTCCTCCCCGTAGTGATTCCCGTGGCTCCTTAGGTTCATACCCGAGGGGACCCATGGCTCGTCCTCAGGAGCCCGCCCGTCAGGAGGACTTCGTTCCTAGACCTCGCCCTCCTCCACCCCGGGATCTATTTCCACCCCAACCACCGGCACCCATTGCCCGTCCCCCGGCTCCTATAGCCCGTCCTCTGGCACCGGCACCCCCTCCACTATTGTCCAAGGCACCTACATCTCCCCCATTGCTGCCTACACCCCCTACCCGACGGGATGATAAAGGTAAGGCCCCTTTTATAGGAGAGAGTAGTCGGTCGAGAGTGCAGTGTTTCCACTGTCACGGGTATGGCCACATTGCCAGCGAGTGCCCCGCTCGCGCCACCCTAGCCATAGGTATTGGAGAGTCTGCACCTCCCGAGCTTGAGTGTGTCAATTACGTGGCCGATGAGGCACTAGCCGATGAGTACTATGCCTTGGGGGGGAAGAGTGGGACAGCTCTCCTGCCGCCCAGGATGCCGCCACCTAGTGGGCTCGATGCTACCACCTTAGTCTCGAGTCGTGCATGAGTCAGTGTGTTTTCTTGTGTGGTTTGTTTGTGTGGTGTGTTTCGAGTCGATTGTTGTGTGTATTGCATGGTAAGTCTGCATGAGTCTTGTGCAAGCTCGTTGTCGGTCTCTTATGAGTAAGAGGCGAGTGGACTCACTTGATGAGTATGGGATCGGTTCCACATCTATACCCGGATCAGTCACCTATAGGGACTCAGCGGTGATTCCTAGTGAGTCTTCGAGCTATTTTCTTCCCTTTTGAGAGTGCCCCTTCGGAGTGACCACCTTTAGCCCATAGCAGTTCGCATATCGAGTATATATGGAATGAGCAGGTGCCGATCACTTGGAGTGGAGCATACCCGCGCTACTTGGCACGGTGACGGATCGTCGGAGTACCGGAGCAGCCATACCCCTACTCGACGGGGTCGAGTTCCTCCCACCCGGGGAGAATTGATGAGGACATCAAGAGCTTATGGGTTGTATTGTATGTATTGGCTTGTATAGGTGTGTAGTATGGGTTGTATTGGCTTGAAAGTGTGTAATTTTTGATTTCTTTCATTTGGGCTCTCTTTGTAAGGCTTAATTAAGCCATTGGGCCACATTTCTAGGAAGAGTCCATTACTAGGTATCATGGTTTAGGTCCACTTAAGGGTGCTACTTCATATTGGGTCATTTGGTTTTAAATGGGTCATTAAGGCACTTAAGGCCCAAATTGGGTTCCACTCTCCCATGGGCCATCTAAGTGGGAATGGCCCATGACTAGCATGATATATTGGGTGGCTCTTGGCCCATGAATGGCCCTTGGCCCATGAAGGGGGGCGCCCTCTCTTTTGGCCTTATTAGGCATGGTAGGTGTGGTTTAGGTGGAGTTGGAATGGAATTAGTCTAAGTTTGAATAGAAATGGTCAAGTTAGATTAAAATATGTATTAAGTGTGTTGATTCACATTACATCCCAGCCCTTCAATCCCCTTCCCTAGATCCTAGGTTGCACAATTGATTTCGTTGGAGTCATATATAACCTTGTATTTTCATATGAAATTCAATGAAAAAAATCAGAAAATTGTTGAGTTGTTTGAAGCTTGGTGCGCCCCTCTCTCTTCCCCTACTATTCTTCCATCCCCAACCCCAGATCTAGAGTGTATTCTATCTTCTTTCATCCCCTCTCAACCTCCGGTGATCGTCTGTGCCGCCGCCGCCGCCGTTCGTGCCGCCATCGAGCCGCCTCTGCAGTTCTGTCTTCATCCGACCACAGCAGATTCAACGGATTGTCTGTCTCAGCCACGAGCATGGATTGATCTAAATTTTTTATGGTGTGTTCATCCCTTTCATCCCAAGATCCACTTAAAGTTTCACGCTAAAATTCTATCTTTTAGTATTTTTACATTTTCGTCGAACCTGTCATCCCAGATCTGCCAGGTTTCTGTCTACAGTGACAGAACCTCTGAGTTCTCCCCCTCTGACCATCTTTTTGATTTATCCAAGCCCTCCCAATTTTACTGGGAGTTCTGTCCATCACCCTCTACCTCCACAACGTTTCTTAATTTTTTATCATCCTTCTACCTATTTTTAGAAATTCATGTTCTTCCTCTAATACAGTGTTTTCAGTCAGATCCCCAATCCGACCACCCTCTACTTCAAAAATCCGAACTAATCACCACCACCTCCCAATCCAAATCCAAAAATAGTCCTGGTTGCCTTGTTCAATTTCCTACAACCTTGAAGAAGAACACATCTTCAAATTCGGACATCTACTTCACGGTCAAAGGCAATCAACAGGGAAGTTGTCTGCAGATCTGAGTCTTCGGTTACTGTACAACAGCAGCATATAAAATTCGCCAACACTAAGTACAAATCTGGTGAATTTTTCTGAAGGCCACTAGATTGTAGTACTTCGAAGCAGCTTTCCAACGGCTTAGATCTCGTCGAATTCCGACACCGGTGCTGATCATAGCATCAGTTCTCGCCGGAGCGCACGCTGAAATACAGAACCGGCAGATTTCTGATCGATTTTTCCGACCGGTGCCGAACGGAGCCGCCCGGCCTCCGGCCGGCGAACCAGCGTGCTGCCAGCCCGGGGAGCGCTTCTCCAAGTGTCTCCACTATAGCGGTACCACCGGGTCCCACACGACCCCTCCGGACAGCACGTGGGCCCCACGGTCGTGAACACGCGTGTAGCCGAATCAACACCCGAAGCTGCCCGTCAACCCGAATTCGGTCCTCCCGGGCCCATTTGTATAGCCCTTTACCTCCCTGCGTGGAGTGGGCATGTTCCCATTGCTGTAATTATTGTGTGTTGAGTTTCCCGGGTGTACGAGTTTTCGGCCGGGTCCGTCTTCCCCACGCCGAGCGCGTGGAGGTATCACCTTCGCTCCCTTACTTGGCATTTTGCTTAATTTCATATATGCTTGTTTATGCCACTGATAGAGAGCATGATAGGGTAATTAGCTAGCTTTCTATTTATATCACCGCTGCTGCGAGAGAGAGCGTTACCGTCCCGTGACCCGATCCGGGCACGAAAGAGAGGGCCGACCACCCTAGCTCTTGCCGGTTTCTCAACCGCGCACGTCCGACGCTTCCCTCGTTAAGGGACGATCGCGAGCTTGTCGTGTCCGTGTCTCATCCCGCATCACTGATGCCTTTGCCAGTGGCATGAGAAGATTCGACGAACCATCAGCCTCAGCAGAAGAGCCTACCAAAGAAGTTAATTTGGGTACCAAGGAAGACCCTAGGATTGTCCTCATCAGCAAGAATTTGCCGCCCTCCGAAGAGGAAGCGCTTATTTTGATACTTCAAGAATACAAGGACACGTTTGCGTGGAGTTATGAGGATATGCCTGGATTAGACCCTGCGCTCGTTGAACATCGGCTTACACTTAAGCCAGGGTCTGTCCCGGTCAAGCAACGGTTGAGGCGTTTCCACCCTAACATGGCTTTAAAGATGAAAGAAGAGGTCGACAAGCTTCATAAGGCTAGATTTGTTAGAGTTGTCCTCTATCCTAACTGGGTGGCTAACATCGTCCCAGTCTTGAAGAAAGATGGAAAGGTTCGGATTTGTATAGACTTTCGGGACCTCAACCGTGCGTGTCCTAAAGATGACTTCCCCCTCCCTCATATTGATGTTCTGATTGATAATACGGCAGGATTTGAGACTCTCTCTTTCATGGACGGTTTTTCAGGTTACAATGAGATTCGTCTGGCTGAAGAAGATCAGGAGAAAACATCATTCACTACACCATGCGATACTTACTGCTATGTCGTCATGCCTTTTGGACTCAAGAATGTTGGAGCCACCTATCAGAGGGCGATGATGGTAATTTTTCATGATATGATCCATATTTATATTGAGGTGTATGTGGATGACCTGGTAGTAAAATCAAGGACAAGGATTGAGCATCCTGGGGTTCTAGCTAAGGTCTTGCAAAGATCACGAGAATATCAGTTGAAATGAACCCCAAGAAGTGTGTATTTGGCGTTTCATCAGGGAAATTGCTTGGATTTATTGTTAGCAAAAGGGGAGTTGAAGTTGATCCCAATAAGGCGAAGGCCATCAGAGACATGCCTCCTCCCAAGAATTTGAAGGAAGTTCGAGGATTAATCGGGAGGTTGAAATTTATTCGCCGCTTCGTCTCTCAGCACTCACAAAGATGCAGGCCGTTTTACGAGCTTACTAAGCCGGGAGTCAAGTTCAATTGGGATGACAAGTGTCAGGCAGCCTTTGACGGATTGAAGGATTATCTGGCCAATCCTCTTGTCCTGAGGCCGCCAATTCTAGGCAAACTCGCTTATCCTCTATGTTTCTGTCCTGGATGACTCTATAGGTGCTGTCCTAGCTCAAGTGGATGAAGAAGGTAAGGAAAGGGCAGCATACTACTTGTCTAAACTTCTCAACCCGTGTGAGCATAGGTACTCAGCCATGGAGAAGACTTGCGCTGCTTTAGTCTGGGTAGTTCAGAAGTTAAAACATTATTTCTTAGCTCACGAGGTTCACCTCATTGCTCGCATGAATCTGATTAAATTCCTTCTTGAAAAATCTGTTCTTACCGACCGATTGGCACGCTGGCAAAGCTTCCTTTCACAGTTTGACATCACTTACATTCAACATAAAGCTATCAAAGGCTACGCCATCGCCGAACATCTTGCTCACCACCCTCTACCCCGATTTGATCCTGTCAATTCGGAGTTTCCAGATGAAGAACTGATGTCTATCAATCAACACCACGATCCTATGTGGACATTACATTTTGATGGAGCTCTAAATTCCCAAGGAAGAGGGATCGGCATGGTTCTTTAAACACCAGAAGGGGTCACCATCCCATTTGCTGCTCAGCTCACTTTCCCTGTCACAAACAATATAGCTGAGTATGAGGCCCTTTTGGTCGGTCTTCAAACCGCTCATAGATATGGTGTTACCCAATTACGAATTGTTGGTGATAGTCAGCTCATTCTGCACCAGGTGCTTGTCAAGTGCCGCACTATCAATCCTAAGCTCAAGCCCTACCTGGAACTTGCTTCAGCTTATGCCAAACTCTTTACCAAGTTAATCTTTGTTCATGTCCCTCGAAGCCAGAACATCCTAGCCGACGCTCTTGCCTCTTTGGCCTCTGCTCTAGTCTTCCCTCCTGAGCGTGATTTTCATGTTCCTCTCATTCATCAACGTGACACCCCAGCTATTAAGAATCGTGCATTCCTCAATGTTAGGGATAAGGTGCTCGAGAAGGTCAGGCGGGGTGAAGCTCTTAAAGGCAAAGAGGTCATGCTATTGGATTGGCAAGAAGAGTTGGCTGATGAAGAGAAACCTTGGTATTATGAGATCTCCAGATATTGCAATGATCAGTCCTATCCCGAGGAGGCCACAGCAGAAGAGAAGAAAGCAATTAGAAGAGTGGCTCAACGTTATGTTTTGGTTGGAGGTGTGCTCTATAGAAGAGGGCTCACAGGTGTGTTATTAAGATGCCTCGACGATGATGAATCTTGGAAGGTTGTGGAAGAGGCGTATTCTGGAGTGTGTGGTGGTCATGTGAACAGCCAGATGCTACCTAAGAAGATCCTTAGGCTAGGTTTCTATTGGCCAACTCTAGAAGAGGATTGCTCCATCTATGTTCGAAGGTGTGTTAAGTGCCAACTGCACGCCGACAAAATTCATTCTCCTGCTTCTTCACTCCATCATATGTCCTCCCCATGGCCTTTCTCCATGTGGGCTTTTGATATCATTGGGCCTCTTGGTGATTCGAACCTCCTGACCAAGCAAAAGTCGTTCATCCTGATGGCAACGGAATACTTCACCAAGTGGGCAGAAGCGAAAGCATTCGTGGAGATCAAATCATCAACTGTCTGCAAGTTCATAATGAAGAACATCATCGCAAGGTTCGGCATCCCGAGTACCATCGTCACCGACAATGGACCTCAATTCATCTCTCAAGAGCTCAAGGATCTCTGCAACAGGTATAACATTGCATTGCATCATTCTTCTCCCTATTATCTGCAGGGCAATGGCTAGGCAGAGGCCACTAATAAAACTTTGATCAAAATCGTTAAAAAGATGTGTGAGGCTAATAAATTTTTGGATTGGCCAGACAAGCTAGTTTAAGCTCTCTGGGCCTATCGCACTTCCATTCGTACCCCTACTGGGCAAACCCCTTTCGCCCTTACTTATGGAATGGAGGCGGTAGTCCCTTATGAGATTCTCATTCCATCTCTGCGAGTACAATTGGACAAGGAACTCTCTATTGATGAGCGTCGTGATTCACTCCTTGCCCAATTGGAACTCCTACATGAGAAGCGTCTAGTCGCCGCTGAGCATGCGCGCGTTTATCAAAACAGGCTGTCACGTTTTTATCAAAAGAAAGTAATTGAGAGAAAATTCGAAGTCGGTGAGATGGTAATCAAGAGAATCTTTGTAAAACCTGGTGGGCCCCGTTCAAAACTCCAACCAAACTGGGAAGGACCATTCGTCATAAAAGATGTTTATCCTGGCAATGCTTATGAACTGATTAATGCTGAAGGACAAGAGCTAACTCATCCTTGGAATGGTCTGTACCTTAAGAAATACTATCCCTAATTCAAAATCCAAAAAAATAATAAAAATAACAAAAAAATAAAAAAAAATAAAAAATATAGAAATCTATCCAAAAATATAGAAATTTTCCAAAATTCAAAAAAAAAAGAAATAAACCAAAAAGAAAGAAATTTTCAAAATGGTTGCCGTGGTTGCAAGGACGCAAGGTCCGAAAGGTTAAAATTTAGTATTCATTCATCAGTCTTGTTAACTCAAAATGGGGTCGACACCCACACACACTACACGCTTACCCTTGAACTCAAGCGGTGCAAAATCCGATGGAAAGTCAAAACCTGACTAAAGGTGAAGACAATACCCGTTCTTTTCCTCTTCGGCCCATAAGGGAGGAAGGAAGGTCTCGGGGTAGATCCGCCAAGCCTATCCGACGCCCTAGTAGGTGGAAGTCAGGGCCCAAAAGGGAACAAAATGCCACTAAAGCCCAAGTACAATTAGGTTTTTTTTCATCAATGCAAATCAGTCTCGAAGTGAAAGTCAAATCGTGAAAGAAAAGCATGTCAAGAGGGCAAAGTCCCCGCAAGGAAAACCTTGGGCGTATGCATGCAATATAAAAGAGGCAAAAGGTAATAAAATTTCCCTATGCCAAAGACCAAACCCCAACAGGCATAGGGTAGGGGAGGTCGTTTTACCTTGAGCTTTTCAGAATCCCTTATGGGCTTCCTTGTATTTTCTTCTATCTCTTTATTTGTGGTAAGTCATAAACCAGTAGAATGGTCGAGACTGACCTAGGAGATTGCACCGGGTGAGATCTTGCGTATAAGTTTAACCACTGGCACGTCGACTCCCTTTTGATTAATCAAGAAAGGTCAATGAATCCTCAATGATGACCGTGTAAGACCCAGTGCCCTGGTAGCTCTATCAACCTAATGCTGAAAGCAGGAAAATTAACGCCTTTGAATGAGGCGCCTTTTCTGAAATTAACGCCTGTGCAGAAGGTCGTCCTTTTTTTTTAAAAAAAAACGCCCTTGTGTGTGGCCGTCGTTTCAACAAAATTCAAAAATGTTTTTCAAATTCACGGCGTCACCTAGGGCGTCTTTTGTTTGAATAACGACCTAAGCTAAGGCGCGTCTTTTGAAAAATAAATAAAAATATAAACGTAAAAGGAAAAGAAAAGAAAAGAAAAGAGGAAATGGGGTTTATTCTTCATGTGCGTGCTTGCATTATTGCATAGGGCATCTTGATTATTGTTTGCATACGTATGCTTGCGTGTTGCATCTCCCTTTATTGGTTATTTCATTTGCCTTATTTGATTAAAGGCTTGGCCCCTTGACCCGCTATCTAGGTCAAAAGTAAAGGCACCCCTTGCTTATTAAGCAAGGGGCCAAGTCGAACAGATGAATTAACCTGTTTATTCAAGTGTGAACCGCAGCTACAGGTACAGGGCAAAGTAAGGTAAAACAAAGAATGTGGAAAAGAAGCAAAGTACACAACCACAACTACACAACTACACA